>BSBN01000859.1:4267500-5690000 GCA_027924645.1 Cunninghamia lanceolata | reverse complement strand
ATTTTATTTGGTAACTTAAATTAGTAGAATTGGTTTTTTAAAAACTAATCATTTAGTTATTTGATTAAATGGTATCACCTATTTATTGAATTTTGTAAAAGTTGTCCAATAAGTAAAGTTAGTAGTTAAGCACAAAGTAAAACAAGACTTAATTATTACCATTAAATGGTTAATTGTTAGGACAACTTAAAGGTTTTTAGTCCCAGTGATTAAATTATTCTAACTTTTCTAAGTAACTTGGGAGGAAATCCTCTTTACAACAAACCTAGTAGAGGTGGGCATTACAATACTAACCATAATTTTGTAAGTATACTATACTTTAAAGAATACTTAAATATTTGTGTGGTTTATAAAATAACACAAGTTACTTTCCTTCTAAATTAAGACAACTCCAATGAATAAAGTACTAAATTTTCTGAAATGAATTCATATATATATATATGAAAAATAAACTCATTTATTTTTATAAATAAAATAAAAATAAATATTAAAGGGTACTTAAAAAACATATTAAAAAAATGGAGAGTGATCGCGAAAAAAAGTAGAAGGATGAAGATACAAGACTCAGAAGTGGCGACAAGAGAAATTAGTGATAGGGAATACTAGAATGAGGAATTATAGTGCGAATGTGGAGAACATGAGGAGAGGATCACAATCAACTTGGGCTACAAAATTGAGACAGACCTCGAAATGATGAAGTACCTAGCAATCATTTATAGAATTGCCAGGAAGAAACAACCAAGGGAAAGAATTAGAACCTGGATAAGTAAGAACTAGAAAGCATAGAAAATAATAAAATTCCTACCTAAAGGTTTCTTTGTGGTCCTTTTTACTTCGCTGGAAGAGAAATGGAAGATCCTACAAGGGGGTCTCTGGGAAATGGAAGATGATCCAATTTTCATGCAAGATTGGCAGCCAAATTTCAACCCAGTCGCATGTAATCCCTACGATCAACCAATTTGGATTAGATTATACAATTTGCCTATCGAATACTGGGTAGATGATTGCTTGGAAAAGATTGGAAGATCCATAGGAACCCTAATGGAGGTAGATGAGGAGATAATTAATGGAGACTTTTATTTATACACTAGGCTAAAAATTGTGGCAATCAGAGAGATGCCGAAACAGATCATGATATGTGTTAATGGCAATCATTGACTATAAAGTCTGGAGATCAAGGAAGATAGGAGATATTGCTTGAGATGTGGAAGAAGGAGCCACTCAGAAGCATGTTGCTACAAAAAGAAAAAAATATTAAAAATGGGTCTAGAAATCAGGAAACCCTAATCAACAAGATTCAAAAATTGCTCCAAATCTGAAAGGTGACAGCTTGATTAGTGAGACATGACCAAGGCTTGAAATCCCTTCATCCCTATTTTTGGAAACCCAAAAGGAATGTGTGATCAATGAAGAATTAGAAAAGATGATAGAAAATCCACCTGCAAATTTGAATATGGATAGCGAATCGAACATTGGCACCTTAGATGAAGAGATGGATGATGAAGAGGAGCTTGGAGAACTTGGCATCAGAAAAATTAGCCAATCAGCTCTAAATTTCATCAAAAATCCCTAGAAGGAAAGAGGAAGGAAGACAAATAAGCAGAGAAGGGAAAGGGATGTGAGTGAGCTAGGCTTGAAGAACATCAAAGAATTTTTGTAAAATCCAAGGGAACCAGGGCCTCCCTTGGAGGGTAGTGAAGCTTCTCACTTGGAATGTCAGGGGCCTAAAATCCCTTGACAAAAGGCACCTCATAAAGTGCCACCTAGATAAAACAATCTGTGATATAGTAATAATGCAAGAAATAAAGTTATTCATAGAGGAAGGCTATATTTTTACCAGAAACTACAAACTGTGGTCAAGATGTTTCCAAGAGGCTTCTAGGACTTTAGGGGGTTTGGGTGTCCTATGGAAGCAACAAACTTTGGAGGTAATTTTATTAGATGCAAGGCAAAATTGGATGTTGTGTAAAGTTAAAAGCTTGATGTCAAAAAGTAGAATTCTTTCTTCTCAACATTTATTGTCCAATTAAGACAGAGGACAAACTGATAGTATGGAATGATGTCACGAACATTTGTGTAAATTTGGATCATCAGAAACTAATAATAGGAGGAGAATTTAATGTGATCCTAGATATTGGTGAAAAAAGTGGAGGAATTAAGAAGGTGAACAAGGTAATGCTTGATTTTAGGAACATCATCAATAATATGGGAGTGATTGACTACATCCCCAAGAATGGAAGCTTCACCTAGACCAACCACAGAGTAGGCTTCACTAACATAGAAGAAAGATTAGATCATTTCTTTGTTGGCCCCAGTTAGACTTCGGATGCCTTCTAATGCAATGCTACTATTCTCCCACTCACAACATCAGATTACTTTCTTGTGCAATTAGAGATAAGTTTGAGTGAAAAACCAGTTAGAAGCTACTTCAAATTTGAAAGTATGTGGTGGAGAGACCCTAATCTACTAGACCAAATAGAGAACTGGTAGAAAGAAAGTGCTTCCATAAAAGGTACAATTAGTTTTCATTTTATAAGGAGATTAGGTTTTATAAAAAATAAATTGAATCTAGAATAGTAGTTCTTTTAAAAATATTTTTGCTGAAAAAGAAAGAATTGAGGAAGAGCTTGAAAGTTTGAATGAAAGAGTTACCAGAATTGGCATGTTTTCTAAAGACTTTGAGAAAGAAAAAGATTTGAAAGAACAACTTGCAGAAGTTCTGGCTAGAGAAAAGGTTTATTGGAGAGATACAACTCGAGATCTATGGCTTAAAGAAGGAGACAACAACACTAAATTTTTCCATGCTTCAGTAAGAAGTCGAAGGGAAAGGAATAGAATAACATCTATCAGGAGAAGCGATGGTTCAATGATAGAGGATAGAGAATCTATATAAGATGAGGTGGTCAAACATTTTATGAATCTACTAGGCAATGGAGAATCAGTGACAAACCTAGATCATGATTTGATCTCAAGTATTCCTAAGTTGATAGAATATTTGGATAACAAGAGGCTTTTGGAACCCTTTTCCTTGGATGAAATTTGGTAGGCCACACGATAGCTTGGGGTGGAAAATGCCCCAGGCCCTAATGGATTCAAAGCCAAATTCTTTCGGTAATGCTGGAGTTTCATAGGGCGAGACGTATGGGAAGTGGTAGAAGAATTCCAAAAAAAGAAGAAATTTGTCAAGGATAGTAATAACACTACAATAGCCCTCATTCCAAAAAAAAACTAGACTGTTCCTCCTTTTTGGACTACAAATCCATCTCCCTTTGTAATGTAATATATAAACTTATTTCAAAGGCTCTTTTGAATAGAATGAAAGGGGTTTTGGACAAAATAATTTCTGAAGAGCAGAATGGGTTCGTCCCGGGTAGAGAAATAATAGAATGTATCATCATGACTAAAGAGGTAATCCACTCTATGGTTACAAATAGGCAAAAAGGAATGGTAATAAAACTAGATGTGAGCAAGGCCTATGATTGGGTAAGTTGGAAATTACTTCTGGAAGTCCTAAAAATATTTATTTTTGCCCCAGAGTGGATTGAGCTTATTTTAGCCTACATTAGTACTCCCAGATATTCAGTCCTAGATAATGGATCGCTATGCAATTTTTTTGAAGCAACGAATGGACTCTGTCAAGGGGACCCCCTCTCACCTTCCCTATTTATTATCATGGAAAAATCTATGGGGAGATTTATTAAGCATTTAAAAGATAACAGAATATGGAAGGGAATTTCAGTGACAGAGGGACTCAACTAAATAACCCATAGCTAGTTTGCAAACGACACCTCTTTGTTTGGAAATGCTATTCTAGAGGAGGTAGTAACCATCAGAAGGGATTTGGACAGGTACACCAATAGTTCAGGCCAATCCTTTAACAAAGACAAATTTGAAATATTTTTCTTCAATACCAAAAAAGTAGTCCAAAAAAGAATTGCAGGTATTCTTGGCTTTGCAATAGGTTTGCTGCCCTCCAAATACCTTGGTGTGCCCCTATTTATTAGGGCGTGTAGGTCAAATCTCTGGGAAGAGACTCTTAGCAATGTTCACAAAAAATCAAATGCTTGGAAGAAAAAATGGCTCACATTGGCGGGCAGGATCCTAATGATCAAATCAATCTTATCGGTAGTTCCAATTTATGTCATGTCCTATCTCAAAATGACCTCTGAAGTGGTGGTGGACTATGAAGGAAAGTTGAAAAAATTCCTGTGGGAAGGGGCTAAGGAGGACAAAAGGATTCCCCTTCTTAGCTAGGATACAACTTGCCTCCCTAAAGACCAGCTGGGATTAGGAAATTGCTTCCACAGAACTTGGCACTAGGTGCCAAACTAGCATGGAAAATGTATAGGAACCCAGAGAGACTATGGTGTAAGATCTTGCAACAAAAGTATCTGGATAGTGACGACCCAAGATGAATTCTCTCAGTTGTGAATGTCCATGGGGGCTTAGCCATTTGGAAGTTTATCTGTGAATCTAGGAATATTATTATGGATCATATCTCTTGGAAGGTGGGCAATGGCAAACAAGCTAGTTTCTAGCATGACTCTTGGAATGGGGAAGAGCCACTAGATAAACTTCTCAATTTTCTAGATTGGATTGGGGATTCGGAAGAAACATTTGGAACTACGATGGCTGACTATGTGGAAAAAGACTCACAATGCTTTGATCACATTTGGAAAACAATGGATCTCCCTTCACTTCAAAATGATGAAAAGATCAGGTTGGAAAATATTCTAAGCAAACAACATATCTTCCTCTCCAGTCGGGCTGATGAAATCATCTGGAGTGGCTCTAAATTAGGAAGTTACTCAATCAAGCTTGGATACTTAATTCAGACAATTCCCAACAAGGATCCAGACTGGCCAAAGAAACTTTCTGGAATAAAAGTTTACTCCCAAAAGTAGGAGCTTTTCTCTAGACTGTACTACATAAAAGAATACTCAAGGGAGATAGATAATGGTTGATTGGTGTTGAGGGACCCAGTAGATGCCCTATGTGTGAAAAGGTAGAAGAATCATCCAACCACCTTTTACTAAATTATGAGATAGCCTCAAGCTGTTGGGACTGGTTGCTTAACTCTGTGGGTTAGCCCATAGCTAGACAGAGCAATCTGAGATATTTCCTGGTGAGCTGGCCAAATATGGGCTCTAAAGCCACGTGGACCAAGGTCTAGTTATTTGCCCCCTCAATGGTTACTTGGCAAATCTAGAAAGAACGTAACTGTTGCATCTTTCAGGAGAAAAACCTCAACCTAGGAGAGATCATTAAGTGGATTCAAACTGGTATCTGTGAGACCCTTAATGTTAAAGCAGTTTTGAACCAAAACCACTCTTTCACCTTATGGAATGAGGAATTAATGAAGAATTGGCCTGAGCTTAGATGCACCGCATCCTCACATATAAAGAAGGGCCTAAATAGGAACTCAGTAAAATGGATCAAACCTCAAAAAGATTGTTTTAAACTCAAATTTTATGAGTCCACTAAGGGAAATCCAGGTCTATCTGGAGGAGGGGTGGTAATTAGAGATGCTTGTGGTAACATAGTGGGGGCCATGTCGTGTCACCTTGGGACCTTGACCAACAATGAAGTAGAATTTGAAGTGCTTCATAGTGGACTATGGCTCTGTGATAAACTAAATATCAAATTAGTGGATATTGAAGGGGATTCCCTCCTCTATATCAATGCGATAAAGTCCAAACAAATTAATAATTGGAAATTGAGAGGATGGCTAGAAAAGATTATACTGGCCTTGGCAAGTCTGGGATTTTTTCAGTCACTCATGTTTACCGAGAGGCCAATCATGTGGCCGATGTTCTAGCCAACCTCGAGAACTCACAAAAAGATTCATTCTTGGAATACAGTGCATCAAACTTACCCACTGGAGTAGTAGAGTTAGTATAGCTAGACAAGGAAGGGCCATTTGATCCTCTTAATTGACTATCACCTAATTTCCATAAGGTGACAAGGGTAAAACAAGATTGATATTACTCCTAGCAGGCAAATGAAGAGCCTCTCTACATCTCTTCAAGTGTCCCTTGAGATTCATTCTGAATCCCAATTGATCCACACAATTCATTACCATTCTGAAAGCTTTCACCAAAATCCTTCTGCTCAGACAACGTGATCACAGGGATAATCTTTGTGTGATTCATAGGATGATCTGGCAGGAAAATGTAACTTCATGATGAATAGGAACCTCATGAGAGACACACCATGACTTGCGGATATGTGGGATGACCTTTGTTGCCATCAATGACAACAACCGTGAATCCATATAGTGTCTCTTGCCAACAATCTCCCCATTTGGCATTGATGGCAACACTTAGTGAAAAATGACTAAGTGTTTACACTATGCTCCCCCTTGGCTGATGCTCTATCTTTACATACATATTCTGGAGCTCCCCCTTAGTTGGATTCCTCATTTTTCACTGCTCCTTACTCCCCCTTTGACATCAATGGCAAAGGGTAGGGTTTGCACACCAAAATTTTCAAGAATTTAACTATACTTGGCTGTATATTACATATTCACAAAAACTGAAGAATGTCTGCAAAGGATGTCTTCAATTGGATGAGTTCTGTAGCCCAACTTTGCTTCATTCTATCCAAAATTGAAATGTGACCACTCAACAAAAATGCAAAAGCTTCTACCCTCTTAAGATCTGTCAGATCATTGGTTTGGGCGGTAGTCTTAGCATCACTTATGGCCTCATGCATGGTCTCTAACTTAGGGATAATAATCCTTCTAAGTTCTCCCATCTAGTTAATTATATTCTTCCTTTCCTTTTCAAAGTTCTTTATTGCATTTGTGATTGCAATAGTTTGACATTCTTGATTTACTATGGAGGAAGAGAGAGGATCAAAACTTTGAGACAAACTCAGTAGTTTGTCCTGTTCCTCTTTTATTTTCTTCTCAATTTCTACTGTTGGTTTTGACTAGGAGATACAAAATTTGTAAATGTCACCGCCATCCTTTAGAACATTTTCTAAGCTCTTTATTCCAATACTCATATTTCTCCTATCATTAGAGATTAATCCTTGTACCTCTGATAATCTCTTATCCAAAAACTCCTTTCAGACCTTTTCTTCAGCTGATTTTTCTAGAGAATCAAAATGTGTACCAACACTGCTGACTAAGGTTTTGAGATTACCGGAAGAGGAGGCTGTGGGATCTTTCTAGACTGATGGCATAATCTTTTCAAGCACTCCAGAAGCAGCTTCTATCAACTCACAGTCTTCCATATGAGACTTTAGGAGTTTTTCATTTGCCTTAGCATTTGCAAATGAAGCTATCTTCATTGTCTGTACCAGAGAGAGGGAATCAAAATTGAATGGACCTTGTAGAAGCTTCGGTTCATCAATCTCCATTATTTCTTTGCTCAAAAATTTTTGGACAGTTTGTGCAGTGTCTCTTGCTGGAGATAGATGTTTCTTCTCTTCTGCAGTCTTGGAGTTGTCCTTTGAAATTTTCACTCCTTCTACATTCTTACCACTATCAGTTGTGGTTTTCTCTGTTGGAGTCTTCTCTTTCTCTGCAACCTTGGTACTGTCAACTTCTTTTTCTTTTACCGCTGCTTCTTTCTCCTATAATTTCTCTTCTTTAGATCCAAAAAATTTAAGGGAAACTGGAGGAGAAATGTTGGTTTGTTCAGGGCCCATCTCTTTTGTTGCTTTCTCAGAAGTTTCTTCTACAACACTTGTGGATGAGGGAACAGTACCCTAGTCCTCTACAATAGGAAGATTAAACCTTTTGAAGGCCTTCTAGAGGATCTCTTCTGTATCCATGGCCACCTTGTCAGTCTCACCAAGCATGAGTTGATTCATCCTTGCTTTACTCTTGAACTCATCTTTACAGTCTTTGAATATTATGTTCATTATCTTGGGATCAATTTGAGGATATAGCTGAATAGCTATCTGCTCCCAGATCTCAAGATCTTTTGCCTGGGCATTGTTCTTTCTTATTTCTAACTCCTTTTCTGGGCTTTTAGGAATTAGAGATATAATCTCAATGAAAGCCTTATTGTATATGTTCAGATACCTGATTGTGGCTTCCTGCAGGATCTTTTGGTCAGCCTCATTGTAGTCATCATAGAATTCGTCCACTGGTTGAAGGTTTCCATCCACAGTGACTGATTTGATTACACTCTCGAGAGACAGGGTGGGCTTTTCAACAAATTCCTCTACCATTTCTTCCTTGTCTTAGCCTGTGGAGAGTTTACCGGATCCTTTCTTCTTCTGCTTCTTTATTTCCTTTACCCCCTCATCTGATTCGGTTTCCTCTTCATCTTTCTGACTTGTATAAGCCCTTGTGGCTTTTATTTTAGACCTTTTCTCTCCTTTACCGGATGTCTGACCTTCCAGTTTTGATGTTTTTGAGATTTTGGTTGTGACAGGTGTAGATCCTTTTGATGATCTGGTTCAGGTTGAGGTTTCCACTGGCGTACTTTTCTTTCTTTTCTTTTCTACCTCTTTCTTCTCTTCCTTAGCCTTTCACCTCTTTTCCTGGTTGGCATCAAGTACCTCCTTTGGGATGCCTAGGCCTTAAGCAATATGCTCTACTTCTTTTCTCACCTTCCTCTTTATCTCAGGTTCTCTGAGTTCCACATGGATCTTCACACTCAGCTCCTCAAAGGTTCCAAACCTTTTTGCCTTTGGATCTTTGGGCTGACTAAGCATGTGTAAAACATGCAGTTCCACAATCTGTTCATCAACCTCATACACCATGGGCATGATCCAGACTGTCCTTGGCTCTACTGCCTCCATTAGGCACTAATTTGTTTCTACCATAAAGCATATTGTGTCTTTGTACTTCTCAATAAGAGACTGGGGAATTCTTTCTCTTGCTTGCATCATGCTCTGAAAGTTCTTGAAATATCCCCATAGGGCTGTATTTCTTGCTTTAGCATCTCCAAGTCCATGCAAATAATCTCTGATTTGGATGGCAACTGGTCTGTCATTCTGCCATATCCATCCACTGGATCTGAGAAGCTCATTCATGTAATAAAAGAATAGATAAAGGATCAAACTACCATACTTGAAGGAGTTCTTCTTGTCCTTCTTAATCTTCTGTAGATTTTCCAAAAGTTGGTTTAGAAGAAGCTCACACAAATCATAGTCTACATTCTCTTTTAGCATTTGATATGCTATGTAAATTGCAGTTCCCAGCACTAAATTTTCCCTACTGGAGTGATAAATCTTGTAACCAATTATTATAGATGCAAATTTGACATTCAGTTCAGTGATGTCTTCAATTGTCATAGCTCTCTTATCAAATTTTGATCCGGTTGCATCACTAACTGTCTAATTTTTGACAAAATTGAGGATAGGTATTCCACCGGATGAGTGCAGACCAGTTGTTGGGTCTCAAAAATGCAGGTTGTGGAATCTAAGGGGATGCCAAGCCTTATGGTCAAATCTACAACATTTTTCAGCCAATGACTGGAGTTTGACCTTAACGATCAACTTCTCCCTGTGCTTTAGGTTCTACTACAACCTAGGCGCGTGAACCTTTGATTATCAAAGCAGGTTGTATGATTAAATCAATGTTGGTTTGCTGCTAGTTTATCCAATTACAATGGCATGCTTGTAAATCAGATGAGATATTATAAACTAAATTCTAAAGAAAGCAAATGATTTAATCTAAATTCTGACAGAAATAAATAACAAATAACATTAAATGAATCTAAACTATAACAATAAAACAATGTAAAGATTTTAATTATAAGATGAATCAATAGTTAGACTGGTGCTTTGTCCATTCAGGCAACGGAGTCAGGATATCAAAAACAAATAACTTGTATCAGGTAATAACTCGATCTGATTGGCACATATAACTATTTGCAACTTGTACAAACATGCAAGGGAGAAATCATTAATTCATTCTTAATAATCCAAAGGACATAATTGAATTAAATGCAAAATATTTAAAAAGGATTTTAATCTTTCCGGAAAGAACCAATTTAAATTTGCAAATCAACAAATTAGATCAACTCTGGAGACAAATTAATAACCCTAATCAATTAATCGTACTTAATAATCCATTCAACATTCTAAGATTACTATAATTGATAAGAAAGGATTTAATTCTACGTGAGAAATCAATCAAATCAAATATACTGAATTAGCAACTGTAATCAGACAATTTGAACATATCCTTAACACATTCAAATTGAATAATCTAAAAATGAATGATATGGAGATAATTAAATTGATTGAATTTAAACAACAAACAGCTGATACCGTCACAATGTATTTCGAATTCGAATCCTCGACTGTTGGCTCAGAATGTATCATGCACCATAGTCTTTCTCAGAATGACATTGCACAGAAGGATCAAATTTGCATCAGATTCTAATCCTAAAATGCTTCCATTGTCTTTTTCCAAAAATATCTGTTCCTAACCTAATTTCTAACCTAATTCTAACTCTATTTCTAATTTTTTTCTCCAGGTCCTAGGATCTCTATTTAGAGAGATACAACAAGCCTCAGACCCCTTACATTCATTTTGGTGACGGTTAATAATTGGTTGAACCAACCATAAGAACCGACCTTATTCATTACATAAATTAAATGATTTGATTTTGAAAGACTTAACAATTCTCAGAAGTTGGGATGAAATATTTAATCTTCGATGAGATCATTTAATCGCCAGTCAAGAACCGCTTCATTGCATTCAACACAACCCTAATCCTGCAAAGAAAAGAAATTAATCATTAGATAAATAGCATATAAACATATAATTTGTATTGAGGTGAACCTTAGGACCTATGTCGTAAGGTATTGTTTCCGTTGTATATTTTCTCACTTATATTTATATTTAGGGTTTTCATCTCCGTGACAATATTTGATTTTATCTTAATTTATTGTCGCTTTGTATACCCAAATGTTAATAATAGTTTGCATTGATGTTTCCTTTTAAGGCTCTTAATAGTTTAATCAAATCTTTTGTCGTGACTTTAGGTTTGATTAATTTTAACATAAATCTTTTACCAATCACAAAATATTCTCTTTAAGGAGTTGCCTTTGGCAAATTAAATATTTAATATGGCTTTTTGATCTCCACATAGTATTTTAATCTCTTATTTATTTCTTGATTATATTTCTTATGTTTTTACTATTATTTGACAAAATAATTATTTCCCCCATTTTACGAATTAGTGGAAATACTTTACTCCAAATATTGGCTTGATTTACAATTATTTATTTGACGTCTTTACATGTACTTTAAATCTTTGTTTGATAATAATTCGATTTCGGTAAAAATAATTGTCAATTTCCCAACTTCTTAGGTGAAAATACAAATACTTTATGTGCATAAAATAATTGCCCTTGGGAAAATATTTTGGCTTTTGAAATAATAATCCTCTAATGAAGATGTGAAATTCACCTTTATACATTAAGAGTTTTCTTTGTACCTTTTGGAAATATTTATTCTCCCTTTAATAACTTTTTCACCTCGTGGGGCTCCAGCGTACTCATCGGCAAGAGATATAGGATCAATGTGACTTAAATAATCTCTCCCGATATTTTATTAGAATTCATATACACTTTGCATATTTCAGGTAAAAATATTCACCTATTTGTTTAATTGCTTGGAAAATATTTCACCCCGTCATTGAAAAATATATACTTTGTATATTCATTATGCCGCTTGGTAAAAATATTTTATTTCTTTTCATTAAAATAATATTTTTCCCTGTTTGAACTTACTCTTTAAAATAATAATCATGCCTTTAAATAATGATTTTTATCTCGGAGATTATATAGTTACTATGCCTTTAATGTTTTGGACTAGAGGACATGATTTGGCCTAAGGATTTTGGTGAATCAGATGTTATTGTAGCATTCTTTCCTCTTTGATTGTTTATGCATGTCAAAACCTAACTCAGCCATTGAATTCTCAAGTTTTGATACACCTTTCTTATTCAAAAGTTTCTTCTCCAATTCACTCTGTATATTGTCTAGCTCTCTATTTCTCTTATTTTTACCCCTTTTTAAGCACTTCTTCGGTGTCCTCCTCAAATGACATCAACCCATTTTCATCTTCCTGTTTGGTCTCAACATCAGAACTGAACACCTCACTGAAAGCATGACGTGTTGATTGCTTTGAACTTTGGGATGACCTCCACTATTCAGGACCTTTTGAATACCTAGTAATATCACAAATTTTTAATAGATGTGGACCATGTTTTAATCTTGAGAGTTCTTCTTGCACCAAGGTGAGTTTAGATGCTATAGCTTCTTTAAGAGCCACATCAGCTGCAAGAAAGCATTTTGACACAGTAAATGAGCTAGAAGGTTGCTGTGCCAACTCACCAAAATGGCCATGAAACTTAGATATAACCCTAAGTTTATGCTTCAACTGAGCTTTTGAAGAAAGGAAGGCCTCAATTACTCGACTACCTTTGGGATCTTTTGCAGCTTCTAAAATATGATCTATTTCCATTGATGCAAGGCTTGAGCAAAATTGCTGAATGAAATCATTCGGATAGCTGAAAATGTTTTGCAGCATTAAACAACCAAGAACCGACATCTTATTTCCAGATGGCCACTGTCAGTCTTGTCCTTTTGCAGTGCAAGAGAAATCCTCTAGATGTAGAATGCATGGTATGATGCAGTTCAGAGATGCACAATCAAAATTCACAGCATGGGCTAATGCTCGACAACACTCACGTTCATGTGTATGAAAACGGTGACAAGCAGTAATTAGAGAAGCAACTACCCCTGATTTTCTCTCTTTTAGTAGCTCTGGAAATTTTGAAGCAAGTTCCCCCCAAATCATATTCACTTGACCCTCATCTCTTGAAGAGGAAATCAACTTTTGGACAACAAAATTGCCTGATTTATGAGTGGCAATCTCAAAGAAGGAATGCTGAAAAAAACAATTCAAAATCTCCATGTAGATATAACCAGTTGCAACTTCCAAAATAACCTCCATTAAATGACTACTAGCTGGATCCATCATAAGATCCAACACATTCTGGCGTGAAGTATCTTCTAACATCTTTCCTCACCTTTTACAACTTTGCAGTATCTCAACAAGACATCCACCCTTTGCCAGTCAAGGTTATATCATTGTCTGATATCTTCATCATTTGGAATTGGATCCATTCAAATAAATCACTCTATAAATACCAAATAATTTTCGTCTAGCATGGAAACTTGTCATCTAGTGTTTTACTTCTAGCAATACTACCAAGTTTTAAATTAATTTCTGAGATTAGAGTCATCATCTCATGAATAATTTAGAACCATGTGCTAGAGATGGAAAACTTGTTATCTCTAACGACAGGTAAATTATAGTGTCTTTCTGAGTAGTTTTCTTAACTGGAGATTTAATCTGTAGGAAGATATTTATTTGTGGATCTTATCACTGCTTTAAGAACTGTATCTGAAAAAGGACTCTGACATGAGACTTCTTATGCTAGTATCCATTATGGGCTTAGCATATTACAGGGAATCCAAAATGAGTCACGGAGTTCTAAGAAGTCTTTGAAGGTAAAATCTAGAATTTCATGAACTTGTTGTCCTTCAATAAATCTGTGATATATTTTGTCTTGAATATGATCTGTCTTGGCAGGATGTTGTTACCGAGAATGAGTTTGAAAAGAGACTCCTAGGAGATGTGATTCCACCTAGTGATATTGGAGTTTTGGGAAATGTGAAAGATACACTTAAAGAGCTGGTTATGCTTCATTTTACAAAGACCTGAACTATTTTGTAAACGACAGCTGACAAAGGTCAGCTTCAATTCTTTCTGTATCGTGTTAAAAAATGTGTACAAGTAGTTGCCATCACATGTATAACTTACGTGAGATTTGTTTCTTCAACTTTGCCAATAAAATGACCTAAGGTTTTAGAAAGTTGTCAAATTTTCCTAATTTTTAGAATGCAAATGTGACATAGAAGTGATCTTTTTAATCTAGTTGAACCTTGGCTTTTGTCTTTAGAACCCAGTGAACCACATTAGCCAAATTCATCCAGGAGTTTTGATTGAAGAATTTGCTCAACTAATGCTTTCTATTTTATTATTAATGCATATAATGGATGGTTCACTGCAGCCCTGCAAAGGTATTCTACTCTTTGGTCCTCCCGGAACCGGGAAAACAATGCTTGCTAAAGCTGTTGCAACAGAAGCTGGTGCAAATTTCATAAACATTTCAATGTCAAGCATTACATTAGTTTTCTTTCTATATTTTAACTGATTAATGTAGGGATGCCCAAATTTCTTCCACTGGAAGTATCAATTAAAGACATAAAATTTTCACAGTCTATGGTATGGTATTGTAAATAAGTGTTTCTAATTGCATTTTCTTTCAAAGTCTCTAAGACTTTTCCAACAAAACTATTTCGTGCATACCCTATTACATTGTAGTTGATGATATCTGTATGGAGGCATTTTTAAAACAATTTATATGCATTGTTTATGCTTGCACATTTTTGTAATATGTATACCAGTGCGCTTGCAACTACAACATCTAATGAAAATTCCATTTTTGTTTTTCTTTGAAGGATGTCCTTTCTTAGCATTAAAACGACCTTCTTCCTGCACAGTCCATCAACCACATTCCTAGGACTATAAAGGCCAGCTTTGGCATAGCGCTTATTACACTTGCCAAAAGTGCAGCAAAGTTATTATCAATATTTATCAAATGAATTAGCACTTCATCAACCTTAGCCTCCTTAAGTATACTAGGCGTATAAAAGAGCACTGTGCTGATACCACAAAACCGTTGTAGCATTTGAAAAGTCAATCCAACCGTAAGAGCTCTTTTCACTCTTATATCACAAAAGTCAGACCATGACATACCCTTTGTAGATATCTTTGATGGATGTATAATTGAAGGTCCAACAATAGTTCTTGATGATGGTTCGTAACTACGCAAGTTTCCACCAAAGCAAAAACTTGCATGGGTTCACATCCTTCTAAACCAGGTAATGATTTTAATGATCTTATAGAATCCAGCATAAAGAAAAACTCTGTAAACTTCCACTCTGATTTGATTTAGACTATTGCAATTGATATGCCACTTGCTTGAGCTCCATTAGGGAATGCCATTTGAAATTTTGTTCATCAGGAAAAGAAGAAACCATAGAAAATTGTGTAAGGAGTTGGTAACAATGACCCGTGATAATCATTTGTGTAAGGAATTGTTTCTATGTCCATTACATGACAACCACGATTATGAGAGACAGATGGATTAGGGACCATGTGGACAAGACTTCCGCTCTCCTAGATTTTTGACTAAGACAAATAATGTATCATTCGCTCAATAAATTTTCAATAGTTTTATATAGCCCCGTCAATGTACTAATTTTCAATTCAAGTAGCTAATGATAAATACTGATAAATCCCCTTTTGATATCTGCAACCTTTTGATGGTTAAGCTTCATTCATTCTGTTTATTAACTTAAATTTCTCGTTTCTTTTCTATTTCTTCACCTGAAATTTTGTTTAAATAAGTGAGAAAGAGTTGTTTGGAAAAAGTGTTACCATGATTTCATTCAAACGAAAGCTTCCACGGCAAAGAATGGAGGAGATTTAATAGGAGATAAGGCTTGGAATGTTAATTTTCAGATTAGATGTGTTGTAATGTAATAGTTTCTTACTTGATATGTATCTTTCTTCATCTGTGACAAGTTGAAGTTTCCCATCTTCAACCATGAAAACAAGAATTCGGCCCTTGTTAGGATCACTCTCCTCTGGCATAACATATGCTGTCCCAAGACAATAATAAACCTTGTTGTCATGTGAGAATGAACAACTAAGGATGGAACTTCCATTTTCAAATGGATCAAGAGCATATGACGAGATAATTTTAAACATCTAATCATCCAATAGATGCACAAAGTGTGATTCTATCTCATCTAGATATGCATTTGAATACTTCACATTGTAAATGGCAAATGTGTGAAACTGATCTTGAAGTGTATATACGGTAAGCATCTTTGAACAATTGGAACTTGACATGTCCAGTTCCAACATAGGCTCCATCTGGGGATGTATGGCCCTTGCGGGCATAGTAAGATCCTAGATTTTCTGGAGGAACAGACCGGTGCCTTCTCTATTGGGCAATAGAGTCCAATTATTTTCTCTGCCCTAAAATGATATGGTTTTGAGAAACCATATCATAACTGATGGCTCAAGGCCATCAGAAAAAGAGAGGTTTATATTTTCCCCTGTCATATACTTTGTTTTCATGACACTGTAATGAAACAAATCTAATCATATTTGTATGATTGAACATATCCATATTTTTTAACAGTGGTTCATTGATGTTGCTATATTCTTCATGATTATGCATCCGAAAATCACATGCAATCTAAGAACTCCCAAATGATGGGTCAAACCCATTTTTATCGTGATATTTTAAGTAACAATATTCGCTATCATCCCCCAAATGATAATTCTCTATATGAACTAAAAAATAGGCAAAATCCGATTGTGATTGATATTCACTTTTTTCAATGTTAGCATAATCTAATGGTATTATATCAGATTCAAAGTTGTCACCACTACCTTCAGCACTATATGTATTTTTGTGAGGACCGCCCTTTTTACTACTGTTGTTATGACTATTTACATGACTGTTATTGTTACTTTTTATAATTGTGGGATAGCAGTTCCCAGAATTGTCAAACTATTAAACTTTATTATGTTTTCAGAAAAACTAATTGGGTGATGTTTGGATAAGTTTACATTTCAGAAAAATGAATTAGGTGATGATGGAAAATTGTAATATGATTTCATTTATGTTAATTAATACTATGTCATGATAATGCATGTTTTTTTTAAGTTGCTTCGGCTATGATGATTTTAAGTGGTTACTGATCTTGTAATTTAGTGTGCAGGAATTACTAATCGAACCACAGAACTCGGAGATCATTCCGCACCTTGTTATTTGTTATTCCCTGTTAAGCCGATCTGGTTCCACGAGGAACCAAGATCTCTTTGTGTTTGATGTAATGATGTAATGTGGTCTTTCGTATGGTCGAGTGGGTTAGGTTACCCTCATGTAACATTATTTTATAATTTGTGTTGTAAAGAGATTGAATTTGAATTTCTTATTTTATTTAAATTATGAGGCCCTTTTCTTGTGCTTTACCTTGACCAGGGGTGTCTTGTATGGGTTAAAGTTGACCCTGGGTTATACCCCATGGGTCCAGGGGCCCATTTGGCATGGGTAACCCTTGAGTAACCTCCATCTAGTCAACTTAACCTTCCCCTGAAGTTAAGTGGCGAAAATTGGAGGTAGGAGGGGACATGATGGGTTGTACCAACACCCAACCCATCCCCTCTACATTCCCCAAGATAAGAGATGCCATCCATTATTGAAGGTCACCCTCTCCTTTAGTGAGATTCCCCCATGTGCTATGAGGACACCCATGTGAAGAAAGGAAAAAGAGGCATGGGTCACCTGTCTTTTTCCCATTTAACTCTTTTTTTTATTTCTCCCATGAGAAAGTGGAATCACATGAGGAGAGGACTAGGAGTACCCTTGGGAATGGAGAGTGACATAAGCCATCAGGCAGAATAGTGGTTTTGGGGAAGGGTGAGGAGGTGACAAGTGTCACTTCCCCATTTCTCAAAACTAAAAAAAAAGAGAATTTGGGTTATTTATTTTCAAATTTTGGGATGAGAGGGAGTTAGTTGAATTTTGGGAAAACTTTCATTTTTGCCTTACCAAAAATAGAGAAGTTAGCTTGCAAGATAGAGAAGGGAGAGGGAGTTGGTGGCTAAGGTTGGAAGTGAACTCTGTGGACTCTGCAACAGCTTCATTCCAGGAGGGCTTTGCAAGGTTGGTCTAAATTTTACCTTTGTTTTCGTATAACTGAAATGTGTATGTAAAGTGTGTGAATTTGTGTTAGAGTTGTTTTCTGTGGGGTTATTGTCGGGTTGTTTTGACAGAGCTTCTCCCACTTGGGAGAAATGCTCATCAAGTTTGGGGTAGGGGAGGAGAGATCCTCCTCGAGTGCATACCTGTTTCCATCTTTTGGGATGTTGAAAGCCTTGAGGGCATGTATCTGTGACTGTATTTTTGACTTGAGAGTCATATATAGATTTCTTAACATTTGTGATCACACTTGGTTTGAGACCAAGAGAAATTTATATTGGTTAACTTATCTGTCAGGGTGACACTCTGGAGTCGAGTGTGTCCACTCTCCTGCCCCTTATGAAACTCACTGTAGTTGAGTTTCCGTATTGTGTAAAATACCCACGGGTGTATGTGTGCTTTGGGATTATTGTTGTTTCTGTTGTGAAGTGGAGTGTTTGAGTACCCAGGTGTGAGTATGGTCTCCCTAGCTCGGGGGTGACCCACTTGCGGGTCTACGGAAGGGAGGAGAGCTAGATGAGTGGTGTTTTCCTGTTTGTTTGTCTTTGATACGCAGGTTTTCTCTTGGAGCTTCTGGTTGGATATTTATGAAGAAGCAGTTAATCTTCTTTGTCATGAGAATTAGGCCTGGTTGAAGAGAGAGTACCTCACTTGTTATTGTTGTAAATTATTGTTACTCTGGGAGTGAAGAAAATCACCTCCCTGATCTTGTTA
This sequence comes from Cunninghamia lanceolata, assembly GCA_027924645.1. Taxonomy (NCBI): domain Eukaryota; kingdom Viridiplantae; phylum Streptophyta; class Pinopsida; order Cupressales; family Cupressaceae; genus Cunninghamia; species Cunninghamia lanceolata. The sequence goes on along the minus strand of BSBN01000859.1, from coordinate 5,671,455 downwards.
TTATTGGACTTTTATTTGGTTGTCATAAGCTATCAGTTGTATACTGTTTGGGAGAAGAAAGTTCATATCTGGGAAGTTAGTTGTTGTATCCATGATTGAGAATCTGTAATATGAATGTGCTTAAATTTTCAAGTTGATGTTTGTAAACCTTGTTCAATAGCAATTTATTTGTGTTTCAAGTATTACTGAAAGGAAAAGTTCATTATTGCAATCTAATCTGAGTTGTTTACATTTGAAAGTTTGGAATTGCTTAACTAGTTGAAATGTTAGTTATGGTTCATTGTTCTAAAGGAATTAATTGTTTAAGTTTATTCTTCATAATTAGTGGATTCTGTTAAGTTGGAAGGATTAGAGGAAATCTAGCATGTATATATATTTCTGTTTGTAAATTTAAGAATCTTAAATGTTTAAGTTGTTATATCTTTACCAATGTTACCGAAATATATATATATATATATATATATATATATATATATATATATATATATATATATATAGATATAAAATTGTTATTTAATTATCATTCTATCAGGTTGAATTTGAGAAAATGAATAGGGTAGTGAATTTGAGAAAATTATGATTTATAGATATACATAAAAGAGAATATATATATATATATATATATATATATATATATATATATATATATATATATATATATATATATATAATATATATATCTATATATTTATATATATATATATAGACATATATATATATCACAGTTTTATTAATTATCATTTTTACAGAAGAATATAGAAACTGAATAAATTGTGTTATTATGAGACTGAATTATAAATCTAAGTATATAAAAATGTATATATATATATATAAATATAGTATTGTTGACTGTCGAAGTTAAACCGCGGGTTCAAAAAAAAAAAACACAGTCGCGGTTTGCAGTTTGGGCAGTGGGGAGAAACCCCCACCGCAGGCTTTAACTAATACATGGAGGTGTGGGGTGGGGCGGAGCCCCACCCACACCCCACATCGTGGGATGTGGGTGGGGCTCCGCCCCACTCCACATCCCCCTTCCCCTTATGACTCCCGCGGCCTACACAGGCCCTACCCCCTCCGCTGACCCTGCTCCTCCGCTCGCTGCAGCCACCGCCGACCTTGCTCCTCCGCTGGCTGTGACCATCGCCGACTCTGTCTCCTCCGCTCTGCGCGGCCATCGCTGCCCATGGCCGCTGTCGGCTGTGGGATCACAAACAAAAAAAAAACATGTTAGGGCTTTGGCCCTAACATATGATTGGATTATTTGGAAATAAATACATTTTTATTGCTCTATATATAGGCATATATATATACTATATATGTCTATGTATATAGCAATATATATAATAAAATAATTACTATATATCTATATATATATATATGTATAAATATATTTATATATACATAAAGATATATATATATATATATATATATATATATATATATAATGTTAAACCAATTTTGTCCTTTACATAGACATTAAAATATATATATTTATATATATATATATCTATATATATATATATATATATATATATAAATATACATAGGAGTAAATCTATGAACCATGTTATTGAGCCCTCGTTTATAATCGTAATAAGATGTGTCACATGGATATCCAAAAATAAAATAACAAATTATATTTTCACATTTAGTTATATTAAGTGTTGAACACAACAACCAAAGAAGTTATATTTCCATGAACAGGGTTTTATAAAGTGAAGAGCCTCCTACATGTATTAACAACGGTAAATGATTTACAATAAGGGTATTAGTAATACTGATTAGTAATAATAACAACAGTAATTATAGATAAGAGAAAATAAAATTATAATTAATGGGTGCATAAAGGAATATACTGTAATACTCCAGAAAGAGTTTCTCGGAAGTTTCCACTACCAACATAATGTCAATAAGCAGGGAAAAAAAAAAAAAAGGAAAATGAAGAGGAAAATTACACGTCACCTTGCTTAGAAGAACACTGGAAATAAACTTAAGAAGCCACCACAGACATTCCATGTGGCCATTTTAATCCCAACTGTAGTAAACGACCTCATAAGTAAACCTGTAAGAGAGTCCAAAGAAGAAAAACTAACATTGGAAAACATAGAGGAGAAAATGCGCGACATTTCCCACATGGGATAAGAGAACTAAGTTGATGGACCCTTCTGCTAAATCTGCTTAGGAACAAGTTTAATAAGTACATATGAAGAGGAGGAACCTAGATCGGGGAAGATTAGGAGACCAAGTCCAGCGAAGTAGTAAACCAACCTATGTGACCTAGATCATCCTGAAGTTAGGTTTAATATCAACAATAGCTGCAGTGATAACCCTGATTGACGTAAATCATGAAGAAAGGACCGGATGCACATAAAGAAAGCATAGAAAACGAAAGAGAGAGAGAGACCGAAATATAAACACACTAAATTAACAGAGAAATAGTTAAGGTAAGGGCGATAAAAATACAATCAAAATTAAGAACCAGTGAAAAGGGAAGAGAGAGCAAACAAACCACCTTGTTGAGAATGCTAAGTCATAGGAGGAGTATGTTTCAGGAAACAAGAGAGGAGACAGACAACCGTGCCTGGCTGAAAAATGACTAAATAGGGAGATCACTAGTCAGTTTAGTCAGAACAAGGCATCGTGGGAATTTGTTAGTCTATCAGCGAACCACGTGCGTAAATGAGTGCAGCGTAATTCCCACTAACGCCGTAAGGCGTTATGCTGCTAGAAATTGCCGAGGTTTAGATTTAGGAACTTTGGTAATCTCACTCTTGCAATGACGTTAGCGGCGTCGTAAAGACCCTCTTGTTGATCTGTATGCGTCTGGTTGCACGCAATTGTACTTATATCCTACCAAAAATTGTAGTGATTCACCATGAGAGAACACCGTCGAGCATGCGTACGCATGCGAAGGGGGTTTTTAGGACAGTGTGAGAAAAGTTTTTCATATCTCGTGTCATAACCACATGACAGATGTGGCTATGACACGTGCGATGTGTGTTGTGACCACATGGAAAATGTGGGCATGACAATTTTCCTCATACAACTGTGATACCCAGACTTCATTATTACAAGGTTTGATAGAACTTATCTCTGGATAATCATTGCTATGAAACTCATAACCACTAGATGTTTCTACCTCAACTGAATATGATCCTGATGTTATCCTTTCACGTCAATCATATCATTTACTATCATGCAAAGTATCCTCACTGTCAAAGCATATGTATGATGGACATGAAACTTTCAAATCACCCCCATGAGCATATTTTTGATATTCTATGGTGAGTAACTGTGAGATTTGATCACTGTCAAGTGAATATGCCTCTTCATCCATCATGTTTCCAACATTTTCTTCATCTCTTTCAACATTACCACAATGCTCAAGATCATTAAAATCAGATACACCTATTTTGTCAGCATGTTTACAAGATGACACATCACTTTGGTTATCTGAAGGCACTTCATCCCTCTCATAATTTAGATATGAATGCACATGAAATTCTTGTTCAGGAATATCTTGGTGAAGTATTACCTCATCTTCTTTTACTATGTTATCATACAATGGATTTGAACAAACCTGAAATTTATCCTTAGACATGTATATTTCCTCCTCATTGTCATCTTGTCCTGATTGCAAACACTCATTCCCCTCTTCTTCCCAACACTATTGGTTATTTTCCTCTTACTCCCAACACTGTTGATCCATCTATGGTGGTGGGTGGGTGGGTAAAAACTCTGTCTTATATAAAGACTGATAGTAAGCATTGTGATGCGGCATATATTGCTGGTGTTGTGGGGTATAGTGTTGTCCTAGTGGTGAATGGTATTGAGGAATGTTACTTGCATTTATAAGTTGGGGCTCTTATGGTGGCTTATTATATTGAATAGGGTTAAGGTATGGATCATGAGGTACTCTTGGAGTTTATGAAGTGTATGTGTTCTGAGAGGGTGCATGTGAATTGACATCACCACTCTATTTATGTGGAAGGATAGGTTTTGGTGGTTTTAGTACCTGGAGGCCCAATTGTGCTAGCTATCTATCCAATCCTACTATTTGTCTATCTAGTTCTTTGCTTTTTTGTATCATCTGTAATCTCCTGAGTTGTTGTTCTCCCCATTCTAAATACATTTCTAATTCCTGATTAGTCATGCTATTAAAGTAAACAACAGTTTGATCAATAAACTTCCCCTCATCATGTGGGCTGTTATAGTCATTAGTTGCATACCCATCATTTAATGGTTCTCCTTCATGTCTCCTTGGTTCAAAGAAGGCATCAAAAGGGGGTATGTTTTTCATGTTCGATCAATTTTATTTTCAGAGTCGCCACCTCTTGTGAGAAGAGGAAAATTTCATCTTTCTGGGTTCTTGCAAGCAGAGTTTATCAAGGTGTATTTGAAGTTTGTGTAGAGTCGCCACCTCTATTTAGAGGACTAATCGATCTTCTAGGTTTTTCTCTCCACCAGGAGAGTTATTAATTTTCTGACTCTAAAATGATCTTTGACCAAAATTTAGGATTGAGTCCCTAGCAGAGTCACCAATTTGTTGGGTCTCAAAAATGCAGGTTGTGGATTCTAAGGGGATGCCAAGCCCTATGGTCAAATCTACAACATTTTTGAGCCAATGACTGGAGTTTGACCTTAACGATCAACTTCTCCCTGTGCTTTAGGTCCTGCTACAACCTAGGCGGGTGAACCTTTGATTATCATGGCAGGTTGTATGATTAAATCAATGTTGGTATGCTGCTAGTTTATCCAATTATAATGGCATGCTTGTAAATCAAATGAGATATTATAAACTAAATTCTAAAGAAAGCAAATGATTTAATCTAAATTCTAATAGAAATAAATAACAAATAACATTAAATGAATCTAAACTATAACAATAAAACAATGTAAAGATTTTAATTATAAGATGAATCAATAGTTACACTGGTGCTTTGTCCATTCAGGCAACAGAGTCAGGATATCAAAAACAAATAACTTGTATCAGGTAATAACTCAATCTAATTGGCACATATAACTGTTTGCAACTTGTACAAACGTGCAAGGGAGAAATCATTAATTCATTCTTAATAATCCAAAGGACATAATTGAATTAAATGCAAAATATTTAAAAAGGATTTTAATCTTTCCAGAAAGAACCAATTTAAATTTACAAATTAACAAATTAGATCAACTCTGGAGACAAATTAATAACCCTAATCAATTAATCATACTTAATAATCCATTCAACATTCTAAGATTACTATAATTGATAAGAAAGGATTTAATTCTACTTGAGAAACCAATCAAATCAAATATACTGAATTAGCAACTGTAATCAGACAATTTGAACATATCCTTAACACATTCAAATTGAATAATCTAAAAATGAATGATATGGAGATAATTAAATTGATTGAATTTAAACAACAAATAGATGATACCGTCGCAATGTATTTCAAATTCAAATCCTCGACTGCTGCCTCAGAATGTATCATGCACCATAGTCTTTCTCAGAATGACATTGCATAGAAGGATCAAATTTGCATCAAATTCTAATCCTAAAATGCTTCCATTGTCTTTTTACAAAAATATCTATTCCTAACCTAATTTCTAACCTAATTCTAACTCTATTTCTAACCTTTTTTCTCCAGGTCCTGGGATCTCTATTTAAAGAGATGCAACAAGCCTCAGACCCGTTACATTCATTTTGGTGACGGTTAATAATTGGTTGAACCAACCATAAGAACCGACCTTATTCATTACATAAATTAAATGATTTGATTTTGAAAGACTTAACAATTCTCAGAAGTTGGGATGAAATATTTAATCTTCGATGAGATCATTTAATCGCCAGTCAAGAACCACTTCATTGCATTCAACACAACCCTAATCCTGCAAAGAAAAGAAATTAATCATTAGATAAACAGTATATAAACATATAATTTTTATTGAGGTGAACCTTAGGACCTATGTCGTGAGGTATTGTTTCTGTTGTATACTTTCTCACTTATATTTATATTTAGGGTTTTCATCTCTGTGACAATATTTGATTTTATCTTAATTTATTGTCATTTTGTATACCCAAATGTTAATAATAGTTTGCGTTGATGTTTCCTTTTAAGGCTCTTAATAATTTAATCAAATCTTTTGTCGTGACTTTAGGTTTGATTAATTTTAACATAAATCTTTTACCAATCACAAAATATTCTCTTTAAGGAGTTGCCTTTGGCAAATTAAATATTTAATCTAGCTTTTTGATCTCCACATAGTACTTTAATCTCTTATTTATTTCTTGATTATATTTGTTATGTTTTTACTATTATTTGACAAAATAATTATTTCCCCCATTTTACGAATTAGTGAAAATACTTTACTCCAAATATTGGCTTGATTTACAATTATTTATTTGACGTCTTTACATGCACTTTAAATCTTTGTTTGATAATAATTCTATTTCGGTAAAAATAATTGTCAATTTCCCAACTTCTTAGGTGAAAATACAAATACTTTATGTGCATAAAATAATTGCCCTCGGGAAAATATTTTGTCTTTTGAAATAATAATCCTCTAATGAAGATGTGAAATTCACCTTTATACATTACGAGTTTTCTTTGTACCTTTTGGAAATATTTATTCTCCCTTTAATAACTTTTTCACCTCGTGGGGCTCCAGTGTACTCATCAGCAAGAGATATAGGATCAATGTGACTTAAATAATCTCTCCCGATATATTATTGGAATTCATATACACTTTGCATATTTCAGGTAAAAATATTCACCTATTTGTTTAATTGCTTGGAAAATATTTCACCCCGTCATTGAAAAATATATACTTTGTATATTCATTATGCCGCTTGGTAAAAATATTTAATTTCTTTTCATTAAAATAATATTTTTCCCTGTTTGAACTTACTCTTTAAAATAATAATCATGCCTCTAAATAATGATTTTTATCTTGGAGATTATATAGTTACTATGCCTTTAATGTTTTGGACTAGAGGACATGATTTGGCCTAAGGATTTTGGTGAATCAGATTTTATTGTAGCATTCTTTCCTCTTTGATTGTTTATGCATGTCAAAACCTAACTCAGCCATTGAATTCTCAAGTTTTGATACACCTTGCTTATTCAAAAGTTTCTTCTCCAATTCACTCTGTATATTGTCTAGCTCTCTATTTCTCTTATTTTTACCCCTTTTTAAGCACTTCTTTGGTGTCCTCCTCAAATGACATCAACCCATTTTCATCTTCCTATCTGGTCTCAACATCAAAACTGAACACCTCACTGAAAGCCTGACGTGTTGATTGCTTTGAACTTTGGGATGACCTCCACTATTCAGGACCTTTTGAAAACCTAGTAATTGTTGGTAACTGAGAGGGGGGGGGTGAATCAGTTATCCTAATTATTTCCCTTTTTAAACTTTCCTTTTAATTGAAGCAGCATAAAATCAAACACAAAACATTAACCATGAAATAAGAAACACATGACACAGTATTTTTGACGTGGAAACCCTGTTAAGGGAGAAAACCACGGGGTGATTAACCCAAGAATTATTCTCTGTTAGAAGAATAGGAAATTACAAAAATGGCACTTGCCAATTAGGGCTCACTGCCCGAGCACACTGCTCACAAGAGGCTCACTGCCTACAAGAAGACACACTGTCTTACAAAGTGATAAGAATCACAGTCTTGAACTGATTGGAAGCATCTGCATATGCTGGAGTTCAGTTCCGGTTAGGTTCAGTATACTGATCTGCTGCACTTCATCTTTCCTCTGTTCTTTAGTCTGCTGTCCTTTCACATACCGGATCTTTCTTGCTACTTCTGCTCTGCTCTGGACTTGTTCGCATATACTCTCGCACACTTCACACTCTTTACAACTAAATCCATCCTCTATATATATCCGCACAAGTAATTTCATCACCTTTCTAGTCGGCATCCGGAACAGTCTATTTTCTTACAAACTTAGTTCTGTCGGCTGAATCCTTGCTCACCAAGCAATGCAGATCAAGCATATACTTGTAGATATCATCAATTATGTCGGCCAAACATGATTCATGCCTCCGCAACCTTTATCATCATCTGTAACACATCCGGAAAGTAGTTTGATACTCTGTCAGTCAGTTCTTCCTCTGTTTTCACTGTCTCTCAGGAATCCGGTACTCAACTATTCATATCTTTTTCCTTGTCCATCTCCGGAGGCTAAATCCTTGGAATATACTACTCAAGATAGTCCTCTTGACTTCCCCAGATCCGCACTGTGCCAAGACACTTCCTCTGAGAGATCCGGACCAATCTGTCGGACCTTGCCACATGCTCTGTTCTTGTTCACCGGACCACAACAATCTTCAATCTGACTTCCGGTAGAGATATATCATGACTTGCGGATATGTGGAATGACCTTTGTTGCCATCAATGACAACAACCATGAATCCATATAGTGTCTCTTGCCAACAATCTCCCCCTTTGGCATTGATGGCAACACTTAGTGAAAAATGACTAAGTGTTTACACTATGCTCCCCCTTTGCTGATGCTCTGTCTTTATATACAATTTCCGGAACTCCCCCTGAGTTGGATTCCTCATTTTTCACTGCTCCTCACTCCCCCTTTGACATCAATGGCAAAGGGTAGGGTCCGCACACCAAAATTTTCAAAAATTTTCTATATATAGCCGCATATTTCCATACTCACATATACTGCAGAATGTCTGCAAAGGATGTCTGCAGTTGAACCATTTCAGTAGCCCAACTTAGCTTCATTCTGTCCAAGATTGAAATGTGACCACTCAACAAAAATGCAAAAGCTTCTGCCCGCCTGAGATCTGTCGGATCTTTTGTATGGGCGGTGGTCTGGGCATCACTGATGGCCTCATGCATAGTTTCCAACTTAGGGACTATAATCCTTCTAAGTTCTCCCATCCGGTTGGTAATGTTCTTCCTCTCCTTCTCAAGATTCTTTATTTCATTTAAGACTGCAATAGTCTGACATTCTTGATTTATTATAGAGGAAGAGAGAGGATCAAAACTTTGAGATAAGCTTTGAAGCTTGTCCTGTTCCTCTTTTATTTTCTTGTCAATTGCTGCTGTTGCTTTTGACCAAGATATACAAAATTTGTAGATGTCACCGCCATCCTTAAGAGCATTTTCTAAGCTCTTTATTCCAATGCTTACAATCTTCCTATCCTTAGAGATTAATTCTAATATTTCAGAAAATCTCTTATCCAAAAATTCCTTCCGGACCTTTTCTTCAGCTGATTTTTCTAGAGAATTAAAATGTGTATCAATACTGCTGACTAAGGTTTTTAGATTACCGGAAGTGGAGGCTGTCGGATCTATTTGGATTGATGGCATGATCTTTACAAGTACTCCGGAAGCAGCCTCTATCAACTCACAGTCTTCCATATGAGACTTCAGGAGCTTTTCATTTGCCTTGGCATTTGCAAATGAAGCTATCTTCATTGTTTGTACCGGAGAGAGAGAGTCAAAATCAAATGGACCTTTTAGAAGCTCCGGTTCATCAATCTCTAGAGTTTCTTTGCTCAAAAATTGTTGAACAGTTTGTGCAGTGTCTCTTGCCGGAGACAGATGTTTCTTTTCTTCTGCAGTCTTAGAACTGTCAACCTCTTTGTCTGTCACCACTGCTTCCTTCTCCTGCAATTGCTCTTCTTCTTTGGATCCGGAGACTGTAGGGGAAACCGGAGGAGAGATGCTTGCTTGTTCATGGGCCACTTCTTCTGGAGCAGAGGGTCCCAAGTCCTCACTTGTCTGTTCATGGCTCACTTCTTCCGGAACAGAAGATTCCAAATCAGCAGCTGTTTCTGCACCTAAGTCCTCTACAACAGGAAGATTGAACCTTTTGAAGGCCTTCCGGAGGATCTCTTCTGTCTCTTGTGCCACTTTGTCAGTCTCACCAAGCATGAGCTGATTCATCCTGGCTTTACTTCTGAACTCATCTCTGCAGTCCTTGAAGATCATGTTCATTGTCTTGGGATCAATTTGAGGATATAGCTGAATAGCTATCTGTTCCCGGATCTCAAGATCTTTGGCATGAGCATTATTCTTTCTTACTTCCATTTCCTTCTCTAGGCTTTTAGGAATGAGAGATATGATCTCAATGAAAGCCTTATTGTATGTGTTCAGATATTTAACTGTGGCTTCCTGCAGAGTCTTTTGGTCTGCCTCACTGAAGTCATCATAGGATTCAGTCATTGGTTGAAGGTTTCCATCCACCGTGACCGACTTGATTATGCTCTCTAGTGACAGAGTGGGCTTTTCAACAGTTACCTCTGCCATTTCCTCCTTGTCTTGGCCTGTGGAGGGCTTACCGGATCCTTTCTTTTTCTGTTTCTTTACTTCTCTTACTCCTTCATCTGATTCTGTCTCCTCTTCATCCTTTTGGCTTCCATAAGCCCTTGTGGCTTTTGCCTTTGATCTCTTTCCGGATGCCTGGACTTCCGGTTTTGAACTTTTGGTTGAGGGAGGTGCAGATCTCTTTGTTGATCTGGTCCGGGTGGGAGCTCCAACCGGAGCACTTTCTTTGCTTTTCTCTTCTTCCTCAGCCTTTCTCCTCTTTTCCCGGCTGGCATCAAGTGCCTCTTTTGAGATGCCTAGGCCTTGAGCAATGTGCTCTACTTCTTTTCTCACTTTTCTCTTAATCTCAGGTTCCCTGAGTTCTACATGTAATTTCACGCTCAGCTCCTTAAAGGTTCCAAACCTTTCTGCCTTAGGATCTTTGGGCTGACTTAGCATGTGTTGAACATGCAGCTCTACTATCTGTTCATCAACCTCATACCCCATGGGCATGATCCAGACAGTCCTTGGCTCCACTGCCTCCATTAGGCACTGATCAGTGTCAACCATAAAACATACTGAGTCCTTGTATTTCTCAATGAGAGACTGGGGAATTCTCTCTCTTGCTTGCATCATGCTCTGAAAGTTTTTGAAGTATCCCCATAGAGCTGTATTTCTCGCTTTTGCATCCCCAAGTCCATGCAAATAGTCTCTTATCTAGACTGCAACAGGTTTGTCATTCTGCCATACCCATCCACTTGTTCCGGGTAGCTCATTCATGAAGTAAAAGAATAGACATACAATGAGAGTACCATACTTAAAGGAGTTCTTCTTGTCTTTCTTGATTTTCTGTACATTTTCCATCAATTGGCTTAGTAGTAGTTCACAAAGATCATAATCTGCATTCTTTCTTAGCATTTCATATGCTGTGTATATTGCAGTTCCGGATACAGAATTCTCCCTGCTGGAGTGATAGATCTTGTATCCTATTATCATTGATGCATATTTGATATCCGGATCCGAAATATCTTCAATGGTCATTGCCCTCTTATCATATTTTGATCCGGTGGCCTCAGTTACAACGTTGTTCTTGACAGATTTGAGGATAGGTACCCCCCCGGAAGAGTATAGACCAGTTACTGCTCTAATTGCTTCTTTTGTGATCTTACAGGGTCTATCTAGCCAAAGGAAGTTGTCATGCATCCTGCTCAGTACATACCGGACCCATTCATCTTCTTCAAAGCTAGGGAAATGAATGAATTGCTCAAATTGTTTCTTCTGGATACCCTTATACTCTGGTTTGAGCTCAAAAGCATTGTCTATCAGTTGCTTGTGATAGAGGTCTCTTAATTTGAATTCCCCAAATTCCTCAATGTTTGCGTGTATGTAAACCCTAATATCTTCAGTATGTAAGACTCCGTGGGGAACACTAGAGAAGGCTCCTAGTGGATCTACCTCCAATGATTTGTAGGGATGTTTCTTGAATGAGGGGCGAGGTCTATCAGAGATCTTAACTATGTTTGGAGTAGCCATTCTTCAAAGATTTGCAGTGAGGCAATGAAAAACGAAGAATACCTTATGCGCCTTCGGTTTGCACGGAGTGGTTGGATTGATTTCTTTATGCAATAGCTTCGGCAGGAGATCCTTGGTGTGCTTGATGAACCTTGTTGCAGAGCTCCACTATTCGCTTCTTCTCAAGTGTAGAATGAGCAGATAACTTTTCAGAAATCCCTTATATTGCTCCGCAAACCCTAATATCTGTCTGCAATAAATGCTTCACCTGCATTATTCCGGTTTACCATGTCTGGACAGCTTGGAGTATCCCGGATTAGTCCTGATCACTGAATATCATCCGGATCTTTAAATCATGAATAAATCTAGGTAACATATTACAAGAACATCCCAAACACTCTGTCCAATCCGCAAGACAAGATCGTGCACTTCCGGATCTCTCCGGACCTTTTTGTAATCCTTTATCATACCGGAGCATCTCCCTGAACAGGTCTAACTTAATCGAACACAGCTTCTTCATAACTCCATGCGGACCTCTGAAAACTTGACTGAAGCATCTCAGGACTTATATCTACAAACCCTTTAATCCGCATCTTGTGCCACATCCGGCACAACTTGTTTGGCTGGGGGAACAGAATCTTCTTTGAGTCTCCCCCTGAGCCTGAGCTCACTTTTTAATTTCCGGAAGAAATATCAGCACCAGAATCTGGTGCGGATCCAACCTCTACATTCTCTGAGCTTTTCTTCACCCAAATCTTGCTCATCTGATTCCTAACTTCATCCGCATTCATCTTTTGTTTACCCTTGTCTTGATTCTGATTATACACCGGACCTCTTTTGTCCTGATTCTTGTTTCTGCAGACTTTAGCATTATGACCGGACCTATTGCAGATTTGGCAAATAACATTTCTTTGCATATTTGACTGATATCCCCTTGATCTGCATTGATTAGCCATATGACCTACTCTATTGCATGTAAAGCATCTACCTTTGAATGATTTGTTTACTTGCATAATTCTGCATTCATGGGATTTGTGTCCATACCTTTTGCAGTTGAAGCACTGTCCGGAGAAGGATGAATTAATCTGATTCATTCTCATTCTGCACTGATTAGCTTTGTGACCAAAATGGTTGCAGCTGTGGCAGTATCCATTGAAGGATGGATATTTTTGAGCATTTGGCTGTCTTACCGGAGGTCTTCTAGGCCTGCTCCTTGGATTTTCTAATCCAAGATTCCTCTGACCAGATCCGGAGCTTTCTCCTTTCTCATATCCCAACCCATACTTGTCATCAATCTTCTTTTGACTTCCAAGAAGAACTTCAAGTTGAGCAGAACTTATCTTGAATTTCTCTTTATATTCATTTGCTGTTTGAAGATCTCTTTTGAGAGAGGTAATTTGATCCTCAAGTTTTTCTTCATTATCTTTGGCATCTTCAAGATCAGATTCAAGATGTCTGATAATCCTGTCCATCTGGTGGCATTCTTCTGATTTTTCCTTAAGAGATTGTCTTAGATTGTCTTCAGCCTTTCTTTTTTCTTCTATCTCTTGAGTGAATTTTATAGTTCCTGATTCCATTTCATGTCTTAACATAATGACTTCTTTTGATAACTTTTCACATAACTTGGTTTGCTCAGTCAATTCTTCATTTGTATTGCTTTCTTCACTTTGTCTTGCCAACTGTTGGAGCAGCTCTTTTCTCTTTTTCATAGAGAGACTTAATTTGTCTTTTAATTCCCTCATGAATTCATCAGCCTGTTTGAGTCTTTCTCTTAATTCACTGACTTCAGAATTTGACTGTTCAAGATCCTCAAGGGCAGTCTTGAGTTGCTCCTTTAAACCATATGCATCCATTTGAAATCCCAGATCTTCCTCAAGCTGTTAGGCTCTATTAGGAGGAACTTGGCTCTGATACCAATTGTTGGTAACTGAAAGGGGGGGGGTGAATCAGTTATCCTAATTATTTCCCTTTTTAAACTTTCCTTTTAATTGAAGCAGCATAAAATCAAACACAAAACATTAACCATGAAATAAGAAACACATGACACAGTATTTTTGACGTGGAAACCCTGTTAAGGGAGAAAACCACGGGGTGATTAACCCAAGAATTATTCTCTGTTAGAAGAATAGGAAATTACAAAAATGGCACTTGCCAATTAGGGCTCACTGCCCGAGCACACTGCTCACAAGAGGCTCACTGCCTACAAGAAGACACACTGTCTTACAAAGTGATAAGAATCACAGTCTTGAACTGATTGGAAGCATCTGCATATGCTGGAGTTCAGTTCCGGTTAGGTTCAGTATACTGATCTGCTGCACTTCATCTTTCCTCTGTTCTTTAGTCTACTGTCCTTTCACATACCGGATCTTTCTTGCTACTTCTGCTCTGCTCTGGACTTGTTCGCATATACTCTCGCACACTTCACACTCTTTACAACTAAATCCATCCTCTATATATATCCGCACAAGTAATTTCATCACCTTTCTAGTCGGCATCCGGAACAGTCTATTTTCTTACAAACTTAGTTCTGTCGGCTGAATCCTTGCTCACCAAGCAATGCAGATCAAGCATATACTTGTAGATATCATCAATTATGTCGGCCAAACATGATTCATGCCTCCGCAACCTTTATCATCATCTGTAACACATCCGGAAAGTAGTTTGATACTCTGTCAGTCAGTTCTTCCTCTGTTTTCACTGTCTCTCAGGAATCCGGTACTCAACTATTCATATCTTTTTCCTTGTCCATCTCCGGAGGCTAAATCCTTGGAATATACTACTCAAGATAGTCCTCTTGACTTCCCCAGATCCGCACTGTGCCAAGACACTTCCTCTAAGAGATCCGGACCAATCTGTCGGACCTTGCCACATGCTCTGTTCTTGTTCACCGGACCACAACAATCTTCAATCTGACTTCCGGTAGAGATATATCATGACTTGCGGATATGTGGAATGACCTTTGTTGCCATCAATGACAACAACCATGAATCGATATAGTGTCTCTTGCCAACAGTAATATCACAAATTTTTAATAGATGTGGACCATGTTTTAATCTTGAGAGTTCTGCTTGCACCAAGGTGAGTTCAGATGCTATAGCTTCTTTAAGAGCCACATTAGCTGCAAGAAAGCATTTTGACACAGTAAATGAGCTAGAAGGTTGCTGTGCCAACTCACCAAAATGGCCATGAAACTTAGATATAACCCTAAGTTTATGCTTCAACGGAGATTTTGAAGAAAGGAAGGCCTCAATTACTCGACTACCTCTGGGATCTTTTGCAGCTTCTAAAATATGATCTATTTCCATTGATGCAAGGCTTGAGCAAAATTGCTGAATGAAATCATTCGGATAGCTGAAAATGTTTTGCAGCATTAAACAACCAAGAACCGACATCTTATTTCCAAATGGCCACTGCCAGTCTTGTCCTTTTGCAGTGCAAGAGAAATCCTCTAGATGTAGAATGCATGGTATGATGCAGTTCGGAGATGCACAATCAAAATTCACAGCATGGGCTAATGCTCGACAACACTCACGTTCATGTGTATGAAAACGGTGACAAGCAGTAATTAGAGAAGCAACTACCCCTGATTTTCTATCTTTTAGTAGCTCTGGAAATTTTGAAGCAAGTTCCCCCCAAATCATATTCACTTGACCCTCATCTCTTGAAGAGGAAATCAACGATTGGACAACAAAATTGCCTAAGTTATGAGTGGCAATCTCAAACAAGGAATACCGAAAAAAACAATTCAAAATCTCCATGTAGATATAACCAGGTGCAACTTCCAAAATAACCTCCATTAAATGACTGCTAGCTGGATCCATCATAAGATCCAACACATTCTGGCGTGAAGCATCTTCTAACATCTTTCCTCACCTTTTGCAACTTTGTAGTATCTCAACAAGACATCCACCCTTTGCCAGTCAAGGTTATATCATTGTCTGATATCTTCATCATTTGGAATTGGATCCATTCAAATAAATCTCTCTATAAATACCTAATAATTTTCGTCGAGCATGGAAAGTTGTCATCTAGTGTTTTACGTCTAGCAATATTACCACGTTTTAAATTAATTTCTGGGATTAGAGTCATCATCTCATGAATAATTTAGAACCATGTGCTAGAGATTGAAAACTTGTTATCTCTAACGAAAGGTAAATTATAGTGTCTTTCTGAGTAGTTTTCTTAAGTGGAGATTTAATCTGCAGGAAGATATTTATTTTTGGATCTTATCACTGCTTTAAGAACTGTATCTGAAAAAGGACTCTGACATGAGACTTCTTATGCTAGTATCCATTATGGGCTTAGCATATTACAGGGAATCCAAAATGAGTCACAGAGTTCTAAGAAGTCTTTGAAGGTAAAATCTAGAATTTCATGAACTTCCTGTCCTTCAATAAATCTGTGATATATTTTGTCTTGAATACGATCTGTCTTGGCAGGATGTTGTTACCGAGAATGAGTTTGAAAAGAGACTCCTGGGAGATGTGATTCCACCTAGTGATATTGGAGTTTTGGCAAATGTGGAAGATACACTTAAAGAGCTGGTTATGCTTCCTTTTACAAAGACCTGAACTATTTTGTAAAGGACAGCTGACAAAGGTCAGCTTCAATTCTTTTTGTATCGTGTTAAAAAATGTGCACAAGTAGTTGCCATCACATGTATAACTTACGTGAGATTTGTTTCTTCAACTTTGCCAATAAAATGACCTAAGGTTTTAGAAAGTTGTCAAATTTTCCTAATTTTTAGAGTGCAAATGTGACATAGAATTGAACTTTTTAATCTAATTGAATCTTGGCTTTTGTCTTTAGAACCCAGTGAACCACATTAGCCAAATTCATCCAGGAGTTTTGATTGAAGAATTTGCTCAACTAATGCTTTCTATTTTATTATTAATGCATATAATGGATTGTTCACTACAGCCCTGCAAAGGTATTCTGCTCTTCGGTCCTCCCGGAACCGGGAAAACAATGCTTGCTAAAGCTGTTGCAATAGAAGCTGGTGCAAATTTCATAAACATTTCAATGTCAAGCATTACATTAGTTTTCTTTCTATATTTTAACTGATTAATGTAGGGATGCCCAAATTTCTTCCACTGGAGGTATCGATTAAAGACATAAAATTTTCACAGTCTATGGTATGGTATTGTAAATAAGTGTTTCTGATTGTATTTTCTTTCAAAGTCTCTAAGACTTTTCCAACAAAACTATTTCGTGCATACCCTATTACATTGTAGTTGACGATATCTGTATGGAGGCATTTTTAAAACAATTTATATGCATTGTTTATGCTTCCACATTTTTGTAATATGTATACCAACGCGCTTGCAACTACAACATCTAATGAAAATTCCATTTTTGTTTTCCTTTGAAGGATGTCCTTTCTTAGCATTAAAATGACCTTCTTCCTGCACGGTCCATCAACCACATTCCTAGGACTATAAAGGCCAACTTTGGCATAGCGCTTATTGCACTTGCCAAAAGTGCAGCAGAGTTATTATCAATATTTATCAAATGACTTAGCACTTCATCAAACTTAGCCTCCTTAAGTATTCTAGGCATATAAAAGAGCACTGTGCTGATACCACAAAACTATTGTAGCATTTGAAAAGTCAATCCAACCGTAAGAGCTCTTTTCACTCTTATATCACAAAAGTCAGACCATGACATACCCTTTGTAGATATCTTTAATGGATGTATAATTGAAGGTCCAACAATAGTTCCTGATGATGGTTCATAATTATGCAAGTTTCCACCAAAGCAGAAACTTGCATGAGTTCACGTCCTTCTAAACCGAGTAATGATTTTAATGATCTTATAGAATCCAGCATAAAGAAAAACTCTGTAAACTTCCACTCTGATTTGATTCAGACTGTTGCAATTGATATGCCACTTGCTTGAGCTCCATTAGGGAATGCCATTTGAAATTTTGTTCATCAGGAAAAGAAGAAACCGTAGAAAATTGTGTAAGGAGTTGGTAACATTGACCTGCAATAATCATTTGTGTAAGGAATTGTTTCTGTGTCCATTACATGACAACCATGGTTATGAGAGACAGATGGATTAGGGACCATGTGGACAAGACTTCTGCTTTGCCATCTTTTTGACTAAGACAAATAATGTATCATTCGCTCAATAAATTTTCAATAGTTTTATATAGCCCCGTCAATGTACTAATTTTCAATTCAAGTAGCCAATGATAAATACTGATGAATCCCCTTTTGATATCTACAACCTTTTGATGGTTAAGCTTGATTCATTCTCTTTATTAACTTAAATTTCTCGTTTCTTTTTCTATTTCTTCACCTGAAATTTTGTTTAAATAAGTGAGAAAGAGTTGTTTGGAAAAAGTGTTACCATGATTTCATTCAAACAAAAGCTTCCACGGCAAAGAATGGAGGAGATTTAACAGGGGATAAGGCATGGAATGTTAATTTTCAGATTAGATGTGTTGTAATGTAATAGTTTCTTACTTGATATGTATCTTTCTTCATCTGTGAGAAGTTGAAGTTTCCCATCTTCAACTGTGAAAACAAGAATTCAGCCCTTGTTAGGATCACTCTCCTCTGGCAAAACATATGTTGTCCCAAGACAATAATAAACCTTGTTCTCATGTGAGAATGAACAACGAAGGATGGAACTTCCATTTTCAAATCAATCAAGAGCATATGACAAGATAATTTCAAACATCTGATCATCCAATAGATGCACAAAGTGTGATTCTATCTCATCTAGATATGCATTTGAATACTTCACAATGCAAATGGCAAATGTTTGAAACTGATCTTGAAGTGTATATACAGTAAGCATCTTTGAACAATTGGAACTCGACATGTACAGTTCCAACACCGGTTACAGCCCTAATTGCATCTTTGGTGATCTTAAAAGGCTTGTTCAACCATAGGAAATTGTCATGCACTCTGCTCAGTACATACCGGACCCATTCATCTTCTTCAAAATAGGGGAAATGAATGCACTGTGCAAAGTGCTTATCCCGGATGGCTTTATACTGAGGTTTAATCTCAAAGGAATCATCTATCAATTGTTTGTGATAGATATCCATCAATTTTGATTCTCCAAATTCTTCAATATTTGCATGTATGTAAACCCTAATTTCCTCCGTATGCAATACACCATGTGGAACACTAGAGAAGGCTCCTAGGGGATCTACCTCCAAAGATTTGTATGGATGTTTCTTGAATGTGGGGCGAGGTCTATCATAGATCTTAACTATATTCAGAATAGCCATTTTTCAAAAAGATTTGCAGTGAGATATTGAAGATGGAAAATACCTTATGCGCCTTTGGTTGCACGGAGTTGGTTTGATTGATTTTTGGATGTAATTACTTCTGTGAGTGATCTTTGATAAACTTGATGAATTTTGTTGTAGAGCTCCACTTTTCGTTTCTTCTTGAGTGCAGAATGAACAAGTGATTAATGAGAAATCCCTTATATTGCTCCGTAAACCCTAATATCTGATTGCAATAAATGCTCGACCTACATTATTCTGGTTTGCCTTATTCAGATGACTTGAAGAACCAGATCAGTCCTGACCTATGAACATCATGCGGATCTTCCAACCATTAACAAATCAAGATGACACATCACAAGGACATCCCAAATACTCTGTCCAATCTGCAGAATAAGACAATGCACTTCTAGATCTCTTCAGACCTTTTTGTAATCATCTGTTATTCCGGAGCATCTCCCAGAATAGGTTCTACATGATCGATCAAACTTCTTCAAATCTTCATGCGGACCTCTGAAATCTTAGCTGGATCATCTCAAGACTCATATCTATAAACCCTTTACTCTGCATCTTGTGCCTAATCTGGCACCACTTGATTGGCTGGGGAACAGGCTTTTCTTTGTGTCTCCCATTGAGCTAGAGCTCATTTCTTAATTTCTGGAAGGAATATCAGCACCAGAGTCTGGTGCGAATCCAACCTCTACCTTCTCTAAACTTTTCTTCACCCAAATCTTGTTCATCTCATTCCTAACTTCATCCGCATTCATCTTTTGTTTACCCTTGTCTTGATTCTGATTATATACCGAACCTCTTTTGTCCTGATTCTTGCTTCTGCAAACTTTTGCATTATGACCGGACCTATTACAGATTTGGTAAACAACATTTCTTTGCATATTTGACTGATAACCTCTTGATCTGCATTGATTAGCCATATGACCTACTCTATTGCATGTAAAGCATCTACCATTGAATGATTTGTTCATTTGCATATTTCTGCATTCATGAGACTTATGTCCATACCTTTTGCAGTTAAAGCATTGTCCATAGAAGGATGAATTAGTTTGATTCATTCTCTTTCTACACTAATTAGATTTGTGACCAAAGTGATTGCAGTTGTGGCAGTATCCATTGAAGGATGGATATCTTTGAGCATTGGGCTGTCTTACCGGAGGTCTTCTAGGCCTGTTCCTTGGATTTTCTGATCCAAAATTCTTTTGACCGGATCCAGAGCTTTCTCCTTTCTCATATCCCAAACCACACTTGTCATCTGCCCTCTTTTGACTTCCAAGAAGAACTTCAAGTTGAGTAGAACTTATTTTGAATTTCTCTTTATATTCATTTGCTATTTGAAGATCCCTTTTGAGAGAGACAATTTGATCCTCAAGTTTTTCTTCATTATCTTTAGCATCTTCAAGATCAGATTCAAGATGTCTGATAATCCTATCCATCTGGTGGCAATCTTCTGATTTCTCTTTGAGAGATTGTCTTAGATTGTCTTCAGTTTTTCTTTTCTCTTCAATCTCTTGAGTAAACTTTATAACTCTTGATTCCATTTCATGTCTTACTATAATGACTTCTTTTGATAACTTTTCACATAGCTTGGTTTTCTCAGTCAGCTCTTCATTTGCATTACTTTCTTCACTTTGTCTTGCCAATTGCTGGAGCAGCTCCTTTCTCTTTTTCATAGAGAGACTTAATTTGTCTTTTAGTTCTCTCATGAATTCATCAGCCTGTTTGAGTCTTTCCTTCAATTCATTGACTTCAGAGTTTGACTGTTCAAGATCCTCAAGGGCAGTCTTGAGTTGCTCCCTTAAACCATATGCATCCATTTAAACTCCCAGATCTTCCTCAAGCTGTTAGGCTCTTATTAGGAGGAACTTGGCTCTGATACCAATTGTTGATAACTGAGAGGGGGGTGAATTAGTTATCCTAATTATTTCTTCTTTCTAAACTTTCTTATTAATCAATGCAGCATTAATTCAAACAAGCAATCATTACCATGAAATGAAAAACACATGACACAGTATTTTTGACGTGGAAACCCTGTTAAGGGAGAAAACCACAGGGTGATTAACCCAAAGATTATTCTCTATTAGAAGAATAAGGAATTACAAAATGGCACTTGCCGATTAGGGCTCACTGCCCGAGCACACTGCTCACAAAGGAGGCACACTGCCTACAAGGAGACACACTGTCTACAAAAGAATGTTATACAATACTTGAACTGATTGGAAGCATCCACATATGCTGGAGTTTAGTTCTGGTTAGGCTCAGTACACTGATCTGCTGCACTTCATCTTTCCTCTTCTCTTTATTCTGCTCTTCTTTCACATACCAGATCTTTCTTACTGCTTCTGTTCTACTCTGCTCTTGTTCGCATATCACCTCTCATAACATCCCCTCTCGTAACTAAATCCATCCTATATATATATATATATATATATATATATATATATATATATATATATATATATATATATATATATATATATATATATATATATATATATATATATATATATATATATATATCCGCACAAGTGATTTCATTATCTTTCTAGTCGGCACCCGGAACAGTCTATCTTCTCACAAACTCTGTTCTGTCGGGTGAATCCTTGCACATCAAGTAATGTAGATCAAGCATATACTTGTAGATATCATTAATCATGTTGGCCAAACATGATTCATGCCTTCACAACCTTTACCATCATCAGTAACACATCCAAAAAATAGTCTGATGTTCTGTCAGTCAGTTCTTCCTCTGTTCACACTCTCACTCAGGAATCTGGTACTCAACTATTCATATCTTTTTCCTTGTCCATCACCGGAGGCTAAATCCTTGGAATATACCACTCAAGGTAGTCCTCTTGACTTCCCCAGATCCGCACTGCACCAAGATACTTCCTCTGAGAGATCTGGACCTGTCTGTCGGACCTTGCCACATTAATCTTCATTATGACTTCCAGTAGAGACACACCATGACTTGCGGATATGTGGGATGACCTTTGTTGCCATCAATGACAACATCCTTGAATCCATATAGTGTCTCTTGCCAATAGGTTCTACACTTAGCTTCTATTTAAGGTGAGCTCCCTGAGAAAAGGCGTCAGTCAGTGTGGAGTTTTCTCTCTTTTGGCAAGCATGACTCAGCATTTTGGTGGAATGTGCTGTCGCAAAGAGGATGAATCCAACAAGGCACAGATCACCTATCTCTTTAGCAAGGCCTCAAACAAAGAGAAGAATGCAATTCTAAAAGTTGTCAAGGAAGATTTCTGGTCTGGTGGTCACTCCCACAATGGTCTAGTCCTAGAACAGTTTTTCACCAATTACTTGTAGGTTGTGGGTGCCCAGCTGTGGGGTCTAAGAGTAGCTATGAGGATGGCCCACGAGGAGGTTTTGGAAGATATTAGGGCTGCCTTGGATGCCATGGAAGTAGAGCCTAAACAAGGCCTTGGTCTATCTATTTTGAGCCTAAACAAGGAGAACAAGAAGACCAAAATGCATAAACCCTGGGTACTTTTCAAAAAGGGAGTAGAAAAATCAAATGACATAACTGAATTTCTGAATTTTGTAGAGGCCAATCTTGACTTGATTGATGAAAATGTAGCGGCCAAGTTGTTTGAGATCGTCGAGGGTGTTGGGTGCATATACCATTCAACATCCCTTCCAGCACTATATGTACTTGTTTTATTTCCTATATAATATAGGGAGCTACCCCGGTTAATGGTAGCACTTACCAAAAAAATAAAAATAAAAATAAAAATAAAATTTTCTTTTATGGAATACTAACCATAATTTTTTAAGTACACTATACTTTAAAGAATACTTAAATATTTATGTGGTTTTATGGAAGCTTACATGTTATGAAATGTGATTTTCCAAATAAATGAATAAAAAGGTTAATAGAAAGAGCTTACCCGTTAGTTTTACTTGAAATAAAACAACGAAGGTCATTTACATTTATATCTATATGTAGAACTATGGTTAGAATTAGGGTTGGGGTTAGGGTTAGAATTAAGAATAGAATTAGGGTTAAGTAGATCTAGGGGTAGAATTAGGGTTAGGGTTAGGGTTATAGTTATAATTTTGGTTCAAATTAAAAATTAGGCCTACTATTAGGGTTAGGATTAGGGTTAAGGTTGAAGTTAGAATTAGAGTTAGAAATATGGTTAGGGTTAGGGTTGGGGTTATAAATTTTAGGGGTAAGGTTAATATTAGGGTTAGGGTAAGAGTTAGACTTAGGTTTATGGTTATAATAAGGGTTCTAGGGTTAGGTTAAGAATTAGAATTAAGGTTAGGGTTAGCCTAAAAATTAGGGTTAAGGATAAAATTAGAGTTAGAAATAAGGTTAGCATTAGTGTTAAAATTAGGGTTAGGGTTAGAGTTAGAATCAGGGTTAGGTTTTGAATTATTGTTAGGATTAGGGTTAAAGTAGAGTTAGGGTTAGGGTTACAATTAGGGCTAAGGTTAATATTAAGGTTAAGGTTAGGGATTAAATTATGGTCAAGGGTAGGGTTAGAGTTAGGGTTAGCGTTAAAATTAGAGCTATGTTTAAGGTTAGAATAAGATTTAGGGTTATGGTTAAGGTTAGAATTAGAATTAGGGTTAGGATTACAATTAGGGTTAGGGTTGTGGTTAGGGTTATAATTAGGGTTAGGGTAACAATTAGGTTGCAACTATAATTAGGGGTAATGTTAGAATTAGATTTAGGGTTAGGGTCATAATTAGAGTTAGGGTTGGAATAGGGCTTGGAATTAGGGTTAGGATAGGGGTTAAAATTATAATTAGAATTAGGGTTATAGTTAAAAATAAAATGAGAATTAGAATGTGAATTAGGTTTAACATTAGGGTTAGGGTTATATTAAAGATTAGGGTTAGGGTGAGAATCAGGGTTAGGGTTAGTGTTTGAATTATGGTCACCATTAGGGTTTGGGTTAGGTTAGGGTTAAAATCAGAGCTATGTTCAAGGTTATAGTTAAAAATAGAGTGAGGATTAGAATGAGAATTGTTAGTGTAGGAATATTAACACTATTACTTATTATTAGAATAAGTAACTATGTGTATATTCCCCACATGGATTTAACCCACCTTAGGTGGTTAGGTGTGTACTTGGAGAGTCCATTACAACTATCCAAGCTACTTGTCGACATTCTTTCTTCCACCTCTAGTTGAGTGTTGAAGTCGACTCCTAAGTTGACTTAACTTCTCTATCTTATATGTACATCTACTTGTTCATAATCAAATTACTCCAATTCATAATCAGTTAAGCATTAATCAATCTTGTTTCTAACACATTGTATTAGAGCTAGGTTAATTAGCTTACTAGTTCAATTGGAGTAAAAAATCTCCTATTTGATGGAATTTTCTATAAAAAATGCATTTTTTTTAGAAATTTGACATTTTGCAAGTTTTCATTCATATTTTTTTAATTGAAAATGCAATTTTTTTATAAAATCGACATTTTGCAGGCCTTTGTTTGCAGTTTGGGTGATTGACAACATGATGTGCATCTTGAGGGTGTTTTTTGTTTTGTGTGATGAGTTGAAAAGCTCGTGTGCCAAGCCCATGGCCTCCTTGAAGGTGTTTCCTAGCTGATTTGGGTGCTGGATGGTCTGTTGGATCTATGTGAAGACCATTTGTTATCATCAACAACTTCTACAATGATTTGGTTCTCTGTTAATGATCTTCCAAGAAGTGATTCAATGCATAGGTTTGACCCTCGAAATGGGCAAGTTGATTCTTCGAGGACTTATAGAGCTTCATAAGGTAGAAGATTGATATCTTGCTTTTATAGATTTTAGAGTTGCTTCACAAAAGGCTTCCACAAAATATTCAAAGTAGAACTTAACATTGGATTTGAATTGTAGCCATATGGCATGCAATCAACATTCCACACATTGATCTTGCAAATATTGCAAGACTATGACTTTTAGTTGTATTGTGTCAAGTGCACTTCCATTGAGTCATGTCCAGTACACTTTCTTTGTTTCTCTCTTTTAGAGGAATGTTTTTTTACCATAGGGCTTTCTTTCTTTCTTTGCTTTATGAGAGATGCTTGTGTACATGGGTACCTAATCAGGCCTAGTTGTCAGGACCCATCTTTATTGTACCCACCTAAGTTGTTCTTAAGGGGGAGAGTTAGTGTAGGAATATTAACACTACTACTTATTATTTAAATAAGTAATTACATGTATATTCCCCACATGGCTTTAAGCCACCTTAGGTGGTTAGTGTCTACTTGGAGAGTCCATTAGAACTCTCTAAACCACTTGTCAACACTCTTTCTTCCACCTCTAGCTAGGGTTAAAATTAGAGCTATCTTTAAGGTTAGAATAAACTTTAGGGTTATGGTTAGGGTTAGAATTAGAGTTAGGGTTAGGATTACAACTAGGGTTAGGGTTGTGGTTAGGGTTATAATTAGGGTTAGGTTACAACTATAATTAGTGGTAATGTTAGAATTAGAGTTAGGTTGCAATTGTAGTTAGAATTAGGGTTAGGATAGGGGTTAGAATTACAATCAAAATTAGGGTTATAGTAAAAAATAAAGGTGAGAATTAGAATGAGAATTAGGTTCAAAAGTAGGGTTAGGGTTAGGGTGAGAATCAAGGTTAGGGTTAGAGCTAAGTTTAGGGTTAGGGTTTGAATAAGAGTTAGGGTGAAGCTTAGAATTAGGGTTAGAGTTAGGGTTAGAGTTAGAATTAGGGTTAAGGTTTGAATTATGGTTATGCTGAGGGTTAGGGTTATTGAACATAGGGTTAGGATCAGGGTTACAACTATAATTAGAGTTAATTTTAGAATTATAGTCGTGGTTATGGATACAGTTAGAATTAGGGTTAGCATTATAATAAGGGTTAGGTTTAAAATTAAGGTTAGGGTTAGACAAAGAATTAGGGTTAGGAAAAAATTAGAGTTAGAAATAATGTTAGGGTTAATGTTAGAATTAGGGTTAGGGCTAGGGTTATAATTAGAATTAGGGTTAAGGTTTGAGTTAGAGTTAGAATTAGATTTACTATTAGAATTAGAGTTATTTTTATGGTTATCGTTATAATTAGGGTTAGGTTTATAATAAGGGTTAGGGTTAGGTTTAAAATTAAGGTTAGGGTTAGACAAAGAATTATGGTTAGGAATAAAATTAGAGTTAGAAATAAGGTTAGAGATAGGGTTACAATTAGAATTAGGATTAAGGTTTGGGTTAGAGTTAGAATTAGGGTTACTATTAGAATTAGAGTTATGGTTATGGTTACAGTTAGAATTAGGGTTATAATTAGGGTTAGGTTTCTAATAAGGGTTAGGATTAGGTTTAAAATTAAGGTTAGGACTAGACAAAGAATTAGGGTTAGGACTAAAATTAGAGTTAGAAATAAGGTTAGGGTTAATGTTAGAATTAGGGTTAGGGAAAGGGTTACAATAAGAGTTAGGGCCAAGGTTTGGGTTAGAGTAAGAAAAAGAGTTATTATTAGAATTAGGATAAGAATTAGACTTACAATTAAGGTTAGGGATAGAATTCAAGTTATTTATAGACTTGGGGTTAGGGATATAATTAGAGTAATGGTTAGGGTTAAATATAGGCTTACAGTTAGGGTAAGAATTAGGGTTATGACTATAATTAGGGTTGATGTTAGAATTAGGGTTGAGGTACAATTAAAATATCCTAACTCTAAACCTAATTCTTACAAGTTGTGCTAACATTACACTTAGCATATTGTATCTTTACAGATAAATTAGGGTTAGGCTACAATTAAAAATATCCTTCAGGTTAGTATTAAGATTACTATTAAGGTTAGGGTTAGGGTTTGAATTACAGCCACAGTTAGGATTAGAGATAGGATTAGGATTAAACTTAGAGGTATTTATAGAGTTACAATTAAAAATAGAATGAGGGTCAAAAGTAGGGTTAGGGTTATAATAAGGGTCAAAAGTAGGGTCAGGGCCATAATAAGGATTAGGGTTAGGGTTATAACTAATGTAAGGTTTAAGGTTAGGGTTTGAATTAGTGTTAGAATTAAATTTATTGTTATAATGAAGTTTATGGTGAGGGTTACAATTTGGATTAGTGTTACGGTTAGAATTCATTTTAGGGGTAGGGTCAGGGTCAAGGTGAGAATTAGGGTTAAGCCTACTTGTAACCCTATCCCTAAACAAAAATCATAATTCTAAATCTAACCTTGATTCTAACCCTAACCTGAACCCTAATTATCACCCTAACTCTAATCCTAAATATAATATATAATTTTAGTTATTATATATTATATTAATAATTATTATATATAATAATAATTATTATTATAAATATTATATAATAAATAATAGTCCATTACTGAAGGAGAGTGAAGGAATCCCAAAGGGTGCATAAGGGTTTCTTTGAAATCGTCTGTTGGCATCCTTTTTGTGGTTCCTTCCCTGCATTGGAAACATTCTGTGTTCTTTGTTTTCTTAGATAAATTCGATGTATCTCGTGACTGTTATTGGCCTTGGCTTAGGAGTAAACATCATGGATTTTGTTTGATTGCTTTCCTTTGTATCACAAGTTGTCAACTTTTTTCTTTTTCTTGTCTTGGTTTATTTTTTCATATTAGGCAACCCCGCTTTCCTTGCCCTTCCAGTGCTCTCATCACCTTGGTATCACCTGAGTACTTTGGTGTGCTTTTCCTGATGAATGTTGTACTTGGAAGTGCTTCATAGTTAATCTCAACATTGAGGGCACAATGGAAAATAAGGCTAGGGTAGATGATAGTTTTCAACCCAATCAAATGAAATCCTATAGAGAACCTCTAAGAGAAAAAAATGCTGAAACTCTACCTGAAAATGCAGGCTTTGAGATCAACTATGTACTCAGAGGCATTAGTAGACTCACTGCGGAAAGGAGTAAAAAAGGTGAGGCTGATGAGCAACTTCAAGGTGAGTTCTATGCCTAGCCCAGGAAAATCTCCTTGTGTCCTAATGGTGATATGCTCAATACAGTTAAAAATGAAGAATCTAGATTAAAGAATATAACTGTATTCTTTACATGCATTAACATTGAAAAAATTACTTCAAGAAGATTTTTTGATAATTAGTTAATACATGTTTGGGCAAAGTAATTAGGCATCCATTTTTTATTTTGTAGAATGGTTCTGTTGATGTATAAATTTGTGGGTCTAATCCAACAACAACATGGGAAACTCTGAAAATGTGGGATGGCTTCTCAGAGTAACCTCTAGATTTGATGGAAGCTAGCTCTTCCTTTTTTAATGGGGTTTTGGGAAAGGGAAGAAGAAACAAGATTACAGATACAATGAATTAAAACCTAATCCTATGGTGATATGCCAAATTTTAAACCAACCACAATTGTACAGTGTCAAACCCTAATAGATTTAATTGAGAAATCAAGGAGCTTGCAGCATGATCAATTACCAGTTAAATAAACAAATTCAACAGAGGCAAAGAAATAGAAAATAAGAGGCAAGGGAAAGAGATGCATTCATATCTGCATAGAACACCACTTCTTTATTTGAGGAAGAATAAATCTACAGAGGCAAAGGTTTGCACAAAATAAACTATTACACCCTCATGAAAAAGGCACTACTATGGCAAAAATATATCTCTATTGGCTGCTAAAATATCTAATTTGTTGAACTATAGAACTCCTTATGTCTATCTCGGATATATCCTTTTATAACCCAAAAATAAAGAAAATATCTTGGAACTGCTCATAAAATCTCTAACTAAAAATCCCATCAATCCTGAATCTGATAACTGTGACTGGCTATTCTATTTCTCCATTTTGTCCTCCATGGCTAGAAAAAATACCTTTGCCTCCATAGATGGACCTCTATGTGAAAAACCTTCTCGCTCATCTCCTCTTGTGGTTGCCGTAAAAATGAGAGGCATGAAAATTTTAGGGCTGCATATTTATTATCTCTCATGAGTCATAAAAGAGAGAGTCACTTTATATTTAATAAATCTTAGTTAAAAGTTGGAGGGAGCAACCATATAATAAAAGACTCTTTATTAATCTTTTTCACTCACTAGTGACTCTTCAAAACTGAAAAGAGATTCTTTATAATCTTTTAAAATATACTTTATTAATAGGAGGGGGCCCACCGTATAATGACTCCATATAAAAATAAAAATGACTCAGGCTTGGAGATTCATGTAACTCTTAACTTATTTATGAGTTTTATGAAAATAAAACTAGGATTTATCTTTGCTCTGCAGCTACCACGTGGTTCATTCTTGCTCATTTGGGAAGAAACATTTCCTCCTCTACCCCCAAAGACCTGCGGTGCTGACATTTGGCATCCTCCACGTTCTCCTTTCTTCATTGTTCTCTAGAGTTGTTGATTTGTGTATTCAACATCCAATGGTGGCTGTGAATCATTGCATCTTGAAAACCTAGTGCCTTTGATTTGTTTTGTTGTATCTTATATTCCTCAATATGTAGAGTTGCGCCATCTTTGCTTGTTCACACTTTCATTTAGGACTTAACACTCTCCACTATGATTGAATCATCTTGATATCGTTGAGCATTCTTGTTGAAACTACCACCATTCTTCCATCATTTTCCTCATCATTATTTGTACTTTAGACTATGGCATCTTTCAATATGCTAATCTATTAATGAATAGCTGCCATTATTTGATACTTGACTGTACCTTCTCTCTCAAATGGTGTCTTCAAATCATATCAAACTCCTCTGAATGCCCACGCCAATATATGAGCTGAGTGCTTACATATATATTTTCTTTAGAAGCTTCATTTGATGCTTGAGTGCCATATATGAAATGTTATGTTGATATTGATGATCGAAGCTGCACCATATATCTTCATAGGAAATATCTCAAAATTCGTATACTTGCCTTCTCATCAGAAGAGATTCCTCTTGATTTAGTTGTATATGGTATGGTTAATATTAGGATAGGCTTCTACTAAATAGAATATCCATGCCACTTTGTATTACTGTGTGAGCCTTCTTATGGAGCTGCTGATCCAATCCCTATGCTGGTGAACTTTGTAGATGTTGGATGCACTCATTTGATGGCATGAATATTTGTTCTTTGATGGCCGCCTTCATTTCTATGTTGTCTAGTGGCTTTGTATTGTGAAACCCTATATGGCAGCATGGTTCTTCACAAGAAATGGCTTGCACCATCATTTCGAGAGACCATGCTTGCATCAAAAGGTCACATTATATTTGATGGTAGTGTGCCTTTGTTTTGATATAAGAGGTTGAAATCTCCTTTTATGGTGCTACTAAAATGCCTGCATTTTATTTATATGTTGGTTATGAGCTATTCACCATTGGTGGCATGATGATTAGAGTAGTCATGTGATAAGAAACCACACCTAAATTCATAGTGGATGTGCCTCTTTGGAAACCTACACATCATTCTCCTTGTGCGCCAGACTTATCTCATGTCTCCAATGAACTTAAAGTCCGCTCCTATTTCCTTTTATAGTTTGCACTATGAATCTTTGATGAATGTTGATAGGGTTGTGCCAATGCTATTTGGCTAGGTGTTATTCCTTACATTTTATCAGCATAAATCATACCTTTCAAAGCTATGGCTATGTATCATCATTAAAATAAAACCTCACTGCCATTAGTAGCACTTTCATTCACAGATGGCTTCTTGTTATTTTAGAGGTGGCATCTTTCATTTCTATTGCTTTCAGCCTATGTTATCAACTTAGGCCATGCCTTCTTTATGCTGGGGCTGCCAAGATGCTAATTATACCTTGACCAGTTCCTCTACTCACAACACCAGGTGGCAGAGACCTTGATGCAACTAAAAGTGAGATTGCATAATATGATCCAACTGAATCCACTGATGTAATTATGGATACCACACACATGACAATTCTTGTTCTCCAATGAAATATTTGAGTTCCCCACTAAAATGAATATGGAATCCAAAATATGAATGTAGCATGACTCTTTGAGAGGTATTGTGAATATCCCTATACACTGTGCTACATCCTTTAAGTGTTGATCACTGAATAGTCATTGAACCACCATTTCCACTAGGTCAAAGAAGATTTCTTAAACCAACAAACTAACCAATATGATATTGAAAAAGTTTCAAAATGGTGTGTAAAATTACACAATGGGTTCAAATCATTTTTTTTGTTATTTTCTTCAAAAGCCACAACATGCAAAAGAGAGTGGTAGAAAAATATTATTGGAATATATCGGTCCTCCACTTTTCAAAGCATTTCCTTGGCCACCAAACACCACACATAATAAGATTTAGTTTTGTTCTATACCAAGATGGGTGTTTATCAAAAATCTTCCCATTCAATTTTCGTGCTTCTTACCATAGATTATAAAACTCTTTGGGAAAATTATAGAAGTAGATGAAACTAGGTCTATGTTACCACATCTAGATGCAAGATTACTTGTTGCATTTAATACTGGAATTCAAATCCCAAAAATTTTAGAGATAAACTAGGAAGAAAAATTTGTGCAATGCAATTTTCTTGGGCTAGGTGGGCTCAATTCTTGTTTCTTATGTAAGATGGATGGCCATCAAAGAAAGGATTGTCCTACTATAAACAAGAGATTCAAAAAATATAATTTAGCATTTGACAATAAAGAAAAAAACTCTAATGACCTTCCAAAAAAAGTGGCTTCGGTATTTGGGAACTATACCATGGAGAATTCTAAGGTACACATAGTACATGACCCTAGCCCCAAACAAGTTGAGGAGAAATCAAGAGTAAAAATTGATGAATTCAATTTGTATAGTTGTAGAGGGTTGCCCTTCATAGTTTTTGACAATGAGCACCAAGTTGTTGGTGAATCTGATAACACCCATGATGAAAACCTAAGCCTCTTTTCTGATGATGAGTTGGGAGAGATAGACTCGATGGATGAAGATCCATCTCTTATTTCCCAAATTGAGGAGACTCAACCAACAACAAAATTTATTAATTTAGAAAAAGATGATGACCTTGAACTATCCATGAATGATCAAGATTAGCCCTCGAAGGTTAATAAACTAGATATCCTTTCTGAAGATGGATTCACTACATTTAGAAAAAATAAAAATGCTTAGTAGCTATCCCTAGATAAAATTAGGGAGGTGGTTGACCAAAGAAAGAAGTTGGACTTGCTTAAGAATGAATTCATCAAGACTAAAGAGGTAGATCCCTTAGGGTCAGCAGTTGACCTCCAAAAATAGGGTAGTAGGGTTGATTTGTCTGTGAGAGATGCAATCCATAAAAAAATTTGGTTGAAGGGAATAAAGTCACCCTTGACATTGAATCATAAAATGAGGAAAACAAGAAAATAAAGAATATGAGTAGAAAAAATAGCTCAGTTAAATCGGGTAAGAAAGGAAAAGATGAAAAGCCTCAATCTGTGGCTTTTCTGGTCAAGGATAAAGATAGCATTTGTTTCTAATCCTCTATGAATTTCTTACAATGTTTTAGCTAGAATGTTAAGAGGACTAGAATCTTCTGAAAGGGAATATGTAGTGAGAGACTTCTGTAATAAAAATAAAAATATGGACATCTTATTCCTTTAGGAAATCAAAGCAGTAGGTTTTATGATGGAAAATACTCTACATTTCACTTGGAGAGATGATGTGTCTTTCACTACTAACCATGCAAGGGGTAGGGGTGGTAATACTACTTTGCCCAATAAGAAATGGGAAAATCTTATCCAAAGCTTAGGAAACTCTCAAGGAAACTTGAATTCCTTCATAGGAAAATAGTCAATTGGAATAAATCTCATTTCAAAATTATCTTCGGGGAGACATTCAGACTAAAACAAGATTTAAGACAGTTAGGGGACAAGGTAACAGGTAGGCATGGAATCTGAGTCTTTTCAATAGGAAAACTCTTTGAGAAAGGATTTAGAGGAGATCTTAAAATGTGAAGAAGTCTTCTAGCACTAAAGGTCTAGAGAATTGTGGTTAAGATAGGGAGATAAGAATACATCCTTCTTTCATATAGCCTCTAAGGTCATAAAAGCTACCAATTCAGTAAGATCCATCAAAGCATCAGATGGGACACTGCTTATAGATTAGGAAGGCATTTTGAGGGAAGCAAAGAGCTTCTTCAATTTGCTTCTCTAGAGGGAGGCCACTGTAGGGGTAGATTTTATGGAAGATTTAACTTGTGTTTCGAAGTTGGTTATAGATCTTCATAACAATCAATTAATGAAAGAATATTCTCCATGCCTAGTGAGAGAGTAGTTGGTCTAGATGGTTAGAGTGGTCTCTTTATTCAGAAATGATGGGATATTATAGGTAGAGATGTTCTTCTAGCTATGGAGGAATCAAGAAAGTCTAAGAATGTTCTAAAGGAGTTGAAAGCTAATATCTTTATGCTTATTCCTAAATCCAAATTTCCACAAATGTTTGATGATTACGTGCCCATTTCTTTATGCAACTATGTCTACAAAATCACTTCTAAAGTTGTTGCACTAAGACTAGCTCCTTTCTTGTTTACATTAATCTCAGAGGAACAAGGGGGTTTTGTTCTTGGAAAGGAAGAAAATGAAGGAGCAATTATGACCCATGAAATTATGCACTCAGTTAACGAAGATAAAGAACCTGCCATGATTATCAAGTTGGATATGGCTAAAGTTGACGATAGAGTTGATTGGAAATTCCTTTTGGCAGTTTTAGCTAGATTGGGTTTCTCCAAAGATGTATGTAAGTGGATCTCCTCTTTTATATCAGGATAAAAGGTCTTAGTTTTGATTAATGGCAGAGAATTAGTCTTCTTTGAGCCCTCAAGAGGTTTGAGATAGGGGGATCCAATATATCCTTACCTCCTTATTGTGATGATGAAAGTTTTCACATGGACTATAAGAATGGAGAATAGAGGAGCCATTTACCAAGGGATAAAGCTATGGGGACTGTAGGACTCTTTCACTCACGCACTTTTCATAGATGACACCATTATTTTCTATCAAGCCACAAAGGGAGAAGCTAAGGTGATCAAGGAGACTGTGAGTAGATATTGCAAGGCTTCTAGCCAAATGGTCAATGACCATAAATCCATGATCTATTTCTTCCATGTGGAACTAGGTGTCCAAGATGACATAGAGATCCTTTTCAATTTTAAGATTGAGAATCTCCCAGGGAGGTATCTAGGAATTCCTTTCTTCAATGGGAGACATAAGAATAGTCTTTGGAAGAATGTTGTTAGAATTTTAAAAGTTAAGATAGTATCATGGAAGGGGAGATGGTTATTGGTCGTAGGTAGGTTAGAAATGATCAAGGTGGTTTTATCATTAGTCCTAGTCTATATGATGTCAATCCTTCAAATTCCCAAAGGTGTGAGTAAGGAGATAGAGATCTAATTTGCAAAAAATTCTTGTGGCAAGGATCTTTTGGGGGAAATCAAGTACATCTTCTGGCATGGAATAATGTTTGTAAGCCAAAGGAGGAAGGGGGAGTAGGTGTCATGGATTTAAGTGTCCATAATCAAGCTTTGGGAGCCAAACTTGTATGGGGTTTATATACTAAACTGGATTCTAAATGGGCACACTTGATGAGAAGCAAATATTTGGATTCATCTGAAAGAGATCATATTTTCACTACCAAAAATCCTCCCCATGGTTTAGCTACCTAGAATTTTATCCTGAATTGTAGACAAATCATTCTCCCCTCATTGTCATGGATTATCCACAATGGTCAGAAGACTAAATTTTGGGATGATTCGTGGAGTGGGGAGCCCAAGCGCTCTTCATGGGTAGAGATTAGGGAAGCCAAGACTTATTTAAAAAGACACTAGGGCAATAAATTTATAGACTACCGGTGCATTGACGTGAGTCATGGCTCCTTGAATAACTCATGGAGAAGCACACGTGACTGTGATTTTCCTCTTGATTGGAAACTTCTTCTTGAAAGATTATTGGCTCATAGAATGGCTCTCTTCTCCAACTTAGATGATGAGTTGATTTGGATAGGTGCAAAGTTAGGAGCGTATTACATAAAAGAAGGATATCAAAGTGTCTCACACAAAGTCAAGATAGATTGGTCTATCAAACTTTGTTGGAATAATGCTATCCTACCCAAAGCAAGGGCTTTTGCCTGGTTAGCTCTCCACAATAAAATTCTAGCAGGAGATTGAATTAAGAGGCTTGGATTATGGACCAATTTCATTTACATCCTATGTGGTGAAATGGAAGAATCTATTGATCATCATTTTCATCATTTTCCCATTTAGCAGAAGTTGCTGGCTATGGATCTTGAGAAAATTGAATTGGGTTATGCCTCTATTTGAATCTCTTCTATCCATGTTTAGGAATTGGCTGGTCCTTTTCACAAAGTCCTTTTTTGCTTGCATTTGGGTAGTTGGTCCTACCCTGCTTATTTGGCATGTTTGGCGGGAGACAAATTATAGGATTTTCAGGAATGAAGCCCGCTCTTGGAGCATGGTCTATCTCAAATTAGAGGAGGCTATATATGAAGTGGTTGAGGCAAAAATTTATAGAAATGGGTTCAAGATCTCAGGTTGGTCTACCTGGAATGATTTTGAATTGAGGAATTGGCCTTTGTTCAGATCCTCATGTGTTAAAGTGAATGGCATAACTCTTGGTAATACTCCCTCAAGAGATAAAGTTTCATGGCTTCCACCTAACCATCAATACTACAAGTTGAACTTCAATGGTGCCTTTAGACAAAATCAAGGCCTATCTGGAATAGGTTGTGTCATCAGGAGGAGTGATGAATCTCTAGCAGCAACAAAAGTGACTAAAATGCCTCAAGGAACAAATAATGTAGCTGAAGCTTGGGCTCTAGTACATGGGCTTCAATTGGCAATGATATTTGGTGTCAAGAACATCATGATTGAGGGTGACTTATAATCATTAATTCTTTGAAAGAGAAGGCTTTAGATAATTGGAGAATTAACTACATTCTTCAATAGGTAGTATCATTGCTAGATGCTTTTAATAATTTTAGTATTTCACATGCCTTCAAAGAAACTAATAGAGTAGCTGACAACCTATCCAACTTGGTGATTGATCAACATAGGGAGATTGAAATATTTCACCCTATGCTACCTAATCTACCCCATCAGCTGATGACATGGCTCACAAATGACATGAAATGAGGAGTTTTTTTTGGGCCTTTCCCCAATAGTTCTAGGGTGGCAAATGTAGCATATACAGGTTCTTCTAACTTTTCTTATCAGGATTGGTGCTAAAGTATGAGGGGAGCACCTATCCTTTATATTCTTGGAAGCTAGGTAGCAATGTTCTTCTCTCATCAAATTTGAGTTGGTTGATTTTTCCTATCACGCCACCCTTCATTTATGAAGATGTTACTTCTTTGATCTGCACGATGTATTTCTGGCCAGTTAACGACCCTTTGTTTTTTCTTTTTGCCATCGACTTTCATGGCTTTGATCTGTAAACTTATTTACTTTCTCTAATCTATGGGTGGCCTCCACCTTTCTTATTAAAAAATGATCACTATTGAACTTTTACATGCTGTCTGACTTCCTTTCCTAAAGGATATAAACATCCACCCTTTTGGAAAAACTAAAAAATAAAACAATAGCTTTATCAAAGCCAAAAAATTATTATAAATAAATATTTTATAATATTTGTTAATCTAATTTTATCTCATAGGAAAATAAAGTTACAAGTTTATTTGTCCTAATATTTTTGAAGAGCTCACATGAAAGAACACCCCACAAAGAATATTACATCTTTATTTGGACCTATATACTGTTATGTCATAAAATGTAACCTTGGGGGATTTTTCCTCTTAAGGTTTAGCTCTTAAGTCCTTTAGAATACATTTAGAGAATCTTGCATGATTTTGATGACTCCCAATAAGAAAACCCTGAAGTTTCAAGGCCAATAGCACTCATGGTATGCACTTAACATAAATCCTACCTAAAATAGGGAGAGGACTTGGGAGTCCGTGCCCTAGTCCTACCCTATTTGAGGTCAAGACCGATTTCAAGGTGTCAGTTTATGACCATTATTTAGGTCTTATGTCGACACGGTAATTTTGAATTATGAAATTCTTAGTAGGAATACTTGTAGTTGCATAAATAAGCATGGTTAGGTTATCATTTGCAAAGTAGATGGATATTGTGAACTTGTGGCTTGTTTGAAAGTGATTAAAAGACATTCATTGTGTGGTAGGAGAAGACTTTTGTGTTGTTCTTGTGTTTGTATTTGTAGGTTTAGCATCCATCTCCTCATGGCATGAAGACCATCTTCTTTCCATCATTTATCATTTGGATTTTGCCTCTATCCCATAGGGATACACACTCTTTCAAACAACAGTGTTTGGAAGACTTGAATGTCTCTATGGGGCTTGACTAAGGCAATCCTATAAACACCACAACCCCCAACCAATTTTCCCATGATTGCACATTACATGTTACGAAAGAAGAAGTGGAGTTGCAAGAGAGTAGTGCAGACTATTGGAATTGTAGATCCGAGAAGAAAATAGGGACCTAGACTTGGGCACGTACTCATTAGTCCTCTGAATCCTGCAACAAGAAAATCACTGGAATAACAAGAATAGGTTACAGACAAGATCTCTAGATCCTAACAAAAACAATGGCAATAGTCTAGGGTGCCTGCTCATTTGTCCCCAACTTTTCCATTTTCTAAACATTAAAATCTGGTACACATTTGATTGTCATTTGATATCTCTATGTGTAATCATTTTCTATAATTTATCCATTTGTATGTTTTTATGAAATTAGGGTTTTGAGCATAATTAGACTTAATTGAACAACAAAATCATACAATTTCAATCTTCCCCTATGTTCCAAGTGAAAGGATATTTGTAGTAGACTTTCTACTTGATTGAATGTCCTTGAATGTTTAGTGCTAAAAGGAGGATCATCACAAACCATTCAAACCAAACCCTAAACTTCTTTACCTTCCTTTTTCATCCTAAACATTTCAGTTAACCCATGTTCTATTGAAATTTTCACCTTGCTAAGTGTTTTGCTTCATATTTACATTCATTCATTTCATAGTTCATCTTATTACATTCAAAAAATTACAAAAATTTGAAAAAATAGGCATTGTTAGCTTGTATTTTCAAATAATTCAAATTAGTTGGAATTTAATGTCAATAAATTTATGTCATTACCATAAGATCTGATTTAAAATACAGAAATGTTTGATTCATCATTCATTTAGATTGCATTTTCGTGCTTAATTTGATAAAAATTGCTTGAAATTGTGCATTTTTCCATATAACCTAGTTTTGCATTAGCTAGGGTTTGTAGTCAAAATATTGTTTCAGATTTTACTACCCTTTAAAAACACTCATTGGGACTGATTTATAACTGTAGTTTTGCATCATAGTGGTTTTCATGTAAAATTTCATGCCTAAGGTTTGAAAACCTTGATTTTTCACTAGATTTTGGCCTTATCGTCTCTCTAGATTTGCACTATAGGCATGTTGTAAAGGGTTTTTCTGCACTAATTGGATTTTATCATGGTTATTATCCACTTCCCTCATAAAATACTTTACAACACCTTTTTTAATGGGCATTTGCATTGAAAATTTGTGAAAAATTACATATTTTGACTATATTTTCCCTAGGGTTTGACTTAGATTTGCACTCCAACCATGTTGTGATGAATTTTATGGCTTTAAGTGACTTATATTACTGCTATGATCTACTACGCCTTCTAAAATTCTTTACAAAACCCTTTTTATTTGGTCTTTGCAGTGAAAATTTGTGAAAAATTACATATTTTAGTGTACTTTCACTAGGTTTTGACATGTCATCATTCTAGATTTGCATCAAAAGCATGCTATGAAGGATATTATTTCTTTATTGGACTGATATTAGACATATTATTCTCTACCCCTGATTAATTTCCTTATAACACCTTTTCTTTCACTTATTTGCATTGAAAAAAGTTAAAAAATCAAGCATTTTAGTCATTTCCACACATAGTTTTTCTAATGTCCCCTTCTAGCAAGTTAAAATTTTCTCAATCTTGCACACAAATTCAACTTGTAAAAGAGAAAAATAATAACCAATTCATCTTTATAATATCAACATATTGCAATTAGGGTTAACAACCACATATAAATATCAATACCAAGTTCATATACTTTTCACATTTCCTCTTAGGGTTAGTAACCTTATAATCATGTATTTCACATTTCCTCATATCTATTATATGTGTTCCATGGTTTAACTCAAGAGAGACACCCATGAGCTTGAACATCAATCTAACCTTGGATTGATTTAATTCCAAGTATATCACTCTTGCCTTTGTATCTTCAAAACTCTTAATGATTGTACTCCCTTCTTTTAATGTTGATTGTAGTCTCATGTTAATGTTAATGGAGGGCATTCTTCCTAGGTCTCAGGGGGGCTATACCATCCCTCCCTAGTCCCCATTTGGTGCATGCCATTCATACAGAGTGTCATTGTCCTTTTGTGGCGCAGGCCATTCATATAAGGTAACCTCGATCTAATGTGGCGTATGTCAATCATAATAGATCACCTTGGCCTCTGTGGAACATGCCATTCATATGAGGGTGTCCCAAAATCATATGGTGAATGCCATTCATATAAATTCTGTTATTATCCTTATGTGGCACATGCCATTCATATAAGGACCCTCAATCTAATGTGGTGCATGCCATTCATAATAGATCGCCTCGGCCTCATGTGGTGCATACCATTCATATGAGGTCATCCCGGACTCATGTGGCACATGCCATTCATATAAGGACCCTTGATCTAATGTGCTGCATGACATTCATAATAGATCGCCTTGGCCTCATGTGGCGCATGCCATTCATATGAGGTCACCCTAGACTCATGTGGTGCATGCCATTCATATGAAGTCTGTTATTGTCCTTATATGGTGCATGCCATTCATATAAGGTACCCTTGATCTAATGTGGCACATGTCATTCATAATAGACTGCCTCAGCCTCATGTGGCGCATGCCATTCATATGAGGTCACCCTAGACTCATGTGGTGCATGCCATTCATATGAAGTCTGTTATTGTCCTTTTGTGGTACATGCCATTCATATAAGGACCCTTGATCTAATGTGGCACATGTCATTCATAATAGATCACCTCTTTCTTTCTTTCTTTCTATTATGCTTCACTCAATACATCAGCAATATATATTTCCCTTTAGAGTACTTGGTCCTAGAATGAATTCTCTTTCCTTCTTTTACTTGAAGTTACTTCATTTTCCTCCCATGTGTCTTTGTTGGATATGACTTCTATAATCTGTGCTTGAGCTCTTTTTCCACATTTGTTGCCTAGTTCCCATACTTCTTTGTATTTGTAACACATCCTTTCCTCTTTTCCACATATGTGTCCTTTCCTCCATTCTTACTTAGATGAAAATTTCTTCCCTTTTTCACCTCAAGGTTGAATGGTGTTGAGTGATCTCCTCAGGATGTTAAATATAGAAATGATTACACCAATTTGTAGGCTACATGCATTGCCATTTAGTTACATACTAAAATTGAAGTAGACAACCATGTAGCTCAAGAACGCAAGTAACTAGCTCAAGAAAGTAGGAAAGTAGCTCAAGAATGCAAGTACCTAGCTCAAGCAAGTAGGTAAGTGTTGGGATAAGGTGCCATTAACCTTGTAAATCCCATTATTGTATTATTCCATTTATTATTTGTAATTACCCATAAGGGATGTACAAGTTTCACTGGCAGTGGTAAAAATTATTTACTGGCCACGGTAATTATGAAGTTACTGCATGGTAAGTCCCAGAGTTACTGGCGGTAGTTATGGGATGTCATTTACTATGGTAAATGGTAATTGGTCAAAGTGGGGTGCACATGTGGAGGAATAATCTATTTTTAGTTTATGACGCATGTCATAGATGTTGTATGAGGGTGTAAGAGATTCTATGACAACTGTAAGTTGTCACAAGAATCTATGACACTAATAATAGTATATGACGCATCATAAGATGTTGTAAGTGGCTATTTTTGGCCCCAAGTCATTCAATATTGCATGGGAACATTTTTCCAAGTGTAG
This sequence comes from Cunninghamia lanceolata, assembly GCA_027924645.1. Lineage (NCBI taxonomy): Eukaryota > Viridiplantae > Streptophyta > Pinopsida > Cupressales > Cupressaceae > Cunninghamia > Cunninghamia lanceolata. The sequence continues at coordinate 5,630,461 of BSBN01000859.1, read as the reverse complement.
GATGCATGTATGACAGTATTTATGACCCTGTAAGAGCCTATTCTTGGCCATGGACGCACAAGGTTGTGTTGTTGACTCTTGACAAGTGTTATGGGCTTGTAAGAAGTCATTTAATGTCTTGAGGTTGTGTAAATTCTATAAAAACCATAGCATAGTAGATGAGGTGCATATAATAGTTTACAAGTACCCAGGTTCTGTCAAAGTGAAGGTTGGAGGACAGAGGAAGTGAATGTATTTGTAATCTCTTTTTGCGAAGATAATACAACTTGGCCTCTTTTCTTGGTGGAGTTTTTTACCCCCAAGGGTTTTCTCCATGTTAGACACTTGTCTTATGTGCTTCATTCTGCTTCTGGTATATTTTGTATTGTGGGTTTATGTTTTGTTACAATCTCCATTAATAACACACAGTTAAAGTTTGCTGAAATTTATCTCGAATCAGATTTCTATTGAAGTAGTGTTACTTTCATTTCTAACATTTGGTATCAAAGCCTGGCCAGCGTTGACTCTTGGGTGGTAGTGTGGAAGCTGTAGTTACAGTGGGAGATTTGGTCGTGTTTGTTTTGTAGATCTTGTGTTGTTATTATGGTTGCATCCACCGTTGCATCAACCTCTTGATTGGACATTGAGAAGTTCAATAGAATGGGGTATGAGTTGTGGAAGCTGAAAATGGAAGATTTGTTGGAAGAAAGAAACCAATGGTTGGCTGTCCAAAAATAGAAGAAACCTGACGATGTCTCTCAAGATGAGTGGGATAGACTGGATAAGAAGGCATAGGTAACCATCCGGTTGTGTCTTTCAGACATTGTCCTGTTGAATGTTGTAAAGGAAGAGACTATATACAAGTTGTGGAAACAGTTGGGTGAGATCTATCAAGCCAAGAGTATGGTAAATAAACTTTATTTAAAAAGAGAATTTTTTTCCATGAAAATGAAAGAGGGTGAGTCAGTTGCAGAGCATTTAAATTCTTTTAATTTATTGGTGAGTCAGCTTGATTCAGTAGATGTTGAGGTTAGTGAGGAAGATAAATGTATCTTACTTATTTGTTCTTTAGTTGAGTCTTGGGAGAATGTTATCCTTGCTATCACTGTTAACCTTTCAGATCTGAAGTTGGATGCTCTTGTTTCATTGCTACTATCACAGGAATTGAGGAAGAAGAGTTTGGATAGTTTAGGGGATGCTCTTAGTGTCAGGGGGAGGTCTAAGGAAAGGGGACCTAAAGGAGATCAGAAAGGGACTAAGGATAAGTCCAAGGGCAGGTCTAAGACTCCTAGTAAAAAAAATAGAGTTAAGTGTTGGAATTGTGATAAAAGGGGACATGTGAAGGAGTGCAGAAATCCAAAGAAAAAGTGGGAGAGTGCTTCAGAAAAGTCCTCGAATGCAGGTGAAGAAGTTTTACTTTCTGCATGTAATCTTGTTTCTAATGATCACTGGTTGATTGACTCAGGATGCTCATTTCATATGACCCCGCATAAGGAATGGTTCTCCTCATACGAAGAATATGATGGAGGTAATATCTACCTTGGTGACAACACTAAATATCCGATTGTTGGGAAAGGAAAGGTATTGTTGTGTTTCAGTGATGGGAGGATTAAAACCCTCCCTGGTGTTTTGCATGTTCCTAGATTAGCTAGAAATCTAATTTTAGTTTTGAAGTTGAATGATTTGGGAATGCATGTGACATTTGACAAGCATGGCTATAGATTGGTGAGAGGGAACTTGGTGGTAGTGAAAGGGAAGAGATTCAGGAACTTGTTTAAGCTTGAAGCCACTATAGTTTATAATGCCTCCTATGTATCTGAGGCCACTACTGAAAATACATGTATGTTGTGGCACCATAGATTGGGCCACACAAGCAATAATGTATTGAAAACTATTAAGAATAAAAATTTGTTGGACGATTTCTCTTATTCTAATGAGCACTTTGATTTTTGTGAGCATTGTGTGTTTGGTAAACAAAATAGAAAATTATTTCCTTTAGGAAGCAATAGAGCAAAAGAGAAATTAGAGATTATTCATATGGATGTGTTTGGACCTGTGGACAATGAATCTATTAGAAAATCTCGTTATTTTGTAACCGTCATTGATGATGTATCCAGATTTATATAGATTTATTTTATGAAGCATAAATCTAAAGTTTTCACTAAGTTTAAGGAATTCAAAGTCTTAGTAGAGAACCAATTAGGTTTATAGATAAAAATATTAAGATCTGATAATGGAGGGGAATATTGCTCTAAGGAATTTGATGAGTTTTGCAAGCATGCAGGTATAATCAGACAAAAGATAATTCCATGTACACCACAACAGAATGGTGTTGTAGAAAGGATGAACTAAATGATTATGGAAAGGGCCAGAATTATGCTTAGTGATGTACAGTTGGATAAATGCTTTTGGGTAGAGGCTGTGTGTACTGCTTACTACTTGATAAACAAATCTCCCTGTAAGGCTCTTGATTCAACACCTTATGAAGTGTGGACAGGTAAGAAACCTTCTATTTCACATTTAAGGGTTTTTGCTTGTGAGGCTTTTGTTCACGTGCCTAAGGAAAAGTGATCTAAGTTGGATCCAAAAGCTGAAAAGTGTACATTTATTGGATATGGTGATAATGTAAAAGGTTATAAGCTTTGGAATCCACTAACCCGCAAGATTATCTTTTCTAGAGATGTTATTTTCAGGGAACTTAGAGCTATTTCTGAACTTGAGTAGCCAAAAGAAGAAGATGAAAATGTAAAGAAGGTGCACTTTGATTTAGAGCAGCAAGATGCACCTCAGGAAGAATAAAATGATGGATTGGGGGGTGAAGAAGAAGAGGAAGATTCGAGTAGTTATGATGAAGATGAGTCTATTCTTACAGAAGAAGTTGGTGTAGATGATCATGCAGAAGGACAAGTAGAGTCTCTTACTCCACCCTTGAGGAGATCCACAAGACAATGGAATCTAGTTGATAGGTATAGCCCACCAGATTTCCATTGTGTATATGCTTTATTGAGTACTAATGATGAACCTAGATCCTACAGGGAAGCTATTTCTATAGATGATAGTGAGTCTTGGCAGCTAGCCATGCAAGAGGAGATGATGGCATTGGACTCTAATAACACCTAGAATTTTGTTTGTTTGCCCAAAGGAAGAAAGGCCATAGGATGTAAGTGGGTCTTCAAGAAGAAGTTTGGAGCAGATGAGTCATTAGAGAAGTACAAGGCTAGATTGGTAGCAAAGGGCTACTCCTAGAGAGAGGGAGTTGATTTTGGTGAGATATTCTCTCATGTTGCTAAATTGACTTCTATTAGATTTCTCTTATCCATTGCTGCAGCTTATGATTGGGAGATTGAGCAAATGGATGTTAAGACTATGTTCTTGCATGGAGATCTTGAAGAAGAAATTTATATGCAACAGCCTATAGGTTTTGAGGTAAAAGGAAAAGAACATTGGGTTTGTAGGTTAAAGAGGTCTCTTTATGGTTTGAAATAGTCCCCCGGAATGTGGTATCAAAATTTTGATTCATTTGTTTTGAAATTGGGTTTTGTTAGAAGTGAGAAGGATCATTGTGTTTACATTCATTGTGTTGATGATTCTATACTAGTTATTGCTTTGTATGTTGATGACATGTTGTTTTTTAGCAATATTAAGGGTATGGTCAGTGAGCTTAAAGCCCAACTTTCAGGTGCATTTGAGATGAAGGATCTTGGTGCTGCAAGGTATATTTTGGGATTAGGAGGGACAGAGTTAACAGAAAGCTTTGCTTGTCACAAAGTAAGTATGTGAATACTATTTTGTAGAGGTTTAGTTTATAGGACTGTAATCCAGTTAGAGTTCCTTTACCCATTGGTACTAAGCTTTCATTAGATATGTGTCCAAAGACTGAGGATATGTCTAATGTTCCATATGCTAGTGTTGTAGGGAGTTTGATGTATGCAATGGTTTGCACTAGACCAGATATCACCCAAGCAATGGGAGTTTTGAGTAGATTTATGTCTAACCCTGGTAGACAACATTGGAACTATGCAAAGAGGGTGTTTAAATATCTTGCCGGTACTCTTGATCATTGTTTGGTTTATTCTGGTACTGATAGTGCTGATAAATCTTTGGACATACAGGGTTTTGTTGATGCAGATTAGGCAGGTGACTTGGATAGTTGAAGGTACACTAGTGGCTATGTGTTTACTCTGTTTGGAGGTGTAGTGAGTTGGATGAGTAAGAGGCAGCCCACAATTACTTTGTCCACCACAGAAGTAGAATATATGGCTACAACTCATGTATCTAAGGAGGCAGTTTGGTTGAGGAGTTGTGTACAGGTATTGGTTTTGATTGCAGGAATATTCAGATTGGTTGTGATAGCTAGAGTGCTATTTGTTTATCTAAGAATCCCATGTATAATGCTCAAACTAAGTATATTGATGTTCAATATCACTTTATTCGAGAGTTGGTTGTAAATGGAGAGATTGAGTTGAAGAAGATAGACACTCAAGAGAATGTTGCAGATTCATTGACCAAGCCTGTGAGCATAGAGAGGTTCATGTGTTGTAGAGAGGCCATGGACCTTGTTTCTAGTGCCTGATTATTTTTCATTTGATTTCCTATGGGTTGATTTACAATGTATAATGTCAAGTGGGAGAATGTTGGGATAAGGTGCCATTAACCTTATAAATCCCATTATTGTATTATTCCATTTATTATTTGTAATTACCCATAAGGGATGTAGAAGTTTCACCGACAGTGGTAAAAATTATTTATTGTCCACGGTAATTACGGAGTTACTACATGGTAAGTCCCAAAGTTACTGCGGTAGTTACAGGATGTCATTTACTATGGTAAATGGTAATTGGTCAAAGTGGGCTGCACATGTCAAGGAATAATCTATTTTTAGTTTATGACGCACATCATAGATGTTGTAAGAGGGTGTAAGAGATTCTATGACAACTATAAGTTGTCATAAAAATCTATGACACTAATAATAGCATATGAGGCGTCATAAGATACTATAAGTGGCTATTTTTGGCCCCAACTCGTTCAATATTGCATGAGAACATTTTTCCAAGTGTAGGATACATGTATGACAACATTTATGACCCCGTAAGAGCCTATTCTTGGCCATGGACGCCCAAGGTTGTGCTATTGACTCTTGACAAGTGTTATGGGCTTGTAAGAAGTCATTTAATGTCTTGAGGTTGTGTAAATTCTATAAAAACCATAGCATAGTAGATGAGGTGCATATAACAATTTACAGGTACCCAGGTTTTGCCGTAGTGAAGGTTTGAGGACAGAGGAAGTGAATGTATTTGTAATCTCTTTTTGCAAAGATAATACAACTTGGCATCTTTTCTTGGTGGAGTTTTTTACCCGCAAGGGTTTTCTCCATGTTAAACACTTGTCTTATGTGCTTCATTCTGCTTCTAGTATATTTTGTATTGTGGTTTTATGTTTTGTTACAATCACCATTAATAACACACAGTTAAAGTTTGCTGAAATTTATCTCGAATTAGATTTCCATTGAAGTACTGTTGCTTTCATTTCTAACAGTAAGTAGCTCAAGAATGCAAGTAACTAGCTCAAGCAAGTAGGCAAGTAGCTCAATTAGACAAGAAAGTAGCTCAAGCAAGTAGGTAAGTAGCTCAAGTAGATAAGTAAGTAGCTCAAGCAAGTAGACAAGTAGCTCAAGCAAGAAGGCAAGTAGCTCAAGTAGACAAGCAAGTAGCAAACACAAGTAGGCAAGTAGATCAAGAAGACAAGCAAGTAGCTCAAGAAAGTAACCAAGTAGCTCAAGTAGTCAAGCAAGCAGCATAAGAAAGTAGGCAAGTAGTTCAAGTAGACAACCAAGTAGCTCAAGTAGACAAGAAAGTAGCTCAAGTAGATAAGCAAGTAGCTCAAGCAAGTAACCAAGTAGCTCAAGCAAGTAGGCAAGTTGTAATGCCCCGCCAAGAAACCCCAGAGAATAGCTCAACTATGCTAAACAAAAAGGACAAACTTTTTTTTGGAATGAAATAACAAGAAATGTCAATCATATTTATTCATAACATCAAGTTAAGCTTATCCTCTAGGGTTCCACACATTACTAACAAACTATTAACAAGATCTAACTAACATTATGAATTAAATAACAACCATAGTTCATTCTAAATCTAATTGCATCAATTGAATAGACACATACATTTCTATATTATAATATAAGATAAGTAATCAATAAGGTCATGTATAATGGATTACAAGTACATATACAATTCCCTTATATGAGGGTACACCATTACATTGCTTACAATAGCACTTTCATGATTATATTGGAGTACATACATTAAGATAACAGTACATGATTCTACTAATATAAAAAACTAGAACATGAACATAAGTTTCTCTCTCCTCAAGCTAGAACAAGATCTAAAATCTGCCACATAAGGTACATCCTTCTCACACATGAACAACAACAAGGGGAACCAATGGAGATAAAAGCACAACCACTCAACCATGTGGAACCCTAAGGTCCACTCCTCGTGCTAGGAGATAACATAAGGTCCCACAACAACAACTAATTAGGTAGGTAGTAGACTATAAGGAACAAGGACTACACATGACTACAACAACACATGTCAATATCACAAGTAACTCAAATATCACTTCCAGAGGTAATCACACATCGAAAGGGGAAAACACAATTAGGGAATGCTAGGCTACAGTAGGAAACAGTGTCATCGCATGGTCCTAGCATGGGTTATCCTAACAGTCTCTCACTAGACACCAGCCCCATAGGGTGACACATTCAGAACCAACATTCCTTTCATGAGGACAAGGAAGCTGATTTGCCAAACATAGCCTTCTTAACCCATCCTTAGCCTCAACGAGCACTACAGGCATGGGTGAGGCATCCAATTATCTTATTTAGTGTGGAAACTACCCAACCCTCTAAATTTATTAAGTTATCACTAGATTAACAACTTCCAATCAGTTATCTTGGCAAGCCACTTTGGGTGCTAGCCCCACATTGAAATCCTTTCCCCTACCTATATTTAGAAAACCCTATTCATCAAGCAAGACAAATAACATCATAACAACCATTATACATAAGCAATGCAAGGCATTTACCTTCTTGCATACAAAACATAATCACAAGGACAAACTTTTAAATCATTGCCCCAAAAATTCTAGTTGAAGCAATCACAAGAACACATAAAAAATACATATCCAAAGCAAGGCATGGGCCATCTTGCTCCCAAATCTCAACCATAAACAAAATACTTTCTCTTTACGATTACTGAGCTCTCCCCATTATCAAACACAATACTTAACACAAGTTCGATATCAACACATCCTTAAAGGAGATTATTACCTCATCATGATGCATTTACAACACAAAATGTACATCATTTCACATTATCATTTAGAAAAACCCACATTCATAAACAAGAGACATCATTATATCAGGACACCTAACAACATAGTTGCACATGAACTTAAAACATAACATCTTAGGCCTCTAGAATCAACTTCCCAAATGACACAAACACTTCACACCACTAAAACACAATGGTCTCACATCACATCCACTCTCAAATGCACATCATAAACTAAGATCCTTTAAACATATTTCAATTATATTACCACAAATGCAACATATGATATGATTCCCTAAATATGGATTTTTAAGAATGTAACATTAATCATAAGCTTACACGGATGAAGGATCGAGGGCTCGAGGGACTCAAACCGATGACCTGTGCTCGATACCATGTAGATTTTGATGCAGCACACAACATACTCTCAATAGAATTGTGCCATTAAACATGAGAGACAAAAATTTGGAAGCTGAAACATAACAAAACTTCTATTCATCAACTCTGCCGCTACAATGAGAGAAAACTCTCTTATATCTAAGAAACAAAAGAAACAAAAAATTACCTTTTTTGGCAGATTTTGACAATTATCAGATTTTACCATTTTAGGTAATTTTACAATCATATCTTGAAAATCTAGTTTTTTTCCAAAAAACTCATAAAGCTAAAGTAGGACGAAAAACCAACTAACATCATAAATTTGAAACATGAGTTTCGAGTTATTAAAAAAGCAACTTTTACAAAACTAGAAAAAAACACTAATTTGCCATTTTGAGGGCCAAGATGAAAGTTTCAAGCCCCCAAAAAGTGCCAAGACGAGGTTCAACCAACTAGGGTTGGTTGGGAAACCACTGGCCACCTCATAACGCATCCACTTGTAAAATTTTGTAGAAAACCCACATCTGAGTCAAAAGTTATGACCTCCAGAAGTCCCTGCATCTTTCTCCTCTAGTTGAAAAGAACGCAGCTCCTGCAAGTGAGTGTCTTCAAACTGCTGCCATTTGACAAGATCTAACCTCTGCACTTCCCACTCTGTAATCCATGTGCTATCTGTTGGTGGCAATCCTTCCCACTATACTAAATACTTGTTGTAACGCCCTTGCCGAGTGTAGATAGTGTTCTTATCAAGAATCTATGCAATCTTTTCCTTCTTCTTATGGGGAATGTGGTTGTGCCATGCCACCTCTAGTTGACTATCTTCAGCATCATCCTCACCATGGAATGCATATAAATAAGAAATATTAAACACGGGAGAAATAGCGAGATCATCTGGTAAACTAACCTCATATGCATTATCATTGATCTTCTTTGTAATTCTGCAAGGACCAATTTTCTTGTACTTCAACTTGTGATATGTTTTAGTAGGAAACTGCTCTTTTCTCAAATATACCATCACTAAGTCACCTTCACTGAATGTCTGATGTCACCGACTAGTATCCACTAAATTCTTATACCTCTCATTACTGTCCTGCAACTTCTATCTCACTTCTTGCTGCAACTGTTGAAGGTGTTCTAAAAATGCTTCCCCATCATCACTGACCTGATCTTTCATTGGTAGTTGTACCAAATCTAGAACACCCTGAAGATTCCTTCCATACACAATCTGGAAAGGGGACTTTCCTGTTGATCGGTTAACAGAACTATTATAGGTAAATTCGGCCTGGGGTAATGCCAAATCCCATTGTTTTGGCTTTTCTCCAACAATACACCTTAGCAAATTTCCCAGACTCTGATTAACTACCTCTGTTTGCCCAACTATTTGAGGATGATAGGCACTACTAAACTATAACTTGGTCCCCATGTTCTTCAATAAAGTCCTCTAGAAATGACTGAAGAATTTGGTATCCCTATCAGAGGTAATAGTCTTTAGAACACCATGTAGTCTAACAACTTCTGAAAAAAATAACTCTGCTACCCTCGTTGCATCATTAGTTTTCTTATAGGTAATAAAATGAACCATCTTGGAGAACCTATCAACAACTACAAAAATGGAATCATTACCTCATTGAGTATGTGGAAGTCCCAACACAAAGTCCATGCTCAAATCTGTCCATGGTGCAGCTGGTACTGGTAAGGGCATATACAATCCTATATTCTGTGAATGTCCCTTAGCCACTTGGCAGATTCTACACCTTGTTACATACTTAGTTATATCCCTTTTCATCTTTGGCCAGTAATATTTATCTTCTATCAAGGCTATTGTCATGTCCTTGCCAAAATGTCTAGCCAACCCACTACTATGAAATTCTCTGATAATGTTGTCACTCATAGAGCCAGCCGGTATGCATAGTTGTTTTCCTTTAAATAGATACCCATCTTGCATAAAATATTCACCCCTAAAGTGATCCAAGTAACCAGATATTGGTGCCTTTAATTGTTCCACAATCTCCCAAAAATCATCATTAGACTCATACAAATTTTTGATGGCATCAAAACCAATCACCTCAGCTTCCATTGTGGTCAAAAGTGCAACATGCCTACTTAACACATCTGCAACCTGATTTTGTTTTCCAAACTTATGCTTCAGCACAAAGTTGTAACCCTGCAAGAAAGAGACCCACTTGGCATGCCTACTATTCAACTTTTTCTGTGTTCAAGTATCTCAGTGCAATATGATCTGTAAACAATACAAACTCCTGGGGAACTAGATAATGTCTCCAATGCCTCAATGCTTGAACAATGGCATACAATTCCAAATCATAAGTAGAATAATTCTTTTTCACTGCATTTAGCTTTTCACTAAAGAAAGCTATAGGTTTTCCAGCTTGGCTAAGCACAGTACCTATTCCCACATGGGAGGCATCACATTCTATTTCAAATACTTTATCAAAATTTGGCAATGCAAGTATAGGTGCTTCTGTTACCTTTTTCTTCAAGTACTTAAAGCTCTCCTCAGCATCCTTGGTCCATACAAACTCCCTCCCTTTGGTGCAATCTGTTATAGGAGCTACAATACTACTAAAATTTCGAATGAACTTTCAATAGAAAGTGGCCAAGCCATGAAAACTTTTTACCGCTGTGATGTTTCTTGGACTAGGCCATTCTAGAATTGCCTTGACCTTTTCTGGATCCATTCTGACACCATCTTTAGAAATGACAAAGCCTAAAAAAACCAAACTGTCCTACATGAACCTACACTTTTTCAAATTGGCATAGAGCTCATCCTTCCTTAACACACCAAAAATGATCCTCAAGTGTTGTAGGTGCTCTTCTTTGCTATTACTAAATACCAAAATATCATCAAAATAAACTACCACAAACTTACCAATGTAAGGGCGTAGTATAGTGTTCATCAATCTCATAAATGTGCTAGGTGCATTTGATAACCCGAATGGCATAACCATCCACTCATATAATCCATCTCCAGTCTTAAAGGATGTCTTCCACTCATCCCCTTCTCGAATCCAGATTTGGTGGTAGCCACTTCGTAGGTCGATCTTGCTGAAATAGTTAGCCCCTGCAAGGACATCCATCATGTCCTCCATATGAGGTATAGGAAACTGATACTTGATGGTAATCTTATGAATTGCTCTACTATCAGCGCACATCCTCCATGTTCCATCTTTTTTGGGGGTTAACAATGCAGGTACAACACATGGGCTCATGCTCTCTCTCACCACACCTTTACTTAGGAGTTCTGTTACTTGCTTATTCATCTCTGCATGTTGTGTTGGATTCATCCTATAAGCTGCTTGGTTGGGTAGAGTTGCTCCTGGAATCAAATCAATATGATGCTGAATATCTCTCTTTGGCGGTAGACCATCAGGCAATTCATTAGGTAAAACATCAACAAATTCTTTCAATAGCTCAGCTACTTCTGGGGGAACTGAAATGTCTTCCTCTTCACCTTTTTTTCACTACTAATGCATAGCAACACCCTGTCACCTTCATTTCTTTAACAAGATCTCTTTCAGACAACATGGTATCACCTTTTCCTTCATCCTTGAGAGGCAATAAAATCACCTTAGCGCCATCTTTCCAAAAGGTGTATGTGTTTTTCTCTCCATCATGCATAACTTTTCTATCATATTGCCACGGCCTTCCCAATAACACATGACAGGCATCCATTGGGACAACATCACACCATATCTCATCCTGATAGATCTTCCCTATACTAAACTTAATTAGGCATCTTTTATCAATAGTTACTTCATTTCCCTTTTTAAACCATGCAATGTGATATGGATGAGGATGTTTTTCACAGTGTAAATTCAATTTGTCTACCATTTCTTTAGAAACCATATTTTCACAACTACCTCCATCAACAATGACTTGACATACCTTGCCACCTGAAGTGCATCTGGTTCTGAAGATATTGGTTCGAAGCCATGAACCATCAGAGCTTTTGGCTTGTGTTTTCTCCTTCTCTAGAATCACCATTGCTCTTCTCATCATGAGACTTTCTCCCACATCTGGTGGAACCTCCAGTTCTGTCCCTTCCACTTCATGCTGCATTTGAATCATGTTCACCCTAGGTTGTCCTCCTTGATTTTTTTCTTGCATGTTATAATTGGAGCATTCAAATGCCCTATGACCTTCTTCTCCACATCTGAAATAAGTGAAAGGCCTTCTCTGGTTTTCCCATCCTCTACCGCTACCATAACCTCTACCTCTTTGAAATCCCCTTCCTCGTTCTTGATTCGGAGGATCTTGCTGAGTGTCTACTTGTTTTTCCAAACCATGGGATGACTCTCCCCTGCCATAATTTGAACCTCCTCGAAATGGGGTTGATGTACCCCTTCTTCCTCCTCTATTCCTCTGATGGTACTATCTGTTTTGTTTTTCTTCAGCCTTTAGAGCCAATTGGTAAGCCTCTTCCATATTGTTGAGTCGATGCATGCTCAATTCATATTGAATAGAAAATTTCAGACCATTCACATATCTAGCAGCCATTTGTTCATCAATTTCTTGATGCTCTATACATATAGACAGTGTATAAAACTCATTTGTATAATCTTGCACAGAAGAGAGGTTCTGCTTTAAATTTTGAAACCTACGAAAAAGGGTTTACGCATAATCTATGGGCAAAAATTTTTCTCTCAACTTCTTCTCCATTTTATTCCATGTCCTGATCTTATCCTTGCCTTTCCTTGTTCATTCCTTTTGAAGATGATCCCACCAAATCATTACATGACCCTTTAATTTGGTGCATGCAAATTTTACCTTCTTCTCCTCTGTCATGGATTTCCATTCAAAAAAATTTCCCATGCAATTCAATCAGTCTATCAACTCCTCTGGTTTAAGACTACCTGCATAATCTGAAACTTGATTTGCACCTCCTTGACCTATCTCTTCATCAGATTTGTCTCCTCCTCTACCCAGTCTTTGGGTTTCCATCCGTGTTGTAAGTTCTGCTATTTGCCTTTGTAGATTTTGCATTTCTCTATGCATCTGGGCAAGACCACCTCTTCCTCTTCCTCTCCTAGCCATCTTCTTGCTCTAATACCAAATGATGCAGCACACAACATACTCTCAACAGAATTGTGTCATTAAACATGAGAGACAAGAATTTGGAAGCTGAAACATAACAAAACTTCTATTCATCAACTCTTCCGCTACAATGAGAGAAAACTCTCTTATATCTAAGAAACAAAAAAAACAAAAAAATTACCTTTTTTGGTAGATTTCAACAATTATCAGATTTTGCCATTTTAGGTAATTTTACAATCATATCTTGAGAATCTAGTTTTTTCCCAAAAAACTCATAAATCTAAGGTAGGACGAAAAACCAACTAACATCCTAAATTCAAAACATGAGTTTCAAGTTATTAAAAAAAGCAACTTTTAAAAAACTAGAAAAAAACACTAATTTTCCATTTTGAGGGCCAAGATGAAAGTTTCAAGCCCCAAAAAAGTGCCAAGACGAGGTCCAACCGATAGGGTAGGTTGGGAAACCATTGGCCACCTCATAACGCATCCACCTATAAAATTTCATAGAAAACCCACATCCGAGTCAAAAGTTATGACCTCCGAAAGTCCTTGCATTAGATTTTTACCGTCACACCAAAAGCACAAACTAGTGGTGGAGAGGGATCTCATCATCAATATAGTCACTATGCCAACACTAACCTTAATTCTATCCTATCCCTATTTCTAACCCTAACTCTAATTCTAACCTTAACCCTTATTATATATGTAACCCTAATTCTAACCCTAATCATAATTATATCCCTAACTCCAACAATAATTCTAATTCTAGCCCTAATTGTAGCTATAACCCTAATATTAATCCTAATTTTTTTGGTTATATATATTTGCCCTAATTATCTCTCTTGCCTCCTTCTATCTATCTATATCTCCATCATTTTCTCCCTCTATACCTCTCATGCATTGTCACTCCCTCCCTCTCTCTATCTCTTTATCTTTTCTTTTGTCTATGTGTTCACAAGACTCTATCCCTAACCCTAATTTTAATCCTTATATTATCCCTAACTCTAACCTTAAAATTGTAAATTTAACCCTAATATTTTTTTGTTATATATATTTTTCTCTAATTATCTCTCTTGTCTCTTTCTCTCTCTATATCTCTTGCACTATCCCGTAACCTTTTAGGTATTAAAAATAGGACAACTATTTATGATATAAAATTGCTACTAACTATTTGATAATTACATTGGATGATGTTTGAGTTCCCTAATATAATTATAACTAGTAAAAGCACCAAAGGTGCTATCAAATCGCTGATAGGCACAAATATTTATAGGCCTACTGCCAAATAGTATAAATTTATATTTTGATATGCACATTGTAACTGTTCTTTGTATGTTTTGGCCATTTTAATATGCATAGTGTAACTATGCTTTGTAATGTATCATCATGATTTGATAAGTTGATCATTTTAATTCTAAAGCATAATTTTAAAAGGATGGAAGAAAATACTTGCAATTCAACTCTCTTATTAAAATAATAGCTTTTCATGTATGCCTTAGAAACATGTGTTTGATGAATATTGTTTATTATTATACATCAACTCTATAATGTAGATTTATGATACCATTCTTACATCCTACATAATTTGAGATATCCTTATTCTATTAACCCTAACCATAATTTTGTGTGTGTGTGTGTGTGATGTTGTGATGCACAAGATTTGAGTGGAAATAACTTCCCTGCACAATATGATTAAATCTATGTGACAATGGGATTCCTTAAGCATTGAGTACATTTGGCTTCATATTTAGTTTTCATGAAACTTGATAAATCAGCATTCCTGCAACTAAGGTATGCCATGAAATCAGACAAACAAAACCTGTATATGCCACATAATTATCAATCATAAATAAATTCATTACCATATCGTACAGGAGTCTGGTAGGCATATGGACAATTGATTAACAAAATCAATTGTTTGTGACAAATATCAGTAATTTTATAAAATGTGGCTCAAAGTGTACAATTATAATTCAATGAAAGATGATTTTGCACAACTAGTTGTGGGTATCAAACCCTATTGTGCCAAGCTGAAAAGGGCTTAATGACTAATATCAATATTCAGCTAACAATGGGAGTGCCTATTTTGCAAATGGTGTAGACTATTCTTCTATGAACAAAGATGCACTAATATCCAAATTTTAATTAAGAGAACTAGTTGTAGAAATCTAATACAAATTGTGGTTGATATGGATGGCTGAAGAGGCTATTCTTAAATATCATCAACTTTGAGAGTCAAATGTTAATTTTGGATAATAAAAATAAGATAAATATTTACCACTTTTATTGTGAATAATGTGTAAAATTGCTATTGAGTGTTTGATCATGGAAGTGGATAATATTTAAGTAGAGTGAGCTAAAGACATCCACATAACCTTGATAGATTTAGAGTAATCTTTCTAAGACCACCGTTAAAATGAAGTCCTCAATAGAAGATCAAAAATTATTTTGTACACTACAAAAATAATCAAAAAGCATTTTACAAACTTTAAGTATAGATCCATGGAATGATAGTGAGATATGGATTTCAGTGTCATGTTATTGTCATGAATACCCTGATAGATGTCTATACAAAATGTGGAAGGATGTAGAAGCCATGTGAAAGACACATGAATTGTTTGACAAAATGCATAATGAAGATGTGGTTTCATGGAATGAAATGATAAAAGGCTAGTGGAAAAGACCCAATAGGTGAGATAGTTCCAGTGGCTGAGATAGTATTTGTACATTTAAGGCCCAATATTTTTCAAAGTTTAGTACTAGTAGTTGTGACTTTAAGTTTTCTTGTGTTACTACAAGTACTAATAGTTGAATGAAATGTACCCTTGAGATTTTAAAAGCAACCAATCATGTGATGCCACCAACAAAACATGACTTAATTCACACTTATTGGTCCACCATTTTTTTGGGTGAACTATCTGACACCTCAACAAAAGGCATATTGATGTGGCATCATATTTGATGATGTGGCCCTAAAACCTTAGTTATAAGCAAGGGCCTTGCCAACTAAGCAACTATAAAAATTTTGGAGTGATTCAAAATTGCCATATATGATTTTGAAAGGCATGAAGTTAGGGTGCATAACTACTGGGTCCTCTCCCCTATGCACAATTTAGGTTTGTTGAAAAAGCGTTAGAGATTTTTAAGCAAATGCAGTTAAGAGATGTAAAGACAAATACAACCACCTTTGCCTACATCCTCATAGTTGTGTCGAAGTGGGAGCTTTGGGACAAGGAATGGAATTCAATCAAGATATAATTGAAAGAGGATTGTTATTAGATATTGTGGTTGTAACTGCCCTAATAGAGATGTACACAAAATGTGGGAGTGTAGAGAAGGTACATGAACTGTTTATCAATATGACTAAATGAAATGTTGTCTCATGGAATACAATGATAGCAGGGTATGTAGAGAATGGGATTGTTAATGAAGCCTTCATATTTTTTAATCAAATACAGTTGGCTGGTCTAAAGGAAAACTCAGCAACCTTTGCCATCGTACTCCTTCCATGTGCCAAAATGAGATCTTTGGAGCATGGTACTTGGATTCATCAAAAAAGAATGAAAAGTTGATTTTTGTCAGAGGTGATTCTGAATGTTCTTTTAAACATGTACTTAAAATGTGGAAAAACTCAGACATCATGTAAATTGTTTGACAAATGCCTTAATGAAATGTGGTCTCATGGAATGCTATGGTTATAGGATATGCACAAAATGGTAATATTAAGGAGACTTCGAGCCTTTTCAAAGAAATCCCTCAATGAAATGTAGTCACATGGAATGCTATGTTTACAAGACATGCAAAAAATGGGTTCACTAAAAAAGCCTTTTTCAAGTAGATGTAGTTGGTAGGTTTAAAGCCAAACTTGGCAATGTTTGCCAGCATCCTCCTAGCGTGTGCCCAAATGGGAGATTTCCAATAGGGTGTGGAGATACACCAAAAAATAATTGAAAGTAGGTAGATGTTGTTACAAATGCTCTAATAGACATGTATGTAAAATGTGGGAGTATACAAAAGGCACATCAATTTTTTAAGAAAAGACATCAACCAAGTATAATCTCATGTAATATGTTGATTGCAAGATATGCTATAAATTCTTTCACTATGTGAGTGACTCTTATGGTATGATGCCCACGATGGCGTCCACTGTAGCCTATTCTTACCTAACATACACCAAAAACCTTAACCCATAAAATATCTTAAAATTTCTAAGGTTTTCCATAGCTCATGTAGGGTAAATCAACATGAAATCCTAATCCACAATGGATCATAAATTGCAATAAACTTTACAAATAAAATTTCAGCCAACAAATCCACTCACATTCCATTAAAATAAAGGAAAAAACATGTGAATTCACCATATGTCATATGGAAACCACAAAAAAGTATAAAAATACATAAACAATGTCTTTGTGATAGACATCAGATTTCCATAGTCCATAATCAAATGTAGATCAATTCTTCAAGATTTAACTATGAGTGAGTTTTTTCCTCAATGTTTTGGATCATACTCTATGACCCATCATTAGGAGAATAAAGAGCAATAGACGAGAAAAGTTACTTCTCTTCTCTTGCCCTTTATTCTCCTCATGATGGATTATGGAGTATGATCCAAAACGTTGAGTAAAAAACTTGCACATAGTTAAATCCTAAAGCATTGCTCTACATAACAATGTCTTTAATTATTGTTCAAGTTCACAATTGCATTTACATAAAATTCATGAGGCATGTGGCTATTTCGGCTACCAAATCCAAAAATTACAGAAGGTGGAAGTGCATTTTCCATATCCGTACTGGGAGGTCCTTAGATCAAAACTAGGTGATTGCTTACTCTAGTAAATGTTCTTGCAATGGTTAAAAATCTGCCTCTATCCTTCTATGCATGTCATAATGAGCAACCCCACTCATTCAAATAATAGGGTGTTACCTAAGTTGTTTACTTTAGTGAGAGAATGAATGGTTATAATCTGATACTGCCATTGTGATTAAGATAGAATAACATGTTTGAGTGGAGGGGTTAGTTTTCATATGTAAGAAATAAGTGTGAAAATCTAATACTAGTATAGCTATATTTAAAAAATATATCTAAAGTACTTTTAATCAATTTCTTTTAAATTATAATTTGAATTATTGTTTACTTTAACCCTAGGTCTACTTAACCCTAATTCTATTCCTAATTCTGAACCTTACCCTAATTCTAACCCTAACTCTAATTATCCATCTAATTCTATTCCTAATTCTAACTCTAACCATAATTCTATACCTAATTATAACCCTAATTCTAACCCTAACCCTAACCTAACTCCAATTCTAATAGTAAACATAATTGTAACCATAAACATAATTCTAACCCTATTTTAATTGTAACCCTAACCGTAATTTTAATTTTAAGACAAATTCTATCCTTAACCACAATTCTAATTTTAAATCTTATTTTTACCCTAATACTAACCCTTATTCTATCCCTAATTCTTATCCTAATCCTAATACTAACATTAACAATGCTAAATCTAACCATAATCATAACCTTAATAATTATAACCATAACCCTAAGTCTAACGATAACCCCAATTTTAACCATAATTTTAAGTCCTAACTCTATTCCTAAATGTAATCATAATCCTAAATGTAATGTTGTTCCTAACTCTAATTCTAACCCTAACCCTATTTTTAACGTAAACCCTAACCTTAATTATTTTAAATCGTGGTTATTTTATAATAATGTAAAAATAATTAGGGTTATAATAATTATTATGATGAGAAGTTATTAATACTAAATACCCCATTCTCTTTATTAATTTTTACTCTTATTTTATGGTTTTCTTAGTGTTGTTATCTTAGCTAATATATGTAAAGTTAGATGTTTAATTATGGTTTGATTAATTTACCCTAGATAATTATATAAGGTGCTTTAATTTCCTTATAATTAAAAATGATTATGATTCAAAAGAATTCAAGACACATAAACATCTTTTAAATATTTTTTAATAAGATGGATCAATACACACAAACATCTTTTAAATATTTTCTAATAAGATGGATGAATGGTGAGAAAAATGTTAATAAATTGTTATATTTTTTAAAACACATACACATTGTTTGTTACATTGCTTATTATAACATTCCTCCTTACCTTTATAATTTTTTTTTTTTAAGAAAAAGTGGTAAAGCCACTAAAATTATATTAATTATATAATAAAATTTACAAAATGCTAGATTCAGTAAGGCATATTGGTAGGAAAGAATCAGAAAATAAAACCTCCAGTTGTAGCCCTTTTAAACAAATACAATACAAAATCAACTCAAAGGGATGAGTCAACCCCAAAAAAATTTGTGGCTCAAAACCTTACAGGATTAATTCTTTGTCAAAACAACACTATTACAAGCTAAACAACTAATAAAGTCAATAGATAACAAAAATAAAGCTTTCTACAAAACACAAAAATATTAATTGTCCTCGTGCAAATCTTCAATAACAAAACCTTGCAGATCACGAGCCTCTTCTTCTGCTGGCTGAGGAGGAGGAGGTGGAGGAGGAGGAACATAATACAGAAGGAAGTTCAAAGAATTAAAAACTTCTGTAGCATCATCTACCAAATGCCTCCCCAATTCTCACATGTGGCAATGAATAGAATTCTAGAAAGACAACACATAATTGTTTTGGAGGCCATGCAAAAATGCATTGAAAATGCAGTGAAGTGTAGGGTGGCGGAAGAGAACCCTGTAGTCAAACAAACCTCCCACAAGAATAGTACCCAAATGTAAATCATAATCCTCTAAAACATCATTAAAAATATCTACAGAAAAAAGAGCATCTTGAACAGACATAAGACCCAAATTCCTTACCAAATCATAACTTTGGAAAAAGATCCATAGCATTAGAAAAAAAATGTGATACTACTTGAGATGGATAAATGGACCTAGGAGAGAGTAAAACATGCAATCCACAAACCTGGGTGATAGCCCTTTCGACATCATCCTCATAAATCTTAAAAAACTTCCTGCATAAAATTTGGGTTAAGAAAACCAAGAGAGGGTCATTCCCAGTTCTGAATGGGCAACAGAAGTTTGTTGTTTCATTGATCGGAGCACATACTAGAGTTCAATGCTTTAAATCTTTAAAGTTTTCCTAGATAAAAGAAAGCACTGAGCAGGAATAAGACTTGCAAAGATTGCATATATCATACCAAAAAACAAGAAAATATATGAAAGTATCATCCAATTCAATGAATGAAATCATTCCTGTTAGATATACCGTTGTGCGAGAGCTGCCACCCTTCAACCAAAAAAAAACCAAAGTACTACACACCAAATAAAGTTGACCTCAAAGTACAAAGCAACATCAGCTATCAGAACGGAAGATGGCGCACAATAGAGGTGGTTCTAGCTTTTAACAAGCAAAAAAAATCACTAAAAAACTGCACTAAAAGCTAAACAAATTAGTTATGACTTTCCTTAGCCAAGATGTTGCTTACTCTAGGAATCAACAAAAAGGAATTAGACTCCCATTCCTTAGAGGAGTCATTAATGCCAAAAGCAAAGTTAGCAAAAAAATCTGCTAATAAGTTGCCTTCCCTGTATGTATGGACTATTTTAAAAGATTGGAAGTGATCAAGTAGATTCCTTCCAAATTTTAAAATATAATCAGTTTTCTAGCTAGGAGAAGACTTAAAAGAAAAAGCTCTTATAATATTTAATGAATCCCCTTCCACTATAAGATTTGTAATGCCACATTTTATAGCTAAGTTTAGGCCAACTATTAATGCCAATGTCTCTGCCTCATTGTTTGTACATAAACCAAGATTAACTGACAAAGCTCTTAGAATTAAACCATTATGATCTCTCAAAACACAGCCAACACTAGAATTACTAGGATTACCTCTGCTCGCTCTGTCAAAGTTTAGTTTTATAAACGATACAGGCCGTGAAATCCATTTGATAGAGGATCTATCAATCTTGATATCAGCACTAAAACAACTTGAATTAGGCAAATTTAATAGTTTCCAACTTTTTAACATCAAATCATCCCACGATGTAAAAACTAAAGAACCTACCTTTCTAGAAATTAGTGAGGCTGAGACTACTTCTGAAATCATTTTCTCAAATTTTCCAATAACTACATCAAACGGATTGTTAATTTTTTTAAAATTTCTAGTATTTCTTTCAAACCACAGGGACCAAATAACAATACTTGGCGAGACCAACCGTAATGCAGAAAAGGTAGAATTTGTGAATAAGATGGGCTAGCTTTGAAAAAATTAAAGGAGAGAGAAAGGAAGGGGACCTTGCCAAAACAATTTTGAAAGGAGCCGACACCAAACTTTTGAAGAAAAATTACAATTCAGCAGTAAATGATCCACTGTTTCCTCAACTTCAGAACAAAGAGGACATAAGAATGGGTTGGCAACTCCAAGCCTGGATAACCTATCACTAGTAAGGATTCTATAGTTTAGAGCTAACCAGGCAAAAGCTCCTGCTTTAGGCAGGCAGGGACCACTCCAACAAAGCTTATAAGGCCAATTAATAACTAAATTAGAATCCTTATTAATGATACTTAGATATCCTTGTGTAACCTAATAACGCCCAGACTTTGAGGGAACCAAATAAGTTTATCCTTTTCTCTTGAAATAAAAATTCTTCTTTCCTTCAAGCTATTCTTAAGCAAAACCTTCTGCTCTTGAGGAATCAAAAAATCATCAAAATTTCTCAACATGATTTTATTAATATCCAAATTGTAATCAATTTCAATGTAATCTTTAACTTTTACTCCCCAAGCTTTGCTCAAAATTAACTTAATTTCCTGAGGGCCTTCTATTTTAGACAAAGGCTGATGATTATTCCAAGAATCATCCCAAAAGAGAGCAGAATTTCCATCATGAATAACCCAAGATAGAAAAGGGGATATCACCTCTCTACATTTTATCAAAAAATTCCAAATATGAGAACCCACCTTTGGATTAAGAATAGTAAAGATTCTTTCAGGAGAGAATGAATCTAAATATTTAGTAAACATAATTTTTCCCCATTTGGATTCCGGCCTTTCATATAAATTCCAAACCAATTTGGCTCCAAGAGCCTTACTATGGGCTTCAATGTTATGAATCCCAGTTCCTCCTTTCTACTTTGGAATAAAAATTTTGTCCCAAGAGATTAGAGGAATCTTTCACCCATTTATATTGGAGCCATTCCACAAAAATTTTCTCAAAATATTCACAAGGCAAGAAAGGATAGACTTGGGAACCATAAGCACTGAAAGCATATAAATAGGCATTGTTGATAAGACTGTTTTAATCATAAGAAATTTTCCATCCAATGTTAACCATTTACCTTTCTAAGAAGAAATTTTAGATTTGATACTTGTAATTAGTTTATCCCAAAACATGTTTTTAATTGACCCTGAGAAAAGAGGAATTCCCAAATACCTTGAAGGGAGGGCATCCACTTGAAAACCTAGAAATTTAGCAACCCTTTCTTGCACTAAAGGAGATGAGAAAAAGAAAAAAATTTAGATTTGTCCTGATTCACTTTTTGACCCAAAACTAAACAATACTTAGAAATTACATCCTTCATAATTTTAGCTTCTAACATCACAGTATGCCCAAACAATAAAGTATCATCTGCAAACAAAGCATGAGTAATAGAAAAGGGAACTCTAGGAATTTTAATTCCCTTCCAATTACCCAAGGAATTTTGCCTCATAATCAATCTGCTCAGACCTTTAGCCATTATTATGAAAAGAAAAGGGGACAAAGGATCACCTTGCCTTATCCCTTGAGAGGACTTAAAGAATTTAGATTGAGAACCATTAATCAGAATGGAAAAGCTTACACAAAAAATACAAGATGAAATCCACTTACACCATTTAGATGAGAATCCAAACTTAAGGAGAACTTGAAACAAAAAGTCCCAAGACACTCTATCATATGCTTTTAACATATCCAGTTTAACCAACATAGCAGGAAGTTTATGTTGATGAATTGAATGCAAAACCTCATGAGCCATGAGAGCACCTTCAAATGTTTCATTGCCTAGAACAAAACCTCCTTGTTCATCGGATACAATTTTTGGAATAAAAATAGCAAGTCTTAAAGTTATTTCTTTAGAAATGATTATATATAAAGTATTACAAAGAGAAATGGGTCTTAAATTAGCAAAGGAGGAGAGAATAGCAACTTTAGGAATAAAAGCAATAAAGGTAGAATTAATCTCTTTCAAAACAGTTCAATTTCTACGAGCTTCTTCTATTGCCAACCATACATCCTTACCTACAAAGTCCCAACATTTTTGGAAGAAAAGGGGAGTAAAGCCATCCGGACTAGGAGATTTGTCTTGGTCTAAGGAAAAAACCACTGCCTTAATTTCTTCTAAAGAAAATTGTTTCAACAATTCCAAATTATCTTCTTGTCAAATCAAAGTAGGAATATGGTTTATAACTTCTTGTATAGTCGAAATGGGGACCGTAATATTTTCTTTAGAAAGGAGCTTCTAAAAAAAATTAACTCCTTTTTGAATAAGAACATCATCTTGCAAAATATTCCCCATAGAGTCTTTAATTGCATGAATAGAATTCTTATGTCTTCTTACCATAGCTAATACATGAAAGAATTTTGTATTTCAGTCTCCTTCTCTCAACCAAGTCTCCCTTGATTTCTGTCTCCAAAAGATTTCTTTTCTAGCTAGAACTTCCTCTAATTTAGATTGAAGAGCTTTTACATATTCAAAGGATGCAATATCCATGCCCTTTCTTATAATGACTTCATTCATCTATTCTAGTTGAGATTGTAAAGCTACTTTTTGAGAAAAAATGTCACCAAACGAAAACTTATTCCATTCCTTAATTTTTCCCCTTATAAATTTCAATTTCTCATTAAGCCAAAACATACGAGAACCTTTCACAAAAGGGGCACTCTTCCACCAAGATTCTAGCAAAGGTAAGAAGCTATTATCTTTAAACCACATAGCTTGAAACTTAAAAGAAGATCTAAATTTCTTTCTAGTCATATCCAAATCCAAGTGAAGAGAATAAGGAAATGATCTGATGCAGAGAAAGGAAGGATAGAGGTACCAAAAATTTTAGAGTCAAGACACCATTTAGAAGAGAACAAAAATCTATCCAACCTTTCTGTAATATTTAGAAAATCCTTTCTCCTATTAGACCAGGTGAAATCCCCATTTAATAAAGGGCTATCAATCAATACATTGTCTGAAATAAAATCATTAAAATCATCAATTACCCTCTGGGGAGAGCAAATACCTCTCGATTTCTCTGATAAACAAGTGATAGCATTAAAATCTCCCCCTAGTATAACTTTTTCTCCATTTAAATTTTCCAAAACTACAGTTAAGATATCCCAACATCTTTTTTTTTCACTGGTCGAAATTGGTCCATAAACATCGAATAACCAAAAGTTTAGTGATGGGGAAATTATTTTAACCAATAAAAGTTTTGAGTAGAACATATTAGGTCTGCATCACAGCTTTTACTATCCCAAAGAATACCCAGACCTCCTGATGCCCCTTGAGAAGGAAAATGATGAAACTTCCATTTGTACCAATTTGGGAAGATAATATCAGCTTGAGTTTGGGATAACTTTGACTCTTGAAGCAAAACAATATCCATACCTGAAGAATATATCTGACACTTTACCAAGCATCTTTTGTTAGGGGCATTAATGCCCCTAACATTCCAAGATAGGATCTTCGTTGTTCCCAGGGAGAGTTTCTCACTCTCCCTGATCTCAAATAGGTTTCAAGGGTAGCCTGTAACCCAATCTTAATTTCTTCCTATGTTTTGAAAGATTTTGGTTTACGACCTCTTTTGGAAGGAGAAAAAGAACTAGATTTTGTAGGAGAATCCTAACTTAAGGATTGGGAAATAGACATTTTTGTAGCAAAATCACAAACCTCACTGCTAATCCCATCACCAAGTGAAACCTTCTAGTTCGATTGCCCCAAATTTAATTGATTATCACTTACCAAACTTGAGTTAGAGATGTTATTAATAGTAGAAATACCTTCAACTATATGAGATTCTTCTTCAATTACCTCATTCACAAGTTCATCAATGAGATCAGAAGTAGCTTTTTGAATGGTCTTATCAACAAAGGCTTTGGCTTCCTCCTCAGAGAAAGAAAAATTAACCAAATTTGAAACATCCTTTTGATTACCATTTAGAATCATGTTATCTTCCTCCTTATTAAAAGATGAAAGTAAATTCTTCTTTACTATATCATTGTGATAAAAATTAGGTGTTTCTAAATCTTCATTTTTACCAATATCAAACTCGAATGAACACTCCTCTGAGAGATCCTTAACAGAATGTTACCCCTCATCCAAAATAGAGGAATTGACTAAATGATTTAAAGATGCTTCCCCAAGATTAACAAAATCAAGATCTTCCCTTGAAAATTTATCTTTTTCCAAATCCTCACAAACCCATTGTGGTTCAAATAGCTCTGGCTTTTCCATAGTCATAGGATTTTAAAAAATAACTGATTGCTTCTAGTACCCAAATTTAGAATGGAATTTCATAAATTTAGGAAAAGGAAACACAATATTTAGAATTAAGGAAAACCTTACAGGCAACTCTGGTTTTTGAAAATTAGACATATCATGCTTAATAAAGAAACCCATTTTCTTAGCACATAATTTAATGATGTTAAGATCTCTATATTCAAGAGGTAAATTAGGTGTAGTGCGCCTCACCTTGTCGTTTGTCAGACTGATGGTTTTTCTAGTAGGATGATGCTTGACCAATGATACTTCATGTTATCACAGTTTGATGCACATATTAGATGTTATAAATTATTTTAATTCAGCTCCATGTGTTATTCGATCATGATTATGATGACATCTGTTGAAGTTTTAACTATTGACATTTTATGTTTTCACAAGTTGTATGGACATATTGGATTGTAAGAGGATTGAATGCTTTATGTTGTTGACTAGTAATCAGATACCTTGTTCAACATAGTTAATTGTTTATACATAAACGTGAATGGAACAGTGTTGTATTACTCGCTTTCGAGTACCCTACACCACTGCGATTTCCATTCACTATAGGACTATATGTGGATATATATCTTGAATGTTTAACCGTGCATTGTTGCAGGAATGCAGGTACTAAGCATCGACTCCACCTAATTACAGGTCTGAGCGTGCCTTCGCCAATGGATTAGTTGTTTGGAGTTAACGTGAGGTCCCATGTCAGTGTGGTCTGGTTGTCAGTTTATCCTCTTGGTCATTGTCTGTCATTCAATCATGATTTGCAGACAAGTAATATTGCACCTTGGAGTCTAACTAGGTTAGAAAGTGTCTAAGTGGGTAAGGTGTCGTTGTGCTTTTATTAGAATCATTATACGAAAGAATATAAATGTTGATAAATGAGCATAATGTCGTTAGTTGTCGATTATCATTATAAATAAATTATTATTTTATTAGAAGTGTTGTTGTTAAATAAAGTTGTAAGAAATTTTGTATTGTTCAATATAATATTATTTATAATAAATATTTAAATAAAATAGTTGTAAGTTATGTTGTAATTAGTGATTTACAACTTAATTAATAAAATAAATTAAAATAAAGTTGTACAATTATGGATTGTTGTAATGTTATAACTTTATTAAATAAAATATGCTTGGTCGGCTATAAAGTCATTAAATGTTGTCGGGAATTATGTGTTTTCATTTAAAAAATTGAAATACAATAAAATAAATAAAGAACTTCTTTGGGATCATTAAATTAAATAAAAATATTAGTAGAGGAGGGAGATGCACGGGATCACGTGCCGAGTCCCTTGGAAGAAGGAAGGGGCTGTGTTATAAAAGAAAAGGCTTGTTGAGGCAAAGAGGAGGGAATTGCAGGTAGAAGAAAAGTGAAGAAGATCAGGAAAAGGCTTGGACTGCAGTAGTTGAAGCAAAATTGTCGAATCGACATCGCAGCCAGGTTCCATTAAAAGTTTAATTTACTCCTCTGCTCCTCTTTCTGATTCTGCAAATATTGTTGGTTGTTTAATCTTCCAAATGATTGTTTGGGTTAAATTTATGCTTAAAGATGTGATTCAATCTACAATCGATTTGCATTCTGAGATTTCGCCACCAAATCCTAAACCCGGTGCTCATTTTCTGTTGGCTGTCCTCTCTACGTTTAAACAATAACATCTCTTAGGGTTTAAATCATTTCTGCCAAGGAATTCGTTGTGTAATTGTCTTCCTCCCACTCTATTTACTGGCAAACATAGTGTATTTCCTTGGATCATAGCTTGAAGGTAGTGACATCACAACATTCTGCAGAAAATGCTTCACCAATTGCAATCATAGCCATACAACTCCCGCAACTTTAACTGTTATCTCAATAAAAAAGTCTTGGGTGTCCTCAAGTTAGCTAGCAAAGGCAAGATGGTCAACCTCACTCACATAATGTTTGAATGTAGGTGAAATGCAATGATTGCAGGGTATGCGCAAAATGGATATTGTCTTGAGGCCTTGCAACTTTTTAAGGACATGAACATGCATGGTATGGAACCAGATTCTATTACTATTGCATGTGTTCTCCCAGCCTGTGCCCGCATAGCATCTCTGCAACATGGATGCAAAACAAGTCTTTGACGGTTTGTATCATAGAGATCCACAATTACATTATTCGGTTGGGGTTTGACTCAGATGTTTTGTTGTAAGTGCCTTGGTAGTCATGTATTTAAAGTGTGGGAAAATGGTGTTTGCTCATCAAATATTTGAGAAGAGAAAATGAGCCGTACTCTATCAAACTAGGGATCCAAACCATATAATAGCAAGAGCCGCAGGGCAAATCGCAAGGATTAATTTAGAGCTCCTGAAAGTTTAGAAAACTCGATATACTGCAAAGTAATTGAAAGTTAATCCTTTTTGGAGTGGCAGGAACAAACAAATAGAGCAGTTCTGCGCTTGGTAGTGATCTGGCGCCCCTTGTAGGGCTGGCTGAGACATGTGTGGAGCCTTGAAGGGCATCGGCTGTGTGAACAAATCCAGATTTGTGGGGTTCTATTTCTTTAATATTGTGTAGAAAACATGCAGATCGATTTTAAGTATCGTAGACTTGATCCCAACTGTTGCGGTTTGATCTATCACATGGATCTGATCTGTGATTGGAAGGTTGAATTGATATAATGTATGTTTGAAGATTTGTTTACCTTCGCTGGTTGATGTCTTGAGACTGTTAAGATGGTGTCTTCAGATACCGTCAAGGAGATCATCAGATTAAGGTGCAAATATTTCTAAATAAAAGAGTTTGTAGAAGACATGGAGGTGACGCTGCCAAAGAACCCTAACTTTCTTCCCATTTTTCACAACTTTCTGGTGGATACCTTATGTAGGAGTCCCTGAGCAACCCAAAGTGCACTGTATAAGGGACTCTCTCTTGATCTAGGAATAATTGCACTATACTTAGCCAGAAAAGACAGAGCAATGCAGAGCATTAAAGTTTATATAAGAATCTGACTCTTTGACTACAATTTGTATAAGTGTAGCAGGTGGAGGTGTAAACAGTTTATGAGTCTTTTATTCGTTAATTCTAACTCAAAGGTAATGCAGAAACTGTAGTCCAAAACAGTGAAGAGATACAAAGAGCCTTGAAATTTACTCTCTCATTGATATAAAATTTGTCAGCAATATATATATGTACAAACCTCATAGAGATCACATCTTCCAAACCTGTGCAGACTCAATAGTTACTTCTGAAAACCTAGTAATAACAATATTATGTCTTTAGAATGCCCCATCCTAACAGGACAACATTCTTTCATGCCAGTACCTCAATCTCAGTGTAATTTGGTCCTCTCTGATGTCAAATTCTCTGAGCCTGGGGCCAACTATATGTCTTGACATTACTTTTCTAATTTCGCATATATTGAGTTTTCATTTATTTCTATTGTGATTATCATTTTTGTGCATATGGTGCATGAAGTTTGGCATCTTTCTAAAGTTATGCTCCTACTTTCATAACTTTTTACATGATAGTTTTCCTGCCTTGATAGATATTGTTCCAACATGATTTATGTCAAACTTGTTAATGGAGCTTGGGAACAACATAAGCATTCTTCATAAATACTTGTATGTGGGAAGTTATAATTTATCAAGAACCGCTCGACTAATTTCCCATGAAATGTTCCCTGACTACCTTAGAATAATCGCCACTTTTAAAGAAGTCGAAACAACTCACAGACTAGTTATAAAGAACCCATCTTCATATGGAGTAACGAAAGTAAGAGGCCGACCTTAGTGATGGAATAAGTTCAGAGTTAATTACTTTAAAAGGATGTGGTGCGTTCAAAATACAATAGTAAGTATACAAATTGCATGGACAAAAGCAGCGATTAACATGGAATGATTTGTATTCGTTATTCGTGGTGAAAAATAAATATTAACTTAAAGAAGAGAAGCCGACTCCCATATAACACAATAGAGGATGCGATTTTATTTATAAGGGATGTTGACTTGTGAATAAAGATTACTAATAAGACAAAGTCTTAGTTATTCAATACATACCAAGACATGATCCTCTACTCACATTGTCACTCGACATGTAGGCTATTATTGTGCATTCAGCTGTCCACAATGTCAGCAAGTATTTAGTTAATCCAAAATTTCATATTTCCATGTGATCCCATTTAGGAGTTGTTCTCTGTTTAGGAGTTGTGGTTTTGATATTACTTCGAAGCATTATTAAGGTGTTGGGATCTCAAAGAACATCCTTGGAACCTTTGAAACATTAATCCTCAAACCTATTGCCTTCATTTTCTATGACCATGGACTTTCGTGAAAAATATTGTGTTAGAAAGAAAACTGTTGAAGTGTTACCACCAATTATATCAATTGCAAGTTTGAAGGAGTTAGATGGATGCTACCAGAAGTTATTAGACTAAACTAATCTCATCCATTTCAATGGTTAAGCGGTCATTAACAATTTCACACCATCTCTGCGATCAGTGCTTACAATTCAACAGGTTATTACACTTGAAACAGATATAGTAGAAGCTTTTACCAGAAAACTGTAATGCCTTGCAAACGAACATAGTTGATACATCTATCAAGTTTTGACGGTGTGAGAATGACCAGTCTCGATCTTCTTCTTAGACAGATTTAAATCATCTTTGATTAAAACATTTCAGAGACATCGTTATGACGAAGAAATCCAAGCATAGTAAACTGTTATCTGATTGAGGTCAAGAATATCTGAAGTACAGTATTAGGGTAGAACTTAGAGGAAAACAAAAACATTGATGTTCATTGTTGATGGTAGGACCTTTGCCCTCGTTGTATTGCCGTATAGTTATAAGGTATTATTTTAGTACTTAATCCAACGTTGGAAAGGTAAGTTAACCAGGGTAAAATTTGTTATACTTGTGTTTTATAATCTATCTTTAGAAACAAATGTAGAATATTTAAATAATTTAATTGTAATGTATTAGTATAATTGTTGTATTTATTGTGAAATCAATTAGTTTGATTTAAAGAGATAATGTAATCCATTGTTGATTTCATTACAAAGTTATTTATGATGAGCCAAGAAGGAATTTTAGTGTTTAATTTCTAGAATCTGAATTGTACTGTGTGAGTTAAGTATTTCTATTGTCGTAAAGATTCAAATTGAGAGTGGTCAAACTCAAAATTCCAGAGGCTTAGTTTGTCGTAGTGTGGATGGATGTTTTTTGTATTTGTGATGTTATAACGATTATGTGATTCAAATTTAGTATGAAGTATAATGGAGTATTGACTAAGTTGATTATGTGTTTTGTGATATAAAATTCTTTGGATGAGATATTTAACCAGTTGTGACTATCTTGTATCCGTTTTGTCGTAATTGTTGTTGGAGAGACCTGGTATCTGTAAAAGTGTAAAATGTTGTAATACTATAGGCGATGGATAACAATTGGTGTTATGATTCTGTTTGTAATGCAAGAGGGTTTATGCCTTGCAGTGAATATGTATGAGTAATGTTATAATGCCTTGTATGGTGGTTAGGGTTTACTAGGTGTTAGGAAGGAGAGTGACTTTCAACGTGGGGCCGACGCCCAAAGTGGCAGTCAGGATAACCCGTTGAAAGTAGATTAATCAAGTGATAACCTAAAAGGAACTAGGGGGTTAAGGGTAGTTTTCACATTAAACAAGATTAATGGATTCCTCTCCCATGGCCTGTAGGGCTTGTATAGACTAAGGATGGGTAGAGAAGGCCTGGTTGGCATGATTAACTTCCTTGTCCTCATGAAAGGAAGGTTGATTCCGCATGTGTCACCCTATGGGGCCGGTGCCTAGTGAGAGGCTATCAGGATAACCCATGCTAGGACTGTGTGATGACACTCTCCCCACTACAACCTAGCATTCCTTGTTTGGTCTCTCCACTTATGTTATGTTTCGCCTCTGGAAGTTAAGTTGTGTTGTATTATTATTGCCATGTGTTGTATTGGCGTTTGGTCATCCTTTGTTCTTGTTT
This sequence comes from Cunninghamia lanceolata, assembly GCA_027924645.1. Classification (NCBI taxonomy): domain Eukaryota; kingdom Viridiplantae; phylum Streptophyta; class Pinopsida; order Cupressales; family Cupressaceae; genus Cunninghamia; species Cunninghamia lanceolata. The sequence continues at coordinate 5,599,250 of BSBN01000859.1, read as the reverse complement.
GTCTCTTGTCTGCCTGACTGTTATTGTTTGGGACCTCATGTTAACTCCTAGCTCGGGGGGTGGACCTTAGGGTTCCACATGGTCGGGTGGAAGAGCTATTTTATCTATTGGTTATTCTTGTCAAAGCTCATGTACAAAAGAGATTTATTCCAGTTTTCAGACAATTGTACTTGTACCAGTTGATGAAGATGTATGTGTATAATCTTGTACCAGATTTGTGTAACAGAACATTCATTGAGTATGTAATTCTGATGTAGTCTGAAAATGGCAATGTAATGATGTCATGATGTACTTATGTGTAATAAAAGCATTTTAGTTATGTTTTTATCATGTAGATTGTATTATCTGACAGTATGTAATGAATATGAATCAGTTATTCAATTATGCATTGGATTTAGATCAGTTACTGATGAATGTTAAATTATGTTAGTTGGTTTGTAAAGTAATGCAGCCTTGTATCCTTAGAGAATATGTCGTAGTTAGTTATGTTAACATTATTTGTTATCTTAAACATTTTAAAAAAAAATGTTCCTATTTCATGTAGCATAAAAGTGTATTTCTTTGAGGTGTACAAGGCGGGCGTTACATCTGGTATCAAAGCCAGGTTTAAACACTGGGTACTCTGGGTGTGCATAGTCCCATTATGTTGTCCTAGTTGCTTAAACTCTGAAGATTTTCTTCTTTCCTTTTGTCATCCTTGCCTAACAATGTGAGGGTGTCCCTTGGCGGTGTGTATGTAGGTAGGTGCCTAGAGGTCAAGGTAGAGGTAGTTGGCAGGTAGAGATCCATCCCCTTGATTTCTGCCATGCAGTCGAAGAAAGGTATGCAGCAAGATTGTCAGTTGTGTGTTGTGATGGTTAACGTTTGGGAGTTTAGGGGAGAAGTGTTCCCCGATGATCATCCCATCCGTAAGGAGCTTCGGTTGTAGTTAAAGGAGTTGTCAGTTAGAGGACTTGATGTTTGTGCACCCTCTTGTGGAGTAGGAATTCTTGGATTTTGCGGTGCTTATGTAGAGTCCTTATGGTATAGAATAAAGCAGTGAGGATAACCTGATGTTGTTTCCTCCTTCCTCGTTCAGTGGCTAGTATCTAGTCACGTAGTGTTGTACAGTGCAACTTCAAAAAAAAATGTGTATTTTCTTTATAATTTTCTATTAATTAAAAGGTCGGCAATTTATTTATATTTGGTTGTGATGGTTTAGCCACACCTTGTGATCTTCATTTTTGTATAACCCTCATAGTTACATTTGATTTAGTGTTGAACTACACACATTTCTTGTTTCATTGAAGAAATTTAATCCTTATTTGATAATTGTTTATGACTTTGGTGGCTGAACTATTTTCTCCTTATTGTTTTCGATGCTGGCCATGTATCGTATTGTGATTCCTCTCCAAGGATGTATGAGGCAGACTTGGTGAGTGTATACGAGGAAGAAGACACAGGGAACCTTGAGGATGGGGATATCCGAGGCTAGGACTATTTCTTGGAGGCTAACTAATTTTTGCTGTAGGAGTTAGGTCATTGTTGTCTTGTTTGGATGGTCTAACCATGTGTGTGTGCCCTAGCACCATCAAGTCTTAGAGTGTGTGGTATGGATTGTGCGGGATAGATGTTGGCTCTTGGCTCATAGATTTTGTGTCATGCCTTAGTAGGTCAGTTACCAGTGTCCAGATGGATCCTTGTGTAGCCTTGAGATGTGGTTCATGGTAATTTGAATTCGTGTATGTGTGTTAAATCATGAATATAGTGCTTATAAAATGATAAATTTTGGTACCATGCTGCTAAAGGTGTAAAGTCAGTATATCAAGACTTTTTTTTTTTTGTTAATAGATCTCATGCACAGTGTGTGCTCCCATGTTTGCATAGTGTTGTGAAAACTGCCCAAACTTAATGCATTTCACCCATAATTGTTGCAGGCTTCCAGGAGTAAGCCTGATCCTAGGGGGGGGATGTAGTGCCCCTCACCTTGTCGTTTGTCAGACTGATGGTTTTTCTAGTAGGATGATGCTTGACCACTGATACTTCATGTTATCAAAGTTTGATGCACATATTAGATGTTATAAATTATTTTAATTCAGCTCCATGTGTTATTCGATCATGATTATGATGACATCTGTTGAAGTTTTAACTATTGACATTTTATGTTTTCACAAGTTGTATGGACATATTGGATTGTAAGAGGATTGAATGCTTTATGTTGTTGACTAGTAATCAGATACCTTGTTCAACATAGTTAATTGTTTATACATAAACGTGAATGGAACAGTGTTGTATTAATCGCTTTCGAGTACCCTACACCACTGCGATTTCCATTCACTATAGGACTGTATGTGGATATATATCTTGAATGTTTAACTGTGCGTTGTTGCAGGAATGCAGGTACTAAGCATCGACTCCACCTAATTATAGGTCTGAGAGTGCCTTTGCCAATGGATTAGTTGTTTGGAGTTAACGTGAGGTCCCATGTCAGTGTGGTCTGGTTGTCAATTTATCCTCTTGGTCATTGTCTATCATTCGATCATGATTTGCGAACAAGTAATATTGCACCTTGGAGTCTAACTAGGTTAGAAAGTGTCTAAGTGTGTAAGGTGTCGTTGTGCTTTTATTAGAATCATTATACGAAAGAATATAAATGTTGATAAATGAGCATAATGTCGTTAGTTGTCGATTATCATTATAAATAAATTATTATTTTATTAGAAGTGTTGTTGTTAAATAAAGTTGTAAGAAATTTTGTATTGTTCAATATAATATTATTTATAATAAATATTTAAATAAAATAGTTGTAAGTTATGTTGTAATTAGTGATTTACAACTTAATTAATAAAATAAATTAAAATAAAGTTGTACAATTATGGATTGTTGTAATGTTATAACTTTATTAAATAAAATATGCTTGGTCGGCTATAAAGTCATTAAATGTTGTCAGGAATTATGTGTTTTCATTTAAAAAATTGAAATACAATAAAATAAATAAAGAACTTCTTTGGGATCATTAAATTAAAAAAAATATTAGTAGAGGAGGGAGATGCACGGGATCACGTGCCGAGTCCCTTGGAAGAAGGAAGGGGCTGTGTTATAAAAGAAAAGGCTTGTTGAGGCAAAGAGGATGGCATTGCAGGTAGAGGAAAAGTGAAGAAGATCAAGAAAAGGGTTGGATTGCAGTAGTTGAAACAAAATTGTCGAATCAACATCGCAGCCAGGTTCCACTAAAAGTTTAATTTACTCCTCTGCTTCTCTTTCTGATTCTGCAAATATTGTTGGTTGTTTAATCTTCCAAATGATTGTTTGGGTTAAATTTATGCTTAAAGATGTGATTCAATCTACAATCGATTTGCATTCTGAGATTTCACCACCAAATCCTAAACCCAGTGCTCATTTTCTGTTGGCTGTCCTCTCTATGTTTAAACAATAACATCTCTTAGGGTTTAAATCATTTCTGCCAAGGAATTCGTTGTGTAATTGTCTTCCTCCCACTCTATTTACCGGCAAACATAGTGTATTTCCTTGGATCGTAGCTTGAAGGCAGTGACATCACAACATTCTGCAGAAAATGCTTCACCAATTGCAATCATAGCCATAGAACTCCCGCAGCTTTAACTATTTTCTCAATAAAAAGTCTTGGGTGTCCTCAAGTTAGCCAGCAAAGGCAAGACGGTCAACCTCGCTCACATAATGTTCGAATGTAGGTGAAATGCAATGATTGCAGGGTATGCGCAAAATGGATATTGTCTTGAGGCCTTGCAACTTTTTAAGGACATGAACATGCGTGGTATGGAACCAGATTCTGTTACTATTGCATGTGTTCTCCCACCCTGTGCCCACATAGCATCTCTGCAACATGGATACAAAACAAGTCTTTGATGGTTTGTATCATAGAGATCCACAATTACATTATTTGGTTGGGGTTTGACTCAGATGTTTTGTTGTAAGTGCCTTGGTAGTATTGTATTTAAAGTGTGGGAAAATGGCGTTTGATCATCAAATATTTGAGAAGAGAAGATGAGTCGTACTCTATCAAACTAGGGATCCAAACCATATAACAGCAAGAGCCACAGGACAAATCGCAAGGATTAATTTAGAGCTCCTAAAAGTTTAGAAAACTCGATATACTGCAAAGTAATTGAAAGTTAATCCTTTTTGGAGCGGCAGGAACAAACAAATAGAGCAGTTCTACGCTTGGTAGTGATCTGGCGCCCCTTGTAGGCCTGGCTGAGACACGTGTGGAGCCTTGAAGGGCATCGGCTATGTGAACAAATCCAAATTTGCGGGGTTCTATTTCTTTAATATTGTGTAGAAAACATGCAGATCAATTTTAAGTATCGTAGACTTGATCCCAACTGTTGCGGTTTGATCTATCACATGGATCTGATCTGTGATTGGAAGGTTGAATTGATATAATGTATGTTTGAAGATTTGTTTACCTTCGCTGGTTGATGTCTTAAGACTGTAAAGATGGTGTCTTCAGATACCGTCGAGGAGATCATCAGATTAAGGTGCAAATATTTCTAAATAAGAGAGTTTGTAGAAGACATGGAGGTGACGCTGCCAAAGAACCCTAACTTTCTTCCCATTTTTCACAACTTCCTTCTATTTTTTGTGTGAGTAGTCATCTGCAAGTAATAGTTTATGCCTAGGTGCCATAAGATTCTTCTACAACACACAGAGGCAGCAATTCTATAGGATTCAGATTTGTATATGAGTAGAATCTATATAGAGTAGGATAGAGACTCAGATTTTGTCATTATCAGGGGCAACATATAGCAAACATCATATAGACCATCTCAATTACTGCAGAGGACAAGGTGTAAGAAGTCTGGGAATGCTATTGAACAAGTCATGTCTGTTTTGACCCCACGATCAACATTTCCCTATGGATCGTCATTATTTGTGAATAACAGTATGCATTAATCCACATTTCTGGTGGATACCTTATGTAGGAGTCCCTGAGCAACCCAAAGTGCACTATATAAGGGACTCTCTCTTGATCTAGGAATAATTCCACTATACTTGGCCGAAAAAGACAGAGCAATGCAGAGCATTAAAGTTTATATAAGAATCTGACTCTTTGACTACAATTTGTATAAGTGTAGCAGGTGGAGGTGTAAACAGTTTATGAGTCTTTTATTCGTTAATTCTATCTCAAAGGTAATGCAGAAACTGTAGTCCAAAACAGTGAAGAGATGCAAAGAGCCTTGAAATTTACTCTCTCATTGATATAAAATTTGCCAGCAATATATATATGTACAAACCTCATAGAGATCACATCTTCCAAACCTGTGCAGACTCAATAGTTACCTCTGAAAACCTAGTAATAACAATATTATGTCTTTAGAATGCCCCATCCTAACATGACAGCATTCTTTCATGCCAGTACCTCAATCTCAGTGTAATTTGGTCCTCTCTGATGTCAAATTCTCTGAGCTCGGGGCCAACTATATGTCTTGACATTACTTTTCTAATTTCACATATATTGAGTTTTCATTTATTTCTATTGTGATTATCATTTTTGTGCATATGGCGCATGAAGTTTGGCATCTTTCTAAAGTTATGCTCCTACTTTCATAACTTTTTACATGATAGTTTTCCTGCCTTGATAGATATTGTTCCAACATGATTTATGTCAAACTTGTTAATGGAGCTTGGGAACAACATAAGCATTCTTCATAAGTACTTGTATGTGGGAAGTTATAATTTATCAAGAACCGCTCGACTAATTTCCCATGAAATGTTCCCTGACTACCTTAGAATAATCGCCACTTTTAAAGAAGTCGAAACAACTCACAGACTGGTTATAAAGAACCCATCTTCATATGGAGTAACGAAAGTAAGAGGCCGACCTTAGTGATGGAATAAATTCAGATTTAATTACTTTAAAAGGATGTGGTGCGTTCAAAATACAATAGTAAGTATACAAATTGCATGGACAAAAGCAGCGATTAACATGGAATGATTTGTATTCGTTATTCGTGGTGAAAAATAAATATTAACTTAAAGAAGAGAAGCCGACTCCCATATAACACAATAGAGGATGCGATTTTATTTATAAGGGATGTTGACTTGTGAATAAAGATTACTAATAAGACAAAGTCTTAGTTATTCAATACATACCAAGACATGATCCTTTACTCACATTGTCACTCGACATGTAGGCTATTATTGTGCATTCAGCTGTCCACAACATCACCAAGCATTTAGTTAATCCAAAATTTCATATTTCCATGTGATCCCATTTAGGAGTTGTTCTCTGTTTAGGAGTTGTAGTTTTCATATTACTTGGAAGCATTATTAAGGTGTTGGGATCTCAAAGAACATCCTTGGAACCTTTGAAACATTAATCCTCAAACCTATTGCCTTCGTTTTCTGTGACCATGGACTTTCGTGAAAAATATTGTGTTAGAAAGAAAACTATTGAAGTGTTACCGCCAATTATATCAATTGCAAGTTTGAAGGAGTTAGATGGATGCTACCAGAAGTTATTAGACTAAACTAATCTCATCCATTTCAATGGTTAAGCGGTCATTAACAATTTCACACCATCTCTGCGATCAGTGCTTACAATTCAACAGGTTATTACACTTGAAACAGATATAGTAGAAGCTTTTACCAGAAAACTGTAATGCCTTGCAAACGAACATAGTTGATACATCTATCAAGTTTTGACGGTGTGAGAATGACCAGTCTCGATCTTCTTCTTAGACAGATTTAAATCATCTTTGATTAAAACATTTCAGAGACATCGTTATGACGAAGAAATCCAAGCATAGTAAACTGTTATCTGATTGAGGTCAAGAATATCTGAAGTACAGTATTAGGGTAGAACTTAGAGGAAAACAAAAACATTGATGTTCATTGTTGATGGTAGGACCTTTGCCCTCGTTGTATTGCCGTATAGTTATAAGGTATTATTTTAGTACTTAATCCAACGTTGGAAAGGTAAGTTAACCAGGGTAAAATTTGTTATACTTGTGTTTTATAATCTATCTTTAGAAACAAATGTAGAATATTTAAATAATTTAATTGTAATGTATTAGTATAATTGTTGTATTTATTGTGAAATCAATTAGTTTGATTTAAAGAGATAATGTAATCCATTGTTGATTTCATTACAAAGTTATTTATGATGAGCCAAGAAGGAATTTTAGTGTTTAATTTCTAGAATCTGAATTGTACTATGTGAGTTAAGTATTTCTATTGTCGTAAAGAGTCAAATTGAGAGTGGTCAAACTCAAAATTCCAGAGGCTTAGTTTGTCGTAGTGTGGATGGCTGTTTTTTGTATTTGTGATGTTATAATGATTATGTGATTCAAATTTAGTATGAAGTATAATGGAGTATTGACTAAGTTGATTATGTGTTTTGTGATATAAAATTCTTTGGATGAGATATTTAACCAGTTGTGACTATCTTGTATCCGTTTTGTCGTAATTGTTGTTGGAGAGCCCTGGTATCTGTAAAAGTGTAAAATGTTGTAATACTATAGGCGATGGATAACAATTGGTGTTATGATTCTGTTTGTAATGCAAGAGGGTTTATGCCTTGCAGTGAATATGTATGAGTAATGTTATAATGCCTTGTATGGTGGTTAGGGTTAACTAGGTGTTAGGAAGGAGAGTGGCTTTCAACGTGGGGCCGGCGCCCAAAGTGGCAGTCAGGATAACCCGTTGAAAGTAGATTAATCAAGTGATAACCTAAAAGGAACTAGGGGGTTAAGGGTAGTTTTCACATTAAACAAGATTAATGGATTCCTCTCCCATGGCCTGTAGTGCTTGTATAGACTAAGGATGGGTAGAGAAGGCCTGGTTGGCATGATTGAATTCCTTGTCCTCATGAAAGGAAGGTCGATTCCGCATGTGTCACCCTATGGGGCCAGCGCCTAGTGAGAGGCTGTCAGGATAACCCATGCTAGGACTGTGCGATGACACTCTCCCCACTACAACCTAGCATTCCTTGTTTGTTCTCTCCACTTATGTTATGTTTCACCTCTGGAAGTTAAGTTGTGTTGTATTATTATTGCCATGTGTTGTATTGGCATTTGGTCATCCTTTGTTCTTGTTTGTCTCTTGTCTGCCTGACTGTTATTGTTTGGGACCTCATGTTAACTCCTAGCTCAGGGGGTGGACCTTAGGGTTCCACATGGTCGGGTGGAAGAGCTATTTTATCCATTGGTTATTCTTGTCGAAGCTCATGTACAAAAGAGATTTATTCCAGTTTTTAGACAATTGTACTTGTACCAGTTGATGAAGATGTATGTGTATAATCTTGTACCAGATTTGTGTAACAAAACATTCATTGAGTATGTAATTCTGATGTAGTCTGAAAATGGCAATGTAATGATTTCATGATGTACTTATGTGTAATAAAAGCATTTCAGTTATGTTTTGATCATGTAGATTGTATTATCTGACGGTATGTAATGAATATGAATCAGTTATTCAATTATGCATTGGATTTAGATCAGTTACTGATGAATGTTAAATTATGTTAGTTGGTTTGTAAAGTAATGCAGCCTTGTATCCTTAGAGAATATGTCGTAGTTAGTTATGTTAACATTATTTGTTATCTTAAACATTTAAAAAAAAAATGTTCCTGTTTCATGTAGCATAAAAGTGTATTTCTTTGAGGTGTACAAGGCGGGTGTTACATTAGGTAATGAAATCCAAAATGGGACAAAGTTCATTTTAGCTTTAATTGGATCAAAATTAGGCTCCCATTTCTGAATACAAATCCCTTTGCCTTGATAAAACCACAATTTTTGTTTTAGGGTTTCATCATGAAAAAAGCCATTCTGAAAAATTATCATAAAAACACATAAATCTTTTTGCAAGAAAAAAAATCTGAAACCCCTTTCCAACAAACCCTAATCCAATTAAGAAAGATATCAAAATTAAAATTGGGATTCCACACGTTACTGATAATTGCCCTTGTAGCAAGATCTTGGATATAGGGATTCACCATATCATCAGGAATTTGGATATTAACAATTTCCATAGATGCCCTATCATCAATGTTTGAAGCATCTTCACGAGTATTATGTTTAAGAGGGACTGATTTTTCCCTCCACACTTGTCGATTGCCACTTCCAGAATCCACTTTTCCTGAAGCCGTAGCTTGATTATTTGTAAGAAACGGCTTCTGTGCATTGAACCTTCTATTGTTATGAAAACCAAAAGAACCATTGTTACGGAAACCAAAAGAGCAAAAACGAGATAGAAAATGATTCTGCCCACTATTTTGGAAGGATCTTCGAAATCCTAATCCTCTAGGTTCCTAAAAGGATGGTCGCCTTCTTGCCCTAATTGCTTTGAAAAACATGCTCTGCTGTGATCGCAGAGGTCTTCTATAAAAGACCCATTTTGTAATATAAATAAATATCTCCTTACCTTTATAATTATAAAGGTTTGTGTTTTATTTAAATATCAAACACTTCAACATTCAAATATTCATCATCTATACACAAAAGTGGTATATAATCATTGTTATATTTTTATTGGCAACTTTTAACTATTAAACCATTTAATATTTAAAAATAGCACATAGCACTACAAAAACCAAACATATAAAATTATGTTGATATCAATCTTTCTTCACAATTTTACATTATTTTTAAAAATTATTTTTTAATATTTATTTTTAATTATTATAATACATTTATATTATTTTGTTTTGTAATAATTTTTTGTTTATATTTATTGTTAACCTAATAAAATATTCTATATTCAAATTGTCACTTTATTTTTGACCTATAATTTTAAAAAAATTATTATTTTACTTATAAACATATTTATCAATATTATTTTAATAAGTTAAAATCACCACATACTATATGTTTAATCTTTTCTTATTAATTTATATTAGTTATGTCAGTATTTATATTCTAAACAGATCAACATAAAAATTAAATTTCTATAATAATACATGAAATTTGTATAATCTATTTGTTATTAATTTCTATTAATTATATGAATATTTATAATCTAAAAAAATCCACATAAAATTGAATTGAACTAACATTTGAAAAAATTCATCCTCTTTTGAAGAGGTTAGGGTTTGTCTTTGTTTTAATTCATAGGATATTGTTCATAATATTTGCAAAAATTAGAATTGAGACAAATTAAAAAAAAATTAAAAAACATAGTTTATGAACTACTAAATCAATCACTTTGTGGATGCAACTATATCTAGAACATATTCAAGAGAAGGTTTTTCTCTTTAGTCATTTAAGATTTGTAAATGTATGATATGTTTATTAAAAAATTATTAACTATTTAAGTATTAAAATACACCATATTTAATTAGAGTGATCAAGAATCATTAATCTTAATTGATAATATTGATAAACAAGATGTATATAGTTAATCTACCTTTCTATTTATCTAGTTTGCCTTAACAAGATCTTACTTGAAGAATGTATAATGGTTTTAGATATTGATTGAGCATATATGAGATCTACTTCCTCAAATTGCATAATTTGAAAACTTAACTATCTGTTATTTACATTCTTGCAAAACCAAAACTACCTTGCTCCATCTCCCTCACAACTTTCTTGAATATCTCCATCTACAACACAGACATAGTTTATTAATATCTCCATCTACAACACAAACATAGTTTATTATTCTCCTCCAAACTAAATTACTCCAGTGGGTCAAATGCAAAGAAATCACAAATTAATATGCCCTAAATTATATATGAATAAGTTTATTTTTCAATGGTATTGTAAGTTCTACTGGGAGGATAGGATACTTTAAAAGATTGATAAACATCCCTCTTCTATTTCTTGGAGGCATGGTCCATAGCTGTTTACATACGATGCTTTCATTAGATTTCAGATTCAAAGGATCTTTGGTAAGAAAATTTTTTTGAGCTGAAGAGTCACAACATTTATTTAGTCCACTGTGTAGAGCATCCATAGGATCTAAACACTGTGCATGAACTAATCCCACTTGTTTTGCCTCCTTTGCATTGAAGCGTCGAATATAAAAAAGTACAAACTTTTTGTTACAGTGCCATAAAAAATCTTAAACCAAACATATGCTATCTGATATTTATAATGTACAAGAAAACATGGACAGTGGTCTGTTTAGGTTGAATTTACATTGTTAGAAGAGCTTCATGATAAACTACAGGAGATAGCTTAGAGCACAGTAATTCTGAGTTTCTAGGTGTGAAAGGCATGCCAATGTCCACTTGTAATTACAATCATATCATAAAATAAATTTAATCAAAATAAATCAGGTCAGTAAAGAGCACAAAGCTAAGAATGGTTTATCAATTAAATTATTATTTTTTTAAATTTTGAGTTTGTGGAGTAAACCCCTCATCACTTCTTAGCATTGACTGAATAAGCTGCCAACCATTTTCTATTTACAAATTTACAAATTTATTAACTGTTAAGAGTAGATCTATAAATGGAAATCTAAGTAGAAGGAATTATAGAAGATGTATGATGGAGGAAGATTGCATTTTATTTAAATATCATCCATTTCAATGGTCAAACAATCAATATCAAATCTTCACCTCATTTATAATAAAAAGTGGTAAATATGTCCTATTTTTACTGGTCAAAATTGACCTTTGATTGTTGAAATCGATGATATTTAAGAATAGCCAAAAAATTGCATACTTCATTCATAAAAATAAAGCCATGAAATACAAACATACACCCTGCCATGACTGCATGTCCCTTGCTCCATTTGTTGATTAACACAAGCTACAATTAATCTATTGTTTGCCAATGCATAGGTGATCTTCTTTGATAAATTAATTTCCTCTAGCTCTAACCTTATAACAACTATTGTTTGAATGGTAAAGCATAGTAGTCTACAGGCTAAGGTATGAAAAGATTGTAGATAAGCCTGCTTATGATCCCACCAATCACTCAAGTGTAAGTTAAAACACACTTAGCTGTCTCTTTCTAAGAAATCAAATCTTCTATCCCTGAATTCTCTTAAACTGATAGCTATTTTGAGAAATCATGTGTCACCTTAGCTATCTCTAGATCAATTTGTAGTATTTGGCATCCATCCCATTGGAAAAAAAACTTTTCCTGCAATAAAAATAAGTCCTCTAATGCATTAATATTAGTCTGATAGTATTTTTGTCTCATTAAAGCCTTTTTGAAAAACCTAATTTGTAATGCCCCACCATGAAACACTAGAGAACAAAACAATTACACTAAACAAATCGAACAATTTTTTTTTTAATACAAGGAATAACAAGGTAACATTTAACTTATCTGTACTAAGCAACATTCTCCCAGGGTTCCATGGCGGCATTACTGACAAAACTTCGATCATGTTCTCTCACACATCACACATTAACTTGACAACAATAATTCATTCTAAATTTATTACATTAATTGAATAACCTTATACATTTCCATGACATCAAATAAATAATCATCCATAATAAATACAACTTCAGTTTTTTCATACATAAGAGGATACAACATAATATTGTTTACATCACCAACTTTCGTTTACAATGGATTACAAACATTATTAATAACCTGATACACAGGATAGTACATGAGCATAAATAACTGTCTTCATCAACTGGTACATGATCTGAAACTGCTACAGGAGTTACAACCTTCTTGCACACGAATAATGGCAAGGAAAAACCAATGGAGATAAAGCACATCCACCCGACCATGTGGAACCCTGAGGTCCACCCCCCGTGCTAGGAGATAACATAAGGTCCCACAACATCATACAGTTAGGTAGACAAGTGCCTAACAGGAACAAGGACTAAATATAACTCCATCACAACACATGACAACATCACAAACAACTCAATATCACTTCCAGAGGCAACACATGACAAATGGGGAGAATACGACTAGGGAATGCTAGGCTGCAGTAGGGAGAGTGTCATCGCACGGTCCTAACATGGGTTATCCTGACAGCCTTTCACTAGACGCCGGCCCCCATCTATGGTTATCCTGACAGCCTCTCACTAGGCGCCGGCCCCATAGGGTGACTCATGCGGCATCAACCTTCCTTTCGTGAGGACAAGGAAGTTGATCTTGCCGACCAGGCCTTCTCTACCTATCCTTAGTCTAAACGAGCACTACAGGCATGGGAGAGGAAATCCAATTATCTTGTTAATGTGTATTTTACCCTTTTTCCCCCCAGTTTATTTTTAGGTTTTCACTTAATTAACAACTTTCAATGGGTTATCCTGACAGCCACTTTGGGCGCCGGCCCCACATTGAAAGCCACTCCCCTACCTACATCTAGAAACCCGAACCATCAAGCAAGACAATCACTTTCATACTGATAAGTATACATAACAATGCAAGGCATTTCCCTTCTTGCATACAAAACATAGTCACGATAACCAACCTTTAGATCATTGTCTGAAAACTTTCAGTCATCAATCACAATAATCATAACACATATCCAGAGCAAGGTATGGGTCATCTTGCTCTTCCAATCACAGATATGAACCAAAACAGTTTCTCATTACAATTACAAGATCTCCCCATTTCCATACTAATCACAAGCTTGATATCAACACATACATGAAGGAAAATTAAACCCATTGAAATAAATTCACGACACAATAAGTACATCATCAAGTCCCACATACACCGACAAGAGACATCATGTTCTTACAACATCTTCATTTCAAGACAACTACGAATAGAATACATACGAACAAATCTTATTACCTTATGCCTCTGGAATCTAAACTTGACAATTTACACATAGACTCACTCTCATGACAATTTTGCTTGCAGTAAGAGATTTCAACTAATCAACTCACTGACAACATAAATTTTTATTACAAAAGCAATTCAATCTCTTAGTTATTCAGTTACCTATAGGTTTCACTTATGAGGCTAAAATTTTCAAATACATGTTGTTTCACCTAACTCCAAGCTTTCAACTCAACTTCCACTTAACAAAAGCCTTATGAAATGATCTTTTCCAAACCAATCAACCTAGATTAAATTTCATCCACGCTAATTATTTAATCAAATCAATTTACATTTAATCATATTAACAACCAAATACAAGCAATATCTCCACAAGAATTCATATATCTTTGATCTAGTTTAATAAATATTAATTCTATCTGATATAATAAATCAGTCATCAATTACATATAAACATAACCTTCAAACTAAACAAATGCATAGGCAATATTAGTTACAAAATTCTTATAAATCAATTACTTCTTACAATAATTATACCTCTAATTCCAACCTACCAATCCAATTCCAATCTTAACAAACCATTATCAAGAAATCATAATAAATTCAATTACAATATTAAATTTATTCACAACTAAATATTACATGCATCATACATAATTTATCTATCTAGAGCATAAGCATTATAACTTAATAAATTATTCCAATGTAATAAAGACAATCATTATATAGCTCTTTAATTGGAAAGATTATGATATCAAACCCTAAACTGATGGGACACAAGGTTTTGGCATACCTACATGCATGCAGAACTAATTTCCCACAGTGTGACACTGAACTTGGTGCACAGGTTTGATCTGAGACCACAGAGTAACAGCTGCTAAAATTCCCAACGTATGAATGATTCCATTTTGAGGATCCAACCCCAACTTTAAAACTACAACTTCTGATTTCTGCCAAAGCCATGGTAATACTCTAAAAGTAAAATTAAAGCGTCTCCAATGATTGTCATTGCAGCATGAACAAAGTGAAAACGACTCTTGTCAATGCTACAGGCCCTAGACTTTTCAAACTTCTCTTTGCTCACCACTCCTTCTAAAGGCTTAGGCAGATGGGGAAGCTTAAGAGCTGCATGTTACCGCAGATCAAGGTATGTCTCAACAAAGTACATGAAGATCATGAAACCAACAACTGCTTCCAAGTATGGAAAGGCCATGGTTGAAGCTGGTGCTGAAGAGTGTAGCGTGCCCAAGAGAGATGAGAGCGCAAGTAACGGAATGCATATGACACTGCCCTGGCGTGTGCAGGAAGATATGATGATATATGTATATTAATTACCTATTGCCAATAAATGATAGACATAGAAATATTTGCAGATCTAATCCTAATTTATGGGGAGAGGCAACCCTAAATCTTAATGAAGATCAAATACCAGCTTGGCCGGCCCTAAGCGTCTTTTATGGCAGACTTACAAATATTAGGCACCCGAAACTATGCCGAGGAAAGAAAAAGATTTTGAAAGCTTTTGAAATGGCAAGGTGAACCCTATTCCCTGCCCCAAGCCTGCGTCCATTCCACATACGTCAAAATGGGAGCTTTGGAAGGTCATATGGACATCCACCGAGGGGTAAAGAAACTTAGCTAAAGTGAGAACTTAGCTCTACAAGGATATGATTTGCAACAAAACTAGAGGTCGTCAACTATTGACCAGCAATAACCCATGAAGCTTTGTGTCTGGAGATAACATCACACCACTGAGGCAGCAACTTATATCAAGCTAGTTTCCTGGGTTGGCAAAGCAATAGCTATATTATGCGTAGGAATACTGCAAGGAGCTGTTACACAGAAAAACCCACTAATCACCTGACCCAGTTCATAATTTGTCTGTAGGGAAACTCCAGAAGTGCTAAACCGACTTCACATACAATTCCAATGAAAAGGGCAATATAAGTTATAAACCAAAAGTGGTAGCCCCGGATCGTGACAGACAGTTGAATACTGAAACAAATTTTGCTGCAAGAAAAATTACTTCAATGTGCAAATCAGTAGCGCCACCATAGTTTGCCAGTCTATCCTATAGGTAGATTAGAATAAACTAAAAAGGCAAATATGGGCTCTTTGATGTGGAAATATTACAATCCAATTAAGACCTGATAGATTTACCTAAACAAACACTGCATAAATATCCAGATAGGTATTCTAATTGTTTTGAGTCAAGAATCATATCAAGAACGTTCACTTAAAACATTGTTTCCCCAGCTTTTTTATTAAGTTGCTTCAAGTTTGATATTTCAAATGCCAAAATGACATCGCATCTAACTTTGATGTAAAACGAACCTTACAGCAATCTCGCCACAATGAGCCTGTCACTTCATTCAGCCAAGAGATTTAATTATCTAGTGCTCCTTTCATATAACATAACATGAGCATCAAAATCCATCGTCCTTCATATATAAGAGCACATCGTATCACTCATAATTCTCTTGCAGAGATGCTGAGACAATGGGACGTATGATTCCAATGCAGATGAAATCGTGTGAGTTATCTACTGTTTAACACTTGACACATATTAGATGCTAATTTAATTTCATACGATGGACTTCATATTTGACAGCTTTCCTTCCCTAATTTTGAAACCCTAGAACTGCCTACCATTAAACACTCGAATACATATTAGACACTATTTTAGTTTCAAATGATGAACTTCATAATTAACCGCCTTCCTTCGCTGATTTGGAACCCTAAAACTGTATATTACTATCCGCCACGCTGATGACAGGAAAAGATATATTGATTACCATGCAGGATCAAAAGATATGATATAAACGTAGCTGCACAGTTTGCCCATTTCTTACTATGACATCTGGGTTCCTGCCGCTCATAAGATAATGTGAAACAGATCCAAGGCTTGATCTTTGAAACTCTGGAATTGGTAGTTTTCCTACGATTTACTATGAGCTTGGTCTAGGAGGTTCAGGTCTGTGCGCTGGAATCTTCCTAGTCTAAAATCACAGCCTTGACAAAAAACCTAAAATCGCAACCCTTTGAATTCTCCCACATCGGCAAATAAGGTTTCCCCATGTAAGTTTGACGACTACAAACAAAACATCACAGCCATCAATTCACCTTTATATTAAACTAAGCAGTTCCTGCCAGATCTGAAAGGAGACAAATCTAATCCCATGCTTCACAAATAAAATTAATGTCTTGCATGCAATTATGGTGTCACCTAGGCTGTAACAATGCAGTGTAGAGACTAGCCTAATTGGAATGATGCAGAATGTTGCAGAGGTCATACGATGGAATAGGCTTTTATACACTTTCCCATCCTCTAGAAAAGCAAAATGAAGGAACAAAGAAAAAGAGGACAACCAAGATGGGACGGCCATGCTATGTCGCTTCACATCTGATTATCTCTGTCATTAACGGAAAACATCATTACATAATTTAGGATTGTGAAAACTTGTGACCAGTCCAATTTCTTCCAACCTCCAGTCACGGAGCCCACCCTTTTCCATACACTAAACAATACAGTAATTAATGGCGATGAGAGGAAGAAACATAGTAAGAGCTTTACTCATTTTTTTTAAGCTACACAAAATTATGCAAAAATCATTTCCTAAACCCTGACAGAAGCTCCACTAATTAGCAGAGATTTAAATACATTTTCCAAATAATTTCTAAACCCTAAGTGAACCCTCCATTAATAAATAGCAACTGAGAAATACACAAATCTCCAAATCGGGGAAAATTTCATGAAGGAATTTGTAACTTAAAAATTTTAAGAGCATCAAAAGAAAATTCAAAAATTAAAATCTCAAATCATACTTACCGGTGAGATGCATCCTGCGACATTAATCTGGTTTGCTTCCAGGGCTTTAACTAAAATTTCCCTTCAAACCACTACTCACAGCCCCTCATAAACTGTTGTATTAGGTATTTATAGAGTAGGGTTATGCCTCTACGGCTCAATTCCTCCACGACATTGGAGCTCTGTCATGCTTATCTTCTCCTCCATTCCTCCCCCTTTTCCCCCGAGAGCGAGAGAGGGGAGAGATCTGCCCTAATTTCCAGATTCTTCCCACCTTTGAAGAAGGCTTGGCACATGATCCCATGCTAACTATCACAACTATTAATTAAATTTATCTCCTTACAGCTCATAGTTTAATTTTCAACTAACACTATGATGTTTTATTTTAGTACTATACTATAGATATATATTTATCATATATGTTATAATTATTTATACCTTATTTTTATAACCTTTGAACCAAGACACATTAATTTATGTATTTTATTTAGTATAATACGAGTAATAATCTGAACCTTTTTACAAACATAACTATGAGGAATATTATTCCCTAAACTAAAATAAATATTACGAAATCATAATAACATATTAAGATACTAAAACTTATTTACATCTATAATTACCCCCAAATAACTCAATTTACTAATAGTAATTCACATTCAAACAACTTAGGGTAATTTCCTTGAGCTAGGTAATTATCAGTTATCATTTTAACCTTATTTAATATTAATAATGATAATTGATGTAATCCTGTTAAGTATTATAGTGGATCAAGTAATAGCATGATTATATAATGCAATCTAGGCATACAACATGACCCACTGAGTAGGACAACTGTTAAAAAGGCGAATCAAACATGTCCACAAACCAGGCCAAAACACACTTAACCAAACAAGCTCCATCAAATATACCTCAATTGCAAGACCCGACATACTGACAGAACTGACAATTTAACTAGACATGTCATGCATCAAGAATATAGGATGATGGCTTGGGATGTGGGACCTTAAGTTATCTCTGGTACAACTTATCCATTGGGTTCAAGGCACGCTCAGACCTGTTATTTCAGGTGGAGTCGATGCCAGATACCTGCATCCTGCAGCAAATGACACAGTTAAGCATATATATAAATGCACAAAAGCTATCACTAGGTGAAAAAGGAATCACAATATCACAGGGCACTCGCAAGCAAGTGATGTGACATCGTCCTCTCCACATCATATCAATCTAGATTAGATAACACGTGATCATAACCACTCGAATCTACCTCATTAACTGAACAGAACCATACACTAAACATATAGGTGCATGACATTGAATAAGTCCGAGAAGCATTATCATAACAAATAAATCTAATAGAATCAGTCCATGAGATCCAGAACAATTGTAGTAAGATCAACATCTTGATCATTGGAATACAAAATAATGTCGAAGCTTGCATTATCAGTGTCGTAATAGAGATTGTCAATAAAACATATTAACTATCATATGAAACCTCACATGGATGAAACATCTATCTATATTGTACAACATCAATTGTATACCTTACCATAATTATTCCTGTTACTTTACCTTCATCCTCATGCGCCTTGATCAATTCACCTATACATCCAAGGTGAGAATGGAGGGGCACTACATAATTTATCAGAGATAAACATTTTTAACAAGGATAAACTAAAACAACTTATATAACGAGTATGTAGTGGTCAACCATAGCCTGCAACAATGCACTCCACTTAAATATCATCCATTTCAGTGATCAAACAATCAATAGAAAATTTATATTGCATCCAAAACAAGAAGTGGTAAATATTTGTTCTAATTCTATTGGCCAAAATTGACTTTTGACTGTTAAAGTAGATAATGTTTAAAAATAACTGCAATAAAGGTACAAATTACCTCATTGATTTTAAGAATAGTTGTATCTCTATCTCCCTCCCCCTGCTAAGCTATCCATAAAATGATTCATTAACTGAAATACTATGACTGAACAAAGATATTGTCAAAAGTATATATCTATAGGTATATGGTTTTATAGAGAGGAAAGTATTGGATTCTATTTCCAATTGCATACAGTTCCTCTTCTTGGCCTATAATCTTGTCATTAGCCTTTACAAGGAGAAAAAAAAGAAAGTATTGATGTGGAACTAAATCTCTATAAGAAACAACATAGAAAAGGAAAGGGTTTTCCCTTGGAAATTGTTATCCTAGAATAGCAACTTGTCTACATTTGACATTATTTTCTCACCCACTTGAGCTATGTTATGGGAACTGTGCATACTTTTTATCATTTCCACTATGCTGTTCATAATTTATGTTGTTTTCAATTGGGTATGTAGTTGATGCAGGAGCATCCAGTGGTAAGGGAAATCTTGCATCACCCAAAAAAGGATTTGTTTCAAAATTTTTGATGTTCTTTCCATTTCTTTTCAAAATTTGTGGTTCTGGTTTCATAATCACTTGAATAATAATGTCAAACTTTCAGTTTTTCTAAACTGCAAAAAATACAAACCTGCTATTTTTAGAAAGTTTGCATTTGGGAATGGAATGAAGTGAAAAATTATAGGAATCTTTGTAATTGAAAAATAAGACCTTTGGTGAAGGAATCACGCAAAGATCATTTGTGAGTTGAATGATACTAAAGTTTCTGTTTCCTAAAAAATGCCTGAAAATGATTTAAACTCAAGTTTGAGCCACTAAATAGCCTTGTACGGGCTAAAAAAATGGCCAGAACTAGAAAAGAAGGTTCTTAACGCATAGAGCACTCCATGAGATTTCTGACACATAAAAAGGTTCGTCAATCAGACACCCAAATCAAAAGTTACGGCTCCCAGAAGCTGACCTATTTTTGGAGGGAGATGCAAATTTCAAAATTAAGTTGTTGGCTGCCAAAAAGGCTATTAATACCCATTTTTGGGAACCTTGGGTAGTAGTAGAGTTAAGGGGGAAGTGTAGAGTCAAGAATAGGTGTGAAAATAGAAACCCTAGCTGATTTGGGGTAATAGAAGGTAGATGATTCTAGAGTCTTCGGGTTAGGAAGTTGTAATGTGTTGCAGCCGGTGGAGCATTGATTCCTTTGATTGTATTTGAGCTTCTACAATGTAAAAGATTGTCCAAATCAATAAATAAATTTCTATTTTATGTGTGCAATTTCTGTTGTTGTGTGTTTTATGATTTACCCCCTTCATCAGTAGTGGTCAACCACAGCCTGCAACAATGCACTCCACTTAAATATCATCCATTTCAATGATCAAATAGTTAATAGAAATTTTACATTTCATCCACAACAAAAAGTGGTAAATATTTGTTCTAATTTTATTGGCCAAAATTGACTTTTGGCTATTAAAGTAGATGATGTTTAGAAATAACTGCAACAATGGTACAAATTATCTAATTGGTTGTAAAAAGAATAGTTTATCTTTATCTCCCTCCCGCTTGCCAAGCTATCCATAAAATGATTCAATGACTAAAATACTATGACTGAACAAAGATACTGTCAAAAGTATCTATCTACAGGCATATGGTTTCATAGAGAGGAAAGTATTGGATTCTATTGCCAATTGCATACAGTTCCTCTTCTTGGCCTATAATCTTGTCATTAGCCTTTACAAGGAGAAAGAAAAGAAAGTATTGATGTGGAATTAAATCTGTATAGGAAACATCATAGAAAAGGAAAGGGTTTTCCCTTAGAAAATGTTGTCCTAGAATAGGAACTTGTCTATGTTTGACGTTACTTTCTCACTGACTTGAACTATGCTATGGGAATTGTGCTTACTTTTTATCATTTCCATAGTGTTGTTCATAATTTATGTTGTTTTGAATGGTAGAAAGAGTAGTAATAGAAAAATAAAGGCCAAACAGGGCCACACATTTTGGAGTTTGGTGGGTAAGATGAAACAATGGCTATCGAGGAAGTACTGTTTAGTTTTTTTGAGTAAGGTTATGGCTTTAGATATTCATTTAAGTGAGGCAAACTAGGGTATAGGTGAAACAACTTGTGTACTTATCATTTTAGGAATATTCTTCAATGTAAAAGAAGTTACTTCCTTTAACTGTCAAAGACGTTGCTTCGAGATTTTGGAATGGTATTTTGGAAAGAACTCAAAAGAAGTTGATTGGTTTGAGGGGTAAACTTTTGAGTAGTGCTGGAAAGTTGTAGCTTCTATGGGCCTCCCTTAAAAGTATTCCAACTTACTTCCTATCTCTTTTTAAAATCCCAAGTATATAGCTAACAAATTGGAACAGATACAAATAAATTTCTTATGGACAGGTGTGGAAGAAAATAAGAGAATATCTCTGGTCAAATGGGAGAAGGTTTGCCTTCCTAAAACTCATGGTGGTCTTAATATCAAATCTACAAGAAATATGAAAAAAGCCCTTCTTTCCAAAATCAACTGGAATCTAATTAACAGTAATAATGAATGGGGAACTATTAGGTAGGCTAAGTACTTACAGGATGCTGACAACCTAAGTTTCCTTTATTAGGAGGGGCTCCCTCAGGGTTAGGTAATTTGGAACAAAATGCTCAAATCTAGAAGCTTAATTAAATAGGGGCTTAAGTGGAAACTAGGCAATGGTAATATTATAAATTTTTGGGAGGACCCTTGGGTTGCTGACAAAGCCCTTGCTGCTCAGGAGGAAAACAAGGTTATTGTGATATAGCCAAATGGTTTTTTGGGTCAAATGTCTATTTTTACATTCATCATGAGAATGGTATTAGATTGAAAAATCTTCTTGAGTGTAGTAATAATTGTCCTAAGATTATCCAGAGCATGAGATCTAGACAACAGCTATTGGTGGATACCAGAATTCCTCTATTTCTTAGAGAAGATGAATTGCATTGGTCACCTAACAAAAGAGATCACTTCTCTATTAACTCTACTTACCATCTGTTGATTCCTGATGTTCATAGAAATGAGATTTGGAAGAAAGTTTGGAACCATAAACTTATTCCTAAAGTTAATATGTTTTGGTGGGATGTGGTTCGTAATAAGATCTTAACCCAAGACAATTTGCAAAGAAGGGGTTTCTCTCTGGTTAATAGGTGTGTCATGTGCCTTAAGGATGAGGAAATTGTTCCTCATCTAATTCTTCATTGTGACTTCTCCATGAATGTTTGGAGTATAATTCTATAGAACTTTGGCATATTGTGGGTTTGCAATAAAGATATTAAAGAAGTTATTTCTAATTGGTTTCCTACTTTTTCTCATCCTTGGCTTGTGGAGCTCTGGAACCAAACTCTTCCATTCATTGGTTGGACATTGTGGAAAGAATGGAATAACAAAATGTTTAGGGAAGCTGTCAAGGACTCTTCTTAGGTTTATCAGTCTTTCTCTAAGCTCCTCATTGAAAGTGTTGCTAGTTCTCATATCAAAATTGCTGATAAACCCCTCACTCAAGAAGAGGAAAGAATTTCTATCAATTGGAGAATTCTTAACCAAATTCCTACTCATGACAATTCAAAGCAGACTTTGAGATTAAATGCTAGATGGACTCCTCTAAGGTCTGATTGGCTAAAACTTAATTTTTGATGGGGCTTCAAAATCTAATGGAAAGGCTAGTGCTAGTGGGGTTATCCAGGATGATAGAGGGGAGCTTGTTGCTGCCTATGCTGGTGGTTTAGGTATCCAAAGTAATAACTATGCTGAGGCCTCTACTCTCTTATGGGGAGTTAAATTTGTTATTTCTTTGTGTATTTCTCATTTGCATATATAGGGGGATGCTAAACTTGTCCTTGATGTTGTTACCAATGCTTTGGTCTGTGGGTGGAGGCTTAAGGATATCATTGTGGATATCCAAATTCTTATTTAGAGAATTTCTAGAGTGGAATTTTCTCATATATATAGAGAGGGGAACGGAGTTGCTAATGCTCTCATAGATCATGGTCAGCAATTTATGAATTGGTGATGTTGGTGCCAGTTTAACAATATTCCCATTAACATAAGGGAACTAATTCAAAAAGAAATGACTTATCAAGGATGACTCATCACATTCTGAGTGCCATCCTAGAGGGACAGTTTTTTTGGACAACGGTGATGAGGATGCTCAAGTACGTTGTCATTATGACATATTGTACCTTTCAGACTAATGTCATTTTGGCATTTTTAATCACTCGCATTAAGATGCGATGGATTTGTGATGCTGATAGTAAATTTAAAAATATCATTTTTGAGCATGGGAGAAATTGGCAACAATTGGAGATTGTGAAGGTGGTTCAGGATATTGATGGCTCGTACATGTTGGTTTATTGTCTCATTTATTATTTCATTGTTCCCTTCAAAGCATTTAGAATTAATTTGTGAAGACATTTTGTGGTAAGGTATCTTTAGCTCTATGTTCTTTGTGTTTTCAAGGGTAAGATGATCATGGGTGGAGACAAAATTTGCACTGAGCCAATATTTTACTGCAAATTTAAGGATAACAGTATTGTATGGCATTATTACAAGGAGGGTGGCATAAGTCATTTTCTGGAATGCCTCAATGGTTATGATGAAAACTTGGTTGTGTAGTGTGCCGTATCGTGGCAGAATCGTAGAGTTACCATTGGTAGAATTGGGTTTGAAATCTCTAAAGATGTCATAGCCATGGCAACTGGCCTTTGCACCAATGGTACTAAGATGGAAAGGAAGGCTAAGGTGGCTGACCATCAGAACCAGAAGCTTTTTCTAGGGGAGGGAGAGGAATTAGTCCCATACCAGGGAGGGTTTGAACATGCTAAGATGCCACAGCTGTGGGAGGAGATGTGCTTTCTATTGATGAAATATTTCACCCTGGAAGGTTGGTTTACCAAGTTTTAAAATTATCACCTCCCCCTACTCAATCATTTTAGGCATAATGCTTTGATAAGTTTTCCTTTTTATCTATTATATTCCCTTAAACACTTTGTTTTTTGTGTTAAAACCAAATTAGACAAGAAACCCGCCCCGTTCCTCTACATCAAGGTCTCATTCTTCATCTGTATAATTTTCACCTTGCCTTGGACCCACCTAAACCAATCCAACCCTCCATTGTTGAGGTCCTTACTAACACTTCCCTCATTGATGCAACTATTTCTGAGGAACCGTACCCTACTCCTAATTGCCAAAAATTGAAAGGGGTTTCCTTTTCTAAGACCCTTGAGGAGACCACGGTGAAGGATATGCATACTCTTGTTTCTAAAGGGATTGTGAAAAGTAAGAAGAGAAAATTCAGGGACATGGCTTCTACTAGGGACATAGTAGAGACCTAGAAGAATCTGAATAGTGACTATGTAGGCCCTGTAAAAAAGTACAAAACCAAAATGGAGGCTAAATGTAAGAATGAGGGTTTCTCTTCTAGGGTGAGAAGGTCAGGGAGAATTGCTAGTAAACCAGCCCCCCAGGCCAAGTTAATCAATTATTCTTAAATTGATTCAGAAACTTCCACTCAGGGGGATGATTAGTTGAAATATAGAGACATTGAGGTTCAAGAGTTTTTGAAGATGATGTAGATGAGGGAGAAGAGAAGAAAACAGAGGACTCTGGTTGTGGTCCTCTAGATAATGCTAATGAAGGGGAGAAGATGATTGTGGAGGAGGTTGAACAAGAGACTAAGGAGGAAGGAGTTGGCTAGGGGAATGATATTGTTGTCCTCAGGGGTCAGGTGGATGATATGGAATAGAAAGTTTGATCTATGGGAGGCTTTATAAGCAGTATGTTCTATCGCTCGACAATTCTCAACTTAACTCTGCTGCAGGAACATGGGACTCGGGCTAATGACGAGGATGAGGAGAAATTTAAGAAACTTGATGAAATTGTGGAATTTCAGGGTAAAGGCTGGGAGGATGTATCTCCTCAGTCGTGTTTCTCTTTATGTTTTTTGATGTCTATCTGCTACTATATACTTTATGTTGTTAATCGGCTCTATTTGCTATTAATATTATAGTTGGTTTTGGTGGCTCTTTTTGTCCATGAACCTTTGCTGTCTCTTTTTGTAATGTTGTTGTAAGGGTTTGGCCCCTAGTTTTTTTCACCTTATGTAATCAAAAACAATCAAGATGGCATAGAAATGTCTGTCACTAATTGATACATATCTCTAAATTCACAAACTGGGTAATGCTAATTTTTGGATATGATTTTCATAGGTAATAGATGAATCTTATATAAAAAAATTTAGAGAAACCTAGTTCCAAAATATAGAGTTATTGGTGATGCAACTAACTGCTTTAACATAGACGAAATGGGTGAGAGGTAGATAGTCACAAAGTATTTGTATCTCCAAAATAACAAACTAGGTAAGGCTAATTTTCAGATATGATTTAGATAGCTAGTTTATGCACCATATGTAAAAATCTGAGAGGAACCCAGTTTGTAAAAATTAAGTTATGGATAACGCAACAGACTATTAAAACATAGACAAAATGGGTGAGAGATAAACAGTCACAAAATATTCACATCTCTAAAATGACAAACTAGGTAAGGCTAATTTTTGGATATGATTTAGATAACTAGGTCATGCACCATATACAAAAATTCTAGAGGAACCTAGTTTGTAAAAGTATAGTTATGGCTAACATAACAAACTGGGTTCAGAATATATAGAAGTGAATTCACAGAATAATATAAAGCTTGCATATTACAAATTCATTTCACTAAATCTAATGCAACAATAAACCAATTTCAAATCTCAGTCCATACCTGGAATATAACTTCTATCACATCTTCACAAAATTTCTCATTTCGCATCCATTTTCCCCCAAGTCTTTTCTTCTAGAATCTATGGTTTATGGTGCCAAAATAAAAATCAAAACTTCCTGAGAAAAAGAGAGATCATGAAAACATAAAACATATTCTCCTCTTTTAAATGCATGCTCCTTCCCCAAATTATATCTTTAGATTTGAAAAAAAAGTTGAGCATGCATAACCACCCCCATAATTTCTTCTAGAAGATTCTCCTTATTAAAGGCAATAAATTTTGTCTTTATTACTTCCTCTCAAAAAGCAATTTCTTTCTACTTACTAAAATTAGTCTCTTACTCAAAAGAAGCAATTATTTCCAAGATTCCCTCTGTAATGGCAATAAATTCTTCCTTTAATACTTTCTTACAACATGCTATTTTAACTAGACAATAATCTCTCTCTAATTTTATTTATTTTAGAATTTGCTATCTATATAAGGTTTTTATGACAACTCATAAATATTATAAATTTATGTCTATTGCCACTAACAAAACATTTACTTATTTATAAAATATTTTTATTTTAATTTTATCAAATATATTCCTATTTTAAAAGAAATTTATTTTTCCTCATTATAATTATTATTATTTATTGAATGTAAGATACAATATAATATAATTTCCCATAAACTTAAATTTACATAAAAGCATCTATATTTATTTATTTATCAAAAGTGCCTTCTTAACTTACTACTTTTATTTTAATACAACAATTAACCAAAGCATTAATCAAACAATTCCAAACAAAATAACCCAAATGCCAAACAATACCTGACATTATGCATGATTGAAAAGCATGGCCACAATGACAGAGACTGACTATCATGATCATACAGACAACACTGACTGGGTACAAAAATGGATACTCATCTTTTTCAAGGATGATGGCTAACTAGGGGATCATATGTTATCTCCATTCAATAGTTCCATTGGTTTTAAGGCACACTCAGGCCTATCAATTTAGCTGGAGTCGATGCCTGATAGCTGTAACCTGCAGTACACAACACAATCTATACACAAGTATAATAAATATCAAATGGTCACTGAGTGAAAGAGAATCACAATGTCACTAGATGCTGACAAATGAGTGGTATGGCATTGTCTCTTTTCACACCACATAATAATCAGATCGTCCAATAATACAAAATCAGTCACATAAAAATCAATTCTAACTTATGACAATCATAGTAAGATCAACATCATAATCACCTGAATGTAAAACAATGTTAGAACATATGAATTATCAGTGTCACAATAAGGATTATCAATAAAACATGCTAACTATCATATGAAACCACACATGAGGATAATCAAGAATGTCGCCAACATGAATGTAGCATCTACCAATCTCATATAATTTACAACATCAATTGTCTAAGATACCCTAAATATTCCTATTATTTTACCTTCATCTTCATGCTCCTTAGACAGACTATCTACATATCCAAGATGAGAATGGAGGGGCACTACACAAGTAGCACAAGTAAACAAGTAAGTAGCTCAAGCAAGTAACCAAGTAGCTTAAGTAATCAAGCAAGTAGCTCAAGACACAAAACATACATGTAAGTTGTAAAGTATACACTTAAATACATAAGTCATGTGAATACACATATACACATAAGCCACAAGGTAAACATTTGAATACACATAAATCACAAATTATAAATAGGATGGTAGGATGACTGCTTCTATACCACTTGTAATGTCCCCTTCTAGCAAGTCAAAATTTTCTCAATCTTGCACACAATTTCAACTTGTAAAAGAGAACAGTAATAACCAATTCATCTTTATAATATCAACATATTGCAATTAGGGTTAACAACCACATATAAATATCAATACCAAGTTCATATACTTTTCACATTTCCTCTTAGGGTTAGTAACCTTATAATCATGCATTTCACATTTCCTCATATCTATTATATATGTTCCATGGTTTACCTTGGGAGAGACATCCATGAGCCTGAATGTTAATCCAACCTTGGCTTGATTTAATTCCAAGTATATCACTCTTGCCTTTGTATCCTGAAAACTCTTAATGATTGTACTCCCTTCTTTTAATGTTAATTGCACTCCCATGTCAAATCTTCTAGTATATGTAAGATATATCCTTTTATTTTATTGTTTTTTTTTTCACTTCTATATCTACATGAACTTATATCTTTATCATCTTCTCTTCTTTATCCCTATTAATCTCTCTTATACTTGGAATACCAATTTATATCAGAAAATATATATGTTTCTATTCTAATTTATATCCTTCTTTTGCACTCAGCAAATATATGTATATATTTTATTGCTTCTTAATCCCCCCATCCCTTCCTTCCAATTCTATTTCTTTCCTTTATATCCTTATGCCATTGTGAAGGGAGGCATCCCTTTGAAGGGTGATGCCCCTTCTAGAATACTAATTATTGTTATGTAATAATCATTCTCTTAAATAATTGATTGTCTTATTTATAAGACAACAATCCTTAAATCCTAATTGCTCATTATCTACCATTTACTTCAGCGATGCATCTTAAAGGATAATATCATTCTTTTAATGCATTTGATGCCCTTATCTATTGTTGCTAACATATATACCTCTGATTAAATAAATAAATGATTCCTAGAATCTATTTGCTGCTTAAACTTGTCTCTTTTTTATGAGATACCAATATGTATATTCAATTATTTATGATTATATTAATAATATTTATTATTGATTCTTTATTCTTATATAATATAATAATATATATTATAATAATATTAAAATCATTAATATCTATATTTATATTAATAATTATATTTATTACTTATATTTAATAATATAATTTAAATTATATTTTATATATTATTATAATCATCTATAATATATTTATTATATTATTATAATAATATTTCACATTTATATTTATATTTATTTATATATTTATAATAATAGTTATATTATTATTTAAACATATAAATATATTTATTAATATGTTATATTGTAATTATAATAATAATATCAATATTGATAATATCATTTATAAATACCATAAATATAAAATATTTATAAATAATATTAGTTAATATTATTGTTTATATACATGATTGATGATGATAAATACTATATTTGATGGAAACTATTTTTCCTCCTTTATCATGACGTTTATATATTTAATTTAAATAATACCTTAATATGGGGACATGACAGTTTTGCATTTGTCTCTTGCATAACTTTTGAAAAGATTTTAAAATATGATCTTACATTGATGTCACAAGATATTTCATCATGGCATCTTCATCCCATTGCTCTTTGGTATCTTTACATGCATATATAAAAAACTTTGAGAAATTCTACAAATTTCTTAATATAAACCCTCATGTTCTCACTTATATATAATCTATGTATCACAAGGATATATTTAAATGCTCTTCATTTGAAATCCTTGACTATGTATATGATTATTGTTGGGAATTAAGGTGTCTCAACCTTGGTAATTCCTTGTATTATTTCATTGTATTTATTTATTTATTGCCTATTGTGTAATGAGGATGCAAATCATGTTTTGTCATCTTGTGCGAGTTAGCATGGTGATGTGTCATCCTACATGGAAGATGACCACATGTAATTTTGTCCTCACATTAGGAGATAGGCATCCCACTTAGTGGTAGGAATGTTTTGCCATGTGTTGGCATCTTGGATAGTGTGTAAGGGAATATTGACAGAAATGGTTATGGCAAATTCCTATGACAATTCTATAATGCATAAGAGTCATAAATGGAAGATTCTATGATAGGTGAAGACATGTGTCACAAGGCATCTTGGAAGAAGGCATCTTTGGGTGCCCCAAGAAGGGTTATGACAACTTGTAAGAGAATATGCTATTTTTAGCCTATGTATGATAGATTCTCTTACAGTTGTAAGCTATGACAGCTATGTAGTGATAACTTTAAGGAACCCCCCCTAAAAAAATTATAAAATCCTCGTGAATCTTTCTTTAAAAAAAAAACAATATTAATTTTCTTGGCGAATCTCTGCACATTTTAGAAATTGTTATAAATCCTCGTGAATCCTTATGAATAATTAGTAAAAATAATAATTACAATGGTGAATCCTAGTGAATAATCACAAAAAAATTAATTAGAATGGTGAATCTTTCCTTTAAAAATTTACATAGTTGGTTGGCGTAGTCCCCCTATATATATTTTTGTTTTTGTAATGTTGAAACAGGGCCTCACAGTGGTAGCCACCGGCAGGATCAAGGGACAGTACCCCTTGCGGAGGTCAAGGATCACATCTCACCATAACAATTTAAATATTTAAAACTCTAATTTAATCGATTAGTTATAAATAAACTCTATTTAACCCATCTCTCCAAGGCAATTTAAAATGATAAACTAATTCAATAGAATAATAATAAAAAAAATTCATTGCACTAACCCTTAAAAGAATTAAGGGAATAAAATATAAGTCCCTTCCTATTTGAAAATAATAAATATTTAAAACTACATAGAATAACAAAATCCAAGCATAAAAACTAAGAATAAATAATTATTTATTTCTAAACCTTAGTCAAATATTATCATGATTACATGCACTAATAAAATATTAAAAATGAATCAAGCACAATTTAAAAGTACATTTTAAAACAATAATAAAGCACAATACTCCACTAAAAACTCAAGTTAACTACATTTTAGGAGATAAATATGCAACTTCTATTATATTTAAAACTTACTAAAACAATAAAATATTGCACAAATACTTTTCTTTCTACATAATTCTTTCATTTTTTCCTATTTGTTTTGTTAGAGAATGATTTTTTAAAAACTTTCATTTTTTTCTAATTGTTTTGTTGCAGAATGATTTTTTAAATGCTTTCATGTTTGTTGTAGATTGATTTTTTAAATATGAATTTGAGAAACCCATTTCTCACCTCCTCCATTTTGATGGGCTTCTTTGTTTCTTTTGTTTATCTATGTTATTGATTTTATTTTTTGTAAATGGTTAACATTATTTTTAAATAGTTTATTTATTTGAATTGATATTGGTATTATTACATGTTGCAAGTAAAATATGAAGGAGGAGATTTAAAAGTTTCACATTATTTGCATGGCTATGCATGATTGCAGATGAAGGATTTTATTTTTATTTTAATTCTTCTAAATAACGTAAAATAAAGAATACATGTTTCTCATTTTCTCTTCAAAATTTTAAAAGATAAAAACAAGCATAGATGTTTATGTTTTAAAAAAGTTAAAAAATATATTTTTTGTTTTAAATATGATGATAAGAGGGAGTAGGGCCAACAAAAAATGCTACAATTTTTTATAATTTATTGAATTTTGTTCTCTATTTTTTTCTTTATTTTAGATTTTTTTATCATAAATTTAATTTCAATCTAAAATGGTAATGAAATCTTCAATTCTCTGCATCAATAACAATATGTTTATCAAACTAAGCTAAATGATAAATCAAATTAAAAAAATCTAATTTTGCACCTTATATTTTGTCTTGTAGGGGCTTCTGTGAGATCTAAATCAACAAATTGTTATTGGATTTGGATCTGTGCCTAGAATTGAACTATAGGTATCTACAAGTAGACTCTGGATCAATTGTTGGCAATGAATCTGCAACTAGAATGAAATGATGCTACAAGCTATGTTGTCTATCATCTACTGGTGATTTTGCTGCTACTCTGACTAAATTTTTCTTTCCAGTGATAGGATAGACCTATGCATCGGACCTTAGCTTAGGGTTTCTTATGGCTTTGATTTTAATTTGATATGAAAGAAATTTTGGGCCTCAAGAAAGCCTTTTAAAAGGCATGTGCTTATGGCCCCCATAATCAAATAAGAGCCATGAGATCAAATTCATAATTAACTCTAATAAACAAAGCCATATTAAAAGAGAAAATAATCCTAAAACTACATAATAATTTATTAGTAAAGGCGAATATTATCCCAAAATTAATGGCGGGAATATAATATTATTGGCGAATACCATTAAGATGTATAATTATATTATAAACTATTGGCGAATCACATTTAATAATGCATCATGTACCTAGAAAAATAATTCAACTTATTAGTTTAAAATAATAATGTTTTGGCGAATTAATTAATACTGAATTATTTTTTGTAAAAATGGGGTGATTTAGTCCCCTTTGTAGTTTGATATATTCACCATTTTTGCAAGCCTCTATTTCAACTATTCACCAATTGGCAAAGATTCACCACTAAAAAAATCCCTGAAGCTATGACGGATTCTATGACAGTCATAAGAGTCCTAAGAGTATCAGTTTTTGCCCAACTTGGGAATAGGTGACCTCTTTGGGATGGGGTGGTATGAAAGTGTCATGGACAAGTGTCCCTAGGTGTGGATTTTTGGTTAGAGGCCATGTTGGATGCCTATCCTAAGATAGAGCCATTTTTGCCTTGTAGCTTCTTTATAAAAAGGTGCTTTGGAGAGGAGATGTATTATGTGATTGACAGATACTATTATGCTATCAGTTTGTCTCTAGATATAAGTGTCAAAGACTCCTAAGAGCTTGCATTACAAGTGTATTGTAAACCATTTCA
Organism: Cunninghamia lanceolata; assembly: GCA_027924645.1. Taxonomy (NCBI): domain Eukaryota; kingdom Viridiplantae; phylum Streptophyta; class Pinopsida; order Cupressales; family Cupressaceae; genus Cunninghamia; species Cunninghamia lanceolata. Next base: position 5,566,531 of record BSBN01000859.1, on the reverse strand, counting down.
GTTTTGATAATACATTGTGCAGGTTTTGGAGTGTGGGGTTTTTCACCGAATAAGGGTTTTCCCCACATATATCTTGTGTCTCTCTCTTTTGTCTCATTTTTGTGTGTATTTGTATTGCTGTAATATCTCCATTGTTGTGATTAACATTCTATGATTGTAGGGATTAAAATCAATTTGCACTCTTCTCTCGTCTTTAGATTAGTGTAGAAAGTGATTTCTGCACACCTAGCTTCCTTCCATTTGGTATCAAACCCTGGCCAGTTTTGGTTCTAGCTACTAGGTAGAAATTTTTTGAGCTAATCTTAGGTTAAGTGGGAGTCTATGTAGAGTATTCTATATCTTGTTGCATGAACGAGATGGCAGGCACATCCAGAAGAGTAGAGGTGGATAAGTTCAATGGTACAAATTTTGAGTTGTAGAAACTCAAGGTGGAAGATCTACTTATTGATTGTGACCTATGGGAAACCATTGATGGAACAAAACCTATGACAATGTCACAAGATGATTGGGACCTCAAAGATTGGAAGGCTAAGGGTCTCATAAGACTCTGTCCTATTGAATGTCCATGAGGAGAAGACCGCGAAAGATCTTTGGAAGAAGTTGGGAGATGTTTATCATGCCAAGTCCTTGGTGAACAAGGTTTTTCTAAAAAAGAAGTTGTTTTCTCTAAACATGGAAGATGGAGGATCTTTTGTGGACCATATGAATGCTTTCAACATGATTGTTGCACAATTGACATCTGTGGTTGTGAAAATAGAGGAGGATCAATGTATGACCCTACTTTGTTCTTTGCCAGATTCATGGGATCATCTTGTCATGTCCATCAGAAACACTACAACCACCTTCAAGATGGAATATGTGGTGTTTTCATTGTTTTAAAGAAATACGGAGAAAGACAACCGAGTTGGCCAAAGAAGCTCTTGTGGTTCATGGAAGACCCAAAGAGAAAGGGATGAAGAAGGACAAGAAAGGTCAAAAGGGCAGATCCAAATCCCGTGGGAGATCCAAATCTCCTAGAAAGTCTAAGGCTCTCTATTGGAACTATGGCAAAACTAAGTATTTATGAAAGGAATACAAAGAGGAAAAGAAAAAGAAGAAGAAGAATGCTCTAGATTCAGATTCTGACAAGTCACAAGTTGATGGTGATTCCTTCATCTCAGCCCTAGCCACCCATGCATCTGATGATGTGTGATTGATTACTTCTAGTGTATCATTCCACATGACCTCACATAAAAGCTGGTTCATGAAGTATGAAGAGTACAATGGTGGAAGAATGTGCCTAGGTGACGATTGTCATCTAAATATTTTTGGTCATGGAAGAGTCTTAATCTGATTCCCTGATGGATGAGTGAAGCGGATCACTGGGGTTATGTACATCCCAGGCTTGGCAAGGAACCTGTTGTCTGTAAGCAAGATAAATGATGCAGGTGTATAGGTTGTCTTTTCAAAGTATGGATGCAAGATGACTAGAGGATCTATGGTGCTTACGAAGGGTACTCTGAGAGGTACTCTGTTTCAACTAGAGGCATGCACTTCATAGTGCAATAGTTCTTTTGACTCGAAGAAAAGAGATGCAGTCACTTCATCCCCACCATTAGAACAAGTAGTGAAGAAATCTGTTGTAACAAATTTTGATGGTAGTGCGTCTTATGTACCCAAGGGTGCTCATGCTTTGGAAGTTAAGGTTCCTACTAAGAAGAGTATGTTATGGCATATGAGATTTGGCCACATTGGTGAGAAGGGTTTTAGAACCCTAAAAAATAAAAACCTCGTTGAGGGGTTAAATGATTGTAATCTCAAGTTTGACTTTTGTGTACATTGTATATATGGAAAGCAAAATAGTGTTCAATTTTACTCTAGTTCTCAGAAGTCTTTTGGTGTATTGGATCTTATTCATTCTAATGTGTTTGGTCCTGTTAGTGCTCCTTTGATTTCCAAATCTCTATATTTTATCTTTTATAGATGATTACAGTAGAAGGACATGGATTTATTTTCTTAGAAGCAGGACTGAAGTCTTTTGTCAGTTCAAAGAGTTTAAAGCTTTTATTGAGAATCATACTAGTTAAGAGATTAAGTGTTTGAGAACTGATAATGGTGGTGAGTTTTGTTTGACAGAGTTTGATAAGTTCTGTAAAGAGAAATGGATTGAAAGACATAAGACAACTCCATACACCCCACAGCAAAATGGAGTTGCAGAGAGGATCAGCAAGACACTGATGGAGAAGGCTAGGAGTATGCTTAGTGGATCAAGCCTTGAATCAAAGATTTGGGCTGAAGCTATAGCCATTGCTTGTTACTTGGTAAACAAGTCTCCTATAGTAGCTCTTGTTGATAAGAAACCTAAGGAGGTGTGGTCTGGTAGGAAGCCTTCAGTTAGACATCTTCATGTTTTTGGTTGAGGCATATGCACATGTGCCTAGGGAAAAATGGTCTAAATTGGAGAGCAAGGTTGTTAAATGTATCTTCATTGGCTATGGTGTCAGTGTGAAAGGATACAATCTTTGGGATCATGTGGCTAAAAAAGTGTTGTATAGCAGAAGTGTTATCTTTAGAGAGCTAACACCTTCTATTGTTGTACAACCAAAATAGATAGAAAAGAAAGAGGATGTGGTTTAGTTGCTTTCTAACCCTGCGAAGACTGAACTGATAGACCTTATGAGACCTAATGATGGGGTGAGCTCTAGCAGCTCTGAAAGTTTAGAAGAAGAAGTAGCACATCAACCTCAGCCATTGAGAAGGTCTACACGAACAAGGAAGAAACTTGATAGGTTCCGTTATTCATTGCTTGATTCTAGTTGTGCTTTTGCTTTTCTTACTAACACTGATGAGCCTAGAACTATGATAGAGGCTATGGGCATGAAAGATGTAGGTTCTTGGAAGGAGGCCATGGAAGATGAGATGGCTTTTTTGGAAAAGAATAAAACATGGGACTTGGTGCCTTTTCCTGAGGGACAGAAACCTATTGGATGCAAATGGGTGTTCAAGAAGAAATTTGGTGTAGATGGCAGTGTTGAAAAGTACAAGGCCAGACCAATTGTGAAGAGGTATTAACAAGTGGAGGGAATTGATTATGGTGAAATTTTCTCTTTCGTTGCAAAGATGACATCTATTCAGTTCTTGTTATCTCTTACAGTAGCTTATAACTTAGAGGTGAAGCAAATGGATGTGAAGACAACATTCCTTCATGGTGATTTGGAGGAAAAAATTTACATGTCATAGCCAGAGCATTACATAGAGAAAGGTAAAGAAAATTTTGTTTGCAAGTTGAAAAAGTCTTTGTATGGTTTGAAGCAGTCTCCTAGGATGTGGTACTTGAAGTTTGATGCCTTTGTATTGTCAGTTGGATTTCTGAGATTGAAATTAGATCATTGTTTGTATTATAAATTTGACAATGATCGCATTCTCATTATTGAATTATATGTTGATGATATGTTGTTAATTGGGAATGGTAAGAATATGATTTTTGATTTGAAGTCTCAGTTGTCAGCACAATTTGTGATGAAAAATCTAGGGGTAGCCAAGTACATTTGGGGAATGGAAATTGGAAGAGACAAAGATAACATAATACTTTGGTTAAGCCAGAGTAAATATGTGAAGACCATGTTGGATAGGTTGAACATGGCAGATTGTACACCATTGTGTGTTCCTATTTCTTTGGGGACAAAGTTGTCTGTTAATGATTGTCCAAAATCTCCTATTGAGGTGGAGAACATCAGAAGAGTACCTTATGCTAGTGTTGTTGAAAGTTTAATGTATGCTATGGTTTGCACAAGACCAAAAAGTGCCCAAGTAGTGGAAGTCCTTAGTCAATTTATGGCTAATCCTGGATGGGTACATTGGGATGCAGTTAAGAGAGTGTTTAGATATTTGAGGGGTACTTCTAAGTATTCCATATGCTATCATTGTAATCCTACAGGACCTCCACATTCTATTTGTATTCATGGATTCGTGGATTTTGATTGGGTAGGTGACATTGACAGTTGGAGATCGAGCAGTGCTTATGTGTTTACTATGTTTGGTGGTGCAATTAGTTGGATGAGTAAGAGACAACATGTGGTTGCTTTGTCCATGATAGAAGCTAAATATATGGAAGCAAATCATGCTTGCAAGGAAGCCATTTGGCTTCAGAGATTGTGTTGAGCTATTAGTGTTGATGTAGGATAGATTACTATTTGATGTGATAGTCAAAGTGTGATTTGTCTAGCAAAGATTCTAACTTTCCATGCCAAAACAAAGCATATTGATGTACAGTTTCACTTCGTGTGAGACATGGTAGAGGATAGGAAGGTGAATTTGGAGAAGGTAGACACTTTGAAGAATTTTGCAGATGCATTAATGAAACCAGTGGGCACAAAGAAGTTCTGATGGTGTTCAGAGTCTATGGGCCTCTCGGCCTATAGAAGTTAAATCCTATTATTTCCATTAGCTCTTACAAGGTGTTTGACAAGTGGGAGAATGTTCAGAATTAAGGTGTCTCAACCTTTGTAATTCCTTGTATTATTTCATTGTATTTATTTATTTATTGCCTATTGTGTAATTAGGATGAAAATCTTGTTTTGTCATCTTGTGGGAGTTGGCACGATGATGTATCATCCTACATGGAAGATGACCACATGTAATTTTGTCCTCACATGAGGACATAGGCATCCCACTTAGTGGTAGGAATATTTTTCCATGTGTCGGTAGCTTCAATAGTGTGTAACGGAAAATTGACCAAAATGGTTATGATGGATTCCTATGACAAATCTATGACGCGCAAGAGTTGTAAATGGAAGATTCTATGAAAAGTGAAGACATGTGTCACAAGGCATCTTGGAAGAAGGAATCTTTGGGTGCCCCAAGGAGGGTTATGACAAGTTGTAAGAGAATATGCTTTTTTAGCCTGAGTATGACATATTCTCTTACAGATGTAAGATATGATAGCTATGATGAATTCTATGACAATCATAAGAGTATCTATCATTGTCAAACTTGGGAATAGGCAACCTCTTTAGGATGGGGTGATATGACAAGTGTCATGGACATCCTACAGTGTTGGACAAGTGTCCCTAGGTATGGATTTTGGGCCAGAGGCCTTGTTGGATGCCCATCCCAAGATAGAACCATTTTTTCCTTGTAGCTTATTAATAAATAGGTGCTTTAGAGAGAAGATATATTATGTGATTGACAGGTACTATTATGCTACCAGTTTGTCTCCAAATATGAGTGTTGAAGACTCCTAAGAGCTTGCATTGCAAGTGTATTGTAAACCATTTCAATATTGATAATACATTGTGCAGGTTTTGGAGTGTAGGGTTTTTCACCCGATAAGAGTTTTCCCCACATATTTCATGTCTCTCTCTTCTGTCTCATTTTTGTGTGTATGAGTATTACTTCAATATCTCCATTGTTGAGATTAACATTCTATAATTGTAAGGATTAAAATGAATTTACACTCTTCTCTCATCTTTAGATTAGTGTAGGAAGCAATTTCTGCACACCTAGCTTCCTTTTAATTATTACAAGTTCATATCTCTCATGAGCACATACCCTTGGGTAGTAGAAGATTTAACAAAACACATTGAGAATGATGAGGGTGAAAGTTCTCTTAATGCTTTGGATTTAATAGATAAAACATATGGTGATGACAATGGTGATGATTCCATAGATTATCCTACTTCTCCTAAAGTTGAATGTTCAAGAACCTTAGTATAGAAGACTATGGATAGCTCTATTAATGATACAACACCTTGCTTTCTTCACAACACAGTACCTTCCTCTCATTTCAATGCTTTCCCTAGCCAAGATGTAGCATTAGTGGATGTGAAAAGGTCTTTCACATTAAATCCTTTAGGGATAGATAATGGGTATAATTAAGAGGAAAACAATATTAATTCAATCTTCATTAATAAACTTTGTAGCAATATTCCTAAGATGATTATCCAAGGAGCACCTAGTGCACCCTCTTTCTTAAACCAGTCATTACAATTCAAGGTAGACACCCCAATGGATTTTTCCAATATGCACAACAAATTACTCGAACAATTCAAGGTGTTCAAAATGTGTTGCAACATCCCATAATTGCTCACATATACAACACCCATAATAACAAGCAAAGTAAACAAGCACCACATGTGCCTATCTCTCTTCCATGTTCTCAACCTATGTTCCCTCCACCACCTCATCTTACTCATACATGTGGTCAAGAATGTGATCTTGTCGAATAGCTTCACACTACCCCAGCTAAGATCTCTCTTTGGGATTTAATTCAAACTTCACCTACATACCATGGAATGCTCCAAGAAGCTTTACAAAAGGTTATTGTCCCACCTACTGCTAAGCCTAATGATGTAGCATCTAGATTGGATAGTATGCATGCGACAAATACAGATATTTTCTTTCCACCACATGAATTACTTTCAATTGAAGTTCAAAACCAATATGATCCAATTACGATCTTTGTCACAATAAATAAAAACTTGATAAAACAAGTTATGATTGACAATGGATCAACTCTTAATGTTTGTAGCATTGACCTACTACACAAAGTCAAGGCTGACACATCAAAAATCAAACTAGATAAACTTAGCATTTGTGGCTTTGATAATCATAGTAGTCAATCAGTTGGTACTATAACCTTACCTATGAAGGTGGGCCCTGCGATTGTATCTACCCTGATTCATGTCATGCCTAGCTCTTTATCTTACAATATGATTCCTGGTAGACCTTGGATTGATGCATTGGGGTGGTTCCTTCAACCCTACATTGTTCAATCAAATTTATATTCAAAGATAAACTTCATACCATTCATGTTGATCTGAAACTAGATAACTGTTTACATATTGAAATGCAAATACAAGTTTACAATCATATGAGCTTAAACAATTTACGAGTTGATTCATCAATGCCTCTTTCCATGATAGATGTTGTGTAAAATTCTACACCATCGAATGCATTTTTTGGTGATGATTGGGGTTCATTAGATTGTACTCCTTCCTTTAATCGAGAATATAAACTTAATAACCTTGACACATCAAAAGTAGCATCGATCTCATCTAAACAATCTTTTGAAACATCTAATAAATGTAAAGTCTCCTTGGTAGAAAACAAAGAGAATACTCTCACTTATACTACAAATTATGAGACCTATGAGGATTCACCATCTTCTAAAGAGATGGACTCTCTTTATGGTCATGGATCTCAAATATTGTACAAAAATAATGACTATGTAGGTAACGGTTGCAATCTAAATCAACAAGGAATTAGAGTACCTTTATATGTGGTTGGAATTAATTACACAACTGATATAGGATACCACTCTTTGAAATCAACCAAAGCCTCTTGTCATCCTAAACTCAATGTTAATGCAATTTCAACAAGACTAAATCAACATGCGAAATATCCTAGGTTGATAGACTAGAATGGTCTACTAGGAAGCATCCATTTGAATCAAGTAAATATGTCTCAATCTTTAAGCCACACTCATTGTAGCAAATATTATAATTTCTCTCAAGGGTGGCCTCTTCCTAAATATGTAAGTTCTTAGCATTGGGATGAAATAGGTAAGTATTTCTAAACCTTTACCTCTCATGTTGTCTTTCCCTTGTGATGTGTTATGTGTTGTTTAGGCCCCTTGGGATGACCCTTGACTCTCTCGTAAGGCCAAGAAACTAGGAGATCACTTCTATTTTGACATTCTTCTATTTGTATCATCATTCTTCTATATTACTTCTCCTCTATTTTCACTATTGTGTGTTGTGTCTTATGGACATAGCATTGTAGTTGGTGACTTGGGGGAACCCTCCTATGTGACTGTCCCTAAGGCACTTGTTTCTCCTCTCTTAATTTATTGTTTCCCTTCCTTTAGTGTTTCTATCTAGTGGGCAGATGATGAAAAACATATTATACTGATATGGACCTAGTGTCCTTTCAATGAGAAATCAATAAATGGACCAAGTCCATACATGACGATGGGGTTGATATATATTATCTGATGCTTGGCTAGTAGAATCACTACATGTGATCTTGATATTGTCTTATTGCACTTACAAACCATAACAATACTGCTACTTGTAACATCTCGCTACATAACCCCTAAAGGGAAAGAGCCAAAAGAGAAACATAATTTTTTTTTACATAAGTGGACAACATACATAGATTCGGTTGCTGATTTGATAGATCGACAACATTCATGGCCAATTATGGCTGAATGCACAACTCAAAATAGAGAACTAATTCACTCTCTAGAGGAAACATCAAAATAACTAAGTTCATTTTAAACACCAAAGAAAATATTCCTAATCCCATATCTGATATAAACATGAATCCATAAGCATCATAGCACAAGTAGATCTAATCCCCACACTAGAATCCATAAACCAAATAGGAAACATCTCATTTCTTCTCATTAAATTCAAAGATTACAACTTCTCTCTCAAGGGAGTACAATTACATAGCTACATATACAATTACAATGATATATTCAGAATAAGATACAAGTACAATAACATAGTCTTACATATGATACAAGGATTGAATGGGTACAATAACTGAATGAAGTAACAAAGAGAGAGAACATCTCCAATGGTGCTCCAAAACCTATTCATTAGTCCCCAATGGTGGTGGCAATGCCTCCAAACCATGTGGACTCATCACAGACAACCCAACCCCATGCTCAGTGATAGTTACAAGGCCTAAACAGAAGAACAACAAGGGGATACAAGATGGCTAACACTCACATCAATCATAGACCAGACATGGAGAATAACACATACAGCTAAGGTCATAACATAGGTGTACTCATCCAAGTCATAGGTCAGGTACTACTCATGACTGCTAAGGTGCTAGATATTAGAGTGAAATCAGATGGAGTGTCATCATGCGGTCTCGAAGGGATGGCACCACATGGAACCAAGTACTCCTCTCATGCAGATGAAGAGACTCAATCATGCCTGAATCCATGCCCTGCAGATAAATGACTCAACACCTAGGAGAAGGATAGGCCTTCTCGTTGCATCCTTAGCCTTTACAAGTGCTCAAGGCGATGGACGAGGTCTAATTATCTTATTAGTGTATTTTACCCCAATGGTTTAATTTAGTTATCACTTGTTATTATAACTCTACTACTAGTTCCCCGGGCCCATAGAGAGCCACTCCATATGATCACTCTCATGCCTAGACCTTGTTCATCTCATTTGACTAAACAAGGCATCCAAAAAGACTAAAAACACTGAGTTATAAATTTAAAATAGTAAAGGTGAAAATATGATCTACAAGACTCAAACTCTCGTAGACAATGTAATTTGTTGAAAACATCCTTATGCCGGTTAGATCAATTTTGTAATACTCTTTGCAGAGTTATAGTGTGACTCAAGTCTTACTAACTCTTACTAAGAAAGAACAAATTTCCAAACTTAGGTCTTTGATAGGGAGTGAGAGAATAGTAACGTGTCTTGTATTTCATAGATGGTGCATGCTATGAAAACTACACAATTGTAATAGGACTTGTAAAATACCCATATGACATGCTTGTGCACCCAATGTTGAAAATAGATCTCATTCATTAAGTTATACCAAGCTTAAATATACCTAATCGCGTACACATAGGATGGTACAAATAAAATTAAATGATGGTGGAGATAAGCATAATAAACTACCAACAAATGGCCCCGAAGAGTTCCACTCCCAAAACAATAAATTGCCTTAGGATTTGGAATATTTGGCACATTCCTCGAACCCATATCAACACAACAAACAATAGGGACCATACAAACTTTATGTTCTCTATTTCCATCACAAACCCTATTGGGGTTGATGGGGAAAATCTCATAGGGAGTAGATTATGTTAATTGGGAGAGAGAGAGATTTTAATAGAAAAGATAGAGTAAATGGGCGATGTAATCTAAAGCTTAACCATTCCCCTGAAATAACCATTTATAGAAATAATTAACTTAGATACTCATATTCATATGGAGAAGTGCTACACAGTAATATTGAATTTTAGCTTGGAAATCTAAACCTTATGTTTTACACAAGAGGCCTGGTACTCAGATGAGGGGGGATGGCACCAAGATAGGGTAGCAAAAGCAAAGAAAGAGAGTTGTTTGACCAAAGACTCAAGGCAATGATTGTAGGATGTACACAAAATGGATTTACAAAAAAGGATTTAGAAACCTTCAAGAAAAGCAACTGGTGGCTATATAGCTAGACTCCACGACCTTAGTCAGCATTCTCACTACTCGTGCCAAAGTGGGAGTGATGGAATAAGGTATGGATATCTAATAAGGCATAATGGAAGGGATATTTTTGGAAGATGTTGTAGCTACAAATGCCCAATATACATGTGTGTAAAGAGTGGAAGCATAGACAATAAATTTAGAGAGAGACAACAAAAATACCTTGCATTGAAATAAATTTCAGCATACTACTTTCAAAAGCCAGCGATGGGGTTTCAGTTTTCTATGCTTAATGAAGTAGTAGCAAACATAATATAGTTTCTATTGTCAGAAAAAAAACAAAGGATAGAGGTAAATACCTCTTACCCATATGTACTCCCTTCAGTGTACCTTAGATCTACAATTTGATATGCTCACCTTATCTCAAATCATCCACTATTTTATTCACTTAATACTCCACCACCTCACTATGCCACAGTCCACTCTTTGTCATTCGTAGGTCATCATGGGTTGTTACATCCTACCCCACTAGGACTAGGCTTACTCCTGGAAGCCTACAAATGCTAAGATGTAGCCAAAGCACAGACTAGTCCATGAAACTCAATACAATCAAAGGAAACCAAGGAGAAAAGGCTCAACCATCACACTAGAAAACTACACCTGACCATAAGGTAATCCAGATGGTAAGACCACAACATAGGAACAGTGCACTAACTAGGTGCAGTGGGCTAGGCTAGGGTATAGGGCCTATGACTTTCTCCAGTAACCACCATCAGGGATAATAAGAGTACGCTTAGGCATGTTAATCTAGGTGGAGTTGATACTTAGTACCTGCAACACTCCAAGCACACGTCAAGGTACCTATGCATATACATACATCATATAGCCGAAGCAACATCAATTACGTAACCATGAAATCTGTCATAAGTAATAATAATGTCCACATCATAAAAGTATCGAGATTGCACATCACCAGTGCCAATACAAAATAATCACAAGATGCATAATCCAAAACAAAGTATATAGTCATCCAAGTCCATCAAGATAAGCAAAAACATAATACGAACACGAGGGTCGTTACATCCCCTAGAAGCCTACAAAAAGAAAGAAATAAATGTCTCTCATCCTCGCCACATCTTCCCAAGATGCTAAGGATTCACCATCAGGATTCCATTGGACCCTTACCTGCTCTATGCCTTGACCCCTGAGGGTCAACCTCTAGTGTTGAAGGATGCATACGGGTTCCAAAGAAAGCTGCCTATCCACCTTGACATGAATACTCAACCACGGTACCCCAACGCTCAACCTTACAGTTATCAACTACCGCCAAAACTCTATGTGATCTACTAGCATCACCTGCTATAGGCTTTGAAGTAGCCTGCCTCTAACTACCTCCAATCACTGATCTATGAGGACAATGAGTAGCTATATGACCATGCTGTCCACAAGCATAACAACCATCCCTACCAAAACCTTCACCTAAAAATAGTCAACGTGACTATTGGGATCTACACACCCTAGGACTCTATTGTTCACTTTGAAAACTCTGTGTTGGACCACTCTTTTGAGATTGAGTACACCTGTGCCTCTATCACTAGCCGAATCTAGATGGTGCTGACTGAGATCTAGATGGTCCAACTCCCTGAGACTGGGTACCCTGAGCAACTGATTCTGAAGGAGAGGCATTGCCAATCTAAACACCTACCTAACCACCAAAGCCTCTAGTCAAAATCTCCTCTATCAACCTTGCCTTCTCCATGGTGACCTCTAAGGTCTTCAGCTCAAACACACAGACACCACCACTGATACAGACATTCAAGGCCCTGATGAAATACTGCACTAACATCAGCTCATCATAAAAAATGCTATCATATTGCTTAAGCTCAAAGAAGCGGTGCTCATACTAATCTACCATCATAGTCAAATAACAAAATTCATGGAACTCATCAGCATATCTCTGTTGATAGTAGTTTGAAAGAAATTGTGCATGGAACCTCACTAAGAATAGTCCCCATGACACGGAAGCAATGTCTAGGTGAATCTTTTGTTCCTCTACTCTCCACCATGTAGATGCAAAACCTCTGAGATGCATAATGGCACATCAAGCTCTAGTATTGCTACTATAAGGATGCATAGAAAAGCATCAATCGAGGTCGATCAACAAAGTTTCTTCCCCAGTACTTGTACTAGAACCATCAAAAGTAGGGGGATGGGATCTAAGAAGATCCCTCATGTGACCTATAGCAACACTATCTCCATCCACCCTATCCCTCACAACAACTACTCTCAACTGATCAAGACTATGGGAATGCTCATGCTTAGCTCTACCACCCTGACCATCCTAACGAGAAGGGTGTGACTCCACCTCATGAGATACCTCTTGACAAGGTCCTAATTGGTCCATAATCTATTGTAAAAGAACTAAAATTTGAGCACCCCTGAGCCCTTCAGCTTGATTCTCAACACACGGTTCCTCCTGACGCTCACCCTGATTACCATGACTATCCTGATTAGCTTGATTGGCATTATGACGGGTGCTACATCAATGAATAGTGGCTATACCTCTAATTCTACCTCTGGCTCTTCCCCTAGGAGGCATCCTAAAGGAAGCAAAGAACACATCAAAATACACCGTCATAAGGATGACCTATACACCATACTAAGGCATGAAGCATAACAACAAGACTATAAAACAATATAACAAGCTCATGCCACACACACCAAACATAGCAAAACATAGAAGGCTCATGTATGCCAAAGCTCCCAGTGTGTGAACACAGGCTTTGATACCAGATGTAACATCTTACTATGTAACCCCCGAAGGGAAAGAACCAAAAGAGAAACAGAATCTTTTTTTTTGACATAAGTGGACAACATACACAGATTTGGTTGCCGATTCGATAGAACAATAGCATTCATGGCCAAGTATGGCTGAATGCGCAATCCAAAAGAGAGGACTAATTCACTCTCCAAAGGAACATTAAAACAACTACATTTATTTTAAACACCAAAGAAAATGTTCATAATCCCATATCTGATATAAACATGAATCCATAAGCATCATAACACAAGTGGATCTAATACCCACATTGGAATCCATAAACCAAATAGGAAACATCTTATTTCTTCACATTAAATTCAATGATTACAACTTCTCTCTTAAGAGAGTACAATTACATAACTACATATATAATTACAATGATATATTCCAGAATAAGATACAAGTACAATAACATAGTCTTGAATATGATACAAGGACTGAATGGGTACAATAACTGAATGAAGTAATAGAGAGAGAACATCTCTACTGGTGCTCCAAAACTTGTTTGTCAATCCCCAATGGTGGTGGAAATGCCTTCCAACCATGTGGACTCATAAGAGACCACCCCACTATGCTCAGAGATAGTCACAAGGCCCAAATGGAAGAACAACAACAAGGGGATACAGGATGACCAACACTCACATCAATCACAAAGTAGACATGGAGAACAATGCATACAACGAAGGTCATAACATAGGTGTACTCATCCAAGTCATAGGTCAGGTACTACTCATGACTACTAAGGTGCTAGATAGTAGAGTAAAATTAGATGGAGTGTCATCATGTGAGTTCAAAGGAATGGCACCACATGGAACCAAGTACTCCTTTCAAACAGACATGGAGACTCAATCATGCCTGAATCCACTCCCCACAGACAGATGACTTCATGCCTTGCAAATAGATAGGCTTTCTCATTGCATCCTTAGCCTTTATGAGGACTCAAGGCCATGCACAAGGTCTAATTATCTTATTAGTGTTTTTTACGCCAATGTTTTAATTTAGTTATCACTTGTTACTATAACTCTACTACTAGTTCCCCTGGCAGCCACTCCAGATGACCACTCTAATACCTAGACCTTGTTCATCTCGTTTGACTAAATGAGGCATCCAAAAAGACTAAAAACAATGAGTTATAAATTTAAAATAGTAAAGGTGAAAAATATGATCTACAAAACCCAAACTCTCATGGATAGTGTAATTTGTTGAAAATGGCCTTTTGCCAGTTAGGTCAGTTTTGTAATACTCTTTGCAGATATACAGTGTGACCCAAGTCTTACTAATTCTTACTAAGCAAGAACAAATTTCCAAAGTTTGGTCCTTGATAGGGAGTGAGACCATAGTAATGTGTCCTGCATTTCATAGATGGTGAATGCTATGAAAACTACACAACTGTAAAAGGATCTGTAAAATACCCATACGACATGCTTGTGCATCCAATGTTGAAAATAGATCTCATTGATTAATTTATACCAAGCTTAAATATACCTAATTGTGTAAACATAGGTTGGTACAAATAAAATTAAATGATGGTGGAGATAAGCATAAGAAAATACCAACAAATGGCATCGAAGAGTTCCACTCCCAAAATAGTAAATTGCCTTAAGATTTGGAATATTTGTCTCATTCCTCGAATCCATATCAACACAATAAACAATAGGGACCATACAAACATTATGTTCTCTATTTCCATCACAAACCCTAGTGGAGTTGATGGAGAAAATCTCATAGGGAGTAGATTATGTTAATTGGGAGAGAGAAAGAGAGAGATTTTAATAGAAAAGATAGAGTAAATGGGCACTACAATATAAAGCTTAACCATTCCCCTAAAATAACTATTTACAAAAATAATTAACTTAGATACTCATATTAATATGTAGAAGTGGTACCCAGTAATATTGAATTTTAGCTTGGAAATCTAAACATTTTGTTTTACACAGGAGGCTTGGTACTTAGATGAGGGGGGGTGCCAAGACAGGGCAACAGAAACAAAGCAAGAGAGTTGTTTGACCAAAGAATCAAGGCAACAATTGTAAGATGTACACAAAATGATTTGCAAAAAAGGCTTTAGAAACCTTCAAGCAAAGGAACCGGTAGCTGTATAGCCAGACTCCACGACCTTAGCTAGCATCCTCTGCACTTGTGCCAAAGTGGGAGAGATCAAATAGGGTATGGATATACAGTAAGGCATAATGGAAGGAATATTTTTGGTAGATCTTGTAGCTACAATTTCCCAATATACATGTGTGTAAAGAGTGCAAGCATAGACAATAGATTCAGAGAGAGTGAAAATATCTTGCATTGAAATAAATTTCAGCATACTACTTTCAAAATGCAGTGATGGGGTTTATGTTCTATGTGCTTAATGAAGTAGCAACAAACATAATTTAGTTTCTATGCTGGAAGAAAAAACAAAGGACAGAGGTAAATACCTCTTACCCAGGTGCACTCCCTTCAGTGCACCTCAGATCTGCAATTTGATATGCACGTCTTCTCTCAAATTGTCCCTTGTTCTCTACCTTTTTTTTTTTTCTTTTAGTACCTCCAGATATGCATTGACCCCTTCTCTCTTATCCTTCCCCATCCTATACACATCATGTCTCCACCTAGAGGGAAACCTCTTCCCAAAAAACATAAATCCTTCACCTCCAACCAAAATATTTCTCTCTGCAATTTCACTCTCTCACATTAACTATCTCTCTGCAGTGGTTCCCTGCAAGGCCTTCAATTCTCCACCAAAACATATATTTTATGTACTTAATGCTCTTTCACCTCACCATGCCACAGTCCACTCTTTGTCATTCATAGTTCAACAGGGGTTGTTACACTGTTCCATGCACTTTGTTTATCTTTGAATCTCACCTTGGTTACACTTGGTTTTGAGATTTCTGTGGTATAGCCCCATAGTTATACTCAGTCTCCAAATCCATAGTATAACCTTGGCTCTCTATGTGAATGATCATATACATTATTGTTTGTCATGATTATATGGATGCTAACACTTTTCTTGCAAGAGTGTGTTTCTGGGAACATTTGGTGATCGTAAAGTACATGTCACCTCTAGGGGGCATGGGTACTACAAGAGCTACTATTCCCTTGTGTGTTTTCTTCCTAACTTAAGGTGGTTGATATTGATACCTAATATCAGCCACCTTAAGGTGGGGGAAATATATAAGGTAAGTTGTCTATTCTAGATGCTAGAAAAGTTTGTTTTTTTCTCAAGTACAGTTTAAAGACTTGTGGTGATGAGTCCCTCCTGCACTCTGAGATTTTTTTGAAATCTATTGCAATCATTTAAGCCCTCTACAGAGGTGGGATATCACATATATCTTCTTTATCTTAAGCCCTCTATGGAGGTCGGGATGGTGTATTTCTCATGGATAGTGCAGATCTTGTCATTTTGAAAAATTCCTTTGCTGAGTCAGGGAGTGGTTTTTGTCACTAGCTTAACCCTTAAGCGTGTCTTTGGTGATTGTTGTGGTGAAGCGCAATCATCAGTATGTGCCTATAATGTGCATGAGATGGTGATGAACCTAGAAATAGGAACACTCCATCACTTGTCTACCATATTTTCTCTGTGTCTTTCAAGTGTGTGTGTATTGCGTGTTTGTTCCCAAGCATAGTCTAAAGACTAGTGGCGATGAGTCCCTCCTATGCTTTGGGATTTGTATGGTGTTTTTGATTTGTATTACATGTTTGTTGCCCCATATGCAATTTAAAGATTGGTGGCGATGAGTCCCTCTTGCATTATGGGTGGTGTGTTTACTTTTCTTGTACTTACATCTACATTTTATATATGAAAAAAAAGAAAAAAAATCATCACTATAGTCACTGCACTCATTGTATCCACTATATTTTGCGTGTCTTCAATATTGTCTTCTCCATGTTTTGTGTGATTGTAACTATCTTCTTTGTGTTTTGTGTGCCTGTTACTGTCTTCTATATGATTGGCATGTCTTCTCCGTGCTTGGCATGGTTTTTGTATTTGTTCACCATACTTTAATGCATGTATTGGCCTTATGCTTATACATACATTAAAGTGGGGGCTAAATGTTATGTCAGAAAAATTAACCTTGGGGGTTTTTTCCTCTTAAGGTTTAGTTCTTGCATCCTTTAGAATGCATTTAGAGCATCTTGCATGATTTTGATGACTCTTGATGAGAAAACCCTAAAGTTTAATGGAAAATAGGACTCAGGGGATGCACCTAACATAAATCTTGCCTGAAATAGGGGGGAGGACTTGGGCACCTATACCCTTGTCCTGCCATATTTTAAGACAGGACCAATTTCAAAGTGTTAGTTTATGACCGTTACTTGGGTCCTATGCTGACAC
This sequence comes from Cunninghamia lanceolata, assembly GCA_027924645.1. NCBI lineage: Eukaryota > Viridiplantae > Streptophyta > Pinopsida > Cupressales > Cupressaceae > Cunninghamia > Cunninghamia lanceolata. Next base: position 5,549,226 of record BSBN01000859.1, on the reverse strand, counting down.
AGTAAGTTTGAATTACGAAATTATTAGCGAGAATGTTTGTAGTTACATATGTAAGCATGATTAGGTTATCACTTGCAAACTATATGGATATTGTGAACTTGTGGCTTGTGTGAAAATGATTCAAAGGCATTCATTGTGTGGCAAAGTAGACTTTTGTGTTGTTCTTGTGTTTGTATTAGCATATTTGGCATCCATCTCCTCGTGGCATGAAGAACATTTTATTTCCATGAGATCTTCACTACAAGGTGATATCAATTGTGTTTTCTATCATTTATCATTTGGATTATGCCTCTATCCCACATGGATACGCACTCTTTATCTGACAATGGCATTCAGAAGAATTGAATGTCTCTCTAGGGACTGACTGAGGCAAGCCTCTAAACACCACAACCCCCAACCTATTTTTTCGTGATTGCAAGTAATAGGCTACGAAAGTAGAAGAAGTGGAGTTACACAAGAGTAGTGCAGACTGTCAAAATTATAGATTAGAGAAGAAAATAGGGACCTGGACTTAGGCACCTGCTCATTAGTCCTCCAAATCCTACAACAGGAAAATCTCTGGAACAACAGGAATAGGTTATAGACAAGATTCCCAGATCCCAACAAAAAATATGGCACTGGACTAGGGCGCCTGCTCATTAGTCCCTAACTTTTCTATTTTCTAAACTTTGAAATCTGGTATGCATTTGATTGTCATTTGATATATCTGTATGCGATCTTTTTCCATAATTTGTTTCTTTGTTTACGACTTTATGAAATTATGGTTTTGAGCATAATTGGACTTAATTGAACAACAAAATCATAGAATTCCAATCTTCCCCTATGTTCAAAGTGAAAGGAGATCTGTAGTAGACTTTCTACTCAATTGAATGTCCTTGAATGTTTAGTGGTAAAATGAGGATCAACACAAACCATTAAAACCAAACCCTAAACATCCTTACCTTCTTTTTCATAGGCTACACATTTACGATATGTTGTTTTCTTTTATCCTTCCCTATGTTGCTTTACTATCTTATTCTTATTTATTAATTTTATTTAACATGAAAAAATGCGTATGGTAAGCTGGCAATGTCTATAAAACATTTTAGATGCACTCTTTACCAAAATAATCATTAATTAAAATTTAAAACTTTAAGAGGATATATTTAGTATTTATTTTTCACATGCAGAGTTATTCCTTTACTTCTATAAAGGAGAACCTTTTCACATGCAAAGTTATTCCTTTAATTCTATAAAACAAAAACTGAATATGAATTGGCAGGATCAGTAGAATCACAACATGAATATAAATGGATATAAATGGGCATCAAAACCAGAATATATAGCTGAACTAAAATATAAATGGACATCAGAACTAAAAATGAAAAGGCATGATCTAGTAGCAACAACAGTTGAAACCACATTAAGAGACCAATGAATGGACATTAAGAGCTAATAATATTGTCTATTGACATTCTAGTTCTGTCCATTTATATTCACATTTAGCTATATATTTTGGTTCTGATGCTCACTAGGGGAATATAAATGGGCATTAAAACTAGGCTGGTTCAGTTGAACAAGAACATGAATATAAATGGGCATCAGAAAGCTGACATTGAATATAAATTAGTAGAACTAGAATGCAAATAGATAGTATTGTTAGCTCTTAATGTCCATTCATTGGTCTCTTAATGTGATTTCAACTGTTTGTTTATTTTTTAAAACTACTTGCATCAGAAGATTATGAAGACTATTAATTCTTTAATTTTAAAACTACTTGCATCAATGCTTTAATTTAAATATGTTTTCTATAATTTCATTAACCAGAATATATTATGTTCACACTATTATTTAACATTTCACCCTATACAAATTTTGTTCAACTGCCAATAAATATGTATTTCAGAACTTTCTAGAGTAGTCTTATGTCCACTGACACACCATTTGAAACATCATTTTTAAGAATCTAGGGATGTTGGAGAAGTCTTTGTAGATACATATGTTGAGAAGAATCTTTCACCAATATTTGTCAAATGAGTCTCTTATTGCTATAGAAACTATTGGTGTTAGAGGAAACTTCAAATCAACTCTGGCAATACATCATAAGTATCAAAATGTTTCTTTGCTACAAATGGGAAATACCATAGAGGAAATCATAACACAAAATTCCTAAGCTCCAAATATGGTATGACTTTTATTAAAAGCATGCACACAAAGCCCAATGTCTGCAATCTTCAATTTATCTTAAGCATGCACCTGTACTTTCTTGACGATTCTTAATGCCTTTAAACTTCAATTTATCTTAAGCATGCACCTGTACTTGCTTGAGGATTATTAATGCCTTTAAACTCAAACAATTTTGTGTGTAATCCTACAATTGTATTTGCTTGAAAGTTTTTAAAGCCTTCTCAACAAATCTAATTTGCTTCTATTCTATAATCATTATGAGCCATGAGATGATATCTCTTTGAGACATTCTATTAAAATATGCCGTGGCCTCTACAAGTACATCTAACTAACATCTTGTATCCTTTATGATTTGATAGATATTGATAACTTGTTCTAAAGCTCCCATATTGGCATAAGTATGTTGGTCAAAGGTCACGGTAGTTTGGCTTCATGATCAGACATTATAATAGAAGGCCAAACTAAGTAAGAGCATCGATAAAGATTATTTCAATGAATTTGAAATATTGTAAGCTTTCAAATCTACCGCCAATCATGTGTCTTAGCATTTCTGGAAATTGACTAACCCAAGATATCACCAACAAAGGGCATTTCAATTGTGAAGAGGTTTTAAGAACCATAAAAATGTTGATAAGAATACATTTTGCCGAACTTTTGAAATGGATGATAAAGAACATTTCAACATTTTTAAAGGTTGGTTAACCATTTAAAATGCTAGAGAAGAATGTTTATTCTTAAATATCATCCATGTGAAAAGTTAAAAGGTTAATTCTAGCCAGTAAAAATAGGACAAATACTTATCATTTTTTGTTATGAATGAGGTGTAATATTTAAATAGAGTGGAGAATAATATGTTATATAACTTTTATCTATATAGAGAAACATTGTTTTAACAATTTTGGCTTCTTGCATAAGCATTAAGAAATATTTAATTTTGTTAAAAGTACAAAAACAAATCCAGCGCAATAAATGAAGTATGTAAAAAGGGGGTGAAAAATAGCTCTTTAGTGTTGTAAATAAAACTAGTATATTTATATTTAAAAAAATATATCTACAGTACGCTGAGAGATATCTTCCAACTTGTTGGCATTTCTAAATTACTTGCAGTTAGAATATTTATGCTCACATGAGTTAATTTAAAAGAGATTATGTTGCCAAACTTTTCATATTCTTCAAACATAATAAAGATTTCACTCCATAACTGTCCAAGTTTTTCTATTTTTCTATCCATTTGGCTTCCATGAATTTAGTTATTTTTTGTTTAACGTGATAAAGATTTCACTCCAAAACTTCCCAAGTTTTCCTATTTTTCTATCCATTTAGCTTTTGCAAATTTATTTATTTACAAATTATATGAATTTTGTTTACTTGGGAATCTAAATCTTAATTGTTTACAAGAATCTAAATCTTTTGTTGTGAGTGTAGAATGCCTCTTGGCGTAATAAAATGTTTTGCATGTTAATTATAAATTATTTTAGATTAAATTATAAAGGTTGATATTCTTAATAGATATTAAGAAATTAAATGTAAATGTTTGAAGTATTTAGTTATAAAATTGATTACTGGATAATTTTTTTGATGTCATATAAATTGATTTGTTTCTATCTTGAAATTTTTGTTCTTTGATATGATGACTTGTTTTAGAATAAAAAGTAATGTAGAAAACTTCTAAGTTCAATCTCAAGCATTGTAGGTTGAATCCTAACTACAATGGATTTTAATTATGATATGTGGATCTAAACTGGTAAAATGTAAATTTTTGAAACTTGTTTAACCTAATCGTTGATGTCTAGTAAGCTTGTAAGGGTGACATTGTTTATAAACATCTTAGGGGAATCTGACAAATTGCTAGGGTCAAGTTCATAGGATAGACCCTTGGATGGATTGGCTTTATGACTTAAAGTGAATATTCAAAGACAACGTTCACCAACACATACGTGTTCTTTATACAGATGTGGTTCTCATGTCCTTTATAAAATCAAAGTGTGCTCTATATATCCTTTTTATTCACATTCTAACATGTACATTAATGGCACATTGAATTTCCTTAATACCATGGCATAGTAACATGTCACATAAACATGTATTAAGTTGGTACATAATAACTAACCTAGAAAGGGGTAGGAAAGTTGAAATTTGAATTTGAATGTTTAAAACTTGGGTTCATTCTCATGAGCCTTAGGATTGAACTAGTCGAGTCTTGTGTCATGTGGAAATGAACCTTACGAATAAAATGGTAATTTGAAGTATTGAGAAAATAGACAAAAAAATGCAAACAGAGGTGCAATAATGGTGAGTAAATGGCCAATGTATGGGGATAAGTGTAAATGAGAATAGAATGGGTATAGATAGGGATTGGGTTATGGACCAAACCTAGCACAAGAGTGAGCCACTTGTTGATATGTTATTGCATTTTAGACATTCGACCTAGGTGGGTACATAACTAAATGGGAAACAGTATGGGTATGCACATTTCACCATTGTATTTTATCCTCCCCCATTTCATGTGTGTGAATCTATCATGAGCATGCATATCAAATTATATGGGCATTCTCAATCAACTTGAAAAGTAAATATCATGGCGTTCATTAAAAAAATGGGAACTTTTTCTCCCCAAAAATTTGTCATGTTGCCTGCCTACTTTTCCATGTTGTTCCAATGTTAAAAAACAAAAAAGCATCTTTCCTTTGTTCCGTGCATTTAAACATAATTTTAATTTTTTTCAAATAAATGTTGCTAGGGGGATGTAACCAAAATGAATAACTCATTTCATATTTTAAGATATACAACCATTATTTTTTTACTAATCCGTTTGAATTTTTTCCCCTCGTGTAAAAAAAAACAAATAATGTCTTCCCCTCATTCAATTTATTTAATCAAAAGTTATCTTCCACAAAAGTTTTACGTGTTTAGAGGATGGTTCCCTTGAATAAATTAATGGTTTATATTTATTGATTTTTTCCCCAATGCAAAATGTATCCCTTCTTCATCCATCTTTCCGACTCTCGAAGTAATTTTTTCCCTGTTTACTTGTAAAATTTTACATGCTTACTTTTTTACAGTATTCACCCTACATTATGTGAAATACAGTTTTGTGGTAGCTTAAGCATATGCAAATACTAAATTTATTTGCACGTTATAGTTGTTATTACTTGTTAAGTATTATGTTTGTTTAATTACATAATGGTAAGCCCAAAAATCTATCTATAACAATCTCTCTAATTCTTCTCAGATTCAAATCCTTCATCACATGGTCGAACACGGATAGTTTTCTATTTTTATTTTGCAAGCATACATGGTGAATGTGTAACAACTAAGTTTCTAAGGCTCTTGGGAATATTGCATTTGCATATCCATATTCTTTCCTTGTCATAGAAATTAAGCCTTATTGGTTGATTGACTTTGCCAATCTAGCTAAATCAATTTTGGTTGTTCTTCTGCAAGTATGTTCTTGCTTTTGTTGCTGCAACTATGTCCCATGAAAACCCCTATTTTCTAAATCTGCCCTGCCAACATTTGGCTGGAACTTTGCTACAGCTCAGCCATGTTTTGTTGAAATATTTGTTACTATATATTTGAGTTTTGTTGGTAGTTTGAATATATTTTAACTATGCGAATATATTTGTTCATTAAAATATTATAATAAAAATAATGTGGATATTTTTTTAATGAGAAGTGACAGCGGGAAACTAGTTGTTGCTGCTTACCACCTATAATTTCATTTTTTTTTTAAGTTGGAACCTTTTTTTCAATAAATTCATCAAGCATGATTTGATGGTCTTGATTTGAGATTTTATAGATGTGATGGTCTTGATTTAAGATTTTATAAATCTGATGAAGTTCATTTCTGATTTAATTTCTGATTAAGTTTCTCTAACCTCTCTCTTTTTGCAAATTAAAAGGCATCAATTCAATCACACATGCAACCTAAGTCTACATGGAATTATGTGGTGTGTGTTTACATCCCTTAACTTCAATTTGCCTCCAGTCAGCTAAACACCCTCTACCTCGATGATACTCTTTCTCCGTTGAAAGAGGGAGAGAGCATCCTTGTCACACACCCACACAAGTCGAATTTAGTGGACAATTAATTAAACAATATATTTCGATTCATAATATATTATTTAAAATAAGGGGTTGTGACACAAGAAGGGTCAATTATATAATAACAAGGAGAATCATATGTATGCCCATAACAAGGATAAAGCATCTTCAAAACCCTAGATTTGTAAGGACATGGACATATTAAATGATATATTAAGTAGTTTTTAAGAATATTAAAGCCTCCAATATGTATGGACATGTTAAGATATTGCTTGACATACATGTGATGTCCCTAACATTATGCTCATCCTCATTATCATATTTTGTAGCCATAGAATCATGAGTTTCAGCATTATTAGCTTTGCTTGAAAATGAATTAGTATAGATTTACAAGATTTGGATAAGTGGGGTTGTTGAATGATTTTGTTGTCATTAATAGGTGCCTTAATGTGAATCATGTTAGTATCAATGAGATTTTATATTTTATATTTTGGGTTCATACATAATTGCACATAATGTCCTTTATCTCCATGGCAATGATAAAATTCTTGTTTATTATAATTCTTCAAATAGCCTAACTATGATCCAATGGATGTATGGAACGATGAGTAATGAAATTTGAGGTCAACAAACTTTGAAGAAGATTATCCAATGGTTCTTGCAACTTAGTGAACTTTATAAAAGCATTTTATTTGAAAGATGGGACATTATAAGTATTAGCCATTTGATGCACAACATTCTCTTTAGTTTCTCTAGATTCATTACCCTTTACAAAATTATTTGGAATTTAAAACTTAAAATGATAATATGATGAAGATAATGATGATGATCCACATTTAAATATTGGATACTAATAATTTTGCCTCAATATTTTCCAAATGAGTATATATTATGTTATATGCATATTTAGTAATGTACATTACATAGAATACAATATGTAATAACAAATCTAACTATAATATAGATTAAATAACAAATATATATAAATCGTCATCTTCGGATTGTTGGCATGAAACAATTGATCAAAAGATAGTCTCTCTTCTCTCTATCTCTCTTCGCCCCCTCTCTCTTTATCTTCATCTTTCTCTCTTTCTCCCCCCTCTCCCCCTTCCCTCTCTCTTTATTTTATTTATCTCTCTACCTCTCTATCTCCATCTTTTGCTATTTCTCTCTTTCTCTGTTCATCTCTATTAATATCCCTCTATTCTTCTCTCTACCTTTATCACTCTATATATATGTGGTGTGTTTCTCTATTGTTCCTATCTCTCTATGTCACTTATCTCTCCCCCTTCTTTGTACCCTTCTTTGTCCCCCCTCTCTCTCTCTCTAACTTTCTAATTGTCTCCTTTGGCATCATGATGTCCATCCCTTTTGCATGGCCTCACTCAACACATTATCTAAAACCATGTCTTCCAAATTGCTCTCATCTCTTTTCCTCTCTAACTCTCTATCACTATATATCTCTTTGTCTCCCTCTCTATCTCTCTATTTCCTCATGCAAATGACATGTTTCCTTGAGCATAGTTCCCCATGGACACATGTCTAGTTGGATTATTATCATGAAATGATTGATCAAAAGTTGATCTCAAATTTTTCATGACAATTACCTATTCAAATTTGAGGATTAACATAAAGGCTAAAATAATCATGGTAAACACAAGCATGTAAATGATACCATGAAATTTATATAATTCTATTAATAATATATATAAATAATAACAAATGCCAACACTTAGAAATAAGAAATCATTTCATTTATTCTTTTGATCACTTCCACTTTGAACAATTTCATCCAATCAACCTATAGAATGACTATATTCTTCTCCTATTATTCTTCTAGGTGACAATATTCTTCAAAACCTCCTTAATAAACATCTTAGTGTGCAATAGGTACACAAAAGAGGTCGTTAAGGTCAATAGTGAGGTTGTAAAGTGAATGACATGAATCACTCAATGAAATATCCCATGGAAATGTGACATGTTTGGATTCTTCATGTGCAATTGCATTGTTATGTTTTGGAAGGAGTTTGATAGTCAAGCTTTCATTTGGCATTCCCATGCTTGTATTGCACAAAGCAACATGAAATACTACTTGTCACTTGTTAAAACCTATTTTGTAAGGTTTCTCTTGTACTAGTGGTACATTTTCTTGTGATGCCATTATTGTAGTATATGCATAAAATGGGTCTTGTTTATTTGAAATGCATGAGAATAGGTTGGTGACAAAGCATTGAGAAGGAATAATTTGTATACATTCTACATTTGTAATTTCAACTTTTGTGTGTGTTGCAACAAGGTTTATTCTTGAGTTATTTGAAAAACATTTTCACAACTATTTAAGTGAATAAGTTTGATTTTGCATTATATGTCAAAGAGAAAACTTCAACTATAAAGTCTACATATCATGTGTCCTTAAAAATGTCTTGCCTAAGACTATATGGTGTTTTTTGTCACTAGAAATCTTTATGTTGCATCTAGCTAGGTCAATGGTAGCTATTTCTAAGGAAGATAAAATAGATCTATCAAAATAAATGTGACCTTAGCTATATCTCTATTTCCACTACTAACTATTATATTATTGTGTGTCCAACTTCTCATCAAAAAAGTATTGGAGAACTTAAACAAATAAGTCTACAACATCAATAAGTGGACATTTGCTAGCATAGTCTATTTGGACACTTGGTAAGTATTGATTCATTGTACAAGTGAGATTGAGACTTAGTAAACATAATTTCTATTGAAACATTACCTTTTGGTGTAAATTTGGTAACATAACTCTTGCTAATAATGGCCTAGAATGCATTATGAATGTTAAAACAATGAGCACAAAGCATACCTCTATTTATAGCTATCAATCCCCAATGGGTTCAATAAGTTATGGACCTTTAAAATTGGTCAATGGGTCATATATTTAAGGCTATTATATATTGAGAGATAATCTACAACAATGAAAAGAAAGTGGGAAAATTAACTATGGGACAATTAATATGGTTGGTGATATTAAACCTTCATTTTATGCATATGCTGCAATTATTTCAATCTATGAGATTACGTCTCTTTAGCATGCAACGGGTGTGTTGAAGAGGTCTTAAAGGTGAATTATCAGGTCCATAAAAAATGGAGTGCCAACCTAAGAGTAGTTTGCCATAGACAGTAGTCATCTTTGAATTGTTGGCATAAAATGACTAATTGAAAGTCAATCTCTGTCTCTATGTTCTACTTTCTACTTATGTATATCTTATTCATTTGACATCTCTCTCTCTCTCTCTCTCTCTCTCTCTCTCTCTCTCTCTCTCTCTCTCTCTCTCTCTCTCTCTCTCTCTCTATTTTCCATTTTCTGGTTATGTAAAACACATTCATTTGACATAGATATACAAGGAAATCAAAGATGGAAGGGTTTCACAAGGAGTTTTGGGAGCCATTTCTCAAGTGGTGTTTGTGGTGGAGAAGACATTGAAGTAGTTAAACACCCTAAAGTTCAAACATGATTCAAATTTGGAATATTTATTTGTAAAGTTTGTTTAAATGCATGAGTTCGATAAAATATATTGACACCCTTTGATTTGTGAAGTGCCATATAATTATTATATTATACCTTATATGTAAAATAAATATAATTGAGTTATATATATCTATGTATGTGTGTGTGTGTCAGTATTAATTATTATTTCCATATTTAATAATATATAAATTGTTTATAATACCTAGTTTTAAGGACTAGGAACCTTTCAAAAATGGGCATAGCCTAGAGCCTAAAGTTCACTGTAATAACTAAAAACTTGCAACAATAGGTTGAAGCCACCAAAAAGGGAAATGCCTATATGACTATTTAACCCAATGAGGGTTTAACCACCCCTAACTAGAATCCTAAATGTAATCAATAAAGTCTATAGTGATGCTACATGTTATTCTATTACTAACCCTAGATATCTATCCCTAACCCTAACCGTAACCCTAATTCTAATTGTAACCATCATGTTAACCCTAATGTATTTTTCTTCTATAAATTTTCCCTAATTCTAACAACCATCATATCTTTGTTATATATATTTTTCAATTTCTAACCATAATCCTAATTCTAACCTTGACCCTAATTATGTTTGTAGCCCAAATTCTAGCCCTAACCATAATTCTATCCCTAACCCAACCCTAATTCTAACTCTAACTCTAACAATTTTTTGTTTATAATAGTTATCCTAATCATAAGCCTAACTCTCACTCTATTGCTAACATTAATTATATTCCTAACCCTATTTTTACCCTAACTCTAATTCAAACCTTAACCCTAAATATATATGTAACCCTAATTCTAACCCTAATCATAATTCTATCCTTATATCCAATTGTAATTACAACTCTAACCCTAATTTTTTTTGTATAAATATTTTACCTATTTCTCAATAAGAAGTAAAATGCTTGATTGATATTATTCGATGAACTATAGAAGCATTTATACAAGGAGAAATGCTAAGGAGCAATGTAGTTAAGAAGTTGTAATAGACATAACTGCATAACTGACAGCATAACTAGTAACTGCTGTCTATAAGCATATATTAAACAATGTAATTTACTATGCTAACATTCCCCCCTTATTACATTATTCACATAATAGTACCAAGGGACCCCCCTGAATGCTAATATACTAAACAAAGCTGATTACATAATATGAATACATATTTTAGAGAAGATCTTCTCCTAGAAGAACAAATCTTGAACCAAGTGGGGCTCCATCAAGTTGTCTCTTGACCTTCAGAAAGGTGTAGCTTCAAGCTATGTTCTTGAGCTCTCAGCCCCAAACTCTCAAATCACAGAGTCTTGAATTATTTGACAACAATCCCTAAGAGATAGGACAGATCTCTATCATTGTCTAGTGACTACGAAACGGTATAATTCTCAATCATATACTCTAAAGCTCACTTGACAACAATCCATATTGAGCTCAACACCAAATCCCAAACCTGTCTCCAGAACATAATCTTCACAAAACATGTATTCTTCAAATCTATTAGCAACAAAAAGGAAAAGTGAAAAACTAAAGCCAAAAATGCTTCTCATGCAAAGCATCATCTCAAAGTCAGAAGCTAACTTGAGATGATGAAAATTCCTCCATCCTTTGATGATGCCTGCCTCTAATTTGAAGATTTATAATACTAATGCACTATTAACACTAGGAGAAGAGTCATCTTTAAAACATTCATTATCTATTGAATCCTCATCCTCATTGCAAGCAAGGTTTCCTTCATTTATGACCTTTCCTTTAAGAACATCACTAGCTCGAGTTCTACAATCCCAAGCTATGTGACCCTTTTTCTTACAATAAAAACAATTGATTTTCTCTGATCTTTTGTAATTGCTTCTTGAGAATAATGCTTTCTCCTGAGGATCATCTTCTGAATCTTCTGTTGTTCTCTTCTCTTCTGCTAGAAGGGGAGAAATCATACCTTCAAGAGTTTGTGAAGGTATTTGACTGAGTGTAAAAATAAAATTGTTGTATTTTGAAGGCAAGCTATTTAATAATATGGCCTTAGCATCATCATCATCATCTACCATAGCCTTAACCTCTGCTAGCTATCTAATGAGAGACTGCAAGTTACTTATATGATTTGACATTATAATCCCAAGTTCCATATTGAACCTGAATAACTAAAGCTTTAGGGAGAACTTTGCATTGACTGCTTTTGATCAAAAAATTTTATTCAAGTTATCCCAAATTTGATTTGATGATTTATCCAAATCAATGTGGTGCAATTCAGTGTCAGAAAGAGAAAGACCAATTATAGCCTTGGCTTTATCATCTCTACTACTCCAATCTAATAACTTATTTGCATCTGTAGGTGCTTGTTCATTTCCACTTACTATTCCCCATAAATTTTTATTCATTAGTTGCCTCTAAATTTTCATTCTTCAAGTATGAAAATTGAATCCAGAATACTTGTCTAGGGGAAACTCCATTTTAAAATGATACGAGCCTTAACTCCTCAATAGATTTATAAATATCTACAAGTTTCAATAGTAAAATGATTTCAAAGTTTGAAAAACATACCAAGCTTTGTAGATTGAACACCTTCTTTTACAACTTATCATAGGAGCATCTTGTGAAGCCTTCTATCCTCTCACATGATTAGCAAATAATACTTCTATGCAACCTTCAGAGGATAATAATATTGACGTTGTCTTATTCCTTCATAACATGGCTAGATATTTTACTCTACATTTGTTACTCTGTTCACACTATTCTTCTCTATGGTAGTACTATGCCAGCACTATTCTTCTCTACTCTTCCTCTACGCAATCTCCTTCAAACTAATCATAACCGCTCATAAATACTTGTGTGATATGGTCATACATTATATAGTGGAATGAGACTGTTACTTACACATCTTCACTAAATACAATATAAATTCAACAGCCTGCAATAAGTTTAATGGCCTTCAAACAGCTTCAATCTATCTTCTATTCTCCATAGCGCCTTGTCTATGTCTCCAAGGATTCAACTGTTGTCTTCCAGTGCCTTTTGGGCCTAAGATAGATTAGTTTTCTTCCACAAGGTATATGCAAGGCACAAGGAGAGACTGGCTTAGCACACTACCCACAGCTATCTTCAGGCTCATGCCTTACACTTCAACATACTTCTAGACACCTCACATCACACTTCCTATAAATTTTACATGCTCTAATATCATTTAATAAGAAGTAAAATGCTTGATTGATATTATTTGATGAACTACATCTAATCATTTATATAAGGAGAAATGCCAAGTAGAAATATAGTTAAGAAGTTGTAACAAACATAACTGCATAATCAGCGGCATAACTAGTAACTGATGTCTATAAGAAAATATTAAACAATGTAATACTATGCTAACATTTCTAACCCTAACTCTAATTCTATTAATAACCATTATTTTGTCGTTAACCCTAATTTTATTCCTAATCCTAACCCTAATTGTAATTATAACCCTAATGTATTATTGGGTAGGGCTTTGGTTCAAGAACAGGTAAGGGATGGGCCAACCATAGAATCCCTCGATACGCAAGCACGGAATCCCCTACTCCCAAACAAGGAGGAGATCTAATCAGCTATTTTCAATAGTCTCCAACCCTAACAAACCATGCCCAACATGTCTTTCATTTCCACCCTCAAATCCGGCACCTATAGGGCATAGGGATTACTCGACCTCCTAAGTTATATGGGTTTGACAAAATCAAAAGACTAATTTTCAATACAAATGACTAATAGATTAAATCTTATGAACTAATCATTCCTCATAGAAGAAAAATAAATTTTGTAATTAATTAAAAGTAAAAGGGCTTCATTGAATTCATCTTTAAATCCAATGCCATCTATTGGTTGATTGTCTGAAGTTCTAACTAACTATGTAAATCTCTTGCCAATAAAGTACAAAGCATGATGGTCGTTCTGAAATGGGGAATATGCTAGAAACCACCATACCTAACATCTAAAAAACTAATACTTTCCAATGATAATAATGCACAAACCTAACTCAAGGAAACATTTGAAGAAGTGAACATTTTCTATAAATATCAAAGATAATTTTTTATTTAATATCAACCGAAACGTTCAACATTCAAAACATTTTTATATAAATTACAAAGATAGAGTAAAATGATTCTATCAAGATCTACAATGATAAAGATAAGCTCTCATTTGAGCCCATTGAGGCACCTAAGTAATGTTATACTTAACCATTCTCGTATATACGACAAAAAACAGCAAAATCAAATCAACTTTTCACCTCTTATAACCCAACCACCATGCACTTACTATGTAAAGCATTCATTTTCTACTAGTAATTTTCTAAAGACTCTTCAACTCCATCTATAATTTTTTTCTGTGTAGTGGTACACTAATTTATAAACTTTGGAATGCCATTTGCAGGTAGTGAATTTGTTCTGACACCAAGCCTCATAAACATAATGGAAAAAAGGATGGGCAAAATCAAAACATGTTCTACCCATCTTCAACAAACTCTTTCACAGGTATCCAATTTTATGTTTGTTTATTTACTCTTCATTTTTATTAGGAGCATGCAATAAATGTTTGCATAGGTGATCATTATTTCTCATTTCTTGGAGCATTCAATGCCCTTGTTTCTATATCATATCTTGGAAGCCCTAATGAAGATACACATTGTAGTTGAACACTTCTTTCATCTCTCAGATGTTACTTGTAGTTACAATTTTTATGATTTATTATCCATACTATCTAAACCCTAAACCTTGCATAAGCTATAAGCCCTAAAATCATGCATACACCCTAAATCCTAATAGGACTTTTTTGTTGAATTGCTGACCTCCCCTTCAACAGATGAAGCTACAATAGAGTTATAGAAATTAGAAATCAGCATGGGAATAGAAAAAGTTAAAAATAGATCAAATTTCAATAGACCTTAAAATAATTACATGCATGCAATATATAATGGCCTTCTTTTCTCGCATTGTCATTTCTTGATGTTGTGCAATGGCTTTACTGGAAAGGATTGCACAGGAGCTCTGTCATTTGATTTGGCATGTCTTACCCCTCACATAGGTAAACAATGCCCAATTGTCTAACTACCCATGATGCCACTATTCTCCCCATATTCTCTCCTCTCCTGGAATATGGGAGGTGATGGGATCGTTCAAATTATTTTTAATATTTTATATAGTTTGAAACAATTTGAGTAATTCTTTTGATTGTAACGTAATTTTTTTAATATGACAGTTGACTAAACATCAATTTAAATAGGGAGAATATAGCTTTGCCTCTCAGTGTAACTAGCATACCTATATTAAAAAAATATATCTAAAGTACGCCAAGAGATATCCTTCTGAGGTGCCTATTTCCACCTATGTGTGGTACATTGATTAAAAAATAGGCGCCTCGAGAAGGATATCTCTCGGCATACTTTAGATATTTTTTTTTAATATAGGTATGCTAGTAGCACCCGCAGCGGCAAGTCTAATTATAACTATATAATATAAAATTATAATATAGATTAAATATATTATTATAATATAATATATAATATATTATTATAATTATAATATAATAATTAAAAATATATATTATATTATATTAGTGTTCAAGTTAGAATTATGGTTAGGATTTGAATGAAGGTAAGGTTTAGAATTAGGGTTTTATTTAGGGTTAGATATTGTGTTAATCATATAAAACAATGGTAAGTGTGATCTTACAACTATGGTTAGAATTATTGTTAGATTTAGAATTAGGGTTTTGGTTAATCTAATAACTGAAGTTAGATTAGAATTAGGGTTAGATTGAGGGTTTTGATTGAAATTTTGATTTAGGTCATAATTACTTCCATGCTTAAAATTAGGGTTAGAATTAGGGTTTATTATTACAATTAGGGTTTTGATCATAATTATAATTGGGATTAGGGTTAGACTTAGGGTTATGCTTAAAATCAGGTTTAAAATAAAGTTTTAATCTAATTAGGGTTATAGTTGTGTTTATAAATCTAGTTACATTTAACATTTTGTTCATGTGCCAAATAATGGTTAAGGTTAGTGTTAGGTTTAGAATTTGGATTTGAATGAAGGTAAGGTTTAGAATAAGGGTTTTGTTTAGGTATTGAGTTAGGGTGGGGCTTATAAATAGGGATAGATATATAGCATTAGTCTTATAAAACAATGGTAAGTGTGATCTTATGGTTATGGTTAGAATTAGGGTTAGATTTAAAAATAGGGTTTTGGTTAAGCTAAGAGCCAAGGTTAGATTAGAATTAGGATTAGATTGAGGGTTAGAGTGAGAATTAGGCTAATGCTTAAAATTAGGGTTACAATAAGGTTTTAATCTATTTAGAGTTATAGTTGTAAAAAGATCATTTTTTTTAATTTAATCTTTTTGGAAATTCATTAAATATAGAATATTGTAGTGCTTGGATTCATATTAATTATCATAATAATTATGTGTTGTGTAAGTAATTTAAATAAATTTTGCTATTTTAGAGTTAAGATTTATTTTATTTTACTTTATAATTATTTAGTTTAGTGAAACGTAATTTCAACTTTATTATTAGTTTAATGAAGTTAATTTCATAGAATATGCATAAATCAACACATCATAAGGCAAACATAAAATATGAAGTATTCCAATGCATGTACATTGCCACCCTAGTACTTGTACACATAAGAATAGTATTTGTCCATAAATCATTCATATCATGGTTGTTTCATTTGAGTAACTAAGGGTTATGAGTAATATGTTAATTTTTAATGAGTTGTATAGGGCCCAACTAATTATCAATTGACAATATCTTTATAATATAGAATTTCCAAAGAGCACATATAAATTAATATATTAATTTCTACATAGAAATTAAAATAAACAATAGAGCATATTGTTTATTTTAGTTATTTTTTTACTAATAAAATAACTAAAATAAACAATAAACAAAATAAACATGGAGTCTTTTAAAATTTTAATTTTAACTTATAAAATTAAAATTTAAAAAGACTCCACAAAAAAAAACTTCTAATCTAATAATACCAATTAAATAAATATTTTTTTTTATTAAAGACTAAGTTTTGGAATAGAAAGTTCTAAAACAAACTAAAACTAAATAACCTACATTCATGCAATCTTTAAATTAAACAAACCCTTTAAATACCCATTCTCTCCTACTTTATAGTGTTTTTTTTCTAATTTCCTCTGTAATTGGTTTGGCATGCTTTTGTGCAGGTAAGGAAGCTATGGCTATAGAGTTTTAGTGTTTGCATGAACAGCATATGGAACTACAGGGTCACAGAAAGATTGATAATGTTCAGATAATTGTGTGTAAACACGTATGGACTATTATTATTTTTTTATTTATATATTTATTTATTTATGTATTGTTCATGCATCATTGAATTGAAAGAGGGTTGTTTTTTTTTTAAATTTATATATATTATTATTTTAACTTTAAAAAAAATTCATTAAAAAAAGATTGCATTGCATTCTATATATATATATATATATATATATATATATATATATATATATATATATATATATATATATATATATATATATATATTAAAAGAGGGGCAATGCCTTTTTTTTTAAAAAGAGGGGCGGTGCTGCTCATGGCAAGCATCCGTTGCTGCTCATGTAGCAGTGCCCCCAAACCTTTGTTTTTTGTTTATTTATTATATTTTTATTTATCATTACCTTATTAAATTTAAAACCCTAACTTAAATTTAGAGAAAATATTTTAATTTTTAATTAGTTGTATAGGGCCCAACTAATTATCAATTGACGACATCTTTATAATATAAAATTTCTAAAGAGCATATATAAATTAATATATTAATTTCTACATAGAAATTAAAATAAACAATAGAGCATATTGTTTATTTTAGTTTTTTTTTCCCTATACATATATAAATCAAATCAAAACTTAAAAACTACTCTTCAAATTTCATCATACAGAAATTGATATTATTCTTTTATCACCTTATAATTTTCTTTTCCCCTCCCTCTAGGATGTACAGAGGCACCTCTATTGAATAAGATTGTCTTGTTATAATGGTTAAAATAATTTACCTATATTTAAAAACTATGTTGTAATCCCCTGTAGGAAGAAGGGTTGGATTGATAGTTTTACTTTCATCAGGCTTCCACCTATAATCATGAGCATTGAACATATCAGATTTAATAGGAAAGTTGAGATTTCTGCTGATAGATAAAGAAATCCAAATCATCATTCCTCATTAATTCTTACCAAATTTATCACCTCCTATTTACTCTTGAAGTTTAAGAAAAACCAACCAAATTTTTGGATACTGAGAATTCATCTGGTACAAAAAAAACATCTTTAATCTTTGGAAATTTGATTAGAGAGATATAATGGTGCCTCCCACCTATTTGGAGAGAATATAAAAATAAGAAACCATTGTACAGTAAATAAGAAAGACCAAAAAAGAATGGAATGAGATACCTATGGCCTGGAAGTTGTCCTGTATTCTACCAAGAGCTCCTGCTGCTAGTTCTAGTGATGCCTAAACAACTCCTACGACTCCTTTGATGAGAAATATTTGTAATGATCATGGATAGGGATGCCTAAATAATTATTAAGCATAGAGGTGTTACTGCCATTGCAATTTAATATAAAAAAATATTCACCCATATTCACTGGGTATATGCACAATAGACATCTGGCATAATATATAAAAAAATATTCAATCGTTCAAAGTAAAAAATATTCAATAATTTTAAATCATAGCGCCTTCTTTGCCAGTGCATTCCATCCATTATTAGTTCCATTAAATGTCCATTAAATGGCTATCGTGTAGTTTCTAGAACAAAGGATTTAAAGTTTATTATTATTATGGAATCTTATATCTTATTTTTTAATAAGAATCTTATAAAATTACACAGAATCTAAAGAATCTTTGCGCTCTTCAACTCCACCCCTACTGTGACTGTAGAAACGCCTCTTGGCGTAATTATAATAGAGATATTTCATTGTTCTACTTCCCATAAATAGTTGTCAAGAATAATATTCCAAGTGTCAATGCCTCTCTAAACATGCATAAATAAAATAAAATAAAATTGATTTTTTTTTGTGCACATATAGAATGGCCTATCAACAAAATTAATTTTTAAAAATATTAATAATATCTAAACAAAATCCAATTAAGTGATAGACATGTTAAAAAATAAACTTTATTGCAAATATACTATCTATACATTTCATGATTCACATAAAATTTAACATATTTTATTATATAACAAATATTCAAGTCTAATTCATCTTCAACATTCATCTTTAACATAAAATCTTCTATAAAATCCAAGAAATGAAGTCCAACTATGTGAACCTCCTCATTCCATTCCTCCAATAGCAATAAATAGAAGCTTCCATAAAAGCTTGTAATAGAGTTATTACATGCAACACATTAACAAATAATTATTTATTGCAAGAAATAAAAATAATAATATGTAAGTGGAGATCAACATAGAATAATTTTCCAATAAAATAGGGAATGATGGAGATAATATATAGGGGAGTGGAGGCGACATTTAAGAAAGATAAGGGAGGATAAGGAAACAGTCCCAAATTTAACAGTTGTATAGTTGTATTTAAAGATTAAATATTTGGCTGTATTGATATGCTTGTAATTTATTTTAGAAACTGTAAAAACAACAATTAATATAAAATTCTATATATATATATATATTCTATTTATTTTTAAATTTTTTTAATTATTTAAGAAAAAATTTCTCAAATTTTTAGATTTGTTTTTTAATAGAATATATTCATTCTAAATTATATAATATATATATTTTTGATAAGAAAAAATTTTGCAAATTTTTAGATTTGTTTTTTATTGAATATATTCATTCTTATATAATATATATCTTTTTTCATAAGAAAAAATTTTGCAAATTTTTAAATTTGTTTTTTATTGAATATATTCATTCTAAATTTCTAGTTTTTTCCTTTTATTTTTAATTTTTTTAATAGGAACTTCTATTATTTTAAAAAAAAATCTTTAGATTTGTTTTTTTAAATAAAATATTTTATTTATCATTCTAAGCTTTTGTTGCACATTAATTCCTACTAAATTGTAGGAAAGAAATACTGTCAAATTTAAGCCCCATGGAAGGGGCTTCCTAAATTATCTAGGGGTGTTGTTGAAATTGTTTAGGAGCATTTTAAAACAAGGGGTCCCACGAATTTTGTAGTTGCATGTAAACTCCAAAATTTATGGAAGCTAGTGGTGTCAAGCAAATTTTTTATGAGTGTTATCCATTCAAAGGTGCCCTTAAAATACTATGGCATACCTTAGTATAAGTAAAATTATATATAAACCAAATATACATATCATCATAATTTTTTTTATTTATGACGGTTATCCATTCAAAGGTGCCCTTAAAATACTATGACATACCTTAGTATAAGTAAAATTATATATAAACCAAATATACATATCATCATAATCCTTTTTAAATTTTGACAATCTCTTCAAAATGGCTATTTTCATGGGATACAATCTCTTTAAAAGTTTAATTATATTTTAAGGCAAAAATGCCTAAATACAGCTCTCAAATTCGGCCTTGAGTGGTGTGATTAGGTTTTTAGTTTAAGCAAAAAAAAAATTAAGACCTATAAATAAAAAGATTAAAAATCTTCAAATAAAAAACTTTCCCTCCAAAACATTTCCTAAATTAAATAAAGGAATTAGAAAAATCATCACCTTGAGAATTAAGAATTAAGAATTAACCCAAAAAAAAAAAAGTGGGGGATAATTATGGAGTGGAAATAATATAGAACAGAATCAAGGGAAGAAAAATGTTACCCAAAGCGATTAAAGCTTCTCTGAACATAACGTAGTATTATGAGAAATAACGTCTCATAATGTGCAGTATTATGAGGACTATTTCTTTTTTTTTTAAACCAGAAAAAGGGGAGTGAACACCCGTATATTAAGAAATAATAAAAGTATTACAGAAAACATGGCCGAAGCACAGTCCAGAGGAATAAAACCAAAAACACTCCAAGCCATCACAAAAACTAACAAAAGAAAAACAAATGAGAAAAAGTCACCCATTCGATCACCACTTAGGCTGCCACTACGTAGACGGGCAAAGAGAAAACACCGAGGAAAACAACCCACAGCACCCGAAGTCACCACCAAGGCAAGAGCAGAAGAAATGAAACCAGCCATCCACCCACGCCAGACGCAGCCTAAGAAACCGCCAGAGCCACCCCCACACCGACACCAAACGAACAGACACGGAGACCGCCAACAACCCATGCACTCCCAACCACAAAAAAGGAATCCCACTACCCCCGCAGCATGCCGCAGCCAACACAGGACCACCAGTAGTAAAAACAGCTGAACATAGACCACGAACCCCACGAGAGACATCATGCCACTGGTGGAGCAACCTGTAGAGCTTGTGCGTCCATCTCCATAGAAGGCTCAGACTGGCCACCCTCCTCCACCTCAGACAGTGCGTAAAAAGGCATTCCTGGGGCCAGGTCTGAAGCATGGATCCTGAGAAAGCGAATTACTGTGAAAACATCCTTGATTCGCTCGGACCGTTTCTTGGAGAAAAGAAAGCAATAGGACCGAAGCGCATCATCCAATTCCGCACTACACAGAGATTTAAGACTAGATTGCATTGCCCTATAAATCACCTGCTGAGGAGGGGAATTCCGCAGGGAAGTGAGGTTAAAAATCCCACCGATGAGGGCGTCTCCTTGGTCCATCTTATAATTAGCTACTGCCACCTCCCATCGTTCCATCGTATAAATGTTCTTGAAGAACAAACCTGCCGCAAGAGAGTGGACATAGACACCATCCATCACTAGATCCATTATGTTGGAGAGGAGTTGCGAAACGACATCTGAATAGTTTAGGACGCGACCCTCATATCCCCTGATCCAAGCATACCCCACAATGTTCCAGACAGCAAACTGAATAAGAGTGCAATCTGAATCAATCAAAGTCATAAAGTCGATTGCCTTCACGCGCCCCCTTATCTTCGGTTCCCAGTCCAAAGAAGGAAAAAATAACCTCTGGTTTAGCCACGTATTCGCCATCACCAAGTGCCAGAAGACCAAGCCTTGGAAGAAGTTGGAGTGACAGAGACTGAGAAAAGCTAGCCAAATGAAACTGAGGGCTGGTGAAGAATAATAAAATCGTTTGCTTCAGCCACACATGAAGATAGGGAAGTACACAGCCAGCTAATAGAAAAACCAGAAGCGGTAGCCATGTGTCCTGTAAAATACGAAGCAATCGGGACGGAGAGGCCGTTGCGCCGTCAAAGAATAAAATCAAACCAGGGAGGGCTACCACTGCAAAAGATATTAATGAACATACAATGAAGACAGATTCGCAATCTTTCTCATGCGGGCAGGACAAGTGAGAAAACTGGAACTGTCTAAATACACTCAAACTCACTATTAAAACCCGATCCAACGTCCCTGCAGAGTGTCAGACGTCCTTCCCTCACAGTAAATGCAAAAATAAATGAGGCGGTCCCCCAACTTAACGCAAAACAACACCGGTAGCCTGGGAAGGGACACCTCAACCTTACATGTGGACAGTCGAGATTAAGGCCTGATAGTGGCGCAAAGCTTACTCGGCTTCCATGTCAGCGCACAGGATAGAGTTCAAGCAACTAGTAAGGAGGTGATCATCAGAGGGGAAGATAACGTGTGCATTCTCATTGTCCAAAGCTACATTGGCTAAGAAGTCCGCCACCCTGTTACCTTCACGTAGCGTGTGGGAAATAATGAAATTATCAAGTCTGGACAGAAGAGATTTGGCCAGGCTGAGGATGTAATTCAGCTTCCAATTGTCTAAGCCTCTACCTTTGATGGCGTTTATAACAATGAGGGAATCCCCCTCTATCCACACGGTTCTTAGACCCTTTGCCAAAGCCAGATTGAGTCCATGCACCAAAGCCCATGCTTCTGCCTCATTGTTAGTGCCTGGGGGTAACTTGGTTGCCTTAGCTACAATCAGATCACCATTTGAATCCCTAATGACACATCCCGTTCCGGAGGGACCAGGATTGCCACGACATGCCCCGTCAAAATTAATCTTATAGAAAGGAGAAGAAGGTGGCATCCATTTAACCTGATCTCTACATGTGGCCATCTTAGCAGGTCCTGTGATAGAACCAAGCCCCATAAATCTGATAGAAGGCCAAAACGATATGATTTCCTCATCCCATTTGGACCAAACCAACTTGGAAGGGTTAATGGATCTAAGGTGGGTCACTACCTGATCCGAAAGAGCAGCTTCGAGCTTGGCACAGACCTGAGACGTGGAACTTGCTTCCTTCCTAAAAATATGCAGATTCCTTTCCCACCATATATGCCAAATGACCATGGAAGGTCCCAATTCCCATAGGCAGGCTAATGTAGAGTTACCGAACAAAAGGGGCCAATTTTTGAACATAAGGAATAAAGATTTGGAAATAGGACTAGTCCATTTTAACTTCCTGCAGAACCAGGTCCAGCATACTCTACTAAAGGGAAATAAAGAAACGCCTCTCTGCATAACTAGTGACAAATAGAAACAACAGCAGTGAAATAAAGAAGGGTACGATTATTTTCTTCTATATATAGTTACCTATCTTCAATTCAAGGATAACTGAGCTTCGGGAATCGAAAAAATATTACAGTCGCCCCTAACATGGAAGATAGTCCAGAGCAGAATGTGAATCAGAATCTGCAGCAACGGAGGAAGAATCGGCATCGGCATGGGAATGCGAATGTTAATGTGGTTTCACAGTCAATAACGGGTATCGTGGGTTCTGTAACAGCAACTCAGAGCCTTCAATATGGTACATTTTCTGAAAGGCCCTTTGCTGTTGCTGCATCATTTTTTTTTTGGGGGATTGTGCCTCTTCTGTTTCTAATTTCTTTTTGAGTATTTATTTATATATTCATTTTTATTTTTTAAAACATAACTAAACTGCAACCCTGTTTTCTCAAACCATTGCTGCATGAAGCACATTTGCAATACATTGCATAGGCCTAATACTCAGTAAGATCTGTATAAAATTCAACCAAATGAGAACAAATTGAAATTGCACAAATTGAAATTGCTTTTGCATGTGAAAACAGCAAATCCAATCACATATTGTTCAGGGTGCAGCACCTTGGTCAAATCCCTTTGGCCGTTGGAAGTGATGCGTCTTCCACCAATTCCAATTTTTTCCAATTGCTGGAATATATGTCGAGCAGTAGACCCACTGCTTTTACAAAAATGCGGGGGAGCAACACCATTCCTTCTTTCTGAAAACCCCAACTTCAATTCCCTGGTTTAGATAGATTTTCCTTGCCATCGATGCTGCTCTTACATAGTACAAATTCAGATGCTGCAGAAGCAGCATATGGAGCAAAGCATGAATGTGAATGTGGTATATGTGAGCAGAAGCATATGGAGCAAAGCAAGAATGTGAATGTGGAGCAGGACAATGGGCCTTCCACACCGTACTTAGTAATCATGTATGGCTTGATAGGCAAATTGTTATTATAGGGCAAACCTATTTTTGCATCAATTAATTCTGCTTGCCATCAGAAAACATAAGCATTTATTCAGATAAACTTATTGTCAAAAAAGTTATTAATATCCCTACCTATAAAAGCAGGAGCTTGTATTATTACTTGAGAAAATTCACAAATACAAGAGATGCGGAAGACTGGATGACCAGATTGCACTGTTGAAGCACAAGCTCAACTTGATTCATCAGGGCTTGGCATTCAATGGAAAAAAAACCAAGACTGCCAGATCTCAGGGGAAGAAATTTCAAGTTTTTATAGAACAAGAGGCCACAAGATTACTTGGGAACTTGGTTTGGGCGTAAATAAAACAGTCCAATTATATCGCTGCAGAGGCTGTATACAGGAAAGCATTATCAATTGAACTAGACAAGAACAAGATGTGTAATCTTGGTATATGTTTAATGTATCAAGGAAGCGTTGTTCAGGCTAAATCAATGCTACAAAATGTAAAGCCTGCATCTGCAAATGGTCCATGGGGACTTGATTCCCACTTGAAATCCTATGAAAGAGCCCAGGAGATGGTAAGAGAGCTTGAAGGAAAACCAACCAACTATAATCCCCTTAAGGAAAACTCTGCGGTTGAAAGCCTCAAATCCTCTGTGTGGCAATCCCTGCCATGTCCATGGAAGCATACTGAAAATCATCAGAATGTAAATGAGAAACCAAATCCTGTTTCTGTGGATTGGGATGCTGCTGCACTCCATGCAACGTCTGGATTTGGACCATCACAGCAGAACTCCATGGTCTCCTCAGACAAAGATTCACAATTCCCAATGTTTAGAAATGGATTCATAGATGAAGATGGTTTCGGGAATGAAAATGTGAATATAAACAACAGCGTTAATATCTCAGCTCCCTCTCAAAGCAGGACTCCATTTGGGTTTCCTCAGAAAACAGAGTTCTTGAGTCAGAGGCTTGATAAAATTTGCTTGAAAGAAAACGGCAATGCGAAAGGTTCAGCTTTTCTTTCTCTGCAATCTTCCAGTAGAGATCAATCAGGTCTGAATAGTGCAGCTCCTCCTTTTATCTCTAAACATGCCAGCCAAGGAGATCAGCAGTCCTTATTTTCAAATGGGTTGGGACCAAACTTTGAGTAAAAGGGCACTTATTCCATCTATAGGAACAAATGATCACCCTAGGATGCCATTTGAAGAAAAGAGAGTCAATGGAGCTACTACAAATGCAAAGAGACCTTTGTTTCCAGATCAGAGCTTGGAGATTGAAACACGTTCTTCATACGGAGACCAGAGCATGGAGAATGAAACAATGCCTTATTTTCTAGGCCAGAGCTTGGAGAATGAAACGAGGCCTTATTTTCTAGGCCAGAACTTGCAGAATGAAGCAAGGCCTTATTTTCTAGGCCAGAGCTCGGACATTGAGTCAATGGCTTCACTTCTAGGCCAAAGTTTGGAGGAAACGAGGCCTTCATTCGTAGGCCATAGAAAGAATGAAACAAAGCCTGCAACTAGGAGGTCACTGTCATTTGAGTCCATTGGTGTTGATCTTCCACCTTTGCCAAAGAAGGTCATGAAAATGACAAACAGCAGCAACACAGTGCCCTTCCTGACAACAATATTGCTGATCCATGGGATACTTTGGGATTCATTGAAGCTCCAGATAGCAAAGACTTTGAACAAGTCACCATACCTGCCTTCTCTGAGGCACCCAATTCAATTCAGGTCTCTCCTGCTCCGCAAAGAAAGTGTAATGGCCGCCTTAGAGTCTTCCAAGAGATGACACTTGCTCCAAGCCCCAAGGCATGAACAGTTGGCCCCTTTTCTTTATGTTTTCTAGCACAATCTGAGGTGCAGAGAATCAAATAGTACTATAGGTAGCATGCACACCCTGCATATTGCAATGCCCAAACTACATTTTTTATATTTTTCCATTTCAATCAAATCTTATATGGGATCAATAGCTATATTGGCTCTAGTATAGTATGATGAGCCCTCTGGACATTTCCAGAGGGCATGAATTTTCTCCTATCAGGAGAACAAAGGAAGTAGACCGAATGGAATCAGCAGCAAAGTTGCGAAGAATGTTTGGCAGCACAAAAGTGTTGCATCTTCCTGCTGCAAACAAATATTTATTCATTTATTCATTGAAATGAGCATTACTGCTCGTACGACATGTATGCATATAAATATGTGATTTATTATATTACAAAAAATATTTCCAAATAGTATAAAATATGGCATGATAACCCTTCAATGAGATATTTTTAATTTATTTATAGTGTCTTGGCACATATTCTGTTACTCAATGTATTTGGTGATGTATGTTTTGGTTCCATTTAATTCGTAGTGTTGATGTACATAATTTTTTTTTTTAAAAGAAAAGTGTTGTACATAATTACTAATGAAGTTCCGTTACAGAGAGCGGGGAACTGAGACTCTTTCAACTCATTGTCAATGCACCAGGGGAGGTAAGATCTCTAGCTGGTTCACAATTATTTTTTCGTTGGTCTCTTTTACTCAGAAAATAAAATTTTGGTGTCATGGTTTTATTTCAAGAATGAGCAACCATTTATGAGCATGGTGTAGATACTTGGAAATTAGACTGTTTATATTTCTGATACAAGCCTTCTATTGAAAAACATTCAATTAGGTTATGTTTTGAATGAAAAGCTCTTACTTTGTGGTGATTTTATTCATTGTGAGCAACTGATAGATTGAACTTATTTTTTCTTAAGCAACTGCCTTTTAGAAACTTGTGTATGCTTTGGTGGAACATATAATGTTTATTGGAAAATGAATTCTTTGAAACACAATCTTTTAAAGCAAGCAATGCATCTTTTTGATGTAAATGGTAAGCAGGTCAAGTGAACAATGGGTTAGCGGTTTCCGAGACAACAAAAGAACATAGAATAATAACAAAGAATTTCGAAAGTACATGTTTAATATTTGTAGAAGAATTGTACATTCTATGGGCCACTCCAAAATTATATCAGACCCGAATAGCATACATCGCCTAACCCAATAAATATTCCCCCAACTTGCAAAGACTTTGCCTTACAATCTAACTCTTTTACAAGTTTATTTGATTCCTGTAAAGACTTTAGTTCCACTTTATCAGTTTAATGCTGATGTGGTACTATTGGCCTTCCCACAGATGTGGGATTTAGAAGTTCCTTGTCGCAACACAGATATGTGACCTAAGATTAAAGAAACCTGATGCTTCAGCTTCCACATAGCATTTTTGTAGATTCTATGCTGCTCTTGTATGCCTCTAAATCCCACTCAAACACTTTAGACTATTCAGAATAGTCTGACATAACTTACAAAAGGGTGTTTGTCATTTTCAACTTGTCAGCCAGAGAATGGATCCTTAACATATCTATCCTCTAATGTGTGGACTGGATCCTATGTGGCTTCCCTAAGCTTGCATGACAATATGGCACCAATATCACACACTCTAGTTCTGCGAGGAGTAACTTTGTCTTAACGCAGGCAGGAGCCTGCTTTAGGTCGTATGCCTCATATGGCACCAATATCACAACCAATGGACTTGTGGTAGATTACCTAGGATTCCAAACCTGCAAAAAAACACACAACACACACTCCATATCAAAACACAATGAATGGAATTCTTTTGGCTGATGTGCAGGAGAGCTCAACCCCTAGCATGCTCCTGTATCACTTATTTCATATTTAAATCTTAATGATGTTGCCATCTCCTGAATGTGTTTATATATTTCTTGCAGGAATTAAATTATTTTTTATGAATTTATGAGTTTAGATCACATTTGTTTCTGCAATGCGAGTTTGAGGTCTAAAATGTATATCGGTTGTCATAGCTCAAGTATCTTTGTATAAGTTTCTGTAAAATAATTTTTTGGGTAATAATTTATAATCATTGTTGAAGTAGTTACACCCTCTACAAGTTGACCTAATCTTTTGTTATTTTTGTCTAAATTTTTTTCCAAAATTGCCACTCAAATAAGTTGCCTCTCCTTTAAAAGGGATGACTTCCTTTGCATCAATTTCATAGACCGAAGCTAGAAGTTTCCTTTATCTAATTCTGCCCCAACCATTTTAACCATTTTACCTTGTGGATGACTTGATCCTCTTTAACAACCTTATAGCATGGTATTATTTGGTTTCGAGGGCTCCTAGTCTATTTCTCACCATTTGACTTGTCTACTTAAGGTTTGACTCTGGAAATTGTAATTATTTTTCTGCATTTGATGTGTCAAAATAATGGTGGGAAATATGATGGAAGAAGCTCCACAATGAAGATATGGTGCAATCTTATTTATGGTGGAAGGTTGAGATTGAAAGCGTTATCTTGAACTTTCTTAGTGGTGTAAGGAACATATTTGAGTAGTTTGGATGTATTAGATGCCCCTTTAGTATCTCCTTAGGAATGTAGCCACACCATTTTGCCAATTTGATACTGAGGAATGACCTTGTGCTGGACCTGAAAGTGCTCACAGTTGGCACTAGTATTCTCTAGATTATCGTATGTCTATTGTTGAATAAGGAATCCATCAATCTCCAGTAGAAGCCAAAGGCAAGGCTAACATCAATTGTGACCAATTGCTGGAAACCAAAACACGTCTGAAAGGGCACATCCAATTGAGTTTTGAAGGTCTTTGTTGTAGCTATCTTGAATGTGTGGAAGACTCTTGTCCCATATACGTGGATTGTTTAAGTGGTGCATCCCAAGGAGGTATACAATCATGTGGTGGGCTACCTTCGTTTGTCCATTTGTTTAATAGGAGGAAGTTGACTTGGATAGTTCGGTAGTCATCATGGACTAAAGAGTGAACTAGAAGATACTCAAGAAAGCTATATAATATTGACACAATGGTCTTTTTGAAACTTGAAGTGAACCCACATGTTACTCGAAATGATCTCAGCAGTGGATTCTAAAGATGTTTTTCTTACAGGGTGTTATAATTTCCATCTTGGAGAACTTGCCAACCACTACATAGACATAATTATAATTTCAATTTGTAACTATCTTTTTGGTTTTAAGTCTTGAAATGAAAACTTTAAAAAGTGAATCTCAAGGTTTGGTAGGCGTTTCCAGTTGGTACTGGATTCATGACTTGATTTACTTGCTGATGTTCTTTCACATCTTGGACCAATGGAAATAACTTTCCTATAGTTTTCTCCATGTCAAAATGAATTGTGTCATCTATACGGACCTTGTAACACCCAATCGCTCTGTAACAATAGATGATAACCTTTCACGACTTGTATGAACCTTTGGTGAGAATAGTCGCTTGAGCTACGTCCACTCGCGACTTGAAACTGTGTCTAGTTGTTGCCTCTGCTAGTCACGAGCCAAAGAAATCTTCAGTAGTTATAGCCGTCCTGTAAAGAGCAGATCATTGATACAATACTCACCAAGTCCTACACGAATGGTTTCACAATTAACACAATTACCAGAAAGGGAGTTCATCTTATGGGCCACGCCAAAATCGATGGATCCCAAACAACTTACACTACATAGCCTAATAAGAATAATAGGTTTAGTTGTAGAGTATCTGCAGTACAATCTAACCCCTTTTTACAAGCATGACTATACCTAACCCCATATCCCTATGTTGCTGCTTAAGCTATTTTTCTGCTTAAATTTAAGCAAATTTAAGCGGTTGGAGTTGCCGCATGGAAATTTACAATTATGAGAAAAGGATAATATAGAGCAGCTACTGTTTAGGAATTGCAAATAAGCTGTGGAAAAAAAGGGGGGCTGGAAATAAGCAACCACTCCATAATGAAAAATATGCTATGTGGCTGCATATATTTCCTTCCCCACCCCCCGCTTTTTTAATTTTCTTCTAAATTAAGATAATTAAAATATTTTGTTTTTATTTTTTAATATAATAAAAAATACAAATTAAGATAACTGCTTAAGATAAGTAGAAAAAAATATTCATGGGGTCACTAGCTCCACAAATATCTCCTAGAAAAATTGAGCAGTGGCTGTTAGCCAAAATAAGCTAAGTAGTAGCAAGGGGACATGCCCTAAGAATCACTTCTTTTTTCTCACTATCAAAACCAAGTCTCACTGTTTGTATGCTCCCTTTTTTCTTTGGCCATTAAAACTAGTCGCAGGGAACTCTTGCTCTTCCAATGATGTGTAGATAACAAAAGAGTCAATCTTACAATTGTCACTTATTTATAATTGAAGCTTCAAGAAACCTGATGCTTCATCCTCTAGTCAAATGTAAGCTTCATTTTATCCAACTAGTTATATGCTTCACTCTCTCACTAGTTGACCATGCACTTCTCTTTTTGCTTCCACAAAGGTTGTCTATGTCAACACTTATGCAATTGTCTACTTTAGCTTTTGTGCCTATATATGGCACAAATATCACAACTAATAGCCTTGGTAGGGACATTGTAGGTTACTCAAACTCGCAAATGCACACAACTAGAACCACACACCAAAACTCACAATGCACGCTTCCAACAAAAACACAACAAAATAAAAAGAAACACTTTTTGGGTGATGCAAGATTGCTCAAACCCTATGATGCTCTTGCATCAATTATTCCTCAAATTATTTGGAAAATATAGATAACTAGCATTACCTCCAATATTGATTCTTGACCTTTTATGATTTGAATCTCTTGAAATGGTTTAATATCTCCTTTTTCTATGAGTTGAGTGAGGGACTTCTTGAGGCATAGCTAGGGTCTATAGGGTTTAAAACAAAAAGCAAAGCATGTTAGTAGAGATTTATGCATGCAAGCTTGTGAATGTTCAATTTGGATTTAGTTAGCAAAATGGTGGACAACACACTAAACTACAAATAACATAAAGTATTGCAAACACAATTTAAAAAAATCAAGATGCTTGAATCCAATAAATATAGATGACATATGATGAAATGTAAATTGAAGATTAATTTAAAATGGGTCTTATCTACATAAATGTGACATCTTTGTAGTTAGAAGTTTTTCGATGAAATCATTTTACTCTCTTTTTAGATGAAGTACCTTAATAGCTACAAACAAGTGCATATAGAAATGAAGTGTTCAGCCTTGACAATTTAATAAGTCATTCATTATGCATGGACTAAAAATAAATAAGTAAAATAAATTTGGCAATTATACTTAAATTTTGGTCCTTTTGGGGTGGTTTCTGGGGGGTCAAAATTTGTCAAACTGAGTTTGACACCCTTACATCACAATCTACATGGGCTAAGATTTAAACTAAAAGAGGGGTAAAAATTTATTCAAACTAAAATAAAAGAAGTACAAAGCAAGGGCATTACACAACCCTATCAATCTCCACTAGGTGGTCCAACTTTGGAGACATATCCGGGGGTAATTGGCCCCTATCCACAATATTCCAATTTTTCATTGATCCGAGGCCCATTTGGCCAAACAATCTGCTACTCCATTCCATTCACTAGGAATGTGATTGACAGTAACAGATTCCAAAGAAGCATACATATTAAGAATCTATTTAATAATCAAAGCTAAATGCCAGCTGACATCTTCTAATTGCTTCTTATTCAACAAAGTCACCACCACCTGAGAATTAGATTCACAAATGATCCTTCCCCACCCAAGATCGTAACCACGCTCTACTACATATAAATTTGCAAGAGCCTCCCTCAAATTGTTAGTATGCATACCCTTATAAAAAGAAAAGATAAATTGAATAGTCCCTGAACTATCTAGCATGACCAGGATGTCTCTAAGAAGAACCATCTGTATTTATTTTAAACACTCCTTGTGGAGGAGGACACCAATGCCCCTCCCTATTTATCTTCCAAAGAGGATGTCTACATCTATTTCTCATGACTTGACCAGTACCCTTCGAAGCACCACTCTGAAGAGGAAGATTCAAACGACTACAACATACATCTCCTTGATGCACATTGTTTAAGATTTCAAATGCATTAAAATTTTTCAAATTTCAATCATTGTTGAAGTAGTTACACCCTCTACAAGTTGACCTAATCTTTTGTTATTTTTGCCTAATTTTTTTCTAAAATTGCCACT
Source organism: Cunninghamia lanceolata (assembly GCA_027924645.1). Lineage (NCBI taxonomy): Eukaryota > Viridiplantae > Streptophyta > Pinopsida > Cupressales > Cupressaceae > Cunninghamia > Cunninghamia lanceolata. The sequence continues at coordinate 5,517,012 of BSBN01000859.1, read as the reverse complement.
CAAATAATTTGATGACCAAAGGTAGAAGTTTCCTCTATCTAATTCTTCTCCAACCATTTTGCCTTGTGGATGATTTGATCCTCTTTCACAACATAAGAACATGATATTATTTGGTTTTGAGGGCACCTAGTCTATTTCCCACCATTTAACTTGTCTAGACAAGGTTTGACTCTATAAATTGTAATTATTTTGCTGCATTTGATGTGTCAAAATAATACTGCGAAATATGATAGTTCAGAAGGTCCACAATGATGATGGGGTGCAATCTTATTTATGGTGAAAGGTTGAGATTGAAAGCATTATCTTAGACTTTCTTAGTGGTGTAAGGAACATATTTGAGTAGTTTGGATGTATTCGATGCCCCTTTAGTATCTCCTTCTAGAATGTAGCCACACCATTTCGCCAATTTGATATTGAGGAATGACCTTGTGTTGGCCTTGGCAATGCTCACAATTGGCACTAGTATTCTCTATATTATCGTATGTTTATTGTTGAATATGGAATCCATCAATCTTCAGTAGAAGCCAAAGGCAAGGCTAACATCGATTGTGGCCAATTGTTGGAAACCAAGACAAATCTGAAAGGGTGCATCCAATTGTGTTTTGAAGGTCTTTGTTGTAGCTATGTTTAATGTATGGAAGACTCTTGTCCCATATATGTTTATTGTTTAAGTGGTGCATCCCAAGGAGGTATACAATTAGTGTGGATGGCTACCTTTGTTTCTCCATTTGTTTAATAGGAGGAAGTTGACTTGGATAGTTTTGTATTCATCATGGACTAGAGAGTGAACTAGAAGATACTCAACAAAGCTGTTGTATCTTATTGACATAATTGTCTTTTAGAAACTTGAAGTGAACCCACATGTTACTGGAGATGATCTTAGTAGTGGATTCTAAAGATATTTTTCTTGTACAGTGTGTTATAATTTCCATCTTGGATAACTTGCCAACCACTACATAGACATAATTATAATTTCAATTTGTTACTATCCTTTTGGTAGTAAGCCCTGAAATGACAACCTTTAAAACTGAATCTCAAGGTTTGGTAGGGATTGGTACTGGATTCATGAATTAATTTACTTGCTTATGTTCTTCCACATCTTTGACCAATGGAAATAACTTTCCCATAGTTTTCTCCATTTCAAAATGAATTGTGTCTTCTAGACCATCTTTTGATGTTGGCTTGATGAATTTAAAAAATGTCTGAAATGACACTTAAGTTTGTCTTGCAATTTTTTTCATAAACCAATTTTTTTGCAACCAATTCCTAATGAGTGTTACTAAATCAATGTTACTGCTATGTTGTTGACAATTTTGTGATTGGAGATCAGCTAAGATAGTCGACAACCCAATTACAAATCTCATTCTTGTACCTTATATTGAGATGGAATTGCCAAAAGTAGGTGGACAACTTCTTATTGTAGCCATTACATGTAATTTTCTCTTTAGGATTGCAATAAATTCTCTTGGTTAATTGTTGGATTTACCGAATTGCTTAATACTCATTTTGGTGATGATTTGAATCTAGTGAAGATGAAAAAGATTGCAAGGACAAGAAAACATGAAAGGAAACTCAAAATACAAGCATTATACCTTCAAATTCCTCCAATCTCTGTCACTCCTTGATAAGGTTGAGGAGAGATGCACCCAAGGCTCTTCTAGCTTTAGCCAAGTAGAAATCAATTATGTGGATTGCTCTCAAATTCAACACAATATGAAATGGATGGAGGATTTGGCTAAGGATTTGGGAGAGAATTTGGCATATGATGTTGCATAAAACTTATGTTTGAAAATGCCTTGGATGGGCCTATATTTATAAGCATTTAGGAGGGATTTTGGATCAGGGGTGGAGATTGAAAGTTGAGATCCAAGGGTGGTGATGAAGAGATAAGATGGAGGGCTAGATCTTCATCAACAAAAATGAAGGTTTGTGATTATTTTTTAATTTTAAATTCACCTTGGGAAGGTTTTGCATTAATTAGAATTAATACTTGTGAGAAAATAAAAATAATAATTTCCTTGGGAGAAGGTGGAACAAAAAAATTAGTTTTATTGGTGAATGGGATGGCATGTGATAGATGTGTTCATTTGGAAAGCACATATGTGAACCTTTTGCATAAAAGAGAGCTCTAACATTAAAGGTGAAAGGTAAGGTGGAAGGGTCATGTGACTCCTTTGAATAAAATATTTCTTTTCATCCAAAAAGTGTCAGGGATGTGTTAATCAAGGTTTGACCCTCTTAATTAAGTGTTTAAATTAAGTAATGTGGCTGTAGAAAATTAGTAAGCGAGTTAATGAGAGGTTAAAATTAATTAAATAAGGATTTATTTAATTAATTTGGGTCTAGGGGTTAGGTAGGCTAGGGTAGCTAATTAAATAATTGGTATTTATTCTTGATTAGGCTAAGTTTAGCTCATAGGCTAGGGGAGATTAATTAAATAAACATGTTTTATTTAATTAATCTTGGTTAGTAAATAGAGAAATTAATCAAATAAATATTTAGAATATTTATTTAATTAATGATCAATGATGTTGTAAAGTTTAGTAATGAATTAATTCATTAGTAGGGAATGATTAGTGATGAATGACTAGGATGAGTGGTTTGGGATGGCTTAGGATAAATTAATTAAATAATTTTGATTTTATTTAATTAATTGGTGAAAGGGGTAATTAGTAGTGTAAGGATGTGGGAAAATGGCTTACAAGGTCAATATATTCTTAGGTGTGTGCATTTTGCCCCACTTTGATGTGGCGTGGTGACCGAGTAGGGAATCATGATGTGAGGTCAAAGAATTTTGCCTCAACTGACAGGAAAGGGTGGAAATGGATGAGGGATGCCCCCTCAAGAGGTAGGTTAAAAAATATATATTTTTCAAGCAAACTCTCAAAAAGGAGGGAATGGTGGTTAAAACGGGATTCATGATGGAAAATGGTGTTGATAGAAGAAGAAACAAAGGAAAATGGGTAATATTTATGGCCTGAGGAGAAGAAACGGTAAATTAGGGATGACATGGAAACTATAGATAGGTAAAAGTGGGCCCAACATGCCACATTTGCACACCCAAGCTGACTAGACTAGAGAGAGAAGAGAAAGAACAATGGTGCAACCAAGCTTCCTATGACACTGGAGCATTGATCAGAGTGAGTGTGAGAGTATTAGAGGATGGAGGAGGCTGGTGCACAGGTATGTCATCTAACCCTGCTTTATCATTTTTGTGATTTGGGTTAGTTATGGGGTTGGAAAAGGGTAGGTTAGGGGTTTAGTGCTAGTGTACAACGACACAACATAATAGATTGGTGCATTAGCACCTTAGGCTAGATTACCGTGTAAGGGCCATGTGGGGAAATGTTAGTTTTAGCACCAAATGTTAGTGGATTAGTGCTATTGGGTGGATTAGCACTGGGGTATTTGGATGGCTTAACACAATCATCTCGATTAGCACATACATTTCATTTAGTGCCATTGTCTTGATTAGTGCTTAGGGTTGGTAGACTAGCAGAAATGGTTGGATTAGTGCCGATCCATAGTGTTGTGGGGTTGTTCAGGTGGATTAGTGCTTGGAGATGGAGGAATAGTGCTATTAACTAGATTAGCACCAAGGGGCTAAGTATTAGTGCAATTAGCTAGATCAGTGCAATTGGCTAGATTAGTGCCATCAATCTATAGTTTAGTACCATTGTCTAGATTATGCATCATATAAAGGGATTAGTGCATTTATCTAGTTTAGTGCCATAAGTTAATGGTTTAGCACCAAGGCATAGTTTTTTAGAAAAACATTAATTTGTGTTGTTTTTTGAACACATGTTAGCTTGCTAGAGATTCAGTCTCGAGAGAGGTGAACATGAGTGGTGGAGTGTAGGGATACCTAATTTCAATGGTAGTGTGCTTCTGCTTGTGAGTAGTTAGTCTCAAGTTTGTGTCAGATATGCCTTGGTTGAGGGCTCACTGATCAATGATGATAGCATTGGTGGAGAGGTGGCAGAGTGAGACGTGCACCTTTTTACTTCCTATGGGTGACATAAGCATCACCATTGAGGATGGATGGTAGATCCTATGGATCCCCATTCATGGTGAGTGGGTTGTCTATGATACTATGATGGGTTTGGTAGCACTAGATTGAGTATTTGCCCTAGCACAGGTGGTGACAGGACAAGATTGGTAAGAGATGATATGGGATGATCCTCATGCTAGAGGTTTTAGTGATTATGCCTTGTACTAATGTGGGTTGGTTGGGGGGATTCTGATGCCAAATCAATGCTTATGAGGGTTTCTAGATGGATGGTGGGAGTGCATCAAGAAGATGGTGACACAACGCATTATATGCCGGGGTGCCATGCCTGTTGGCCCAAATTTACCATGAGATGCATATGGTGGTGTACAAAGGTGGAGCAAGTCTTTGTTGCAGTGTGACATTATTACATGTATGGGCATGGAACTATATAGCTATCATGAGGCCCATATGTCCTCATGTGAGGTGACAATTTGAGCCTTGGGTAATTGCATAGACTAGCACTCTCTAACATTAGCAGTTAGGGAGTATGTAGTATTGGAGGTGAAAGTTTCATGAGGTGATGATGGTAGTGTGGTGGCCCTACATAGGCTACAAGCAATGGATTGATGATGATACACATATGCAATATACCTGGTAGCCTTGGTACCTCATAGGGAGGATCAAGCATATTATAGATCGATACATGCTCTCTCGGGTTCTACGAGTGTTTAGTGTGCAATAGGACTTGCTGCAGATTACTGTTACTTTTTCTTGGGTGTGAGAGGATCATCCCTTATGGCCATCAAAGATGGATTCTCAGTTGGCACTTTTGGATTTTGTGAGCTTACATGCAGTTGTCTTGTCACATCCCTAATTTTGACTATGTTTTACATTAACTTACAAGTGATTAGTAGATAATTTTTGGTTGATTTAATGATTTGATGTTAAGTGAAAATGTCAAGATAAATCTATGATTTCATGAGTTTGAGAATATTCATAGAATTTAGACATATAATTATATGTTTTCATAATTGTTTATTCATGATGAATATGTTTTAACTAATGATACACTAATCCTAGTTTGGTGATTGCAAGTTGTATTCAAGAAATAGGTTTTCCACCCTCCAAGAAAGAGAGGGAGAGCATCATGGGAGAGAGGTGAATAGACATATGGAAAGAATAGGTAGTTGCCATCTAAGTCTTGATTTCCATAGTTTAGTGAGCCATGTTAAGTTTGGTAAGTTGATTCAGACTTTTGGCCTTAGTTGTTTCTTGATTTAACAAAAGTCAATTTGATGTCATTAATCCTTTATCTTAGATTTTGTTGAAAAACCTACAAGGGTTAGTCATCCATCAATAAGATGTAGATGATAGTTGACATTTTTCTTGATATAGTTATATTCAAGAGTGATTATATGTGTTTGGTTAATTATCTCTTCTTTGGTAATTTTCTATTAAGATTTTTTTTATACTGTCCTATCAAGTTATTTACGCTTATCTATTTTTTCTATATTGCAAGACAAAGAGGGGGAGAATATCTCAACCCTATCCTCATATCTCGTTAATGTTAGGAAACAATGTAGGGTATATATTATGTATGCTTTCTTTATAATGTAATATATATATATATATATATATATATAGAGAGAGAGAGAGAGAGAGAGAGAGGTTGAAGACTTGTTAATGAAAGAGTTATGAGTTATTGTGTTGTTATTGTTGTGTAGTATGTGGTATTTTTATCTCCTGCATACGTGGTGTGTCTTATTCACGGAGTCATGAGAGTTTATTTATTATCATTCATTTCTATAATGCAAGCCATCATGAGGAATCATGATGAGGCTTTAATATCAGATGATGGAATGCGACTGAGGGACTGTGCTCTATTTTGCTACCACAGAAGCTCTCTGCATGTAAGAGAAAAGTTATTGAAGGAAAGAGAGAATAGAGTAGAATTAAGACAAATGAAGGTCAAGAGTATTGGAGCCTAGTGGATGATCGTTTACATAGGTTCTTCATTTCTTTGTGTTAAGTTTATCAAGTAAATAATACTCTTTTTGATGTCAGCCTTGTAGAGGTGTAATTATTTCTTTTTGTGTTATGAGCATCGAAGATATGTTATTCCTCTAAGTATAAGTTGAGAAGTTATTCTCTTATTGTTGTATAGTCGATGACAACTTTGGTATTGTTGTGTTTTCCTTAGAATGATGGGAGTGTAGAATAGCTTCATATTTGGGAAGCTAAAGGCTCTCTATATTTCTATGTTCCAATATGATTTATGTATTATTTATACTTTCTAGTGTTGAAACTCATTATCAAAGACTTACTCATCTTTGTGTCTTTCATTCAAGGACTTACCAACTCTATGTTAGAAGACTTAGTAAGCTTTTCGTTAGAGGAAACTAAAACTATAAATGTCTCAATGCCTTGTTTCAACAGTTGGTTTAATTCTATCTCAGTATTTAGAGATAACCATCGGTCATAGCTATCAAGTGCCTTGATAGTGTTTGTCCAATGCAGAGTTAGGATTATCTATTGATACAGCTTACTATTAGTCTCATATTCTATTATTAGAAGAGCTTTATTATTTTCTTTTGGATAAATGTAAATATATTCCTTATAGGCCAAATGCTAATAAGATAGTATAGTCTATGTATGCCAAATGGCAATGAGTAAATATATCCTGTGTAGGTCGAATGTCATAGACAAATTGGGTTGTGTTAATCCGAAAGACGAATAGCTTAGTAGGTTAACTTACAGTTTTAGATAGCAAACTTTTCTCAGTGGTCTGTGGACTCTAAGCATTACAGTACTATGCAAAAGATTAGTTAATTCAAATTTGCCTAAACTATTGAGAGAAGTCTAGTTAACTATGTTGGATATCCAAGAGTATCTTTTACTAAGGACAACAGTTAATTATAAAGTGGTCTTATTTCTCTTAACTTATTGGAATCTTTCCTTAGACAACATGATGAGCTTCTTAAGATTGTTGTTATACATCTTATAGATGATACTAGAAGATTTGATATAAGTATACTTTATCTCTTAACTCATTTGAGTTTGTTGTTGTTTCTTAAATGAAAACTTTGGGAAAGATTGTTCCTTACTCTAAAGATTATCAGATGATTGAGATATCATTAGAAACATTTAAACTATTATTATTTTTCTGTATCAACCACTATGTTTATTCATCTAAATTGGTGTATTATTATGATGTTCTATCATTCTTAATTTTACCTATATTGGTGAACAAAAGATGACCATTAGGTCAAAGACATCATTTCTTAGTTATCCTTTATTAGATTAAACTTATTCAATGATTTATATGTTTATTCTATTGCCTTTTATGACTTTGAGAACTATGTGGAAGGTGGAATCAATCAAATGACTAGACTGTCAAGATTCGATGAGTGGACACCTTATTCTTGCAATATTATTGTTATAACCTTGATTATTTTTTAAGGGTATTTGTTATTGCAAAAATATTGGATTAGAGAAGTTGAGAACCATAGATTTTATCTAAAGGTATTTGAATGCTTTAACTCTCAAGTCATTTATAATTTTGTATAGTCTAGTATGTTCTTTGGTCAATAGTCAAAAGATTCAAGAAACCATAGATATTGACATTATTAAATGACTAAGAAAGCACTATGTTGTTAGAATGTCAACATTTTCTATATGTATACCAAGTATGGTTATTATTGAGTAGAGATTAAAAGATAGAAGGTCAAATGCCTTTATAAATTGCAAATATGCAATAAGTGACTCTTGAGAAAGATAAAGATATCTAAATTTGGATATTGTGAATATAACCCAGATAAGGAATATTTCTAAGATTAGACAAGTATGTCTAGAGTTATTAGCTAAAATAAATTAAACTATAGGATGAGATAGTCTTCAAGTTGAGTTAGAGGTATGTGAACACATGACTATGCTTATTGCAAACATCTATTTATATAGAAACATTGGCCAAAATGATGCATTTGTCTCTACATCCATTAGTCGGTTCTCGGTGTCTAGATGGTGTAACTAGTCAGTAAGATTATACTTAGCTAGAAGGTTGTCTAGAGTCATATGATTGATTGAGTTATGTAGGATAAAACACTAGGAATCAGATGGCAATTTGTTAGATCCACATGTCTATTCTCTTTGTGAAGGGAAGGGCCACTTCTAGGAAGGAAGGTGTACGGGGGACTACTAGTCTATGACCATTGGAGGTAAAACACTTAGATGATGCTTTTCCTTTATAACGGAAGACTCACCAAGATTTGAATGATAGTTATTAAGATTCTAGAGACAATACTTTTTATATAAAATTTTATGATATGATTATGATGTAAAATTATGCTTTTGCCTAGAGAAATGTATGTGTACATGTAAAATAAAATATTATCACTACAAGTTATCCTTGAATATAAGGAATTTCAAGGTTGAAATATATTAAAAAAGATGTACTTCTATTTATTGATGATTATCAGATGATTAAAAAAATTTCCATTCTTGTATTTCATGTTCTTTGCTTTCCTGGTAAATTGTGTGTATAAAATATTGGTGTTTGGTGGTGGTAGATGATGGGAATTTTGTTGCTTATGATTCATGGTGGGTGCAGGAAAGATCTATACAGCTGACCATTCCTAATGGTGAGCTAGATGCAGCTGAGGCAAAGGTGGAGGATGAGCTAATTATGGAGGAGGTAGAGGAGGACAGAGATAGAGATAGGAGTGATAGAGGGGATGGACACAGAGTATGACAGAGGACAAGGGATGAGGAGGAGGATAGAGAGAACTTGAGGGCTTAGGTGGCAAGCCTGGAGGACCAAGTTAGCCAACTACAGGTAGAGCTAGATATAGTGCGTGCTGAGCGGGACCATGCCCTAAAGCAGCTAGGGGGTGATGAAGGAGCTGCATGAGGAGGGGATGGAGGTGATGCTGCTTTGCTTACACATGATTAATGGATACTTTTATGATTCTTATGGATGCACTTATGTTTTGATTATAAGATGGATATATGGATGCATTTATGATGTAGATGTTTATTATGGTTATGGATGTGATGGATATGCTTATGTATGGATATACGTAATGCTTTGATGATGATTTTATTATGGATGCACTATGTTATTTTATGACACTATATTTTTATGCATACAAAAGTTTTATGGATATGTAGATTTATATGAATGTTGATATTGTTTTGAAGGATTATGCATGGATTATATGGATTATGATTTGGATTATATGGAATATGACATGGATTATGTGGATAATGATGTGGATTATGTATAGATGGATAAATGATGTGATGCTCTGATGTTATATATGATATAAGTGATGGAATTATGATGGTTATTTGGTTATGTAATGGTTATGGATTTATGCATTATGGGATAAATGGTGCTAATATGTATGATATTATGGTATGATGATGATATGATTTATGTTCTAATGATGATACTATGTATGCAAGATGGATAATTTTTGTCATGATACATATGTTGTTAGAGTCATTTTGAGGGGTGGGGGATGTTAGATGGATGGGGGAATTGGAAATGGTGAATCCTCGGCCAGTTGATGCTACTTTTATGATATAAATCAACTTTTGGGTTGGGTAGGTTGGATTGAATAGGGATGGGATGATATGGGATGGTTAGGATGGGTAGGATTACATTGGGAGGGTTAGAATTGGATAGTTAGGTTAGAAGGTTAGGATTGGATTGGATTTGATGGTTAGGTCTTTCTTGTCATTAATGCAAAGACAAGGTGATATTAACCACAGAGTTTGGTGGATGGAGATTGGGATAGGATATTGTGTTGATATTAATTTAGAGAAATCCCAGGTTTATTATAGAAAAAAAGATATTTTCACCAAGGTATGAAAGCCCAAGGTGATGATGTATATCCATCTTTTGCATGGACTAGACCTACAAAAATAGGATGATCCCATGCATTCCCAAGATAGTACAACCTTGTCTAGAGAATGAGGTGAATCCATAGCATAAGCCCTTATTAGAAAAAAGATATGATGAACCATAGATGTAAAAGGAGATCAATATTCTATAACCGACCCTACGTTTCACAAGAAATGAATGTCAAATTGGAATAATGCGAATAACCCACAAGCACAACATACAAAAGTAATGACCATGCCCCCTTCTAGGTATTTTAAACACATACCATGATATAGTAAGATCAAGGTAGTTTTGAAATTATCCTTTGAATGGGACAATAGATAAAATCAATAACCAAAAAGATCAATTGACCAAACAAAGAGCCATTGTATCTCTTGTGAAGATAGGTGTGGATTGATGGATTATACCTATTATAGGAATGATATATTCATTAAGACAATGATCGATTGGATGAGTAGGATAAAGTTGAAAGATGGGCAAAAAGATATAGGTCATAAGTTGTGGTTAAAGTGAATTTGATGATTGATGATTTTACATGAAGGATGATGCTTTCCAAGTATACCTACCGAGTCTATTGCATTTGGCTCAAGTGTAAGCTCAAGGGATAGGGACCATCCAAGCGGGGTTGGATGGGTGCATCTTATTACATGCGTACTAGATACTTACTTCATTCTCTAGACTGCCTACATACCCTGTATCCATGAGACCAAGGCACATTACGATGTAGGTGATGATGATATGTAGTTCTAATTTTTTATGAGGATGTGGGATGGGTTCAGGATGTTGGGATGTTTTTTTTGCGGGATTTTCTAATATTTTGGGGATTTTGTGGATATTTTTATATTTTGGGGTTTTCTAGATTCTCTAATTTTTTGGATTTTCTAGATTTTCTAATTTTTTTAGATTTTCTAGATATTTTGTTGTACAAGGCATGCAATGATCTACTTATCTAGGGATATGCCTTGGGTGGGTGATGAAGGGTGGGATGTTTGATGTTGAATGTTTGCAATACCAAGCCTTGGGATGGAAGTGGTATGGAGTGAAATTTACCTAGGTGAGGACTTATTAGATGGTAGAAGTGGCCACTACACATGGCATCTGAAACAATTTTTCACCATGGTACTTATCCAAGGCAACACCAAAGTGGTTTTCACCATTGGAGGAATTTATTGCACTCAATTTTTTTGGGATATTTTTGGATTTTTTTTCTTTTTTGATTAGGATATCTGATGGCTTAAGTATAGAACTTCATGAGATGCAAGATGTTCATTGTGTCATATAGAGGCTACCCCTTAGGTGTTTTTAGCTAGTAAGCTCCTAAACTGTAGCTAGTTTTTATTACAAAGGGTCCCTAGCAATTGAATTCAAACTTGCATTTCTTGTGTCACTCCTATAAATTTCTTTGATTTCCATGACGACAAGGTCACCTATTTCAAATCAGCGGGTCTCAATTTTATTGTTATATCTTCTTTAAAGGTGATTCTGATAGGCTTACAAATGGTTAAGAGCATTGAGGCACTTTTCATCTAGGAGTTCTAGGTCATTCAGATTTGTAACCTAATAGTCCTCCTCATCAACGAGATTATGCAATGAAATTATAAGAGAGGGGATCATGAGTTCAACCTCAATGGGTAGGATGGCTTTGGAACCCAGTACAAGGGAGTACCGTGTGACTCTTGTGGGAGTATGAATGATGGTGCGAGAAGCCTAAAGGGTAGGGTTAAGCTGTAGGTGCTAGTCATGACTAGCTTCATTCACTATTTTCTTCAAAATTCTAAGGATAGTTTTGTTTGAAGCTTTGACCTGACCATTACCTTAAGGGTAATATGGAGTGGAAAAGTGATTTAAGATATGGAATTTTTGACAAAGGGTGTGGACTTCTTGATTTTTAAATTGTTTCCCATTGTTAGTGATGATGGTGAGGGGGATGCCATAACGACATATGATATAGTAGAAGATTAATTTTTCTATTTGGATACCCATGGTGTAGGTAAGTGGAATGGCTTCCACTCATTTAGTGAAGTATTCAATAGCGGTGATAAAGAACTTATGCCCTTTCGATGATGGTGGATGGATTTTTCTGATGAGATTGAGCCCCTATTCTGAAAAGGGCCACAAAGTTGTTATGGGTTGCAATTCTTATGACAAAGCATGAATGAGATCTCTGTGTTACTGACAAGGAATCAATTTCTTCACAAATTGGAGTGCATCATTAGCCAATGTCAGCCAATAATATCCTTTTCTTAGAATCTTCTGTGTATAGTTAGGTCCACTAAAGTGTGCCCCATAGATACCTTCATGTACTTCTTGTAAGGCAGTTTGAGCATTTCAAGAATCAAGACACCTTAGAAGGGTACTATTGGGACTAAAATTCCCAGGGTACTTTTTGGCAAATATTGAGTGATGTGGAGCACACAGTGGAAGTCAGACAATTGATACCAATACTTCACAACAATGGGCTTCTATCCCACAATTTAGACAGATTAATCCTTAATCAGCTTTAAAAATCCACTCTCTAGGTCCAAACAACACCGAAACTACTGATATTAGAAAGACTTGAGAAAGTCTTACTATAGACCTATCTTATACCAATGTGTCCCCGACACCTCCTTCACTGTGACTTCTTCCATCGGCATAACTTAAAACTCTTCTACCGATCTACATCTCTTACCGATATGCCAAATGATTGTATATACAAGACATGACTTGTTATCACCGGTTCTCTTTACCGTTTCTACCATTCACCCTTTACATCTAATGAAAGATACTTTCTAAAAGATACATTCTAAAGATACATTCTGGATATACTTTTGTGATATACGTATGTAATGTACATTTGGCGAAATGATACAAAACTCATGTCAATACACATTAATATACATCACGGAACTGAAAGTATTATGAAATAAGATATAATTGTTGTATATTTTATGCTTTGTATGTATGTTTTGGAAACATGCATTGCAATATACGTACAATGCGGAATGTAGGAAAGATTGAAATTTGGTTAAAAGGATACATCAGGACTTAAAGTATATTAGAGGATGTATATACAAGTCAAAATCAAAAGGGGCTACATAAAATAAAATAAGAAGTCCGAAAGGAAGATGCAATTGAATTTGTATGTATCGAGCATTATATATGAAGGATGGATACAAGTACTGGGTCTCGCTGCTTGCACGTTGGTCTTGTATAATAACAATGTTTATCCTTTATATACAAGCCAATATACAAGCGAAGATACATTCTAAAGATACAAGTCGGATGTCAAAAGGAGTTTAATATAGAAAAGTCTTTGTATCGGTGAAGCTGAATAAGTCATAACAAAGCTTGCAAGTCTCGCTGACATGATAGTCACAACGATGTCAGGTACATGTTGTGAAAGTCATGCTGATACAAAACATGGAAACCCTAAAACGACATTAAAATCTGAATGGTTAAGATATACTTCTAAAGTTGAAATATGGGTTTTTTACAGTATATACGCAGCAGGGATCAAGTTATATAAATACCCAAGGAAGGATTTTGAGCAACTGATAAATCATCGATAAGGGAAGTAATTATTTGAGTAAATACAAATGTTTAAATAAATTTGTTTTGATCATTTGATCAGAGACTAATTTGTGTTTTATCTGGTCTTTTTAGGAATAATAAAGAAACCCTTGAAGGATATTAAGTAGAACTATAGTTAAAGATCTTTGTTTGACCCTAAAATGGTTATCCATTTGATGATTAAAGATTAGTATTAATTTTCCTAAATCTATTTTATTAAGACAAATACTGTTGTTCGGTTATCAACCGTCACAACTATTGTAACTGGTTTGAAGCTTGTATGTCTCTTTTATAAGAGATGACCAAGACCAAAATTTGGGATATAGGAGAATAGAAAGAGATTACAGAATAGAACAGGGGATACTATAGATTAGATTTGAATAGCAATGCTAGTTCACTTTTAATATATTTTATTTCTGGTAGACCATGTGCAAGCATTCTCTGATGAAGTCAAGTATGTGAACATGAAGCAATAACTACAGATTTTGGTATCAACTATTTGTTTGATTTATTCAATTATATGACTGTCTCCTTTCAAAGTTTTCTCTGTTATTCAATTTGAGTTATCAAGTATATCTTCAAGTTGTCTATACACATTTGATGTTAGTGTGTGATAAGATTAACTGGTTTCTGCTGTCATAATTAAATCCTTTAAATCTGTCATAGTAACTATGAAGACATTGTCATGGATATGTAAGAAGAGTCATATAGTTAGGGTTTGTATTTTGTCTCCAGTTTTTGATAAATTTGTTACAATTGCAGTATTATTCTGATAGGTTCTTTCAAAGAGGTATTAAATCCTTTTAGATGAATGTAGGTAATTTGATTTTATCAATTGGATATATATACGTATGGAATATTAACTATTTCTTTGCAGGGTTGTACAAGTTACATACCTATTCTTTCATGTTAGATAGTTTGAGTTTTTACCAAAAAAAATAGTCATTTATTTCATGATCATACTGACTCTATATTCAATAAAGCACTAGTCTAGTGTTTTCATTATCACTTATACAAATTTATTTCAGATTTACTTAATTAGATTGCATTATTGTTTTAGCATTACAATTTAGATCATTTAGAATTAATTTGTTGTCTTTTCATCTATTTTATAATTTGTGCCATTATCAATAGTTAGATTAATTCTGATCAAAGTAGTGATCATCTCTTTATCTGCTTTATTAATTAGAGGTTTACCCACCTAGGTTTGGCAGAGCCTAAAGTGAAGGGGGTTTAGCCATATCTACCCTGTGTCAGTTATCCAAAAATGTCAAGAGAGCCTAGCAACCTCTTATGATTAACAACCTGCATTTTTGAGACCTAACAGAATTGGTGACTCTACTGGGGATAAAACATAGAGAAACTTGGTGGTAGACCATGTTATTAGAGTTAGAGAATTAAAAGGCATAACCCTACTCGTTGAAGGAAAACCCTAGAAGATTGATTAGTCCTCTAAATAGAGGGGGCAACTCTACACAAAACTCAAATCAGTTCTCTGATAAAAGTGTCATAATGGATGGTAGGAGATCTAAAGATGATGGTAAAAAATTGCAATGATCCCCACCTTTAAGGGCTCCTACTAAGAAAACTAGGATATCAAGTCAGTCTTGTAGTACTAATAAACAAATTTCTCCAGAGAATACCTCAGAACATCCAATAACAACTCATAACAACTTCACTCCCTTGCATGAATCAGATGAATTCCAATCCAACAATCAATATACTCATCCTGATCATGACAGATCTGATGATGTCCTTGCTCGGTACAGATCTTCCCTTTAGGAACAACTTGAACATAAAGCTCAGAATGTGAGAGAGATAGACCAAAATCAAGTAGAACATGACTACTAAGCATCACTGCAATAGGGTGCAGAAGCTCAAGATGAATTCATAGATTAGGTAACATCCACACAAATCCTTAATAGTCAGCCAAAAGACATGAGAACTAAGGATCAGATGCAGCAAGAGGTACTTAGATTACAAGAAGAAATTGAGTTGGCTAGATTGAAAGAAGAAGAAGAAAAGATGAAACAAGAGCTACAACAAATAAAATCTAGAACTAAGGTAACCAGTTCAAAGTATGTACCTCCCCATAGGCAGGGTGGACATGTTCAAATAAGCAATCAAATGGGGTTACATCAAAATGCAAGCAGTTCACATACTTTAGCAATGCCACATGTTAGCCATGCCCAACAAAATATTCCACTACAAAATCTAAGACCATCCAATGCACACAACCCATCTCAGCATATAGCTAATCCTTATCCACCACCTGGTCATTACCATATTCTACCTCACCATCAAAATGTAAACATGGCACCCCACAATACATACAATAATCCTCCTCTACAAAATAGGCAAATGCAAAGACCTCCACCTACAAATACTAGGAATGTTCACCAATAACATCCACCATCATGGCATAGACATAACAATCAATATCAACAACCTCCCCCACAATAGAATATGTATCATCAGCAATATGCCCAACCCAATATGTATCCACAACCTCCATTCGGATACCAATATTATCTGCCATACCCAAATATACCACCTCCTAATCCTGCGAGTATGGCCAAACAATTTGATTTGACTGGATATCAGCTATATCCTTATCCCATGGATAATAGTTGGAGGAACAATGTACCTATGTTTACAAGAAGTAGTGAATTGACTGCTGAAGAACATATCAAATGATTCAATGATTTTATACAGGACGTTGGTAACGAATATGAAGATATAAAAATGAAACTGTTTATGATATCTCTTACTAATGAAGCAAGAGACTGGGTAAATAGCTTGCCAAACGCTTCAATATATTCCTTGATAGACTTCCATGATCAATTTTTACAACAATTTAGAAATCAATGTGCCCCAAAATTTGCTCTTCATGAACTAATAACTATTCAAAAGTATCAAAATGAACAGGTGTATGATTTTAATTTGAGATTCACTAAACTATATAACAAGGCCCCACAAGAATCCAAATTGAACAACCAAGTAGCCCTTAGCATATATTTGAAAGCATTTGACTCGAAGACAGGTTATGAACTCAGGGGCAAAAGTCCTAGAACCTTGGCAGAAGCACAAAAAATGGCTCTCACTATTGAAAACAATAAAAAGGCTGCTGGGATGATCAGAAAAAGAGATAATATAAGAGTTCCTCAAAATCCTAATTCTCTTGCAACAAGCAAGAATATTCACATAAGAATGAAAGACCAAGACTCCATGATATGCCATATCATATGAACTAGAAAGATGGAAAGCCTATGGATACTAATAGGAGACATAACTATCGAAAAGACACCCTCAACCCTTTGAAGAAAAGTGGAGTCCATGTGATAGAAAATAGTCCATGGTGTATGCCCTGTAATTTACCACTCTCCTGATTATTGTGTGGTAGCACAATCAATACAAAAAGATGAGGTATCTTATAACCCTGAGATGGATCATCACACTATAAATATGTTGGGTATCACACCTTTCACTATTGAAGAAGATTATTCGTTCGGCAAGGAAGCAGGGTATGAATATGATGTAGGAGCACAAAAATATAATGTGAACATAGGAGAACAAGAAGTATTTTTTGACCATGAAGAGGATTTAGGAAATTGTGGATATGACCTCAATGTAGCACAAAGTTACAATTGGTGAAAACCTTTTGAGGAAGACAAAAGAGCTTTAACATTAGCTGCGGTAGCACAAGCCAAAAATAGCTATTATCTAAGAAACAGAACAATAAATGCTGAACAAGGAATTCCCAGAAGTATATTTATAAAAAATCAGACTTCTGGTAAAAATGATAAAAGTAAAGCTGAGAAAACACCTCACGATATACCTCCTGTTGACACACCGAACAAAAAGAAGGACAGCACAAAAACTGAGGAAAAGGGGCAAACAAAAGTTGAGAGGTCAGAATTAAACATAAATCCCTCATTTGATATTGCTCAAGTTGTTTCTCAAATGAAAATATGTATGCCACTTCTAGAAATGATGAAGGTGGAAAAATATAAAAATATAGTGGTGAAGATGATATCAAGTGTATCAGACAAAAGACCCGAACAACATAGTCCTAAAATAAATATGCAACAAGAATCTATCAAAATACCCAAGGTATCCCTGGGTGAAACATTAATGAAAAATTCATTTCAAATAGATCCATTCTATATTACCTTGTTGATAAACAACAAATTAGTCAGGAATTGTATCCTTGATTCAGGAGCAACAGTAAACATAATGCCCATGGTTGTTATGAAAGAGTTAGGAATGTGGGTGGATCTACATTCGGTAAATGTTATCCAATGGATAACAGATCTATCCCTGTTGTTGGAATCATGAAAGATGTTGGGATAAAATTAGCATCTTATCCTGAAGCCTCTTATAAAATTGACATCACTGTGGTAGATATCCCACCTAACTATGGAATGTTGTTATCTAGACAATGGACTGCCATGGTAGGGGGAAGTGTGCAATTAGATTTATCTTATGCTACTATCCCATTGGGAACACAGAAAGTTAAACTCTATAGGGAGCCAAGGTATGAAGGCATTATAGAGAAAATTAATCTAAATCAAATGATTTCTTTCTGTGACACAGACTTTAGTACATTCAGGGTGGAAGAACAGTCTAAATTGCATAATACAGACCCAATTTACTACGAAGCCAAAATTGATGAAAATGAAGTATGGACCATGTATTTCAATGGCGCATGTTGTAAGGCAATAAATGGATCTGGGGTGTTGTTTATATCACCGTTAGGAAAAATATTCAAATATTCTTTTTCTCTAAATTTTGAGTGCACAAATAACATAGCTAAATATGAAGCACTTTTATTTGGGCCAAACATTGCTAGAAAACGCAAAATCAAATTGTTAGTAGTATATGGAGATTCTAAATTGATTATTTCACAAGTCAAAGGAAAATATTCCTCAAAAAACAAAAGACTGAAACAATACAGAAATGCAGTCCTTGATGATATAGAATTGTTTGATGCTTTTTCAATAAGCTAGATAGATAGGTCAAAAAATATAATGGTTGACTTCCTTGCAAACATAGCTTTGAAAAGGGATGACATTACCTTGATAGGTATTTCAGAAGTTGAGTTCAAAACTAGACCAACTATCCCAAACAACATATATAACTGGCAGTTTGATAGCAATGCTTATTTACTCAAATTTTTGCACTATATAGATCAGTATGAGAATCAAGAGATTGATCTTAATGCTTTTGTTGAGGAGAATGATGGTAAAGAGACTTTATTTGGGAAAGAAATTGTCCATCTTAAAACAAATAAAATTCCAAAAGGCTTAGAAGCATTAGAAAGAGTTTTTGATGCAAATGATCGATCCATTACCAAAAAAGTAATAATAAAGGAGGATGATGTGGAAGAAATAAATTTGGGAACTAAATTGTCACCTAAAAAGGTCTACATTGGAAAGAAGATAACCCCTGCAATCAGAAGCATGTTAATTACATTATTGAGAAAATATAAACATGTATTTTCTTGGTCTTATGATGATCTTAAAGCATATAGGTAAGATTTGTTCCAACATGAAATTCCACTTAAATCTGATGCTAAGCCCTATAGACAAAAACAAAGACCCATCAACCCTATGTTAGAACCTAAAATGCATGAGGAACTTATAAAACTCAGGGAAGCTAGCATAATTAAACCTATTAGGCATTCATCCTAGGTCTCAAACTTAGTTCCTGTTAGGAAGAAGAATGGAGATATTAGATTGTGCGTCAATTTTAGAAATTTAAGTATTTCTTCCTTAAAAGATAATTATCTGTTACCTAATATGGAAACTTTACTGCAAAGAGTTACCGGTTGTGAGTTATTATCCATGATGGATGGGCTCTCCAGATACAACCAAGTAAAGGTTAAGGAATCTGAACAATACAAAATAGCCTTTACAAACCCATGGGGAACTTATGTATACGTAAGAATGTCATTTGGCCTTACAAATGTTGGAGCCACATTCTAGAGGGCAATGGATGTTGCTTTTGCAGGTTTAATAAATGAAATCATGGCTGTATATCAAGATGACCTCACTGCATATTCAAAAAGGGTTGAAAATCATGTGAATCACCTTGAGAAAATATTTATCAGAGCACTAGAGTATGGTATTTCCTTTAATCCCAAGAAATGTAAATTTGCAATCACAGAAGGGAAATTACTTGGGCACATAGTATCCAAAGATGGAGTTAGGATTGATCCCGAAAGAATAGAGGCAATAGAAAAAGTTCCTATCCCAAAGACAGTCAAGGCTATACAATCATTCTTTGGAAAAATAAACTTTGTGAGAAGGTTTATACTAAACTTTGCAGAAATAATTAACCCTATATCTAGAATGTTGAAGACAAATGCAAAGGTTAATTGGATAGATGAATGCATAGAAGCTTTTGCATCCATAAAAAGAGCAATTAAAGAAGCTCTAGTGCTAAAGTCTCCCAATTTTAGTAAACTTTTCCAGATCTTTTCCTTTGCATCTTTTCATATAGTAGCAACAGTTATGTTACAAAAGAATAATGAGGGTTATGAGCAGCCTGTTTCTTATCACTCCAACATGCAGAACTTAACTATGATATCATAGAAAAACAAGCTTATGCATTGGTGAAAGCTGTCAAGGCATTTAAACCTTACTTGGTTGGGGCTAAGGTGATAGCTTATGTACCAAATGTAGCAGTCAAAGATGTGTTCATGCAGAGTGAAGTAACTGGGAAGAGATGTAGGTGGATAAATTGACTTTAGGAATTTGATATAGAAATTCAAATCACAAATCTAGTAAGGGGACAAGGGTTAGCAAAACTGATGACTGAAACAAATCTTGAGGCTGCGCAAGTATGTAATATTGAAAATGAAGAGGACATGGTAACAAGTATTGAAAAAACTCCTTGGTATGATGACATAGTGTATTACCTCAAGCACATGAAATGCCCTAACGGACTTGATGATAATAAGAAAAGGAATCTAAAATTGCATGCTTCTAAATATGTGCTTATAGAAGGAGACCATTTTTAGAAAAATAATGATGGTATCTTATTGTTTTGTCTAGATGAAGAGCAAGCAAAATCTGCCTTAAAAGAGATGTACCAGGGAATATGTGGTGGCCATTTCTCAGCTAAAACCACAACACACAAGATATTAAGGGCTGGATACTATTGGCCCAAGGTTTTCAATGATGCCTATAGTTTTACCAGGAAGTGTGAGGCCTGTCAAAGATTCTCAGGAAAGCTAAAATATCAAGGTGCATTACCCCTAAGACCTATGCAAGTTGATGCCCCATTTCACCAATGGGGGGTTGACTTTATAGGAGAAATTATGGAAAAATTAAGTGGCGGCCACAGATGGATATTGGTGGCCACCGACTATTTCACAAAATGGGTAGAAGCAGTGCCCACTAAATAAGGAACTAGAAAGGTTGTGATCAACTTCCTATTGGAAAACATTTTAACTAGATTTGGGGTACCTTTGAGGTTTATAACTGACAATGGAATGTGTTTTAGATCAGATGAGTTTAAAAAATTTTGTAAATCTTATGGCATTACGATCTCATATTCTTCTCCCTACCACCCACAAGGAAATGGGCAAGTTGAGTCTAGCAATAAAAGTATCCTGAAGATTATAAAAAGAATGCTGGATAACAACAGGAAAGCCTGGGATTCTAAGTTGAGATTGGTATTATGGGTTGATAGAATCATGGTGAAGAAAGCCATTGGCAAATCACCATTCAAATTAGTATATGGAACTCATGCCAAACTCCCAATACACAACCTTTTGCCAGTATGTAAGTTTATCCTCCAAGAGGATGTGGATGTCCTAGAACTGATGGAGGAAAGGCTAGAACAACTAATGGAATTAAACGAAATGAGGGAACAGGCAATACAACAGAATAAAAAAATGCAAATGTAGATGAAGTACCTATATGACAAAAAAACAACATTCAAAAAATTTGAGGTAGGTGATATAGTGCTTATTTGGAATGCCAAAAATTAAGAAAAGGGGAAGCATGGAAAATTTGATGCCCTGTGGATTGGACCTTTTGTCATCAATGGTAAGGCAAGGGAGGATTCATATTATGTACAGAACATGTCTGGTGAGGAGCAAGAATTGCTAGTACATGGGCAATTTTTGAAACATTTTTTCTCTTAAAAAGAACCCGAGAGAAAAGAATTGCCAGTGCATTGACAATTCTAGTTAAACTCTCTAAATGGTCTTTTCCATGCACAATAGTTTAGAAGAGTTAAATAACTTGCTTAAAGAGCTCTCTTATCAGGAAATAAAAGTTTTTCATAAAGCAATAACCCAGGATCTTCACCCTTCGTAGTTCACCCATCATCAAATGAAGAAGGCATTGGTCTGCTCCTCCAGAAATTTGGGATCTTGTTATGCCCACAAGGGGCATACATCCCCAGAAAGAGCCACTATTGGGACTAAAATTCCCAGGGTACTTTTTGGAAAATATTGAGTGATGTGGAGTACACAGTGAAAGTCAAACAATTGATACCAATACTTCACAACAATGGGCTTCTATCCCATAGTTTAGACATATTAATCCTTAATTAGCTTTAAAAATCCACTCTCTAGGTCCAAACAAGACTGAAACATATATATTCTGCACTATCGGTAAGACAACTAATGTCAGAAAGACTTTCCCAAGTCTTACCATAGACCTATCTTATATCGATGTGTCCCTAACACCTCCTTTGCTGTGACTTCTTCCATCAGCGTAACTTAAAACTCTTCCACCGATCTACATCTCTTACTGATATGCCAAACGATTGTATATACAAGACATGACTTGTTACCACCGGTTCTCTTTACCATTTCTACCAGTCACCCTTTACATCTGATGAAAGATACATTCTAAAAGAGACATTCTAAAGATACATTCTCGATATGCTTTTGTGATATATGTATGCAATGTACATTCAGCAAAATGATACAAAACTCATGCCGATACACAATAATATACATCATGGAACTGAAAGGATTATGAAATAAGATATAATTGTTGTATATTTAGTGCTTTGTATGTATGTTTTGGAAACTTGCATTGTAATATACGTACAATGCAGAATCCAGGAAAGATTGAAATTTGGTTAAAAGGATACATCAGGACTTAAAGTATATCAGAGGATGTATATACAAGTCAGAATCAAAATGGGCTACATACTGCGATTTATAAAATAAGAACTTTGAAAGGAAGATGCAATTGAATTTGTATGTATTGAGCATTATATATGAAGGATGGATACAAGTAGTGGGTCCCGCCTCTTGCACATTGGGCTTGTATAATAACGATGTATATCCTTGATATACAAGCCAATATACAAGTGAAGATACATTCTAAAGATACAAGCGAGATGTCAAAAGGAGTTCAATATAGAAAAGTCTTTGTATCAGCAAAGCTGAATATGTCGGAACAAAGCCTGCGAGTCTCGCTAACACGATAGTCACAATGATGTCGGGGACATGTTGTGAAAGTCACGCCAATACAAAACACAGAAACCCTAAAATGACATTAAAATCCAAATGGTTAAGATATACTTCTGATAGTTGAAATATGGGTTTTTTATAGGATATACGCAGCGGGGATCAAGTTATATAAATACCCATGGAAGGATCTTGAGCAACTGATAAATCATCGATAAGGGAAGTAATTATTTGAGTAAATACATTTGTTTAAATAAATTTGTTTTGATCATTTGATCATAGACTAATTTGTGTTTTATCTGGTCTTTTTAGGAATAATAAAGAAACCCTTGAAGGATATTAAGCAGAACTATAGTTAAAGATCTTTGTTTGACCCTGAAATGGTTATCCATTTGATGATTAAAGACGAGTATTAATTTTCCTAAATCTATTTTATTAAGACAAATACTATTGTTCAGTTATCAACCATCACAACTATTGTAACTGGTCTGAAGCTTGTATGCCTCTCTTTATAAGAGATGACCAAGACCAGAATTGGGGATATAGGAGAATACAAAGAGATTATAGAATAGAACAAGGGATACTATAGATTAGATTTGAACAACAATGCTAGTTCACTTTTAATATATTTTATTTCTAGTAAACCATGTGCAAGCATTCTCTGATGAAGTCAAGTCTATGAACATGAAGCAGTAACTACAGATTTCAATATCAACTATCTGTTTGATTTATTCAATTGTATGACTGTCTCCTTTCAAAGTTTTCTCTGTTATTCAATTTGAGTTATCAATTATATCTTCAAGTTGTTTATACACATTTGCTGTTATAGTGTGATAAGATTAACTGGTTTCTAGTCTCAGAATTAAATCCTTTAAATCTATCATAGTAACTGGGAAGGCATTGTCATGGATCTGTAAGAAGAGTCATATAGTTAGGGTTTGTATTCTGTCTCTAATTTTTGACAAATTTGTTACAATTGCAGTATTATTCTGATAGGTTCCTTCAAAGAGGGATTAAATCCTTTTAGATGAATGTAGGTAATTTGATTTTATCAATTGTATATATATAAGTATGGAGTATTAACTATTTCTTTGCAGGGTTGTACAAGTTACATACCTATTCTTTCATGCTAGATAGTTTGAGTTTTTACCAAACAAACAGTCATTTATTTCATGATCATACCGACTCTATATTCAATAAGGCACTAGTCTAGTGTTTTCATTATCACTTATACAAATTCATTTTAGATTTACTTAATTAGATTGCATTATTGTTTTAGCATTACAATTTAGATCATTTAGAATTAACTTGTTGTCTTTTCATCTGTTTTATAATTTGTTCCATTATCAATAGTTAGATTAATTCTGATCAAAGTAGTGATCATCTCTTTATCTTCTTTATTAATTAGAGGTTTACCTACCTAGGTCTAGCAGAGCCTGAAGTGAAGGGGGTTTAGCCATATCTACCCTGTGTGTGTTAGCCAAAAACATCAAGAGCCTGGCAACCTCTTAGGGTTAACGACCTGGGTTTTTGAGACCTAATAGATACCATCAAGACTCTTTCAATATAACGCGTCACCAATTAGGGTGAAACAAGAGGTTTGGTGGATGAATGTTCAATGTTGGGTAGATGATAGATCAAGTGGAAGGATGTTGTTATGGAGGTATTGATAGATATATTGATACAATGGGGATAAAGGACCAGCAATGTCGCATACCAATTTGGATTATGGAACATCAGAAGCTGGTATTTACAATTCTTTGATGAGAAACTCACCTCACTGATTGATCTTTTGTATGTCTACCAAACCTCTTATAGTGGCCATGGCATATGCTTCTTTTGTATTTAACCTCGAGTCTTGGTCAAAGTGGATTTCATAGAAATGTTCTTTGAAGTCATCTACCATCCTATTTATAGGGCAGGAGCTTGTCATCCTTTGTCTTGTACTCATTTTTGACCTATTTGATAACCAATTGGGAATCACCATATACTATGAGATTCTTGATTTTCTATTCGATGGCCATGTGAAGCCCTATGATGAGTGCCTCATATTTTTCTATGTTGTTTGTACAAGGAAATGTGATTTTGTAGGATTTCAGGATGTAATCTCCTTGAGGAGTGACAAATAAGATTCCAACCCCCAAGCCACAATGTATGATCCATCAAAATACATTTTCCATTCTATTATAGGTGCCACTGTGAGTATTGAATCATCTAGAAATTCAGAGAGAAGTGGATGCTCTATTGGGATTGGTGTGTCTACTAGCTAATCTACTATTACTTGTCCTTTGATGTCCCTTCCTTCTATGTACTCAATATAAAACTCACTAAGGGTCATCACCCACTTAGCCATGCATCTTGTAAGAGCTTCTCAGGATAAGAAGTACTTTAGTCGATCGATCTTTGCTATGAGCTTTGTCTTATGATTGAACATGTAGCGTCTTAATTTCTAGGAAGTGAACATAATTGTGAGACATGCCCTTTCAATACTTGTGTAATTAATATCATTTTCCACCAAGGTATGACTAATATAGTAGATAACTCTTTTCTTTGATCATCATGTTGTGCTAACAAAGCCCCTATTGTTGTTTCTATTATCAAAATATAGAGTAATAGGGATTTTCCTTACTTTGGTGGTATGGGAAATGGTGGAGTAGTAGGATGTTCCTTCAATTGTTCAAAGGTCTTTTTGTAATTATCATCCCATATAATTCTACATTTTTACAAAGGAGATGTTGAAATAGTTGTCATTTATCGACTAGCTATGCTATGAAGTGTCTGATAGATTGGAGTTTCCCTTGAAGGCTACATAGTTTCTTCAGGTTCTTAGGTGGAGGCATTTCAACTATTACTTTAACCTATGCTGGATCCACTTTGGTACCTCATCATGATAGAATATAGGCAAGGAGTTTTCCTAAGGTGAATTCAAAAACATATTTCATTGGATTGAGATGCACTTTTTATTCTTCTAGCCGATAAAGCACTTGTAGGTGTTCATCTCTCTTTTTTTAAAAAAATTTTCCAATAGGTCATTGACATAGTCTTCCATGATGCTATGGAATAGGTCATGGAATATCACTATCATAGCTCTTTGATAGGTAGCTCTGGCATTTTTAAGGTTAAAGGGCATAACAACCTAGCAGTATGTTCCCCATGGACAAATGAATGTCATCTTGTTGGTCTTCCTTAGTGATCCTAATTTGATTATACCCTAAAAATCCATCCATAAGTAACAACATTTTATGCTCGGCTATTAAATCAACTATGAAGTCAGTGTTTAGTAGACGAAAGTCATCCTTAGGGTATGCTTTGTTAAGGTGTCTAAAATTCATACTCACGCAGATGCCCCCAGTGACTTTGGCTACACGTATAATGTTTGATACCCATTCTGGATAATCAATAGGGTAGATGAATCCCATGCCTAAGAGCTTTTTGAGCTTAGCTTTGACAAGCAATTCTACTTGTTGATTCATTTTTTCTCAATTTTTTCTTTATTGGCTTCACATTAGGATGTACTGCGAGGTGATGGAGCACGAATATTGGATCTAAGCCTGGCATGTCAACATATGTCCATGTAAAGTTGTGGCTTCATGCTTTGAAGAATGCTAAGAAGGCCTCTTGTTCTATTGGTGTGAGAGAAGCCGCCCAAAAGGTGATGTTTGGTGATTCTTTCATACCAAGGTTCATCTCTTGTGATTCTTCCACAAGGATTGTTGGTCTTTATTGATAACACTCTAGGATTTTTGAGAGATTCATTCTCTCATCTCCTGGTACCTTGGGGAGGTTTTCACTAGGAGATACATCCTTTATTTTTACTTTTTATCATCCAAAAGTGCCACAAAGTGGTTTTCACTAGGGGATGTGATTTTATGTTTTTATGACTAAGAGATGTGGAGGTCTCCTCGAAGCAGGAAGATGTGTTGAGTTCCATGATATAACTAGCTTTGTGATCTCCCAGGGGCATATGGTGTCTAACCCCCATCAAGTCAGCTATTGCTTCACCAGTTTATGTGACATCTAACCAGGGGTCCTTGTTGGTCCCAATAAATAAGTTAGGAGTAGACAAGTGGAAGGTCATTAGATGATGATAGCATGGTTGTGAGGTTATAAATGGTGCAAATGGAGGATTCAAGTAGTTTAGTGAAATTGGTAAAAGAGTCTTGTTAATCCTCTTCATTGGTGTTCTCAATTATAGGAAAGGCTCTTTGAATGTCGCTTAAGATATATTCAGGTTTGGTGGGGGTAGAATCTTGTTTTCCATACCCTAATCCTTCATGATAGGGATTCTTTGTTGCTTGGATTAGTTCAAGGATCCCTTGTTCGTGAAGGCCCATACCGCTTATCCTCTGTAGCTTATTTGTTTGATAATATTTGGACCCTTTTAGTACTTAGTAGGTAGGACAAGAGCTTTTTGTTTTTCATCTTCATCTCTATATAGCCATGATGAAGCATCTTCAAGGATATATGGTTCCATGAGGTGTATTTTCTTGAAGATTGGAGATGGTTTGCATTTGATGATCACCATGGAGATTTCCTTTTTCTTAAATGCACCAAATGTTTTAGGAGATGGTAGAAGTTGTCCTTGTTGGCAAGAGACACTGCTTAGACTTGATAGGTGTTGTCATTGATGACAACTAAGATCATCCCAAACATCCGTATAACACAAGTTGTTCATATCAGAAGTCAGAATTAGAATTTGTCTAAGTCCAGGTAGTAAAGAACAGAGCAATAATAGAGTTTGATATCTTGATCTAGATCTGTCTGGTGGAAAGGCATGGTTTGCTGTAGACCTAAGACAGTTGACAACATTTCAAAGACACTCTAAATCTAGAGTTTTGTCCTCTGGTGATAAAGGATTCAAAAGATATTAGCATCTGAGTACCGGCTCCCAGTATGACAGCAGACAGAAGAAGAACATGCAGACCTTGCAGAAGATCTTGATTCAAGATGTATGGAAGTTGATTGTTGGACAAATGGTGGTGATTAGTGATTATGTCAGACATGAGTAATGATTTCCAAGAGCAAGTTTTGGTCTGCACCTCAAGTTATGCATAAATCCAGCCGACAAAATAAAGGTTCTAAGTTTTGTTAAAGCTGACTGACAGAATGATTATGCATCATGTTGCAGATATATATAAATGATGAAATTAAGTGTTTGTGTGTGGTGTGAAGAAGGTGTATATGTGAAAGGAGAAGAAATCTAAAATGTGAATGAAGGCAGATCAGTAAGAAGAGCAGAAGCAAGATGAAATGTGTGAGATCAATTTTTGTACTTAACCAGAACTGAAATTCATGCAGA
The DNA here is from genome assembly GCA_027924645.1 of Cunninghamia lanceolata. Classification (NCBI taxonomy): domain Eukaryota; kingdom Viridiplantae; phylum Streptophyta; class Pinopsida; order Cupressales; family Cupressaceae; genus Cunninghamia; species Cunninghamia lanceolata. Next base: position 5,488,826 of record BSBN01000859.1, on the reverse strand, counting down.
GGTAAATGCTATTAATTAATTCAAACCTATGTCTTTCTCTTGTAATATTTTATAGGTAGTAAGCCTCCATTTGAGTAGTGAGCTCTGGGTAGTGAGCCCGAATGCATGTGCATTCCCATTTGTAAAATACTTTTAGCAGGGTATTGATTCTTGTGGGTTAACCCCCACTGTGATTTTTTTCTTAACCGGGTTTCCATGTCAAAAATCTTGGTGTCAAATGTGTTATTAATGTTTCTTCTTATGTGATGCTGAAATGTTTATTTCATTAATTTGATTATAAGATGTAAAGAAAGTTTAGAGGAAGAAAAAGTTGTAAATGTGTGACAACTGATTCACCCCCCCCTCTCAGTTGTCCGGACCTAATCCAACAATTGGTATCAGAGAAAGGTTCCTTTGAAAAGCCTAATAGCTTGAAGAAATGATCTTGGAAGAAGTTTTCAAATGGGTTCATTCAAAGATCAACTTTAGGCGGCCCTGGAAGAACTTGTTCAGTCTAAAGAAGAAATTAGTAATCTAAAAGTTGAACTCAAAGATGCTTATGACACCATTGAAATGCTAAAAGATAAATTGAAGAAATCTCTACAAAGGAAAAAGGAACTACGTCTGTAGCTATCCAGCTTACTTGAAGAAAATGGCATAAATGAAGCTTTGGAAGAAAAGACAAAGGAATGTGAGAAGCTATCAAAAGAAGTTGTTCTAAAAATTGAAATGGAATCTAGGGTGATGAGGCAAACTAATGTTACTGAAGAAAATTGAAGAAGAACTGAATCAAAAACTAGAAGAGAGAACTAAAGAATATTGCAAATTAGATAGAATAGTTGGACATCTAGAGTTTGATTTACAAGAAAGTAGAGACAATGAGAGAGAACTTGAAAGGCAAATTGTCATACTTAGACATGACCTAGAAATTACAAATGAATATAAGGAGAAGTTCAAGATAAGCTCAGCAAAACTAGAAGCACTACTCAAAGGACAAAAAAAGGTTGATAACAAGCATGCTCTTGGATATGAGAAAGGTGAAAGCTCTGGATCTGGACAAAAAAAATTTCAACCAAGGAACAGGAGAGATAGAACTAGAAAACCTCCAGTAAGACAGCCTAATGCTTAAATATATCCATCATTCAATGGAAATTGTTTTAGTTGATATAAATTTGGTCATAAAACTACTCAATGCAAAAGTAGAGAAAAACAAAATGGTCCATCTTTCTCCAGTCAATGCTTCAAATTCAAGAGGTATGGTCATAAATCCAATAAATGTAGAAGTATTGTAATAAACAACTCTAATAGCAATTCCTTCCATGGCTACTACTTTGCTTGCAATGGATTTGGACACATGGCTAATCAGTGAAGATCAAGAGGAAATCAAGGTTATAAGAAAGAAAATGTTTTGTTCTTTAATTGCAAAAAATATGGTCATATTGCAAGATTCTACAGAAATAAGAACAATGGAAGAAGAGGTCCAGTAAGTAGAAAACCGGATGAGCAGAGACAAGATAAAGGAAAAAGAAAAATTAATGCAAATGAGACTCATAATGAAATAAACAAGATATGGGTCAAGAAAACAAATATGAATGATAGTAATGGATCCGTACCCAAAATCGGTGCTGAAAATTCCTCCGGGAACTGATTTGGGAGCCATGGCTCAAGGGGAGCAACATCGCAAATCAAATTCCCCTAGCTAGTAAGTGAGTGCCTGAATCTAGCACAATAGAAAAAGGTACCTTGAATTGAATCAGAATAGTTGGAAGGATTTCTAGTAGAAAAAGGTGGAGATGGAAAATTACAAAGTAATTCATGTAAAACTGTACAACAAACAGAGTAACCGGATGTATTAGGGCAACACATTTATTACAATAGTAAATTATGTTTTGCAAAGGCATAAAAGGCTTCTCATTCATCATTTGAAACACCTTACATTCTGGAACAAAGAAGAGTGAACTAAGAGAGAATTTGCAGAAAAGCAAAAAGTGAAGATCAAATTCAAAGAATCCCATTCGACTACTCAAAGAGAAACCCTGAACCGAAAAAGAGGTATTTTTTGTAAATCATTCCGAATTCCATTATTGAAGATGGCTACTCCACTGGTTGTAAATGTTACTGAGAGGCCACATCCAAAATTCAAGAAACATCCATACAAATCTATAGAAATTGATCATCTAGGAGCCTTTTCTAATGTTCTTTATTTAGTTCTACATGTGAAAGATATTAGGGTTTACATACATGCAAACATTGAGGAATTTGGGAACTCAAAATTGTTGGATATTTTTTATTACCATCTAAGGGATGAGAGTTACGACATCAAACCTGAGTTCAAAACATTGGATAATAAACATTTTGCACAGGTTATCCATTTTCCAACCTTTGAAGAGGATGAATGGGTCCGAATGTACTGAGTAGAATACATGATAACTTTATATGGCTAATGAAACCCTTCAAGATCACCAAGGATACCATTAGGGTTGTGACTAGATTACACATAACTGGTGGACTGGCTCTATTAAGGGTAGTGAAGAATCAAACTATGTCTGAAGTCACCAGATAAAAGTTTGACAAGAGAGCTATGACTATCAATGACATCACTAATCTAGATGTCAAGTTTGCCTCAATGGTAATAAGTTATAAGATCTACCACTCTAGTAGGGAGAATTTAGTCTCCAGAACAACCATTTATGCTACATATTAGATGATAAAGGAAAATGCAGATTATGATTTGTGTGAGCTATTGCTGAACTAACTAATGGAGAATCTATAAAAGGTTAAGAAAGATAAGAAGAACTCCTTCAAATATGTTATGCTGGTCATATGCTTATTCTTCTATTTTATGAATGAATTATGAGATTCAAGAGGCTTAGTCTAGACAAATGATAAACCTATAGCAATACAAATTAGAGATTATTTGTATAACCTTGGTGATGGAAAAGCCCAAAGAATTGCACTCTAGGGCTACTTTAAGAACTTTTAGAACATGATGCACTCTAGGGAATGGATCCCCAAAACAATAGTTGAGAAATATAAGGATACAATTTGTTTCATGGTAGACACAGATCAGTGTTTGATGGAGGTAGTGGAACCAAGGACTGTGTGGCTCATGCCCATCAGATATGAGGTTGAGGAAGATGTATTGGAGTTGTATGCTCAACATTTGTTGAAACAACTTAAGGATACTAAGGTAGAAAGGTTTGGCACTTTTGAAGAATTGAATATTAAGATCCATATTGAACTCAGGGAACCAGAAATAGAAAGAAAAGTGAACAAGCAAGTTGAAGCATATGAAGAGAGCATAGGTATAACCAAAGAAATAGTAAAGGCAAATAGAGAAAGGTTATAGAAAATTGAGAAATAAAAGAAAGAAAAGAATCAAAGAGGTGCTCTGGTAGAGACCTCTACCAAAACAAGAACAACTAGGAGCTCTACTGTAGCCCCTATTCCACCGAAGACTAAAGCAAAATCATCCAGTGAAGTAGTGAAAAGAAAGAAAACTAAGGTAACAAGAACCCACAAGAGCACACAAGATGATGAGGAAATAGAGACAAATGAAGAAGTGAAAAAAATAAGATGTAAGAAGGTCAAAACTTCAAAGACCTCTGAAGATTAGCCTTTTGGAAGTAGTAAGGCTAGTAAAAAGCAAGTTACCGGTAAGGTCGCCATGACTATTGATGAAATTGTAAAAACAATCACTGTTCATGGAAATTTAAAACTTATAAGAGTTTACTACAATAATCTTGATCAAGTAAATAAGAAAATTTTAGAAGATGCTATTATCATATATCTGAATAAATTCAATAGAGCCCTATTGGAAATCTTACAAGAACTTCGTAAAAGTTTAAGGAAGGTAATGTAAATGAGGAAAGAAGTAGCCAAGGATAAAGACATAGAACTCAAAGAGTATGTTCTCTCCTCTCTATGACCTGTATTGACCAGAAAAGAAGCAGATAGAATCCTCAGAGAAGTTAAAGATAAATTCAAAAGCAAGATCCAGATGAACAAGCTAATGCTTGGTGAGACTGAGGAAATTGCGAAGGAAATAGAATAAATTCTGAGAAAGGCTCTAGACAAAAATAAATACTATATTACTTGAGAAAAACAAGTGGAAGAAGACAATCCTCCTACTCCGGAAAAAGAAGCTCCTGAAGAAGAAACCAACAAGAGAACTAATGACCAAAGCACTACTCTAGATCCTCTGGAACTAATCCATGAGGAGACGAATAATGGACTTGATTCATTAAATCCAAATATTGGAGAAGGTCAGGAAGAGGAACAAGTCAATCAGGAGGACATAGATATGGTAGACAAAATGGTTGATGCAGGGGTTACTCCACCACCTGATCACTCTGGAAAAGAAGAGAATATTGCTACCGCTTAGAACCCTCTGGATCATGTAGCAAGTGGTGAACCAACAGGAAAGAGTGTCTTGGTGAAAACATAAAGAATAGTAAAACATATAAAGAGGCAGAAAAAGGAAAGAAAGATAAAGCAAAAGAAGATGGTGCAAATGTTGAAGCACCTAAAGAAAATGTTAAGAAACTAGATGAGCAAAATGATGGTTCTATAATGAGTGCAAGAGACACTGCAGATGCACTGAAAGGTCTTCTTGAAAAAGAAGTGATTGGGCTTGATGAACCTAAACTACTTCAAGGTTTAGCCAATTCAGATGCCCTCTCTCCAATTCAACTGATGAAAATAGCATCATTCACCCAAGTAAAGGCTAGAGAAAAGATGTTAAAGTCCCACATGGAGGACAATGAGCTACTGGGGCTTGCAACCAAAATTCTAGAGAAATTAATCCTAACCTGTGAGAAGAATCAAAATGATTCCCCTTGCATCCATTTGAAAAATCTTGTAAGTTCAGTAAACTAACATTTTGAGTCTTTTGAAAAGTCTGCAGAGGCAAAGGTTCAGAAAGAATTTTGGAATAAGAAATTTAGTCAAGTTAAGAATTTGATAAGGAGTGATAGATTGATACTAGGCATTAGCATAAAGAGCATTTAGAATGCTCTAAGTGATGCAGGAGATATATATAAGTTTTGCCTATCATGGACTAAAGTCAATGAGGATGTTGAGAAGAAGATAAGGAACAAGAACATAAAATATCAATTCTATCTCAAAATTTTGATCCTCTAAATACCTCTCCTATAAGCCAAGAATGTTAGGTCATTAGCTTGATAGATGAAATAAAGGGACTTGAAAAAGAAAAAATTGATACTATGAAGAGGACGTGTGAACTTCGGGGATTGATTTCCCCCAAGTTGGAAGCCATGCATAATGCCCTATCCAAAGCCCAAAATGCACTTCAGACAAGTGATCCTGCAGATCTGGCAATGGCAGAAGCATATACATTTTTTCTGAGTGGGCACATCTCACTTTTGGATGAAATGAAGAATACTTGGGCTTCTAAACTTGTGCAATTAAAAACTAGTTTTGCAGACATTCTCAATTTCATGTAAATAGGATTTGATGATTTGTTTTACATATGCGGCAGTATAGACAGAATTTTTGGAGAATTTTAGCTTACAGATCCCACCCTTTGCCATTGATGTCGAAGGGGGGGTGAAGGATAGTGAAAAATGAGGTACTCAGCATAGGGGGAGCACCGGATTAAGTGAAGGGCACGAATGTATAGACAAAGGGGGAGTCGCTCTAAGACACTTAGTCATTTTTCACTAAGTGTTGGCATCAATGCTAAAGGGGGAGATTGTTGGCAAGAGCCACTAATTAGAGTTGATAGGTGTTGTCATTGATGGCAACTAAGATCATCCCAAATATCCACATAACACAAGTTGTTCATACCGAAAGTCAGAATCAGAATTTGTCTAAGTTCAGGCAATAAATAATAGAGCAGTAACAAAGTCTGGTATCTTGATCTGGATCTCTCTGGTGGAAAGGCATGGTTGGCTGCAGATCTAAGATAGTTGACAACATTGGAAAGACACTCTAAATCTAGAGTTTTGTCCTCCAATGATAAAGGATTCAAAAGATATTAGCATCTAAGTATTGGCTCCCATTATGATAGAGTAGACAGAAGAACAGACAGACCTTGTAGAAGATCTTGATTCCAGATGTATGGAATTTGCTTGTTGGACAAATGGTGGTGATCAGTGATTGTGGCCAACATGAGTAATGATTTCCATGAGCAAGTTTTGGTCTGCACCTCAAGTTATGCATAAATCCAGCTAACAGAATAGAGCATTCATAAAGGTTCTAAGTGTTGTTAAAGCTGACTGACAAAATGATTGTGGATCATGTTGCAGATATATATAGGCAATGAAATTAGACAATTAAGTGTGTGTGTGTGTGGTGAAGAAGGTGTATATGTGAAAGGAGTAGAAATCCAAAGTGCGAATGAAGGTAGATCAGTAAGAAGAGCAGAAGCAAGATGAAATGTTTAAGATCAGTTTTTGTACTTAATCAGAACTGAAATTCAAGCATAGGTAGATGCTATTAATCATTTTAAACCTATCTTTCTCTTGTAATATTTCATAGGCAGTGAGCCTTCATTTGAAAAGTGAGCTTTGGGCAGTGAGCCCCAATGCATGTGCATTCCCATTTGTAAAATACTTTTAACAAGGTATTAATTCTTGTGGGTTAACCCCCACCATGGTTTTTCCCTTTAATAGGTTTCCACGTCAAAAATCTTGGTGTCAAGTGTGTTATTTATGTTTCTGCTTATGTGATGCTGAAATGTTTATTTCATTAATTTGATTATAAGTTGTAAAGAAAGTTTAAAGGAATAAAATATCGTAAATGTGTGACAACTAATTCACCCTGGCCCCCTCTCAGTTTTCCAGACCTAATCCAACAGTCCTACACAAAATGTTCCATGTATGTTGTATTCTCCACATCATATGTCACTAGCTTTGATCTTGATCTCTGGGATAGGTGATGGTGAGGAGGTGGCTACAATGTTGGAGGGATTGATTTATGATATGGATGGTTTTTGATGAAGGATAGATGGTTTGATGGCATTATTATATGGTCAAAAGGGGTTTTCATGCCCTTTCAAGAAACTACAATATTGGAAAGGATGAGGATTAGTGTATATGGTAATCTTAGCGCCATTATATGGTAATTTAAGATATTAGTGAAAGGTGGATGGAACGGCCTGCATGGTATGGATCCATGGGTGGCCTAGGATAATGTTGTAGGGGAGATCATGATCAAGCACTTGATATTTCATCTCCAAAATCTTATGTTCAACTTGAATTGGACACTTGATAGTCCCTTTGGATAGTCTTTCGGTGTCATCATACCTTTTGATGGTTATGATTTCACTTGAGTCTACAATTACATCAAAATATCCTAGTTATTTTATTAGTTTGAGAGTGCAAAGATTTAGGCGAGAGCAACCATCTATTAGAATCATTTTATGGTATGTTTATATATGTGGACTTTGATGTGGAGGGCTTCATTGTGAGATGTGTTAGTGGCGGGAAGATCTTGTTTGGAGAAGGTGAGATGATGGGTGATGAAAGGTGTCCCACCATAGCTTGGAATTGATTGACATTAAAGTCATTGTGAATGTGAGTCTCCAACAAATCTTTCTCAAGGACTTCTTTGTGGAGAGGTGATGTATGAAGCACTTCAAGGATGGAGATTTGGGCAGATGTTTTTCCAAGTTGTTTGACAAGGTTGTATTTTTTTGTGGGTGGGTGAATTATGGGTGTGGAGATAGAAGGTTGATCATCGATATGGGCTCCTTGAATAGATATGTGGCCATAATGAGTAGTGACGATGTAGTTAGGATTTTTGTCTCGAATGGTGATGGTAGAAACTTGGTTATTACATTCTTCTATATGCTTCACAATAGAATCATGTCCCAACAACTGGAGAGTGCAAAGGAGAGCATATGTAATAGTCTTCTTCTGCAACATCTATACAATACTTGTTTCTAAAGGAAATACTTCTTCTTGTGCTTGACATCCATACAATAAAAATAGTTGATATTAATGACAACCAAATGCATTCTCCAACCATTGTTGACATCAATGAAAATAAAATACCAACACCCAAAAGGGTACATATTAACATAAAGTAATCTCAATAACAAAATATTTGCTACACAAACATGATAGCTTACCTTCATGCTTCATAACATAAATAGAATTACATTGCATGATAAACTAAACAAAGTATAACACCACATAGGAAATTCATATATACAAATCACAATTCTTAATTAGTGACCACATGAAAGTTAGATCCATAATAGTCATAAAGAAAACTCATGCTATCAAAAATCATTCCTAATACAAAATCACCAAAAGTTTTATTGCCCAATCAGTGCATGAAGCAAGTACACAAAACTAATCTTACAACCCACTTGCATCATCATTAATTTTCCAGCCACTACTAGGCTTGGCATTCACACTTATGTGTACATGTGTCATCATGGCATCATACCAAAGTCATCAATACTTAGCTAAAATTGATACATGGAATCATAAAAGAGAGTCATTAAATAAAATAATTATCTAGAAAGACAAATAGACACCCCATAGAGTGGTTCTCAAAATAGAATCACATGGAGTCCCATCCATAATTCATACAAAGAATAACACACAATAATTCATCAATCAAGCAAGGACCAAATTTTTCCTTTCTAACTTATATTTAATTAATGTTATCCATTCATTAAATTTTACATACAAGTTCCAACTAGGTCCAACAAATATTTCCAAGTTCCCAATGAATCATCAATTCATTCTTGGATTGTAATGTCCCTCATTGACATTGAAAGATAGACAATAAATCTTGTATTAATCAACTTCTTTCTTCTCACCAAAGTTATTAAACTTCTTCCAAGAAAAAAAATTTCACTAAAACTTTCCCCCTTAGGGAAACACTTATACCACCACATATTCCAACTATTTTCTACCTGTACATCACCAAAGATAAAAATTTTATCTATAACTTCTTCCCACAAGATTCAAAAAATGGTTAGTTGTTTTTTATGACCACTCTCAACCATTTATCGCATGAGCTTATCTTTACTAATTTCTTCTGTATTAGTTATGCCTTAAGGAAAATATTCTCCAATCATAATAGCTAAACGTAGCTTGAAACATCCATCCTTAAATCCAAGTGGTTATACCTTCTCAATGTTCTATGATGAGCCTTTTACCTTTTAAATGATTTTAAAAAAATACAATGAGTAATTTTAGTTCACAAATATATCTCAATAATTTCACACAATTATGTATGGTTTAATTGAGATTGATTAAAAATAATATTCATCTTTTTAAAATAATCTACCTTGAATAATACCAATAAATAATTTATTTTCATCAAAAGTTTAGCTTAATATCTATTTTTCCTTTTACTAAGTAGGTTGCTCTATTTTCTAGCTAAATTAATCCAAGATTTCTAAGTCATGGAACACTTTAGGAGGTACCTTTGCAAAACCATAGCATATACCTATGCACTACAAGTCCTTGCTAGGACCATCCTAAGTGTACTTTGTACCCTGAGTTAGACATACTCTGTATTCCCTCTCATATGCCCACTTCTTAATCTTGATCAAAATAGCCTTGAAAATTTTCTCTTTTTCCCAGCTCAACTAATAGTACATTTTTATAAGTTTTTATGGGTAGTTATCCAACCAGCAATATACTCATTCAAACAAAAAAGATATTATTACACTTTTAATCAAATGTTTTATACATGACATTTAATTTTATGTTTCTACTTACAAAAAATAGAAAATAACTTGTTTCTTTCTTCACTCTCAGGATTTACAAATATTTACATCATTTTCCATTTCACCTCTTTACCCAATATAATAATATTTTAGAAATTGCTTTCACTCTTAAATACATTTTACCCATATAATAATTATTTTCACTTCAATTTTTTTTTGCTAAATAGTTCTATAACATTTATTCCCCTATAAATTAGTTGCTACCCTTAAGAGCATGAGATTTATCTACATCATAATTGAAATCAAGAGTGTTTAGTCAAATAAATATCGATATTGATGTATGATATAATCAACCTTTTCCTAGGTAGCACTATTAATATTATAGCGAGTCCATTTATTAAATTAATAGATCTTATTTCAATAATACTTTTAGGTGCAATTTTAAATTCACAATTAGGTTCAAAAAAATATTTTTCCAATTAATAGCATGATTAGAACTATAGATATATATTTTAAGTGAAGTCACATGAAATACATTATGGATTTGTACTTGTGGTGGTAGCACAAGTCTATAAGCTACATGACCTTATTTTACAATTTCAAAAGGTCCATGGAAATGAGGAGCTATTTTAGCATATTTACCAAGTTTCAAGGATCTCCTTTTAGGTTTTACTCTAGAAGAAAAACTTGACCACTAAAATCAAACCGTCGAAGAGAAATTTTTGTATCATCGCAACTTTGATACCTATCCTAGGAAACCTACATGTTTTGTATAATTTTAGTAATAATTTCTTCCATGTCTAACAAATTTTCTTTTTCATACCAGATTTTATGTATGGGATTAGACCAAGAAATAGGTGTACTACAATTTTGATCATACATGGCTTCAAATGGTGACATTTGGATAGTTGAATGGTATCCTTGTTGAAATACAATGCCATTGAGAGGGGAGGGGTGAATCTATGGTATAGAAAACTTGTTTTACCAATTCTTTAAGTACTCACAAAAAGTCACTATTTCAAAATAACAAAGCAATTAGAAGATCATGGAAAATAAACCATAAGACAAGACACCATGACAGAAGATTTAAGTGGAAAACCCTAATCAGGGAAAAACCACTATCCATCCTCACAAAAGAACTTTATTGCAGTGTCTCACTGAGAGATAATCTCACTAATCACACCACCGAATCTCACTGATTACAATGTTGAATCTTACTAATTATAATGCTTACAAGAACACTAATTCCTTACAAAAAGGGAGCTCCAACTCCACACAAAAGGGAGCACCAACTCCACACAGAAGGGAGCGCAAACTCCACACAAAACAAGTAAACATACAAAGTTCTACACTATTTACAATATCATCAAAGGTTATAGGTGGATTCTGTAACTCTCACTCAATCACATTCTCTATGTGAAGATAGTCAAAATAGTAACTCACTCTTCCTTTAGTAACTTTTCAAAGGATAACTCTTCAAAACCATCATACACCCAACACAAAAGTACACTACTTTATTTACAAAGAAAAACAAAGATCTATCTATACTCCATAATCATTTTCTTCTTTTACCAACTATACAAAGAATGATTCTTCAAAATTTTATCAAGCTCGTCATAGATCAAATATGAAGCACCTGCATCACACACTTCTTTATAAAATCCTCACACACACCTCTGCAATCATTGCTCTATCAATTACAAGCTCTTAATACATTTGAACATATTAGTATGTCTCCAAACATATACTATTACCTTTCACAAATGTTTCTATAGAGGACTTTTCAACACTCATGTAAATATTCATTTCTTCAAAGATCCATCAACACATCACTACTTTGTTGTATTGGATCACTTCATCCTAGCTACAATACATCACAAACTTTCTCTCTTCTTATTTATAAGAGATTCTATAAAACTCATCAGAAAAAACTTTGCACACAAGAAGATTCACCATTTATAATCCCAACTAACTTCTAAGAAAAGGCTTTTTCTCACTTTTTCATATTGATTTTTAAGTTGCTCAATATTCACTGCCAAAGCAGTTATTAAAACTAACCAAACTACTGTGAAATGGAGGAAACATGCATCTTCCTATCATATGTGGTACTTGTAAGATGGCTATTATAGGTTTGAATATCTACCATTGATTTTAAGATTCATGCCCTAGATAAATTAAATTTGCACCATTGATTTTTCTATTGGCACCCTAATACAAATACTTCATTAGACCAATCGGTCACCACTAGAGTGAGGGGTTTGTTACCTCATGGCCTCAAACCCCTTAAGTGATCACTCAGGTGATCTATTACTAACTACATCAAGTCACCTTAAAATTAAAACAAAAAGAACCTATATGACTTAAGTTCTTTTTAACTTGTATTCTAGGTTTAGTTGACCATTAGGGTTTTAGTAATTTAGATTTTAGGTCTTCAAATATTTATCAAAACCCTTACTTTTCATCACACAACATTGGCTCAAAATACCACTGAACCCTGAACTCCGCCAATAACTTCTGTTGCAGAGAAATAGTGAAATGATGAAGACCTTTTGAGTTTGAAAGAAACACTTTTCTTTAGAGAGATTTAGGGTTTTAGGACTTAGAGATTAGGTCTCCATATATTGACAAACCCTAATATGCTAACAAGAAAACTTGATCTTGATCACCTATAAACTATCTCTACAAATTCATAATGGTGACAAGATAAAGAAACTCCTTTAAACATGAAACAAACAAACCTTTTCAACAAATGCATTTTGTAATCTCCCCTGACATTGATCACTACAATAGACTTTACTAATACAAGCACTATTCAACTTATAATATCACTTGCTTCTACTTATGAGTCCTTGATGATTCCTTTGACTAATGAGTGCAAACAACCTTTGACATTCATACTATGTTGCATCTACACTACTAGACATGTATACAATTGATCGTTTAGTGAGAAATCCATTGAGAAAATCCAACTGAGTTCACTCCATCACTAACAGACGTATATAAACTAAGATCTGAGATCACTATAGCATTTAGAGACCCTGTGAAAATAAATGTAACACCATGAAACCCTAATCATCCAAACCTCAATAATCCACATTACATAACTGATGTTGACATCAATACCAACACAAATTCAATCTTTCCAACAAACTCCACCTTTGGCATTGATGGCAACATTTCACTTTTGCAACATTTGAATTTCATAATTGCAAACCACCACCACCATTCAAACCTTACAAACTTGCCACACCACCATACAAACCTGCCACCAAGAAAATATAGTTGCAAGGTCATTACTCCCCCTTTGACATCAACTTATCACTTTAACAATCATGCTCATAGTAGTTCAATATATATGGATGCCTTACATTCTCCCCAGGATTAGCAATGATTGCAAGATATGCAAAAAATGGATTTGTTGAAAAGGTTTTAGAAACTTTCAAACAAATGCAATTGGCATGTGTATTGCCATTTATTCTCATCATAATGCGAGCGCATTATAAAGCGCTTGCATTATTGTCAGCTTTGTTTGACGTGTTTTTATCAGTTTTTAACAAAATCTAGAGCTAATCTGGAGTGTGCTCCCCATTAGGATGGCACTTTTTTCAATGAAAACTAAAAAAACACCACCATAATCTTAAGCTCTATGTTAGCTATCTAATCATATAATTTTTTTCACATTTTGAATACGTTTAGTGCTTCATCTTGAATTTCTTTTGTAAGTGTGTCTAGTTTTTGTCAAAAACCAGTGTCTAGTATTTTTGACTTTTTTTTAACCATTCATCAAAAATTGAAATAAGTTATATTTCTAGAAACTAGAATCCATTCTACATGAATTCAAAAAAAAAAATTGAATTTTCATTTAGTTTTCAAATATTTTAGGGGGAGCATGCTCAAATTTCTATTTTTCAGGATGTGTCCACTTTAAAATTACTAAAAAATCAATTATTCATTAAAAAATTATTAGAAAAATTAAGGATAAACTACATGGTGTTACCTAATTTCTCACTAGAGTGATTATTGAAATACTAAAAAAAAGTTAACATTTTAGGGGGAGCACACCAGATGCTATGTTATGTTTTCTTGAGAAAAACAAGACCAATTTGTGTGCTCCCCATTTTGAACCCCTTAATGTCAACCATTTTTAGAAAAAAAATAGTAGTTTAGAAACTAGATTTGGAGCACTACAACTCTTGTTTTCATTCCATCTTCAAATTTTGAGTGTAGATATCTTCAATTTCTCATCCAACATCAATGTTTCCTAATTTCAGAAAAAATGTGGCAACTTAAGACCCCATTTTGGTCCCTCATCTTTGTGCACTTACCCTTTGCATAATTAGGGTTTTGATGTATAATTGATCATAATTAAGCATAATTGACAATCAAATCACACAAATCCAAGTTTCTCTGCATTCTTAAGTGACCAAGGCCCTGATGGTACATTACCACTTGACTCAAGGTCCTTGAGTGTGTAATGGTGAAAGGAGGATAGGCATAAACTAAACAAACCATCTAATCAATCCTATCCAAATTTCCACATTACATATGTTATATTATGTATAATGGTATAGATTCAAATATTTATGAATGGGAAATAATGAATCATGAATTTATTGTTGATGCACATGTAAGAAGGTACTTATCTTATTGAAGTAGATGTATTTTAATGTTTTTAAATAAGCATGGTGCATGCACAAAAGTTTGAATTAATGTTAATGCAGAAGAGCCAATAATTTGTCATAGTTTGTTAATATGGAAGTAGTTTATTGAATCCAAGTATGTATAACAAGAACTTTGTTTATAAAGAGAAAATTATTAGACTGAATGAAATAGTTGAATAAAATATCCTTGAACTTATGAAATACATAGACAATATAGTAGGTCAATTTAATATAAGTGGCTCAAAATTGACTTTACAAAAGCTAATTATTTTGCACGGACTTTAACCACATGCTCAATGAGGGCAAAGGAAAGCAAGGTCCATCTCCAATGGAAACCTTTTGTAAAAACTCAAGTTTTATGGTTAGAACCCTCCATTAGTAGCAATGATAAATATAGAGTTAAAACATTTTTGTAGCATCAATTTACAATGGCAAAATACTTATATACTATCGGCCTGGTAATTTGTTTTGTGTTGCAAGTAATAGCCCACACAAAATGTGCCAAGTGTCAGCACAATGTGATTTTAAAGAAGGGAAAAGGATAAAGGTTCTTAAAAGCTGTGCAGATGCACCATGTGGCATGGTGATAAAAGGGTGACTGGCAAAGTGTCTAGTAGTGGAGGAGAGTGCAAATGTCTCCATTTGAGTCTGTAGGCTTCAAGAGTCAGAAGATGCCACATGTTTGTGTCGCATTCTTTTTGCCTTTTTTTTGGTAAAAATTCTAAGTCGTGCGGAGAGTGCCAGGTGTCGTAACGGCAAGGATTCAAGAAGACACTTTTGGTAAAAGCAACTAGGATGAGCACTAGCCTGCCACGTGTCCCAATTTTGAGGCTAGCGGGTGTTGCCACGTGTCTTGAGTGTCAAGTAAGTTAAAAGAAAATGAAAGAAGAAGCCAAAGGTGCCAAGTGTCAATATGGCATGCATTTGAAGAGTGTTTTGAATGGAACCAAACCCAATAAGTGCAGGGCACCACATAGTAATTTTGAGCCATTTAGAAGCCTGCAGAAGAGGCCATCTGTCCCAATGGTATTGATTGTTATAGAGCCATGTATTGAGCACTAGTCAACCAATCAAAATGCAAGGATGATGCATAAGTAGATTCAGAAAGATTTCATATGCATGACAAACTTCAGTTCAGTATTGTAGGTGGTTAAGAATCTTAAAGGCTATAAGTGCCTCTAGCCCCATCTTTCTGCTATAAATAGGGGAATTTTGTAATTGATATAGGGATACTAAAATAGGAGAAGAAATATGAGAAGGGATTTTTGTGGTGTGACTAGAATATATCATTTTGCCTCTGCAGTTGTTTCAAAAAGAAAAGCATCGTAGATCTCTACATATTCTATACCTTATGTATTCTATTGAATCAATTAATGAAAGAAGCCTCTGTTTTGTGCCAATTTGGTGATATATTCTATGTCTTTATTGCAATTTCTTTAAGTTTAGCCTCTGAGGTTAGATCTGTTTCATAACCTATTATATTAATCATGTTCATTGCTCTTTAATACAATAGAAATTATAAAGATTTAATCAATGTGCTTTTTATAGAATCAAAATATAAGCCTGGTGTATCGCCTTAGAAGTTACTTTACATAGTATATGTAATCTTGTATTTTCTTCCCTTTCCCCGAAATCCTTTTGAAAATAGAAGAGCCAGCTTTTATAAAATCTAGAGGTTGCTTCAAAGGTCAATCCCACATCTTTGAGGTTTCCCATGTTGGTGATGGATTAAGCCTCAAAATTTATACATCAACAATTTTTGGCACACCTGGTGGGACCTTTTCTTGATTCTTGATCAAGATCGCATGAGCTAGGGATCAAAGAGAAGTCAAAGCTATGGACCAACTACTAAAGCCCAGTTAGCAGCTAATCTGGAAGTCTTGTTACCGGCTTTATTAGCCACGCCAAGAAGAAGGGCAAATCAATCAACTAGAATACTATGAATAGCCATGGCAGTCATTATTCCTCCATATCCACCATGGAACTTTGCAAATTGGACCAACAATAGCCCTCTTGTTCTCCCAACACCACTAGATACTTGGGACTAAATCCCAGGTAATGCTTTGAAAGCATTACCCAAGTTCTCAGGGGAAGAATCCAAGACTCTAGCTGAACATCTCCAAGATGTGGCAAATGTTTGTGATGTACATTTCATCACAAAGAAAAATGTGGCTATTAGGCTACTGGCAACCTCTTTCAAGGGAAAGCCTCTAGATTGGTACAGGTCACTGGCCACAAATTCCATCTCTACCTAGGATCAGTTGGGAGATGCCTTATTTGCAGGATTCAGTGAAAAGGGTGACCGATCATCTTTGCTACAATGTTTAATCACCATAAACAGAGCGCCCCAAGAAGCCATAATGGATTTCAACACTATGTTTTTGAAAACTTGGGATAGAATCCCTTCCACAACTAGGCCATCAACATGTATGGCAATTGTATTTTATCTCAAGGATTTTAATTCTGATACACTTTTCCAATGCCTCAACAACCCATTACATCGATACCCTCTGCTCCTCCATCTAAAATGGATGATGTCAAGAATATTCTTAGAACCTTTTCAAATGAAATTATTAATCTCAAGAGATAGTAGACTACTTATCCAAAACCTCCTTACCAAGGATTCCAAGGGAATAGGTCCCCATATCAGCCAAACCAATACCATGGAGTACAAAGGTCAAACCATCCTCAACCATCAAACTAACTAGTTCCAGTACCCATATCATGTTACAAGTTGTCCCAGGTAACCCAAGAAGGGAAATGGTCCTTGGGCAAAATAATATGGCAAAAGAATCAAATGCATGGTGTTTCCCTTGCAACAATACACACATGCCCAGAGATTGTCCTAGAGGTAACTTATAATAGATAGTAGCAGAGCAGGGAAGAGTGGAAGGTCAAGCTATTGTTCCTTTAGGGTCTTTTTCTTATCAATCACCTGGTGTTCAAAATGGAACAATGGTAGTGTAGATGCAAGGAATGTCAATTGAACAAGAAGGGAAAATTGCCCCAAAGCATGCCTTGTTTTCATGGATTGAAGATGAATATTTAGTATTTATCAATGAGGCATCTACTTCCAAGAAACCCCTGGTATAGTTTGATTATTTGACTAGGTCAAAGAGAAGAATGGTGGAATAGGCTAAAACTAACTCCAACAAAGAAACTAAGGGCCCTCCATCCCAAGGCCAACACGCTCCAATTTCCAGACAAGAAGTATCCATGGTAGCTTTTAATTAAGGAACCTCCAACCCAGTGATGGAGAGAGAAAGATATCCTTGCTATCCTAAGACGCAAATGTTGGGTCCTATAATTATGGTGGAATAGTTAAAGAAAACCCCTGCAAATGTGTCAATATGGGATATGTTGGCTATCCCAGAATAGAAGTCACTATTACAAGAAGCATTGCAATCTCAGATGGATCCCAAAGTTGTTAGTCCAAAAGAAGGAGGCATAGATATGGGAAGAGCTCAAAACAAAGATGTTCCACCTTGGCAGATAGCTGCTTTGTTAAATATCACACCAGAGGTAAGTAAGTCTAAGCCAAACCCCTTTTATTTAACCCTAATAGTGGGCAAGAAACTATTACATAACTCCATGATAGACTCGGGGGCTAGCACTACAGTCATGCCTCAACAAGTAGCTGATGCTTTAAAAATAGAGTATGAACCATTAGCTAGAGGGGTTATGCAATTAGATGGAAAGTTTGTCCAAACCATAGGAATCATCAAACAATTCCCATTACAGCTATATACATGTCGAAATATAACTATCTTGCAACATGTAGTGATCATTGATATTCCCCCTATGTTTGGATTATGCCTATCTAGAGATTTTACTGCTAAAATAGGAGGGTATATGTCAATAGATTGGTCAAACTTGATCTTGAGAACTAAGTATGGGACAAAGATGAAGGTGCTATCTGAATCCCTATCTAAAGAACATATCACTGAGGAACCATCACCAAGGATTGAAGCATCTCATGCTATGATGAATAGGGAGGAAAGAGCTTTTACTGAAGATATACGGGAATGGACTAAACATGATCAAAATGAAGAAGAGAACAATCAACTGATGTCCATGATGTAGAGTGACCCCTATCGCAACTATGACTCTACTGATTTAGGAATATATGTAATCTTTAAGGAAGATCAAGAGATACCAAACATAATGAGTCAATAGATAGCTAAGAAGAATGATTCTAATGAAGACTCTAGAATTTGAACTTTAAATTTTGATGGAGCCAGGAGTAAAAATGGTGCAGGAATAGGCATCTATCTTATTTCACCAAAGGGATAAAAGATCCTCATAGCCATACACCTCTAGTTTTCTTGCATAAACAATGATGCCGAATATGAATCTTTGGTGCATGGCCTAATTTCAGCCAAGAAGAAAGGAATACAAAATCTAATAGTCAAAGGTGATTTAGAGCTACTTGTGAAATAGATTAGAGAGAAAGTTGTGGAAAATATGTGAGAATGAGGTCTTATCGCCACAAGATATGGGACCTGATCGATGGTTTTGATGCTTTCAATATAAAGGTCCTACCTAGAACTTAGAATGCTGAAGTAGATAGAATGGCATAAATTAGCTCTTAGTTTGACCCAACAAGTGATCTGCTCATCAATAATGAGGTAGTGAAATTTATTATCTGACCATCAATCCCTAACAATGTTCAAAATTGGCAAGTTTTTTATAGTGACCTACAAGTCCTTTTCTTTTTACAATGGTCTTGAGAATTCATTGATCAATTACAACCAAATATTCAGGAAACATATGGTGATCAGATCATCTAGTTGAAGTCAAATAAACTACCAAGGGGGTTGATAACCTTAGAAAACCTATTTGACCTAGATGATGCAAGTCTAGACAAGAGAAAGTTCATGGCAAGTAAAGAAGATTATTCTAAAATTAATGTCGGCAAAGGAAGAAAGTTGAAAGTAGGTAATGGCACCACTCAAGAGTAAAAGGATAATTTAATTTCTTTATGCAACCAATATGATAGGGTGACTACATGGACCTATCAAGTGCGAAGCAAGACAATCAAAGCCTCAGATCATGGCAGAATAGTAAAGCAAGGTAAAGAAAGATGAAGTGTGTGAAGTCAGTGTCCTGAGCTTAACTGAAACTGTAATTTTGCATATATAGATGCTTTTCTTTAGTTCAAACATTCCAGTGAACTCTTATAATTGATCTTGTAGGTAGTGAGCCTCCTTTGAGTAGTGAGCTCTAAGTAGTGCACCCGAAGGCATAT
The DNA here is from genome assembly GCA_027924645.1 of Cunninghamia lanceolata. Classification (NCBI taxonomy): domain Eukaryota; kingdom Viridiplantae; phylum Streptophyta; class Pinopsida; order Cupressales; family Cupressaceae; genus Cunninghamia; species Cunninghamia lanceolata. The sequence continues at coordinate 5,469,283 of BSBN01000859.1, read as the reverse complement.
GCCTTCCCATTTTGTAATACTTTTAACAGAGTATAAAATCTTGTGGGTTAAGCCCCACTGTGGTTTTTCCCTTAATCAGGTTTCCACCTAAAAATCCTCATGTTCATGTGTGATGATCTTGTTATTGTTGTTCTTAAGTTCATGCTTCTTTCTTTTGAATGTATGTTGTAAATTAATAAAGGAACATAATAAAGAGTTTTACAGAACACTGATTCACCTCCCCCTCTCAGTGTTCCTTAATTTCAACAATTGGTATCAGAGCTTGGTTCCTTGGAAGAAGTTTAACAGCTTGAGGAAGATCTGGGAAGGTATTTCAATAGGTTCATCTAGGTATTTTGATGGCAGTAATGGACAACTACAAGTTTCTTTAGAATATCTTGATCAGTCTAGAGTAGAAGTCAATGAACTGGAAAAGAATCTTAAAGATGCTAAGGATTTCATTCAGACTTTAAAAGGGCAACTAAGAAAATCCATGGAAAAGAGGAGGGCACTACTTCAATAGTTAACAAATCAGAATGAAGACAATGGCATGGATGATGATCTGAAAGAAAAATCAAAGAAATGTGAGAAGCTGGCAAAGAAGCTATTGTATTGGTACATGAAATGGAATCCAAAGTGATGAGGCTAACCAAGGAAATAGACAAAAGGAAGAAGACTGAAGAAAACCTAAATCAGTCTCTGAAAGAAAGAACAGAAGAGTGTTGTAGAACGGACAAAATAATTGGCCATCTAGAGTCTGATCTACAAGAAACTAGGTATAATGAGGAACAACTTGAAAAGTAAATTGTCATTCTCAAGCATGACCTAGAAGCTACAAATGAATACAAAGAAAAGTTCAAGATAAGCTCAGCTAAACTCAAGGTAGTACTTGATAGTCAGAAGAAGGTAGATGATAAGCATGGTCTGGGATATGAGAAAGGTGAAATCTCTGGATCTGGTCAAATAAATCCAAGAAGGAATCCTAGAAGGCCTCCAGTAAGGCAACCTAATGCTCAAAGGTATCCATCTTTCAATGGAAATTGTTTCAATTGCAATAAATTTGGTCATAGAGCTACACAGTCCAGAAGCAGAGTAAATCAAAGTGGTCCATCTTTCTCCGGTCAATGCTTCAATTGTAAAAGGTATGGTCATGGATCCAATGAATGTAGAAGTATGATAATGAACTACTCTAATAGTAGAAGAAATGTCAATTATTTCAATGGCAATTGTTTTTCATGTAATAGATTTGGACACATGGCTAATTAGTGAAAATCAAGAGGAAATTGAATAAATGAGCAAAGAAATGTTGTGTGCTCTAATTGCAATAGATCTAGTCATATTGCAAGATTTTGCAGACGCAGGAATGATGATAGAAAAGGCTCGGTAAATAGAAACCAAAACATGCAGAGACAAGATAAAGGCAAGGGTAAAGTTGATGTGAATGAGATCCAGAATGAAATGAACAAAACATGGGTAAAAAAAGTTGAAATGAATGATGACAATGGGTTTGCACCAGAATCTGTTGCTGATAATTCCTATAAGAATGGAAATAGGAGCTTTGGCTCAAGGGGAGCTACATTGGAAATCTAATTCCCCCAGCCAATAAGTGGGTACCTGAATCTAGCATGGTGAATGAAGATAAAGAAGCCTATTGAAGATCTATTGAAGAAAATTTTAGAAGAAATGAAGCTAATGCAATTGATTGTGGAGCAATTGAAGATTGACTGCATGCAAAAATAGTGTAACTGGATAAATTAGGGTAAAAAATTTATTACAATGGTGAATTAGGTTTTACGGAGCATAAAAGGTCATTTACTCAACATCTTAATCACTTTGTATTTGAAGAGAACAAGGAGAAGAGTGCTTGAGATGAGATTTGAAAGATTTGAAGTGCAAAAAGTGAATTCGATAGCTAACCCTAACCAACGAAACAAGGTATTCTTTGTGAAACTCTCTGAATTTGCAATCTCTAGATATGGATAGTTTGTTGGTTGTTGACATCACTGAAAGACCCTATCCTAAATTCAAAAAGCATCCACACAAATTAGTAGAGGTCAATTTGTTAGGTGCCCTTTCAAATGTTCTGCATGGTGTGTTGCGCATTGAAGATATTAGGTCTTACATTCATGCTAGCATAGATGAGTTTGGGGATTCAAACTTAGTAGATTTGTTCAAGAATCATCTGATGGATGAGATTCATGGTCTTAAACCTAAGTATAAGGTGCTACAAGTCAAACATCTCATTCAAGTTATTAGGTTCTCAACCTTCGGTGAAGATGAGTGGGTTCGGTATGTACCGAGTCAGATGCATGTTGAATTCATGTGGTTGATGAAACCCTTCAAGATCACCAAGGATGCCATCAAGGCTGTAACAAGATTGAACTCATCTGGTGGACTGCCAATGCTAAAATCAATAAAGAATCAAACTATAAATAAAGCTACCAGATCAAAATTTGACAATAAATGATATAACTGATCTAGATGTCAAATTTGCATCTATGGTGATTGGGTATAAGATATACCACTTGATGCAGAGTGCCAGTAGAAGCGAATGAAGATTTGACTATATCTTCACTATCGGCAAGACCTTTTTCTTTTCTCACCGAAGCAATCCCCCTTTTGCCTATCGGCAAGACACTATTCTATCGGCGAGCTCCTTGAATCTTCTGCCGACGCTATCGGTCACACCGATGAGTGTCTAACTCCCGCTTCTCCATCGGCAACACTTCATACATTGGCCGGTCCGCCAGAAGTCTCCCCGACGAGGTTCCTCACACCGATACTCTTTATCGACGATACTCCGAGGATGTCTCACCGATCGGCAAAACTATATACCGTCGGCTAAGTGTATTTTCCTTAGCCCGATATCATTTCTCTCACCGATGCGAATAACAAAGGTATGTGTCTCCGACACTATACCAATCTTCGACGAGACGGAGAGCCTTTCACGCCGATGAAAAGTTTCATCGGATAGACATAGTCTATTGGGTGTCCTCCAAAAAGTTATTCCGATGCTCGGTATTACGCCGATGGACGCCAACTGTTCTATGATGCCGAGTTAGAATTCCTTTCGACTGAACAATGGAATTTGGCCGTTTCATATATCAAACCCTCGATCACTTGTAGCAATTTGATCCCACATCAAAACTATCCAATTTCACTCCGATTTCCCGACTAGCCACATGACGATGTCTAGTCGAACTTGACTGAGTTCGCTGGCTTCCTGGGTAAGAATTCAACAGCAATAAACGTGAAAAGTCTTTCCCCCATCACACTGATACTATACAGGGTTTCAGTGGACAGAGGAAAGGGCCTCCATGTATGAATCAAAACCCTACTCCTAGGTTACGAACCAGTCACTGTGGAACCGTGGGTTTTACACCGTCTGCACACTACAGAGTCACTATGGATTGACAGATAGCATCCGGTTAGGGACTCTATTTACAAAATCAGGATAAAGATATCAAATCACTAAGAACAACCAAGAAAATCAACATAGATCATACCCAGAACTCTCTTTATTCAGTTATCAAGAAGAACTTGTTGTAATACACACTTCTCTCTCTGCTCCGTGTGACATACAACCTACCTCTAAAGAAGATGTAGAGACAACAGTTATTTCCCTCCAACCGTGCAAACTGATTTTCAAATCAGTTAGCCATTGGGTTACCCTTCATACAAGCAAAACTACATGTGTGCCTTGCACAATTACATTCATGGGACCAAATTGAGCCTTATTACAAAATGAAATGGCTTTAGAGCCTTATGAGACAACAAAAGAAAAGATGACCTTGCACGACAGAGAATGTGCTCCTGCACCATACTCCCCCTGCAGGAAAAACTCAAGTCCCTTGAGTTGCTAACTGCTGAAGTGTCTTCCCATGCTTTAAAATATCTGCTTCACTCATCCAGGTTGCCTCTGAATCAGGAAGATCCTGCCACTTGACCAAGTAGTCTTTGTATACCCCTTTTCTTGTCTTCTTGACAATTTTGGAATCCAAAATGCATTCCAATTGCAAAGGCTTACTTGGAGGTAAATCTCTGATCCAGTCTTCATCTTCAATCACAGCATCTGAGCCATCTTCAGCATGTAATGGAGGTCTAAAAGGGAACAGGTCTGCAACATTGAAAATGGGAGAGATACCAATGCCGGATGGTAATTCTATCTCATATGCATTTGGACCAAATTTATGCACTACCCTACACGGTCCTATCTTCTTCATCAATAATTTGGTTGGTTGCCCCTTAGGTAATCTTTCCTTTCTGAGATAGGCCATCACCAAATTTCCTACCTTGAACTGTACCTCCCTTCGCTTCAGATCTGCCCTATCCTTGTACTTGGAGACAGTTTTCTCCAACTGAAGCTTGGCCTGATCATGTACTGTTTTCATGGTAGCAGCATAGTCTTCTCCTAGAGCACTCCTTTTATCCCATCCTTGGAGGTCTTTGAGTTCAAGTGGTCCTCTTGGGTGGAAACCATAAACTATTTCAAAAAGGGCTTTTCCCAGTACTTCTATTTCTTGAATCATTATAAGCATATTCAGCTTGACTGATCACTAAATCCCATGCCAATCCATGCTGTTTGGTAAGGCATCTCAAAAGGTTTCCCAAGGACCTATTAACAACCTCAGTCTGACCATCAGTCTGGGGATGGTAGGCTGATGAAAAAGACAACTGAGTGCCCAATTTTCTCCATAGGGTCCTCCAAAAATGACCAACAAATTTGGAGTCTCTATCAGTAACAATTGATAGGGGTAAACCATGAATTCTGACCACTTCTCTGAAAAAGAGACCAGCAATATGAGATGCATCATTTGTGCATTTGCATGGCACAAAATGAGCCATCTTACTGAATCTATCCACAATGACAAAAACACTGTCTACACCCCTTGCTGTCCTAGGAAGACCAAGCACAAAGTCCATACTAATGCTTTCCCAAGGTCTGGTGGGAATGGGCAGTGGTTGGTACAAACCAGCATTAGAAGACATACCTTTGGCCTTTTGACATATGGTACAGCTTGCAACATATCTCCTTACATCTGTCTGTACCTTGGGCCAATAATAGAACCTGGTGACTTGTTCCAAAGTCTTGTCCAACCCAAAATGTCCTCCTAAGGCTCCATTGTGCTTCTCCTTGATGATATTGTCCCTCATTGAACATTTAGGAACACACAACAAACTACCTTTAAATAGGAGTCCGTCTTGCAACACAAAATCAAAATACTCACCATGAAAAGTGTTAGCCAAACTTGCACACACTTCATAGGCAGCCTTGAAATCTGCATCATCCTTGTACAACTCTTTCAGACATTCTAGACCCATATGTTCCATTTGTACTTCCTGTATGACCAGTATCCTTCTACTCAAAGCATCTGCCACTTTGTTGGCAACACCTTTCTTATGCTTAATAGTGAAGGTATAGGCTTGCAATTGTTCCATCCACTTGACGTGCCTATGATTCAACTTTTCTTGACTATTTAGGAGGCTAAGAGCATGGTTGTCAGTAAAAACAATGAACTCCTTTGGCAGTAAATAATGTCTCCATTTTTTCAGAGCTTGCACTATTGCATACAACTCTAGGTCATAGGTAGAATACCTCTATTTGGCCTCATTCAGCTTCTCTGAGAAGAATGCTACTGGATGTCCTTCCTAACTAAGAACAGCACCTATAGCCTGTTGGCTTGCATCACATTCCACAACAAATACTTTGTCAAAATCAGGGAGTACCAACGTAGGTAACTTGGCCACTTTCTGTTTCAACAGTTCAAAACTATCATCTGCTTGTTTTGTCCATTGAAATTTACAATTCACTCCACCTTTGATGGTATTGAGAATAGGAGCACTTATGTGACTGAAACCTTTAATGAACTTCCTATAAAAAGTTGCCAAACCATGAAAACTTCTTACATCTCCCACTGTCTTAGGAGTAGGCCAATTGAGAATAGCCTCAACTTTTGTAGGGTCCATTTTCAAACAGCCATTGGAAATCACAAATCCAAGATACACTAGTTCAGTTTTCATAAAATCACATTTATCCAAGTTGATCATCAACTTACTCTCATGCAATTTCTTTAACACCTGTCCAAGATGCTTCACATGCTCTTCTTTGGTCCTGCTGAAAATCAATATGTCATCAAGATAAACAATAACAAATTTTCCAATAAATTCTACAAGTACCTCATTCATCAACCGCATAAATGTGCTTGGAGCATTACTGAGACCAAATGGCATGACAAGCCACTCATAGAGACCTTCATTTGTTTTGAAAGCAGTTTTCCATTCATCTCCCTGCCTTATTCTGATCTGGTGATAACTAGATTTCAAATCAATCTTGGAATAGTAACATGAACCACCAAGATAGTCCAACAGATCCTCAATTCTTGGCATAGGAAATCTATACCTTATGGTGATCTTATTGATAGCCCTTGAATCTGTGCATAATCTCCATTTGCCATCTTTCTTAGGAGCAAGTACACTAGGGACTGCACATGGACTAAGACTTTTCCTAATCAAACCTTTCTCCAAAAGTTCTTGAATCTGTCTACCTACTTCTTCATTCTGCTGTGGTGTCAACTTGTAGGCAGCTTTATTGGGTAATGTGGCTCCAGGAATCAAGTCAATCTGATGACTTATGTCCCTCATAGGTGGTAAGGAGTTAGGAGTATCCTCTACCACAAGATCTTGGTACTCATCCAGTAATTGTTGCACTTCCAATGGAATCTCCTTCTGCTGTTTGCTTCGCTGATTGGATACAGGCTTCATCATTAGTGCATACCCTTGGGTATCCTTCTCCTTCATGAGTTGTAGGAACTCTTTGCCACTCACTAACATGACACTGTTGTCATTACTCTTCTCTCCAACCTGCTCTGGTAAGGGATCCATCTGAAACTTCTTACCATTCTTGGTGATCATATATGTATTCTTTTCACCATCATGCTGTGCCTTCACATCATACTGCCAAGGTCATCCAAGAAGAAGGTGACAAGCATCCATAGGAATAATTTCACATAGCACCTTATCCCTATAATCACCTAGTTCAAACTCTACCCAAGTTTGTTCTTCCACAAAATAGTTCTGATTCTTATTCAACCAAGATATTTTGTGAGGATTAAGATGGGGTAATCTTTTCAGTTTACACTTTTCTATCATTTCAGTAGACACTACATTTTCAGTAGAACTTGAATCAACAATGATTTTACAGAGCCTACCATATGCTTTTCCTTGGGTTCTGAAGAGATTCTTCCTTTGTGGGGGCTCCTGCTTCAATGGCATCTTCACGAGGGTCCTCTTAATCATCATATTCTCTCCTTCAAGTACTGGTGCAGCACTACCAATTGGTGAGTTTACACTTTGACAATCATCCTCCTGCAATAGTTGGTTCCTTCTCCCACCATCATGAGAGCTAGATGCCTTCTCAGGGCACTTACTTGCAGTGTGGCCTACTTGATTGCAGTTGTAACATCTTCCAGTGAAGACTCCACGTCCTCTGCCTGCACCACCACCTCTTCCTCTGCCATTAGGTCTTCTCCAACCTCTGAAACCACCACCTTTCTGTTCTGTGTCAGAACGTGATTCTTGTTGACTTGAACTTTCACCTTTGTTTGGCTGTCCTCTGCCAAAATTACCTCTTCCTCTATTGTTCCTGCCACCTCTTCCTCTGTTATTTTGATCACCTCTCCTTTTCAGTTTATCCTCTGCCCTAGAGGCTAATTGAAAACATTCATCCACAGTCTTGGGAATCACCATACTGAACTCATCCTGTATATTGTACCTCAGACCATCCAGGTATCTGGCCACCATCTCTTTTTCTTCTTCTCTGTGATTGGCTCTCATGCTCAATCTGTGGAATTCTTCGGTGTATGTAGCCACATCCATATCTTTCTGCCTAAGATGATTAAACTTTCTGATAGTTTGCAAATCATAATCACATGGTAGAAATTTGGCTCTCAGCATGGCCACCATTCTGCTCCACTTGGTGATTGGACTCTTTCCAATCTTCTCCCTTTCACATTGAGTGTAGTTCCACCAAACTAATGCAGAACCTCTCAGTCTGGTCTTTGCAAACTTTACTTTCTTACTGTCACTATACTCTTTGAAGTCAAAGTAATTACTTATGGCTTCAATCCAGTCCACCAGAGTATCTCCATCCAGTTTCCCATTGAACGTGGGAACGTCCATTTTCAGATCACCACTATCTCCATGACCCTTGAGTGCGTTCAGAAATGCCTTTTGATCAGCAGTCATACCTTCTCCTTGAGGATTCTCCCCAGTTTCTCCTTCTTCATCCTCTTCTGACTCAGAAGTGCTTCCATCTTTCTCTTTGGATCTTTCTTCCTTCAGTCTCTCTTCGAGCATTTCTTCCACCATCTTCTGGATGGCTGCTTTACTCATCGTCTTGGGAGGCATTGTGCTAGCCTCTGTTTCTATCTCCAATTCTTCGTCTGACATACACAGCTGTGATTCAGAATATTGGCTCTGATACCAATTTGATGCAGAGTGCCAGTAGAAGCGAATGAAGATTTGACTATATCTTCACTATCAGCAAGACCTTTTTCTTTTCTCACCAAAGCAATCCCCCTTTTGCCTATTGGCAAGACACTATTCTATCGGTGAGCTCCTTGAATCTTCTGCTGACGCTATCGGTCACACCGATGAGTGTCTAACTCCCGCTTCTCCATCGGCAACACTTCATACATCGGCCGGTCCGCCAGAAGTCTCCCCGACAAGGTTCCTCACACCGATACTCTTTATCGGCGAAACTATATACCATCGGCTAAGTGTATTTTCCTTAGCCCGATATCGTTTCTCTCACCGATGCGAATAACAAAGGTATGTGTCTCTAACACTATACCAATCTTCGACGAGACGGAGAGCCTTTCACGCCGATGAAAAGTTTCATCGGATAGACATAGTCTATCGGGTGTCCTCCAAAAAGTTATTCCGATGCTCGATATTACGCCGATGGACGCCAACTGTTCTGTGATGCCGAGTCATAATTCCTTTCGACCTAACAATGGAATTTGGCCGTTTCATATATCAAACCCTCGATCACTTGTAGCAATCTGATCCCACATCAAAACTATCCAATTTCACTCCGATTTCCCGACTAGCCACATGACGATGTCTAGTCGAACTTGACTGAGTTCGCTGGCTTCCTGGGTAAGAATTCAACAACAATAAACGTGAAAAGTCTTTCCCCCATCACACTGATACTATACAGGGTTTCAGTGGACAGAGGAAAGGGCCTCCATGTATGAATCAAAACCCTACTCCTAGGTTACGAACCAGTCACTGTGGAACCATGGGTTTTACACCATCTGCACACTACAGAGTCACTATGGATTGATAGATAACATCCGGTTAGGGACTCTATTTACAAAATCAGGATAAAGATATCAAATCACTAAGAACAACCAAGAAAATCAACACAGATCATACCCAGAACTCTCTTTATTCAGTTATCAAGAAGAACTTGTTGTAATACACACTTCTCTCTCTGCTCCGTGTGACATACAACCTGCCTCTAAAGAAGATGTAGAGACAGCAGTTATTTCCATCCAACCGTGCAAACTGATTTTCAAATCAGTTAGCCATTGGGTTACCCTTCATACAAGCAAAACTACATGTGTGCCTTGCACAATTACATTCATGGGACCAAATTGACCCTTATTACAAAATGAAATGGCTTTAGAGCCTTATGAGACAACAAAAGAAAAGATGACCCTGCACGACAGAGAATGTGCTCCTGCACCACCACTCCAGCAAGGAAAAATCTGTATCTGGTACATCCATTTATGCTGCCTATCATGTGTTAAGAGAGAATGCTAATTATGACCTATGTGAGTTGCTGTAAAACCAGATAATGGAGAATCTAAACAAGATCAAAAAGGACAAGAAGAATACATTCAAGTATGGTACATTGGTATTGTGTTTGTTTTTCTATTTCATGAATGAGTTACCTAGCAAGAAAAGCATGTGTTGGACCAATAATAAGCCTGTTGCCATATAAATAAGAGAGACCTTGAACAATATTGGTGACCCCAATGCCCAAAGGACTACTCTTTGGGGATATTTCAAGAATTTTTAGAACATGATGCAATCAAGGGAAAGAATCCCTACATATGTGGTGGAAAAATACAAGGATACAATTTACTTCATGGTGGAAATAGATCAATGCTTTATGGAAGTAGTTAAACCAAGGACTATATGGATCATGCCCATGGGGTATGAAGTTGATGAATGAATACTGAAAATGTATACTCAACACCTTCTGAGAAAACCAAAAGATACTTCAGTTCAGAGATTTGGTACATATAGTGAACTCAGTGTGAAACTGCATGATGAGCTCTGGAAACCTGAATCTAAGAGAAATATACAAAGGCAAGTTGAAATGTATGCAGAAAGAATTGGCATAACAAAAGAAGCTATGGGACAAAATAGGGAAAGGATAGAGAAAGTTGAGAAGGATAAGTAGGACATGGAACAAGGAAGTTTTTGGTAGAATCCTCTTCTAAAGCAAGGACTACTAGGAGTTTAGGTTTAACCTCTAGTGCATCACCTTCTCCTATTACAAAAATACAAAGAAAAATCTACCGGTAAGGAAGGAAAAAGGACAAAAGTAATGGCCAAAAGGTCATATGTCAATGTGGAGTAGGAAGATGAAGAAGAAACTGAGTCATATGGTGAGGTCAAAGAATTGAAGGCCTCAAGCACTAAAGGCTACTAAAGTATCTAAGGAGAAGCCCTTTGGAAGCACAAAGTCAAAGAAAGTAGAAGCATCAAGGGTTGCCCAAGACAAGCCCTCCGAAAGTGTAAGGGTAAGAAAAAGACTAAAGACTAAAAAATCTACCTTGTTAGTTAAAGATATTGTGAATGCAATAACTATTCATGGGAATTTGAAGCCCATAACAAAATATTATGATAGCTTTGATAAAGCCAACAAAATAATTTTGGAGGATGCTACTGTTAAGTACTTGAACACATTTAACAGATCACTTGTGGAAATTTTATCTAAAATCCCTAAGAGTCTTAGTGACATTTTGGAGATGAGAAAAGAAGCTACCAAAGAAAAGGATTTGGAGCTAAGAGAACATGTGTTGTCTAGTCTATGTCTGGTCATGTCTAGTAAGGAAGCAGATATAATTTTCAAAGAAGTTGAAGATCAATTCAGAAGCAAGAAAAGGATGAATAACCTAATGATTGGAGACATTGATGAAGTGGTCAAAGAAACAGAGCAAATTCTGAGAAAAGCCCTGGACAAGAATAAATTTTATGTGGTCACTGAGGAACCTGATGCTGAACACCCCTTCCAAATGAAGAAGAGTTTAAAGAAAACGAGAAGCAAGATGAGGTAGATGACTTCTCTATTCTGGAAGAGGAAATATCGAACAAAGGAGATGAAGAGATGGTAAAGGAAGATAATGTTGATGGTACAGAGGATACTCAAAATCCTCTAGACCATTCTTGTGAGGCAAATGTGGAAATGAGTATGGAAATAAATTATCCTACTGAAGATGATTTTGAAAAGAATAAAGAGCAGAAAGAAAAAGAGGTTAAGGACAAGGAAGATCAAGAAGAAGAAAATAATGATGATGCTACTACTGAGGATACACAAAATCCTCTGGAAAAGAATGTAGAAGACATTGTTGATGATGTAGAGATAGTTGAAGCAGAGAAAAAGAGTGAAAATGATAAGCAAGACAATGTGGTTGACTCCGGGGAGGGAGAAGATGCAGGCCCTAATGAGCATAAAGCTGAAACATCATATTAGGCAAGAGATAGTGCAGAAGCAGTGAAAGAAATTTTGGAGAAAGACAAACAAGTTATAGAGATCTAGATATAGTACAAGGTCCAATCAATTTTGATACTCTTTCTTTGGTAAGAAGATGAAGTTGGCCTCTTTTGCACAAGCTAAGGCCAGAGAGGAAATACTGAAGTTTCATATAGAAGATATTGAGTTGCTTGGTCTGGCATCTAGCATTTTGGAAGAGATCATGCCTACATTTTAGAAGGATTCATCAACATCCCCGTCCGGTCAGTTGAAGAATTTGACAAACTATGTTAGTACTCACTTTGAGTCTTCTGAAAAGTTAGCAGAAGTCAAAGTCAGGAATGAACTTAATCATAAAAGATTTAATGAAATGAAAAGAATAAATGCCAATGATAGAATTATGTTGGATACTAGTGTAAAGAGTATTCAAAATGCCCTCACTGAAGGAGGAGATGTGTACAAATTTTGTCTATCTTGGTCAAAAGTTGTAGAGAACATTGAGAAGAAAATAAAGGAGTCCGAGCAAAAATCGTCAAATGTATCTCAAACCTTTAATCCTTTGACAGTATCTGCAACAAGTCAAGAAGGTCAAGTAGTCAACCTGATTGATGAAATAAAGAAATTTGTAAAAGAATAAGAAAACATTGTGGCAAGGATGTGTAAACTCTAGGGACTGATTCTCCCTAAGTTAGAAACAATGTTCAATGCTCTGACAAAAGCTCAAGTTGTTGCTCTAACAAGTAATCCCACTGATCTGTAGAAGGAAGAGTCATAGGCATTCTTATTCAGTGGTCATATTTCAGTTTTGGATGGCATGAAGAAAAAATGGGATAGTGAATTGGAACTATTGAAAAACATTTTTGGTGATGTGTTTAAGTTTATTTAGACAGGACATAAGGATTGTTTGTACATATGTGGAAGTATGGATATAGAATTTTTGTGTGAATTTTTGGATCCAGACCTCAACCTTTGCCATTGATGTTAAAGGGGGAGAGGAAAGTAGTGAAAAATGAGGAATTCATCAAAGGGGGAGCATTGGAAATCACAGGTGTACATAGTAAGGGGGAGTTGTTCTAACACTTAGTCATTTTTCACTAAGTGTTGCCATCAATGCCAAAGGGGGATATTGTTGGCAAGAGACACTGGTAGGCATGTTAGGTGTTGTCATTTATGGCAACTAAATCTATCTTACACATCCACATTAAATAATCTGATCATATAAAAAGTCAGATGGCAAATTTGTCTAAGTCTAGATAGATAGGAATAGAGCATATGATAGGGTCCAGCATTTTGGTCCGCATTTCTCCACAGGTAATCATAATGTGTTGTAGATCTGAGCATATGTTAAGGGATGTCAGGGCTACCTAAATCCAAAGTTTTAGCCTCCGGTGATGAAGGAATTGAAAGTTACAAGCATCTGAGTATCAGGTTTTGAATAGATAGTTCAGTCTAGTGAAGAATAGGCCGACTTGATGTTTGATCCTTGTGTGGATTGGGAGAAGTTATTAGTTGAACAATTTATGAGATCTAGTGGTATTGGCCAACACGTGTGGTGACTTGAATACATAGTTTTTGGTCTATATTGATGTTTGTGCATGGATTCAGCTGACAGAACAATGTTCTTGAAATAGTTTCTAAAGGCCGACTACAGTTGATGAAATTTCATGTTGCGGATATATATATGATTGATGGATTTAAGCATTTTGTGATATGAATATGTGAATATGAAGGGATAGGTGCAAATTATAGCAGTGTCAAGTGCAAAGCAAGGAGATCTAAGCCCTAGATCATAGAAGAATAGTAAAGTAGGGTAGAGAGAGGTGAAGTGTGTGAAGTCAATGTACTGAGCTTAACTAGAACTGTAATTTTGCATAGTTAGATGTTTTTCTTCAGTTCAAACATTCCAGTGAACTCTTATAATTGATCTTGTAGGTAGTGACCCTCCTTTGAGTAGTGAGCTCTGGGCAGTGCACCTGATGGCATGTGCCTTCCCACTTTGTAATACTTTTAACAGAGTATAAAATCTTGTGGGTTAACCCTCGCCATGGTTTTTCCCTTAACCGGGTTTCCACATAAAAATCCTAGTGTTCATGTGTGATGATCTTGTTATTGTTGTTCTTAAGGTCATGCTTCTTTCTTTTGAATGTATGTGGTAAATTAATAAAGGAACATAATAAAAAGTTTTATAGAACACTGATTCACCCCCCTTCTCAGTGTTCCTTAATTTCAACAGTTATGAGTGGTATCATTAGGAGAGCATTGATCTTTATTAGAATGAGGTATTGATATTTCCACATGCTTGGGATTAAACTCTTGACATAGCTCTTATTTTTCTTGAATGGAAGTGGATGACTCTTGGGTAGGCTCTTGGTCAACAACATGAGAGGGCAATGAAGTCATGGGAGAAAAATTTTCAATAGGCTTGAGGGGTTGTTGGACCACATGATGGGGTTGAAGAAGTGGACATGGCATTCAAAGGTTCTTTGGTAGGATCATCAATGGGTTCTTGACATGGGGATGGTCTATTCCGTGCTAGTAGTCTTTGGAGAAAATTGACAAAGGATTCTTTGGTTGATGGATAAAAGCTTGGGAAGTTTGGTGGTGTTGTTGGTGTAGGACTAGTATTCTTTGGGATAGGCATTCTATTTGGTGGTGATGGAGGACTAGTAGATGGATTTGTGTATGATTCCAAACTTGAGATGGTATTTCCCTTATCAAGAGTAGCATTAAGATGTCTAAGGGATTTGTAATCTTGGTGTGAGGAGTGACTAGTACTAGCAAGTTCATGTGGAAGATTTTGAGATGGATATTGCATGAGTTGTTGAATTTTGACTAGAAGTTGTTATATTTGCAGTGATTGGTTTTTTTGAAGTGGTTGGATGATGGTTTGCAATTGTTGTATGATTTGTTGGTTTAGGGGTTGTTCTAGTTGGCAGAAGGTTTGGGCAATGTCTTGTAGTTCCTGTGCTAGGATCTTTTTCTCTAGTGTTGGGATGGAGTTACACATAGATTGAAGTATTTGGATTTTAGCTTGTTCCTCCAAGTATGCCTCAAAATCTATAAGATCCTCATCATCATTAGGAATGAATTCTGGGTTACCTTAGAGGATATATGGTTTTGGATTTGGCCTAGATTTGTTGATGATCACAACCATTTTGACAAATGAAGATTGGGCTAGGTTAAAGGATTAGAATATGAGTAAGATGATGCTGACTAAACTTCAAGTGGGTTGATGATGACAAATTTGAAATAGATCAACATAACTCGAGCTCTAAAGACAATTGTGATGTTAAGGTTGGAATGTTATAGATTCCAGGTGTGATGTTTGGTTGAGATTGACAACATTTGTTTTTTAACACACGCAAAACATTGCAGACTGAATATTTTGGACAACTCTGATATATAATCAGAGTAGAAGTCTAAATGGGGGCCTATATTAGCCCTAAATTTTTCACTAGTCTCAACAAATTTGAAAACACTCGTAAGCATGTACAACTTAGACTGGAAAGAGGATACTACTTGTTGAGTCCCTACTTGGATTTCTCCATATACTGAGTCCAAGTAGACAACTAGAGATATTGGTGACACTGGCTCCCCCTTACATGGCACAGGTACACCAACTCTCTTACCCCGAAGATCTAGAGATATTTAAACCAAGGTACTTTTGTCTTTACAATGAATAGTACATATAGGGCAGCTTCAAAGGTCTGACCTCCTACACTGGCAAGCAAAACATATTTTGGCCTCTACAACAATTGGTTTCTAGTTTGTGTTTTGGGATAATCTAATGTCTATACATGCAATGGTTCACTCATTTAAGAGGCCTCCCAGCCCTCAAAAATGGTTTTCACGCATCACATGGATATTGAGGGAGACTTTTGTCAGTATAGAACAGCGGCACCAGGTGATTGATGACTTTCATCACAACCACAATTATTTATATAGTAGACCAAAATGAAAGTACCGCTTGGGTCCTTCCCTCTCACAAATTAGGACGCATGCCCTATAAGGGATTAAAACATAAAAGAGATGGGTTTGGCTTCTGATCACTGAGTTTGCACAAGGTGAAAGCATACACCTACCATCCTTACATGATTTAAAGGATGCGTACTAACTGTCTTTACTTATACTTTGCAAATAACTACAAATTACACTATGACTAGTGATCCTTTGCATGTATTTACCATTTCTCTACAAATATTTGCATGAATTTCAAAGAAAACATACTTTATACCTCAAATTCATATGAAAGTTGTTAAAGATCTTTACAATTCACAATTCTTTATTCGAATCTAGAACAATCTCCTTCAGATAACTGTGTGCATGCTAATTATTTAAATATTTGGTACAAAAAGTCAAAGATTATGGTTTAGAAAACTTGATTCTATAGAAATCATTTCTCTGCTACTCATGTGCATAAATCTGATTAGCTATAACACTTCAAAGGAGTTAAATTCATGTATATTTCTTTAGAGCAATATCTCAAATTAACATATAGAACAACAATCATCAAAGGAAATATATCAAAGAACACCTAAATCTAATTACATTCTAAAATAGACATAGTAATTAGATGTTTGTATTCATTAACATATAAAAGCCATTTCAAATTTACAATGTTTTTTGACTTCAGAGTCTTTGAAAATATCATAAAACTAAATCAAACTTACAGACATTTCCCAGATACAATGAGAAACAGGACATTCCACATTATCTCCACTGCAGATATGGGCAAACTACTAACTCAATTCCCTATGCTCAAAGTATTCTGACAAACACTTCTATTGCAAACTTCACCGGTGCTTTCTACATAAGCCGTGTGTATCCAACTATACATACTAAATCCCCTTATATGGACTCAAAAGACTACCAGAGTCTCAAATTCAAATTCTCCTGCCAGTTGTTGCTTCAAAAATATCTCAAAAGAATATTCTCTCAGGCACAAAGATGCCTTTAGAATCTTTTAAAATATTTGAGTTTACTTGAACCATGTATCAATACAAAATCATAACAAAGTATAAATAGTGAATAAACAATTTATTCACTATCACTATCATCTTCTATCTACATATCCTTGTTCTTGTTGCTCATGTGTTGTGTGAACTTTGTCATTAGAGTGGATATAGAAGTACGACTGGTCCTCTGAGAAGCATCCCAAGTATACTATTGCATTTCAATGATGGTCTTCAATGACTGGGCTTTGTTCTCCCTATCTTCTATCCTCTTGTGATACTTTCTGATCTTAACACTTAGTGTCACCATATTTCAATTTCTTCCTCATCCAAATGGTTTACTGGATCATCAATGCAGGGCTGAAAGTTACCTTTGAATTGTCTTATGGTGTATCTACATCAAATACCTAGACCTAAGGAAATGGATGTTTAACCAAATCTTCCACCATCTTCATGTGCTTCTTCAACAAAACCTGAATATTATTTTCCAATTCTTGTATATTGTCCAAGCAAGGCCTTAATATCCCTTCTTCATATTTGAGCTCCATCTTTATTTTAGGAATTTGAAACACAGCCTACATATTCATAATACCTTCATTCACCAAGGACCATGTATGTCCTTCCAATGCCTTGAGCTTCTTTAGTTCATCTCTAGTTTTCTTTATTCTTTCTTGATATTTTTGCACAATGTGCTCACAATTATTTTGCTCAATCAGGGTGATGTTCCAATTGCCAATGGCAATTTTTATTACCTCCTCTCCTTTATGAATGAATAACAAAATCTTCCAACATGTTAGCCTCATGCTTGTTATTCTTTATTTCTTCTATTTGTTCCTTAGAAAGAATAGTTAACTCTAGAGCTAATTCTGGCATATTTTATATGGGATTAAATATCCCTTAAATGAATTGGTCATATTGGGCAATTTTCCCCTTCAAATACTATATTTTATGTTTATCTTTTCTCAATCTACTTGTAGTGAACTCAGTCATTTCCTGCAACTCTTCAATATGTTGCTCCCTATTCACATGACCGAGATCCACATTGATCACTTTGTATTCCTCTACAATTATTTCTCCTTTCTCCTTATCCACCTAGGGAATTGCTATTTTCACAGTCCTACCACCATAAGAATCCCTCTTAATGGCCAACATAGTTCTAGCCTTTCTTCTGCCTCTCTTCCCAACTTCACCAGCTAACAAGGTCTTAATGTCAATTGTTGTCACTTCCACTACTGTATCCTATCTCACTTCAGATTCCAACCATGTTGGCACTTCTTTATTTGTATTTGTGGCCTCTTCATCCAACACTTCTTCATCAGCTCCTTCTATGAACACTTCTTCTTGTTCATGCTCTTCTTCTTGATGTTGTTATGGAACTTTCTATTGCTATGGAGGTTGAACATGCTCTATATTTTTCTACTTCTTCTCATTGGGTATCTCAAGATTAGGACCTTCTTGTGGTGGATCTAGTCCTTGATCATCTCCTTATTCCTACATATCATCTGTAGACATGTTCTCTTGATTGGCTTCTCCTTGGTCATCCTATACCTTTCCCATATCTACACTCTCTTCTTCCTCGACCTGATTCTTCAATATTTCTTGGGCTGCTTCCTTGACCTCTTCCATGATATCACTTGGCACCATGTTTTCTAAAGGATCAATTATTTTAATACTCTTTATTAACTTCTTAGAGAGGAGAGGAGACTTAGGTCCTTGTTTGTCTGCTTCTTCATCACTACTCATTTCAAGGATATTCTCACTACCTTTTCACCCTTCTCCTCATCTCCCTCTACATCTTCAGTTTGATCCACATCTACAATTTCTACATTCTTTTGGGTAGATGGTTGAGCAGTAGATGTCCTAGCTGCCATCATTTCTTCAGGCATTTCTTATTTAACTTTAATAAACCCCTATAATTTCTTTTGTTAGGTTTGTACTGCATCTGTGGGTGTGTCCAAAAGTGTTTGTTTAGGTGCCTATATAGGTATTGTAGGTGTGTATGGTGGTTGTGATACCACCTCTACTTGTATTGAACCTTGCCCTGTTGAAGTATCTACAATAGATGTAGATGTCCCCTTTGTGGTAGACACAAATGTCCCGACAGGTATAGTGAATAAACATATCCCTAATGCATAGGGATCCATTATTGTAGCCCCGGTGTTAGCCTTTTCTATTCTAGCTTCCACCACCTATCTTTTCCTTCTAAGAAAATCATCAAAATCTTTCTCATTGTCTTGACTTCTCTTCTTACCCTTCTTGTAAGTAATTGTCACTCCTTTTTCTTTCAATTCTTCTATTCTTTCTTTTACCCAAATATCCAAGTATGTAAATACTGACTTTGAGACATTATCTATTGAAATTTCGTCAGATTGATCCCAATTTGGCTTAGTCAAAATCTCCTATGTGCTGTCATAACCTACATACAAGATGTTTTCATCATCATCTATGATTTCTTGGGGCACTTCAATTTCCCCCAATGTTCTCATCTGATCAAGAGTTAATCTTTGATGAGCTCTCTTCTTCACTTCACCTTCATTATCATAGTCTGCCCAAAAACCCTCAATGTGAGGTTGATGCATGTACTTCTTATCTATAAAGTTTTGAATCCTTTTGAAAGGATCAAAAGGTCAGACTATATCAAACATTGGAAAACTATAATACAATAATTTATCCTTTGATGTTTTTCACACAGCCTCATTGAAACACTGATACATTCCAATAACAAAGGGGAATTTGATGTTACTCCTGTTACACTAAGCCTTATATATTGCATATACATCTAATATTTATCTAGCGAATTCCAGTAACACTACTTTATTATATGGGTATCTTAGTAATCTAAAATGTTTTCCTTTGAATCCTTCAATTCTAATGTATGTGAATGTAGAGAACTGAATAGACCAAGCACTATGCAATGTGATGGCATTGTTTGTTGTTTCAGACAATCTTTGGTCTTTTTCTCCTATCAAAATCCTCACCAGATACATAGAAAATACATCATTCACCCTTATCCAATTCTTCCCTACATTTTGTGCTTGTAGGTTTGGGTAATGTTCATATACAAGAGTTTGTTCTAACCCACTTTCCAATGTGCCTATCCTTGGTATTCCATTCAATTGCATTTTAGTAGCATAGGAGTATACAATGTATGAGGACATGAATAATTTCTTATGATTGTTGAATCTTAAGGCTTGTGCATAAATTGCATTGTTGATTGCCAAAGATGAATGTACATACCCAGTTTCTTCCCTAATAAATTGTATGACTGAAAAAATCCAAGGCTCAAATGAAGCTGCATATTCCAACCCCATTACTCTTCTCAGTAATGTAATCATTATATATACCTCCTCCTTGAAACCCAACCTGTATGGAGTCTTAGGTACCCTAGCAGCTACCTTCAGTTTCTTTTCTAAAGGATACCAACCATAAAATATGGAACTTTTATATGTTGCTTCATTCTTCTTAAAATATTTAGAATATTTCTCTACATCAACCTCTTTCATCTTTCCAGTAGTCTTTAGCCCAAAGGTTTCTACTATTCCTTCTACAAACAAGTCTGTGAACACCACTCCATTATGTTTTATCCTCGTGGAGTTAAAATCATACCTCTGTAAAAACTCAATAACTAGGTCATTGCATCCATTGTAAAGGGAAATCCTATAGTCTTGTACAAACCAACATCCCAAATGTTTTTGATGGCTAAAGCCATGCCAAGCTCTTGGATCTTGTTCAATATCTCCTTAGAATTGAAATCTTCAATTTTAGTATCTAGTGCCATGTGTGAATAGTATATGTTCAAAGGGTAACCTCTAACTATAAATTCCTCTTTCACTCTATTTTCCTTCTTTTTGGCTTTTCCATCCATTTTCTCCATTTTCTTGCCTTTTGGCGGCATCCTAAAAAGATATACATTTCTTTTACAACCATGTCTATGTTTACTAGGGTTTTTTACCATGCATATTTACCATTTAACTTTTACCCTAATCTTCTTTTTACTTGAATGATACATATTTTTTTTGCTGCACATAATTTACGATTTTATCACATTGAATTACCATAATTAACTAAATTAAACCCTTTCCATTATCCAACTATACTCACTGTATACAATTCCATAGTTGTATTCTGTAAAATACAAGTGGAGTTTTAGAAACATACCAGTATTTCACAACTCATTGACTTTAAGAACATTGGCAAGAAATTTACTATTCAAATCCACCCAGCTACCGTTCCCAAATTTCAAATCACCCTTTGAATCGCCTTTACCTCAGCTCTATAAAATGCTCTACAATTTTAACTCTTGAATGCAATTATGAGAATTAACATAATCCAATTCCCTTTTACTTCTTTCAAATTCTATATTTTTAGTGGTAGATGTGTATTACGCTGTAATTAAGACATACAATTCAATTTGACTATAACTTCTCGTTCAATTCATATTTTGAATCTTGTATAAGTTATTTCCCTGCACTTTTAAATTTTATATCTCATATACATGCCCTTTTCTATTTTACTTTTTGTATATTTAATTTTGTATATCTCTATGTATATATTATACATCATCGAAATATACAAACTTGAACTCTAGTGGATTTGTGAAACAACTTACAATTATTTTTGAATTTGGATTTGTATCTAAGTTTTTGTATCCCTCTCTGTACTTAGCATTCATGTATCTCCAACACACATATGTGGTCCCCACCCAATGTATATAATATTCAAACCTTTAATTACGTCTAGCCTTGCATATTATTCTTTTGTATATCACCATGTATATCATATACATGCGCATATACAAATATCCATGATGTGAATTCTTTGTGTTTTAGTTATGAACACATGCACTTTATTCCATGTTTAATACTCAGTTCAAATCCGTGAATGCATCTTTCACCTTTTGTATATATAATACATGCGTCCAAATATACAAACACAGACTCCATTTCAAATTCATTTTGTTTGACTTTCCTAATTGCGTCCAGTTTTGTATATGTATATAAGATACATTTAGTTATACATACAAAACTACATATACCCATATGCATTCACTTTTCATTTCTAGACTCAATTGAATTTAACTTTCAGATCTAGCCTTGTATATTTGTACCAAAAGCATACAAAAACCATGTATATAGCATACCAATGAAATGTCTATCATTTTATACACCACTTTGAACTTATTTTGACATCCACCCATGTATATATTGCATTTGAATTTCTAATACATGTGCTTTAATATACAAAATACAACTTCAGATTTTAATGTTTTATATAGTTCACCATAAAACTCCATTGGGTCCAGACTTGAATATTTTAATGCATGCAATATACATTATACAATGAATACAGTAACCTGACAGACCAAAAACATAACATATACATGCAAATAACAATGTATATCAGATACACGTTGACCACCATCAATTCAGGATTGACTTTTCTTAAAACAAACATAACTTTCAAAATATGCAAAATTTTCAAATACTTCAAAAGGCAACCCTAGTTGATTTTTCATGCAGATTCTATTGGTAACAACCACTTATACCCAAACATTCTATAAATCAAATTTTAAGCACCCATGTCATTTTTCCTATACTACCAAGTAAGCAGAACTACCCAACCAAAAAGCAAAAGCCACAACAAGGGTCCTCATTTTTCTAAAGGGCCAAGATGGGGTGTGTTGTGAGCATCACAACATTAATATGCTATTGTTGTTAATTACTATGCAATGAAATATAGGAAAACAAATGAAACACTACTATGGTTATAGAAAAAGAAAAATTACTTTGCATTTAGTTGAATTCTTGTAAAACTTATCAGTATCACAGAATAATAATATGAAAATATTAATTTTTTATGTCAAAAATGAAGAATGTAAATCACTGATAGACAAATAAAATGTCATCAACAACATTTTGGAGTTGGGAACATGAAATATAGTATAAATGCCTAATAACTACTAATTCCCTTCAAATTGCCAAATTGTCTCATCATCCTCATTCCCCTCCCTTTGACCACATGATATCTAGTGTCATCCTGATCATGTTCTTCATTTTATTCTATCTCCATATCTCCACTTAAGAGTGTCTCATCAACAACACTACCACTACATGTGGTTTTGGTATTCATTGTGTCACTGCCATTTGTGCTATTATTGTTTAAAGTGTTGTACAACCCTCTTCTTTCACATAAGGACCTCTAGATTGTGAGTGCCCTATCAAAAGGAAAATTTTGGATAGCATATCTAATTGTATACATTCTCAAGTAGTTTTCCAAATTCTTGTCAATTTTATTTCTTATCCTTGATTTCAAGAACCCTAATGCACTAAAAACTCTCTCATCCTCGATCAACCCCACTATCATGGTTTGACATAAACTGGCAAGTTTGAAAATTTTTGAGAATGCATCACGTAATATTTCACTATGACTTAAGGTTGCCCAAAAATTTGTTATTGATCCCTCTTGGTGAGGAGCCTCCAGGAGTTTAAACTGTTTAATCATTGCAGTTGCAAATCAACTTGATTGCTTTGTAAGCTTAGTTTTATTTAAAATTCCTTTTATTTGTTGTCCATCAAGTTTTGTACTTTTGTAAAAATGATCTGATAAGGTCTCTATCTTGTTTTTATAATCACTTGGCTCATAGTTGACCCAATATTGAGGATACACTATAGACATGGCTTTAAGTAGTTCATGACAAGGGAATCAATCTATAATCTCTGAGGAAAGAGATTTTGCAACATTCTTTAAAGTAGTACTTACAGAAATAACAATATTGTCAAAATCTTCCCTTGAAATGAGTTCTTCTCTAATAGTACACTTGACCTTGTTAAAACAATGCATTGGTATCTCAAATCCCTTTACACAGACACATAACTCCCCACTATCATTAAACTATAAAAAAATAGTATGATTGGTCACATTTGTTATCAAGTTCTAGCTACTAAATTTTGGACTTATGAAGGACCTGTTTGATAGAGATAGATTATCGAGGGTCATGCATATCATTTGACACAGTTTAGTATATTCAGAAATATACATAGTTCTTTATTGGCCTTTTTTCATAAGCACGTTCATTTCCTCTAGCATGGGAAGAATACCAGCTCTAAAATGAGGAGTGTCTCTATGTCACGTAGCCTATATAAGAGGTCAGGAGCCCTGTCAACTGAGAAGTGATGGTGTACATTACACCATTCAAGGATTGATATTCTACAAAAACTTTTTTCATTAGTTCATACAAGGAGATCCATCTGGTATCAACATCCTTAAGAATCTTTTTTCCTACAATTACTCCCTCAGCAAAATGCTGAAATTCCAAAAACCATTTGGGACTTTAGCAGAAGTATTAGTGGAGCTCGCAGACTAGATCTTCAACTTTTGATATTGCAGGAAACTTGCTCGCCATTTTAAATAATAAATTCATTCTGTGGGCCATGTAGTCGATGCCAATCATGTACGGTGAAATAAGAGTTTATATCTTTACACACAAACCATTCCTATGACCTTGCATTACTGAACCTCCATCCACCCCTTCACACACCAACTTTCTGGCAATTGTGCAATCATCCATACCTCCAATTTCAATCAAAGATTTATTAACTATCTCAAATATATTTTGTGATGTTCTATTCTCCTTCATTTTATAAACAAAGAATAGATGAGGTTGGTGAACATGATTTCCCATAATATACACATGCATACATACCCAAGAAGTATTATCTATTGTTGTAACTTCATCTAGAGATAATGCAATAAAATTTGACTCTTATTTTTTCCTATAAATCATACTTTTCCACATCAACAAGACAACTTTCCCATTCCCATCCATTGTTTATTGACCAATGTGTGTTAGGAATATTAGGAATGCCCATAAAAGATAATAAATTATTATATTCTAGGTAGTCTATCATAGGATGCCCTCTAGTCAAAATATGAAAAACAACACCCGACTAAATACTTTTTGCCATTTGCACTTCTCCCATCATCTTTCCAAATTGAGCTTCAATTAAACCTCCACCTACATGAATCTTCACCTTTCTTTGCATATGTGCATCATATCTGAGGGCATTCTTACAGGAAGACATTCGTCTTTCATTTTCCATCTTATCACTAATTTTTCCTATCCATCTATGATTTGTTTTTCATAAACTTTGCCAATATGTTTTTCTATGGTGTTGAGTTTTAGCTACAACCTCTTGTCCCTACAATATTTCCAACTGCAAATCTTACACTTGCATTCTTTTGGAGATTCATCTTTGTTTGAATTCTCCACTGGTTCAATGAATTGGAATTTTGACACCTAATCAATCTAAAAACTCCTTTACATTTCCCACTCACGCCCTTTTTTTATTTGACTTTTCTTTTCCCCTTGCGTGCACTTGAAGGATCTTCATCTTCACTAATTTCTATAACTTCATTAACTTCATTATCATTTGTTGAGTCCGATTTATTCATATTATCATTCATGCTACCTTGGGTATTCCCTTGAACATCAATATCATCGTGGCATTGTCATCATTCCCACTACCTTGGGTATTCCCTCAAACATCATATGTGGCATTCTCATAATTCCTGGTACATTGGGTATTCTCTACCCCTGGAACATCATTGTGGCATTGTCATCATTCCTGCTACCTTGGGTATTCCCTGGAATATCATCCATGGCATTGTCATCCAAGTCAATAGAAGGTACAAGTTCTGATGTTGTATCTCCATCAGGTGGACTGCCAACATTGCCAAAGTATGAGTTTATGTTTATCCATTTTAATGAGCTTGACCTCCATTCACCACCCTTAGACAACTTCTTGTATGACATCTCTCGCAAATTAAAAGCTACAGAAAAAGTGTCATTTTGTTCAACAAGGAATGATAAATGATAGAATATAGATCCCTGATTCCTTGGGTCCTAGATTAATATGTCTCCCTAGTCCTAGACTCCTAACTACTACTCAATCAATATCCTCTACAACAAATTACAATGAAACCAAACAAAGACATAAATAATCAACATGAGTCTTATATTATTACACAGTAAAGAAATGATCACTTACCTTTTCTGTGACTCATCAATCCCTGTAGCTGTAACTTCTCTATGATCTTAAAGGAATCGAGGATTCAAGAGCTCAGATTTGAATAAAATGTCTAAAGGATTAATTAGAGTTTCAAATGCATTTATATAAATTCATATTTAGTGAATACCATGGGATTTGCAAATGGCAGTGTAATAATTTGGAAAATCATGTGTACTATTAATAGGACACTTGTAAATGTTAGGTGAAATGGACCTCCATGAAACACATATGTTGTAATTTTCTAGGTGAATAAGGCCCTTGGATTAGCATGGAGTTATAATTGTATTGGAGAAATTGGTCCTCATACATGTGAACCATTTAATTATACCGGTGAAATTGGTCCTCGTGCATGTCAACTCTTTAATGATGTTGGCGAAATGGGTCCTCATGTGTGTCAACCATTTAATGATATTGGCAAATATGTGGATGAATTCAAACATGCCTCTAAAATTCTAGGTGAATCACTATTAGAACCACATAGAATACCATGGAAAAAATAATAACTATAAATGACTCAAAAATTAATAGGGTGGTGAATTGAAACACATTGGACAAAAATCCAAAAAAAATAGGTGAAATGGTGCCTCACTGGTGGGAATGTGTTCACCAATTCCCAATTCATAGATATGAACTATTCACCAATTGGCGAAGATTTTCCACTAAAAAACTCCATGTTAGTCTCTCTAGAAGATTTGTTCAATAGACATGATCAGTATTTGAAACAAAAAAGCAAAGTCTTTGTCAAATCATGTGTTGATTTCGATCGTGTCAACATAGGCACAAAAGAAGATCCCAAAATTGTGTGCATCGAGAAGTGTTGTTCTCCGCAAGAGAGGGAACGCTTGATTTCTTTGCTAATTCATTACAGAGATGTTTTTCCCTGGTCTACACAAATTTGAAAAGATTTAGAAATGGAGAGTTGCAACACCATATTCCATTAAAGCCTGGTGCTACACCTTATAGACATAAATAGAGAACCTATAATCCCAAGGTCACAGAAGCTATTTTCACTGAGATAGACAAAATACTAAAAGAAAAAATCATTTATCCTGTCCATCACTCAATGTGGGTAGCCAATATCATTCCAATTACAAAAAAAGAATGGAGAAATAAGGATTTGTGTCAATTTTAGAAATCTAAATCAAGCCTCCTTAAAAGATAATTATCCATTACCAGTGATGGACCATATATTACAGATAATTTCTAGATATGAGATGATGTCTATTCTCGATGATTTTTTAGGGTATAATCAAATTGAGGTTGCCCCAGAAGATCAACATAAAACTGCATTCATTACTCCCATTGGCATCTTTTCTTATAATAGAATGCCATTCAGTCTCATAAATGTAGGGCCACCTTCCAAAGGGCGATGGATTTGTCATTTGGCGATTTAAAAAATAAGATCATTGTTGTTTAATTGGATGATTTGATAGTTTTCTCTAGAAAAAGGGCTAATCATTTATATGATCTGGAAGTAGTGTTACAACATTGCAGAGAGCAAGGAATTTCCTTAAACCCAAAGAAATCAATCTTTGTTGTGACTAGAGGCAAACTCTTGGACCACATTGTTTCAAAAGATGGAATTAAGGTCGATCCCAAAAGGGTGAAATCTATTATGCAATTGATCTTGTCTACAACCAAAGATAGCACTGGATCTTTCTTTGGCCAAGTGAATT
Organism: Cunninghamia lanceolata; assembly: GCA_027924645.1. NCBI lineage: Eukaryota > Viridiplantae > Streptophyta > Pinopsida > Cupressales > Cupressaceae > Cunninghamia > Cunninghamia lanceolata. The sequence goes on along the minus strand of BSBN01000859.1, from coordinate 5,441,838 downwards.
TTGTGAGAAGATTTGTGCCAGAATTTGTTGAACTAACCAAGCCTATTGCTCATATGATGAAAAATCATTTAGATCCAAATGGAACAATGAAGGAAGACAAGCCTTTGAGGACATAAAATAGCTATTTCCAATGCACCAACACTAGTGCACCCTGATTTCAGGAAGAATTTTGTTATATACTTCTATGCATTTGAACATACTCTATTGGCTATCCTATTGCAAAAAATGATCAAGGTATTGAAGCTCCTATCTCTTTCATGAGTGCACCTCTTAAGAAGCATGAACTGAATTACTCTCCACTTGAGAAACATTCATATGCAATAGTTAAAGCCCTAAAGAGCTTTAGATTCTATATTTTACATTCTCATACCATTGTTTTTGTCCCAAATTCTTCCGTGAAAAGTATCCTCACTCAACAGGACATTAGATGCAATAAAAGAGGATCTTGGATAGCTAAAGTACAAGAGTATGATGTTGATATAAAACCCACAAATTTAGTCAGGGGAAAGGGTTTGTGTAAAAGGATTGTAGAAAACAAGGTTACTGAAGAAGAACAGTTGCCCTTAGTTCTTTTTACCAGTACAACAGATGAGTAGTTCTCTAATATTTCTTATTTTCTAACACATAGTGATTGCCCATCTCACCTTTCTACCAAGGAGAAGAGAAATTTGAAGCTTAAAGCCAATAAATACATTCTCTAGGAAGGAAATCTGTATAAAAAAGGTGTGGACGGAACATTCCTAAGGTGTGTAGACAAAGAACAACAAAAGAAATAATAGCCTTCAAAATCTTATGTCAATGCTTCTAGATTAGTTGGGTATTTTCATGGATGCCTATGAATGGGTGTCCAAGTATGAAAAGTGCTTGAAGTTTACTGGTAGACCCCAGCTAGTAGCACTACCTTTGAAGCCTCTGGTGATTGATGAGCCTTTACAACAACGGGGTTTGGATTTTATTGGTCCAATTTATCCTAGTTCTAGTGTTAGACATACACATATCTTAACTGCCATTGACTACTTTACCAAGTGGGTAGAAACTGTACTAGTCAAATAAACTACTTCAGAGGTTGTATGCACTTTCTTGAAAGAAAACATTTTGGTAAGGTTTGGTGTTTGAAAGAAAATCGTCACTGATAATGCTAGCTCTCTTTCCCCTTCTGAAATCACTCTATTTTGTTATTATTATGGTATTAGTCTAGCACATTCATCTAATTTTTATCCTCAAGGCAATGGGTAGGCAGAGTCAAGTAATAAAAATCTCATCTCTATTGTCAAGAAGTTAGTAGATGAAAACCAACGGGGATGGCATAAGATGTTATATGATGCTTTGTGGGTGGATAGAATAACATACAAAATGGCCATTGGTATGTCACCTTTTCAGTTGGTGTATGGAATTGATAGTGCGATACTTGTTCCTTTGGAATTATAAGCAATAAACCTACAAAGGGCAATTGAAAATGAACAATTTCCATCAGCATTGGAGAAGAGGATCTTGTACCTAAATAAATTGGAAAAGAAAGGGGAGATTTTTGTTGATAAAATTGCCAAGCACCAGCAGATGGTAAAGAGGGTTTTTGACAAAAGAGATAATCAGCGAAACTTTGTAATTGGGGATACTATACTTCTCTGGGATAAAAGAAGAGCACCTGAAGGAGCACATGGTAAATTTGACTCTTTGTGCAAAGGACCATTTTAGATTAAGAAGATCATTATGGATAATACTTTTTTGTTAACACATCTAGATGGTACGCCCTTACCTCTTGCCTACAACAGGCAAGACCTTAAGTTATTCAATTGGTGATGCTCATGAGCTTTCATTGTACCATAATTTCCTTTTGTTTTGTATATTTTTTGTTTCATCTCTATTGCCAAATGAATAAGGCTTTATGTCATGGTTGATCTAGATTCACTGTGTCCTATTAGTCCTTGTCCCCATTGAAAGCCAGTTATTATCCTAAATTTAAATTTAGTGTCATGTCAAATTTTGGCATTCTTTCAAGTCTTATGTTCATAACTTAGAGATAAAAAATTGAATTTCCTTAGTCACCTTTGGTTTATCCTTGTAAAGTCGTATGTTTCTAAGTCTTTGTAACTAAAGTCATGGGTTTCTAGGTTTTCATAACCAAAGTCGTAGACTTATAAAGTTCCTTAACCTCCCGACCTCCCAAATTCATCTTCCCTTTGTTAAGTCATCCCACTCACTTTGTAGTCTCTATGTTGTTGGCAAGTCAGGGGTTCTCAAAACTTCATAACCTCCAACCTATGGTTCTAAAGTTTGGGTTTTCAGCGACTCCGCGACATTGAAGCTTTTTCCACTTTTCAAGGCATTCTCTTTTCATTTACTTAGTTGCATGACACGTCAAGTGGATGTCTTTTCAAACATTTTGAATGGTGCATGAAGTCACAATGTCATTCTCTCGAGGCAGGAATTTAATGCCATATTTATTGAACATCAAGGAATGTCATGTTTGAATAATGGAATTGGTATATTTGTTTGGGATGGCGATATTTTCTCTAAGTCATTCTATTGCACTATCTTCTCCTCTCTATTACAATTCATTAAAAGCATATTGAATTTTTCTATGTGTTTATATTCATGTGGTTGGAGATGAAATACAAATACCAAGGAGCCCCCCATTCTTCAGGCATTGAGAACATCTGGGTTAATTTAAAGGACACCGAGCTTGGGCATATCAACTTAGCAAATTTTTGGGCCTATCTGCAACAATCTAATAAATCACCTTTCATAGAGAAGATTTTGTTGAGTGGTTTGGCACATGCTGGCTTCACTACTACTGTGCAAAGTACCAATTTGGTGATTGCATGTGCACAAAGGTACATCCTAAAGACTCAAGAAATTAAGGCTAAGGACGGTTCAGTAATAGTGAAGGTTAATTCTGCAATTATCTCTCATGCATTGAGGATTCCTAGAAAATAAGACTTTGAAGAGATGTTTGTTGTAGAAGGATTAAGGTTTTATAAAGAAAACAAAGACTGGTACATGATTTAAATTGTGAGGAGCTGGTTGAAGTCTGAAAGGAGAGATAAGTCCCAATTGCCTCCTAAATTGAAAAGATCTCATTTCAAAGATGAAATTTCTAACAATATTACTTTATTGTATCGCGTGGTTGGGAATGCAACTACATATTCCTTCGAATACTGGATGTGTTAGTTTATCTTATTGATATGTAGTGAGAACCAATTCATTAACTGGACTGAGATTATTAGTTTTCATCTAAATGAATAATTGGCTAAATTTTAACAAACTACCTCCTTCCATATGTGTTCATACTTGGTGTACATTCTAGCCAACAAAGAGGTTGTTTGGACAAGGTTGAGGCCTCAAGGGTCATTAGCACCATACATAGCTATGTATAGCTATTTCCCTTAGCTTATCAAAGAAGTGGGTATGAAAGGTTTTTGCCATATAAATTATGTTTTTCTAATGTTTATTATGAGGAGGTTAGAAGGAAACCCAGAACTTAGAATTTCTCCCGAGGTTGCTGCCTTTGGAGTTTGGAAGTTTTTATATACAATTTGATAGATTCACTTATCTACAAATAGGGGGTTATGAAAATGCCCTGACAAAATTGCCTCATTATGCAAGTGATTATATTGTTTTTCTAGAAATTTGTAGACAAATGTTTGTTGTTAATGTCAAATACCAAAGCATGCAGAAGAGAGGATATGCTTTCCCACTAACACTATCCTCTTACACTTACAAAAACAATAATGCTACTAAAGGGGCAGAGCATGTCCTAAGTGAATTTAATTTTCATTCTTTATCTTTGAGAACACATTTTGATAGTAAGAACTATGTGCAATAGAATTTCCATGGGTCTAGTTCTTATGAGCATCGCTCTCATTTAGAAGATTTTTGGGAGGATTATATTGATGATAGAGAAGTTAAGAGAAGAGATTGCATGAGACTCACTTTGAGTCGAATTCAAGCCTTTGGACTTCCATTCCAAATCCCAAATGGTGTTGAAAATATTTCAGAAGTTATTGATGTTGAATATCAAATTTTGGTTTCAAAACCCCTTCCTAGAATAAATTGGTCAGAGAAGGAGGTTGTGGATTTGAATTTTCATTCTGCCATAGTGTTGAAAAGGATAGAGAATTGGCTACTAGGAAAATGGTGTGGACATGCAGGCTCTCCTTATGAGCAAAGAGGGTCTAGAAGTAAAGAATAGGGGTCTGCACAAAGTTCTAGTGTTCATGTTAGTCCTGGGAGTCATGAAGCCACACATTCTAAAACTAATTCACAATATGGAGGAGATGGTGAAAGACCAGATGAAGTTGCAAAGTTAAAACCAACTTGTGAACAAAACAATTTGCCTCTGTACACTCCAAAAAGAAAATCTGATCAGGTAAAACTAATATTAGTAGATTCAGATTTTATCTTTCATTGTAGATGATGGTTCTTTTCCTCCACTATTTGAAGTGCCTTATTCTCCCATGGATGAAGATGTTTCTATTTTTGTTCCTTTATTTAACCAAGATAAAACAATTCTAAGAAATAAAGGCACTAGTGTGGCTACATCCTCTCCTAAATGGTTAAAGAAGGTACTTGAAAAGAAAAGAAAGAATGTTCCAATAATGGCAATGGAAGTTGACATAGTAGCCAAGCTCCTACAAAGTACCTCGAAGCCCAAAAAGACTAAGAGGATGTCAAGAATGGTGACTGGCAGTATTTCTAGTCATCAAATGTTGGAGATTGCAGACCCGGTTAAGGATTTGAATGAAAATGAAATAATTGTGGCCAATTATAAGATAAGTCATATAGACATGGGTCCCTCTACTCTCGAAGGAGATGTGTATCATGCAAATTATTCTGTCAGTACTTTTATTAAGAGAGTGAAAGAGGAAGGGAAATAAATTTTGAAATTGCAGTCTCAAGTTCTCTCTTTGAGTAACTTTATAGAGTCCATTGTGACTCCTGCCTCTCATGAAGCCTCTAGTTCTAATGTTGAAGGAGTTGATTCTAGTACAATGCAACAAATAAGGAGGAATTTAAATTTTGCTAAGGCCGTCAATGAATGGATGGAAAAACTTTCCTGTGAAGCTCTATTTTATCTTGGAAAATCTATTCATTTCTTTGCCAATGTATCTAAGAAGATGAAAGAACAAGGTAGCATGTATGTGCTTTCAAGGGAAGTCTCAGAATTGGTAGCCATGGATTCCCTGTTGCTATTTAATGAAAGGGTGATCAATGATCCAAAGGATATAGATCTATCTTGGGTTGACATGGTAGAATGGAAATTATTGATATATGATGGATTTATTGCAGAGATCAATAAGGTGTTGAATAAACATCATGAGATCCTAATTGAAATTAAAAAGAATTGTGATCTCCTGAAGGTAGACCTTATAGATGAGTTTGGAGAAAACTAATTAGATATTAAGGAAATATCTTTGAAGTTCAAAGAAGTATTAAATGAGGAGATAGCTAATCCTTAAATTACCAATGGGGAGTCTTTGAGAAAGCTAGGTCACATGCAGGTTTACCTCAATTCATTCAAAACTAGGACTGATGATGATCACCAAAAGATGGTTGAGGTAGAGAAACTACTAGCTAGATGGAGAACTAGAATGCAAATCACCACTACACCTAGTAGTAATAATATCACTTCCATTATCACCAGGTATCGAGAATATAAGGTGAGGATAAAGGGACAAGAAAGATCAACTAACATAGGAGAACAAGATGGTGGAAGCGTTGAAGACCCCAAGGATGGTGAAAGTGCGGTGGCATGATCACTTTCTTTTTGTTATATTATTTCTTTAAATTTGGCTCTAGAAACTTATTTTCAAAACTTTTTATTGTTATTATATTTTAAAAGTGGTTGTCTCCAAGAAACTGTTCTCCTGAATGACAAATATTATATGAAAACTATATATATGGGTGCTAAGGCATGAACTAGGGATCTTTTTGCGCAACTTTGACTCCTCATTAAGATAAATTTTGTTGTGATCTTTCTATTCAATTAATTTAATGTAGCAGATACATGTGGTGAAGTGCAGACAGACATAAACTTTGTGTTATGAATGTTTGGGTGTTATTCTTCTTGCATTAAATATATTGCCATTGGTTATTCTATTGTCTATATTGAAGTATTGGATATCTATTATGTTTCATTGCTATGAAATGTTTATATTTAGGTGAATGTTTGTGGTGGTGGTTATATTATACTTGAGAAATTCTTTACTCTTTCATTGAAGTGCTATCTAAAGTCTTTGAACTTATCATAGAATTAATCTACTATAGAAGTATATAATCACCTTTTCAAGCTTTCTGGTCAAAAGCGCCACCTTTTCTTACTTTCTAGTTAAAATCAACATAAATTTAAGTTCATTGTATATTATTTGAAGGTAGCTGCACCTTGTAAAATAAGCAAAGAATTGATTATGAAATATCATTATAATTGGTTTAATTGTTGATACACTTGTCACTTCCTGGGTGAAAGAATACAGAGTTAGGTGACAAATTTGTATAACAACAAATGTTTGGTGACTCTACTGGGGACACTGTTTGATTATATATGTATTGTGAGTTGCTTTGTAATTAATTTACATGGTTCTTCAAAGACGTAATGCTCCAATCCTCCAACCTGACGTAGATTGGCTTATTGGTCATCAAGAGGATATTATTACTGGTCTTTAGTTACTTGTCTAGGAACAAAGAAGAACCAATTTGCAGTATAACCAAGTTAATGAAGTATTAGAAGAAGAAGAACTTGGTGAAATCATAAGAGATAACACCAGGTGTTTCAGTGAAGCTTAAGAAATTATTTTTGTAGAAAATGTGGTACATGTTCCTCGAAGAGAGAGAGTCTTCCTTGTGCAAGCTCTTCCCAATAACTAGCCAAGAAATCAAGCCATCAATCAAAGAAACTAGTTGAACAATTGACAAAATCTTCCATGAAATAATCAGTAAATGAAGTTGGTGACTCTGTAACTTATTATTGTCGTTGTTCAAAATTGGCTTCTAAGAGATATACTAGGGGAGATAAAAAGAAAGGAATTTGGGATAAAGATTTTGAATTGTTAGAAGATGTTAATTTTTCTTCTTTTCCACCTAACTACAAGGTTAAGTCTGTAAGTAGACCATCATCCACTCCTCCTAAACAAAGTGCTACCAGTACTCCCGGTGCATCCTGCCAAGCCCTTCTTTTGCATGAAACTGTCCTTCCTTTGCAATTTAATTTTCTTATTTTCATGGCTCAACCTCCACCTATCCCATGGGGGGTTGTTATAGGTCCACTCAACCTAGGAGCTCAGTTACATGACTTGCCAAAAGGTTTAGGGAAAATTATACCTAAATTCAAAGGGGATGGGAAAGTCACTCTTGAAGAACACATGCAAACCTTTTTTGTTGCTTCTTAGATATCCTTGTTGTACAATACGAAGATGTCTCCATAAGACTCTTTGTGGAATCTTTAACTGATGCTACTCCTGACTAGTTCTATCACCTTCCAAATGGTTCTATTACTAATTGGGCTACGTTGAGGTTGAAGTTTGAAAATAGATTTAAATCTATAGAGAATGAGCAAGTTCTTGTCTCTTAGTTGTCTTGTATGAAAAAGGAAGTACACGAGCCTATGAAATAATTTGTGGCAAAATTTAACAAACTGGTCAATAAAGCTCCTGATGACATCAGGCCCATAGATGTTCTATTAAAGTGCTTCTTTATCAATACCCTCCCATTAGATGTTAGTTTCACTATCAAAAGAGAAGGTACAACTGATTTAGATGTAGCAAAGGAGAGGGCCATATACATAGAAGATGATTTGATTATTACTGGGAAATGGAAGAAAGAACTTCAAACTAGTAAACCCTCAGTGGTAAACTCCACTGATCCTGTTATATAGAGGCTGGCTAATGATATTATTACTTTGAAGAGACAAATGCCTAAGGGTTCCTCTCAGCCACTTTATAAGGATATACTAATAAAAGTATATGGTCCTCAAGGAAACTATAATAGAACATTGCCATTGACTGGTCCAACTCAAAGATTGGCTATTGAAGGCGGGCCTTCTACCAGCAAGAATAATCATATCATGTGCACTTTTCATTTCACCTATGACCATGATGGAACTACCTACCCAGAAATGGTTAGGCTTATGCAGATGCTTTTGACTAATGAGCATGTTGAGGAACCCTATGTGGAGGAGCCTGGACAATCTAATGATGCTAGTGTAAACTTCTTTGAATATGAATCTGATGTAGAGTCACGAGAAGATGTATACACCGAAGTTGACAATCCTAATTGTGTAGTCTTTACAAGGGCTGAGCAAACTCAAAGGGGACAAGAACATAAAGGTCTTGAGCTGGCAGTTCATCCTCTACTCCTAAGTATATCTTGTCAAGAAAGACCAATCCTAATTCCAAGAAGCCAGAGAACGTCATGTCAAAAAATACATCTATTGAGGTACCATCCACTTCCTCTTCTGAAACACTTATTTCTAGTTCATTTGATATAATTGAGTCTTATAAAAACACAAAAATTTAGATCTCACTGGCTAAATACCTTAGACTCAACTCTTCAGAACTGGATAGGTTAGTTAGACATGTCAAACAAGAGCCTTCACCCTCCCATTGTAATTCTCAAGTGTCAAATGAGAATGAAGTCCACATAGAAAAACAAAATTGTTCAAATTCCAATAATAAGAACCCAAGCCAGCAAAACCCTTTTACAAAACTAAAACCTTTCTATGTGTCATTATATATTGCTATTTTAGGTTGAGCAATTGTGTCATTGACTCTAGAGCCTCTGATAATGTAATGCCTACCCAAGTAGCTAAGGCTCTAGGTTTATCATTCACATCCTCACATTCTAGATGTTTTTCTATGGATGGTTTACCAATCCCCATAAATTAAAAATGCTTAGGTTGCACTAGCTACTTTTCCAAAGCAAAGGTTGAAGTTAACTATCCTAGTTGCTAATATCCCCACTAGTTATGGGATCCTCCTAAGTAGAGGTTTTTATAGAGACCTAGGGGGAGAAATACAAATGGATTGGTATCATGCCTTAATACCAATAGAGGGGAAGAAGGTGTGTCTTAATCCTGAGCCCAAAGCCAAATTCACTATGTTGAAGTCAAGTGATCCAAGGGTAGATATTATGTTTGTAGAAACTAGGGAAGGCACATATATGTGTATTTCAACGAAGGAGGAATGCTCGATTTTGGTTAGTCCTAATCTAGTTGATGAACTGTGGAGTTTAGAATTTGATGGAAGTTGTTCCAATGTTGGATCTAGTGCAAGAGTAGTTTTGATTTCACCAAATAGTTATAAGTTCCATTTTTCTTATAAACTTTTGTTTAACAATACCAACAATACAACAGAGTATGAAGCTCTGTTACTTGGTTTGACTTTGACCAAAGAAAGGGGTATTAAGTAGTTGAAAGCTATAGGGGATGCCAAATTAATTGTCAAACAAGTCAAGATGGTATACACCATAAAAAATGGTAGACTCAGACATTACAAACACAAAGTCTGGGATTGCATTGAAGACTTTGATGCTTTTTCTAAAGAAGCAATACCTAGAGATCAGAACACTAGGGCTGATTCATTCGTTGTTTTTGCATCCCTACTCTTACCACATCCAGATTTTAAAGATAAGTCATATAGAGTGGAAATTATATACCGACCTAGTGTTCATGATAATGTAAATCACTAGCAGGTATTCAATAATGATCAACAGATCCTTGTATTTTTGGAAAAGGCTGAATCTTTTGCCAATATTTTCTTTGAAGATAGTAGTGATGCTAGTAATGATATTTTGGAAGGTGATATTAGTTCTCTTGATGGTAAGGGATCTGAAGTCATTCAATTAAAGGGTAACAAGATTCCCAAGGGATTAGTCCCCAGGGATAACTTTAAGGAACCCCCCTAAAAATACCTATAAAATCCTAGCGAATCCTAATCCAAGGCGATAAAATGTTTGGCAAACCTATGCCTATTTTTGAAATAAAAAATAATTTCATTAGCAATTTTTTTCAAATTTGTCGATAGTGGTTTTTTTGCTAGCAAATTGTATATAGATTTGAAAAAAAAATTAATTTCCTTAGTGAATTATAGTTGTAATCCAAAAAAATAAATATATTAGGTGGCAAATTATAGTTGTATTCCAAAAAATAAAGTAAATTAGGTGGTGAATTATATAGATATTCAAAAATGTAAAATAATAGGAAGGCATGCAAGTGGTCTAGAATGACGAATGTGGACCCTATGTTCTTCATAGTGCTCCAAATCAAAAGTGTGCAAATGATTGATATTTTCTCTTTAGATTCTAGGATCTAAAACTAAGGCAATAAATGTCTTTAAATATTTTTTGTATAGACAAATTCTATTCCGATTAGCTAAATTAACTAGTTGAATACAAGAGCTTGAAAAGGTTGAAATTACAATCTAATTAGCTAAATTAAAGAGTAGAATATATTATATTGGAAAAACTAATTACAATGGCAATTATAATGCATTCTAGAATGTATTGTTCCTCATTCTAGCATGTGTTGTACTAGGAAGATATTCAAAGCATGAAACATGACAGTTGACTGAGTAAGCAATGAAAGTAAAATAAAATGAAATGTTTTAAATATTTATTAGATAAAATAATATAATTCTTAAGTGAATAATTGTATTTTGAGCTTTATGATGCATATTATATACAAAACAGGTAGCATCAAATTTGAGATAAATGCAATTGTGAATGGCCTTTTCTAGCATGGATTTTCCTGCATCCCTATTTCCATAAATGGAAATAATGAGGACATTCTCATCAGAATCTAAATTGAGCATATTTATAACTTTACTCATATGTTCTTTCGTATCAATGAAGATTGACTTTGAATTTCTGAGTGGTTCATTCCTCTCTTGGGGTGTTGTATCTGAGAGGTCTTCTTCTAAGGGCTAGGGCAGAGCTTCATTGACTGACATCATATTTTGTTCTAATGTCTTAAAAATATCCTGGACTACAAGCTTGATGAGTTCTTCAAATCTAAAAGACAAATGAGTTTACAAAATAAGATATTCCTCAGTTCTTAATTAATAATTATTATTGTATGTTTGTTGTAACAAAAAATAGAAATATTAGACTAGTAATTGCTCAATTTCCTTTGTTACCCAACCTACTTTCACTGGGAGATTTATGAGACCTATAAATGCATAATATCAGTCACATTATACATCTATTACATGCATAAGATCTTAGTGAATGAGAGTGAAAAACTAGTAGAAACTAAGATAAAAATCATTCTATAAATTACATTTTATTGACCTAGGGGAGCACTCACTACCATTTTAAAAGAAAACTATACTAGTTTTTTAGAGTAAACAACAAAATATCCTTTAGCAATTTACCCTGCAAAAGTTGATCTGACTGAATCTCCTCCTTTTCTTGATTTAGGTTGTTTTTGTGTCCTCAAGCTAGTTGTCTTTGGTGCCACATTTGTCGAAGCCTGCACAAAAAGAAATTACTCTTGAATTAGATTTCCTGTGCTTTATTCTAGGTGAATATGCATGGCTTTTGTGTGATGTTTTCATGTGGGGGAGACTAGGATACAATGAGCATTTTGAATTATCACACATAATTTGTGCATGCCCCAACAATTTGTATACTACCAAAATAACTAACCTACACAAAATTGTGTTTCTACACATCCAAATTTAGATCATTCTCACTGCTTCAATCCTCCCCAAATGGGTAAGCCATAAAAATGTTCTATGTATACCACCCATAGGCATACCCTAAAATAATTTAAACAAGAACAAACAACATTCCTTCATACCCAAATTCAAACGATTCCCTCCTCATAAAGGGTACAAACCACATAAATGCTCTGCATATACCACCAATGTGTATTAAAAACTATTCTTGCATGCACCCTGTTTACTGCCACATCCAAATTCAAAACACCCTCTCTTTCAACATGAACCCACCATACATAAACTCTCTTGTACACTAAACACTAGAACATTATGTCACAAAAATGTTTTGTAGATCTTCATATTGACAACAGCCATCCTCATGCACACCAGTTCATTACTTTTCAAATGGAACCACCCTTCACATTGATAAAATCCTTCACCCAAATCCCCAATTTGGTCCCAAAGTTTTATGCAACAAAGCCCATATGAAGTCTTGTGATTTGAAGAAAAACTAAGAAACAAATACAAGAGGCTAATATATTGGTCTTTCTGAAACTTTTGGAAGACCCCTCACAAAATTACATTTGACTTACCTAGGAGAGCACTCACTACCGTCTTAAAATAAAAATATACTAGATTTTTTAGAGTAAACAACAACAAATATCCTTTAGCAAATTACCTTGCAAAAGTTGATCTGGCTACATTTCCTCTTGTTTTTTATTCATGTTGTTTTGGTGTCCTTGAGCAAGATGTCTTTCGTGCCACATTTACAAAAGCCTACACAAAAAGAAATTACTCTAATCATACACATGAGGTCCTCGTTTGTTTCAGAGTCAACATATTATAAGAGATTATCCCTTTGTCCCCATGATTTTATTACCATTGAGTTTCAATAGAAAGAAGACTACCATAGCCTCAAAGTAGAGAAACACATAAGAGATCATATTCAAAAATAGGTTAATTTGAATGCAATAATTTCAAACCAATAATAATCTAGCTACTATGAAACAAATTATTGGACTTGATCAATCCAATTGAACATTTTTCCACGTGCTAATGTATGCAGGAGATGAGTACCTCTTTTCTTGAAGTTATGGTCACCGTTGAGCTATTTTGTTCTTCTTTTCGAGCCCTCGACCCTTCGTCCGCGTAAGCTCAGCTTATCGACGTGGTACGTAGTGGGTACGAATTCCACATGGTACGTGGTTGTATCCAGCTCTATCGTGTGGGGGGGTGTTGGCGTAGTGACTATATCGACGATGAGATCCCTCTCCACCACTAGTACGTGCTTTTGGTGTGACAGCAAAAATCTAAAATGGTATCAGAGCAATCTGAGTTTGTTTGCTAGTTCGTTTTGGAGTCACAAAGTCATCAAATTTTACAGGCCATTTGGCGAATCTCTGGTTTATTTTTTGGTAAATGATTTGGAGGATTAAGTCATTTTTTGGCCTCTCGAACTATTTGAATTCCTGTGATCGATGGCTTCATTGTTGTTTGTGAAGATTTTTGCCATTATCAAAGCCTCTGATCCGTGGTTTCTGACTGCCATTATTGGCGATTAGAGGGTTATTGTGGCCGGTTGGTGTCCCTATAAGGTGTGAAATCTCCTGTTCAACTTCAGCATGGATGTTTCCTCTCTCAGCACCCATTTCTCTGTTCAAGTTTAACGATCTGCCCGAGGCCCACGTCTGAGAAAATCGGCCTGTTGAGAGGCTCGATTGTGGTCTGTGGGTCCCGTTTGGCACTGGGAAGCGACATTTGAGGAAGGGGAATGGTGACGGTGACAAGGGGTTTGCAAAGGGCCTAGATACCCCACTCCCAGAAGCCCCTGCTATGCAGTAAGCCCACAGAGCTACAGCGTCCAGCAACGAACAACCTTCAGACAAAGCAGCGGTCACACATCTGAGCCACGAAGCACATCGACTCCTGATTTGTGCTGTGCGAAGGCAGATTTGGTCTGAGAAAGGTGTTAAATTGACTCTTGCATGTCATCTGGCCGCCATTCTCTGGCCGCCTCTACAACATTCAAGGGTAAATCGCCCCCAATGGTGCCATAAAACTACAGAGACGACACCATACACAGAATCTACCTGTGAAGTGCAATGTCGACCCCAAATTCCTCTGTTCGCCCCATGAGTTTTAGAAGCTCTCTTCTGGCCGCCTCTGCTGCTCCCACCTAGACGCCCCTGTTTCTTTTTACATTTCCACCTTATTGTGCCCTAAAATTTGGGCTCGAAATATCAAAATTATGCCCTAATTTTGTTTTTGAAAGCATTTAAAATTATTGCTTTTCAAATTGTTATCAAAATAGGCAATGTGTTTTGTGTTAAAATAGGTGCAGGACATTTAAAACTTTGGGGCAAATTGATTTCAAGGAATTATGGTTTTTAAAAATCCTTGTATTTTCGCTTGTCGAAGACGAAGTGTGAGGCCCTAGTTGGTAGGAGGCCAATTCCCCCTCACAAAATTAAACCATTGTATTCTTCATTCTTTGCCGAATCCAACGAGTCGTTGGAAGGCTAGTTTCCCTCTCGCCATGGGCATCTTTATTGCTAATTAGTGTCAGTTTATTAAAATATGTCTATTTTGTGGGAACTTGTTTTTGTGATAACTTTTGCTCGAAATTGAGCACCGCTTTTTGCAAAAGTGAATATTTTCACGTTTCCCATGCATCTTGTTAGGTCTCAAAAATGCAAGTTGCTAATCCTAAGAGGATGCCAGGCTCTATGTTTGGATTTGCAACGTTTTTGAACTAACTTGACGAAATCAACCTTCAAGGTTTGATGATTTCCTACACTTTAGGTCCTGCTACACCTAGGTGGGTGAACCTTGAAATATTAAAGCAGTCTGAGTGTGAATAAATGGACTAACTAGGTCTATCTACAATGGCATAGGATGTAGGATAGATGACAAAGCTGACTAATTAATTCTATGTATAATGTTTAATAAGTGATTGGCAGAAATTGTATAAGCAATATCAAGGTAAAAAGGTTTTAATTAATGCGTTGAATGAGACTAGTGCCTTGTTGGGTAACAGAGTCAATTTGAAGGACTAAGAACAGTAGTTTCTTAATGGTAATAATTCTAGATATTTGGCACAGTTCTGGTTTATGTCTTGTATAAACGTGCAAGTAAATGACTGACAGACTCTTCTTGATAATCCAACCAAATAAAATCAGATATCTTATAATTCACCAGAAGGTACTTTAATCCTTGCTTGAAGGAACCAAATGAAATGAATAGACAAGATTAACAGATAATATTTTACTGGAGACAATGTGTCAATCCTAATTATATGGCTCTACTTAGTAATCCCAACTTACTACTTCCAGGCTACTGTGAATAAATCAGAAGGGTTTAATTCCTTATGATGGACACCAACTGAATTAATCACACAGATACAACAAATGTGTATTGACAGATTAAATATATACTTGATATCTTAATCTGAATAACAGGGAAATGCAGAAATGGAGACAGCCACACAATTGAATAATTTCAACAAATAACTGATACCAAAGTAGAAATACTGAATCAGAGAACTTCAAACTTCTTCTTCAAATAAAATATGCAACACAGTCATTTTGGAATATTATGTATATGTATATATATATATATATATATATATATATATTTTAAAGATAATGCGCCTGGTAAACTTTTTAATGTGACCGGCAACGCTGGTGCGACACGCCCTCCGGCTCCACGCGAATGCTTTTGCCCGGAGCAATGAACCGGTGAGGCCACAACTGGGGGACCTCATCCCCTAGGAAGAACACTTCAAACCCGCGAGCTCATTGGCCCAGCGAAGGCGTAAAGCCTTGCGAGCTCGTTGGCCCAGCGGGGGTTTGAACTCTGGTGGCCGCCACTACATCCTGAGCGACTTAACCACCGAACCATGCCATCATCGGCTATGTATATGTATATATGAATATCTTCTACTGCTGATGATTTTTCAGCATAGATTGTTTGAACTTATATAGATATTTTCATGAAGAGATATAACTCTTCAATAAGTCTCTTGGGATTTTAACCAACATAAACAATAATTACATAAGCTTAATCAGGCTCTGTTTAGCCATAAATAGACTTTTGCCAGATGATCTAAATACTCCTGCGCACGGTGAGAATCAGTAAGCTCAACTGCACTCCTGGTGATTATATCAAGGGTGACCATTTCCTCCAATTGTTTGCAAACTTCTGTAGACACAGAGGCTTTATCTTTTAAAGCTCCTGTGGCTTTGTGCAATATAACTTGACAATCAACAGTCCACTCTTCTTTGCTCTTTACCTCTCCGTTATCTTTAAATATCCTGGGCACTCCTGCGTCTGAGGCATCAGTCCCTTCCTTAGCATCAGCTTTGAGTTTATCATAATAATTCTGGTGCCGTTTGAGCAATGCTTTTGCATCAGAGATATCTGTACCATCAGTGGCACTTCTGTTTTGCAACTCAATCACCTTTTCTTGTATCCTCTTATCAAGACTTTCATGTTCTTTGACTGCTTTATGATTTTTCGAGTAGTTATCCCAAAACTGGTTTAACCACCGTACCATGTTTGCATACCTGCTCTGCAGTATTGTAACAAATGCATCTATTTGAATTTGTTTGGCCTGATCATGGGATATTACTTGACTACTTTGTGAGCTCTCACCTTGAGTTATTCTTTTCGTAGATTGGACAAAGGTGCTCTTAACAGCGTCCTTCAAGTAGTCATTCTCTTTTGTTAATCTTTCACAATTCAGCTTATAAGCATCTCTTTCCTTGATTAACATCTGAGCTTGTGCTTTATTTAACTTTGCAACATTGATACCAATGTCTGTAGTAATTATGGGGTCAGTTTCACCTGCTCTGAAAGTCATAACATGGCCAAAAGTTTTCTCAGTGTCTATGATGGCCGTCTTCTTATGGGGAGGATACAATGCCCATATCATTAAAGAATTTTCATCATTATTGTATCTCGTTCCCATATAGACTTCATTAACTCCTTCTGGAGTAAGCTTATACTTGTCATTAGCATTATTCAAAAAGCTATCAAAAACCAAAGCAGAATTTAAATCCAAACCGGGAAAAATCATAACCCCTGCATCTTTGAGCAGCTGTCTGCCTCTGCTTGGTGTCATGTCCTGCATTTCCTTATCCACTGTCTCCTTCAACATATCTAATAACTGTTTTTCATTGTCAGCAGAAACATTATCTACTGACTCTCTAATTTCTTTTCCCTTGTATTTATACAGGAATGATTTAAATTCCTTCGAATGAATGAATGTATCATCTGACACAAAAGAATCATAAGCCTTTTGGCGTGGATCTTCATCAGCAGACCCTTCCTCATCATGTATCACAACCGGAGGCTGATATTGTTGCATTTTTCTTTTAGACATTTCTATTGTCTTATCTTGTGGCTGTTCTTGTTCAGTCAATTCTTCCTCTTCAGAGGATACCACTTCAACTTCTGCCAACTGCTTTTTCTTTTCATTTAAATCTCTGTTATATTTCTCTACCACCAAGTCGACTTCAGCCTCTTCCAAATTTCTAATGACATCATCATGTGGATAATGTATGTGCATGTATCCACTGAGATTTTGTTTTCTTCTTGCATAGTCAATGAAACCTTCAGGGTCAAACCCTTTCCTCACCTCAGCAGTCACCATGTTATAATGCATTAGTTTATCCAAAATGAGATTGTATCCTTCTTTTGAAACCACAGTAAAATCTCCAAAACACAAAGTACTGGGCATGAATGATTGTTTATCATGCGAACTTAGATGCATGACATTTGAACAATGCATTTGCCTAATTATTTCCAAATATGCAATTCTGTCAGGGACAGTTTTAGGCAATATAAATGGAGCATCCTCAAAACCATACACTCTGATAATAGTAGCATCCTCAAAACAATACCAATCTCCCCAATTATGAGTGACAGTAGGGGGGCCACCAAAATCTTTTGGTCTGAGGAATCTTTTCATTTCATTTGAAATTGAATATTCACAGGGGTGGTTGAAATACCTATATAGCACTTTAACACAATGCTCTTCAAATTGAGCATAGCTGGAGTTAGCATACCTGCTATCCCAGATTCTGGTCCACATTTGTACAGGTATCTTTTCCCCTTTCTTATCCGCAGCAACAACTTGAAACTCATTTGGCCACAATCCTACTTCCTGGCCATAGTATAAGACCATATGCATGAGCATCGAGTAATGCTCAAAAGAGCATGCTGGAGCATTGTTTTTTATTGCAGATAGACCAGAGTCTATTCTAGTAGCAACATAGGAGGCATAATCAAATTGTCTGGCATTGTGACATTGAATATCAGAGGCTATGACCATTAGAGGAATAGTCATGAACTCAAGGACCTCTGAGCCAAGGACTTGGCCTACAGAATAGTAAGTATATTGAATGTATGGTTCAAAAATGGATACATGAAAGGGAGGGCCATCATTCTCAGTCAAGGGTATCACTTCTCCTTCAATCCTAGGTCTATGAATGGGTAACCTCCATCCATTGTAGGTTGTATCCATTCTCCAGTATTCTTTATCCAAATCTTCATAAACAATAGGGACAGTGCACAAATCATCCAAATCATACACCTCACAAATAGCATTTTTTGATAGGTGTACAATTGGTTCTCCTTGAGGGTTGCAGATAGCTTTCAGGCCTGAATTGTAATGCCTGGCTAACAGTTGAAGGAGTTCTACATTCAAGAATACATTGGGTACAACCAGTTTGCCTAAATTCATGTGCCATGGGTTTGACACAGGAGCATTTCTAAATCTTCTGTTGTAGTGGAATCTGAAGAGTTCATATCCCCTAATTGGGGTCCAAATATCTCCCAGGCGCTTATGTTTGTCTTCCAATTTTTCTACTTCTGCCCTGAGTTGGGCAGACCTCCTGGCCTTGGGAGTTGACCCAGGCAACTGATCAATCAAGTCCTGATTTAGTTTTTTGTCTTTCACTTTTTCTTCAGGGGTTTGATCAGTTTTTTGCTTTTTTGGCTTACTGGTTTCCCCTTGTGATTTTCTTCCTTTTCCTTTCCCCGGAGTTTCCATTTTTTGAAAAATTTGGCAGGAAATTCAAATACAGGCAATATAGTGGTTTGTGTATGTGTACCTGTCGTTCGATGGCTGGAATTGGAAGCCTTTGCTTTTACCCTGAGAATTCTTTTGTATTCTGCTCTCGGACGGTTTTTTGTAATTATAATGATCGTATGAACTTCGTAGCCGTTTTGTATTAATTATCTGATCAATTCAATGTTCATCGCTATGAAGTGTCACATCGCCATAACTCTTCTTATCAGCGTGATTTTTGAAATGTCTGGGCGACCTCAACGTTTTTTATGGCGCGAACAGTCAATCGGCGTGACCCCTCAATTGTATTCCCGACGCCATGTAGTATCATATTTCAAGTGGGTGCGACCATCGGCATGACTTCCTTCATCGCCAAGGGTTTTAGATCTCTCTGCGATATGGCGAGTCCCACCGATATGCTTTGCTTATCAGGAAGATTTAGACCATCGGGATACTAAAATTATGTTTTCCCGATCTTTATTGTCTTACCGATAGTCTCTTCATGTATGAACTTTTATCTTTATCGGAATGACATTCACTATCGGGATAGCTTTCTCAAGATATCCCGATCCAAATCATCTCCCCGATGCCCTTTGTCACATCCTTCATCGGGCAAAGTTTAGTAAAGTGTCACCGACACCTTTTGATCGCCGTGACTTATGAATCGGCAAGACTTGTTTCTTTTGTTCCGATATGTCAAGTTATCCCGATAGAGGTGCATCGCTGTGAGTCTTGCCAATGGCTTTCTTATCGCCAAGACTCTTGATCATCGGAGGCTTACTTGTTTTCTATTCCGATGGTTCATTTCTCACCGATGACTATTTGCTTTGTTACCCTCGCATGCTGTTCGGTGAAACTTTTGCCGAAAGTGCTTCATCGGTATGATATATACCGTCGGGGCAGCTTCTAAAAGATCATCCGATAGATATTTGTCATACCGATTGGCATGACCATTTGTCTTTCTTGCCGATGTAAAGTCATCAGTGTTGCTTACTCCATCGGTGACTTCCATAATTCTTCTTCCGATCTCTATTTTCACGCCGATGGATGTTTTCAAACAATTCCTTGTGTATCGGTGTAAGCCACACGACCTCTTGCCGATGGATTGATTTTGATGAAATTTGACACTGCTCATCCCTAGACATTTTATGAGATACAAAAATTTTATATTATGGTCTTTTTGGGATATTCCTCAGGGTTTATTCAAATATGATGGAGTAAGGAAATAGTAAAATTTTGAAATTTTTACTGTGCTAACACATCTGACCTATTTATATTGTAATAACGCACTAAGTTATAAAGTGCCACAAATCTGGGGAGTCGCCTAATCCTGAATCTAGGGGGGTGTATAGAATGTGCCTTCAACATTTTAGAGTTGTGCCAAAGAGCACTTCCATAGAATCATGTCAAGAGCACTTCATTGAGTCGTGTCTAGAACACTTCCACACTTTCCTTCCATTTTTTCAGTTATGGGGGTTATTCATGCACTAATTTATAAAGTGCCACAAATGATATTGGGATAAAAATATTGAATTATGGGGGGGTTCATAGAGGTGTGTCGAGTGCATTTCCAAGTTGTGCCAAGAGCACTTCCACAGAGATATGTCAAGATCACTTCCACTACTCCATCATTCTTCAACATTTTCCCGCATTGTATTGAGATGTGTCACGAACACTTCCACTACAACATCATCATCACCTGTTGCTACATCAGAGTTCAGAGTTGCTTCATAGAAGGCTTCCAGAGATTCTTCATAGCAGGATTATCACCTTCAGGTATTTTCTAAAGTGTCTAGTACACTTTCTTATTTTTTTCTCTTTTGGGGGGTAGTTTTTTTCCATTGGATTTTCTACCTTTCTCCACTTATGAGAGTTTGTTTTGTACATGGGTACCTCATCAGGCCTTGTTGCCGGGACCCATCTTTTACACCCACCTAAGTTGTTCTTAAGGGGGGTATTAGTGTACACATTTCATTTGGCTTCATTTGGCTTTTATTTAGCCTCATTTGGAAGCCTCATTTTATGCACATGGCATAAGACACCTCAGCTGGGTGTGAGGTAGTTATGAAGAGTCCTTCGAACTCTTTCACTCCACCTAGCTTGCCACATCTACTTGGATCTCCTTAAGTTATGGGATTGACTCCCTTTAACTCAAGGTTGCTCAAGGCTATATGTACTTGTCATATTGACTTCCAATTCACTTCAATTTGATATTTGCATTATGTTCAGTAGATCTTGTGAATTCTAAAAATTCATAACAATTTGTTTTAAATAATCCCATAATTTTAGAAAGATAACTAACTTTAAACCATTTTATTCTTACTCTTAAACATGGCTTGAAAATTAAATAATCATATAAATATAAATATTACACAATATAATATATTAATATTTAGATCTAAAATATATTAATATTTAATACTTATATAAAAATATATATCAATATTTCAAATTTACTATAATATAATATAAATATAAATACATTATAATCATAATTCTATTTATTTGTATAATCAATAATTTAATATAAATATTATTGTTAATATATTATTAATTATATTATTCTATTGAATACAAATTAAACAATCATATTAATATGAATATAATATTACATAATATAATAATAAATTAATATTTAGATCACTACAATATTTTAATTTAGTCACTCCTAATTTAATTTAACAAGTTAATTTTTTAATATTGCCACCTCCTCCCTTCTGACCGGATTTTTCTCCTCAATTTTAGGTGTTTGATTCATATTAATATTTAGATCACTACAATATTTTAATTTTAATATTAGACATAAGAGAATAAAATAACTATACAATGGTCAAAATTAAATAATGATATTAATATGAATATTATACCAATATAAAAATTACAATTTTGGTTATAATATTGCATAGACTTTAAGAAAAAAAAAATTATTTGTTTAACATTAAAAATTATTTGTTTAATACATTCAAAAAAGAGTTAATGTACTCATAAACCACATTTGAATCAGTCATCAAATCATATAATCTTTTAGTATTTGTATTTTATTAATACAACAATGAAAAAAAATTAAAAAAAGGGATGTTGTGAAGCAAAAAATGTGAAGGAGCAGGCAAAGGGCAGAAGGAGGGGGAGATTCTAGCTCGGAAGGGCATTTTGATTGCTAGGGAGGTAGCAAATAATATTGTTGGGAGAAAAGATAAAGCAGGTTCCCTTTCTTGGGCGACCGATGCAAAAAAGAAATTTACCCAGGAGTCGATTCAAGAAAGGGAGCTTGGAGAGGGTTGGTGTAAGTAGGCAGAAAAGCACAGAGGGAAGTCTCCAGATCTTAATTGTTGGAGCAGAAGACAAGGGAAATACCGTAATAGGAATCATCATGGTTGGCATAACCAGCCTAGACAAGAAAATTAAGATTTTTTGAATAGACACAGAAGGAAGCCCCCATGCAGGGGAACCCTAATTTCTTTGGAAAGGGTCACGTCGGTAAGAAGCATTTTACATAACATGACCCTTATCATGTGCTAGGGATTCGAAAGCTATGGCATTGAGCTCTAATTTTTTAGGTCCCTCGACTAGGTACCTTGAAGAGCTAGGTTTAATCATAAAATAGTTTGGTCTGAATCTTAATAGGGAGAATCTTAGGAGTTGGTGGTAAGAGCTATGGGGACCAGATCTAAGATTCAAGGCCTTAGCGAATGGTTGTTTCATTGTCACTTGTCTAACTTCCACTATCAAAAGAGAAATCCTAGAAGGAATCTGGTTGATGAATGGGTGTGGCTTCTATATTTGGAAGTGGGAAGTAGGGTTTAAACCTATTAGGCATCAGATGGAATATCTTCATGATTGGTATCAACTCCCCATCCTTCCTTTAGAATTTTGGCAGCTTGACATTTTGGAGGATATTAGAAACAACCAAGGAAAGTATGTGTATGTAGAAGAATGGATAGAGAAAGATGGGACCAAGACATGTGTCATGATTTGTGTGGAAATTCATCCCTTTGGATCCCATTGGAGAGAGCTTGAGATCATCACAAAATTGGGCATGCTCTAACAACCCCTGATTTATGAACCTAAACCTTTAGGCTATCCAATAAGAACTCTGGGATGGTGATCTTGGGATCAGCCCCATTTTGAGGAATGCAAGGTGAATCCGGATCTAGCCCCGGTGGGTTCTGGGGTTGGGTGCTCAGATTGGAATATGGAGCCTATTGACCCTAACGGTGAATTCAAAAAGCTATAGAAACCCTTGGATGAGGAAGCAAAATCAGTTGAATTAGATCAGGTCAAAACAACATTAGAAATGGATTAGGCCCTAGATGAGAAGGTGAATGAAGTCTTACATTTGATCAATAATGGGGTTAGATTAGAGAATATTGATTTTGTCCTGGAGGTCATCAAAGAATTGGTGGAATTAGCTCAAGAACGTAAATAAGCTTCCGTTGGAGGTAATTGTGAAGGGCCAAATCTGGATGCAGAGTGGGAAGACAATGATAATTTCCCCAAAGTAGGTTTAGAGATTGAGGAAAAGAATGGGCCTTTGGCTCATTTAGAGCATGGGAAGTTAGGCATCTTCCAATTGGAATCGACAAAAACTTCTCTAGATTGTGGAGATAGTAAAAGGCATGGCAGGATCCCTAATTTTGAAAAACTTAAAATCAATGGAGAAGCTAGTGGACAGAAGAATAACTTGTGTGGAGTGGCCAACTCCTGGGAGTTGAGGTGTCGGTCTAGGAGGTGGCTTCTTTTTTTCTTAAATGATGTTTTTGGGCTTGAGCTTGGCTCACACAAGTTTCACCTTAGCTCCAACAAGATTTTTAGGGCATTAATTTTGGCAAGTAGTTTTGGCTCTATCAGTGTGATGTTTATTATGCCATTCATTCCTTTATCTCGTCCTCCCTCTCATTTCATGGACATGGAAAAGTTTATTTTGAAGGACAAAGGAGTTGGAGACGGGAACCATGGTGACTCCCATTCAATTGTTGTTCTCTAAGAGACAAATGGCCTTCCTTGGGCTAGTGTAAGCGTGGCGCCTGGGTATCTTAATTAGTCATCCTGATTTCCTCATTGTTGTAGCGGTGAAGTGTTTGTTGGGAAAAAGGTTTCTTGGCTGGCACTGAAGGATATCATGTGGATTCTAACATCTCATCTAGGGTTTTGGTGAATCTATTAGATGTGAAGGTGTAGAAAGTGGATGCCAAGGTGATCATGGAGAGACTATTTAGGAAGCATTTGCTTGTCAGGTTGGAGGAGGCTTTGGCTGTAGCAGATCCTCATGTGGGGATCCCTCGGCCACACGACCTTGACAGCTTCTAGAATTCGAATGTAGTTGTGAGGTTTTTCCCCTTTCTATTGGATTTGAATGGATTGGAACTCGTTGAGAATCATTAGTTGGCTACAGCAGGGGCAGAGTACCTGAAAAAAAGGTTCAATCTAGTTGCAGCTCCAAATGAGGCATGGGAATATGAATTTCATGTGTTTGCTCAGAACAATATTTTTCTATGATGAGTTGGATCTTTTTTGTTATGGTTAGGGCTAGTTTTGGGGTTCCATGTTAGTTTTGGTCATAGTCCTTTTGTTTTTAATTTTAGGGTATCTGTCCTTAGATGTTGCATAGATGGGTTTTAGTAATAGTTTTAGGCTTCAACCTTGTTATAGTAGCAACTTCAACATTAATGGTGGATAGTTTTTTCAACCCTGGGGTCTTCTATAATTTTTGTCAGTTATGGTGTCTACTGCCCTAGGATATTGGGATGAATGTAAACTTTTTTGATATTAATATAAAGAAATATATCTTACTCATCAAAAGAAAAATTATTTGTTTAATAACCAAAAATTATTTGTTTCATAACCAAATTCCCACAAAAAATTACTCACTCATAATTTAATTAAACAAGTTAATTTGTGATGCAGGAGCACCCCTTCTGAATTGGGAATCAACATCACCCAAAAAGATTTCATTTGTTTATTTCAATTTTTCTTTTCTTATGTTTTGTTTTGGCATCTCTCAATCTTGGAGTGTACATAAAATAATCAGATTTGATCAAGTTCAATTTTTGACATATGCTTAGTTCAGCACACATTGACAATTTTCACAAAAATAATTGTTCAGATGGATTAGTGATGTTTGATGATGAATCCTCTTATGAGAAGATTTTTGACTCAATCTTGGATTTGATGCCAAAGATTTTAGGGTCATATGTCTTGTAGTTTTGGAGATATAACAGTTTCATGACCTACACTAGTAGTCAAATGGCTAAACATTAAAATTTAAAGTTTTGTGAAGTTTTATGCAGAATAGTTTGGTGGAGGTGTTTGAAGTGATTAATTACACACCTCTACAAGTTTTTGAAAGGATCTGAGGTCCTGGTAAGCAGTTGCATGAAATTCAGCTTTCAAGTTCATGTATTCACTCCATTGGCAACATGATGTTATTATTATTGTATATGCTAGCACTGGCAATGTTCTTAAGGTACATATAACGTATTTTGATGAAGTTCTTTCATATGATTGTGACATTCTCTGAATAGAAGTGGTGTTGATTCCATCTTGCATTGGTAGTATGTCCTATTTCATAGAAGATTTTGCATGACATTTTCTTATTCACCACCATTTGGCATGTTATAAAGATATGTGGACAGTGTGGGATTTGCAATGTGATTCTAGACTAAGTGTATATATAAGATGATTCATGTGAGTCCATGATGATGGCGTTCAAGTTACTAGTGCAAAAAAAGACAACATTTTAGCAGCATTGAAGAATGTAATATCCTTTAATGGTCGTGGCAAGAAAATATCGAGGAATTCCTCTCTTTAATGGGAGACATAGAAATAACCTATGGAAAGATATCCTTAATAATATTTACTCAAAGATGGACATGTGAAAGGATCACTGGCTATCTTTGGAAGGAAGACTAACCTTGATAAGGGCAGTCTTAATAGTTGTTCCTACCTATATGATGTCAATCCTCCAAATCCTAAAATCTATAAACATGGAAATTGAAATAATCTACAGGTAATTCCTTTGGCAAGGGTCTTCAGAGGGAAAAAACATTCATCTACTAGCTTCGGATAAGCTTTGTCAAAAAAAGATCCATGTTGCAGTGGGTGTCCTTAATATAGGTTTATAGAACAAAGCTTTGGGAGAAAAGCGTGCATGAAATCTTTATAAAAAACTAGTTTCCAAATGGGCAAGACTGATGACAAGAAAGTAACAGTGAGAGGATCTTCACCCTTAAAAATCCTCCAAGAGGCTCAGCAGTTTGGAATTTCATCATCAAATCTAAAGAAATTCTTCTTTGAAGGCTATCCTAGTTGGTTTATAATGGCAGAAAAGTGAAGTTTTGGGATGATTTGTGGAATGGAGAATCAAAGCTAGCGGACTATAGTGAGCTCAAGAAAGCAATGGATTATTTAAAAACTCATTAGGGAAGGAAAGTTAAGGATTATTAGAGGATAGAAGGAGGCCTAGGCTGATAGAAAGTTGTATGAAAGAATACCCAAGACCGCGAGTTTCCTCATGTTCAAAAGGTGATGTTAAGGAATCTCTTGTCTAAATGAGTGTTGATTTACTCTCTTGTCGATGATGTAATTGTTTAGATAATAGCCAAATCATGCTCTTATACTATCAAGGAAGGCTACCCTTTACTTGCCACAACCATTAAAGGATATTACATTCGTTAATGCTGCTAAAATGTTGTCTTTTCTTGCACTAGTAACTTGAATGCCATCATCATGGACTCACATGAATCATCTTATATATACACTTCATCTGGAGTCACACTACAAATCCCACGCTATCCACACATCTTTATAACATACCAAATACAAAATCTTCTATTAAATAGCACATAGTGCCAATGACACCTCTCACTGATTATGACATAAGTAGAGCAATGCGAGATGGAATCAACACCGCTTCTATTCAGAAAAAGTCAAAATCATATGCAAGAACTTCATCAAAATACATTATTTGTACCTTAAGAACATTTCCAGTGCTAGCATATACAATAATAATAACATCCTGTTGCCAACAGAGTGAATACATGAACCTAAAAAATGACTTTTGATGTAACTTCTTACTAGGAGCTCGGATCCTTTTGAAAACTTGCAGACATGTGTAATTCATCACTTCAAAGACCTCAACCAAACCATTCTACATAAAACATCACAGAACTTGAAATTTTAATGTTTCCCCATTTTACTACTAGTGTAGGTCGTGAAACTGTTATATCTCCAAAATGTTAAGGTAGATGACCCTAAAATCTTTGGCATCAAATCCATGACAAAGTAAAAAATCTTATCATAAGAGGATTCATCATCAAACATCAGCAATTCATCCAGACAATAGTTTTTCTAAAAACCATCAATGTGTGCTGAAATTGAGCATATGTCAAAAACTGAATTTGATCAAATCTGATTATTTCACCTACACTCCAAGGTTGAGAGATGCCAAAACAAAACATAAGCAAACAAAAACTGAAATAAACAAATGAAATCTTTTTGGGTGATGTTGATTGCCAATTTGCCTGGGATGCTCCTACATCACAAATTTACTTGTTTAATTAAATTATGAGTGAGTAAATTCTTGCGGGAATTTGGTTATGAAATAAATAATTTTTGGTTATTAAACAAATAATTTTTTTTAATGAGTAAGATAGATTTCTTTATATTAGTATCAAAAAAGTTTACATTCATCCCAATATCCTAGGGCAGTGGACACAATAACTGACAAAAATTATAGAAGACCCCCAGGGTTGAAAAAACTATCCACCATTAATGTTGAAGCTGCTACTATACTAAGGCTGAAGCTTGAAACTGTTACTAAAACCCAGCTATACAACAGTCGAAGCTAGATACCCTAAAACTTAAAACAAAAGGACTATGACCAAACCCCAACATGGAACACCAAAACTAGCCCTAACCATAACCAAAAAGATCCAACTCACCATAAAAAAAAAAAATTGTTCTAGGCAAAGACACAAAATTCATATTCCCATGCCTCATTTGGAGTCACCACCAGCTTGAACCTTTTTCTAGGTACTCTGCCCCTACCATGGCCAACTGATGATGCTCAATGAGTTCCAATCTATTCAAATCCAATAGAAAAGGGAAAAACCTCATGACTGCATCCAAATTCTATAGGCTATAAAGGTCACGAGGCTAAGGGATCCCCACACCAAGATCTCCTACAGCTAGAGCCTCCTATAATCTAACAAGCAAATGCTTCCTAAATAGTCTCTCCATGATTGCCTTGACATCCACTTTCTGCACCTTCACATCTAACAGACTCGCCAAAACCCTAGACAAGATGTTAGAATCCACACGATATCCTTCAACCCTAGCCAAGAAACCTTTTCCCAAGAAGCAATTCACCACTGCAACAATGAGGAAATCAAGATTAGTAGTTAACATACCCAAGCACCGCTCTGACACTAGCCCAACAAAGGCCATTTGTCTCTTAGAGCACAACAATTGAACAAGATTCACCATGCTTCCCATCTCTAACTCCTTTGAAGACACCTTTAGAATAAACTTTGCCATGTCCATGAAATGAGAGGGAGGATGAGATAAAGGAATGAATAGCATGATGAATAGGACACTAACAGAGCCAACACTACTTGCCATAATTAACATCCTAAAAATCTAGTTGGAGCTAAGGTGAAACTCGTGCAAGCCAAGCTCAAGCACAAAAACATCATTTAATAAAAACATAAGCCACCTCCTAGATTGACACCTCAGCTCCCATGAGTCAGCCACTCCACACAAGTTATTCTTCTATCCACTTGCTTCTCCATCGATTTTGAGTTTCTTAGAATTAGGGATCCTGCCACACCTTTTACTATCTCCACAATCTAGAGAAGTTTTTGTCAATTCCAATTGGAAGATGCCTAACTTCCCATTCTCCAAATGAGCTAGAGGCCTGTTCCTTTCCTCCATCTCTAAACCTGCATTGAGGAAATCATCATTGTCTTCCCACTTTGCATCCAAATCTGGCCCTTCACAATTACCTCCAAGGGAAGCTTCTTTAGCTTCTTGAGCTAATTCCATCAATTCTTTAATGACATCGAGGAGAGAATCAATATTCTCTAATCTAACCCCATTATCGATGAAATGTAAGACTTCATCCACCTTCTCATCTAGGGCCTGATTGATTTCTAAAGTTATTTTGACCTAATCTACTTCAACTAAATTTACTTTCTCATCCAAGCGTTGCTATAGCTTTTTGAATTCACCATTAGGGTCATTAGGCTCCATATTCCTATCTGAGCACCCAACCCTAGAACCCATCAGGGCTAGATCTAGATTCACCTTGCTAATCCCAAGATCGCCATCCCAGAGTGCTTACTGGATAGCCTGAAGGTTTCAGTTCATAAATCAAGGGTTTTTTTAGCATACCCCATTCTAGGATGATCTCAAGCTCTCTTCAACGGGATCCAGAGGGCTGAATTTCTATACAAATCCTGACACAAGTCTCAATACCATCTTTCTCTATCCATTCTTTTGTACACACATACTTTCCTAGGTTGTTTCCAATATCCTCCAAAATGTCAAGCTACCAAAATTCCAAAGGAAGGTTGGGGAGTTGATACCACTCATGAACATATTGCATCTAATGCCTAATAGGGTTAAACCCTACTTCCCACTTGCGAATATATAAGCCAAATGAATCCATCAACTAGATTCCTTCTAAGATTTCACTTTTGATAGTGGAAGTCAGATAAGTGACAATGAAATATCCATTCACTAAGGCCTTGAATCTTAGATCTGGTCCCCATCACCCCTGCCACCAACTCCTAAGATTCTCTCTATCAAGATTTAGACCAAAGTATTTTATGATTAAACCTAGCTCTTCAAGGCACCTAATCGAGGGACCTAAAAAATTGGAGCTCAACGCCATAGCTTTCAAATCCCCTAGCCCATGATAAGAGTCGTGTTCTACAAAATTCTTCTTACCGATGCGACCCTTTCCAAAGAAATTAGGGTTTCCCCTGTGTTGGGGCTTCCATCTGCGTCTGTTCAAAAAATCTCAATTTTCTTGTCTAGGTTGGTTATGCCAACCATAACGATCCCTATTGGGGCCTTGCCCTCATCTACTACTCCAAACATTGAGATCTGCAGACTTCCCTCTGCATTTTTTTGCCTTCCTACACCAACCCTCCACAAGCGCCCTTTCTTGAATCTGCTCCTAGGTAAATTCCTTTTCTGCATCAACCGCCCAAGAAAGGGAACCCACTTTCTCTTTTCTCCCAACAATATTATTTTCTACCTCCCCAGCAATTGAAATGATATTCTGGG
Source organism: Cunninghamia lanceolata (assembly GCA_027924645.1). NCBI lineage: Eukaryota > Viridiplantae > Streptophyta > Pinopsida > Cupressales > Cupressaceae > Cunninghamia > Cunninghamia lanceolata. The sequence continues at coordinate 5,411,826 of BSBN01000859.1, read as the reverse complement.
CCAGAATCTCCCCCTCCTTCTACCCTTCACCTGCTTCTTCACATTTTTTGCTTCACAGCATCCCTTTTTTAATTTTTTATTTCATTGTCGTATTAATAAAATATAAATACTAAAAGATTATATGATTTGACAACTGATTTGAATGTGATTTTTGAGCACATTAACTCTTCTTGGAATGTATTAAACAAATAATATTTAATGTTAGACAAATAATTTTTTTCTTAAAGTCTACAATATTATAGCAAAAATTGTAATATTTATATTTATATAATATTCATATTAATATCATTATTTAATTTTGACCATTGTATAGTTATTTTATTCTCTTATGTATAATATTAAAATTAAAATATCGTAGTGATCTAAATATTAATGTGAATCAAACAACTAAAATTGAGGAGAAACATCCGGTCAGAAGTGAGGAGGTGGCAATGCTAAAAAATTAACTTGTTTAATTAAATTATGAGTGACTAAATTAAAATATTGTAGTGATCTAAATATTAATATATTATTATATTATGTAATATTATATTCATATTAATATGATTATTTATTTTGTATTCAATAGAATAATATAATTAATAATATATTAACAATAATATTTATATTAAATTATTGATTATACAAAAAAATGAAATTTTGATTATAATGTATTTATGTTTATATTATATTATAGTAAAAATGAAATATTAATATATATTTGTATATAAGTATTAAATATTAATATATTTTAGATCTAAATATTAATATATTATATTGCGTAATATTTATATTCATATGATTATTTAATTTTTAAACCATGTTTAAGAGTAAGAACTGCATACACCTAAAAATGGCTAAGTTGAATTAAATAAATATATAAATATTTATTATATTCGCATTCCTCTATCAATGAATAAATTTAATAATTTATTTATATGATTCACATCATCATAATTCTACAACAAATCAATTTGTCAATTCTTTTGATGTCATCCCTAATTAAATAATTCTAAATTATTTAATCAATCATCATATCCCAATGTCAAAAGTCCATAATTCCACATCATCTATTCCACCTCATAATGTTGCACACATAATTAAATATTTTAATATTTAATTATCTATTTATCCTCACCCACATGTCCTATTATTCCTCCAACCATCCCTATTCCTATGAGGATGGTCTCTGCATGTCATCTTGGTCAAAAGACACCTTGAGACCCTTGTCCCATAAGTCCCTATATTCCTTCCAACCATCCTACAAACAAGGTCTCCTTCTTTGACCTTCACTCTATGGTCTTGGTGAGCCTTGTGACATGTGGCCTCATGTCACACCTTTCTCTCCACCTTGTCAAGGTGAGAAGAACATCTTCCATATTTTTCTCCCTCATCCCAACCAATTTGATCTTCATTGTACACATGACAAGACTTCTTTCCACCATTGAGATCGTGACACTTGGAATTGGCCCCTCCTTGGCCTATAAAAGGAAACCTCATTCCCTCATTTCAAGAATCCAAGACCTTATGTAATATTACTCTGCAAAAATTCTACCAGCGTGCTTTTGGCACAATATCCTCATTGCACTTGCATAATCTCATTATCATCACAATCATCCAACCATGTCTCCATATATCCATTCTCCATCTTCATAGAGTTGCATTGTTAGGTTAATCTTCATTGCACAATCCATCACTAGCCATTCTCCTATTGTCATCTTCAACAACAAGTACATACTTCTGAAAGCTCAACTCATTCATAAGATCAATATGAGATAGGCAACAATGCAAGATACGAGGTGAATCTGTCGATGAAGGTAATATCTTTGTTTATTATATTTTAATCAATTTCATTGAGTTATTGGATATTAAGTAGTTTAATACTATTGTTCATATTTCCTCTAACATTTTTGGTGCCCACCATGGGGCCTAGTCCCATTTTAATCTCCATTTGAGTTTCTTTTGTGAAGGTACTATCATGACAGGGCATTTCAACGCATTCACATTCTATTCCTGCGCATCCAAAGATTCTTGGTACACATTTAACTTTTTGCGCATTCACTTTGTCTTTCTGCTCATTTACCACTTTTTGTTGCACATCCACGATTCTATGCATTTGCCCCGTAGAACTGTACATTTATGACATATTCCTACGCATTCACGATTTTGCGCATTTGCTCTGTAGTAATGCACATATATAGTCTATTCCTACACATTCACATTCTGATAGAAAGTTGTGTTGCTTTGCAAATCTTTTTCGTACTAATTCTTCTTTTAGGTTTAGGAGCTTGGTTTAGTCATTTAAGCTACATCATAAATTCATCTAGATTTAATTAGGGGGAAGTAATTTGCAATCTTCATGTAAATTTTTGCCTAGATCTAATTAGGAGGAAGTAAATTGTACTGTTGCATTACAACTCACACATAATCCCAACCTAGGTGGATAAAACTGAACAAATTTTTCATTTTCCTATCTTGCACTACAAACTCTCATTTAGCTTAAATAGGGGAAAGTAATTTGTTTGATTCTTCAACAACAATCTTCACATAGATTTGTTTAGGAGAATAAAATTAACCATCTTTTAAAACTTTTTTCTACCTTGTCAATTTCTTGTGAATGGTAGAGTAAAACACACTTAGTTTTAACTCTAGGAGGATAAAGAACTAGTGTACTATGTGTTTGAAAATGGTGATAGGACTATGGTCTCCCCTTTTTTGGTGATCAAAATGCCAAACTCATCATTTTATCTGTGTAACCTTCAGAAGAGGCCTTCCCTTGGGATTGTGTTTCTTCCAAGTAGGATGACCTTGAGTGGTAATGGGTTAAAGCCAAGGCACTTCCAAGCCACTTTAAATAAATTATGTTTGTGATGAAAGGCACAAATAACAAGTGCTGCTATGTTATACTAACAAAAGTTTCCCATAGTGCCCTTATGGTGCATTTAAATCTATTGATCCTAACCTCTTCAGACTGGGAAGCCTCCATAACGGAACAAATTTCCACATGTATAACCACATGAAAGCATGCCCAAACTAAAAGACAATTGTTTTAGAAATCCAAAAAACCCTATTTGTTGGCACAATAGGAAGTCCTCTGAAGCTGTCCAACATTATACACTCATTTAGTGTGGAGATAGAAAATCCAAGTCTTCGGAGGGATTGTAATTTGGTATCTATGAGAAGTGAGTGAATTGTAAGGGGGAGATGGTGCTACCAAGTTACTAACTGTTCGTCTCTATGTAAGTGGCTGGAGTAAAATCCAAGTTGGAATTCAACGAATATTGCCCTTCCCATCCATAGGATTGTACTTGGTTTTTTTCATTTATCAAATAATTATCGAAACCTCTTGTTTACTGTGCTTTTTGGCAATAAATTGAGTCAAGACAATACCACAAACTTTAGAGCAACTTAGGAAAATGTGCAAAACCAAGCCAAACTAATAAACTAAGATAAAAAGAAAAATTTCTGTAGTCCTACGCATACACTGAATCTTGCTACACATACACTAAATCTTGTTGTGCATTCACATGATATTGCTGGACATACACAACATATTGTTGTACATACACAAAATTGCACATTCAAACCATAGAACTGTGCATTTGAAACACAGTGCTGCGTATTTAAAATACAGTCTTGCACATACAGAGCTGGTCATCCACAATAGAGACTTGTTTCATACAATTCGAGACAAAAGTGAAAGCATTTTCAGACACCCTTTTTGCTCTAGTATACACTTGGAAAACAACTTGAACCTTGTAGTCACATCCTCATACCATTTTAACATCACGTTTGCATACCATTATCTTACTATCCAAACACATCAAATGAAACCAATACTTGCATCAAGGCATAATTGATACTATATTAAAGTCAAATAATATCTAGCTTGTTTCATAATAGGATTCCAATCATCCTTCGCATTGAAACTATACTTGTGTATCTTGATAAAAGAATAGTCTACATCAATAGTGGAGATCATCTATCCCTATTTTGACTACCTTCTATCGACACTTCGATTGCTATTACCACTATAGCTCAAGAGCACCTTATTTGGAGAACATAGAATCAATATAAAACCTTAGCAAAATCTAGTTTAAACATATCCAATCAAGTTCAGCTCATATCATATCATATCAAAACATCAAACCAAGTCCACCAAGTCTCACAATCCAACTTCACCCACATCTCAGACTTGCATGGTTCAAACTAGGTCCCAAGTGAATCAAAAGAAAAAAATGGATCCCTTTCATAATAGAGGGTACAATTCTAATAAAGAGAAAATTAACCAAGAGGAAATCCTTAAACATCTCCAAGATCCAAAATTTCAAAAGATAATGGATAGGGTTGTTGCCACAGATCCTCATAAATATTTTCGTATGCTAGCTCAACAAGGAGCTAAGTTTCCCTCAAATTTTGATGTCTCAAATCTAAGAGAGAACAACTCCTCAAATGAATCTGAGTCTTCAAAACATGGCTCCAAAAATGATAAAGATGCCTCCAAAAATAACAAAGATGCTTCTAAATCGAAAAAGGCTAAGGATACACCCAATCCCTTGGACACATTAACAACACAAATCCAAGCCTTGCAACAACAACTGGTGGACATCCAAAGTGGGACAACCACAAAACACTTCCCTTAAGGATATCTCACCTTAACCCTTTGATAAAACTTTGCTCATGATACCTTTTCCCTCTAGGTTTGAGGTTCCAAAATTTGACAAATATAGAGGAAAAGGTGATCCAAGAGATCGTATAAGGGAATTTAGTGCCACATGCCTAGAATTCACACACAATGAAACAAATCTTATGTGACTATTCCCAAGAAGCTTAGGAGGACAAGCTATGGAGTGGTTCTCACACCTACCTCCTAGCATCTGCACTTTTGATGAACTAGTAGACAAATTTGTAACACATTTCTCATATAATATCCAACACGAAATCTCTATGTTGGATCTTTGTAATAACAAACAAAAATGGGGAGAATCCTTCACCTCTTTCCTACAAAGATGGAGACAACTTGCAATCAAGTGTCCCTACCACATACTAGTGAAGCAAATGATAGAAATGTTTATTCACAATCTATCCACAAAACTAAGATATCAAATCCAAATACAATGCCCAATTACTTTTAGTAAGGTCATTGAAATGGGGATACTCATTGAGAAAGCCTTGATAGCAAAGGGGAAAATTAAACTATACAAAGACAACCCTAGTTCAAGCAACAATGCGGACAAGTCACAATTTTGGACTAAGAACAAACCCATTGTGAATGATGGTGTCATGGATGCTAAACGTGTGGTACAAAAACAACCAATCTTCAATCTATCAAACCCGTAAAAAAACACACCATCCACCAAGCCTCAAAGCAATGAACAAAGACCAACCAACTTTCCTCCTAGAAGAATGTTCACCCCCCTTGGGGAGTCACTCAAATCTTCCCTTCAAAAGTTAATAGGGGGCAACCTCATAAAACTTCCACCAGTACTGGAGTATGAACCAAAATTTAAACCCTCTTAGTGGAGTGATTTTGACTTTTGCAAATATCACAAAAACAAAGGTCATAATACTAATGATTGTCAAGGACTAAAACATGTCGTTTAAGACCTACTTGATCAAAAACAAATATCAATTGAAGGGCATACATCTAATGACGAGCATATAGCATTCAAAAATCCTCTTCCTCACTATGAGAAAGGAGGACCATCCAACCAAAATAATAATGGTGTAGACAAAGAAAACTATAATAATGTTTCTTATGAGTACACCGTCAATCATATCTCACAAAGTGATTCACACATCAATGTGATCACCATTAATAATAAGCCCGACTATAATATGACCACTCGTCATGGAAACATTACTCTCCAAGGGGCTCCATCCAAGTCATCCTCCACATCGAACCAATATAGCATCTTTGACCAACTCCATAAAACACCTACCCACATATCCATTTTGGAGTTATTGTGTCTATCCCCATCTGACAAATCCATCCTAGAGAAGGCACTCTTGGAAACAACTATTCCTACCAACCTTGCCCAAGAGAAATTCCAAGCTATGGTGGGTCATCTAACCACATGCCACTTCTTGTCGTTTGCTGAAAAGGATGATAGTCTATCACTCAACCACACAATGCATCCCTCCATATTGAGGTCCAAATCCACAAACAACAAATAAAAAGGGTCCTAATAGATGGAGGTGCTGGTTTAAACATATGTAGATTAATGTTAATTCTTGCATTCAGGTTTTTAGAAAATATTGTTGATCCTAAAAAAGAAAATAACTATCAAGGCATATCACAAAGAAGAGAGAACTTCCAAAGGAACTGTGCTCTTGCCAATACAAATTGGACCAGTAGAGAGAGATGTTGTGTGCCAAGTTCTAGACATGGAGCTAGCATATAACATCCTTCTAGGTAGACCTTAGATCCATGCGATGAAGGTTGTTCCATCAACATACCATCAATGTATCAAGTTCCCACACAATGGCTAAGAAATTACCATACAAGGTGACCCTGATCCATTCCAGTATTGCAACACCATCCAATCAAAACCAGAAGTTGTGATCCCCACCAATCGAGTAGCTTCCTCTTCTTCAAACCATGTGGATCCAAGTTATCTAGCTTCTACCTCCAAAACATCAGAGCTTAAAGTCAAAGTCAAAGACAAGGGTGTTGGAGAGTATGTCATTGAGAAATCTTTTTGTCTAGCATAGTTGCCTATATCACCAAAATCCTATGGAAATCCATCCATGAACAAAGCCAACTCATTGGAGACTTCTAAGGGTCCTTTCATTAGATGGAGAAACCTATCAAATGAGAGTGATGAAAATGATGTCTTATAGTGGCTTTACAAAGATGAAGATAGTGAAACCACAGCAAATGACCATCAACTTGAGCTACCCACTGCACAATATGGTCAAGGGTTTTCTATCTTACAAAGGATAGGATATGAAGGACATGGTCCCATAGGATTAAGGAAAGATGGTCTCATAGAACTAATTTAACCCTTTACCTCCATAGCCTAAGACACTACTAGGTTGGGATACAAGGGTAAAGAGAAGATCAAAGGCAAAGAGAAACTCCAAGCAAAAGATAAATAAGCAGCACCACTAACCTAGTGGAACAAATTCACTGCTTACAAGAAGCTAGTGAAATATATTCCAATGAGTATGAATGGGATAGCCTCTCAGAAATGTCTTGTGAAGATAAAGGGGTTGACATGGTTCAACAGTATAGCTCTACTGACATGACACATGAGGGACAAAGATCTAGGGCTAGATCGCTAGAGTTTGATCCGTAATATGATAGAAGTGAACTTCATGAGGAGAGTATGATGTCACACTTGACGAACCAACTTGAGGAGAGTACCATAATAGTTCTTGTCAATACCTCTACATATTCAAATGACTCCCCCATTCTAACCATCATCACCCTTGAATTGGATTAACTAGATGATCCATTAGCCCTAGTGCATCTTGAATTGATAGACTGGGAACTACCAAACAACCCTGACCTAGATACATTCCAAAATGATGATGATATCATCAATTATCTAGAGCTTAGGGACCATTTATACACAAGGGACCACAAGTATGGCTTCACCATTGAACTTAACAACGTGACATACTTTAGAGAGAGCAACAATCCTTTTAATCACAAAAATGTAAAAATAAAAGGTAGATCTAATGGTGAAAACTACTCTATGGTAGTATTACATCACAAAAAGGAAAAATAAAAGATGTATCTAATGGTGAAAACCTCTCTAAGGCCCCAACAAGTGAAGGAATTAACACTCTCCCCTACCATGAATTTCAAGAGAAATCTTTAATATTGATTGAACCACCTCAACCAGTAAACATTAGCACATAAGTGAACCCAAGAATCATACACCTAGCTGAGTCATTATCTAAACAAGAGAGAATAGAATGCACGGAATTCTTCAAAAGAAAGTAGATAAACTTTGCTTGATCCTACATGGACATGCCTAGGCTGGACCCTGATCTTATCATGCATCATCTTTCACTTGCCCCAGGAGCTAAGCCAATTAAATAGAAACTGAGAAAAATGCACGCACATATAGCATTAATGGTCAAAAAGGAACTAAAGAAACTAGTAGATGTGGGGTTCATTAGAGCCATTGATTATCCAGAATGGGTTTCTAACATTGTATCTATTTCTAAGCTGGATAAGCGGATTAGATTGTGTAACAAATTCAGAGATCTAAACAAGGCTTGTCCAAAAGATGACTCTCCTCTACCAAACATAGATATCATTGTCGATCTAACAGTAGGGCACACCATGTTGTCATTAATGGATGGGTTCGCCAATTATAACCAAATCAAAATAGCACTGGAGGATCAGCACAAAACAACATTCACATGTCCATGGGGTACCTATTGTTGGTGCGTCATGACATTCAGACTAAAGAATGCAGGGGCATCATATTAGCGGGCAATGACTATGATCTTTCATGACATGATGCACACCATCATGGAAGATTACATCAATGATATCCTAGGTAAGTCACTCACCAGAGAAGGACATCTTCAAGTTTTGGACAAGATCTTCACGAGACAAGAGTAATTTAATGTACAGTTAAATCCAAAAAAGTGAGTTTTCAAAGTCACATCTAGTAAACTCCATGGATATATTGTATCAGCTAATGGAATAGAGGTGGACCCAGTCAAGGTAAAAGCAATCATGGAAATTTTACCACCTAATAATCTGAGTCAGTTGCGGTCTCTACAAGGAAAGTTGTAGTCCATCAGAAGGTTTATCTCTCAACTGGTAGATAAGTGCCATCCATTCACACATATCTTATACAAAAACATTCCATTCAAATGGGATGACATGTGTGAGCAAGCTTTTCAGCATCTAAAGGAATATCTAATGAACCCACCAGTCTTGATGTGGCTAATTCAGGGTAAGCCACTACTTCACTATATCTCAGCTACACCAACATCTCTTGGAGCTATGCTAGCACAACAAAACCATGAAGGAAAGGAGCAAGCAATATACTACATCAACAAGACACTAGTAGGTTATGAGTTACAGTATACACCAATTGAAAGAGCATGCCTTGCAGTTGTCTTTGCTTCACAAAAGTGGAGACACTACATGCTCTCTCACTCCATCAAGCTAGTGGCGAAGATTGATCCATTAGAATACCTACTCAACAAAGATAACCTAACAGGTAGAATATTTAAATGGGTCATGATACTCAGTGAATTTGATATTGAGTATGTAGATAGAAGAGCAATAAAGGGGTAGGTCATCACAGATCAGCTGGTGGATACACCTTTAACATATGACATCCCATTAAATTTTGAATTTCCAGATGAGTCTATCTTCAACATCACTACCACAACCTGGAAACTCTACTTTGATGGGCCATATACTTTACATGAATCTAGAGTAGGAATCTTGTTGGTAACACCACATGGAGATATAATCCCTAAGTCATACAGACTTCTATTTCCATGCACCAACAATGTGACTAAGTATGAAGCTTTGGTCATCGACATTAAAATGATAGTAGATTGGAAGGTCAGGGAATTCCATGTGTATAGGGACTCACAACTTGTCATTAATCAAGTAAATGACAATTATCAAACTAAGGAAAAGAAGTTGATACCATACAAGCATATGGTGGATGACTTCAAGGAATATTTTGTTGTTATATCCTTCAAACAGATACCAAGATTGGAAAACAAAGTAGCAGATGCAATGGCTACTATTGCATCCCCCCTTGACATACCTGAAAATCATTCTCGTTATGAGCTCTTGGTGGAGCCAGTCTTCCATCCTGGTTATGAAATCCCAGAAACCAACACCATTTACCACATTGTGGGTTTGATTCTGCCTTATATGGAAAGGTTTACACCTATCTAAAAGAGAATACCCTACCACCTGACTTATCTAGCAACTAGAAATGAACATTCATACGCCAAGCATCCTGATATACCACCATCACAGACACCCTGTATCGATGAGGTTTATATGGTACTCTCCCTAGGTGTTTCAATAGTGAGGAATATCGTACCACTCTAAGTGGGGTAAATGAAGGAATATGCGAGACACACTCTAGTGGTCCTACTTTGGTGAAGAAGCTCATGCTTCTTAGGTACTATTGGCCGAGTATGGAATTTGACTCCTATCATTTTGTCAAACAATGCAAGAAATGCTAGATTCATGGTAATATGATACATGCACCCACTCAAGTGTTGCAACCCTTAACGACACCTTGGCCCTTCTTCCAATGGGGACTTGATCTAGTAGGCAAGATTCACCCTTCATTCTCCAATGACCACAAATTCATTATCACAACCACTGAGTATTTTATGAAGTGGATTAAGGTTGATACATTAACCAATGTCAGAGGAAAACAAGTATCCTCTTTCATCCTCAACTACATCATATGCAGATATGGTATTCCATTATCTATTGTCACGGATAATGGACGACCTTTCAAGAATCAAGATGTAAAAGAACTTTGTGATAAATTCCACCTTCAGCATCGCTTCTCCACTCCATACTACCCGCAAGGTAATGGCCAGGCTGAGGCGTCGATCAAAACTATCCTAAAGATACTCAAAAAGACTGTCGATGATGCTGGCCGTGACTGGCATATGCAATTAAACCCTGCTCAGTGGGCCTATGGAACCAGTATACACACTCCCATAGGTGTGACACAATACACCCTCATCTATGGCTCTAAATCCATCTTATCTATAGAAGTTGAGTTACCTTCCCTCAGGGTGTTGTTAAAGCATCTCATAAATGATGAGGAATACAAAATATCTAGGCTCCAGGAGAAAGAGTTGCTAGAAGAATGAAGACAACATGCCTTTTACCCCCTGAATGTCAAGAAGTTATAATCACAGGGTCAAACCTTGAGTCTTCCAGGTGGGTGACTTGGTTCTAAGGGAGAATCCAAAAAATTAGCAAAATAGAGAGAAAGAGGGGAAATTTGGACTGAATTGGTTGGGTCCCTATGTCAGATTTGTTGCCTGTGAATCAGGATCTTATCAGCTATCAATATCAGAAGGTGAACTATTTGATGACCCCATCAATAGTATGCACCTTCGAAGGTTCTACACCTAAATAACCTCAATTCAAGGGATGTAAAAAAATTTAAAAAAAATTTAAAAAGTGGTGCAATAAAAAGCAAGTGGTGAAAACCTAGAAACAGATGCTATTTGTACTAAACCTCTTCCTCCATCTTTTAGAAAAACCCAACCCACATCCATCTTTCCTACCATATCCATCAAATAACTACATCCGTTCACAACCACCTAATGGTAACCTATCATAGCTTGGTGCTCTGTTAACCTTATCACCTTATCCAATAAGATCATCCAATCTTATCATCCATCATATCATTCTATCACAAGTCCATTATCAATATTACTAGTATCCCTAACTATGTTTCCTCTGCATTATCACGTGGGAAAGGCCATCATTGATGGCCCTTGAGGCTTCCCTTCCATCCATATCCTTAATCCTATCGTAAACCTTTACATATCTTCCATTCATCCCTTTACCAGTGTCAGCCTTCAACATCAAACTACGTTGCCTCTGTATTGTCACATAGGCAAGGCCATCATCGATGAGCCCTCAAGGATTCCCAACCCCTAGGTCTTAGGTCCACATCATCCACCTAAACCAAACTATGTTGCCTCTACATCATGATGTAGGCAAGGCCATTTATCAATGAGCCCTTGAGGCACTAGGTCAGTCCCTTAGGGCCCATTTCTTCATGTCTATGTCAGTTCATCCATGATAAATTGATCCTTTACTTGACTGGGGGAAAATCCTTGACCTAGTTTGTGAATTAGAGTTTTGAATGCTACAACTCAAAGGATAACATATCAGATCATGGTTTTATCACTAGACAGCAAGTAGTACAACAAGCAAGCTTTAAACATCATCTTGACAAAGAGACATCAAACTAAACCTGACAACACTATCCTATCTAAAACTATCAAACATGACTCTATCAATTATTGCAAGAAAAATATATCTATGGCAAGAAGGTTTAGTGGTTGTTTAAGTCTTATATCTTGATTTTTGTTACTATGTTTCCTATGCTACTCAAGGATGTCAAAAACTAGAGGAGCTGTGATGGGAGCATAATTATTTTATTTGTTTGTTATTTGTGGGTTTATGTTTAGTAATGTGAAGCCTTGTCTAAAGAGATGATCAACATAATGATCATCAAGGACATTAGAGGTCTAAACATGAAACAGGTGTGATCCTTGTCTATTGATATGCAAGCAATACTCAGGTCATCTTGGTTCAATTATACTTAGATGATTGTATTAACTTGCTAAATCAAAATCCATGTAAGCGATGCTCAAGTCATCATGGTTTAATTATACCTAGATGCTTGTATTTTCTTACAACATTTTAAAAGCTCAATGTTGAAACCAAGTACTTCCAAAACTTGTACAAGAAGATGACAAAATCCACATCCATACATACCAAATTACATTCCATTTCATTATAAGAATTTTATCATTATCAAAATTCCAAGTGGCTCAATATCTAAGTTATCCATTTATCCATTTATCCAAATCATTCTTCTAAATTATCTTTCATTATCAAAATCATTTCATCCATTAACCAAATCATTCTTCTAAATTATCTTTCATTATCCAAATCATTTCATCCATTAACCAAATAATTCTTCTAAATTATCTTTCATTATCCAAATCAATTTTTCTAAAGTGTCTTGTTATTTTATGATTGAGTATACTTGGCATTAACAAAAACAAACCATTTTTGCATATCATAAACATGTCCATAATCATAGATGCATATCACAAACATAATAAACAATAAATGCATATCATTTTAGGTCATTGGGTTACATAAACATTATAAATCATAATTGTCCATAACAAGTATCATATAGTCATGTCATCCATCCATTTTAGTCTCATACATAGAATATATCATTGAAAATCACAAAAAAAAACATACAGTGCATAATCATCAACATATCTTACGTCATTGCACATACAGATATACATTATAGGTTTTTATTAACGCTATAAATGTGTAAACATCAAAAACATGTAGAAATCATCACATATAAAATCATCATATATAGAAGCATATCGCGTCCAATGTAATCATCATAGTATGGCATAATCAGTTCTAACATAAGCATAGACATCAATATCAAAACCATGTAGGTCATATATAAGCATAATCATCAAAACATCATAACATGAGTAATGTCCACCCATAATCAATACATCATAACATAGTCCATCGACTACTAGATCTTATATATCATCATCATCAAAAGACTAATAATTTCCAAGTGTACAATGATATAAAAAAATAATACATCTCGAAATGTCCACAATGTGGTACATACAAAATGATGCTGCAAAATGATACATATCTAATAACACCTAGGAGTGGCTACCCTCTGAAGGTGCCAACTGTTGTCACTAACCATCTCCACCACCACCTAATGTCCCTGCACCTGGTGGTCCCCTAGGTAGCCCCATAACTCCACCACTCTCTGTAAATGTCCATCGAGACCTGTTGTGGGAGCTCGGGTGGAAGCTACTTGCTCATCACTCTAGAGGCACTACCTACTCATAATGTGACCGCTAGAAAAAATATCCTGACCAACCCTCACCATGTTCGCCACTATTTTCCCTATGGGACCCTATCCCACAATCTACTGTACCTACTCAAGTAGCCCCTCTGCCCTGGTATACTGCTGGATAGCAGTATCTCTCTCCAATCTAGCAGTCTGTAGCTCACCTTGCAGTCAGGTGATCTATCTCTACATCTAACCCAACCAAATCTACCGTTGAGCCACCTAGGCTCGTAACCCTGCAATCACCCTATCATCATGTTCCTATACATGAGGTTGTATAGGAGGTTGTATGTATCCCTGCACTACCAACTGTTCCTGCTAGGCAGGATCTCTATCTACCTGCTGTCTCACCCTCCTATCATGTCCATCATCTCCATCACTGTCACCTCCACCTCCTCCACTACCTCTGCCATCATCACCCCCACCCCTGCCACCTCGTCCTCCTTATCACCTCTATCACCGTCGAGGCTTCTCATCATCCTCCTCCTGATCATCTAGTCTTAGGGCCTGCTCTCCAGGTCTTAAGTAGCGAGGGAATGGGTGTGCAACAAAGTAATTAGTATAATCCTATGTCATACTAGCATACACAACTACTTGCCTCATCAGCCATGACTGTTAAGGAATCTATAGGAACTCTACCCATGCCTACTAATAAGAAGCACCAAGACCCCATCGAGGATGCTCCTTGTGCATCCTGGCAAAGATGGTATTCCCTTGGGGTAGCCCCTAGATCCTACCAAACTATCAGTACACACAAGAAACAATGTGCCTCTCAAGTATATAGGGAGTCCTCCCTATTAGCCATCTAGTCTAGAAATAAAACCACACAACTGAGTCAACATTGTCAAACGCATGCTTCCAATACTCTAGCTTTCCTAGCTTGGGTTGAGAAAGACTCTCCTAGAACATATAAGAATATGGCTAATCTTTACCTCAAGTGCCTATACCAATCATCCATGTAACTGCAATATGGCACCAAGCCCAAATCTATAGCAATGACACTCCACATGACAAACTAGAGGATCCATCATACACAAACTAATGGAGATCATGATAAAGGTGTGCAAAAAAACAAACAACCCAAGCATATCAGGTGGTGCCCTCTATATTAATCCGCTCTAGAGCTCTCCCCCATCCAATAGCAAACCCGTGTGACCTCCTGTCAGGGCACACTATCCCTCCAATCAACCCCACAATAACCAATGGAAGAGGCTCATAGTAGGCAACCATGTTTGCCCAACTGATCTCTGTGCCATCAATTGTCTTATCATCAAAGACTCAACAACACTCATCCAGTCCATCCCCAGTCTGAGACTTGTACTTCATGAGCTCTCCATCGACTGAAATCTGTAGAATCTGATGTACATCCTCCAAAGTCACTGTAATCTCTCTAGTAGGAAGATGGAATGTCCCATCCTCGCTATGAAATAGCCCAGTAAGCGCAATCAACATACAAAGATTAGCCCAAATCTTGGGCATAAAGCAAACAAAAGATAAACTAGTCGATCCAGGAATTAGGTGATCAATCTCTATCAAGTATGGTCTAAGTGACTATCACCAAAAATTTCTCCCAAGACATAAGTACATCATTAAGCTCCTCCTACAATAAGCCAAATGCACATTAATCAAACAAAATCAGCTAAACTACAAATCTATGTATCAAACATCAAGAACTTAGCTATTTTTAATAGGAAATCTATCCTATCATCTCTCTTGAGATTCTATCAATCTTAGAGATGACCTATCAGTTGTTGAACATCAATCACGATGCCAAATTTATCAAATTGCTAAGTATTTTACCTATATAAAAATAGATGCGCAATTTTGTTAATCATTTACACAAATTCAGGGTGGATGCACAAAATCCTGTTGTATTTGTGCAAAAGCATTCTAATGTGTAGGTTTAGGAGGTATGTGAACAACATTAAATCATTTGCATAGAATTAAAAAATATGTGCAACATCCCCTTACGAATGTGCAGTTCTATCCCATGTTTACAAAATTAAGGTGTTTGCACAGATTCCTAAGATGTTTGCGTAGAATCACGACATTTGCGTCGATTCATGGGGAAAATGTGTAGGATCATTCTTTTGGTGTATTTACAAAACCTAAGTTTGACCTATGTTTCTGATCCTAATAAATGCACCTAAGCTAAAATTGAAGGTGTACTTACTGGTGGACCATACTCTACTAGATATGTTGCATCATGGCTGATAGTTGTTCATAACTACACTCTGATGTCCTATAAAGGCTCTAGAAAAGACAAGTGTACAAATGACTAGGAATATGATGCCACACTCCTATTTATAGTGCATTAAACCCTAATTGGAGGTGTTTAACCTTGTGCATATTGGGGCATGTTTCTTTTCATCCAATTTTTCTTCCACATCAACCAATTTCTTCATTCATGTAACCTGTCATTCAACCTTTCTCATTGTGAGATCATCCGTCATCTTGTCATCACATTCTTCCTGACCTTGATCTCCTGAGCGAGCATCCTATCATCATTAAACCTGCACTACGAGCAAACTGGGACGTGTATCAAAATCATGTAGAAAACTTTTATTCTTTGAAACAATATGATAAAACGCATTGTCTCAAAGAGGGATAAAATGTATACACCTAAAAATGGCTATGTTGAATTAAATAAATATATAAATATTTATTTTATTCTCATTCCTCTATCAATGAATAAATTCACTAATTTATTAATATGATTCACATCATCATAATTCTACAACAAATCAATTTGTCAATTCTTCTAATGTCATCCCTAATTAAATAATTCTAAATTATATAATCAATCATCATATCCCAAAGTCAAAAGTCCATAATTCCACATCATCTAATCCACATCACAATCCACCTTATCATGTTGCACACATAATTAAATATTTTAATATTTAATTATCCATTTATCCTCACCCACATGTCCTCTTATTCCTCCAAGCATCCCTATTCTAATGAGCATGGTCTCTCCATGTCATCTTGGTTAAAAGACACCTTGAGACACTTGTCCCATAAGTACCTATATTCGTTCCAACCATCCTACAAACAAGGTCTCCTTTTGTGACCTTCACTCTATGGTCTTGGTGAGCCTTGTGACATGTGGCCTCATGTCACACTTTTCTCTCCACCTTGTCAAGGTGAGAGGAACATCTTCCATATTTTTCTCCCTCATCTCAACCAAGTTGATCTTCATCGTACACATCACAATACTTCTTCTTCACCATTGAGATTGTGACACTTGGAATTGGCCCCTCCTTGGCCTATAAAAGGAAATGTCATTCCCTCATTCAAGAATCCAAGAGCTTTTGTAATCCTACTTTGTAGAAATTCTACAAGCGTGCCTTTGGAAAAGTATCCTCATTGCACTTGCATAATCTCATTATCATCACAATAATCCAATCATGTCCCCATATATCCATTATCCATCTTCATTTAGTTGCATTGTTAGTTTAATCTTCATTGCACAATCCATCACTAGCCATTCTCCTATTGTCATCTTCAACAGCAAGGAAGTACATACTTCTGAGAGCTCAACTCATTCATAAGATCAATATGAGATAGCCAATAAATGGAAGCTATGAGGTGAATCGGTCTACAAAGTTAATATCTTTGTTTATTGTATTTGCATCAACTGCATTGAGTTATTGGATAGTAAGTAGTTTAATACTATTGTTCATATTTTGTCTAACAAGAACAAAGTGATTTAAAGTTATCTTTCTAAAATTTTGGGATTATTTAAAACAAATTGTTATGAATAGAGAAAGAAGTCTCAAAAGAAGAACTAAATAGCTCAACGATGATCATAACTTCAAGAAAAGAGGTACTCATCTCTTGCATACATTGGCACATGGAAAAATATTGAATTGGATTCATCAAGTCTAATAATTTGTTTTATAGTAGACAAATTATTATTGGTTTCAAATTATTGCATTCAAATTAACCTATTTTTGAATATGATCTCTTATGTGTTTCTCTACTTTGAGACTATGGTAGTTTGCTTTCTATTGAAACTCAATGGTAATAAATTGATGGAGACAAAGCATAATCTCTTATAATATGTTGACTCTGAAACAAACAAGAACCTCATGTGTATGATTAGAGTAATTTTTTTTGGTGTAGGGTTTTGCAAATGTGGTAGCAAAGACAGCTAACTCAAGGACACAAAAACAACATGAATCAAAAATAGGAGAAAATGCAGTCAGATCAACTTTTGCAAGGTAATTTGCAAAAGGATATTTTGTTGTTGTGTACTCTAAAAAATCTATTATCTTTTTCTTTTAAGATGGTAGTGAGTGCTCCCTTAGGTAAGTCAAATGTTATTTTGTGAGGGGTCTTCCAAAGGTTTCAGCAAAACTAATATATTAGCCTTTTTTATTTATTTTTTAGTATTTTTTCATCAAATCACAAGACATCAAATGGTCTTTGTTGCATAAAGCTTTGGGACTGAATTGGGAATGTGGGTGAAGGATTTTCTCAATGTGGAGGGTGGTTCCATTTGAAAAGTAATGAACTGATGTGCATGAGGATGACTATTGTCAATATGAAGATCTATAGAACATTTTTGTGACATAATTTTCTAGTGATTAGTGTATAAGAGAGTTTATGTATGGTGGGTTCATGTTGAAAGAGAGGGTGTTTTGAATTTGGATGTGGCATTAAATAGGGCACATGCAAGAATAGGTTTTTATACACATTAGTGGTATATGCAGAGCATTTATGTGGTTTATACCCTTTGGGAGGAGGGAATAGTTTGAATTTGGGTATGAAAGAACATTGTTTGTTCTAGTTTAAATTATTTTGGGGTATGCCTATGGGTGGTATACATAGAACATTTATATGACTTACCCATTTGGGGAAGATTGAAGCAGTGAGAATGTTCTAAATTTGGATGTGCAGAAACAAGGTTTTTTGTAGGTTAGTTATTTTAGTAGTATACACATTGCTAGAGCATGCACTTGAATTATGTGTGATAATTTAAAATGTTCATTGTATCTCAATCTTCCCCACATGAATACATCACACAAAAGCCATGCATATTCCACTAGAGTAAAGAACAGGAAAACTAATTCAAGAGTAATTTCTTTTTGTGCAGGCTTCTACAAATTTGGCACCAAAGACAACTAGCATGAGGACACAAAAACAACCTAAATCAAGAAAAGGAGGAGATGTAGCCAAATCAACTTCTTCAGGGTAATTTACTAAAGGATATTTTGTTGTTTACTCTAAAAAAAAATAGTAAAATGGTAGTGAGTGCTCCCCTAGGTCAGTCAAATGTAATTTATAGAATGCTTTTTATCTTAGTTTCTATTATTTTTTCATTCTCATTCACTAAGGTCTTATGCATGTAATGGATGTATAATGTGATTGATATTATGGATTTATAGGTCTCATAAATCTCCCAGTGCAAGTAGGTTGGCTAACAAAGCAAATCAAGTAGTTACTGGTCTAAGATTTCTATTTTTTGTTACAACAAGCATACAATAATAATTATTACACAAAAACTAGGCAATATCATATTTTGTAAACTCATTTATCTTTTAGATTTGAAGTAGAACTCGTCAAGTTTGTAGTCCAGGATATTTTTAAGACATTAGAATAAAAGATGATGTCAGTCAACAAAGCTTTGCCCAAGCCCTTAGAAGAAGACCCCTCAAATACAACACCCCAGGAGAGGAATGAACCACTCAGAAATTCAAATTAAATCTTCATTGATATGGAAGAACATATGCTCATAAAGTTATAAAAATTCTCAATGTAGATTCTCATGAGAATGTCCTCATTATTTCCATTTATGGAAATGGGAGTGTAGGAAAATCCTCTCTAGCAAAGGCCATTCACAATTGCATTTATCTCAAATTTGATGCTGCCTGTTTTGTATATAATATGCACCATAAAGCCCAAAATACAATTATTTGCTTAAGAATTATATTATTTTATATTATAAATATTTAAAAGATTTCATTTTATTTTACTTTTATTGCTTACTCAATCAACTATCATGTTTCATGCTTTGAATATCTTTCTAGTACAACACATTCTAGAATGAGGAACAATACATTCTACAATGCATTGTCATTACCTTTGTAAAGAGTTTTTCCAATATATTATATTCGACTAGTTAATTTAGCTAATTAGATTGTAATTTCAATCTTTTCAAGCTCTTGTATTCAACTAGTTAATTTAGCTAACTAGAATGGAATTTGTCTATACAAAAAATATTTAAAGACATTTATTGCACTTAGTTTTAGATCCTCAAATCTAAAGAGAAAAGCTAAATCATTTTCACACTTTTGATTTGGAGCACTATGAAGAACATAAGATCGACATTCATCACTCTAGATCACTTGCATGCCTTCCTATTATTTTACATTTTTGAATATCTATATAATTCACCACCTAATTTATTTTATTTTTTGGAATACAACTATAATTCGCCACCTAATTTATTTATTTTTATAGAATACAAGTATAATTCACCAAGGAAATTAATTTTTTTTTCAAATCTATATACAATTTGCTAGCAGAAAAACCATTGTCGACAAATTTTTTTTAAAAATTTCCAATGAAATTATTATTCTTTTCAAAAATAGGCATAGATTCGCCAAAAAATTATGGCCTTGGGCTAGGATTTGCTAGGATTTTATAGGTATTTTTAGGGGGGGTTCCTTAAAGTTATCCCTGACGAGCACTACACCTTAAACTAGTCAATCACTGCCACTCTCAGGAACTTACTTTTCCATAGGAATTTAATTTTTAAAAAAGGAAGGATTCACCATGGTAATCAATACATTTGCCTATTTTTTGTCAAGATTCGCTAGGATTTTCTACAAATTTCTAGTGATTTAAATAAATTCACCAATAAAATTAATACATTTTTTTTAAGGAAAGATTCGTCAATAGAAATTAATATTTTTTTCCACGAAGATAAATTATTCGCCAGGATTTTGTATCTTTTTTCATGGGGGCTTTGTTAAAGGTATCACTGATTACTATTCTACATCTGTGAACTGAGAACTCTATCACACAGTTAAATTCAAAATCATGAATGATCACAAAATAAGTACTTGGTAACTTACTTTCTTTGAACAACTACTATAATGAAAGCCATTACTTTTAACTTTTATAATTTATTGATTCTTCTACTATCTAAAACTTAGTAATGCAATATAAGGTTGAAACAATAAACACTATCATATATAAACATGACATGTACTGCCATGACAAATGGGTAATGAATAACAAGCATCTCCATTTAATTGACTTTGCCATACCCAGGAAATTCACATTGGCTAATCTATGTGGTATGTCACTTGCCATTAATGAACTCAATTGGCATTGGCTAATCTAGTCGGTTAAGTGGCGCTTTCAATGAAATCAATAATATGACTCTAATTAATGATAGAGAAAAATTTTCCACTTGTATTCTTGTAAATTATGCCACCATTTGGTGAACCATTCAATAAATGATGAACGGTTGTAGTTGAATTCCTGAAGGTAGATCTCCAACAGTACATATTACTAAGAAAATCCTCTGGAAATTGGAATCAATTAGGAACTGTTAGATATTAATAGATCAAAGGTTCATATATATATAAAGTATATAATATATTTATATTGATTATTGTATAAAGGTCAAGGTGGTGGTAGCGCGCAAGCCCTCAATTGTAGAAAATTAGAAATTTGGGTGTGTCAGTACTTTGGCCCAAAATAGAACTTATACATCATTAACATGTGCGGTGGAAGTGACATTTATCCTTTCATAATAAATAAGGAATGTGTTCAACTCTTTTTTTTTAATATAATATATTAATATGAGTTATTGATATAGATTACAATTCTATTATGAGTTATCTATTATTTTTAGATAATAACATAATTCTGGAACTTTTAAGTTTTATTATTTTATGGTTAGATCAATTGGTTGATTCTGGAAGTATTAAAATTTAGAATATATGTAAAAAATAAGTTTAATCAAAATCATTCCTTGAATCCTTGTGAAAAGAGATTAACAATGTGTGTAAATGAAATTAACAAATTAGAATTAGAATCATCTCTCATTTTGTTAGGTCAAAAAACTTAAACAACTATTATAGAAAGAAGACAACACAAAGATGACATCCCTTTGTAATAAAGGTTACATGGTGAAACAAGAAGCCCTTGGCCCCTCGTTGGATAAATATTTCCAGTTAACAAAGAACTTAACACTATATATTTCTCTTGTATTTTCCTTACAACACAATGAATAAGAAACCTTCACTTGAGCCCTGGGCATTGGACTAGGAAGAATATGTGTATAAAATCAGGAATAAAATTTGGGCTTTCATTCAAATTTAAGAAGAAAAGCTAACATAGTGAAAGAAGAAGCCTTTTGTAGTATGGACTGTCTGCAAGGAAGCTAGAAAAACCATCATACTAAGTTGGCTACTAGACACATGAATGGATTGGGAGAGACTACTATCTACAATCCATCACTAGGCTACCAGAAAGATGTAGCAATGGATTGAGAGAGAACATTAATGACAACCCATTGGATAGATGCAAGACCATCTAGCATACAATGTTGCTAGATGCATTTTTTTGAGAAGCCAAGGCACTTTCTAGCTGCACTCAGAGAAGAATGATGCCAGAAGGTACCATTCTCCTTCCTCTTTATTTCCCATGTAGTTGGTTGTTATCTTTCTAGATCCTCCCATGTCATACATGGAGTTCCCATGACTCATTTTTTTCATCTTACAAGAACTAGGTCCTTTAAGGTAAGGATAACAACCCAACTATGTAACCATTCTAACCCTTTCCTCTACTAAAAAAGACCGCATTCTAACTAAATAATTCCTAAAATTAGCTAACAAGGAACAACTAAAAGTTGAAATTGATTGTCGAAAGCAACTTTCTCTATCCCTTTATAGCCATGACTGCTGCGAAATTGGGAATTCAAAAAATCATTACCTACCATTAGTCTATCTTACTAACCCTGCAAATAAATCACCAGACACCAAAATGTCACTTGAGAATCATATAATGCTCTAAGAGCATTTGGGCATCCAATTGAGGAAATCCTCTTATGGACTTGTCATCTTACACATATGGACTTGACAGCTCACATCGAAAAGTACATTGGCTCCCTTTACAAAGCTTGAATTTTGCATCCACTTGATTGCCTTGGGTGACTGATATGACCACCAAAATGTTAGCCATCTAAGCAAATTGTTCCACTTGTAACTTGTTCCACCTTTTGATGAACAAATGATGAACGGTTGTAGTTCAATTCCAAAAGGTAGATCACCAATGCTACACATTGCCAACAAAATCCTCCAAAATAAACTAGGAGCCATCAGATATTATTAGATCAATGGTTGAGATATATATATATATATATATATATATATATATATATATATATATATATATATATATATATATATATATATATATATATATATATATATATATATATAATAAATATATATATTTATATTTTGGCCAATAGGCCATTCTATATTTGCACACATCTTGTAACTGCCAAAAAATTGCTAGTCCTATTTTTTGGTCATCCAAAAATTTTAAAATTTTAAAACAACAAAAAATATAGCAAATATATATGTGAAAGGAGAATACCCAAAAATAGACAATGGAAGGAGACATCATGCAGGAAGCATTGGCTGCAAGGAAATAAATAGAGAATGAAATGCCACAAGGAAGATGATTCTTGTAAAGACCTAGATAGATCTCATAACAATAATTTTTAGTTTAATAATTTCACTTTCAATTCTTCATTTTTAGTTTAATAATATAGACTTTTGAAACTACACTTCAAATATAAAATAAAATAATCATTATTTTTAATCTTTTTTTTCCACAACATTTTATTTATTTTTAAATGAAAAACATGGTCACACTCACTTATGTGACGCATAAATTTCATCTTCACACATTATTCTAAAACCAAGAGTGAATATTAGAAAATTCTATACCATATATTGTGTTTACTATGATTCCTAAAGGTGCTATTACTAATCATTTTTTAAGTTATGTGACATCTTTATTTATGTTGAAAATAGATTTAGCTTAAGTTTTCAGAATGATTTTCGTTTAATTTAATTATTGCTAATGCTTTTTAATTTATTTGTTTAATCATATTTATTTTTTTGTATATTTTTCATAGACTAATTAATTAGATCTTTTATCATGCATATTTCTTTGATTTCAAAACTTATTTAACTATCTTAGCATAGAAAATAATAAATAAATATAAAATCTTTCTTTGAGTAAATACATGTTGCTTGGACAAGAAAAAAATGTAATTTTGGAGAAATAAAACCCGAACATAGAATCAATTGGAAACACAATATATTTTCTCCATTGTGTCATTGCCTTCTTAAAATTGTGCATGCAATGGGCTTGGCTTGGATAGATAAGTAGGATTTTGTATGTGGATAATCATTCTTGAACCTATAGATCTGCAAAGAAACAAAAGTAATTAAAAAATTAAAAAAATATGTAAAAAAAATATTAGAATGCAACATATTTAATAAAAATCAGATTGTAAATAAATTCAATATCTTATAATGAGGACCCATCAAACATGATTGCATGCTTGAGAGGAGAGTTGTGTAGCTTCCATGGTTTCTCTGGAGTTGCATTTCCAATACTCTATTTTACTTGCACAACATAAAAATATTAAAGAACAACAAAGAAATGAAATGAGAAGATTTGTAAAATAAAAGAATGTTAAAGTTTATATAAGTTTTTTAGGTGAGATTTATTATAGAATCTTATCATTAAGTTATGTAAAACAAATCCCAAGAAAATAGCCCTCTCTTCCTTATTTTATGTGACATAAGGCTGAGTTAATTAGTTTTCATAATTTTTATATGCTAATTTAGTTGTGTATTAAAATCAGTTTTGGTTATTAAGTAACAATATCTCTAAATTTTAGCAGAATTCCTTTATTTGGTGGATGCATTTAATTTCATTTATTTTAGAGTAGCACTTATATTTTATTTTAAATGTAAATGTAATGATTTAAATTTAAATGCATGAATATAATCTTTTCATATTTAGTTAAAGTTTATTCATTTTGTTTGCCTAATCCAATCCCTTTAAAATAGTTAAAGGAATTTCCATTTTATGGCTTATTTTAAGAGATTTGAATTTCCTTGTGATATAATTGATAGGTGAGGATATTAATATTTTGTTTTATATTAATTGGAATATTTAGTTAGTAAGTATTTTTTAGTTGACCACTATTATGTAGAAATATATTTATTAATTAATTACCATTATTTACTTATTTATTTTTTAAAAAATACATATATATTGCCATATGAACTTTATATAAGTGATTATTCTTAAATTATTTTATTGTGGTTAAAATTAATAATAAAATTAATTATAGTTTTTATTAATATTCTATTTCTTTATGTTTGGTATTCTAATTTGGCATATTAATTGTGAAAAAAAATGATACAATTTAAGTTATAAATTTATTTTAGTAAGTTCTAGAATTTTTTTTTCTAATGCATAAATCTACTCCTTAAAAGTAGCTAACAATTTCCCATTTGGTGGATTGATTTATTATAACATTCCTTTTTAAATTAATTTAAAAGTGAGTGATAATTTTTAAATTTATATTTAAAATTTTTTTTTTTTTTAAAATCTCAATATGAAATCATATCCCTAAATTTTAGTTATTATAACATCTCTTTTTAAATTAATTTAAGAGTGATTGATAACATTTAAATTTATATTTAATTTTTTTTTTAATTCAATATGCAATCATATTTTTAAATTTGTGTTTATGGATCCCTTAATTAGAGGATGAATTATTATGATGTGTTTTTCTAAATAATTTTAAATTATTTTTACTTAATGAAAACACTATTATGAGTAATTCACCATTGTGAACAAATGAAATGAGTGTTGTTTGATGTAATAAATTTATTTCATACACATCTTACACACATAAAGTGAATGCCAAAGTTCATTCACAGAAACATGTGCACACATAGTGACTACCAAAGATAACTTTCAAACCTACCCACCCATACACCATGAAAACCAGAGTTAATTCACACACACATACACTTGACACAAAGTAAACATCAATGTTTTTGTACACACATAGAGTGAGTGCCAAAGCTCATTCATAGACACATGCATGCACACACAGAGTGACAAATTTCATTCAAATACATAGGCACACACTACACACAAACTGAATGACAAAACTAAATAACTCTCTCTCTCTCTCTCTCTCTCTCTCTCTCTCTCTCTCTCTCTCTCACACACACACACACACACACACACACACAGTGAATGCCAAAGTTAACTTTCAAACATGCACACAATGAATATCAACGTTTTTTCACACACACACACAATGAAAGTCAAAATTTATTTAAACACACAAAGACTCACAATGAACATCATTGAAGTTTGTTTGTAGACACATTTCACAAAAAGTGAAAATCAAAGTTTATTCATACATCACACAAAATCATATCCAAAGTTCATTCGTGCATACACACAATAAAGGAATGTTAGTTCTTTCAAGCACATTCCACATAAAGTGAACATCAAAGTTCATTCATACACTCTACACAAAATGATAACCAAGGCTCATTTGTACACACACAAAATAAAGAATTTCAAATCTTTCAATTGCATTCTACGCAAAGTGAACATCAAAGTTTGATCATACACTCCACAAAATGTGATAGTTGAAGTTCATTCACTCCACAAAATGTGTTAGCTTAAGTTCATTCATAAATAAAGAAAAACTAAATGTAAAAGTTTTTTTCAAATCACATAGATACACAACAAATTCCAAAGTTGGTTCAAACACATATACCACACAAAGTGAATACCAAAATTATTTTTTAAAAACACACACCACAAAGTGAATGCCTAAATTAACTTTCCCACACACACACACAATTTACACAAACAAAAAGTGAATATGCCAATGATCAAACATAATTCATTCACACAAATTTAGTACAAGCATGCATTAACACTTAATTTCAAACATTCCAAACTTCGAACAAACTCATAAAGTGGGTGCAAAATTTATAAAACATAGTAAAGTTCAAATACACACACTAGACAAAGTGAATGCCCAAATTAAATTTTACACACACAATTCACACAAAACCAATGTCAAAGTTAAAACACACACTTCACTCATAGAAAGTGAACATGTGCCAAATTTTAAATAGGCTTCATACACAAAGTTAGTTCAATCACACACAAGTAAACACTCGTGTTCAAATATGGCAAAGAACAAACACACACAAAGTGTATGCCAAAGTTAAAGCACACTCTTCACACAATGTTAGTTCAATCACTTAACACATAGTTGATTCAAACTCACACTTCATACATATATGTTTTCAAACATTATTTTGTGCAATGCTTGGTCGATAGGAAATTAGTAGCATGGATTTTTATTATCCTACATTTTTTAGGTACTGCACGGTTCACCTAATCTCTTGTTTGCTTAGAATTTATTTAGTTCATTCATGATTTATGATTTACTTCATGTTCTTATTCATTTAATACCACTCAATTATTTTTATTTGCAAAAAAATTATTGAATTTCTTATTGTATTTATAGCCTTGTCTACCAACAACTACATGTAATGACTTTCCATAAAAATAAAAATATAAACTATTTAGTGATAAGTGTATAAATATTTGTGCCTATCGGCTATTTGATAGCACCTTCGGTGCTTTTACTAGTTATATTGATTATTGTATAAAGGTCAAGGTGGCAGCAGGGCGCAAGCCCTCAACTATGAAGATGGGCCTACCTCTTAATTTTGTGATGTACATGAAACATCACGATGTAATCATGATGAGCCACATGGCATACAACACAATCCACTTGTCTCTATTCTAGAGATTTTATGTAGAATTTTGGGTGTGTCAGTACTTTGGCCCAAAACAAAACTTGTGTCATCGATCTGCGATCAGCTGACGATAAAAAACTACTAGAAATTTAGAATATTTTTGATTTATTAACATGCATGGTGGAAGTGACATATGTACTTTGGTAATAAATAAGGAATGTCATGAGAAGCACAATTGTACATTTTTTGGAAGCCAATTTATGTAGCTCATTTATGAATCATATAGCAGTACATGTTTCTGAAATCAATGCCATTTATGGAAGCATTTTATTAGGTTTGCAACCCTCGCACCTACCTTATTCTACATTTTCACTAGTGTACTTTGGAGGAACTCTGGACTGTATCCTCTATAGTTGTTGAACACGAGCATCCAATATTTGTAACCAAGTTAGCTAATTGTTGCTATTTCTTGCCCATTTCTTATAGTGATAAATATGAATTCTTTAAGTCAACTACATGGGAAGAACAATGATTGTTTCATGAGACTAGATTGTTTGTTTACCTCAAATCTTCTAGAGATTTATTTGGCACCCTTAGCAGTTATAGAAGCTTTTGTTTACTAGTTTCTCAAACAAGTAAAGATGAAGCTTTTGTTTATTGAGAATAGTTTAGCTAAGGTGAAGGATACCGAGCTAAGATATATAGATTTGGACTTGGAGGGTTTTTGGCCTCGATTAGAGAAAAACCCCAAGTCACCTATAACTGAGAAAATCCTAACAAGAGGGTTAGCTCCTGCTGGGGGTTTCCCACCCATTGTGCCATGTCTAGACTAGGTTGTTGCATGTGCAAAGAACTATTATCATGATATTAAGGTTTGATCATCCTTTATTTTGGAGAAGACCGAGAGGTGTCTTAAGGGTAAATTTTTAGAGCATGTTGGTTCTTCTTCTGTGCATAAAGAATCAGGAGCAAGAGAGCAAGGAACCTCCCAGGCCTCTAGAATTTAGAAAACTTCAACTACTGTGGAGAGAAGTCATCATAGAGTTGGTTCACAATTTGGTAGTGGTGGGTATGGAGACTAGCCTGAAGATAATAGGGAAAATAAAGGCGTATGTGAACAGGATGGCAAATCCGCATTCGTGAAACCACGAGAAAAAAGAAGTTGGATGCTTTAGAACATTTGCAAGAAAATTAGATGACTTGTCTTGTGTCTCCTTTACCTAGTAGTGATTCTTCCATTTCTTAATAGATTGTTGATGATAGTACTTTTTGTTCCTTGCTTGAGATTCCAACCTCCCCCATATCGAATGAAATTCCTATGCAAGATACTCCTAATCAGCTAGACAAAGTTGTCCTGGGTGCAAGTGGGTGTGGTACAGTTTTATCTTCCCCTTCCTGGCTAAAGAAACTTGTTGAGAAAAGAAGGATCAAGAGACATACCCCAATGATAGACACAAATGTTGATATTATAGCTAAATTGTTGCATCCTACACCTAAGCCTAAGAAGGCTAAGAAGATGTCTTGGATGGTAATGGATTCTTCCTTAGGGTACAAGATTTTGGAGATTGTAAACCCCATTGGGGATAAAAATGAAAATAAATTCATAGAAGTAGATTTCAATATGACCAAGATTAACATGGGTCCTCTTACTGTGGAAGGTAATTTATATCATGCAAAATTCTCTATACGCATCCTAGCAAATAGAGTTAAAGCTGAGCAATAGGAGAATGCAAAGCTACAAGCCCAGGTGAATTCTCTAACATCTTTCATTCAATCTATTTTGAATAGTACTTCTCAATCCTCCAATCCAACTCCCAATGTTTCTTTTGATGGAATGGATCCTAGCATATTGCAACAAATCATGAGATATCAAACTCTAGGTAAGGACATTAAGAAATGGGTAGAGCAACTCACCATTGATGGTTTTTGTACATCAAGGAAGTCATGAAACTATATACCCTCATTTGTGATAAAAGAAAAAGGTTAGTTGCAGAGTTATGAAATATAAAGAGGGAAGACAATAATTTGCTCACGGTGTCTACAAAGATAAAAGATATGATGGAAATTGATGCAAATATTCTTGTAGCTGAAAAAAATTTAATGATCCAAATTAGAATGATTATGTGTCTTGGATAGATACACTAGAGTGGAAGAGGTTTGTGCTAGGGGATTTTAGTGGACAAATAAGAAGAATTTTGAATCAATGTCACACTGATATCATTGATCTTTAAAACAATTGTACCATCTTAGATGTAGATATTTTAGATGAAAGCGGAGAGAACTTCAACTTGCTTGATGTCAAGGAAGTGAATCAAAATAATAAGAAGATGCTTACTAAAGATCTTTTTGGTGCTGACGTAGTGAATGGTGAATCACTAGGGAAGCTTGGACATATAACAATGTATCTTAGACCTTTCAAGCATGAAAATGATGATGACTATAAGAGACTAACAGATGCGAACAAAATAATAAATAACTGGAAACTTTAGGAAAATACTACTTATGGACCAAGTGACAAGATTTTAAATCCCATCATTACTAGGTATAGGAGGTACAAGGTGAAACTGAGAGCATCAGCTCAGGTGGGCTCGACTGCTGCTCAGGATGAAGACCAAACTATTGCCACGTGATGACATTTCTTATTTTTACGTTATTTCTTTAAGCATGCTCTAGATACGCTTGTGGTAAAAGACTTATTATTATTTTATGTTTTAGATTGGATGTCCCCAAGAAGCTATTATTATTCCAAAGATAGTTATTTTATGACAAAGCTATATACTAAGCCTCTCGATGCATTTAGGATCTTTTAGGAAACTTTATGTTGTTGATAGGGCAATTTTGTGTTACTCTATATTTTAGTTATTTTCAATATATGTTATTTTTAATTTTCATTAATCTGAATTGTTCCTTCATTAACACCTGTCTCTATTCTTGAGACTTTATGGAGAAAGATGGGTGTGTCAAAATTGCAACCCATAATAGAACTGATGCCATTGATCTCTCATACTGACTATC
Organism: Cunninghamia lanceolata; assembly: GCA_027924645.1. Taxonomy (NCBI): domain Eukaryota; kingdom Viridiplantae; phylum Streptophyta; class Pinopsida; order Cupressales; family Cupressaceae; genus Cunninghamia; species Cunninghamia lanceolata. The sequence continues at coordinate 5,381,351 of BSBN01000859.1, read as the reverse complement.
CATCAATCTAAATGTAAATATTTATTTAAGATATAAATTTGCCAAGTAAATTGGTCATTATAATTTGGCATTTGATATTTTCCCCAGCCACATGATGATTTTTCAAAAAAATTGCTAGCACATTTGCCAAATAATTACGCATAGAGGTGTTCTACACTCACAGCAAGGGCTGAAAGATTTAGATTCCTGTAAACAATTAAGATTTAGATTCCATGTAAGAAAAATTCATAAAACATGTAAACAAATAAATTCATGGAAGCCAAATGGATAGAAAAATAGAAAAACTTGGACAGTTATGGAGTGAAATCTTTATCACGTTAAACAAAAATTAAATAATTTCGTGGAAGCCAAATGGATAGAAAATAGAAAAACTTGGGCAGTTATGGAATGAAATCTTTATTACATTTGAAGAATATGAAAAGTCTTGTAGCATAGTCTCTTTAAATTAACTCATGTGAGCATATCAAATATTCTAACTGCAAGTAATTTATAAATGCCAACAAATTGGAAGATATTTCTCGGCGTACCATAGATATATTTTTTAAATATAAATATACTAGTTTATTTTACATTTTTGAATATCTATATAATTCACCACATAATTTATTTTATTTTTTGGAATACAACTATAATTTGTCACCTAATTTTTTTTTTTAATACAACTATAATTCGCGAAGGAATATTATTTTTTTCACATCTATATACAATTCACCAACAAAAAAACCACTGTCAATAAATTTGAAAAAATTTGTCAATGAAATTATTATTTTTTTTCAAAAATAGGCATAGATTCACCAAAACATTTATGGCCTTGGGCTAGGATTCACCAAGATTTTATAGGTATTTTTAGGGGGGGTTCCTTAAAGTTATCCCTGGAGACTAATCCCTTGAGAATCTTGTTACCCTTTAATTGAATGACTTCAAATCCCTTACCATCAGGAGAACTAATATCACCTTCCAAAATATCATTACTAGCATCACTACTACCTTTGAAGAAAATATTGGCAAACGATTCAGTTTTTTCCAAAATTCCAATTATTTGCTCATCATTATTGAATCTTGCCAATGATTTTTGTTATCAAGAACATTAGGTTGGTATACAATTTCCACTATGTATTACTTATCTTTAAAATTTTGATGTGCTAAGAGTAGGGATGCAAAAACAACTAATGAATCAACCCTAGTGTTATGATCTCTACGTACTGCTCCTATAGAAAAAGCATCAAAGTCTTCAATGCAATCCCAGACTCTACTTTTACAATGTCTTAGTCTACCATTTTTTATGGTGTATACCTTCCTTACTTGTTTGACATTCAATTCAGCATCCCCTACAACTTTAAATTGTTTAATATCCCTTTCTTTGGCCAAAGTCAAACCAAGTAACAGAGCTTCATACTCTATTGTATTGTTGGTATTGTCAAACTCAAGTTTATAAGAAAAAGGGAACTTATAACCATCTGGTGAAATCAAAGCTACTTCTACACTAGATCTAGTATTGGAACAACTTCCATCAAATTCTAAGTCCATAGTTCATCAACTAGATCAAGACTAACCAAACTCAATCATTCCTCCTTAGTCAAAGTAAACATATATGTGCCTGGCCCAATTTCTACAAACAAAATATCTACCCTTGGATCACTTGACTTCAACATAGTGAATTTTGCTTTGGGCTCAGGATTAAGATGCACATTCCTCCCCTCTAATGGTATTAAGGTATGAGACCAATCCATTTGTATTTCTCCCCCAGGTCTCTACAAAAACCACTACTTAGGAGCATCCCATAATAAGTGGGGATGTTAGCAACTAAGATAGCTAACATCAACCTTTTCTTTCAAAAAGTAGCTAGGGCAACCTGAGCAACTTTAATTTTCCCTATTATAGGGACTGATGAACCATCCATAGAAAAACATCAACCATGTAAGGATGTGAAAGATAAACCTAGAGCCTTAGCTACTTGGGCAGGCATTACATTATCAGAGGCTCCAGAGTCAATGACACAATTGCTCAGCCTAAAACTAGCAATATATAATGACACATAAAGAGGTTCCAGTTTTATAAAAGGGTTTTGTTGGCTTGGGTTCTTATCATTACAATTTGAACAATTCTATTTTTCTATGTGCACTTCATTCTCATTTGAGACTTGAGCATTACAATGGGAGGGTGAAGGCTCTTGTTTGACATATTTGACTAGCCTATCCAATTTTGAATGGTTGAGTCTAAGGAATTCAGCCTGTGAGATCTAATTTTTTATGTTTTTACAAGACTCAATTTATATCAAATGAAATAGAAACAAGTGTTTCAAAAGAGGGAGTGGATGGTACAATAATTGATGCATTTTTTGACATGACATTCTTCGGCTTCTTGGAATTAGGAGTGGTCTGTCTTAACAAGATATACGTAGGAGTAGAGGATGAACTACCATGTTGACCTTTCTATTCTTGTCCCCTTTGAGTTTGTTGAGCCCTTGTAAAGACTGCACAATTAGGATTGTCAATCGTGGTGTATACATCTTCTCCTACCTCTCCATTACTTTCATATTCAAAGAAGTGTCTACTAGCATCATTAGATTGTCCAAGCTCCTCCACATAGGGTTCCCCAACATGATCATTAGTTGAAAGCATCTACATAAACCTAACCATTTCTAGGTAGGTAATTCTGTCATGGTCAGAGGTCAAATGAAAATTGCACATCATATGATTGTTCTTGCTAGTAGAATGCCCACCTTGAATTTTCAATCTCTGAGTTGGACTAGTCAATGGCAATGTTCTATTATAGTTTCCTTGAAGACAAAAGTATTTTCTTGGTATATCCTAATAAAGTGGCTTAGGGGAACCCTTAGGCATCTGTCTCTTCAAAGTAATAATATCATTAGACAGCCTCTGTATAACAGGATTAGTGGAGTTTACTGCTGAGGGTTTACCAGTTTGAAGTTCTTTCTTCCATTTCCCAGCAATAATCAAATCATCTTCTATGGATATGGCCCTCTCCTAGGCTACATATAAATTGATTGCACCTTCTCTTTTGATAGTAAAAGTAACATCTAGTGGGAGGGTATTAATAAATAAGTACATTAACAAAATTGTTGAAAGCATGTGCCTAATTGGTGTTGTCATTGATGTCAACATATCGTTGTTGTCATTGGTGTCAACTGTGCTCTTATCTTTTTGTTTTCTTGTAATGAGTAAAATGATTTTTATTTACTTATGTAAGTAATCTTGATGTTGAGGATATTGAGAAAATTAACTTCTCTGGTAGAAACAATCAGTTGCAATGGAAACAGTGTATTGCATATAGAAGAACAGTCCAGAAGAATACTCCACATTTTCTATAGAATGAATATATTTGTCTGTGGAATGGAAGTTATTTAGAAGTCCATCTGAAGATGTTATGTTCTGAGTTTGAACCTCAGTATGAAGAATTGAGTGAGTTATGTTCACGAGAGTGAAAACAACTTTTTTTTGTATGTTTGGCAAAGACAGGAAGAAAGTGTATGCTCCACTTTCCTCCACATTGAAGTATTTTGATTTGTAGTTCTAGAGATAAGTCTGAGATAATGTTAATTGTCTTCAACTCCAATGGTTTGTGATTTGGCCATCTGCAACCTATCATTTCTTTATGACAATAGCTAACAGTGTTGTTCTTGTGCTCTAGTTTGAAGAATCTTCTTGACAGAGTGGTTAGAAATCTTGTGGTTGTCCCTAGTGATTACAATGTGCTTGTGGATGTCTCCTGATCATGTTCCAACCTTTGGATTGGTCTGCATAGAGGAGTGTGGATAGTGAAAAAGGAATGTTCTTAGAAAACCTAGGGTTAACTCTAGTCTTGGATGACTTGGTTATTTTCACTATTTGCGGAGATGCATTGATGATTGTAGAACCATGTTGTGGCATGAAGGATTGCATTTGAGTCCCATCTAAGGTGTGGCATTTTCATCATACTTATCTATATCTTTCCTTAGCTAAATTTTGTAATAGATCTAGACCTATTTCTATGCATATTTTGTAATACGTACCTTGGAGAATGTTCCAATGGTTGATGAATGTAATGCCAACCTTGCTATACATTCTAAGCTTGATGAATTGTATAAAAGCATGTAATAGAGTTGTGAAAAAGCGTGTGAGTGTGAATATGAAGAGATAAGTGCAAAGATGTGAAAGAGAAAGATGTGAAAGAGCAGAGCAGAGAAGTTATATTGTGCTTCAATGGAACTAAATCCTAGCATGGAGTAGATGCTACTTAATCAGTTCACTCCTTGGTAGTCAGCCACCCCTTAGCAGTGAGCCACCCTTTGGTAGTAAGCCATTATTTGTAGTGAGCAATTTGGGTAGTGAGCCCTGTAGGCAATGAGCCTCTATTTTTTGGTATTGCTATAAATCATATATTTCTATGGTCTAACACCCACCATGGTTTTTCCCTTTTTAGGTTTTCCACATAAAAATTCTAGTGTCTACTGTGTTGGATGTGTGTTTGTGATTAAGCTTATAGTTTCATGCTTTCTTGATTAAATCTAATTATAAGAAAATAAGTTGTTGATGGTTTGATGTTCATATGAAGTTATGTTTTTGTAACAACTAATTCACCCTCCCTCCTCTTAGTTGTCCGGTGTATTTCAACAATTGGTATCAGAGCCAAGTTCCCTAGAGGTAAGCCTAATAGCTTGAGGTTGATCCTGGATGTCACACCAGAATGAATTATTTTTCAATTGTTTCAAGTGTGGTGAAGCTGGACACTATGCATCCAGATGATAAAAAAGAAACTTAAAAATTTATGATGAAGGCAAAAGGAGAAAGTCCAAGAAAACTTTTTATCATGTCAAAAACGATGATGAAAATTTTGATCCAGAGATAAGTATTAACAATGAAGATATAAAAAACTATTGGGTTATTGACAGTAGCTACTCAAATCATATGACTGGTGATAAAGGCAAGTTTACTAATTTTATAAAGAATGAAGAAGGATTACTTATATTTGGAGATGATCATACTGCTAAAATATGTGGAAAAGGTTCAATTAGATTTGATGGAAGACAACATACAGATAATATGAACTTTATGTTGAAATCCTAAGACAAATCTCCTAAGTGATGGATAGTTGTGTAGAGAAGGATACAATTTCATATTTTAGAATGATACCTTGGAAATCAAAGACAAATTTGGAGTTGTAATAGCTAGTGGAGAAAGGACATAGGGAAATATTTATCATCTTAGCGAAGGCAACATTATTTGCTCTATAACTCACAATCATGAAAGTTGGCTTTGCCATAGGAAATTGTGTCACATCAATCCTAATGATCTAGCAAGGATAATCTCAACTCACGTTGTGAAATATTTGCTAGAGAGGATACATTTTAGGCAAGAGGAAGTCCACATGATGAAGAAAGATCCTCAACTGGACTGATGGAATTGGTTCATACAAACCTTTGTGGACATACAAGAGTAAAAAGTCTCCAAGATGATAGGTACTTTATGTTCTTTGTTGATGATGTAGTGCCCCTCAACTTGTCATCTTTTGGACTGATGTTTGCTTAATAGTACTGGACATTATGATAGTATTTTAGATCGTTTGATGATGGATTTCTAGTTATTTTGCTATTTCAGTATGAACCTAATTGTTATGATAACAGATGTTGATGTTGGATTATGTCATTTTATGCTTTACAATTTGATAAATGAACTGATGTTTTAGATGCTTTCATGTTATTCACTATATGGGATTGGAAATTAGTTGATCATTTTATGTTGTAGACTAGTAATCTGATACCTTGTTCAATATAGTTGATTGTTATTCATAAACGTGAATGGAACAGTGTCGTATTACTCGTTCTCGAGTACCCTACCCCACTGCAATTTCCATTCACTATAGGACTGCATGTGATGTATATATATATCTTGTTATGGTTAACCGTGCATTGCTGCAGGATACAGGTACTAGGCATCGACTCCACCTGATTACCAGGTCTGAGCATGCCTTCGCCAATGGATTAGTTGGTTGGAGTTAACGTGAGGTCCCTAGTCAATGTTCCTTGGTCGTCAGTTTACCCTTGTGGTTATTAGTTGTCGTTCGATCATGTCTTGCTGTCAGGTAATACTGTACCTTGGAGTCTAATTAGTTCTGCAGGTGTCTAAGTGTGTATGGTAATGTTGTGCTTTAATTAGAATCATTATATGAAAGAGTATAAATGTTGTTAGATAGGCATAATGTCGTTAGTTGTCGATTATCGTTATAAATAAATTATTATTTCATTAGAAGTGTTGTTGTTAAATAAAGTTGTAAGAAATTTTGTATTGTTCGATATAATATTATTTATAATAAATATTTAAATAAATAAATAGTTGTAATCATGTTGTAAATTGTGATTCACAGCTTGATTAATAAAATAAATTAAAATATAGTAACAAAATTATAGATTGACGAAATAGTACAATTCTATTAATATCAATATATTGGGTCGGCTATAAAGAAATTAGATTTTGTCTAAAATTATGTGTTTACATTTAAAAAAAATAATAATAATAAAATAAAATAAATAATAATTGGGGATCATTAAATTAAATATATATATATATATATTTTTAAAGGAGAGATGCACGGGATCGCGTGCCAAGCTCCTTGGTAGATGAGAGAGACTGTGTTATAAAAGAGCAGTAGAGGCATTAAGGACAGGATTACAAGTACACGAAGGGAGAAGAAGGCTGGAATAAGCAGCTTGGATCTGCAACAATTGAAGCAGACTCATTGAACCGACATCGTAGCCAGGTTCCTTGGAATAATTGCCTTCTTTCGCTGTTTCTTTTCTCTGAATCTGAGCATGTTGATTGATTGCTTCTTTATTTGCAAATGAAATGGTTTTTGGTTAAATGGTTTTCCACCGGGACTCTTTGTCTGATTCTGCAAATGTATATTTTCTATGGATGGTTGTTGATGTAAATCATACACCGTTCTTCAAACCCTTAACTGAAAAGTCTCTCTTCAGATAAGGTGGTCTCAACTGGTCCTTTCTCCTCTGTTTAGCAGTGAAACTCTTGGCATTGTCATCTTCTCCTAGTCGTATGTACCATAGCAGATTCCATCAAAGTATTGAGTTAGTTTTCTGTATTTGTTTGGAGATTGTATTCGTAAACCTGTGCCTGACTTGATAGGTATCAGTATTACAGCTTAAAGACACCTCGATAGGATCACCATAGATCATTGTTCGCTACAGCTAGTCATTCCTGTAAGATCAGATCAATGTTATTGTTTCTTTCTCTGTGTTTAGCCTAAAACTTGCGACCTTGGCAAATCTAGAAACTCGCTGTATGTCATATTTGTATTCATTTGATCTTCCTGGGCTACGTGCCATTTAACCTACCCACATCTGCAAATGAAGTTCTTTTGTTCAAACAGATCTGGTTAATGATTTTGTCTGAGAATCTGTTAATCTTTTTTTTGGTTTCCTTTGATCTTATTTACTAGCTGATTGATATTCTCTTGAATCGCTGAAAGTTTGCAATGCTAGGGCATGATTGGTAGTTCGTTGCTATTGTCTTACTGTTATTCGAATTGGTGAAAATCTCTGAAGCCTTGATATCTCGCCTTTCTCCCAGTGTTGTGAGATGACATTCCATGTATATTGTTTGGTTGTGTTTGGTTTTATTTCATTTGTGGACAGATAATATTAGGTAGCCCATTGCCTTGCTATCATTCGTTTTGAATGAAAGTCTCGAATCCTTTTTCTTCACCATTTACTTAGTATTATACCATGTTCCATTGACTAACCTACTCCATAACTGGAGTTATCGAAACCCTTTCATTTTCAATTATGGAAGATTCTTCTTGTGTGGATACCTAATCTACACTCATTCTATGGTATTCCTAGCCGTTTGGGCTAGGCGCATATCTGCCAGAGGGAGAATGGCCTGCAGACTGTTGGCATGTTGTTTTCTAAGGTCGAAAGGATGGATTACTAAGCTCTTAGCGAATATGAAACCCTAAACCGCTCTCCATTATGGAGGAATATATTGGAGTAAAATATTGGGTGTTAAACCATGGTTTCCCCACAACGAAATGAAGTCGTGATGCCCTAGGGAGGCCGCAGTCTTGGCTAACAGTTGAAGTTCTTTCTAAAAGGGTTTGCAGGGGTTGTTATGGAGTAGTGCGAACATAACACATAGGATAGGGTGTTGGACAGCCACTGTCTGTAGGTTTTCTGATTTATGAGTTGGGCGTATAGTAAAGTATTCTAATGCTTATCTTTCACAAACCCTGAGTTGTAGTGCAATTGCTTTTGATAACTATAGCCTACCAGTGTGCAACCCCACATAGATAGTTGACTGGGGTATTATAATTGGTTCTATATATTCAGTTTATAAGACGATCATCCTTGTACTGATAGCAATGCATCTGGTGAACAAGGATCCATTGCTGCACCTAGAAATTCGTACTTATATGGTGTAAACTGCAATTAGATCAGCTCTAGAAACAATTGTTGTAACATAGCGTTCTTACTAGATTTGAGTTCAGTAGAACGGGGCTTGAAACATTTAGTACCGTATCCAGTGCAGTAAGGAGATCAACTCAGCAAAAATAGCGATTATTGGTTAGCATTCTGTGATCATAGTTACAAGTAAGGTTAAACCATGTAACCCTCTGTCAGACCATTAAAATAAAGGGCACCTCTTTAGTATTGAAATGTTAATCATACCTTTATGTTTGGAAATCTGCACAACTATAGAAAGAATCATTTTGGCTTGGAAATAAGAAGAATACTGTTAGAAGCCGTAAGTAGTCTTTGCAACAACTCCAGTTTGTCTTTTCCAGATTATCACCGTCTTTTGTGATTATTGCTTTTCGTTAGAAAAAGAGAAAACTATTTACGTGGATATCGTCAACGCAGTAAATTTGCAAGTTTAGTGAACATAGCCAAAAGTCGTCAGACTGGATACATATCATTCATGTCAATGGTAAAACAGTCAATAGCAAATTTACATCTCAGTAGTAAAATATCCCAAGCTATTCGCACAGGGTGCATTTACGATCGTTGTCCTTGAGAAATTAAATCACCATGGATAAGATCAATTTCAGAGATATCCTCAAATCATCATAAAAGAATTCATTTGGTTGAGCTCACTAGAATGTCTGAAAGACCGTATGAAGGATAACAAACATTTCGTGATTGAACTTTCCTCATATAATTGCCGTTCAGTCGTGAGACATCTCTCCTAGCGTTATTATCCTTGATAGAATAAAGTTAATTGGACAAGTTTGAAGGAAAGATTATAAAGATCGTATCGTTATGGAAGTGTCGAATGGTAAACAGGAATTAAGTGGTTCTTTTATCAATTATTGTAATTACTTAGTTAACCAATTAAATTATCTTTTGGAGCAAAATAAAGATTAGTTAGATATTTAGTTGCAAGGTGTTAATTTAATTGTTGTTATTTAACGTTCTTTTATTACGGGAGTTGTTTACATTAAGCCGAGAATGAATTGTAGTATTTCATCTCCTGAATCTGAATTGAATTGATTGAGTGTTGTAATGAGTCGAATTGAGGTTGTTCAAACTTGAATTCCAGAGGCTAAGTTGTCATTGTTGAGTATTTGCAACTTGTGTATTGTTGTTTTTGTAATTACGATGTAATAGCGTTTATGTGTATCAAACATAGTATGAAGTATAATGAGGTACTGTCAAGGTTGAATGTTGTGTCTTGTAAAGTAATAATCTCAGGATGAGATATCAAACCACTTGTGATCTTATTGTACCGTTTTGTCGTATGGAGAGACCTGAAATCTGTAAAAGAGTAAAGTATTGTAATGTTAAAAGCGTTGGATATCAATTGATGTTATGATTCTATTGTGATGCAAGAGGGTTTATGCCTTGCAGTGTACATATACGTGCTTTGTTATAAAGTCTTGCATGATGTTTAAGGTTTACTAGGTGTTAGGAAGGAGAGTGGCTTTCAACGTGGGGCCGGCGCCCAAAGTGGCAGTCAGGATAACCCGTTGGAAGTAGATTAATCAAGTGATAACCTAAAATTAACTAGGGGGTTAAGGGTAGATTTCACATTAGTAAGATTAATGGATTCCTCTCCCATGACCTATGGTGCTTGTTTAGACTAAGGATGGGTAGAGAAGGCCTGGTCGGCATGATTGACTTCCTTGTCCTCATGAAAGGAAGGTCGATTTGGCATGTGTCACCCTATGGGGCCAGCGCCTAGTGAGAGGCTGTCAGGATAACCATAGATGGGGGCCGGCACCTAGTGAGAGGCTGTCAGGATAACCCATGTTAGAACCGTGCAATGACACTCTCCCTACTACAACCTAGCATCCCTTGTTCGGTCTCTCCTCATTTGTTTTGTGTCGCCTCTGGAAGTTAAGTTGTGTTGTATTGTTATTGCCATATGTTGTATTGGCGTTGGTCATCCTTTGTTCTTGTTTGTTTTTCGTTTACCTGACTGTCATTGTTTGGGACCTCATGTTAACTCCTAGCTTGGGGGGTGGACCTTAGGGTTCCACATGGTCGGGTGGAAGAGCTATTTTATCCATTGGTTACTCTTGTAAAGATCATATGCAGAAAGGATTTGTTCCAGTTGTGCTTGTTCCAATGATGATGATGTAAGTGTATAACCTTGTACTAGATTTGTGTAACAGAACATTCTTTATGTATGTAATTTTGATGTAGACTAAAAATGGCAATGTAATGATGTCATGATGTACTTATATGAAAGCATTTTAGTTATGTATTTAATCATGCAGATTCCGTTATTTGATTATGCAATGAATATGAATAAGTTATTTAATTGAGCATGAATTTGGATCAGCTATTGATGTATGATTAATTATGTTAGTTGATTTGTTAAGTGATGCAGCCTTGAACCCTTAGAGAATATGTTGTAATTAGTTATGTTATCGTTATTTAATCTTTAAAAAAAAAAATCCCTGTTTCATATAGCATAAGTGTGTATTCTTTAAGGTGTTCAAGGCGGGCGTTACATCTGGTATCAGAGCCAAGTTTCTAACACTGGGTACTCTGGTTTTATAATTAGCCCATTAAGCTATGCTAGTTGCTTAAACTCTGAAGAACATATTCATTTATAGTTCTTGCCTAGCAACCTGAAGTTGTTCTTGGATGTGTTGTCCAGGAAGATGCCTAGGGTACGAGGCCGAGGACATGGATGAGGTAGGGGTCGTGGGAGAGGTGTTGATAACAGCGCTCCTCCTAGTTCCCCTCATGGAAGTACACAAGAAGGTGGAAGTGAGAATCAAGAGAATCAGGATCAGCCCAAGGGTGCTCAGCTACGCCAGCTCCTAGAGGAGGTGCTTGCTCATCTTGGTCCTAGGTAGGAGGTGGAACGACCAGAAGAGAGAGAAAGGGAATGATCTCCTAGAAGGAGAGAGATCACTGCTGAACAAGAAGCTATTCTTGTGGGCCACATGAGAGACCTGATGAGAGCCCGTCCTCCTACATTCGATGGCTCCGGTAGCGGTTTGGAAGCAGAGACATGGCTAATTGATTTGGAGAGATGCTTTGCTATGCATCCATATGGTAGCAACACTAAGGCAAGATGCGCCATCATGCATCTAAGAGGATTCGCCTCTACATGGTGGCGTCTTGAGGAACAAAAGTTGCATCTAGATATTGCGAGAATTTCATGGGAACTATTTCTGGAAAGGTTCAGAGCTTGATTTTTATCTGATCACTGGAGGCAACGTCAAGCGGACGAGTTCCATGGGTTGAGATAGATGGCCATGACAGTGGAATAGTATGAGCGCAGGTTTTATGAACTCAAGCAGTATGCAGGCATTGGAAACGACAAGGCCATGTTAGTTCAGCATTTTATTAGAGGTCTGAATGCACGCATCAGTGGAGGAGTTCGTGTTTTCAAGCTGAAGACCATGGAGGTAGCAGTTGAGAAGGCTCAACTAGTGGAAGAGAACTTGACCATGGCCCTAGGAGGTCATACAGGTGTACAGATTAGTAGCTCATCTCGAGCAGGTTTAGGTTTCTGAGGTGGTCAGTCTCATGTAGTAGGTAACTCGAGGAGTCAACATGTACCTCCTAAGAGTGGACAGCAGCAACAACAATTTTCCCAGACGAAATCAAGAAACTCTCAATATCAGCCAGGTAGTAGATTTCATTCCAGAAAGGATCGAAGTTGGCAGAGAGTTAAACGTGATCGTGCTAGTCAACCAGCGCAAAGCACACAATCTGCAGCAAGTAGAGGAAGTTTTCAGCAGTCAAATGCTCCGGTAGGCAGTGGAGGTTTTGGTAGGGGAACAGGATGTTTCTCTTGCGGTCAGCAGGGCCATATTGCCAGACAGTGTCCGCGTAAGAATACTTCAGGATTTGGACAGAGGCCCGCAGTTTTAGAGCCCACTGTTGGTGATGCAGGCAGGTCACATAGGGTGTTTGCAGCGGTGGATAATCACCAAGCGGAGCACCAAGGTACCGTTGTGGAGACTACAGGTGTCTTGCGAGGTATTACCATTTCTATTCTTTTTGACTCTGGTGCTTCAGATTCTTTTATTTCCCCTTCTATAGTGGAGCGTTGCAAATTAGTGGCAGCAAAGCAAGATGTTAAGTGGTAGGTGGAGTTGGCCTCTGGATCTAGGGTATCAGTAGACTCTCTTGTGTATGGTTGCGAATTGAAGATAGGACCTTTATCTACCACAGCAGATCTTCGCATTTTACCATTAGGATCCTATGACATAGTGTTGGGAATGGATTGGTTGGATGCTCATCAAGCGGTGATAGACTATCGCCACAAATTAGTAAGGTCTATTGATGATTCGGGCAAAGAAGTAGAAGTGGTTGGGATTCAGAGACCCATCTCCTTGCGCATGATTTCTGCTATGCAATTGAAGAGATGTTTGCCTCAAGGATGCAAGTTGTTTGCTGTGACAGTTAATGACTTAGATTTTGGAGAAAATAGGGAGACATCCCTTGACGATCATCCTTTTCTCAAGGAGTATGAAGATGTCTTTCCTAGCAAGATTCCAAGTATGCCACCGAAGCGTGATATTGATTTCAAGATAGACCTTGTTCCTAGAGCAGAGCCTATTTCACGAGCTCCATATCGGATGACTACTCAGGAGCTTAAGGAGCTTCGCTTGCAGCTAGAAGAGTTATTAGCGAAGGGATTCATTCGTCCTAGTGTCTCTCCATGGGGAGCACCTGTGATTTTTGTGAAGAAAAAGGATGCATCTCTGCATTTGTGCATCGACTATCGACAGCTCAATAAGGTGACTGTGAAGAATAGATACCCATTGCCATGAATTGATGACCTTTTTGATCAGATCAAGGGAGCTAAGGTGTTCTCCAAGATAGACCTAAAATCTGGATATCATCAGTTGCGCATCTTTGAGGCTGACATCCACAAGACAGCATTTCGCACTCACTATGGGCATTATGAGTTCACTGTTGTACCTTTTGGGTTGACAAATGCACCATCGGTATTTATGAGCCTGATGAATGGTGTATTTCGTACCTATCTGGATAGATTTGTTCTAGTCTTCTTAGATGATATATTGATTTATTCAAGGTCTATGGAGGAGCATGAAGAACATTTGCGACAGGTTCTGCAGTGTTTAAGAGAAAATCAGTTGTATGCAAATCTGGCTAAATGTGATTTCTTTCAAACTGAAGTGAAATATTTGGGACATGTTATTTCAGACAAGGGTATTGCAGTGGATCCTTCAAAGATTCAAGCCATCATGGATTGGCCGGCTCCTACCAATGTTTCAGAGGTTCGTAGTTTCATGGGTTTAGCAGGCTATTATCGACGATTTGTGGAAGGATTTTCAAAGATAGCTCACCCTATAACTTCTCTTCAGAGAAAAGGAAAGAAGTTCATTTGGTCAGACTAGTGTCAAGCAGCCTTTCAGAGTCTTAAGGAGTGGTTAACTAGTGCACCTATTCTAGCAGTGCCTGACCCTGCCGGAGATTTTGTGGTATGTACTGATGCATCTTTGGAAGGTTTAGGAGCAGTTTTAATGTAGGAGGGTCGTGTGATAGCCTACGAGTCCCGTAAACTCAAATATCATGAGTTGAACTATCCTACAGATGACCTAGAGTTAGCTGCAATAGTACATGCATTGGTAAGATGGAGACACTTCTTGCTAGGGCATCGGTTTGAGCTGCACAGTGATCACCGAAGTTTACAGTATATTTTTACACAGCCAAACCTGAATGCGAGACAGAGGTGGTGGATGGAGTTTCTTTGTGAGTACAATTTTAAGGTAAAATATATCCAAGGTAAGGAAAATGTGGTGGCGGATGCTCTTAGTCGGCGAAGACATGAACTTTCATCAATCACTTTTGGAGTGGATTTGAGAGGATAGATTCTTGCAGCACTCCTTGCAGATAGATGGTATCAAGAAGTGAAAGCTGAAGTGGAGTCTGGTAGAGCCTTGGAGGGTAGATATGCTGGGTATTCTATCGAGTCGGATGGTCTCTTGCAACATTTAGGTCACATCTATGTGCCTTCTACAGAGGGTCTCTGCACCCTAATCATGACTGAGGCTCATCGGGCACCTTATTCTTCTCATCCAGGTGTCAAGAAGATGTATGCAGACCTTCGTCAGATATATTTTTGGGCTGGAATGAAGAGGGATATTGCTGATTTTGTTTTGAGATTCTTAGAATGTCAGAGGGTTAAGGCGGAACATCAGCATCCCGCAGGTCTTCTTCAACCACATCTTATTCCGGAATGGAAATGGGACATCATTTCAATAGATTTTATAGTTGTTTTACCCATGTCCTCTCATCACCATGATGCAATAATGGTCACTGTAGATAGGCTTATGAAAGTAGCACACTTTTCTCATGTCTGATCTTCATATAATGCTTCATCTGTGGCCAAAATTTTCATGGAGGATATCGTCAGATTGCACGGGATTCCTCGCAAGATTATCTCTGATCGTGATCTAGTTTTTACTTCAGCTCTTTGGACATCCCTTCAGCATGCTTTGGGGACTTAATTGAACTTCAGTTCAGCTTACCATCTAGAGACTGATGGGCAGACTGAGAGGGTCAATCAGGTCCTCGAGGATATGCTCCGAATGTATGTTATGGATCAGCAAAACCATTGGGAAGATTATTTGTTTTTGGTGGAGTTTGCGTACAATAATGGGTACCATAGTTCCATTGATATGTCTCCTTTTCAGGCCCTATATGGTCATCCTTGTCGTACCCCATTGAGTTGGGATCGTCTTGAGGATAGAGTTCTCCTAGGTCCATAGATGCTCCAAGAGATGGAGCAGCAGGTCGATCGCATCAGAGAGCATCTGGTAGCAGCTCAGGATAGACAGAAGGAATATGCAGATGCTCACAGACTTGATCGTCAGTTTTCAGTTGGTGATCAGGTGCGTCCGCGAAAGAGTCCGATCCGTTACGAAAAAGGCTCTAAGCTCGCACCACGCTTTGTAGGGCCATTCGAGGTTTTGGAAAGAATCGGTCCTGTTGCATATCGTCTTGCTTTGCTGCCTAGCTTGTCATGCGTCCATGACGTATTTCATGTTTCTGTTCTTAGACCTTATCATCCAGATATTTCACATGTTCTTGATTGGAATGCCTTATAGGTAGAGGACGGGCAGCTAGCTTTGGAGCCTGTAGGCATTTTGGAGCACAGGCGACTCACTCTCAGGGGTAGAGTCATAGAGCAGGTAAGGGTCCAATGGGATCCTAGTGATGAGACTTCAGCGACCTGGGAAGATACATCGCGAATGTGAGAGCTATATCCATATTTGTTCGCAGGCTTCCAGGAGTAAGCCTGATCCTAGGGGAGAGGATGTAGTGCCCCTCAACTTGTCGTCTTTTGGACTGATGTTTGCTTAATAGTACTGGACATAATGACAGTATTTTAGATCGTTTGATGATGGATTTCTAGTTATTTTGCTATTTCAGTATGAACCTAATTGTTATGATAACAGATGTTGATGTTGGATTATGTCATTTTATGCTTTACAATTTGATAAATGAACTGATGTTTTAGATGCTTTGATGTTATTCACTATATGGGATTGGAAGTTAGTTGATCATTTTATGTTGTAGACTAGTAATCTGATACCTTGTTCAATATAGTTGATTGTTATTCATAAACGTGAATGGAACAGTGTCGTATTACTCGTTCTCGAGTACCCTACCCCACTGTGATTTCCATTCACTATAGGACTGCATGTGATGTATATATATATTTTGTTATGGTTAATCGTGCGTTGTTGCAGGATGCAGGTACTAGGCATCAACTCCACCTAATTACCAGGTCTGAGCGTGCCTTCGCCAATGGATTAGTTGGTTGGAGTTAACGTGAGGTCCCTAGTCAGTGTTCCTTGGTCATCAGTTTACCCTTGTGGTTATTGGTTGTCGTTCGATCATGTCTTGCTGTCAGGTAATACTATACCTTGGAGTCTAATTAGTTTTGCAGGTGTCTAAGTGTGTATGGTAATGTTGTGCTTTAATTAGAATCATTATACGAAAGAGTATAAATGTTGTTAGATAGGCATAATGTCGTTAGTTGTCGATTATCGTTATAAATAAATTATTATTTCATTAGAAGTGTTGTTGTTAAATAAAGTTGTAAGAAATTTTGTATTGTTCGATATAATATTATTTATAATAAATATTTAAATAAATAAATAGTTGTAATCATGTTGTAAATTATGATTCACAACTTGATTAATAAAATAAATTAAAATATAGTAACAAAATTATAGATTGATGAAATAGTACAATTCTATTAATATCAATATATTGGGTCGGCTATAAAGAAATTAGATTTTGTCTGAAATTATGTGTTTACATAAAAAAAAATAATAATAAAATAAAATAAATAATAATTGGGGATCATTAAATTAAAAATATATATATATATATATATTTTTAAAGGAGAGATGCACGGGATCGCGTGCCAAGCTCCTTGGTAGATGAGAGAGACTGTGTTATAAAAGAGCGGTAGAGGCATTAAGGATAGGATTACAGGTACACGAAGGGAGAAGAATGCTGGAATAAGTAGCTTGGATCTGCAACAATTGAAGCAGACTCGTTGAACCAACATCGTAGCCAGGTTCCTTGGAATACTTGCCTTCTTTCGTTGTTTCTTTTCTCTGAATCTGAGCATGTTGATTGATTACTTCTTTATCTGCAAATGAAATGGTTTTTGGTTAAATGGTTTTCCGCTGGGACTCTTTGTCTGATTCTGCAAATGTATATTTTCTATGGACGGTTGTTGATGTAAATCATTGGGTCTGTATTAAATAGAATTTCCTTACACCGTTCTTCAAACCCTTAATTGAAAAGTCTCTCTTTAGATAAGGTCGTCTCAACTGGTCCTTCCTCCTCTGTTTAGCAGTGAAACTCTTGGCATTGTCATCTTCTCCTAGTCGTATGTACCATAGCAGATTCCATCAAAGTATTGAGTTAGTTTTCTATATTTGTTTGGAGATTGTATTCGTAAACCTGTGCCTAACTTGATAGGTATCAGTATTACAGCTTAAAGACACCTCAATAGGATTGCCATAGATAGCTGTTGGCTACAGCTAGTCATTCCTGTAAGATCAGATCAATGTTGTTATTGTTTCTTTCTTTGTGTTTAGCCTGAAACTTGCGACCTTGGCAAATCTAGAAACTCGCTGTATGTCGTATTTGTATTCATTTGATCTTCCTAGGCTGCGTGCCATTTAACCTGCCCACATCTGCAAATGAAGTTCTTTTGTTCAAACAGATCTAGTTAATGATTTTGTCTAAGAATCTGTTAATCTTTTTTTTGGTTTCTGTTGATCTTATTTACTAGCCGATTGATATTCTCTTGAATCGCTGAAAGTTTGCAATGCTAGGGCGTGATTGGTAGTTTGTTGCTATTGTCTTACTGTTATTCGAATTGGTGAAAATCTCTGAAGCCTTGATATCTCGCCTTTCTCCCAGTGTTGTGAGACGACATTCCATGTATATTGTTTGGTTGTGTTTGGTTTTATTTCTTTTGTGGACCGATAATATTAGGTAGCCCGTTGCCTTGCTATCATTCGTTTTAAATGAAAGTCCCGAATCCTTTTTCTTCGCCATTTACTTAGTATTATACCATGTTCCGTTGACTAACCTACTCCATAACTGGAGTTATCGAAACCCTTTCATTTTCGATTATGGAAGATTCTTCTTGTGTGGATACCTAATCTGCACTCGTTCTATGGTATTCCTAGCCGTTTGGGCTAGGCGCATATCTGCCAGAGGGAGAATGGCCTGCAGACTGTTGGCATGTTGTTTTCTAAGGTCGAAAGGATGGATTACTAAGCTCTTAGCCAATATGAAACCCTAAACCACTCTCCATTATGGAGGAATATATTGGAGTAAAATATTGGGTGTTAAACCATGGTTTCCCCACTACCAAATGAAGTCGTGATGCCCTAGGGAGGCCGCAGTCTTGGCTGACAGTTGAAGTTCTTTCTAAAAGGGTTTGCAGGGGTTGTTATGGTGTAGTGTGAACATAACACATAGGATAGGGTGTTGGACAGCCACTGTCTGTAGGTTTTCTGATTTATGAGTTGGGCGTATAGTAAAGTATTCTAATGCTTATCTTTCACAAACCCTGAGTTGTAGTGCAATTGCTTCTGATAACTATAGCCTACCAGTGTGCAACCCCACGTAGACAGTTGACTGGGGTATTATAATTGGTTCTATATATTCAGTTTATGAGACGATCATCCTTGTACTGATAGCAATGTATCTGGTGAATAAGGATCCATCGCTGCACCTGGAAATTTGTACTTATATGGTGTAAACTGCAATTAGATCAGCTCTAGAAACAATTGCTGTAACATAGCGTTCTTACCAGATTTGAGTTCAGTAGAACGGGGCTTGAAACATTCAGTACCGTATCCAGTGCAGTAAGGAGATCAACTCAGCAAAAACAACGATTATTGGTTAGCATTCTATGATCATAGTTACAAGTAAGGTTAAACCATGTAACCCTCTGTCAGACCATTAAAATAAAGGGCACCTCTTTAGTATTGAAATGTTAATCATACCTTTATGTTTGGAAATCTGCACAACTGTAGAAAGAATCATTTTGGCTTGGAAATAAGAAGAATACTATTAGAAGCCATAAGTAGTCTTTGCAACAACTCCAGTTTGTCTTTTCCAGATTATCACCGTCTTTTGTGATTATTGCTTTTCGTTAGAAAAAGAGAAAACTATTTACGTGGATACCGTCAACGCAGTAAATTTGCAAGTTTAGTGAACATAGCCAGAAGTCGTCAGACTGGATACATATCATTCATGTCAATGGTAAAACAGTCAATAGCAATTTTACATCTTAGTAGTAAAATATCCTAAGCTGTTCACACAGGGCACATTTACGATCGTTCTCCTTGAGAAATTAAATCACCATGGATAAGATCAATTTCAGAGACATCCTCAAATCATCATAAAAGAATTCATTTGGTTGAGCTCACTAGAATGTTTGAAAGACCGTATGAAGGATAACAAACATTTTGTGATTGAACTTTCCTCGTGTAATTGCCGTTCAGTCATGAGACATCTCTCCTAGCGTTATTATCCTTGATAGAATAAAGTTAATTGGACAAGTTTGAAGGAAAGATTATAAAGATCGTATCGTTATGGAAGTGTCGAATGGTAAACAGGAATTAAGTGGTTCTTTTATCAATTATTGTAATTACTTAGTTAACCAATTAAATTATCTTTTGGAGCAAAATAAAGATTAGTTAGATATTTAGTTGCAAGGTGTTAATTTAATTGTTGTTATTTAACGTTCTTTTATTACGGGAGTTGTTTACATTAAGCCGAGAATAAATTGTAGTATTTCATCTCCTGAATCTGAATTGAATTGATTGAGTGTTGTAATGAGTCGAATTGAGGTTGTTCAAACTTGAATTCCAGAGGCTAAGTTGTCATTGTTGAGTATTTGCAACTTGTGTATTATTGTTTTTGTAATTACGATGTAATAGTGTTTATGTGTATCAAACATAGTATGAAGTATAATGAGGTACTGTCAAGGTTGAATGTTGTGTCTTGTAAAGTAATAATCTCAAGATGAGATATCAAACCACTTGTGATCTTATTGTACCGTTTTGTCGTATGGAGAGACCTGAAATCTGTAAAAGAGTAAAGTATTGTAATGTTAAAAGCGTTGGATATCAATTGATGTTATGATTCTATTGTGATGCAAGAGGGTTTATGCCTTGCAGTGTACATATATGTGCTTTGTTATAAAGTCTTGCATGATGTTTAAGGTTTACTAGGTGTTAGGAAGGAGAGTGGCTTTCAACGTGGGGCCGGCGCCCAAAGTGGCAGTCAGGATAACCCGTTGGAAGTAGATTAATCAAGTGATAACCTAAAATTAACTAGGGGGTTAAGGGTAGATTTCACATTAATAAGATTAATGGATTCGTCTCCCATGACCTGTGGTGCTTGTTTAGACTAAGGATGGGTAGAGAAGGCCTGGTCGGCATGATTGACTTCCTTGTCCTCGTGAAAGGAAGGTCGATTCTGCATGTGTCACCCTATGGGGCCAGCGCCTAGTGAGAGACTGTCAGGATAACCATAGATGGGGGCCGGCGCCTAGTGAGAGGCTGTCAGGATAACCCATGTTAGAACCGTGCGATGACACTCTCCCTACTACAACCTAGCATCCCTTGTTTGGTATCTCCTCATTTGTTTTGTGTCACCTCTGGAAGTTAAGTTGTGTTGTATTGTTATTGCCATGTGTTGTATTGGCGTTGGTCATCCTTTGTTCTTGTTTGTTTTTCGTTTACCTGACTGTCATTGTTTGGGACCTCATGTTAACTCCTAGCTCGGGGGGTGGACCTTAGGGTTCCACATGGTCGGGTGGAAGAGCTATTTTATCCATTGGTTACTCTTGTAAAGATCATATGCAGAAAGGATTTGTTCCAGTTGTGCTTGTTCCAATGATGATGATGTAAGTGTATAACCTTGTACCAGATTTGTGTAACAGAACATTCTTTATGTATGTAATTTTGATGTAGACTAAAAATGGCAATGTAATGATGTCATGATGTACTTATATGAAAGCATTTCAATTATGTATTTAATCATGCAGATTCTGTTATTTGATTATGCAATGAATATGAATAAGTTATTTAATTGAGCATGAATTTGGATCAGCTACTAATGTATGATTAATTATGTTAGTTGATTTGTTAAGTGATGCAGCCTTGAACCCTTAGAGAATATGTCGTAATTAGTTATGTTATCGTTATTTAATCTTTAAAAAAAAAAAATTTCCTTGTTTCATATAGCATAAGTGTGTATTCTTTAAGGTGTTCAAGGCAGGTGTTACAGATGATTATTCTAGAATGACTTGGGTTACTTTTCTTAAAGAAAGATCAGAAGCTTCAGATGTATTTAAAACTTTCAAAACAATGGTTGAAGATGAATTAAATGTGAAAATCAGATGTCTAAAGTCTGATAGAAGAGGAGAGTTTACCTCTGATATATTCAATATGTTGTGTGAGACCCATGGAATAAAAAGACAGCTATCCAAAGAGAATAGAGTTATGCAAATGACAAGCAGGTCTGTTCAAGAAGCTGCCAAGACAATGATAGAAGAAGCTGACCTACTAGAAGCATATTGGAATGAAGCTATATATATTGTTGTCTACATTCAAAACAGAGTTCATGTGAAAGGTAATGGCACTAAAACCCCCTATTAATTGTGGTATGGAAGAATTCCAACAATAAGATACTTCAAAGTTTTTAGAAGTAAATGTTATATCAAAAAAAAGAGCTAGGCAAGTTTGATGCTAACTATGATGAATGAATTTTCCATAGATACTCTACTGACAGTAAGGCCTAATTGTGTTACAATAAAAGACTAAAAAAGATCATTGAGAGTGCAAATTTCAGGATTGGTGAAGACATACAAAAGTATTCAGAAATCAATAATCAAGCATCAGATTCAAATAGACTTCCTTACAATACAAAAAAGGAAAAGGTATTCACTAAAGAAGAAGATGATACTAAAGAGAAGAAAACAAAAAAAGATCAAATGAATTGGTGTTTGATTTCCAATACTGAAGTCTGCAATAATATAAATCCCTCTCAAGATGAACACCTGTCCACTGAAGAATCTAAAATTTCTCTTGAAAATCTATAGAAATATGAAGAAGTAAACATAAATTTGAAAGTAAATACAACCGAAGCAAATGAATGCATCAAAGAGTTAAAAAGGCAAATCAAGGAGGTTATGCAAAGACTTGACAAAAGTAGTAAAGATTTGAAGTTAGCAAATGAAGAAAAAGAAAATATTGAAGAATGCTTGAAAAAAAAAACAAATGATTGCTTAAAGCTTGAAGAAGAAATTGTGGATCTGAAAGGTGATCTAAAACATGCATGGGTTCAACAAGACAAACATAGCATAAGTGCAACCAGATTTGATAAACTAATGGCTGAAACAAGTCAAAAAAATCCTTATGACATAAATAGTATAAGACCTATGAAAGATGAGAATTCCAGAACATATCAAGAAAAGAATTCTAAAGTCAAGAAGGACAAAGGCAAACTGACTCAAGATCAAAGGAACAGATCAAGAAAATCTCTAGCCAGGCAACCAAATGCACAAAGGTATCCATCTTTTGATGGTTATTATTATTCATGTAGTAAATTTTGTCACAGGGCTACTTAATGTAGAAGTAGAATGAATCAAGATGTTCCATCCTTCTCTGGTCAATGTTTCAACTGCAAAAGAACTGGTCACATAGCAAGTGAATGTAGGGGTATGACAAGAAATGGCTTCGACATTATAAGGAAAACTCAATCTCTCAATGAAAAGTGTTTTGCATGCAAAAGGTTTGGTCATAGAACAAATGAGTGCAGGAACATAATGGAACATCTCCGAGCCTCATGTCTTCAAGAGGTCTATTGACTAGTTTGTTAAATTTGGCAACAAATTCTCTCATAGGCTTGTGTACTTCCTTTTTCATAGAAGCCAATTGAGAGACAAGAACCTGCTTGTTCTCTGCAGATTTAAATATATTTTCAAACTTTAACCTCAAGGTCGGCCAATTAGTAATAGAACCATTTGGAAGGTAATAGAACTAGTCAGCAATAGTGTCAGTTAAGGACTCCAAAGAGTCTTATGGAGACATCTTCATATTGTATAACAAGGATAGAAGAAGCAGCAAAAAAGGATTGGATGTGTTCTTCAGGAGTGACTTTTCCATCCCCTTTGAATTTAGGTATAATTTTCCCTGGACCTTTTGGCAAGTCATGTAACTAAGCTCCTAGGTTGAGATGACCTATAACAGCTCCCCATGGGATAGGTAGAGGTTGAGCCATGAAATAGGAAAATTAACTTGCAAAGGAAGGATAGTTCCATGAAAAAGAAGGGCTTGATAGTATGCACCCAGAGTACTAGTAGTACTTTGTTTAGGAGGAGGGGATGATGGTCTACTAACAAACTTACCCTTGTAGTTAGGTGGAAAAGAAGAAAAATTAACATCTTCTAACAATTCAAAATCTTTATCCCAAATTCCTTTCTTTTTATCTCCCCTAGTATATCTCTTACAAGCCAGTTTTTAACAACAACAATAATAAGTTACAGAGTCACCAAATTCACTTACTGATTATTTTGTGGAAGGTTTTGTTGATTGTTCAACTGATTCCTTTGATTGATGGTTTGATTTCTTGGCCGGTTATTGGGAAGAGCTTACAAAGGGAAGACTATGTGTCTCTTCAAGGAACAGGTACCATGTTTTCTACAAAAATAATTTCTTGAGCTTCGCCGAAACACCTCGCGTTATCTCTTATGATTTCACCAAGTTCTTCTTCTTCTTCTAATACTTCATTAACTTGGTTATACTACAAATTAGTTCTTCTTTGCTACCAGGCAAGTAACTGAAGACCAGTAACAATATCCTCTCAATCACCAATAAGCCAATCTATGTTAGGTTGGAGGACTAGAGCATTACTTCTTTGAAGAACCCTGTAAATTAGTTACAAAGTAACTCACAATACATATATAATCAAATAGTGTCCCTAGTAGAGTCACCAAAAATCTATTGGTATATAGATTTGTGACTAACTCTATATTCTTTCACCTGGGAAGTGACAAGTGTATCAACAATTAAACCAATTCTAATGATATTTCATAATCGATTCTCTAATTATTTTACAAGGCATAGCTACCTTTGAATAATATACTATGAATTTAAATTTATGTTGCTTTTAACTAGAAAGTAAAAAAAGGTGACTCTTTTGACCAGAAAGCTTGAAAAGGCAATTATTTACTTCTACAGTAGCTGAATTCTATGAGAAGTTCAAAGACTTTAGGTAACACTTCAATGAAATAGTAATGAATTTCTCAAGTATAATATAACCACCACCACAAAACATTCACCAAAAGATAAACATTTCATAGCAATGAAATGAAATAGATATCTAATACTCCAATATAAATAATAGAATAACCATTGGCAATATATTCAACACAAGAAGAATAACACCCAAACATTCATAACAAAGTTTATGTCTATCTGAAATTCACCATATATATATTCTATATTAAAGTAATTGAACATAAAGAGCACAACAAAATTTATCTTAATGTGGAATCAAAGTTGGCCAAAAAGATTCCTACTTCGTGCCTTAGCACCCATATATATAGTTTTCAAATAATAACTATCTTTCAAGAGAACAATTTCCTAGAGACAACCACTTTTAAAATATAATAATAATAAAAAGTCTTGAAAATATGTTTCCAGAGACAAATTTAAAGAAATAACATAATATAAAGAAAGTGATAAATACACCGCACTTTCACCATCCTTGGGATCTTCAACACTTCCTCCATCTTGTTCTCCTACATCAGTTGAGCTTTCCTGTGCCTTTATCCTTGCCTTGTATTCTTGGTGCCTAGTGATAATGGAAGGAATATTCTTAGTGCTAGGTGTAGTGGTGATCTGCATTCTAGTTCTCCATCTAGCCAGTAGTTTCTCTAGCTCAGCCATCTTTTGGTGATCATCATCAATCCTAGTTTTTAAATGAATTAAGGTAAACCTACATGTGACCCAGCTTGCTCAAAGACTCCCCATTGACAATTTCAAGATTAGCTATCTCCTCATTGAATACTTCTTTAAACTCCAAATATATTTCCTTAATATCTAATAGGTTTTCCCCAAACTCATCTGTAAGGTCTATCTTCAGGATATCGCAATTCTTTTTAATTTCAATTAGGATCTCAAGATGTTGATTCAACACCTTATTGATCTCTGCAATAAATCCATCATATATCAATAATTTTCATTCTAGCATGTCAGCCCAAGATGGATCTATATCCTTTGGATCATTGATCACACTTTCATTAATTAGCAATAGAGAATTCATGGCTACCAATTCTAAGACTTCCCTCAAAAGCACATACATGCTACCTTATTCTTTCCTTACCTAATAAGTTCAATAACTAATTCTTTCCTCTTCTTAGATACTTCGGTAAAGAAATGAATAGATTTTCCAAGATAAAATAGAGCTTCACAGGAATGTTTTTCCATCCATGTGTTGATGGCCTTACCAAAATTTAAATTCCTCCTTATTTTTTGCATTGTACTAGAATCAACTCCTTTGACATTAGAACTGGAGGCTTCATGAGAGGCAGGAGTCACAATGGACTGTATAAAGTTACCTAAAGAGAGAACTTGAGACTACAATTTCAAATTTTCTTTCCTTTCCTCTTTCACTGTCATAATCAAAGCACTAATAGAATAATTTGCATGAGACACATCTCTTTTGAGAGTAGAGGGACCCATGTCTATATGACTTATATTATAATTGGCCTCAGTTATTTAATTTTCATTCAAATCCTTAACTGGGTCTACAATCTCAAACATTTGATGACCAGAAGCAGTTTCAGTAACCATTCTTGACATCGTCTTAGCCTTTTTAGGCTTCAAGGTACTCTTTAGAAACTTGGCTACTGTGTCAACTTCCACTGTCATTGTCGTAACATTCTTTCTTTTCTTTTGAACTACCTTCTTTAACCATCCAAGAGAGGACGTAGCCACACTAGTGTCTTTATTTCTCAGAACTATTTTATCTTGGTTAACTAAAGGGACAGAAATAGAAACATCTTCATCCAGGAGAGAAGAAGGCACTTCAAACAGTGGAGGAAAAGAACCATCATCTACAATTTGTTGAAAGATCTAGAATTTGAATATGCCAATATTGGTTTTACCTGAACAAATTTCCTTTTTGGCATGGACAAAGGCAAATTGTCTCATTCACAGGTTGATTTTAACTTTGCAACTTCATCTGGTCTTTCACCATCTCCTCCAAATTTTGAATTAGTTTTAGACTGTATGGCTTCATGATCCTAGGAGTAGCATGAACACTAGAACTTTGTGCAGACCTCTATTCTTTACTTCTCAACCCTCTTTGCTCATAAGGAGACCCTGCATGTCCTCGTCATTTTCCTAGTAGCTAATTCTCTATCCTTTTCAACACTATGGTATAACAAAACTTCAAATCCACAACCTCCTTCTCTGACCAATTTATTCTGGGAAGGGATTTTGAGACCAAAATTTGATATTCAACATCAATAACTTCTAAACTATCTTGAACACCATTCAGGATTTGGAATGGAAGTCCAAAGGCATAAATTTGACCCAAAGTGAGTCTCATGCAATCTCTTCTCTAAACTTCTTTGTCATCAACACAATCCTCCCAAAAATCTTCCAAATTACAGTAATGCTCATAAGAACCAGACCCATGGAAATTTTGTTGCACATAATTATTACTATCAAAATGTGTTCTCAAAGATAAAGAATGAGATTCAAATTCACTTACGGAAAGCTTTTCCCTTTAGAAACATCATTGTTTTTGCAAGTGTACGAGGATAATGTTAGTGGGAAAGCATATCTGCTATTCCTCATGCTTTGGTATTTGACATTAACAAGAGACATTTGTCTACAAATTCCCAGAAAAACAAGATAATCACTTGCATAATGAGGCAATTTTGTTGAGGCCATTTTATAACCCTCTCTCCATAGATAGATGAGTCTATCAAATTGTATATAAAAACTTCCAAACTCCATAATCTAGGCAGCAGCCTCAGGAGAAATTCTAAGTTCTAGGTTTCCTTCTAACCTCCTCACAATAAACATTAGAAAAGCATCATTTATACGGTGGAAATATTTCATACCCACTTCTTTGGTAAGCTGAGGGAATAGCTATACACAGGTGTGTATGGTGTTAATGACCCTTGAGGCCTCAACCCCGTCCAAACAACCTCTTGGCTGGCTAGAATGTACACATATGAAAGGAGGCAGTTTGTTGAAATTTAGCCAATTGTTCATTCAGATTAAAACTAATAATCTTAGCCTAGTCAATGAATTGGTTCTCACTACATATCAATAAGATAAACTGACACATCCAGTATTCGAAGGAGTCTTTAGTTGCATTTCCAACCACGTGATGCAATGAAGTAATAATGCCAGAAATTTCATCTTTGAATGAGATCTTTTCAATTTAGGAGGCAATTGGGACTTACCTCTCCTTTCAAACTTCAACCAGCTCCTCGCAATTGAATTCATACCCTAGCCTTCATTTTCTTTATAGAACCTTAATCCTTCTACAGAAGACATATCGTCAAAGTTCTCTTTCAAGGAATCCTCAATACACAAGAGATAACTACAAAATTAACCTTCACTACTATTGAACCATCCTTAGCCTTAATTTATTGAGTCTCCGTAATGTACCTTTCCATGCATGCAATCACCAAATTAGTACTTCACATGATAGTAGGGAAACCTCCAGCATGCACCATACCACTCAACAAAATCTTCTCTGCAAAAGGTGATTTATCAGCTTGTTGGTGGCAGGCCCGAAAATCTACTAAGTCGATATGCCCAAGCTCGGTGTCCTTCAAATTAACACAGCTGCTCTCAATGCCTAAAGAATGAGGAGCTCCCTGGTATTTGTATTTCATCCCCAACCATAGGAACATAAACACAGAGAAGAATTCAATATGCTTTCAATGAATTACGGCGAGGAGAAGAAGATAGTGTAGTAGAATGACTTAGAGAAAATATCACCATCTTGAACAAATATACCAATGTTATTATTCAAACATGACATGCCTTGATGTTCAATAAATATGGCGTTAAATTCCTACCTTGAGATAATGATGCCATGAATTCACACACCGTTCAAAATTTCTAAAAAGATGTATCTGCCTGACATGTTGTGCAACTCATTAAATGAAAAGATAATGCCTTGAAAAGTGGAAAAAGCTTCAGCATCATGGAGCCGTTGAAAACCCAAACTTTAGAACCACAAGTCAGAGGTTATGAAGTTTTGAGAACCCCTGCCTTGTCGACAACATAGAGACTACAAAGTGAGCGGGATGACTTAACATAGGGAAGATGAAGTTAGGAGGTTGGGAGGTTAAGGAACTTTATAACTCTGTGACTTTGGTTATGAAAACCTAGAGACTCGTGACTTTAGTTACAAAGACTTAGAAACCCATGACTTTAAAAGCATAAACCAAAGGCGACTAAGGAAATTCAAAATTTTATGGCTAAGCTATGAACATAAGACTCAATAGAATGCCAAAATTTGACATGACACTAGATTTAAATTTAGGTTAACACTGTGAGGACGCGATATGGCACCACATGGACTATGTCTCTAAGCTGGGCTATGGTGAGGGTATGGAGTTGATGTGGCATGATCTTGTACATTTCACCTCTTCGTGGAGGGTGTTTAAGTCTTTCCGTGGGAACACAAAAAGATGCCATGTGGACAATGAAAGGTAGGGATATTAAGCAAATATCTAGACTTTAGAACTCACAAAATATCCCTAAGTCTAAATGTCCTAATGATGTCAGCCTTTTAAAATGATTCTTGAGTATAAATAAAAGTGAGATCATCAGGATGTCTGGGAAGGTCTTGATATTAATGGATGTCTAGACATTAATGCTAAATGTCCATACTGTGAATATCCAATGCATATGACAGCCTTAATGCGCGATGGTATAAAATGTGATAGGTGCATGTCTAGATATCAGGACATTACCATTACTTTACATTTTTCTCAATCTTTCTTAGTCAGGATAAATTGTTCAGATATTGGTGAATGGGAGGACATTCAAGTGCAAATGTGAATTTTCATAGGTCCATTGACCAAAACCTTGACTATGCATAACTTCTCCATTTTAATGAATTTCATCATAATCCAAAAGGTAAACTTGCTTAGAATTTCATTCCCTATCATTTGGCAACCTTTGTTAGGGATTTTACTAAACTTGACCTTTGAATAGGGATCATAACCTGATATAAGGGAGTCTCCATTTGCTAAAATGGGGCGTGTGTGCAAGGCACAAAAAATGGTGACTCTAATAGGGAAATTCTCTAGAGCATTTCTATGATAAACTTTAGTTTTGAATGTAGAATCTCTGTGTTTCCCACTTATTAAACTACACAACTTGATACAGGATCAAAAAAGAAGAGATCACTAACTTAGTACAACCATCCATATACTGAAAGTCTATGTGTGTGTAGTTGCATTCATTCCCATCCCTCTACAGCCACGATCATCAAGGCTCACTTGCATTAAGCTACGTAATGATACTCACCTTTTGAACTATCTTGGACATTGTCTCACTTCCAGTCAAACATCTATATCCCCGATGAGGTTGTCTCTATGATTCCGCTCAAGCATTGCTCTACTGCTCATTAGGTGTCCATATCCCCTAATAGAGTTACTTGAATCCTCCAGCTAATTGAATGATTTAAATAAAGTATTAGGAACTATTTTTTTAGCAGAATATTCATTTGACAATTCATTGAGATTAGCTCTTGATATGAGTATTAAGTAGTACCACATACTTTTGCAGCACATGATAAATATTATATGTGCTATGAATTGGTTCAACTTTGCTGGGCTTAGAATCATTGTGGTAATAAAGGTGACCCTATAGATTTTGCACTTAACTCAAGATTACCAAGATTCCTTCAAAAGCTTTAGGATTATTTAAAGATGTGAGAGATATTGAACTAGAAAATACTTCAAGTGAACCAAAGGGTGAATGATTAAAGATGGGGGACCAAAAAGTCACCACCATGTGGTCCCAAACAAGACAAAACATGAGCACATCATAACGCACTCGCATTCTTCCTAACATAAAAGTGGAAAACATTTGTCATTTCTGCCATTCACCATGAGAGAACTCTTTTATATGCCAAAAACCTAAAAAAAAAGTGTGAGTGCATCCAAGGAAATCCTCTCCAAGCATGTGTAAGAGAGAAAATATCATTTTCATGATGCCACCTCACTGACAAAGATGTCGTACAACAAATTTGGAGGGTCTAGCAATTGAAGAAGGTAGGGTGTTATAATTTTTTGTTATTTTTAGAAGAATTTTTGGATTTTTCATTGTTTGATTGGTTTTTATATTGCATTTATAGTTTTTGAGGCAAGAGAAAACCCAAATCTAGCTGATAAGGGTGAAAACAACCCCCAAAACCCTCCAAACCCTCAAAACCCACCTTCACTTCCTCACAATGTAAGGGATAGTCAAGAAAAACTACCTATGACTAATAGAAGAAAACAAGAAACATCTTCAAGTTGTTATTCAAATGCTAAATAATCCAAGTGGAACCACCGACCATAGGAGGGCACTTGCAAAATCACTAGAGAAGATTGTTTCCCACACTGATTTGGTGACAAAACAAATCACTGAATTTCAAGAATATAGGGAGAGGTGTCAGCAATATTATGCTGACAAGTTGTCATATGAACAAGTCAAGAATGAACAAGTTAAAAAATCTCAATTATGTGTACACTTTATTAATCCCAAAACTAGCCAAATATTAGAAGAAACTTGTAAACAGTTTCCTATTCATTGGTATAGGAATGAATAAATATCCCAAAATTTTTGGGATAGATGGTACATGGTCTTGAATGAGCATCCATGCAACAATGATGAGGTATGGAAATATTTATTGAGAAAACTCCATTGTGAGTTCATCCTCAACAAGATTCCCAATTATTTTGACATTTGTGAGTTCCAAGGTAGAGGTCGTGGCTCTGCCCAAGATAGACCTAGGGCTGAACGAAATTAAAATTGTGTGCCTATATCCTTGTTGAGGCTAAAATGTAGGTCACTCCCTTTGGCTTTCAAGGAGAGTGTTGATGTGGAGACATTACATTCATTGACTACTCTCACCCAAACTCTATGACAACATGTCGATGCTCTTACCTAGGCCGATGAGGGTGAGAGTAGTAGGCATCATGTGTCCCCACATTTGTGTAGTTCATGTGGGAACCTATGTGATTATGGGATGCAAGATGCATGACAAGACTCTCGATAGGATGCTGAGACGCAGGATGCATGGCAAGGCTCTCGGCAGGATGCTACGATGCAGGAGCAACATCCAATGATGAAGACATCCATATTGGATCATATTGTTATCACCGATGATCTCTTATAGACTACATTCGGTATTGACTCTCAGGTAATTTGTTACAAGTTTCGTCTTGATTTAATATATTGTTATTTAAAATTTCTAATTAATTTTATATGATTATCTATATTATAAGTCAAAACTAACATGTATGTAATTGTTTGCGCAATGAAATTCTAGGGTCAGAGTCTTCATCCTACCTCCATTCGTGGTCCATTGGTGGGTTATGAGAGGAGGTCAAGTCAGCAGGTATGTAATATATCACATGATTGTAATTATTGTAGATATATCAATGGTAATATTATTTTGTGACAATTTGATGATTTCAATAGTCACCAACACCTCCACGATTTTCTTAGTCCCCTCGACATAAATCCACCACTTTTACAAAGGTAAATTTAACCATTTCTAATCATTATGCAATTTTTAAATAATGTTATGTATTTATTTTGGTCGAATAATATTAAACATGATTTTTAGGTGCTGAATGTGGAGACTCCTCATCTTCGTGAGTTAGTGCAAAGAGGCATTGTTATAACCATGATGTCTTCAAATCCTTTGACCAAGGTATGAGCCAATAACATGAAAACGTCATAATTTTGTATTTCTTGTTTTTATCTCATGTCATTTGATGTACATAAATGATATTTATGTTTAGTCAATGTTGCTTCTTGATGCTTCTCACAGGAGGTCACAAATCCAGCCTGTCCAACTATAGACAAAGAAGCTAGAGAAAAGATGATGGAGAGTGATCATCAGATAGAGGTAAGTGATCGATTACATTTGTAAAGTTATATATTTCATGTAAATTTTCTATAGTAATGTGCATATTGTTTGACTGTATTAACAGGTGGGGCTACATGAACTTGAACTATCGAAGAGGTCTACTTGACGACAAAGAGAGGATGAGTCACAGATTGGCTCTCCATCTTCACAGTCAACCAAGGGCCACTAATTATTTCATAAAAGTCCATAGGAAACTAGTTTTTGGGAATTTTTTTGTATGCCTAGATGGCTTTGTATGTACAAACTTTTTTATGTTACCGATGTATAATTTTGTATATATGTCTATATGGCTTTGTTTGGACATGCCTATTTGGGTTTGTATGTAAACTAGATGTTATGTTCATGAAATTATGTATATGATAGTTTATATTAAATATTTAATATGATGATCAATTATCATTATACGAATTTGGTTTTACATGTGCCAATTGTATTTGCTTGAAAGTAACTTATAAATCATTTTCAAATAATCTATTTTGTACATATCTTGCAATCATTGCATTCTACGGGACTGTGCATTTATTTGAGGCATCATTTCAAATAGTTCATGCACCTTGTCTCTACTTCCACACTTTTCATACATGTCTACAAGGGCAGCTACAAATACAATACATGTGACAAAATTCCTATATCATTTATGCTTTGATGGTTGTCCACACCATCTTCCCCGGATCCCATTTTAACATAGGTAAGGAGGAAGTTGGATAACGTTGTACAATTTGGTTTTAGACATGCCAATATTTGCATTTGGTTGAAATTTAATTTTGTTCATTTGCTTGAGAATTTTTAAAGCCTTATGAAAAACCCATTTCGTGCATATCTTGCAATCATTGCATTCCATGAGATAACATTTCTTTGAGGCATCTTGTCAAACAGTCCATGTTTATTGTATATGCTTCCACACTTTGTATACATGTCTTGCAAGGTACTTACAACTACAACATTTGACAAAATTCCTATATCCTTTATGCTTTGATGGATGTTTGTATCGTGTTCCAAAGATACCACTTCTAAGGTTTTTGGAATTTGGCTTTACGTGCTCGCTAATTACATTTTCTTGAAACATTCTAAAGGCTTATCAAAAAATCCATTAAATGTTCATATCTTGCAATAATTGCATTCCATGAGATGGCATTTCTTTGAGGCATCATGCCAAACAATTCACATGCCTTGTCTATGCTTCAACACTTTGTATACATGTCTCTAAGGGTATTTGCAACTACAACATCTAACAAAATTCCCATATGTTTTATCTTTTGATGGATGTCCATTTTGGCATAGGCAAGGAGGATACTGGCTAAGGTTGTGAAATTTTGCTTTACACCCACCAATCGCATTTGCTTGAAAGTTTCTAAAGCCTTATTAAAAATCCATTTTGTTCATATCTTGTAATAATTGCATTGAATGAGGTGACATTTCTTTGGGGCATCATGCCAAACAGTTCACGTGCCTTGTCTACACTTCCACACTTTACATACATGTCTACAAGGGCAGCTGCAAAATTACAACATGTGACAAATTTCCTATATCCTTTATGCTTTGATGGTTGTCCATACACTATTCCAAATAATCTATTTTGGTGGATGTCCATACCCTATTCCAAAGATCCCATTTTGGCATTTACACCTGTCAATTACTTTTTCTTGTATGTTTCTAAAGCCTTATCAAAAAATCCATTTTATGCATGTCCTGCAATCATGGCATTTGATGAGAGCACATTTATTTGAGGCATCATTTCAAAAAATTCACTTGTCTTCTCAATGCTTTGACATTTTACAAATATGTCTTCTAGGACAATTGCAACTACAACATCTATCAAAATTCCCATATCCTTTATGATTTGATGGATGTCCATGTACCATGTTCCAAAGATCTCATTTTGGCATAGGCAAAGAGGATGCAATCAAAGGTCGTGGAATGTGGAGTTACACACCTATTGCTCTTGCTTGAAAGTTTCTAAAGCCATATAAATAAATCCATTTTGTGCATATCCTACAATAATGGTATGTTCCATGAGACCGCATTTCTTTGAGTCATCATTCCATGCAAGTACAATATTTGATAAAATTCCCATATGCTTACACATTTTGCATACATAGTTGTTGTACTAGACTCTTTTTGTATCCTGTCAAATAGTTCACCTACCTTGTCTGTGCTTCCACATTTTGCATACATCCTGATAGAATAGACCTTCTAGATGTATGTAGCATCATGATGCATCCTAAAGGAGAAGTTGACCTTTTTGACGTGTTGTTTGGTAGCAGACCTTTATTTGTTGATGATTGTAGACTTGGAGGCAGCAACTTTATGATCCTCTTCTAGTGTTAGACTTGTAGGCTTGATAGATTCTTTTGCATATGTATTGTTGCAGATTGCAGTGTTGTTGCAGTTCTATGTTGGCAATCTAGTGACAGTGATCACAGTGTTGTCTGTCAAGTGTGATCTAGTTTTTAGTTGTTGCACATCTATTAGTTACATAGTTTGAACATGTTAAACATATATAATATGTTGCATATCCATTAGTTGCATAGTTTTAGTTTTTTACACAGAGAGGATGTAGTCAAAGGTTGTGGATTTTAGTTTTACACCCACCAATTGGTTTTTCTTGAAAGTTTCTAAAGCCTTATCGACAAATCCATTATTTGCATATCCTGCAACCATACCACTCCATAAGACCACATTTCTTTGAGGCATCATGTCAAATAGTTCACTCACCTTCTCTATGCTTCCTCATTTTGCATACATGTCTTCTAGGGCAGTTGCAACTACATTTTTTTTCAAAATTCCAATAGACCACATTTTTTGAGGCATCATTCAATGCAACTACAACATTTGATAAAATTCCCATATGCATTTTGTAAGAATACATGCGATACTATATATTTCTATATGATTGCCCTAATTAGTAAGAATTAATAAGAAAGAAGCATAATGACAATAATTAGCATTCAAGGATTTCTAATGAAGACCTAGGGTTTGGGTGCCAATGGCAACTCACCAAACCCTCGTACACAGTCAAGTAGGCACAAAAAAATCAAAAGCATGGACGGTCAAGGGACTATCATGAAATAATAAGGTTGTTATCTAACAAAATTTTGGTATCCTTTATGCTTTGAGGTGTTAGGTCAAATAGTCCATGTGCCTTGCCTATACTTCCACACTTTGCATACATGTCTACAAGGGCGGCATCAATTGCAACATCCAGCAAAATTCCTATATCCTTTATGATTTGAGGTGTTGTATGATCAAATAGTCCACGTGCCTTGTCTATGCTTCCACACTTTGCGTACATGTCTACAAGGGTAGCAACAATTATAACATTTGACAAAATCCTAATTTGGAGGATCCTGGCAAAGGTTGTGGAAATTGGCTTTACACATGCCAATTGCATTTGCTTGAAAGTTTCTAAAGTCTTTTCAACAAATTTATTTTTTGCATATCTTGCAATCATTGCATTCCATGACAGAAGATCTCTTTGAGGTGTTAGGTCAAACAATTGACATTCCTTGGATTCGAAACAGGACTATGCCTAGACTAAGCATATCTATTTGGATGCATTGGAACTATCAGTTTGGTCACATCAAGAGAAGGATGAAAGTTACACCCCTTTACAACTTTACACTACTCCCTCCTAACGATTTTGGTGGCAGCAGAAAACCTTTCACCATGGTCGAATGCCCCAAAGTTATCAAAAAATAAGAGAGGTTATTATAGAGGGGTTCTACATGATCATGTTGCCTCAGATGAAATGTTTCTAAGTGTCATAGTTTCTGAGTAGCATCTCATCAAAGATTGCTACCTTTTTACACTTTTGACTCGTCAAGGATATCGTCGGTACAATGTAGCTCAAACTATTTCGGCATGTTCAGGTGCCAAATAGGACTATGCCTAAACTAAACATACCCATTCAGATGCATTGGAACTACCAATTTGGTCACATCAGGAGTAGGACGAAAGTTACACCCATTTGCAACTTTACACTACCTCCTTCTAATGATTTTGGTGGTAGCAGAAAACATTTCACCAAGGTCAAACACCTCAAAGATATATATAAGTCTTTTATTCTTAGTAATGTAAACATTAGATTTAACGTAACAACATTAGACTTCTAATATTGTGTAGTTGAAAATGAATACCGAAAAAAAGGTATTGGACCTATACGACTTTTCGCATGATTAGTGCGAGCTATTTTAGTGACAATAAGATGATAGAAAGATCATTGTACTTATCAATTAATTTATTAGACCAAAAAAATGGGTCTTTGATCTAAGATGAGTTTTGTAATTAATGCACTCTTTCATATTCTTTGATTGGTCATAATTTGGCATTTTTCGATTGATGTCTTGATACTTCATTAAATTTGAAAGATGTCTAACCATGGTCATATTTAGAAAGAAAATGTTGAATTATTCATTAAATAATTAAACTATCTTTAGAACCTAGACCATTAGTGGATAAAATGTTCCTTAAATTGATGACATAATATTTTGACTAATTGAATTTAATCATGGGAACCTTTGTGATAGAACTATTATTTTGATAGGATTTAACACTAGATTGTAATGCATATTGTTTTCTTGGGTATTTTGTTAATAGGACTAGTATTCTACATGAATTATATTTCCATTGTTGTTACTTGGGAAGTAGTTTCCATCTTGTAATAATTTCAAGATATCAATATGTCATTAGGACAGTTATTGCTTGCATCGATAATCCTTCATGATATTGTTTGTGGCAATTGATTGACAAATGACTTCTATGTGTTATTTCATCAACTTGTTTGAACTATATGTTGTATTTTATGTTCAGTATAGTATTGTATAGAAATCCTGAGAGATAAGTAGATGAGTGTTGAATATTTGTAACAAAGAGTAGAAAGTTAATTTTCTAGCTTACAATCTAACATGTTAGTGTAGTACTATATGTAAAAGTTGCTTTAGTCAAAGATTTAAAATCAAATATAAGATATGTTCCTTAGTTTTATTTTTATTCTCTAGAATACCATGTATTCTAAGGACATGTGCATTAGATGTAAGTATGCAAGCATGATGCATTAGATATATAAATGTTAGATTGTCATTGATTACATGTTGCACCAGATTCTTTCATACATGTTGGATACATATTACTAGATCCTTCGTGAAAGGTTGGGCTTCTCTAGTGGAATAGCACAAGGAATGTTAATGTTTAATAGCTATAGGGGAAATCGCTCTGATGATGCACTATCTCCTCTATAGATTCTATATATAGCTTCAGGAAGAAAGAACCGATAGCAGAAAAATGTAAATATTTTATGAATTTATTGTCTTGGCTTGAACTGTTGTAAAAGGACTTAGTCCTTTGTTGAAAATGATTGTTGAATAATTTATTTGTATTTAAAAATAAATAAAATTGTACAGTCAATTTTTTGACTTATTTGTATTTGGATAAGCATAGTGTGTTTTTTTTTGGCTGGTAATACGCAACCAACGGTTGCGAAAGTCATATTAATATGAAAAAGAAAAAGAATCATCGCAGCCCTCAAAAGAAAGGCGTGCATCACAAAAGTGGCCCATTCTGGGCCAAATCGAATGGTTACTATAGCCACTAACAGTAACATAACCTATCCTAAGCTAAAGGCAAGCAAACAGACTTGTAACAATCAAAGAAAAAGGTGCATGCCCAACTAAACGAGGAGAAAAAGCTAAGTTGCCCAACAACTATTCTACTCCTATGAGTAAACTAGTGTAATTTAGGTTCCACATTCTTCCCTTTCTGGGAGGACCTTAATATCATTTGATGCTTAAGATTGTGTTTCTTCCTCTTAACTTCTGTCCATCCTTGATCTTTTGAGTGACTGCACTCTGCGTCTGGACATTCCACACTGCCCATTCCATATGAAATCTCCTCCACAGATTGAGAAGGAAGAGTATTCGACCTCCAAGTTTCGGGACCTATCTCCGAATGCAAGATAAACTGAAGGATGCTTAGCTACTAGTTCTGAAGTGACAGTGGAATGGAGCCTTTGACAGTTTGCCACATTATTTTCCCCGGAATCCATGCTACAAGAATCCCCCATTGAGGAGATGAGAGCACTACAAGAGGTGGCTCAACAACTTTCTCCTCAGACATCTTCCTAGTATCGGTATAAGAAGAAGAAATATTCTCCTTTGGGGAATTCGCAACAGTATAATGCTTGGGGGAAGCATCTTTCCAACAAGAAGCCTCCTATTTTGGTTGAGATTTGACAATAAAGCAATCTTCTGCAATGTGCCCAGTTTTCTAGCATCTCCTCAACCCGAAGGTTAAGCCTTTGTAATCCAAAGGTTGCGTCTAGCTGCGATCATTAGCATTCAAGATGATTTCTACCGGGAGATCTTTTGTAGTATCCAATTCTACCAAAATCCTAGAATAGATTGTGTGAATGAAATCTCTTGATTTTTCTTCTGTGGACAGAAAGTTGCCAATAGAGTTTCCAATTGCTACAAAATAGGAATTGAACCAGTAATGTAGTGGGAGATTTGGAAGACGAACCCAGATCAGCATGACCGAAATTGTCTCAGATTAAAATGTGAATACCAAGATTTAAGCAGCAGCAAGCTCTCTCCCGAAAATGGCATTTCTATCTTTCTTACTGTAAAAAAAACATAGTAAAAAAACCTTTGGCGCTTGGATAAATCTCTAAATTTTCTTCCATGAGAGGAAGACACGATCTAGAAATCCAATCATGAAGCTCTAGAAGACTGTGCCAAAAATGGCTAAACCTTCCTATTAACCTGTTCTCTGCAAAAATCTCTTCATTATCGCGAAGCTCCTTCAACAAGGTAGAATCGAAGTTTAGTTGCAAGGGTTTGTCAGACCATGAACAATCCTCCTATTGTTAAAACTTGAGAGATTCGTAATCCATGGTGCAGTAGACGGCGAAACCAAGAAGGAAGCCTTAGTCGGGACACTACCCTTTCCCAGCAATGGATCTGTGGTCACCGCATCGGAGCAATGCATGGATCCATCATGAGGAACTCAACGCTCACACCTAGGAGAAGTCCTTCCACAAGCAGGTAACCGCGCCCCCGAAGGCAATGAGCTAGGTGAACTATTTTGAGGCAAGGAAGAAGGGTATCCACCAACGCAGACAGACAAAGGCACACCAGAGGGCGGCAATCTGGGCGAGCTTTGCAAAGAAACCTTAGAACCCCCAGCCACGGGCCGAATGCAGGACAAAGAGGCTGCCAATAGCAGTGTATCCGCAAAGACATCAATGGCGGCAGTTGCTATGCTGCCACAAACCGGCTCATTACGTAGCAAAACATCCACTGAAGCCACAACCTTCGCACCAGAGGCTGCAGGGAAAGCATAATTTGTCTCACCTGTAACAACGATAACACATTTAGAATCCTCCACACCACTCGAGGGAATTTTTTCCGCAAAAGCCCTAAACCCCAAAATCTCCTGCAGAGACATTTCTCCCATCATAGGGTTTATTTTTATTAATAAATATTTTATTTGATTATCGAATTAAATAGATGTTTATGAATATTTATCCTTTATTAAGATTTATTCAATTTGAAATTTGAGGCGATCATACACAATTAAATTTAGTAATTAACTGACTGATATTTGTGGCCACTTTTTAGGTTTTCAAGAAACTCATTCTCACTATAGCTCTAACGTTGGCTTTGTGGAAAGTTTGGTATTTTAGAGTTTTAAGGGACAATTCTTAGGTGTTTTCATAATTTCTTTTTTATGTTTGTGAAGGTTCTAAGGTGATATATTTCTCTTTCTAGAAAAACCTGATTGCTATCCTTATGAATTCCTTTGTTACAATGCTCCTTACTTCGTAGATGTTCTTGTTATGTGTTTGATATAGAATGTGTCCAAATTGTGGCTACAATGGAACACTAAGGTCATTTCTTATTTGATGAGTATACATTCTAGGGTTCTAGGAGTATCAAATGATAAATCTCTTGAAATTAGGGATGAACTTGTATCTAAATTTCAATATTCCCATACCTCAAAGGTGTCTGATATGAATTTTGGATTCGTAAATCAATTATAGGTCTCAAGCACCATTGAAATTCTTAGCAATCATTTGGTTTGAATCTTTTGAGGTAATGCAAATTCCTTGGTCAAAGACATTATATGGAAAACAAGGGAAAGAAAAAACAATTATAGGAAATTGTAACATCTCCTTTAGGGATGATTTTAAGCCTACAATTTTATTGATAGCATTTAGGTGCATACATCATACTTTGATCAAGTGAAATTAAATCAATGTAATAACTTAGTGTAGGGGAAACTAATGAAATGCCAAGCAATCTATGAAACTCATCCTTTCAAAAAGATAAGAAGATAATAAATTTGTTGCATTGAATAGACTATTAGCATCATACATGATTTATTTAAGGAATTGTATCACATATTATATGGATAATTCATGCCAAGGTTTTCAATATACCAAATTAGTACATCTCTGCATCTATGGTTTATGGTTGTAAAATTCTCATTGCAAAGCTTATAGTTTCAACCATATTAAGTGATGAAAGATCTAAAGGGTCATATAAATCTTATATTCTCTACATCAAAGCTTTGTTAGTTGAGATATGCCAATTGGTGGACCAATCAACACATGTATTATTCAGGAAACAAAGATACACCATGAGCTATCGAAGTGGTTCTTTATGGAGATCAACTACCTTAATATTGGAATTGTGACCCTAGCCTAGAAGTATGATGAGAAAGTTCTGATCCCTAAGGAAGAGGATAAGTTATCCTTCAAGTACTAGATAACCATTTAGGAGATTTGTGCTTTAAACATGGAGAAGGATAAAATAAATGCCACACTACTTTGCTTGAAGAGAAAGTCAAGGACTTAAATGATAGTTAGAATGAGAAGATGGGTGGGTTAAGCTTGAAATATGGGATTAAGAGTAGAGGCCCTACTACTCAATAGAGAAAAAGGTATAACACCAAGGGAAACACTATCAAAGGTGGAGGTGGAAAAGGTGGAAATCTCTTTGAGGGTGGTTTCTTGATTGTGGAGTTAGAATGAACTAAGATGCTGCACAATTTGTAGGCCTCTTGGCCCCTACTCATTGTGATTTTCCTCCTTTTTCAGTTGTTGGTTTTGTAGTCTTTGTTTCTTTTTTCTATCGGTTAGCTCTTTGATCCTTGTTACCATAGGGTTGTGTTTTTTCTATTAGTATGTAAAGGGTTTATGGTCCCTTTAAAACCAACTTATCCTAATCAAAACTTTGTCGATTGAAATGAAAACAATTTCTTTCAAATTATTCTTCAATTAAATCATTAATAACCAATGTATGATATGATAAATGTATGTTTCCATTAGTGGTTGTTTTTGAAGTGTATGAAGCCATATTCTCTTATTGGAGGAAGATTCTTGCATTGTATCATCTCATACTACCAAATTTAGTGCCAAGTGAAGAAATTCTCTCACTTGAGTTTAGATTTTTTTCTTATGCATTAAGCTTGATTTAATCCACTCAACTTAGTCTTAGATATATTTAAGATGGAAAAGAGAGTCACAATATATTTTCAAGATTCATTAGCTTATTAAATTGGGATGGTTTAAAATATTGATATAATAAACACCTCCCAAGTATGGGAATATTGAAATTTAGAAACAAGTTATTCCACAACCCTCAAGGTTTCTTTATTTGTTTAGACAAACAAATTTGGGAGAACCCATATGAATGCATTTGATAGAAACCATGTACCCCACCAACCAACATTTGATTTTCACACATTAAAATAGTTTCTATGAAAATGGGCATTTTAACACCTTCGATTTAAATCAGAATTAAAATGTCTCTACGTTGAGAATTGTCAAGGTCATCAAAATATCAATATTGCACTATCTTTTTGGCTGAGATTATCTTGGATGACCCATAAATCAACATTTTCTACAAGAAAACACTAGTCAATTATTCATAGTTTACTTATGGAAAGTAAAAGAAGAGAAAAAGGAAGTTCCAAGATGGAAACATAATGAAAACAAATGGAAGACACTTGATGACAATAAACCTACATCATTTGGGTCAGGGATTATGTTTGATGGTCATATACATGTATTTAAATATTTTTACTATAAAATACAATGAATATAAATATTTGATTGTATGTTAATACATATAATTTATTTTAAAAATTGTAAAAAAGTAATTCATAATAAATTTGACCATGGATATTATATAATAGTTTTACAATTTTATATTATATTTATAGTTATATGTTTTATATGGAAAATCAACTATCATAATTA
Organism: Cunninghamia lanceolata; assembly: GCA_027924645.1. Taxonomy (NCBI): domain Eukaryota; kingdom Viridiplantae; phylum Streptophyta; class Pinopsida; order Cupressales; family Cupressaceae; genus Cunninghamia; species Cunninghamia lanceolata. The sequence continues at coordinate 5,338,905 of BSBN01000859.1, read as the reverse complement.
ACAACAATATTTTTTTTAATGCGCCTGGTAAACTTTTTAACGTGACCAGTGACATTGGTGTGACATGCCCTCCAACTAAGGCCACAACACGGGGGACCTCATCCCTAGTGGGAGTTTGAACTTTGGTGGCCGCCACTACAACTGAGCGACTTAACCACCAAACCATGCCCTTAATGACGATAATTAAAAAAAATATAAATACGTATGTTTTTTCCTTTTATTTCTAAATTGTTTAATAGAAACTTCAATTCTTTAGCAAAAAATTTGAATAGAAACATTTATTATTTTAGACCTTTTAATCTAAACTTTTAGATTTTAAAAAATAAATCTAAATACTCTTGAGTTCTTCTACTTATAGTACAATTGAGTTTCTCCTTGCAACATTTTTTATATATTCTTTATTTAAATTGCATAGTATTCCATATTTCTTCTCTGTCAATGAACAACATCTCAGAAAACTCATTTTGACACATCGACACAAGTAAATTGAGTTTCAACATTGTAGGAGAAAGCCATTTATATTAATCATGTTCAACAACAATCCCTCATTGGTGACTCAAACCCTACATTTATTTAATACTTTAACTTTTGACATTGCATTTTTTAATCTTTTTTTGCCAAGAATAGATTAAATTAAAAAATATGAAAATTGACTGGAAAAATTGGCATGAAAGGGTATTTGGTCTTGTGATATGATTCTTGATTAGGTTGCAAGAATTCCTAAGTTTAATTCCATTGATTTGTGATGCAAAATCTAAATTTGTTTTTTTAAGAGAGAATTGGTTATAGGGTTTGGTGACTTTCAAAGGCCTTTTATACATATTTTGATGCTTCAAATGTAGTATAACTTGAATCTTTGACAAGGAAGGCTTGGCTATTCACAAGAATCAAGTTTCTATTAACTAGTGGGAAAAGCTTCAAATTTCTATTAGCTAGAGGGAAAAGATATAATGCAAACTCCTTGAAGTCAAATTAGCTTCAATTTATTTAATTGTTTGACATTTACAATACAAATTTAAAAAGTGTTATTTCTCCATATAGCTTCATTTTGTTAAGTTTTCTCCAACTTATAATAGAATTTATAAGATATTATTTCCAGATAGTCTGAATGAACCCCATCGATAGTTATTATTTAAAATATCAGGGGTAATTATTTTCTCAAGTTGATCTAACACTAGGGACAATCCTTGAATGCCTCATATTGATATTACTTATGGGTTCTGATTTCCAATTTTCCTTTTAGCATGCCTCTTACTAATATTGGTTATGGAGACTGAATGCAAGTTCAATTTTGATTTTTTTCTATCTCTAGATCATGATCTTTCCATAAGGTTTAAGACTAGATAGAATTTCTAACAAAAGGACAACTCTTAGCATTGATTGGAATTGTGAGATGGATATCAAGGCATCCGTGAATGTAAGAATTGTCACATATGATGTTCTTGTCAAACACAACTCAACTAGGGAAATTCAAGGTGATGGTGTCCCCTATTTTTTGCATGAAAGAAATACCAAATAGTTAAATGGTTTGTCTATGCCTTCAAAGTAGAAAGATACATGTGGCAAATTTTATTGAATCAAAAAAAAAATATTCAACAAACAAACAATCTACCAAACACAATCTCTAATGGTGAAGCCAGTCTTATATCAAAATTGAAGGAAATTTGTATTTGTTATTAAACTCCTAGATTGCCAATCTGACTCAGTATCCACTTCAAATTTGGCATGCATTAGGGTGATCCCACAATATTGTGTCACACTTTTTGGCCAAAGTCGGACATTGAAATTAGTATTTTAACCAAATTTTGACTTTCTAATACATATAGCAACTAAACCATTAAGAATTTGAAGATGATGTGAACTAGTGATTTTTGAGATTTCGTGTGTAGATTCAGTATATATATATATATTTTTAAAAATTTAAAAAATAATTTGTTAATTTTTTTATGTAACTTTTAATAAGTTGTTTTTTATAGTTAATAGTATTTTAAAAAAGTGACGTTTTGACCATACAACATAACTTTTTTATAGAAAAGATAAAATTATAAGTTTTTAAATAAAGATTTGTAACACCAAATATCTACTGCATGAATATTTTTTCATAATTTTTTTATACTTTTTTTATTAATTTCTAAAGTAAGATTAATTATGATTTAGCCATAGGTTGATACCATATAGCATAACTTTTTATGTAGTATCAAAATTCACTTTTTTAATTGAAAGAAGGATAATAATAGCTAGTGCACAAATATTTTTTAGATTTTTTTTTTTTAATATCTTACTATTTTTCCACATGTGGAGAATAGAGAACTTGATGTTCAGTGAAAAACCTATGTTTAGTAAAGAAATAGAAAATAAATAAACAATCAAACTAAATATGTTCAAAATTATACTTTTTGGAAATATTATTTTGAGGGGTACAATCCTGCAAATTATCTTGTCAAATTCATTCAATGTGAAGATCCAACCTAAGGTTTGAAACTAAAAATTTTGAGTAAAACTTAAAGTAGAGAGTGGGAGAGGCCATCCAAGGACCTTTGTTCGAAGGTACCTTCACACAAAGGTAATACCTTCATTTGAAGAGACCTTCATACATAGGTACCTTTGTTTGAAGATCCTTTTGGATACCCAAAATAATAATAAAAATTCATAACTACCAACCATCGAACAAAGGTCACTAATTAAAAAATATTTTAAAATGCATAATAAATGACCTTTGAATGAATGTTATTAAGATGACTATTTTTTAAAAAAAAGTTATGCCAACTACATATAAATAAGAGGTCAAATATATTTGTAAAATTAAAAAACATATGTCCTAATATTCACATTTTTATGATTATTTCCAAGTGAGGCATTTGAAAAAAAATTACAAAAAATGTGTTTACGATTTTGAGAGATTTTAGGAACAAAATACTTGGTGAAGGAATTTTGGTTTGATATTTTTCAAAGGAGGAAATGGAAAATTAAAAAAGGAAAGGAAAAATAAGACTATGTGGTCATATTGAATAGAAAAGGAACAAACATTTATTATTTTAGACCTTTTAATCTAAACTTTTAGATTTTAAAAAATAAATCTAAATACTCTTGAGTTCTTCTACTTATAGTACAATTGAGTTTCTCCTTGCAACATTTTTTATATATTCTTTATTTAAATTGCATAGTATTCCATATTTCTTCTCTGTCAATGAACAACATCTCAGAAAACTCATTTTGACACATCGACACAAGTAAATTGAGTTTCAACATTGTAGGAGAAAGCCATTTATATTAATCATGTTCAACAACAATCCCTCATTGGTGACTCAAACCCTACATTTATTTAATACTTTAACTTTTGACATTGCATTTTTTAATCTTTTTTTGCCAAGAATAGATTAAATTAAAAAATATAAAAATTGAATGGAAAAATTGGCATGAAAGGGTATTTGGTCTTGTGATATGATTCTTGATTAGGTCGCAAGAATTCCTAAGTTTAATTCCATTGATTTGTGATGCAAAATCTAAATTTGTTTTTTTAAGAGAGAATTCGTTATAGGGTTTGGTGACTTTCAAAGGCCTTTTATACATATTTTGATGCTTCAAATGTAGTATAACTTGAATCTTTGACAAGGAAGGCTTGGCTATTCACAAGAATCAAGTTTTTATTAACTAGTGGGAAAAGCTTCAAATTTCTATTAGCTAGAGGGAAAAGATATAATGCAAACTCCTTGAAGTCAAATTAGCTTCAATTTATTTAATTGTTTGACATTTACAATACAAATTAAAAAAGTGTTATTTCTCCATATAGCTTCATTTTGTTAAGTTTTCTCCAACTTATAATAGAATTTATAAGATATTATTTCCAGATAGTCTGAATGAACCCCATCGATAGTTATTATTTAAAATATCAAGGGTAATTATTTTCTCAAGTTGATCTAACACTGGGGACAATCCTTGAATGCCTCATGTTGATATTACTTATGGGTTCTGATTTCCAATTTTCCTTTTAGCATGCCTCTTACTAATATTGGTTATGGAGACTGAATGCAAGTTCAATTTTGATTTTTTTCTATCTCTAGATCATGATCTTTCCATAAGGTTTAAGACTAGATAGAATTTCTAACAAAAGGACAACTCTTAGCATTGATTGGAATTGTGAGATGGATATCAAGGCATCCGTGAATGTAAGAATTGTCACCTATGATGTTCTTGTTGTCAAACACAACTCAACTAGGGAAATTCAAGGTGATGGTGTCCCCTATTTTTCGCATGAAAGAAATACCAAATAGTTAAATGGTTTGTCTATGCCTTCAAAGTAGAAAGATACATGTGGCAAATTTTATTGAATCAAAAAAAAAATATTCAACAAACAAACAATCTACCAAACACAATCTCTAATGGTGAAGCCAGTCTTATATCAAAATTGAAGGAAATTTGTATTTGGTATTAAACTCCTAGATTGCCAATCTGACTCAGTATCCACTTCAAATTTGGCATGCATTAGGGTGATCCCACAATATTGTGTCACACTTTTTGGCCAAAGTCGGACATTGAAATTAGTATTTTAACCAAATTTTGACTTTCTAATACATATAGCAACTTAACCATTAAGAATTTGAAGATGATGTGAACTAGTGATTTTTGAGATTCCGTGTGTAGATTCAGTATATATATATATATTTTTAAAAATTTAAAAAATAATTTGTTAATATTTTTATGTAACTTTTAATAAGTTGTTTTTTATAGTTAATAGTATTTTAAAAAGATGAGGTTTTGACCATACAACATAACTTTTTTATAGAAAAGATAAAATTATAAGTTTTTAAATAAAGATTTGTAACACCAAATATCTACTGCATGAATATTTTTTCATAATTTTTTTATGCTTTTTTTATTAATTTCTAAAGTAAGATTAATTATTATTTAGCCATAGGTTGATACCATATAGCATAACTTTTTATGTAGTATCAAAATTCACTTTTTTAATTGAAAGAAGGATAATAATAGCTAGTGCGTAAATATTTTTTAGATTTTTTTTTTTTAATATCTTACTATTTTTCCACATGTGGAGAATAGAGAACTTGATGTTCAGTGAAAAACCTATGTTTAGTAAAGAAATAGAAAATAAATAAACAATCAAACTAAATATGTTCAAAATTATACTTTTTGGAAACATTATTTTGAGGGGTACAATCCTGCAAATTATCTTGTCAAGTTCATTCAATGTGAAGATCCAACCTAAGGTTTGAAACTAAAAATTTTGAGTAAAACTTAAAGTAGAGAGTGGGAGAGGCCATCCAAGGACCTTTGTTCGAAGGTACCTTCACACAAAGGTAATACCTTCATTTGAAGAGACCTTCATACAAAGGTACCTTTGTTTGAAGATCCTTTTGGATACCCAAAATAATAATAAAAATTCATAACTACCAACCATCGAACAAAGGTCACTAATTAAAAAGTATTTTAAAATGCATAATAAATGACCTTTGAATGAATGTTATTAAGCTGACTATTTTTTAAAAAAAAGTTATGCCAACTACATATAAATAAGAGGTCAAATATATTTGTAAAATTAAAAAACATATGTCCTAATATTCACATTTTTATGATTATTTCCAAGTGAGGCATTTGAAAAAAAAATACAAAAAATGTGTTTACGATTTTGAGAGATTTTAGGAACAAAATACTTGGTGAAGGAATTTTGGTCTGATATTTTTCAAAGGAGGAAATGGAAAATTAAAAAAGGAAAGGAAAAATAAGACTATGTGGTCATATTGAATAGAAAAGGAACAAACATTTATTATTTTAGACCTTTTAATCTAAACTTTTAGATTTTAAAAAATAAATCTAAATACTCTTGAGTTCTTCTACTTATAGTACAATTGAGTTTCTCCTTGCAACATTTTTTATATATTCTTTATTTAAATTGCATAGTATTCCATATTTCTTCTCTGTCAATGAACAACATCTCAGAAAACTCATTTTGACACATCGACACAAGTAAATTGAGTTTCAACATTGTAGGAGAAAGCCATTTATATTAATCATGTTCAACAACAATCCCCCATTGGTGACTCAAACCCTACATTTATTTAATACTTTAACTTTTGACATTGCATTTTTTAATCTTTTTTTGCCAAGAATAGATTAAATTAAAAAATATGAAAATTGAATGGAAAAATTGGCATGAAAGGGTATTTGGTCTTGTGATATGATTCTTGATTAGATTGCAAGAATTCCTAAGTTTAATTCCATTGATTTGTGATGCAAAATCTAAATTTGTTTTTTTAAGAGAGAATTGGTTATAGGGTTTGGTGACTTTCAAAGGCCTTTTATACATATTTTGATGCTTCAAATGTAGTATAGCTTGAATCTTTGACAAGGAAGGCTTGGCTATTCACAAGAATCAAGTTTCTATTAACTAGTGGGAAAAGCTTCAAATTTCTATTAGCTACAGGGAAAAGATATAATGCAAACTCCTTGAAGTCAAATTAGCTTCAATTTATTTAATTGTTTGACATTTACAATACAAATTAAAAAAGTGTTATTTCTCCATATAGCTTCATTTGGTTAAGTTTTCTCCAACTTATAATAGAATTTATAAGATATTATTTCCAGATAGTCTGAATGAACCCCATCGATAGTTATTATTTAAAATATCAGGGGTAATTATTTTCTCAAGTTGATCTAGCACTGGGGACAATCCTTGAATGCCTCATATTGATATTACTTATGGGTTCTGATTTCCAATTTTCCTTTTAGCATGCCTCTTACTAATATTGGTTATGGAGACTGAATGCAAGTTCAATTTTGATTTTTTTCTATCTCTAGATCATGATCTTTCCATAAGGTTTAAGACTAGATAGAATTTCTAACAAAAGGACAACTCTTAGCATTGATTGGAATTGTGAGATGGATATCAAGGCATCCGTGAATGTAAGAATTGTCACCTATGATGTTCTTGCTGTCAAACACAACTCAACTAGGGAAATTCAAGGTGATGGTGTCCCCTATTTTTTGCATGAAAGAAATACCAAATAGTTAAATGGTTTGTCTATGCCTTCAAAGTAGAAAGATACATGTGGCAAATTTTATTGAATCAAAAAAAATATATTCAACAAACAAACAATCTACCAAACACAATCTCTAATGGTGAAGCCAGTCATATATCAAAATTGAAGGAAATTTGTATTTGGTATTAAACTCCTAGATTGCCAATCTGACTCAGTATCCACTTCAAATTTGGCATGCATTAGGGTGATCCCACAATATTGTGTCACACTTTTTGGCCAAAGTCGGACATTGAAATTAGTATTTTAACCAAATTTTGACTTTCTAATACATATAGCAACTAAACCATTAAGAATTTGAAGATGATGTGAACTAGTGATTTTTGAGATTTCGTGTGTAGATTCAGTATATATATATATTTTTAAAAATTTAAAAAATAATTTGTTAATTTTTTTATGTAACTTTTAATAAGTTGTTTTTTATAGTTAGTAGTATTTTAAAAAAGTGACGTTTTGACCATACAACATAACTTTTTTATAGAAAAGGTAAAATTATAAGTTTTTAAATAAAGATTTGTAACACCAAATATCTACTGCATGAATATTTTTTCATAATTTTTTATGCTTTTTTTATTAATTTCTAAAGTAAGATTAATTATGATTTAGCCATAGGTTGATACCATATAGCATAACTTTTTATGTAGTATCAAAATTCACTTTTTTAATTGAAAGAAGGATAATAATAGCTAGTGCGCAAATATTTTTTAGATTTTTTTTTTTTAATATCTTACTATTTTTCCACATGTGGAGAATAGAGAACTTGATGTTCAGTGAAAAACCTATGTTTAGTAAAGAAATAGAAAATAAATAAACAATCAAACTAAATATGTTCAAAATTATACTTTTTAGAAATATTATTTTGAGGGGTACAATCCTGCAAATTATCTTGTCAAGTTCATTCAATGTGAAGATCCAACCTAAGGTTTGAAACTAAAAATTTTGAGTAAAACTTAAAGTAGAGAGTGGGAGAGGCCATCCAAGGACCTTTGTTCGAAGGTACCTTCACACAAAGGTAATACCTTCATTTGAAGAGACCTTCATACAAAGGTACCTTTGTTTGAAGATCCTTTTGGATACCCAAAATAATAATAAAAATTCATAACTACCAACCATCGAACAAAGGTCACTAATTAAAAAGTATTTTAAAATGCATAATAAATGACCTTTGAATGAATGTTATTAAGCTGACTATTTTTTTTAAAAAAGTTATGCCAACTACATATAAATAAGAGGTCAAATATATTTGTAAAATTAAAAAACATATGTCCTAATATTCACATTTTTATGATTATTTCCAAGTGAGGCATTTGAAAAAAAATTACAAAAAATGTGTTTACGATTTTGAGAGATTTTAGGAACAAAATACTTGGTGAAGGAATTTTGGTCTGATATTTTTCAAAGGAGGAAATGGAAAATTAAAAAAGGAAAGGAAAAATAAGACTATGTGGTCATATTGAATAGAAAAGGAACAAACATTTATTATTTTAGACCTTTTAATCTAAACTTTTAGATTTTAAAAAATAAATCTAAATACTCTTGAGTTCTTCTACTTATAGTACAATTGAGTTTCTCCTTGCAACATTTTTTATATATTCTTTATTTAAATTGCATAGTATTCCATATTTCTTCTCTGTCAATGAACAACATCTCAGAAAACTCATTTTGACACATCGACACAAGTAAATTGAGTTTCAACATTGTAGGAGAAAGCCATTTATATTAATCATGTTCAACAACAATCCCTCATTGGTGACTCAAACCCTACATTTATTTAATACTTTAACTTTTGACATTGCATTTTTTAATCTTTTTTTGCCAAGAATAGATTAAATTAAAAAAGATGAAAATTGAATGGAAAAATTGGCATGAAAGGGTATTTGGTCTTGTGATATGATTCTTGATTAGATTGCAAGAATTCCTAAGTTTAATTCCATTGATTTGTGATGCAAAATCTAAATTTGTTTTTTTAAGAGAGAATTGGTTATAGGGTTTGGTGACTTTCAAAGGCCTTTTATACATATTTTGATGCTTCAAATGTAGTATAGCTTGAATCTTTGACAAGGAAGGCTTGGCTATTCACAAGAATCAAGTTTCTATTAACTAGTGGGTAAAGCTTCAAATTTCTATTAGCTATAGGGAAAAGATATAATGCAAACTCCTTGAAGTCAAATTAGCTTCAATTTATTTAATTGTTTGACATTTACAATACAAATTAAAAAAGTGTTATTTCTCCATATAGCTTCATTTTGTTAAGTTTTCTCCAACTTATAATAGAATTTATAAGATATTATTTCCAGATAGTCTGAATGAACCCCATCGATAGTTATTATTTAAAATATCAGGGGTAATTATTTTCTCAAGTTGATCTAGCACTGGGGACAATCCTTGAATGCCTCATATTGATATTACTTATGGGTTCTGATTTCCAATTTTCCTTTTAGCATGCCTCTTACTAATATTGGTTATGTAGACTGAATGCAAGTTCAATTTTGATTTTTTTCTATCTCTAGATCATGATCTTTCCATAAGGTTTAAGACTAGATAGAATTTCTAACAAAAGGACAACTCTTAGCATTGATTGGAATTGTGAGATGGATATCAAGGCATCCGTGAATGTAAGAATTGTCACCTATGATGTTCTTGTTGTCAAACACAACTCAACTAGGGAAATTCAAGGTGATGGTGTCCCCTATTTTTTGCATGAAAGAAATACCAAATAGTTAAATGGTTTGTCTATGCCTTCAAAGTAGAAAGATACATGCGGCAAATTTTATTGAATCAAAAAAAAAAATATTCAACAAACAAACAATCTACCAAACACAATCTCTAATGGTGAAGCCAGTCTTATATCAAAATTGAAGGAAATTTGTATTTGGTATTAAACTCCTAGATTGCCAATCTGACTCAGTATCCACTTCAAATTTGGCATGCATTAGGGTGATCCCACAATATTGTGTCACACTTTTTGGCCAAAGTCGGACATTGAAATTAGTATTTTAACCAAATTTTGACTTTCTAATACATATAACAACTAAACCATTAAGAATTTGAAGATGATGTGAACTAGTGATTTTTGAGATTTCGTGTGTAGATTCAGTATATATAATATATTTTTAAAAATTTTAAAAATAATTTGTTAATTTTTTTATGTAACTTTTAATAAGTTGTTTTTTATAGTTAATAGTATTTTAAAAAAGTGACGTTTTGACCATACAACATAACTTTTTTATAGAAAAGATAAAATTATAAGTTTTTAAATAAAGATTTGTAACACCAAATATGTACTGCATGAATATTTTTTCATAATTTTTTTATGCTTTTTTTATTAATTTCTAAAGTAAGATTAATTATGATTTAGCCATAGGTTGATACCATATAGCATAACTTTTTATGTAGTATCAAAATTCACTTTTTTAATTGAAAGAAGGATAATAATAGCTAGTGCACAAATATTTTTTAGATTTTTTTTTTTTAATATCTTACTATTTTTCCACATGTGGAGAATAGAGAACTTGATGTTCAGTGAAAAACCTATGTTTAGTAAAGAAATAGAAAATAAACAAACAATCAAACTAAATATGTTCAAAATTATACTTTTTGGAAATATTATTTTGAGGGGTACAATCCTGCAAATTATCTTGTCAAGTTCATTCAATGTGAAGATCCAACCTAAGGTTTGAAACTAAAAATTTTGAGTAAAACTTAAAGTAGAGAGTGGGAGAGGCCATCCAAGGACCTTTGTTCGAAGGTACCTTCACACAAAGGTAATACCTTCATTTGAAGAGACCTTCATACAAAGGTACCTTTGTTTGAAGATCCTTTTGGATACCCAAAATAATATAAAAATTCATAACTAGCAACCATCGGACAAAGGTCACTAATTAAAAAATATTTTAAAATGCATAATAAATGACCTTTGAATGAATGTTATTAAGCTAACTATTTTTTTAAAAAAAGTTATGCCAACTACATATAAATAAGAGGTCAAATATATTTGTAAAATTAAAAAACATATGTCCTAATATTCACATTTTTATGATTATTTCCAAGTGAGGCATTTGAAAAAAAATTACAAAAAATGTGTTTACGATTTTGAGAGATTTTAGGAACAAAATACTTGGTGAAGGAATTTTGGTCTGATATTTTTCAAAGGAGGAAATGGAAAATTAAAAAAGGAAAGGAAAAATAAGACTATGTGGTCATATTGAATAGAAAAGGAACAAACATTAACTGAAGAAAGGGTATAAAGATATTTTAGAAAAAAGAAGGTATGCATCTTTTAAGTTATATAAAATGTTTCAAAAATATTAGATTTGTATTTATCCCTACTTCCTGAACTCTAGTTTACAGTTTTAGATTTGTATTTATCTCTAATTTAGTTTATAATTTTAGATTTAATTTTAATAAAAATTATATTATTACATGTTCTACATTCATCCAAATTTCAAATTCTACATAGATTCCAAATAAATTATGTATGTTAAATTCACTAGTTCCTCTCTAGGGTTTGTATCTCTTTCCCCTCCTTCCTCAACTCTAGGATTTCAATATGGCTTCTAATTTTATATTTAATTTTAAACTAGAACAGATTCCTACATGTTCTACATTCATCTAAATTGTCAAGGTTAATTTCACTAGATTCCCTAATTTCTCTCTAAGGTTTGTATCTGTTTCCACTGCTTCCTCAACTCTAGGATTTGAGTATAGTTTCTAATTTTAGATTTAATTTTAACACAAATTAGATTCCTACATGTTCTACATTCATCTAAATTTCTAAACCTATCAACAATTACTAGAATAAAAAGATACTCAAAACAAACATAATCTCATAACACATTACTTGAACTTTTGACACTAAATTGATGCCATAAGAAACTTGTATTTCATTGGCTTGTCTTGTCCAATTGCATTTAGTTACAGAGCTATAGTATTCATATGGCTTTAGGATATTAATGAAATTCTCAGACTCATGTTGGATTCATTATAAGAACAATTGGACTTCTAATATACCAAAATGCTTTGTCCCTTCTGGACTTTAGTATACTGTAACTATAATTTTGCCTTTGGAAATAAAACTCTGAACAGTTTGTAATGCAAATGTATGTAAATATAGCCAGACTCGGCTCACATATGCACTCAAATCAAGCACTGCATCTAATAGGGATTGAGATAGATACCATTCAAGTAATCTTAATAGATAGCATTCATTTAACATGGGAAAAAACCATACATTTAAATCTATAGCATATGGCTAACATGCATATGCTTTCCTCCTTCAAACTTAAACTTCAAAAGAACCAGCAATACTCAGCAGCATAGGACTTGATGAGGTAACTAATGTCATAGGCACAGAAGGAAACATCGCTCTGATATTTCAAAAAAACTACATGCCTCATTCCATAGTGATCATTCCATAAAGTTCTTAGAGATTCAAAACTTCACACTACTTTAATTGACACATAGGTCACTACTTGCAAATTCACATGCCATCATTTAGACCACTATCACTCCAGAATGAATCTACTTCAAGTGCCAATCTTCAACATTTACAAACACATAACTACCATCCTTCAACGCATAGTCACATGTATAGGAATTGTGTGCTCTGGTACAAGTTGTGTAAAATGTACAAAACTTTATTCATCAATTATTGATATTACATTTGTATTTATAGATAGGAAAGAGGAAGTTGTTGAGCAACTGAGAAACTGTGAGAACAGTTGAGTAGTTGAGTAGTTGAGTAACTGTATACCGTAACTGTATCCATAAACAATGTGATACACTAACAAAAGAGATAGTTAAACTATGGAAGAGGAAGTTCTGAGATGATGAACGTAGGACATCAATGGGCTAGGAAGATAGATAAATGATTTTAGATTTGGTTTGATTTTTTTGGTCTTTGTAATTTCGTATAATGGATTTGGAGTATTTTTCAATGATGATTTATTGATTCTAAATTATCATCACCTTTTGTTCTTTTCAAACCTTGTTTTGATATTGGAGATCAGTAGAATGAAATTTATCTTATATTGTTTGCCAAACATCCTTATTCTACATATAATGCTCCCTATGGCACTTGTAGAGGAAAAACTAATGTGTTGTAGACTTAAATAAAATTTAGGGTTTAACCTAAAAGAACAGTCCACTATCATTGCATTCCTACATTGAATTATCAACTGAGGAATGTAAGCTTGTGACGATGCTTGCACTATCTATACCTTCAAGACTCATTTCTAATCTAAGTTAATCTTATCTTATCTAGTCCTACTTACTAGAATGCATAGAAATGTAAAATAGTAAACAGAAATGGAAAACAACAAAACAATCTAAATTTTCAATAGCTATGGGTACCTTCAATAGAAGCTGAACATAACCGTATTTAATAGAAAATCACAGTTTTAATCTAACAACTCAGAAATGATGAAAAGTCTAACATTAACCTCCGGAGGATTAAAAACATGCACTTTACTCATGAATCATAGTTACTAGGAATATTAATCAAGATTTCTTACTTGCTTCACAATATAACACCAAATATGGAATGAAACAGATTAACTAAGAATGTAGGAATAAATAAGAAAACATGCAAAGTGAGACTTAGTTCCTTGAGTGGCCAGCTCAGGGAACTATCTCACTTTTCCTGGAGATTAAATCTACTTTATATCTTTACACATCCCATAACATACAATTGAATTCAAATCATATCTAAGATAGAATCTTCTTCAGATCTTATTCAAAATTATAACATGTCTAAAATAACTGATAACTGTAATAAAGTAATGGCTATTTTGAAAGTAAAACATAACAACCCACATCAACGAACTCATCCCCTAACTTATATAAAGATGGGAGAGTCTTGTGCAACCTTCTAACTAACTGCGATCATCAATACATTCCTAGACATTAGGATTTGTTTTTGAGATCAACTTATTAACTGGAACAAAGGAAACAGAGTCCTATCCAAATAGAAATTATAACCATAACAGCTCATAAATAAGATTCATAAACTTTGGTGAGATTCCTCGAATGAGCCTTCTTTCTCCCCTGCATTTATTCTCCCATGATGACCACGTTTGTCTCCATCGATTGCTATGTCTGGCACTTGGACCGCATTCATTGATTCCTCTGTTTTGCATCCTGTTGTAATTACATCTCCTTGGATTCTTTATTTGGCTGCAAAGGGTTAATCATTCCAACATATATACAAAACAACCTCTCATAATAAACTTATGAAATCCTATCTATATTTCATACATATTAATAATTCAAACCATCCATTTGATAATATAACTACCTGAGTTCATTTATTAGCATAGGGTCTAAGTCTTTGGAAAGTATATATATGAAACAACATAAAATAGAGATAATGTATGTGAAGTCTTTGCAGAACCATATACAAAAGTTCTTTAAAACATATGGAAGCAATATAAAAGGAGGAAAATATTTCATCCCAACATTCCCCCCAACTTAGACTATTGCTTGTCCCTAAGAAAAATTAAAGAACTAGACACCTATGGCAAAAGGTTGTAATGTAGGGTAATTCTTCTAAGGTCTATGTCCACTATAACTCCATTTACTTGCTTGAGGTAGAACCCATTAGAGAATGCAAGTCTTTCTATTTTGATCTGCTCAGCATGCCTACACTGCTCACTTTTCCCTCCTGTCCAATGTGGCACTGGATAAAGAAGTATAGGATGCTAATAAGTGAGAGGTAACCATGATATTCCCTTCTATTCTGATATCTGGATATACCTGTGCAATCTTTCAAGCATTTTCATAAAACTGAGGATAGAATGGGGTTCCTTCCTTTGTAACTCTAGAGTTCAACTATTCTGTCTGCTTTACACATACCTCTGACAATTTTGGATAATAGACACTGCCATCCTCTGTATTCTTTTGTAGTCCCTATGTCTTAAGTCTATAATCACCTTACCTAGTCCTTTATGAGACAACAATGTTAACCATTGGGTTAATATCATTTCAGGGTCCAAGGCTTCCTTCCTCAATTGCAGTGGTACTTTCTTTTCATGTTCTTCATACTGGTCCATCAATAACCCTCTGAGTTGCTCATTTTTAAAATATGACATCAATACCCTGACCTGCAGGTCTCCAACATAAATGCAGGGATTCCATTGTGTATCTTTATCTATTATATAATTGTGTAGGTAATACTCACACAACAAGTCTTTTTCTTCTAGGCTAACCTCTTTGAAGTAATTACAAAAGATAAACCTTGAGTGCAAGTCAAGTTGATCATTGATAAACCTATTAAATTGAAAACTGAGAAATTTTTCCTTAAAAAAAAATGCATACACCCTTGATGGAGGTCTACATCCCATAATTTGCTTGGCCCTTTCAATAACCTTTGTCCGGTTTTGCTCTAACTGTTTAATATTCAAATCATTTTCTTCAACAAATTCATTGAGTTTATACTTTTCTTTTTATTAGTTTTCCTTCTCTTGCCCATTTTCATCAGTCAGCTTCATTAGTTCAAAACCCAAGGACAATGTAGTATGGTATGTTGGGGTTTTTACCATAGGAGGTTGGAGAGTAAGTACTACCTCTTCCTCAATCCTTGTTTTATTTTCAGCCAGCTGTGCTAACAAATCTAAATTAGAGCCATGGCCATAAGTTTGGATCTTTTCCTCCAACTCTTGAATCCTCTTTTCCTTTTCTCTATCTCTTTATTCATAACCCTTTACCTATTCCTCAATATGCCTTATTCTGTCTAGGGCTTCCTACAACTCCTTCCTAATATCCCTGTCTTCTATCAATTCCTTTTCACTTTCAAGATTTTCATCATTCCCTTTTTTAGGGGCATCAAAAATTTCCTTAGCAGAGTCATTTGGCACAAGTTTTCCCATTTTTCTAGCAATAAATGGATCTTCTAGTTCAGAGTAAGAAGAAATGTACCTTCTTTTTCTGGCAGACATATTATCATTTGCACAAGAATCAACATAAGCATCCTCAAGAGGGGTTTCTCCTCCATCTGAATCTAAATTTAGAGGAACTGGATCAGTATCCTGCTGGCCTTTATTTTTGTCTTCTTCTCCGAGGTGCTCAACAATTTTCTCTTTAACACCTTGCTTCCTCAACCTCCCTAATCGCCTAGGAGTAATTGTCTCATCTTTTTCTACCTTTTTCCTCTTCTTGTTGTTCTCCCTCTGACTCTTTGTTTTCTTCCTAGTTGAGGAAGTGGTTCTTTTTGTTTTAGGAATAGAGGTTGAGGGCTCTTCAACTAATACAGGCCCAAACTCTAGAGGGTTCTCAAGTTGTGTTTCTTCCTGCTCAATATCAATAGAGGGTTCAGTTTGATGTGGAATATCTTCCTCTGGCTTTGGTGCTTCCAAGAGTGTTGAGATGTCTACACATTGTTTAAAGGCTTCCCACTTAATTTGTGGGTACTGAATCCTTAAACTCCTTTTTACTAACAAAGCTATTAAACAATGGTGAGAAAGAGTTAAGTCTGCTTGTTGCCTCTGATACTCTAAAGGCATTCTTCTTAGCATGCAATCTAAATAATTAGGAACATTGACAAGTTTCTCATGTCTCAGATGGTTAAGAAGTTTAAGATGTGTAGTATACAGTATATTATATCTACCATTGCAAGTAATATATTTGATAATATAAAAAGTACATTTCTCCCAAAAATATGGAAGAGATAATCATTTGGTACCTTGTGTGCTAGAATCCAGGTGTTCACCTCTTTCACAAAACTCCTCCCTAGACATGGCTGCATCAGCCATGACTAGATAGTCAGACCCTATTCTAGGTAACCCTAAAACTTGAGCAATTGCAAGCTCGGAAGCATCTACTATCAACCCTCTAACCATTGCTTCATCATATTGCAGAGTAAGTGCAAATTCTTGTACCATGTCATCATCATATTCTATTAATTTGAGGAAGTAATCAAGCCAACCAACTCTAGTAAAAAGAGACACATCCTCCAATATTTCCTTGTGTGCCAAGGGTTCCCTCCTAATTAAGTCTCTTCCCATTAGGACTATGAATTAGAACTCTGTAATGCTAATTCTCTACACAATGCCAACTAACCAATTTCTACTTCTTCATCTCACCACCCTGAAAAACTAGTCTTTCAATTTGCCTCTTTCCTACTTCTCCACTATAACTCAATAACTTCTCAAGATATTAATTCATTGTTTTGACAGAGGTGAGTTCATAGCACAGAGTATTTTTCTAGTTTTCTAAAAGGCAAGGTTTTAAACAAGGTTTTGAAAGGTAAAACTATGAAGGCAACAATGATTAAATGACAATCATTTGAAAAGAAACCCCTCCCCCTAGCTTAATGATGAAGTGACCACACTTCTTATGGCAGGCGTGATGGATGGAGAAGGAGTGATAAAAAGAAATTGTGGAAATATGCATCACATGCATGAAATAAATTATGAATAAACATGAAAATAAATAAAGAAATCTAAGCGTATTAATAGAAAGGTGTTGATTGTACATATATAGTGAAATGAAATAATTAACATACCTTGGAATTTGTGATTAACACCAGTTAGGTGATAGAATATGCATGCAGCAAATGGGAAGTTGGTTGTACGGTTATATAGCGATAATGGAAGACTGCAAGATGGCAGATGGAAGTACTACTCATAATGGAAGTGACACTTGGGAAATTATGAATGGATCCATTTGAAAAGAATACAGGTTGACAGAATGGGTGGGAGAATTGAGGTAGTGTTCACCAAGCAATGGAACAGAACAATAGACTGGTGTTGCTATGGGCACCTACAGCACAGGTCTCAACTGTGTAAATGGAAACATAATAGAATAGGTCCCAATTGATTTAGGTCCTGACTGAAGAAGTGAAAAATAGGTCCCGACGGAGATATCAAGTTACAACCATGGAAATTGTGTAGTGTGTACATGTGGAAAAAACAAAGAAATTTAATTGTAAGCAACAGGGGTTGATTAGTGCAACCCAACCTCCACATCACTAGACATTGTTGTTGTATTAGCATCAGAATGTGCATTGTCTGGTGTTACAACAACCGAGTCAGCATCATGTGGTATCATAGTATTTAAATGAGCAGTATCAAGAGGAGCATACTAAGCAGATAGAGATACTAGAAAGTCATCTCTCTAGAGTGGCTTCTTGTACAATTTAAGCCTATGCCCATTGACCAATAGTAAAAACCAAACTTCATCAATAGTTTGTAGTTGAACTACACCATTAGGAAAAATTTGTTGGATTTCATATGGACCTAACCAACGTGACTGAAGCTTTCCTGTGAAGTCCTTATACCTTGAATCATAAAGTAGTGCCTAGTCTCCTGTAGTGAATTTCTTTGTTTTGATATATTTATCATGCCATTTTGCCATTTTCTTCTGTATGACCTCTATATGATGAATAGCTTTCAGTCTAATTTCATCCAAGGCATTCAAATGTTGTAGCCTTTCCTATTGTGCAGTGGTCAGATCCATTCCTAGGTCCATTGTTGTCCTCAAGGTTTTATGTTCAAATTCAATAGGGAGAACTACAGTCTTTCCATAGACTAGATCATAAGGTGTAAACCATGTAGTTGTCTTCCAAGCTGTTTTATATGCCCAAACAGCTTCAGGGAGCCTAGAAACCCAATCTCTTCGGTGAAGCTACACTGTCTTGGTTAGGATATTTTTAATTTTTCTATTAGTAACTTCTACCTGACCATTAGCCTGTGGATGGTAGGGAGTGGATTTCATATGCCTTATCTAATATTCTACAACCAATTTTGTTATTAAATCAGATGTAAACTATGGTCCCTGGTTAGTTACTATTTCTCTTGGAACACCATACCTGGTGAAGATGTCTTCATACAAGAATTTGGCCACATTTCCATCTCTATCAAACTGTAATGCTTTCATTTCTACCCATTTAGTTAAGTAATTTTTACATACCAGGATATATTCCTTGTTGTTTGATGAAGGAGATATAGGCCCCACAAAATCCATACCCCACTTGTCAAAGGGAGCTAGTGAGAGTTGTGGCTACAAAGGCATCTCATCACTTCTAGTAGGTCTCCCCATTCTCTGGCATCTATCATAGCTCATATTGTACTTGATAGCATCCTTGTGAAGTGTTACCAATAATAACCTGTGGTGAGGATTTTAAAGGCTATCCACTTTGCTGCAAAATGTCCTTCATAAGGCTCATCATGAGAAGCCTTCATTATATCAAATACTTCATCCTCCTTGATACATCTTCTCATAATATTATTTTGTCTAGTGTAGAATAGAAATCCAAAAATCCAGGAGTAAGAAAAACATTTATGCGCAAGCTGCCTCTTCTCCCTTGGAGAAAAATATCCTGGAATTTGTCCTGTAACCAAATAATTGGCTATATCTGCATACCATGGAGTGTATGTAGTGAGAGAAAATAAATGTTCATCAGGAAAGGAATCATCAACCACTCCATCTGAAGACTGTGTAGGTAGTCTGGATAGAAAAACAGCAACAGCATTGGCTTTGCCTAGTTTGTCAACAATTGTGATGTCAAACTCTTGCAACAACAATAACCACCATACAAGTCTGCCACCTACTATAGGATTATTCATCAATTATCTAATGGTTGCATGATCTTTATGGATGAAGACCTTGTAACCAGTTATGTAGTGTCTGAGCTTATTTATGGAAAAAATAACTGCTAACATCTCTTTCTCTGTCACTGTATAATTCAATTCAGCTCCTTGCAGATTCTTATTGATGTAATAAATAGCATATTCCTTGGATCCTTCTTGTTGTCCTAAGATGGTACCAACTACAAAATCTGATGCACCAGTATGGATGTGAAAAGGTAAGGTCCAATTTGGTCCTCTAAGTATAGGAGCTTGTGTTAAGGAGGTTTTCATCTTTTCAAAAGAAGTCTGACAATCTGGTGTCCACTCAAATTCACTATCTTTTGTTAATAGAGTAAATAGAGGTGCATCAATCTTGCTAAAATATTGAATGACCCTTCTGTAGTAACCTGCATGTCCTAGGAAACTCCTAACATCTTTTTGCTTCTATGGAATAGGTAGGGTAGAAATAACTTCAATTTTCTTTGGATCTACTTGTATGCCAACACTTGAGATAAAGTGCCTCAAAACTATTCCTTGTGTCATCATAAGGAAAAACTTTTCATTACACAAAGAGAGATTGTGATCTATACACATTTTTAATACCTTCTCCAAGTTGTGTAGGGGTTCATCATATGTGTCACCATATGTGGTGGCGTCATCCATATAAATCTCCATACTGTCATGTGCAAAATTAGAGAAAATGCTTAAAACCACTCTTTGAAAAGTAGCTAGAGTGTTGCACAACCCAAAGGGAAAAACAAAGTATGCACATGTCCCCCAAGGGCCGGTAAATGTTGTCTTGTCTTGATCTTCTTGAGCAATTTTAATCTGATTAGAGCAACTAAAACCATCAAGGAAAGAAAAATATTGCTTGTCTTCTAGTGAGTCAAGAACCTGGTCAATGAAGGGCAATGGAAAGTGATCTTTCCTGGTAGTAGCATTCAATTATCTGTATTCAACACAAACCCTCCACTTTCCTCCTTTCTTTGGAACTATAACCAATGGTTAAACCCATTCACTATCTAAAATGAGGTATATGAAGCCTACATCCAAAAGTTTTTGTAACTTAGTTTTGACAATTTCGCTAAGGGCTAGATTCATGTGTCTTTGTTATTGCCTGATGGGCCTGTATCCATCATCTATGTATATCTTATGCATGTGTAAGGCATGATCAATGCCTTTCATATCATTATAATCCCATGCAAATTCTGTTGAGTGTGACTATAAAATTCTATGCAAGGAGTACTCTTGTTCATCAGTCAAGGCATTATTAACATTCAACATCTTTCTTGGCCTAACTTCTAGTTGCTTGGATAGTTCCTACACAGAGGACAAATCAAGGTTGGGTAACACAGGTAAGCATTGCTAAGGTAATAAAGCATGAAATATTTGAGACACTTCTTCTGATGAACTGCTTGGTATCGTATAGTGTTCAAAGGGTCTTGTAAGAAAGATAGACAATATTGCTGATGCAGATGCCTTCCACAATCATTATGAAGGACATGAGCAATTAGTTCATCTTCATCTAGAACATCTAACAAGGGGCTGCATTCAATAGTCATTAGTGTTTGCAAAGAGTAAGTATCCTCTTCTTCCTGGAAAGAGCCAAATGGTCTGCTCAAGTTCATGGTATGGTTGGGCTGGAGGATACAACACTAGTTTCTTGGTCACTGTCCCATTAGAGATGATCATGTTACCAGACCTACAACCTATAAATGCATTAGCAGTGGCAAGCCATGGTGTTCCTAGTATAAGAGGATAACCAACAAGATTATCTTTGGGCTGCAGAACTATGAAATCAGCTGGATACTCCCAAGAATCTAATGTAATGACCAAATCCTCTATGACTCCTTCAGGTTTGACTGTAGACCTATCATCTAATTAAACAACTATCTGGGTAGGCCTAAGATTGTTTAGTTGGAGTATTTGCATTGTTTCCTTGGTCATAACATTAATAGAAACACCTAAATCTATCAGAGTGTTCTTAATTAGAGTCTCGTTGATCTTGACATCCACCACTGGACTTCCTAGGTTTGTATATTTTAGGATAGTTATATTACCCAACATGATGTCTGCAAAGTTACCTAAGACATGCACTATCTGGGGGTCTATTCTCTTCCTTCCTAGATTCTTTATGCAAATATCCCTAATAGTCTTGGTATAGATGGGGATATCCTTAATAGATTGGATTAAGGGAATCTTGATGCTGATATCCTTTAGCTGGCTAAGAAGGGCAGTATCAGCTTGAGCTGGTTGCTTTTACATGGTCAAACATTCAGGGAAAGAAGGAGATTTCTTCTGCAAGGTAGGTTGGCCATTTTAATTTGAGTCAGGTTCCAAGGGTTGTTTATCTAGGATCTCTTCGATGGGTTGCTCATCTTCAAGCTCAGTAATTTGGGGAGATGAAGGTCCTGCCAGTTGTTTCCCTGATCTAAGATGAATATTACTCACTTCCACACCATAGGTAGGATATTGCATCACTTCATTAGTAAAATCCTACTAAACATGCTTGTTGTTAGGATTAGGTGAAGGTTGGGCAGGAATTTGGGTAGGTCTAGGAGTTGGATTTTAAGGTGGATTTTGAGGTGGTGCCATGATGGTTGGTTGTTGTGGCTGAGATGGAATCATAGGTTGCTGAAATTGTACATTTTGCTGCCATTGTTGGCCCTTGTTCCACTAAGGCTGCCATTGTTGTTGATGATTAGGCCACTGGGGATTATAGTTAGGTTCTTGGAAATTTTACTATGGCCATGGGTTAGGTTGTTGTAGGTTCCAACCAGCTTGTGGATAAGGCCATTGAGAATTTTTCCATTGTGGGTTTTGCCATGCATTCCAAGCAGAGAAGTTCTGATTTATAGCAGGAAAGGGAGGATTAAAATTAAGTGGATCATGAGGCATACCTTGTCTTTGTTTCCATGGCCTTCTTTGAGCAATGAAGAATAATTTCCCGTCCTCTCCTTCGAATTGTTGTAACTCTGGTCTCTCAATCCTTTCTTGCTGGATATTGGCCACCCTCTTATATTTGCAATTAGCTTTCCTTTGTCTGTAGCTGGGGTAGTATTTATTGAGCATTGCATCTACCTCTTCTTATTTTTTCTTGATGTGAAGAGTGTCCAACTATGTAGCCATGTGGCTAATGATATCTTCTTTCATATTTTTCAGCAAGTTACTAATTTCCACTTGAGAAACTCCATTAGTTGCCTTGCCTGCAATGGCTACTCTTTCTCCTCTAGGCTTTCTGGAAAAAGTCCTAGAGTAGTTCCTACAAGCTATACAAATATCTTCAAAGGGTAGTTGGGAGATATCCCTTGTTCCAGTGAGATTTAGGGCATCCATGCAATCATCATTGACTCCTCTTAAAAAGACCAGCTTCAATGATTCTTCAGACAACTTATTCTGAGGGTTTTTCTTCAAGGCAAATTGGAACCTCTCCACATAGTCTTCTAATGGCTCATCCTCCTTCTGTAACATCCTAAAGATGTCATTTCTCCTCCTATCATGTAATTTGTCAAGAATTTTGTCTTCATGGTATCCCAGTCTAGAATGGCATCTTTTCCTAGTCACATAAACCATCTTAAAGTAGCATCTTTTAGGGTAGCAGGGAACAACTTGAGTCTATAAGGATCAGTGGTATAATCATAACTCCTACACAGAACCTTAAAATTGAACAAGAAAGTGTCAAGATCTTTAGTCACCAAACCATAGAAAACAGGCAATGTATATGGTGATATATTTTTCACAATAGCTACCTGTGCTAGATCCGGTATAAGGAATTCAAATGTAGCTTGTCCTGGAGGATCCTCTACTACATCTACCATTGTTCTAAAAGTTCCCTCTGTAGCAATAGAGGAAACTGATGGAGATGTAGGGGGTGTTGATGAAGATGTAAAAGGAAACTCTCCTTCAGCACTTCCTATTGTATAATTGTTGAAATCAACTATGCCCTCATTGTTTTGAGAAGTTAATGGTAGGAATGTACCTCAAGTATCTCTTTGCCTCCGCATACAATAAACTGAGCTCTATGGTTCAGCGGCCCTGTACAATGTTAGTAGAATGCCTAGTGTTTCTTGAAAAATGAATTTATGTAATCTAATACAAAAATCAAGATTTAACTATAAAAGCATGTGAAACTTAACAAATGAGATTATAAAGATAGCACCATCCCTGGCAACAACACCAAAAATGTAGAGGAAAAACTAATGTGTTGTAGACTTAAATAAAATTTAGGGTTTAACCTGACTGAACAGTCCATTATCATTGCATTCTAAAATTGAATTATTGACTGAGGAGCATAAGCTTGTGATGACACTTGCACTATCAATGCCTTCAAGACTCATTTCTAATCTAATATCTAATCCTACTTACTAGAATGCACAGAAATGTAAAACAGTAAACAAAAATGGAAAACATCAAACAATCTAAATTTCTAGTTTCTATAGGTACCTTCAGCAAAAGCTGAAGATAACTGTATTTAACAAAAAATCACAGTTTTAATCTAACAACTCAGAAATGATGAAAAGGCTAACACTAACCTCCAGAGGATTAAAAATGTACACTTTACTCATGAATCATAGTTACTGGGAATATTAATCAAGAGTTCTTACTTGCTTCACAATATAACACAGAATATAGAATGCAATAGATTAACTAAGAATGAAGGAATAAATAAGAAAACATGCAAAGTGAGAGTTTGTTCCTTGAGTGGCCAGCTCTCACTTTTCTGAGAGACTAAATCTACTTTAGATCTTTACACATCTCATAACATACAATTGAATTCAAATCATATCTAAGATAGAATCTTCTTCAGATCTTATTCAAAATTATAACATGTCTGGAATAACTGATAATTGTAACAAAGTAATGGCTATTTTGAAAGTAAAACATAACAACCCACATCAACGAACTCATCCCCTAACTTATATAAAGATGGGAGAGTCTTGTGCAACCTTCTAAATAACTATGATCATCAATTCATTCCTGGACATTAGGATATTGTTTTTGAGATCAACTTATTAAGTAGAACAAAGGAAATAGAGTCCTATCCAAATAGAAATTCTAACCATAACAGCTCATAAATAAGATTCATAAACTTCAGTAAGATTCGTAGAATGATTCTTCTTTCTCGCCTACGTTTATTCTCCCATGATGACCACAGTTGTCTCCATTGATCGCTATGTCTAGCACTTGGACTGCATTCATTGATTCCTCTATTCTTCATCCTATTGTAATTACTTCTCCTTGGATTCTTTATCTGGCTACAAAGGGTTAATCATTCCAACATATATACAAAACAACCTCTCATAATAAACTTATGAAATCCTATCTATATTTCATACATATTAATAATTCAAATCATCCATTTGATAATATAACCACCTGAGTTCATTTATCAGCATAGGGTCTAAGTCTTTGGAAAGTATATATATGAAACAATATAAAATAGAAATAATGTATGTGAAGTCTTTGCAGAACCATATAGAAAAGTTCTTTAAAACGTATGGAAATAGTATAAAAGAAGGACAATATTTCATCCCAATAGCACTTAACCTTTCTTGGCATATTATCTACAGTTCATATGTTTTTCCCTAAAACTAATTGCATCCTTTGTGATCCTTCAGAATAGTTGATGGACTTTTATTTTTATATGTCATTGGTTTTAACTAACCTCTTGATAAAATATAGAGGGATCCATGGCCTTTGTGCATACTATGAAAATATAGGAGGTAACCCCCACTTGGGTTTTTTATGGTGTGATTTCCCCTCTCTTGTATGTGTAACGACATGCTTCACTTACACTTGAGGTTTTGTATGGCATGTTTTCCCTTTGGGGTTGTATGTTGCATTGTTACTTTCCTCATACTTGCATTTGCATTCATATATGAGAAAAATGAAAAAGAAAAGAAATAATTATGGCATTCAGTGTTCACTCTGTTTTACATGTCTTCAATACTATCTTCTCTTTGTTTTGTGTGCTTGTAACTATCTTCTCCATATTTTACGTGTCTGCGACGTGTCTTCACCGTGCTTGGTGTGTTTGTTGTGTTTGTTGACCATACTTTAATGCATGTATTAGCCTTGTGTTTATACATACATTAAAGTAGGGGCTAAATGTTATGTCAGAAAATGCACCCTTGGGGGCTTTTCCCTCTTAAGGTTTAGCTCATGGGTCTTTAGAATGTATTTAGACCATTTTGCATGTTATTTTGGACTCCCGATGAGAAAACCCTTGGGTATTGCAACAAATAGGACATAGGGGGGCTATTTGAATGGTCTTAGAACAAAAATGAGGGGGTGGACAAGGGTGCTAGCACCCTAGTCCAACCCTGTTTTGGGTTTACCCTAAATTCAAATGTTGGTTTTGTGACCGTTATTTGGGTCTCATGCTGACATCATAAGTTTTAATTAAGAAATTCCTAGTGGGTTCAATCTTAGTAGTTGCATATATAAGCATGTTTAGGTTATCATTTGCAAACTAGATGGACATTGTGATTCATGAGCTTATGTTAAAGTGATGAAGGCATTCATTGTGTTATAGAGCAGAGCATTGTTATTGTGTTTATTTTTACAGGTTGGATTACATCTTCTCCTCATGGCATTGAAGAGCATCTTCCTTTAATGAGAGCTTCATTATCAAAGTGACATCTATTGTGTTTTATTATCATTATCATTTGGATTTTTGCCTCTATCCCACAAGGATATGCACTCTCTCTGACAACGGTGTCCGGAAGACTTGAATGTCTCTTCAGGAGTTGATTTAGGCAAGCCTCTAAACACCACAACCCCCTCCCACACTCCTTGTGATTGTAGGTTATAGGTTGCGAAAGTAGGAGAAGTGGAGTTGCAGGGAGCAGGAGGACACTGTGCAAATTCTAGATCCTGAAGGAGGAGCCCGATTAGACTGGGGCACCATCACCATTGTCCTCCACTATCAGATCACCAGAAACTAAAGAGACAACAAAAATCAGTGTCGAAAGGAGATCGAGAATCCATAGAAAAAGTTGTACCTTGGACTAGGGCACCATCACCATTGTCCCCAACATTTCCATTTTCTGGACTGCAAAAAATAGTGAGTTAAGGTTGTCTGCACTTTGTCTAATTCCAATAGCATTTGTTGTAATTTGCAATTTTACTTACTATTTTGCTTAAATTATGGTTTCAAGAGCATTAGAACATTAATTAGCAACATTGTGTGATAACTTCTAAATTTCCCAGTAGAAAACAAAGTGGTAACCCAATCTAATTAATGACTCTCCTCTCGATGGGAGAAGCACTCAGTTGAAAATCCCTTGGATTGTTTTGTGGAAAGGAGGATTCTACATAAACCCTTGAAATTGGAAAACCCTCTTTTTACCACTAAATAGTAATATTAGTTGAATCTAGAATAGAATGACTAGATTAATGTATTAAATTGAAGTATTGATGTTTTACCATAATTGCTATATATGTTGTCATTAATGTCTTTGGATAATAGTGTAGTGTTCAATGGTAGGATGAATTGATTAGGGAATAGTAAAAATTATATAGTGTAGCTAAGTGAAATGATAAATGTTATTAATATAAGCAAAAGTATAGTATTATTGTTAGCAAAGTTGTTGAAAGAATAAATCATTACTTAAAGTCAACAAAAAATATGAGGTTGATTTTGTAGAATTAAGGAGGAATGTATTAAATCAAACGTAGTCTCTTATGCCTTGTTGTAATATGTTGACAACCTAAGACATAGTAGTTACCACCTCTTGGTAAAACCTCTTAAATTAAAGTGAAGTTTCTATGGTTGAACACAATATAGATCTTATGATAGACCTTCACAAACCAAGGTGGATATAATAAACCAAATAGGAATAGTGTAGTGTTTTAAACTCAATTCTTTTTAGAACATGATCTACTTAGAAAGTCGACATTATGCTCACATCTATTGGTTTTTTTAAAATGATAAGCTAGATATCCATCTAATTATGCAATATGAATTCTTGTGAGAATCTAAGTGAATGATATAAGGTAGCTAGACCTCAGACTTTGGTTTCCTATGATTATTCTAGGAATTCATGAATTGTTTGGATGTATTATGTGGCTTAGTATAATTTATGCATTGGGTATATTATGATTCTTAATGAAGCACTTCAAACAATTGTTTCTTATAACTGTATGCCTAATCATATGAATAGATCCTTGTTTCACTAGCATGGGTGGCAGATGATGAGAAACTGTTTGGGGTAACTAAACCCTAGAAAGGGTTGCGTACGCACTTGTACAATTTTGTGAAATTATCAAATCTATGACTTGACTTATAGATTATCTTATATTCATCATTTGCATGGATATGTTGTCAACTGCATGTTGCTGATTTCACTTCAATTTTATGAATGCTTTCTTGAAAATGTATGATATTGCATAAGTAAGCTACTTTTCTTGTGATCTTGTATGCATCATTGGAAGATGTGATTGTACTTTCTATTCCTATATTTTCCTCTATATGTTGAGTTAGAGAAAGATCATGAATGGGTGTCGAATATCAAGCAATAGAAAATGGTAGGTTCCTTCTTGAACCTGTCTAGTCAAACACGGCTGGAAAAAATACTTTGGCCTTAGCTTCGTAGTTAAATTAATAATAGTTACTCTTTGATGCTTTATTTCTCTTTTCCATATCATGATATTAGTTTAGTATATGCATTTGACACATGCTATAGAGATGATAGATATATCATCCTGCACCAGATTCCTTCATGCATGTTGGCTTCAGTTTGTTAGACCCCTTGTGAAGGGTTGAGTTTCTCCATTTAGGAGGAAGACCAAGAAGGCATGAGACTCGTGGATATTAAAATGGGTGAGCAAGAATACATCTGGTCAAACCATCTTTGCACAGTAAAATAAAAACTATAGAATAATATATTATTGTCTTTTGGATGATTTTACAATGCAGTACATTGGCTTTTTAAAACCTTGTTATTCCCATATATAACTTCTTACGGGAAAGTAACTTCCCAAAACCTAACTTATGGACTAACATTACCATTGTGACTATTATGCTAACATTCCCCCCCTTATTACATTGTTCCTGCAATAGTACCAATGGACCCCCCTGAATGCTAAAATACTCAGCACAGCTGATTACATAATATGAATACATATTTTATAGAAGATCTTCTCCCAAAGAACAAAACTTGAACCAAGTAGGGCTCCATCATGTTATCTCATCTAACCTCGGAAAGGTGTAGCTTCAAGCTGTGTTCTTGAGCTCTTTAGTCCCAAGCTCTCAAATCACAGAGTTGAGAACTATTCAACAATGAACCCTAAGAGATACGACAGATCTCTGCCATTGTCTAGTGACCATGAAAGAATATAATTCTCGATCATATACTCTTTGAAGCTCACTAGACAACAATCCATATTGATCTCAACACCAAATCCCAAACCTGTCTCCAAAACAAAATCTTCACAAAGTAGACATTCTTCAAATCCATCAGCATCAACAAAGAAAAGTAAAACAACCAAAACCAAAAATGCTTCTCATGCAAAGCATCATCTCAAAGCGAGAAGCTAACTTGAGATGATGGAAAATCCTCCATCCTCCGATGTCGCTTGCCTCCAGTATGATATGCTTATACTCTATCCATTTGCTTTAGTCTCTTCAAAAGCACAAGCATGCAAGTCTCTCAAATTTCTATCAATGATAGCATGGATGACATTGGAACCACAAACATAATGTGTGGCCATTTTCAAATGTTAAAACCTTATCTTACCACAAGAATTAAATTTACCTCCAAATTAATCTTTTTAAATACTTCCCCTTATTTCTCCTAATTCCTCAAAAGCAAATATTTTAAATACCCTTTCCTTAATACTTATGTCTGCCTTTTAAAAGTTTTTCTCGAAAAGAAATTGTAAATTTCTTCCTTAAAACTTTTTAACTTTCTCCAAACAAAATTGTTTTAATCTAGGTGAAAACTTTTCAATGTTTGTTTTAAACTTCATGAAACATAAACTTATAAATGCTTCTTTTACTTCTCACGTATGTCTTTTACCCATCAACACATCTTTTTCTTTTTCACATTGGCTCAGATTTCATAAAGCATAACATTAATAAATTTTAGTCAATTTTTAAACTCACCCAACGAATGTCTTCTATATGCTGCAATAATAGTACTCACCAGACGTTGTTTCATTCTTTCATATGGTAGACACTTTAGCCACTTTCACCAAACTTTTGTGCTTGGCATTCATGTAAATAAACTTGTTTTAACTCCCTACGTACTCTTTCAAAATGCCTTAGAATGAATGCTAGATGCCTTTGACAAATGCCTCATCAAATCTTCAATGCTTCAGAAGATGTTTAATGCTTGACAATAGTTAATGCAACAATAAAAAAAATTATGTTTAAATCTGAAAATTGTAGCGGCCAGCATCAAAATTCAATAGTCCATGAGCAAATTCAAATTCCAAACTTGTGCTTTAAACTGCTTAGGAAATATGGTCAAATTCTTTAAAACATTTTTGGGTTTTATGCTCCTATTCTTCTACTTTCCGAAACATTTTGAATGTTGAAATTTCATTGAGAAACGAAAAAGATATCAAATTTTTACTGAACTGTTATCAAAACAACATACCAATAGATAATTAAAATGCCTCTTTCATATTATTCACGCCTTTTCTCCATGCCTTACACCCAGAAAGCTTCATGAAATAGAGGATCTTCAAGCCACATTCAATTCTGGCAAAATTCTTCTTCCAAATCCACCATCACCTAATTAAAAATATTCTTGACAACACAATCTCAACACACAGGCACATGAATCAACAATGCTCTAATACCATATTAAAATGGGTGAGCAAGAATACATTTAGTAAAACCATCTTTGCACAGTAAAATAAAAAGTATAGAATAATATATTAGTCTTTTGGATGATTTTACAATGCAGTACATTAGCTTTTTAAAGCCTTGTTATTCCCGTATATAACTTCTTACAAGAAAGTAACTTCCCAAAACCTAACTTATAGACTAACATTTATTTAGGTAACAATGTAATACCATTGTGACTATTATGCCAACAGTGGATGGGTGGTAAATCACCTTGATGATGCTCTCTCTTTGTCAGATTCGGTGTTGAAGATATGGTATGGTATGAAAGAGATTGTATGATGCGATGTTCTTTTGTATGAGCCTTTATGGCTAGATATTGTAAAGGAATAGTCCTTTTAATTAAGCTATTTGATTGGATGATGTATTGAATCATATTTGATTATAATGATGAAAGTATTTTACATGAGTTGTATTATTTATGGGAAATTTTAATTCTTCCCTTTTTGCACTATTTAATGACAATAATATTATTTTATTCTAGCTTGTTTGAGTGGTTCTTACATGTGGTATCAGAGTGTTACAGGTTCAACACTCAGGCCTCAAGTCTTCTATGCTTGAGGTTGGATTCTTGTAATGCAAACCTATTTGATGACCTGAATTCATAGGTACATCAAGTGTTTTGAAGACCCTTGTTTTGGGTCAAATATTCCTTAGACAAGTTGGAATCTTGGTGTTTCTTATATGGAACAATATGGAACCAAGAAGAGGAATAGATGTTGTTTGACTGATTTAGTCATGAGTCTCTTGCAAGTTTGAAGGAAAGCTTAAGAGGATAGTAAAAAAAAGGTTAATAGAGATGTCTTAATATGTTATTATCAATAGAAATTAAAGGTAGGGAATTGAAAGTGGAAACCATTTAATGAAAAATCTTGGGGTCTTTAAAATTGATTCTTGTCATGCTCTCATAAATTTAATGTATAAAAATGACAACTATGAAAATAATTTATGTGGGGTCTATTGTACATGTGCTTGTCTCCATCATTGACCAAAATTTTTTGGTGTATGAAAACTATGTAGATAATTTTATGTTGGGTCATTTACACATGCTTCTCGCTCCATCATTGGATGAAGTCTTCCTCTTGATCCACATTTATTTCTACCATTTTTCTATTTTTCTCACTATCCTATGATTCCCTTCTATCCTTCCTTCCTTTTGTTTCTCTTTCATTTACATATTCTTGGCCTTGGCCTTCCAAGCTCTTATCAATTATTATTTGATCGATTCCCATTATTTGTTTTGGTTATACCAAAATTTAGTTTAATTTTTCTATGAAGTTGGAAAACACCTTGTACTCATTGCATATATGTTAGTGAATAGATAGGTCCATTGAATATAAAATTGCTATATGAATGATTACTATTGATGCAAACAAAACAAAGACATTCAATTTTTCCTATCTACATATTATTGTTAAATACTATTAAATTAGTTAAAAAATACTTCTTATCTCTTTCTTGAAGATTATTTAAATAGCTTCTTCCTTAAGCTATTCATATCAAACTAGGAAAATCATGTCAACTCTAAACTTTAATTACACCATAATAAAAGAAAAGATTTTTACACCAACTTCACTTACAATCTATATTATACTTATCTATGTATCAATTATATCTTCACGGACATGAAGATACAATTCGTAGTAAATATAATGGTTTTAATGCTTGGAATTTGTGGAAACTTGATGGCATGTAGAAGGTTTAGTGGATGCCAAGAAAAAATATAAGTAAAAAAGATAATACCTATGTGGCTACATAAGTGGATTTTCAGCATAAATTTGAGGTGGTCCCATCCAAATTTTAAAGTATGTATAAAGAATAATTTACAATATGTCCCTATTATAGTGGAGCAACTACATTTAAGGGATTGGAAATATGCTATGAAAAAAGGGGGATGAAATTATGCAGCAATTGCATAATGAAAAAAATGCCACATGGTTGCATATATTCCTTCCCTCTTCTTTTTTTTTCATTTTATTCCAAATTTTCTTTATTAATAATTTGTTTTTCATAAATTTATATAGTAAAAAAGTTGCAGTTTAAAATAAGCAGAAAAATAAAATATTCATGAAACCACTAACTCCACAAATGACTGCTTAAAAAATAAAAAACTGAGTAATGGTTGCTAGACAAAATAATGGGACCTTACCCTTAGACATGTTTTCTAACTATGCTTTTTTTAAAGTTTCCTAGAAAAAGATATCCTACACTTTATAAGAGGAACTTTGGTAAGAAAATGATGTTTCTGACCTATCATATTCCATAGATGCAATTTTCAACAAAAGAAGTTTGTACAAAAGATCCCGTAGAAATTTGTAGATAAGATGTTTCTTACCTATCTTATTAAACATGAGATTCCATCACCATCTGTTCTTATTGTTCCTTTTTGACTTTTTTTACATATTTTAATGTGAGTTTGACTGGGCCTTTTATTACTATATGTCAAGATTAAACATGAGATTCCATCACCATCTGTTTTTATTGTTCCTTTTTGACTTTTTTACATATTTCAATGAGTTTTACTGGACATTTTATTATCTGCAACAACTTTATGTAGACATGACATCTTCATTTACCAATTACAAACTCAAAAGATCTTTTTATACTATCAGATGACTTTTATAGGGGAGTGATACTATTAGTCTTCCAATGAAAATACTAGTGCCACCAAAATCTATGTATATATTTTTTCTTGCACTCTACACTTCCCACGTAAGACAGTTGTTGACATTAAATACTAAGAGTGATAGTGCTAGCCCTGCCTTAGTCCTGCCAATGAAAATACTAGTGCCAAAGTCTATGTATATATCTTTTCTTCTGCTCTGCACTTCACAAATAAAGAGAGTTATTGACATTAAATACTAAGAGTGATAGTGTTAGCGCTGCCTTAGTCCTGCCAATAAAAATACTACTAACGCCAAAGTCTATGTACACATTTTTTCTTCTGCCGTGCGCTTCACACGTTACAGAGTTGTTGGCTTTTCCAGGGTTTCATTGTCCTTTCTTTTCCGCTGGGAAGACTTTTTAACACTTGCTGTATTATTTCGCCCCACCAACGGATTTACACGCATTTACATCCAAACCTGGATTTACCGCAAATTTGCAGACATGTAGGGTGCAGATTCATTCCATGGAGTTTGGAGTCCATTCCATAGGGCTCAGAGTACACGTACACTGTCCCGTAACCACTTTAGGCAATTCTCTTACACGGCAAATGGCAAAGGGCAATTAAACGTCGGTATCTTTTCAGCTTTAAATGATGGGATTTGTGGGTCCGTTTCATGGAGGGGTTTATTGTTTACAAATTTTCATCCTCCACGGGATGTTTTTCATTTCAAACTTCATTTTCAGACGATGGAAATGTTTTATTGAGCGGGTCGCTTAGACTTTTCATCTCTTACGGCATGTTTACAGTTTTTAATGTTTTCTATTTCAAAATTTGATTATAAGATGATGGGATTAGTTTATTTAGGGGTTGTGCTTACAGTTTTTATTTTTTACCGTATGTTTTTTTAGTTTTATGAAGGGTTATTGTTTAAAGTTTTTGTCTTTTATAATATGTTTTTATTTAAAATTTTATTTTTGAGATGGAGTAATTTTTTTCATGGTGCTAAAACATATGATGTTTACTAATGAAGTTTCAATAAAATTGGTCTAACTAACTAGTATATTTATATTTAAAAAATATATCTATAAAGTAAGCTAGAGATATCCTTGTAGAGGACCCTATTCTACCTATGTGTGGTAAATTGATTAACAAAAAATTAAAAATATTTGTCAAATAATATATATAATACTTCCAAAAATTGATTAAAAGGTGTCTATATTACACTTTTTATTCAAAGAAATTGATTAAAAGAGGCCTATATCTCTCCCCCTATTTTATTTATATTAATATTTAATATATATATAAACTATTAGTAATTGGAGCACAACATGTAAGACATTAATTTAATTAATATATAATTATATGGTACAACATTATCAAATATAATAATATTTATTTATATTGTTACATTATAATAATATTATATATTATTTAATATATAAAAATATAATTATATATTATATTATATATTAATGATAATATTAATAATATAATATTAATTATTATAAACCCTAACTATTTTATAGTACAAATTATTAAAAACACTTATCTATGTATCAATTATATCTTCACGGACATGAAGATACAATTCGTAGTAAATATAATGGTTTTAATGCTTGGAATTTGTGGAAACTTGATGGCATGTAGAAGGTTTAGTGGATGCCAAGAAAAAAATATAAGTAAAAAAGATAATACCTATGTGGCTACATAAGTGGATTTTCTGCATAAATTTGAGGTGATCCCATCCAAATTTTAAAGTATGTATAAAGAATAATTTACAATATGTCCCTATTATAGTGGAGCAACTACATTTAAGGGATTGGAAATATGCTATGAAAAAAGGGGGATGAAATTATGCAGCAATTGCATAATGAAAAAAATGCCACATAGTTGCATATATTCCTTCCCTCTTCTTTTTTTTTCATTTTATTCCAAATTTTCTTTATTAATAATTTGTTTTTCATAAATTTATATAGTAAAAAAGTTGCAGTTTAAAATAAGCAGAAAAATAAAATATTCATGAAACCACTAACTCCACAAATGACTGCTTAAAAAATAAAAAACTGAGTAATGGTTGCTAGACAAAATAATGGGACCTTACCCTTAGACATGTTTTCTAACTATGATTTTTTTTAAAGTTTCCTAGAAAAAGATATCCTACACTTTATAAGAGGAACTTTGGTAAAAAAATGATGTTTCTGACCTATCATATTCCATAGATGCAATTTTCAACAAAAGAAATTTGTACAAAAGATCCCGTAGAAATTTGTAGATAAGATGTTTCTTACCTATCTTATTAAACATGAGATTCCATCACCATCTGTTCTTATTGTTCCTTTTTGACTTTTTTAAAATATTTTAATGTGAGTTTGACTGGGCCTTTTATTACTATATGTCAAGATTAAACATGAGATTCCATCACCATCTGTTTTTATTGTTCCTTTTTGACTTTTTTACATATTTCAATGAGTTTTACTGGACATTTTATTATCTGCAACAACTTTATGTAGACATGACATCTTCATTTACCAATTACAAACTCAAAAGATCTTTTTATACTATCAGACGACTTTTATAGGGGAGTGATACTATTGGTCTTCCAATGAAAATACTAGTGCCACCAAAATCTATGTATATATTTTTTCTTGCACTCTACACTTCCCACGTAAGACAGTTGTTGACATTAAATACTAAGAGTGATAGTGCTAGCCCTGCCTTAATCCTGCCAATGAAAATACTAGTGCCACCAAAGTCTGTATATATCTTTTCTTCTGCTCTGCACTTCACAAATAAAGAGAGTTGTTGACATTAAATACTAAGAGTGATAGT
This sequence comes from Cunninghamia lanceolata, assembly GCA_027924645.1. NCBI lineage: Eukaryota > Viridiplantae > Streptophyta > Pinopsida > Cupressales > Cupressaceae > Cunninghamia > Cunninghamia lanceolata. The sequence continues at coordinate 5,302,998 of BSBN01000859.1, read as the reverse complement.
GTTAGCGCTGCCTTAGTCCTGCCAATAAAAATACTACTAACGCCAAAGTCTATGTACACATTTTTTCTTCTGCCGTGCGCTTCAAACGTAACAGAGTTGTTGGCTTTTCCAGGGTTTCATTGTCCTTTCTTTTCCGCTGGGAAGACTTTTTAACACTTGCTGTATTATTTCGCCCCTCCAACGGATTTACACGCATTTACATCCAAACCTGGATTTACCGCAAATTTGCAGACATGTAGGGTGCAGATTCATTCCATGGAGTTTGGAGTCCATTCCATAGGGCTCAGAGTACACGTACACTGTCCCGTAACCACTTTAGGCAATTCTCTTACACGGCAAAGGGCAAAGGGCAATTAAACGTCGGTATCTTTTCAGCTTTAAATGATGGGATTTGTGGGTCCGTTTCATGGAGGGGTTTATTGTTTACAAATTTTCATCCTCCACGGGATGTTTTTCATTTCAAACTTCATTTTAAGACGATGGAAATGTTTTATTGAGCGGGTTGCTTAGACTTTTCATCTCTTACGGCATGTTGACAGTTTTTAATGTTTTCTATTTCAAAATTTGATTATAAGATGATGGGATTAGTTTATTTAGGGGTTGCGCTTACAGTTTTTATTTTTTACCGTATGTTTTTTTAGTTTTATGAAGGGTTATTGTTTAAAGTTTTTGTCTTTTATAATATGTTTTTATTTAAAATTTTATTTTTGAGATGGAGTAATTTTTTTCATGGTGCTAAAACATATGATGTTTACTAATGAAGTTTCAATAAAATTGGTCTAACTAACTAGTATATTTATATTTTAAAAATATATCTATAAAGTAAGCTAGAGATATCCTTGTAGAGGACCCTATTCTACCTATGTGTGGTAAATTGATTAACAAAAAATTAAAAATATTTGTCAAATAATATATATAATACTTCCAAAAATTGATTAAAAGGTGTCTATATTACACTTTTTATTCAAATTCAAAGAAATTGATTAAAAGAGGCCTATATCTCTCCCCCTATTTTATTTATATTAATATTTAATATATATATAAACTATTAGTAATTGGACCACAACATGTAAGACATTAATTTAATTAATATATAATTATATGGTACAACATTATCAAATATAATAATATTTATTTATATTGTTACATTATAATAATATTATATATTATTTAATATATAAAAATATAACTATATATTATATTATATATTAATGATAATATTAATAATATAATATTAATTATTATAAACCCTAACTATTTTATAGTACAAATTATTAAAAACACTAATTATTTTAAATCAAAATTATATAGTATAACAATATTAAATATAATAATATTAAATTTATATTATTATTACATTATTATAAAATGTTAATGAAATTAATTAAATTAATATATAATTATATCGTATAACATTATTACATATAATAATATTATATTTATCACCTCAGAAATTGCTCATGTATCCCCAATGATTTTAAATAGGGGTCGAAGCGAACATTTTTGCTAAAGTCGCTATGGTGGGTCGCAGTCACTTTGGAGTGCAATGCGGTGTGAAGACAACAAAGTTAGGTCGGCTTTTCAAAATAGAGGAGGCTAAACTAAAGAATGCCATCAAAAACATCCTTGGGATGCAATCTACCCAGGGGCCCATGATGGGGTGCTCATTGAAAGATTTTTCACCATTGTCACCTCGGCTACAAGCATTGTCCATAGGGCGTTGAGGTTTATTGGGTTCCTTGCCAAATATGAGATTCGAGATGGAATTCTGGTGGCTAGCTAGTGCACCAACCCAAATCCCAAAAGTGACTTTATTTGTGGAGTCTTTGACACTAAGGCGGTAAAGAAGAGAGGGAAGGTGACAGAGGGCCTATAGATTTTCAGGGAGGGGTTAGAGAAGTGCAAAATGGAGTCTTCCACAAAATTTGTTAGTGTTTACGGGGATCTCTTAGCTCAATAATTAGAGAGGGCTAATATACTGGCGGATGGTATTCACACCATCTCTATGGATATGTAATTTTCCTTTCTAAGCAATGTATGGGGAGCTACACCTTAGGTAGTACTTACCTTATAAAAAAATAATATTATAATATTATAACATTATTAGATTATAATAGAGAATGTTTATAATAATAAATATAGTAATAAATACAATAAGGAAAATTATTTAACTATAATTAATATTATTATAATATTATATTATAATTATAAGTACACTATAATATTATATTTATATTATTATTACATTATTATAATAATAAAAATATAATTATAATTATATTTATATTATTTCATTATTATAATATTATTATATTATATACATATTAAATTTATATTTATGTTTATTATTATACTATTATATATAATAATAAATATAGTATAATATAATTATATTTACATTATTATATATACATTTTTTTAAATAATATATTATTGATATAATATTAATTATTATAAACACTAACTGTTTCAAATCATATTTTTTATAAATCATAATTATTATCATAAAAATGTAAAAATAATTAGGGTAAAAATAATTAAGGTTATAATAATTACTATGATAAGAAGTTATTAATACCAACCCTAATTGTAACCCCCACCCTAACCCTAATTCTAATCATGGTTTTAACCCTAATTCTAACCTAAATCCTAACCCTAACCCTAATACTAACACTAATTCTAATAGTAAGCATAGCCTTAATTCTAACCCTAATTGTAACCTAACCCTAAATTCAATTATAATTCTAATCTTAATTTTATCCCTAACCTTAATTCTTACCCCAATACTAATTTTATTGCTAATTCAAACCAAATTATTACTATAACCCTAACCTTAATCTTGATAGTAATGCTATTCATAACTCTAATTCTAACCCTACCCTAATTCTAACCCTAATGATAACCCCAATTCTATCGCTAACCCTTATTCTAACCCTAACCCTTACTCTATTACTAATTCGAACCTAATACCAACCTTAACTCTAACCATAGTTCTATATATAGATATAAATGTAAATAACCTTTCTTGTTTTATTGTAACTATAACCCTAACCCTAAAGTTTAGGCTAATATTAACTCTAATTATAATCCTAACCCTAAACCTAATTGTAATCATAGTTTTAACCCTAATTTTAACCTAAACCCTAACCCTAACCCTAATTCTAACACTAATTCTATCTATAATCCTTTTGCTAATTCTAACTGTAATTGTAACCTTAACCCTAAATCCAATTACAATTCTAATCTTGAGATATCTAAGTTTGTAACCCTAACCCTAACCTTAATTGTAACACTAATCCTAACCCTAACTCTAATTCTAACCCTAACAATAACCCTAATTATATCCCTAAAACTAATTTTAACCCTAACCCTCACCCCAATGCTAACCCTAACCCTAACCCTAACTCTAATCCTAAATGTAATCATAACCCTAATAATATCCCTAACCCTAACCTTAATCCTAACCCTAATTCTAACCCTAACCCTCACCCCAATACTAACCCTAACTCTAATTGTAACCCTAATTTTAACCCCTAACTCTAATCCTACATTTAATCGTAACCATAATTTTATCCATAACTGTATCCTTAATCCTAACCCTAACAATAACTTTAATCCTAACACTAATGCTAACCCTAACTCTCACCCCAATACCACCCTAATGCTATACCTAATTGTAACCCTAATTTTAAGTCCTAAATCTAATCCTAAATGTAATCATAATCCTAAATGTAATGCTAACCCTAACTGTAATTCTAACCCTAACCCTGATTCTAATCCTAATCCTAATTCTAACCCTAAACCCTAAACAATACAAACTATTAAAAATAAAAATTGCATTGAGAATAATCCAAAATGTACCTGTACTCTAGAGAAAATGATCATGAAACAAACGAATTGTGCAATCTCCACATACTAAAAACTCAGTCTTGCCTAAAAAATTTAAATTAATATTTTCAAATAAATTAAACAAATTATTATTATTATTATTATTATTATTATTATTATTATTATTATTATTATTATTATTATTAAACTATGATATGAAAGCCATAGGGACACCTCTGTTGGGACCAACTGGTTTTTTCAATTATGCGCCTAAAAATTTTTCCTGTCATCTTTGTTGGTTCCATGGTCCTAACAATAAGTAGAGCAATGTGGGAATTATAAAAAATAATGAAAGTTAAACCTATCTCTGAGTTGGGTAAATTTGCCACAAAGTTCTTATTTAAGTAACTAGATTGTCAATAAATCATTAAAAAAGTTAGTGCCCTCAAATCCTATTAACAAATCTTTTTCTAATTAAAACATAAATTTGTTATGAATATTAATCCTACTAATAATAGAAATTTTCTTCATAAAAAATTTAATCCTGCTAATATTAGCAATTTTCTCATTTGAAAAAACACAAGCTTGAATAAAATAGAGTAAGAATGCATGGTTTAAATATCATCCATTTCAATAGTCAAACAATTAATAGCAATTTTATAAATCATCTAGATAAAAAGTGGTAAATATGTATCGTCCTCTTATCCAAAATTGACCTTTTACTAATAAAGTGGATAATGTTTAAGAATAATGAATAAGTATAAGTGAATCCCTTTAATAGAGCTCTACTAAACATTCTTAGTAGATCTGTTCAGCCTATTATTAGAGTCAATTCTGTGAATGAATGAATATAGGTAGTCATTTTGGTACAACATGTGGAATTTTAGTAAGTAGAAGACTAAGAAGAGCATTAATATCAAAAATAAGACTAGTATGATAAATCTCTTGCCAAACCAACAAAAAATGTGCCTCAACCTGGACAGAACAATAGCTTTGCATGAATCACAATCAAAACACAATTGCTCTTGCTCATTTCTCCATCTTGAACAATTAAGATCACTACCTTTTGAATTCCCACTCCAGTTGGTTAAGTTTATCATTTCGAAGCTGCAACTCACAAGTGGAATGCAGTAACCCCATGCACATACAAATTAGGTGAAAACTATCAATAGCATAGAAAGCTACAATAAAAATCTTTATTGGTTTCTTTGGATATTGTTAAATCATCTCTTCACATTTCAATTTGATTGGCACCACTAAAATGAAAATACATGTGCATCATACTAATTCGGTGCATTTTACTCAAAATATGATCTTATCTCCATCCTTGACAATTGTTTATGAAATACATATTCTAGAAAGAAATTAAGCCACCTTCATATATGGTACTTTAATATTTTTTTAAAAGAATTGTATTCTTAGATCTACAAGTGGTAACAAAAACATAATCAAGTGCAAGATTTTCCTTGCAAATTTAAGATCCATGCATGTAACTCTTAAAATTTGTTGCTGACAGAAAAGAAGGGGTCATGGTGAGGGAATGAGAACATCATGTTGCCGTCCTTGAAAGAGGCAATCAAATTCGATGTGCTGCAGCTATTGTAGTCATCTGTGCTCACTTACACCACCGAATCCTTGCTCAAATTGTATTTGAACACTATATTCTCACCACCACTCCCAAACAATTACAAACTCTTTTCTACGATTACAATTCAATGAAAAGAAAACAAATAACATAAAAATGTTACCAATGGCATTACTGATTAGGAAACGGTTCTTCCCCACCCAGTCATTGTAACTCGTGGTGCCAGAGGTGGGAGGAACCAACCTGCACTGCCACCCACTGTAAGCTAACGATCTACCCCTCCATTCGTAAGAAGTGCCACAATTTAACATAAGACTGCCATGCAAGGAGAATATGATGTCATTTTCACCTGAGAAAACTTAGGAATGGAAAAGTGGTTGTTGGGAAGAGCGAGAGAGGCTACTTAGCAAGGAGAGCTCAAATTGAATGTGGAAGAAGTGGGTGTAGTGGGATTCTTCTAGGTCACTTGAAATTCACTTGGTCGTTCACAAGGAGAGGCATGCTAGATTTGTGTAGACCATAAGATGTAAGATAATCTAACTCCATTTCCCACCTTCTTTAGAATTGGATCAGTTTTTGCTAACTGCTCTCTTTAAAGCTTTCCGACCAGCCAATCAATGAAGCTATTCTTCTCTGGTTCCTTTGTTTGCGCTTCGAAAATGGCCATCACCTTCACCATCAGTAGGGGAAGCCTCAAAGATACCATTTCCATTTTCTCTTAGAGAAAAATCAAGAACATTATTTTTTGTTTAGAAACTGTAAAGTATGAAATGTCATAATGGTGCTTCCCAAACCATAACTACTTACGATGAAGCCTTCCCCATATTCTCTCCTGGAATATGAGAGGTGATGGGAGGTAGGGAAAGTATTCCCTCTATAGTTTTTATATAGTTTAACTTTAAATACTTTATCTTGTGATAGGTTAGTAGATGTCAATTTGAATCGAGGCCATAAAAATATACACAGATCTGCTTTGACTATATAATGCCTCTAGGCATAATTAGTTATAATTTGTATGTAATTTACAATGAATTAATTAGAATTGTAACATTGAGCAATGTACCTTCTTTTATAGTGGTCACAATAGATAAGGGAAGTAATGCAAATTCATACCAAAAGATTGGTGTGCATATAAGGGTCCCATACAAAAATGACATGAATTTCCTATAAAAAAAATATTGTATTTGAACTCAAGTATAACATCAAATCAATCTGCCTTTTATACATAACATTAGGTTTTAACTTTATTTGTTCCAAATTCACAACTAGTCCATGTGAATAGGCCTTTTATTTTAAATACATTTTCATAATGATAAAATTATATTCTTATAGAAATCTCTTCCTTCATGTAAATGCTAAGAGTTTTTTGCATGGTTTTCTATATAAAAATATTAATTGTTTATATAAAACTAGAGTGTGAAGATTCTAACTAGATTATAGTACAAAATTTCATTACAATTTTGAAGTTTTAATTTATTTTAAGTTGTAAAATATAGTACAAAAAGATTAAAAAAAAATGTTTAGAAACTTACATGGAATGAATTTTGAGTAAGGAAAGTAAGTAATCCAAATTTACATCTTAAATAGCATACCTATATTTAAAATACATATCTAAAGTATGCCAAGAGATATTCTTCTTCAAGTGCCTATTTTTTAATCACTAATTCTAACATTAGCTTTCGGGGTACTTTTGATATATTTTTTAAATATAGGTATGCTAGTTTTACCTTACTTCAAATTACCCAGAAAACCAAAAAATACATTACATAATTTATAAGGATTTAAATAAAACTTAAAATAAATATTAAATAATTGAATACATGCATTCTAATTTAAATTATTACATTACATTTAAAATAAAATATAAATACTACTCTAATCAAAAGAAATCTGTTTTCTATAACATAAGGATATGGTTGCTTAGTAAAATAAAGAAAGTGATTTTTTTAATAGCCCTAAAGATAGCATATAAATCCTATTGCTTTTCCTATTCTTTTCATTTGTTCTTTCTTTGAGGCACATTTCTTCAATTTTATTTTATTTTCATTTCTCTTTTAAATAATTACATTTACATTTAAAATAAAATATAAATGATAAATAAATTAAATGACACATCAACATCCACTAATTAAGGAATCTATTTGCTATAATGTAGGGATATGGTTGCTTAAAAATAACAAAAGTAATTTTTTTTGAATGGCCCTAAAATAGCATATAAATCCTATTGCTTTTCCTAATTGTTTTCATTTGTTGGAATCTATTTTGCTATAATGTAGGGATATGGTTGCTTAATAAAATAAAGAAACTTAATAAAATAAAGAAAGTTCTTTTTTGAATAGCTCTAAACATAGCATATAAATTCTATTACTTTTCCTAATTATTTTCATTTGTTTTGTTATTTATTTCATGGACACTTCTTCAATTTAATTTATTTTCATTTCTGTGTTTTTTAGGTCAAGAAAGAAGTTAGAAAGAAGAAGCTTTTGAAAACAAATCATGAAATGCTCTTTCTTCACCACCCATTTCTATTATGTTTTCTAGGTGCAATTATTTTAGTCTTTTCAAAAACCCTAACCTAAGCTTTCTTTGATGCATTTGCAGATCTAAAGTTTTCCTCAAGGCATGTTGTAGATTCAAACTTCCATTGATTCCTTCAGGGTTCCTATGCATTCTTCATTGAGCTGCAACCATTCCATAGAAGAAAGAAGAAGATTCTTTCTAGATTCTCTCATTTGGTAGCTAGGGTTTCATTGTAATTAGATAATTAAATTGGAGGATGTTCCATAACATAATTATAATTAATTTTAAAAAAATATTAATAATATCCAAACAAAATCCAATTAACTAATAGAGATGTTAAAAATAAACTTTATTGCAAATATACTATCAATGTACAGTTCACATAAAATTTAACATATATTAATAATATAACAAATTTTTATGTCTAATTCATCTTATTCATTTTAACATAAAATCTTCTATACAATAAAATTATTACATGCAAGAAATTAAGAAATAAAGATTTAGTGTAAGAAATAAAAATTATAATTCTAAATCATTAATTTTAACAATTTCATTTTGCTTCAAGTTTCCCCATAGAAGTAGCCTTTAATTTAGCACTGACAAAAGCCCCCACCAAAGGGAAAAGTTTGATATTTTCTAATTGCTATATATTATATGTGTGTATGCATTCCAAAAATTATTCAACTAACCATAGGTGAGGAGTGTCCCATTAATTGCATTCACTACATCTATAAGTTGTACGCAAGCCCCTTAATTTGTGAGTGGGTCCAATTGTGTTGAATCTACATCTTATTTATAAAATTAGCAATCACACCTTGATGTGTAATGGGTACACTAAAGAGTTGTGGAAGTTCAATTGTCATGTCTTTAAGTGAATGATGATTGTCTTGTATCCATATGGCCCTTGTCATTTTTTGTTTTCTCAAGTGTCATGAATTAATTTGCATAATCTTAATGGATTTCAAAATCCCTATGTTTTTCTTCGTAGCTACTTCAAATGTGTGAGCTTTCATGTTTGGTGTGTAGTCTCTATTTGCATGCATACCCTTTCTAGATTCATGTTCATGCACTACATATGGGTTCACATGGAATCTATTAGTCGTCACCTATGCATATTATTTGAATGGCCACCACCTACATCATGTTTATCTAGTTGTCATCTAGCCTATTCATAGGATACAAATAATGATCAAGCTTAGTGAACCTCAATAGTTTTATAATTTCACACCTTTGCATAATTTGAAGGTCAAATAGATTAAAATCAAATTTAGACATGCTATTTAATTTGAGATCAAGTGAATTCCTAATTGTTTAAAAATATTAAATTTGAAGGTAAAACTTCTTGAATTGTTTGAATTTGCAGGTGATATGGCAATGATCTTGAGACCTCAATAATGACATGCATTCTATGTCATGGGAGCCCATTGTGTTGAATCTCATTCTAGAAAAACTTTTGTAAAAGGAGCATGACATAGAATGCACGTCATGAAGTATATTACTTTGAATTTCATGCAAATTTACATAAGTCTCTTTAAAATCCTTTTTACTGAATATTGTTGCCCCCCTTAATGAGTTGTGCATGATACATTTATTATAAACGAGAAACAAATATATATATATATCCCATTCTCTAGATTCCTCTCTCTCCCGCCTTCTCTCTTCCTCTATCTCTCATTCTCTCTTTAGGTCGATAAACACAAGAAAGGAATGGATCTAGCATGTAATGCCCACTCAGGAAATTAACAATAAATAACAATAATAACTTAAATTTGGTCAAAAACAATGAAAATATAATTATTATTAAAGAAGAATATTCACATGTTCTTCAAATACAAATTCTGAATAAACATAAGTTTATTATCTTGCATAGTAAAAGATAATTTAAGATAAAAACATTTCTTATGCAACTACAATCTAAATACAATAAATGTCAACTAATTATCCATTCATAAAGTGGTAATATACTTTTTAGCTTCAATATCCTACATAGTTAATAGACCTAAATCTACACACTCAAAGTGAACATCAGTTTCTCAAAGTTGAAAGATAGACATATCAAATATCAATGTACAAATAACGAGACTAAGACCCTAAGGGCCGACCTAATGTCTCGGGGGCTCATAATTGCCTTGCCTACGTATGCTTAGTGTAGAGACTTCATAGTTCGAGACTTGAGCTTACAACCATGAGATGGTTTTATACAAATCAAATCTTCTAAAATGATATTGAGGTATTCTCAAACTTAGATATACATTCACATTTCATTCCATACTTGAGGTCAAATGTAGATTAAAGTTTACCTTTCTCATTCTCATAAAACACTAATAATAGAAATAATTGTTAGACTTAACTATTTATGCAAGTAAGAATAATCAATATGAATATACTCATTTGGAAGGCAAAACAACAACAGATAGATAGATAGTATTCATTCCATAATCTACATCTTAAAATGATGTCATCGATGATAATCGATCATTTTAAACACATCAATCCCTTAGAAAAATATTAATACAACAGTCCATATTCAGCTAAATAATTAATATACTTGAAATACTTTCTTTACTAATATCACATATTTACACAAATCACAAGGTAAAGGAAGAGATTATAATCTAAAACATAATTTTATGAATCCCATGGATTTGTTTTCCTAAATTTGATATAAAAATAGTCCAGAATAAAAATCTTAACAATAAGTTCTATAGTCTTCATTAGAGACAACAAACATAACTCATGAATGTGTGCCAAAATGGATTTTGGAAAAAAAAGGTTTTAGAAACTGTCCAGCAAATATAGAGAAAATCCTTGTCAGATATTAAAGTTGCAGTTGTTCTAGAAGGCACATATGTGAAATGTAAAAGTATGCACAAAGCACACAAATTGTTATTAGAATTTCTTTAGAGATTTCATTAAATGATGAATGAATATGTATCAAAATATAATGATAGGAAACCACATGCGAAAATGAAAGCATAGACAAGGAACAAAAGTTATTAACAAAATACATTAGGAGACATGGTCTCATAGGATACCTCAATTGCAAGATTCTCAAAATGATTTAATATAAATGATAAAAGAGCATCTCAAGCATGCATTATTCATGGACTGTAATATTGGTAGGGTTTCCAACTTGATCTTACACAATTATATTTAAAACATGATTTAAACCATGGCTCCACTGGGTTGGAGATGGATTTCAAGATGGTCTTTTATTCAATCAACAGAACATCTGGTGGTCACCTCTCTTGTCTAGTACAGGCTAGCCATTAGCCAAATTGCCTGGCATAGAAGCTCTTCAATTTCATAAAAGAAGTATCCAAACTCTTCATGATATTTCTCATAGACCCACCACAATCCTTATGGAATGTGAACCTCTTTGAGATAAACTTGGCCTTCAAAGAAATGATTAGGCTACCTATGATGGAATTGTCAGTGTTATTCCAGTAGAAATGCTTCACAATGTGGGAATCCACTCCATCAGGCCTTGGTGGATGGACTAGAAATGGTATCTAGACACTCCAATGCATCATTATAAGCCAAGGCTTGGTTACAGGTGGCTCTTGCCCCATTTGCCAATGATAGATACACTTAATAAGTGATGGCTCCTGCATAATTCCATGAATGCTTGGCATAACAGATTTTCCACTATTTGGTCAGCCATTCTAGAGCCAATGCTAGCACATTTTGCTTGGTGCCTTCTATTTCAAGGTTTGCCAGTCAGAGCAAGGCTTTTCCATCTTGGGGTTCAGGACCCTCGTTGTCCTTTTTGTGGACAAGCTGAGACTTTTCAGCATCTCTTCTAGTATTACACTAGGGCCCTGCAATTTTGGCTATGGATTTATAATTTCTTTAGGCCTTTCAGACCAAATCCTTTCTCATGGCATATAATAATTTCGGGTGATTCTCCCAGGTTCCCTACAAGATTTACTCAAATTTGGCATATTTTTCAAGGTGGAGATTCTTTTCACAATTTAGAAAGATCATAATTCTTATGTATTTTTAGACAATCATATTGGAACAATTGCTTCTCTTTATATTAAAGCAATTATCTATTCTAATGTTCTTTTGCAAATACAAGTTCAAGAAAACAAGGTAGCTCTTGAGGTTGCTCACTTATAAGATTTGTTGGATCAATGGAGTAATGCTCCTTACACAGTGGCACGGGTTCCTCCCTCTCCTTCCTCTGTTAGAGCTTGTTCACCTTCCCAGGGCCACAGGAGAAGGATTGGTTCGGCCCTGGATTCCTGCCACATTCTCAACTTCCTCCTCACCATGCACCTCACTGCTACAGACACTCGTCCTCTCCACGCAATCGTGGTTGGACATCAGGACATCTTGCAGGTGCTACAGGTGACAATATAGGTTGGCCTACTGGTGACAATGCAGGTTGGCCTACTAGTGACAATATAGGTTGGGTTGCTCCTGGTACTTCCAATCCAACCAACAAAGGTTGGGATAGCACCAAAGGTTTTCCACACTTAAATTTGACAATTTCACCACAATATAAGGAGCCAAACACAAAGAATAAAAATTAGGAGAATGATGATGGGTGGGCACCACCAGATGTCATCCCAGACCCCGCATCAATTTGGGGAAAATTGGATGGCAGGGATCCCCCATATGTAGGTGTTGCTTTGGGTGCTTAAATCTACATAATATTATGTTTTTACAGATGTGTACCCATTGACTATCTAGAACTTTCCGGGTTATGTCCATATGACCGACTATTGGGGTGTGCCTTTATACCACCCAAACCATTTTTTGTGAAAGAGTTTTCTTTTATCTTATAATTAATAGATAATTTGACATTTTCATTAAAAAAAAAAGTAATTGGCACCAAAGGAATATATATATATATACTGGCTGAAAAGAGGTTCTAAACATAGGTCGATACTGAAAAGGAATAAGTACGAGAATATATATATATATTTGCTAAAAACTGACAGAAGGTAGAAAACATATACAGAAGATATAGGAATAATAGAAATTTTCTAGTATTACCATAGCGAGTAGTACGATGAGAGGGTGGTCACATTGCTACACAACAGTCTACAAGATTTATGGAAAAGAGAGAATCAATTTAAACATTATGTTGAATAATGAGCATCACATTTAGACAAAACTCAACTATTGTATCACATACATCAAGACTACCATATCCTAAGCCTCCACATCATTAAACTATTCTCAAATTCAAAAGAGACATTTGTAGAATGATCATTATCAAAATACACCAATATTGTTCTCTAACCAATAGCTTAATATGTTATGAAGGTCACCTGAGATATATCAACTACGGAGACCATTATCGACTAAGTTATTTGCAACTTCAGAAATTTATTGCAGTCGTATAAGACATAATAGCTCAAGATCTTTGTAAAATATATACGTAACTTTTATTTATTGACACTGACTTATATATAAATTTTATATCTAAAGAAACTTTTTTATAAAACTAAAATGTTTATATTCTATTATTGGCGGCCAGACTGTGGCGATGATATCTACCATAGTGGACACCACTCTCCTTAATGGGGAGCCAAAAATTCATTGTTTCATGGATGCTGAGGAAAAGAGAGGCGCCAGACTGAAAAGAGGCATTTTAAAGGTCGCATGTTTGATTCTAAAAACACAAAGAATTTAGACTGCGAAGAAGAAGAAATTAAAATTGCATACTTCATGACTTTTCCAGCATCCTCCCAGCACACGTAGTTGGCGTTACGGCCATCTTATACAAGCATAATGGATTTATTTTATCAAATACTAAAGTTTGAAAAAAGATTAGATCGATATAAATAGAAAACTTGGAAGCACAGACATGGCATAGGAAAAACCTCAAAAGACACCCACTAAATGGATTTAACTTAAGCAGCATTAGAAACTTTCAATCAAAAACAATCACCAAGCATAAATCCAAACTCCTCAACCATTGTCATTTAATCCCTCTGAGGACACTAAATTGGGAGCATGAAATAAGATATGAACAACCATCAAAACCAGATCTGAAAGAAAACTCTAATGGACATCCATATGAACATGCAAGCATAAAAAATCACAAGAACAATTTCTCAGAGAGAGAAGAGGACTCAGGGTCTACAACATCTATAAGGAATAGGTAAGGTGTTTGCAAATGATATAAATATTATCAGTTTCTCCCCTCTTGACTATTAGTATTTTCTAAACACTTGAAACTCCCTATTCTTTCAACAATAATGAGCTTTGAGATCTAGTATTCGCACATGTATAATATCGGATACGGATTTTGCTAACCTTCCATAAAAATACAAAAGACAAGGCCACACAACAAGTGATCTTTCCCTAACTTCGAGATGATCAAAAATTGAATCGGCTTGGAGGCAGAGAAGCAAAACAATGAATAGTTTTACAACTCCCCAAGTAATTGAATAAGCACAACTCATTTAATTTCTTTGATGATCATATGGTTCAACACCAAGTTAATTCCTACAATCACCAATATCTAGGAGGGTTAATATTACATACCATATATAGGGGCACAAAAGTAAATTGAAATAGACAATCGCTCCACTCCAAAAATATTTGTGCAACTCCAAAGTTAAACAATTGTGTGATGCTAAATCCTGACATAATTCTTGTTTGTCCTCTCAAATGTGAATTCCTCCAGCTCCCAAGAACCCATTAACTTTTTTCCAAAGAAAGAATGCCCCCACATTCCTACATAGCATCTTTTAAAACTGTTCATTGTGACTCTTTGTCTTCCATAAAAAAATGACTAAAGAAAATAACTCTTTCTCTTCCACTCCCAAAACCCATTACCTCCACTCATCTTGACCTGCAAAAAGAATCTTTACAAAATGAGTGTTGCCACAATAATGGGTTACACTTTTTGGGACATCTTGATTTTTGTTGAAATCACATATTTTTAAAAAATATAATGATTTAAGCCTTGAAAAATTCCATTTAAAGGATTTTAATTGAAGAGGGTTTGATTAAACCCCTTTAGATTCAAACCCCTATGGATAGAACCCCACTAGTTTTAAACCATACCTATAATGGAGTCTCCTCTACACCTATCAAAATGCTGACGAAAAACGACTTTTGATTTACCTTTTGGGGGATCAAATGAATTGATTTAAAATTTATGTTTTGTAAGTATGTAGTCCTTATTATAAGCTTCCCAAAAAGTATAATTTTAAATATATTTAATTTGATTATATATTTATTTTTTATTTCTTGTGAATGTAGGGTTTTTAATGAACATCAAAATATTTGTTTCACACATACAAAAAAATTAGGAAAATAGAGGAAAAAAAATTCTAAAAAATACATGTCCTCTAGGTATTGATGTCCTTATTCCAACAAATAAAAATTGAATTTTGATATATAAATTTTTTTTATATTAGACAGAATACGCATATGTCTAAATTATAATTGGTTTGACTTTAAAACTTAATTTAAAAATAAATATTCAAGAAAACATTATGAAACTAAATGCATCCTCTAAATATTGGTGTTACCAACCTAAATTCAAAAGAATCAGAATTTTATCCTTTGAATAAAAAATGTTATGTGTGACAGAATACACATGACTTTAAAAAAATGTTGTTTACGATTTAAAACTAGTTATCAAAGAAGACGCAAAATTTTTTATAATTTAAATCCAAATTTTTTAAAATATATATATATATTTAGAATCTACAAACAAAATCACACAAATCACTAGTTTGCATCATCTTCAAATTCCCAATGGTTTAGTGGCTATAGGTGTTAAGAAAGTGAGGATTTAGTTTAAAATGTTGATTTCAACGTCAAGTTTGGGCCAAAAGTGTAACCCATTATTGTGGGATGACCCAAATATGTAAGCATAACAAAACATGATTAAATTTTCTAAATTTCAATATAATAAATTAATTATAATTGAAATATCATAATAGATTTTCAGATATATGCCTTACATAGCAGCACCCATCTTTTCTATTGACTTGAATTCAAAACTAACTAAATTAATAATCATGTTGACATAATTAATCTACTCCATTTCACCCTCACCCTTGACAAAAGTGTAGGCTCTCTTACCAAGTATAATAAATGGTCATGCTCTATACCACTAATTTTGTATAAATGAAGTTCAATTTCCATGTCTTTCAGTGAATGATGATTGTCTTGTATCCCTATGGCCCTTTTTCTCAAGTATCGTGAATTAATTTACATAATCTTAATGGATTTCAAGATCCTTGTATTTTGGTCACACCTACATTTAATAGGAATTGTCTTGCAAATATAAGCATGGCCACCACCTACATCATGTTTATTTGTCATCTAGCCTACCATTGTGCATCCTCTCATGGGACGCAACATAATACAAAGATTGATCAAAGTTAGTGACCCTCATTAGTTTTATAATTTCACACCTTTGCATAATTTGGAGGTCAAATGGATTAAAATTAAATTTAAACATGTTATAATTTTATATTGAGAATTCCTAATTGTTTAAAAATATTAAATTTCAAGGGAAAAACTTTTTGATTTGTTTTAATTTGTAGATGATATGGGAATTATCTTGAGACCTCAAAACTGGTATGCATAATATGTCATGGGAACTTGTTATGTTCAATCTCTCTCTGGGAAATTTTTTTGTAAAAGTACCATGACATAGAGTGCACATCATGAAGTATGTTACTTTGAACTTCACTTAAATTCACACAATTCTCTAAAAAATTCTTTTTACTCAATATTGTTGCTCCATTCAAGCATAGATACATTCACAAGACAATCTAATTTTTCTAGTCATATATTTATACCAAGTGAATAGGTAGTGAAAGAAGTGGGCTACCGTGCATGATACACTACTTATAAATAAAAAATTGAAGATATATATATATATACACTCTTCTCTAGATTCCTCTCCCTCCCTCCCTCTCTCTCTCTCTCTCTCTATACATCTATATATTTATCTTTCTCTCTCGAGTTTTCTATATTTCTTGTGTTTTAGGTATTTGGTCAATAAACACAAGAAAAGAATGTATCCAGTGGCACCCATCATTTCTATTGTCTTGAATTCTTTGGATTGTTGGTGTGAAATGGCTGATCAAAAGTTAGTCTCTCTTTCTGTTTATATCTCTTATCTCTATCTCTCTTGCTCTATCTCTCTATCTCTATTCCTCTCTATCAATCTCCCTCTCTCTATATATATCTATGTCTTATATTTCTCTCATGGAGTAGAATAAACATGTATACATGGTGGTATAAAAACTTGGTTGTGAATAATATTGAAACCACATAAGGATGTGTGTTGTTCTATCTATCTTTCTCTATTCCTTTTTCTCTATTTTTGTAAAAGTACCATTTTATAAGGATACAATGGAGCTAGATGATCTAGACCAACCCATACCAAGTTCCACTTTTTACATTGTAAGAGTACCATAGCCTGATCTTTAATGTAGGGTTATATTTGAATGCTTGACTATAGCCACAAGTCTATCACACAGCGGAACACTTTTAACCACTATGTTTATATAGATTTTGGGTTTTAGGAAATGTCTCTTCAATTATCATGGGTGTTAAAGGTTAAATATGAAAATAATTATTCATAGGAAGGTTATGCATGTAGCCATGTTTTCTACTTAAACTTGATAAGTACTTTGAATCCACAAATATTAGGTCAACATCAAACACTTTAATCGTCCACTGCTGACCCATATATAAGATGATCTAGAATTCCAAATCCAACCAATCATGTAACATATTTTAGCAAATTATCCACGTTGACTATGACTACCCTAAATCATATTTAATATTTATGTTATCTAAACCCACATGTGATAAAATGAGTGTTTGAGTTTTGTACTTATTTGAATTTATGGCGAGCTAGTGTGAATAAATAGTAGTACATGTCATATATTCTTGAAGGGAATGTTAGCAGGAGATGATTATCATGTTGTTGCATTTCCAGGATGCTCCAACATGCAAGGTAATGAAGATTAAATGTGTGAGCAGAAACAAAGAACTATTTATGCAATTCATGTGTTTTTAGCATCCTATCACTAACTTCCACTACTCACCTCCTTTGCTTTGTTGACAATGGAACAACAATAACAACCTATGAAATTGAATAACCAACAACATTTGGATCATCATGCACACCTATTAGTGAATGTTGACCATCAATCCTCCATGCTAGCTTGTCCTTTTATAAACCTAAGTGCTTTCTTTTATGAAATTTGATTTTCTACACATCCTCTAGGCTTTCATTTCATCCTTGAGAAAGGAAACCATGGTTAGCATGACTAATCAAACTAATAACCATAGTATCATAATTGGAAACATCAAATCCTGCAATTAGTCTCATGTTGATTGTGCAAATAAATTTGATTCATATACTAAAAATAATGTCCATAATTTTCAATACTTATTTTTGCTAACCTCTTCAATTTGGGGGAACATGGCTATGAAAAGCAAGAAACTACTAATCTATTTAAGTGTAGACAAGTACAAAATAAAGAATTAATTACTAGAATACCATATAGGTCTACAATTGGCAACATCCATATGTACAATTAGTCCCATATTGATTGTGCAAGCAAATTTGCTACATAGAATCAAAATAATAATAATGTCAATAATTTTCAATACTTGTTTTTGGTAGCCTCTTCAATCTAGGCACGAACTTGGATATGAAAAATAAGGAATTTATAATATCTTAAAGTCCAAACTAATACAAAATGAAGGTTAAATTATTCTCCCTCCTTTCTCACCATCTCTCTCTCACTTCCTCTCTTTGAGATCTCTCTCCCCCTATGTTTCTCTCTTCTCTTTCTCAAATATATCTATATCTCTTCCCCTCTCTCTTATGGAGATATTTAATTATAACATTTAGACAAGACTAATAAAATTGTTGAAAGGATACAATTCTTTTTGTTGTCTTGCATCATGGTAAGATGTTGTCAATCATTGATACTAAAAGGCATCTCACATAATAATTAAAAGCATAATCTAGGGTTTAAAATATTTCACTAATATATTATGTAAACAACTCATGAATAGAATCCTCAAACTCATCCATTTTCTCTAGTAACATGAGATAAAAGCTCATAAAATATCTCTAGCAAATACCCTATAAGATTTCCCCTTTGACAAACCCTCTAAATTCTATTTTAGGCCTCAAATAATACCATTTTCATAGTGCAAGGTAAAGTTGTGAGGACCTTTATAGGGTTTTATCTTCATAACCATTGAATGTGGCATAAATTATGTACTAAATTGTCTAATGCCTATAAAAAATAATAATTTCATTAAAAGAAGAGAATTTGGGAGTACCATTAGTGTTGATCTACGTGGTGTCCTTGAGTACACTCTACTTTAGTTTGGTAAAGACAAATCTTCATAGAACATTGGAATGCACTAGGTATATTTGATTTTTATAAAGCATTCTTATGTTACAATATATGTTTGAGCTTGATACTAATATGATTTTGTGATATTATAAATGAGATGTTTTATACTAAGATGAAATGTTCATAGTTTTTGGCATGCTTAATTATAGTCTATTGGTGTCTCAATAAATTATATTGGAAGAAGTATTTTTGTTTAGGATATACATGATCTGGATAGATTACAAATTATTGATATAAAAGTAAATCTCAAGCTTATTTAGAATTTTTTTACATCTATGGAAGCTATTTGACTCACTACTACATGAAAAGCATTTAAATGTTTCACTACAAAGTCTCCTTCATGCATCTTTAAAGAATACAAAGATTAAAAAAATAAAAGCACTAGAACACATTTCATTTTCTAGAGGGCAAAGAATCTAAATCTACATTAGAATCCTACAATCCATTTGCACACTAGTGAATGTTGTCTTCAATCATTTGCTCAAAGTCATAAATCCAATCTAAATATTTCACTAGTAGGTATGTGGATATAAGGATGAACCATTATGAGATTAGGTAAAAATGGGATGAGAAGGAGGGCTAATATAAGACATAGGTTTGGAATGAGGGTTAATGTTAGATATAGGTTAGGAATGATGGATGTTTTTGATTATATAAGGCGGCTAAACAAGGGGCCGAACCCTTAACAAAAACAGAAAGGCCTTAAGACAAAACAGAGCCTTACACCAGAAACAGCATATACCACTAGTACATAATGCCAGCAGAACCAACAAAACTAGCCACTAAAACTAAAGCCAAAAAATAGAGTAACAGAGTATCAACAGTAAAATAACAAAGACAGAGGAGACCACAACTCTCCTTACTAGACCATAGAGTTAATAATAGCATCCACTTTTTCAGCCAAATCATCACTATCAGTATTGACAGGAACCCCCAAATTCTTCAGCACAGAGAGGTTGAGGAGAATAGAGGTCCTGAGCACAATGGAGAGAATCCGTTCCAACTTTGCAATGCGGACCCGCAGACCAGCAAGATCAGCCCTCAGACCATCATCAGTCTCCATAGCATCCTCAGCTTCTTCCACAAACATATCGCCCGCTTTGTCAGCATGGCCAGCAGAGTCAGCAGTTTCCTCCCCTGTATCATGCGTTTCCTGCTTGTCTTCATCATCACCTGAAATATCCTAAATCTCCACATCCCTGTCATCCTCCCCCTAGTGGATTCATCCGAGCCACTCTCAGAATAGTCAATGAACTTGGCAGAGGGAGCTGGCCTGCCAGCAATACGCCCAGACCACCGAACTATAGAAGAAAACCCCTCCCCACACGCCTTCTTCATAGAGGAATCCCTTCACTGTCCCACCGGGGTCCTACCAAGGGTTTTAGGGGTCCCAACCACTATCTTCCCAGTACCCATTTCACCAGTAATCTTCTACTTTTTACCCTTCTTAGAAATAGTCAGGCCCGGGGAATCGACAGGATTTGCCACAGGAGTACAATCTGCAGTTGTTTTGATAGGAACAGGGGAGGGCCCATGTTCATCAACATCAGGAATATCCTTAAGATTAGAGGAGGGCTCGTCATCCCCACTAGTGGCAGGAATGGATTTAGAGGGTTCGAGGGCAAGATGATGATCATACAAATAGAGAATAAGGCCCTGGTGGAGAGGGATAGGCTTCAGAGCAGGGTTTTTAGCCAGTTTTGCCTGAACCCTAAGGACAAAAAACTCCAAGGAAGAAAGCAAATAAAACAGAAAACTAATTTTAGCATTGCGACAGAAATGATTTAACAGGGGGAGATGGTAATTATAAAACCTAGTAAAGCGGCCCTTGAGGGTAAAGTATTTCATGAGGATGAAACAAATAGCGTTCCATGGCTCTGGCAGCTTGGCTCTGTCAAAACCGCCCTGGTAAGGGACCAATTCTTCACCATCTCCAAGGAACAGTTGCTGGCTGGAGAGATCCACAATTTTAGTTTTGCGTTGCAGCTTCAAGCCCTGGGTAGACATACCGGTAGCCATAGCTATTACACTTTCGAAAACTTCAAATCTGATGCCACCCACCGAAACCCATCGATTCTACCAAGACCGCGCAAACTATTTAGAAAGAGCTTCATTATAACCATTAAGCCTCTCCAAATAGGGGCTAATCCCACCCTCCTTGCAGTAATGCCAAGCAACCAAATTGTCCCTAAATTCACAACACGAGACAGGTTCAGTTCTAATTCTGTCGCCCCCCATAGCGGTATGACAATGCATTCCACAGAAACCCCCAGACTTCTTAGTAGTCTTAATAGGAGAATTACAATCATTAACAAGGCAACTAATGTGGGTAATAACATCACACACAATCTCATAATAATGGGAGGCCTTACAGACACCAATCCCATGCTTAACCATAATTACACGGCACAAGCCATGATGATCTAGGAATGATGGATGTGGTTAGACACATGTATGTGAATATAAGGATGAAATGTAGGTGACACATTAGGGGGATGGGATCACTTGAGGTAGGTATGGAAATGGTAGGGGCAAAGCTAGGAGTGAAAATAGGAGGAGTAGTAGCTATAGAATTGGTAGTAGTGGTATAATGAGGCTCAAAATAAGAGGAAGGATGGGATGGCCACTATTAGAAGAGACTAACAAAGATCCAATGCTAGGAAGGATATATATTCCAAGAGGTACATTTATTAAAGTTTAGTGCAAAAGGGTAACAAATTGTTGAAGAGATTTATCACTAGTAAGTCCATAAAAAAATATTTGGCTAGTAAGAGTAAGATCTTGTTCAATGGAAACATGAACATCATGATCATAATCTTATTGATGCTCAAAGTGGTTCTCATCATGAGCATCATAAATATTTCATTTTCATTAGATTGAGTAGCCATAGTAGGGTTAATACATGTACCATTTCTCAAGTGAAGATTGAGGTCTCGAGTAGCTCGTGGCATGAAAAAATCAATGCTATTATGGGAGATAAGAAAAATGTAATATAATATTCTCAAATGTAAATATAAGGAAATCAACAAGAAAAATTAGATTTGAAAATGAAACCCTAAATGTGAATCCAAGGGTGGGTAGGGTGTACAAAAGCAAAGATCAATCAATGTCAAGCCAAATCATAAAGGAGACAACTTAATGAAGTACACAAGAGGACAATAAAACCTAGATAAATTTGATGTAAATGATAGACAATTAGAAAACATCAGACCTAAAAACCTTAATTGGAATGAAGGCAAAATCCTAAGGAAAAACCCTAAGGGATGTAGGAATGTCAAGTCCACCAAAATGAAATGGAACTACATGTTTCATTTGGCTAAATCTAAGCTAATTCATCCAATTCAAATAATTAAGCATAATAATCTAGATTAACCAAAGTTGGGTCGATAAATTAGAAGTCAATATTTGAAATTGAATACAATGATTAGGGTACTTAGTTTTAGTGGTATTTTTAGTGAGATTTTCTAGTGGCATGCCACACAATGTTCCAAAATCATTAACAATACTGCACTTATTTATTTCTCTAAATTATGTTTTGGGATGAGTCTAAAAGACATAATTATTAACATACTAATGGAGATACAAAAAAATACAATTCTTAACCTATATAACATATGGCTATTTGACTTTGAGTTAACAATTTTGAAATAAGTGTGGGCACGGAGGCATTGAGACATGATAACAACATATTTTTTGAGCGCTCTCCTTTCGACAAAAAAACCACACGGTATGTACACTAGTTTAAGTGTATACAAACACATTCAAATCCATGTGGAGGAGGGTGGGTGTGAACAAGAAATGAAGGAGATCATCCTAGAAAGAAAAATATCTCGATGACAAAAAAATGAGAAAACATTTTGATCGATGAAATCAAATGGGCCAAGATGCTTCAATCATCTTACATGCCTCTACACCAATGTAGACCATTGATCAACAAAGTCAACTTGTCTTGCAACTTAAAATATATAATTTAAAAAAAAATTAATAAAATAATAAATATAAGTAAACATCAAACATAGAATATATTCAATATAAATATAGCATTATTTATTATAATATGACATTAGAAATAAAATACATATATTAATTGGGTATTATATTATATACCTAATAAAATATCATTTAAGATATATTAAATAATTTACATTATATAAAATATACTATATAAAAATAAATATAATTATATTAGATATTATATAATATAGATAATAAATATAATTAAGTTATATATATATATAATCTAAATATAAAATTTGATAATATTATATTATATTTTTGGTATAGTATATAATATTATACAAGGTTCTCGCTACATGGTAACTGAGTCCAAATATAAATCAAACTTGCCTCCAAAGAGACAAAAATAACAAAAGTTCATTTTTTTAAATGAAAATTGTTGTTGAAGAGGCTTTGTTTCACACCATTCACATAGATGACTGAGAAAACTAAGAGTTAGAAACACACATCACAACATCCTCTCTCACACACATAAAATGTAAACAATTCTCTCTCTTATATCTATCAGAAATGTAAACAATCATAAGAATTAAAATATAATTTATAAATATATTAAATTTAAATAAATAATATATAACTAAAATTACATATTATATAAAACTATAATACTAATAGCTAAAAATTTTAGCTAAAACTTACATATATAATTGAACTATTCATTTATAAAATTAGAAAAAATAAAACAATAAATAATATTTATTTGGTCAACTATTTAGTTAATTAGTTATGCTTGCTTTTATGTTTTAATGTGGAGACTTTTAAAATAGTCTAAAAATAACTAACATGTTCCATAAACAAGACATGAATTGATGATTTCTTTGGGCAAGTCTTTTTTTTTAATATATGCCATCTCATCATTTTATCCACCTTCAATTATTACACCAAATCTTTCACATCTATATAAATTATTTACCACTTCGAAACCTTGAAACTTATATAGTATAAGTTAAAATTTGAAAATTTGAAATCATGTGTGGGCACTGGATTTATCGGAGTGAGTGGCAAAACTGAAAAACGGCTGACAAAAAGGTAACCGAAAATGATGAACTATTGGAAGAATTAATCTTCCGTCAGTGTTCATTTAATGATGTCAGACCTGGGGATCTCCTGCATCTTTCCTCAGCACCATTGGCATGCCAGAAGTTAATGACGTAGGTAAATTTGAATTTGAAAGAGGTTGAGCGCCCATTTTGCTGGGTATGAAACAAGAGACAAAAAGGAGGGAAGTGAGTTGTTGACATAGAGACAAGAGCAGAAGTTGAACCTACAGTAGCAGAGAAGAACTGACTTGTTGGCAAAAAATAAGGGGAGAGAAGGGGAGGCAAGACAATGGCCACCAGAAAATACAAAACCAAATGCTACAGCAATCTAATGGACAAAATAAAACAAATACAGAGGAGACAAAACACAAAAGAGACAGCAATATATATTTTATATATTTTCTTCTTTCCAGATTACATTCAAAATATCTTACACATTACTATGACAGAGCTAATGCTCTATTTTTCATATTCTGCCCCAATCTTTGGAGCTGCACACTATTTCTGGAGCTGCCTGGAACTCCGTAGCTACCTTACTGTTGCTGCTGCAACATTCCTATTTCTGTTGTTCTCTTAATCTCCTTCTACTGTTCTCTACAAGAACATTCTCCTCTTTAGTGTTGGACGTAATTTCTCCCACCTAATCTTAACCTTAGTCAAAGGATATTTATAACAGACGTTTCTTCCATCGGCTATGATCATTTAATGTAGAAACTTCTTCCATCCACTTCGACCTACCTGCAGACTATTTTCTGAGCATGTGTTTTGAATGTACTGGTTTTCTAGACTGTTCTCAGACCTCTTTAAATAGAGGTAACATGTAATGAGTTTCTTATCAAGCAATAGCAATTGCTTTGATCACTAAGTAATGGAATGAATGCTGTAGCATTCCTATTGTGACCTTTCTTGTGTTTTCTATATTGTTGTTTTGTGATCAGTAGATCACTCTTATTTTATCTTTTTTCCTTTATTTGCTAACATTAGCATTTTGGCCTCCATGGTCACACTATTTCTTTCTGCACTCACTAGCATAATGATCAAACTTATGACAGTAATAACATTGAATATTACTTTTGTCATAGCTCTGATTAGAACTGCTGTTCTTCCTCCTCTATTGATAGCTTGGCTATGAGGTGCTTGCTTCTTCTTGGCTGTTTGAAACTCCTCTACCTCTTTGACCTTTACTTCTGTTGTTTCTTCTTCTTCCCCTACCTCTTGCACTGGTTTGAGCCTTGAAGGCTTGGTCAAGGGAAGGAGCGGATCTATTCAACCGCTGCTCATGGCTTTGTAGAAAGCCCATCAACTCATCCGCTATCATCTTGGACAGATCCTTTGTCTCTTCTATGGTTATGACAATGGGGTCAAATCTAGAGGATAGACACCTTAGGATTTTCTCAACAATCCTTTGATCATCCATGGTTTCTCTATTTATCCTCAGCCAATTCAGCATGGTAGAAACTCTGGTGTGAAAGTCTGCAATAGACTCACTCTCCATCTGAAGGGTCTCAAAATCTCTTCTAAATAGCTGGAGCTTGACTGACCTCACTTTATCAGCTCCCTTTGTAGCTGTTCTACAATATATCCCATGTCTGCTACAATGCGGGGGAAAATAGCCTTTGTCAAGGCTACCTCAATCAGACTGAGGGCTTTTGTATCCTTCATTCTTGTTTCCTTCAACTAGTTTCTTTGAGCATTTGTAAGAGCTGCATAGGCTGTTAGGTCTGTGGTGTCTGTGAACCCATTTGTGACCAAATCCCATAGGTCATTCACAACAAGAATAGTCTTCATCTTCTTAGCCTAGATGTCGTAGTTCTGCCCATCAAAGTTCGGTGGTTGCTGCCATCCTTTGTTGTCCCCACCTGCCATGCTTCTCGAATCTAAGAAGGCTAAAAATGAAAATTAGTCTAAGATGTTTATTTTGTGCAACCTTGCTGAGAAGAGCAGCCCTGAAGTATGGTATTTGGATAGCAGACCACGTAGCAACCACATGAGTGGTAATGAAAACTTGTTTGCCTCCATTGACATAAATGTCAAGTCTAAAATCATGATGGGGAACAGTCAAAAGGTTCCTATCATAGGAAGAGGCATCATCACTGTCCTCAGCAAGCAAGGTGAGAATATGCAGATCCAGGATGTATATTATGCCCCAGGCATAAAACATAACCTATTGAGCATTAGACAGATGGTCCAAAACGGTTATAGAATCCTGATGGAAAATGGAGGGTGCACAATATTTGATAGAGGAGGCAGTAAGAAAGTCATTGCAATAGTGCAGATGACGAGAAACAAAATGTTTCCTCTATCACTAACTCTGATGCATCTCCAGTGCTAACTCCAGTGCTATCTCTAGCGCAGTCTCCTGCACTATCTCCGGCGCTCACAGCAGTGGGATAGCAAACAGCTTTTAGGACAGTCATTAAAGACCCATCAAAATTGTGGCATTTGAGGTATGGGCACTTAAGCTTTTTTTGGTTTAAGTTTGTTGTCTAGGAAAGGCATGGTTAGAGGGCTACCAAACATTGTAGAGCCTGATGGAAAATGTGAAGCTTGCATCTTAGGAAAGTAGCATAGACAGCCCTTTCAATCAGGGCATTCTGGAAGGGCAAGAGCACCATTGGAATTGGTGCATTCAGATTTATGTGGGCCTATGAAAACTCCCACATTAGGTGGGAATGTATATTTCATGACTTTCATTGATGATTACAACAGAAAAATATGGATTTACTTTTTAAAGAACAAATCTGAGGCCTTTGAGAAGTTTAAAGAGTTTAAGGCATCGGCTGAAAAGTAAAGCGACTGACATATCAAGGCCCTAAGAATAGATAGAGGGGGAGAGTATATCTCCAAACAATTTCTAAATTTCTACAGGAATGAAGGCATTCATAAACAGTTCATAACAAGGTATACTCCACAGCAGAATGGAGTTGCTGAAAGGAAAAATAGAACCATGATAGAGATGGCAGCAAACATACTGAAAGCAAAGGGACTATCAAATGATTATTGGGGTGAAGCTGTAGCAACATCGGTCTACCTATTGAATAGGTGTCCTACAAAGGCCATTTGTGATAGGATTCCACAAGAGGCGTGGACAAAGCACAAAAGGAGTATTGAGCACCTAAGAATCTTCGGGTGTGTGGCATATGCATTCATACCTAAAGAGAAGAGGCAGAAATTTGATGATAAGGTGAGAAATGTATTTTCCTAGGCTATAGTGAAGAATCACAAGCCTACCAACTGTATAATCCCATCACCAAAAAACTTGTGATCAGCAGGGATGTTGAATTCATCGAGAATGAAGCATGGGATGGAACGGTGGACAGCAC
The DNA here is from genome assembly GCA_027924645.1 of Cunninghamia lanceolata. Taxonomy (NCBI): domain Eukaryota; kingdom Viridiplantae; phylum Streptophyta; class Pinopsida; order Cupressales; family Cupressaceae; genus Cunninghamia; species Cunninghamia lanceolata. The sequence goes on along the minus strand of BSBN01000859.1, from coordinate 5,275,307 downwards.
CATAGGTATTTCTGTCACAATACCCCTTGAGGATGATGAAGCTCCAGAGGACAGCAACTCCGGAGGAGCTACGGAGAGCAGCAGCTCGGGAAGAAACTACCGTAGGGCATTGGAGAATGGCAGCAGCTACAGAGATGTTCAGCATAGCAACTCTGGAGGTCACAATAGCAACAGCTCCGGAGGTCACTGTAGCAACTCCGGAGGTCAGAATAGCAGCAGTTACGGAGGTAACTTAGACCCCATACTCACATCAATGATTCCATGGAGGACAAGGAGTGTGAAGGAGATTTATGACAGCACAAGGTATGCTGATGATAATGAGAATTTGGATTTTGTATTATTTTCATCTAGTGATCCAATCTACTTTGGAGAAGTAGTGAAAGAAGAGAAATGGTGTAAAGCCATGGATGAAGAATTAGATGCCATAGTGAGGAATGACACATGGCAGCTAATTGATTTACCCAAGGGTAAACAAGTGATTGGAGTTAAGTGGGTCTATAAGACCAAGTCTACTACTGAAGGAAAGATTGAAAGACATAAGGCAAGGCTAGTTGTCAAAGGGTGCAAACAATAGCCTGGAAGAGATTATGATGAGACCTATGCACCAGTTGCAAGGCTAGAAATAGTTCGGGCAGTCATTGTAATTGCAGCCCAACATAAGTGGAAGGTGTTTCAAATGGATGTAAAGTCAGCCTTCTTGAACGGAGTGCTGAAAGAGGAAGTGTATGTGGAGCAGCCACCTGGCTATGAAGTCCCAGGGCAAGAGGACAAAGTATATAGGCTCCGGAAAGCCCTCTATGGGCTGAAACAAGCACCTAGGACATGGTACAGCAGGATTGACTCATATTTGTTGAGCAATGGTTTTAGCAAAAGTAGCAGTGAGCCCACTCTCTACATCAAAGCAGCCGAAGGTAAAATTTTGATTACTGTTTTGTAAGTAGATGATCTAATTTTTACTAGCAATAATGATCTTTTCATTGCTGATTTCAAAGAGGCAATGAAGAATGAGTTTGAGATGACAGACTTAGGTCTGCTGAAGTTTTTCCTTGGCATTGAGGTCAAGCAAATAGAGCATGGCATATTTATTTTGCAAACTAACTTTGCCAAATAGATTGTGAAAAGGTTTAAGATGGACAATAGTAAACCTGTCCCTACACCAACAGCCACAGGTCTGAAGTTGAGTAAAGAGGACAGCAGTAGGGAAGTAAACCCAACCCTCTACAAGAGCATGGTTGGAAGTCTCATGTACTTGACAACAACTAGGATTGATTTGATGTATGTTGTAAGCCTGATTTCTAGGTTCATGGAGAAGCCTAAGGACACACATTGACAAGCAGGAAAGAGGATCCTGAGGTATGTCAATGGCACAACAGGTTATGGCATTTTGTATGATGTTTCTGATGAGTTTAAGTTGGCTGGTTTCACGAATAATGATTGGACAAGAAGTGTAGATGACCGAAAGAGCACATTTGGCTATGTATTTCACATGGGTTCAAACGTGATATCATGGGCATCCAAGACGCAGCCCATTGTTTCTCTCTCTACAGCATAAGCTGAGTATATTGCAGCAAATGCAGCAGCATGTCAGGCTATTTGGTTGAGGAGGATCCTTGTAGACTTGTATGACCAGCAAGAAGATGGTACAACCATTTATTGTGACAATGTTTCCCCAATAGCCCTGACAAAGAATCTAGTCTTCCACGGACGAAGAAAGCACATTGAGATCCGTTATCACTTCATAAGGGAGTTGGTAGAATGTAGAGAGATTGAGTTGCAATATTGCAGATCCGAGCAACAGCTCGCTGACATATTCACAAAGGCATTGCTAAAAGATACTTTTGAACGCCTAAGAGATAGGCTAGGCATTATGGACAGCTCTAGAGGTGTGCAGCCCTGGAAAGAGGACAACTATGGAGGTGTGCAGTCCTACAAAGAGGATAGCTCCAGAGGTTCAAATCTGGAAAGACAGCAGGAGAGCTCTAGAGGTTCAACTCTGGAAGGTATGTGCAGCTCCGAAGATGCTCCAGAGATGCAGAAAAGGAACTCCCGAGTTGCAGAGAGTCAGCTCCGAAGATGCTTCAGAGACGTTGAAGCAGAGAGTCAGCTAGAGAGATGCAGACAGGCAGCTCTGGAGATGTAGAGGGCAGCTCTGAAGATGATGCAGTATAACAGAAAGTGCTTCAGAGATCTACTCCAGAAAGGGAAATGGATAAGTATAACTCTGGAGATCTGTTTCAGAATGAAAGTTGCTATTTGACATCTGACTTCAGATTAAGGGGGAGTGTTGGAAAAATTAATCTTCCGTCAGTATTCATTTAATGATGTCTGCCCTGCATTAGACCTAGGGATCTCTCGCATCTTTCCTCAGCACCGTTGGCCTACCAGAAGTTAATGAGGTAAGTGAATTTGAAAGAGGTTGAGCACCCATTTTGTTGGGTATGAAACAAGAGACAAAAAGGAGGGAAGTGAGTTGTCGACATAGAGACAAAAGCAGAAGTTGAACCTGCAGTAGCAGAGAAGAACTGAAGAGGAGAATGTTCTTGTAGAGAACAGCAGAAGGAGATTAAGAGAACATCAGAGATAGGAATGTTGCAGTAGCAACAGTAAAGCAGCTACGGAGTTCCAGGCAGCTCCAGAAATAGTGTGCAGCTCCAGAGATTGGGGCAGAATATGAAAAATAGAGCATCAGATCTGTCATAGTAATGTGTAAGATATTTTGAATGTAATCTAGAAAGAAGAAAATATATAAAATTTATATTGCTGTCTCTTTTGTGTTTTGTCTCCTCTGTATTTGTTTTATTCTGTCCATTAGATTGCTGTAGCATTTGGTTTTGTATTTTCTGGTGGCCATTGTCTTGCCTCCCCTGCTCTCCCCCTGTTTTCTGCCAACATGAATGACTACGATGGATTTCATCATCTTGCACACCTGCTCGATGAATCTGAGCCGCCGATGTCACTTGCATGACGGTTCACCTCACAATCAAAAATTTGTACAATAATCAATTCATTTTAATGTTTGAAACCATTCACATAAATCACCAAGGATATTAATGCTTAATTTTTTCCTTGCCTTTAAACTAAATCATCTCTTGGTCAACATTCGCGATAAATTCAAATAAACAAGAGCATTTGGCCATACCTTTACATGAACTCTCCTTAAAATTTCTAAATATTCTTTATATTGGAGAATTAGTAAAATTTTTCTATATTTTAAGTATATTATACACTTTTTCAGAAATCCTGCTATATTAGAAATCTTGCTATGTTTTTCTGTTTGCATAATAAGTTATAGAAATATTTTGAGGTATGCTTGAAAATTTGCGCTATGCTAAAGAAAAATACTTGGAGAAAACAGGAATCCCAAAGATTTGAAAAATACTTGAAGAAAACAGGAATCCCAAAGATTTGAAAAATACTTGAAGAAAACAGGAATCCGAAAGCTTAGATTTGAATGTTGAAAGAAAAATACCTCTGGAAAACAGGAATAGGAAACCAAAGCATTCCCTTTAAATATTTTTTTCGAAACTTCTATAAAATCCTTCACACCTGAAAACTCAACATAATCTTGCAAATTTGAAGCAGAAGAAATCTGGTCATAAAGGCAAGCTAATATTTAATAGCTACCAGGACTTAATTTAGAATATCAATAATAAATGTCAAAATAAGAAATATATTTAATGGGAATGCATCTGATTTTTAAATTTAAGGATTTTTTTGTTTTTTGTTTTTTAGAAGATTGGAATCTTACAAGGAATCTTAAAATCTTTGAACTCTTCAACTCCACCCCTTTGAAGGCCTCTAAAGTAAATACCTGCACAACAAAAGTTGGTCATCATAATCGCCTTGTCCAAATAAAACTGAATCAATTTCGTCATATGTGGAACCCGCGTAGAGAAAATAATAACCATGTAAATAAATTTCGTCATATGTAGACACCGCGTAGAGAAAATTGTGTGGACTGTGTTGATGGGGTCCTTTACCCATGGAATCTGTGTGCATCCGCACCTTATTTCTACTTTCTCTCTTTGTTCACCGTCTTACCATTCTCTTCTATCATTTCTAACCCTGCGTTTGTTTCAGTTCCTCTTCAATTTAATTTCATGGCAACGGCAAATGAGATTATCAGTGGCTTTGAATATTGAAAGTGAAACTATGGACTCTTTTAAATTGATGTCTTTTACTCTTAAAAAGAAATTTAATGTTTGAAAATGAGAACCGCGTAAATAAATTTGTGCGGGGTCCTTTTACACGTGCTTTGAACGGAATTTCGTCAAATGTGGAAACGGGGGAGAGAAATTTGTGTGGTCTGAGTTGATGGGGTCCTTTACCCATGGAATCTGTGCACATTATATCTACTACTTTCAGTCTTACCATTCTCTTCTATCCTTTCTACCCCTGCGTTTGTTTGGGGTAATCAGTTCCTCTTCAATTCAATTTCATGGCAACCGCAAAAGAGATTAACAGTGCCTTTCACAAAATTCTGCCGCCATCTGCATTTGCATCATCTTCAACGCCAACAAAAAGGGTGCCATACGATGTATTCATAAACCATCGTGGTCCTGACACCAAGCAAACGCTGGCAGCCTCTATCTACCGTACCCTCAAACTCATGGGACTTCAAGTTTTCTTAGATGAATCAGAGCTTCAACTGGGCGATTCCATACCATCTGAAATACAAGATGCCATGACTACTTCTTTCCTTCATATTGCTGTACTTTCTCCGAGATATGCAGAATCCACTTGGTGTTTGGCCGAGTTATCATTTATACTCAAAACCAACAAGAAAATTATTCCCGTCTTTTGCAATGTTGATCCCAGTGATATCCATTGGATTTGTAAAGGAAAAGGAATCTATGCTAAAGCATTTTCCGAGCATGAAGCCAAGGCCAGATATGCTTCAGAAACGCTCCAGGATTGGAAAATGGCGCTGCAAAAGGTTTCATATGTTAAAGGCTTCATTGTCAAGAATGATGAGTAAGTATCAAATACTCTCTTCCTTTTGTCACATGTTATGACATATTGTATCTCAGAATACAACATAGTAGTTCTACAATGGAATCTCTTCTCTTTTTAGCATAGATTGGAAAGATTTATTATCAAATCCAAATCTGATTTAAAGTTTTCATCTCGGTATACTTACTATTACATTTCGTCAATTTTATTTGATTTATAAGGTAGATGTTATTTTTATGAGCTACTTCCCCCTTTAAAGAAATTAAATTTAAGTTCAAACCCTTGTCGCCCCTGTTTCAAACGATCTGCAGAGGAGGTGTCCTTCATAGGCCCGAAGTAGGGTCAATTTTTGAACAGAAGGCTCATTTTTTTGTGCAGAGAAAATTGTCCCTGTTTAGGCCGATTTCTTCCCTGAAGGTGTCCATCTTTGTCCATTAGAGGTCTGATACTGTCACACTAGAAGGGCGATCCTTGTCCATCTTTGTCCATTAGAGGTCTGATCTGTCACACTAGAAGGGCGATCCTGCAGAAAGGAAGTGCAATCCTCCTCAGAAGGAGGCGTAACTGAACAGAGGCTGCAAGGCTCTGGTGTGCAAGAAGCCATTTTGGCCGCCATAGCCTTTTTTTGGCCGCTTCTTCCTCTAAGCGCCGCCATTATTCTTGGCCGCCCCTGCTTTGTGAAGTATTTTATATCCTACAATCTTCGCCGCCCCTGCACCTCATCTGGCCACCATTTCCTGGACGCCCCTTTGCCCTGTTTTTTGCGTGCTGGAAATTTTGCCCTAAACCTAATTTTCCCCCTTCTCAAAATTTTGCCTTCTTTATGTTTTTTGAAAGTATTTAAAATTTAAAATTATGTTGTCAAGTGTTGAACATAGGAAATTTTTTCTTTCATTTAAAAGCATTTAAAATTGTGTTTTTTTTAATGTTAAAACAAGGGGGGTCTATCAAATTTTGGGGAAAATTGTTTTAAGGAGGAATTAATTATTTAGTTAGTCTTGTATGTTTGACTTGGAAGACGAAGGGTGAGGCCCGGATTGACATGAGGTCAATTTCCCCTCGAAAACCAAACTACCCTCTTCTTCACTCCTTGCCGATTCCAACGAGTAGTTGGAAGGCTAGCTTCACTCAAGGCATAGGCATATTTTTGCTTTTTAGTGCAAATGTATTAAAATAGGCCTCTTTTATGGGAAATTTGTTTGTGTTATAACTTGGTAGCTCAAACTTGAGTGTTGTTTTTTTCAAAAGTTAATATTTTCACATTTCCCATCTATTGGACCTTGTTGCATTGTAAAATACAATAACTTATAAACTTCCAAAACTGGGGATCACCTAATACTAAATCATGGGGTGTTTCATAATGTGTTGATTTTTATTATCTAAAGGAGTTAACATGTTCTTAATCATGGGATATGATACTCACTCTTCTGTAATCAACCTAAACAAGGGTAATTATAAGTTTTGGTGTGATGGCGTCTTGAAACATTTCAAGTACCATAATCTCATGCCATATCTATATGGACTTATCCTTGAACTAGGTAAACAATCTCAAAAGAATAAGTGGTTTAATACCTGTGACCATATTGTTGGATTAATCAGTTTGCATATACTAGATGTTGCTTTGTATGCCATCATTGAATGTCCACATGAATTATGGATCAAAGTCTGGGAGATATATGGAGACTCAAATATATTCTTCATTCCCGCATGATCTTGCTATGATCACAAATAATATTCCACATCATGATACAGATATAGAATGTCTAGTTGACATAGAGGAAATAATCATTCCTACACCGTCTACTATTGTTTCATCAGATTTTAGAGTCACTTCTTTGAGAGCTTCTAGTACTTCCTTGCAGCAAGATAAATATATCAATCTTCCTAGCATTGTTGATTGGGACAAATTTCTACCGGACATTGATTGTCTCTTTGTAGAGTCTTGCATTGTTGGTTTGGAAGCACACATTGAGGACATCAGTCTTCTCTTTGATGACAGTTTCGATGAAGTTGCATCAGCATTATCCTCTTTAGATATTCATGCTCTACATTCGTCTACACATGGTTCTGGATTGTCATCATCTTCATCTATTAGGCATGCACCTAATATGATTATGGCATCCTTCAACATCGACATGGGGACATCTGAGCAATCTTCGAAGACATCAAAATGGGCATCATCATCCTTGAATCAACTTCAACACGATTCAAGAACATACATACATCTTCCTACACATTCCTATTCAAAATGGGGAGATATCCTACATGGGTAAATACATGTGGTGTTAAGGGTTCTTAGGTGTCTACTTAGGAGTCCTAGTTTGGTTGAGTCAACTCGCCACCTCTAGCATGTTTTGTGGAGATAACCCGACACCTCTAGTGGAATGTTGAAGTCGACATATGATTCGACTCAACCTCTTCACCTATCTGTACACACCTTGTTTATAATCTACTACACTTTGTATTTGATGCCAATGTTCTCTTAGTCGATCCTTAGTTCTAATAAAACCTATAGATAGATCAACTTAACAATAATAAATAAGGCTCAAAGACAACATACAATCATGTAGTGGACTTAGAATGCCATCTATTTATGTAAATGATCTAAAAGTGTTGCTAGTATGCTCTCATTAAGGCTCTTGGTTATTCTCTCGTGATGATGTATAAGTGTTGCTTGTTGTTTTCTAGGAGATTTTAAAATAAATGAGTGGATGCCCTTAAATACAACAACATAGTGCATAAATCCACATAAAATTATGCTAGGTCATCAAACAATTACTAGTCGAATAAGTAAACTTGGGCCCATTTTGAATTTTAAAATTTAGTAGTTTAGCTCCACAACTCTAGAGATGAGCCAGATCACTTTTGCACTCATGGATGTGACCTAGGGTGGAAAATAATAAATTTGGGAATCAAGGCCAATTTTCTAGAGATAAACTATGCTAATGAGACTTAGAGATAATAATTTATGAGCCAAATTCATTCAAGAAAATGTCACTTGTAAACTTATCATTGCATAAGAATATTCTAATAGAAGTGAACTCAAAACATAACGTCCAAAAGGGCACATGAATGTAATTTTCATCATTATATACTATTAAAATATTATAAAATGTTGTTCAATTACTATACTAAACCTTATCTTATTCACACATATGCTAGGTGGGAATTTATGCTAAAAGCTTAAAAATAATCATAACAATAAAACAAATTCACTTTACAAAATGTGACAACTTCGAAATACTTTAATTGATATTATGCAAAATCAAAACCATAATTTATATTTAATAATTATTATGATTTTAAGAGTCAAAGTATTTTTAGATCTTTTGTGATATAATTAAGGACAAGTCGTTAAATGAATGAAATCTTTGTCCTTGCAAAAACACTAAAACCAAAAACTTACATCTTACAAACTCCTAATAAAAATCACTTAAGAAAACACAACTTTCATAAATTTAATTTTGAGAATAGAAACACATCAATAATCCATCACAAAACTAAGGTTTTCACAATGCAACATTGGATTTTGACTCAACAATCTATTGGAATAATAAACAAGTCTTGCTAGAGATTTTGGCATACTTTCCCATTACAGATATAGCAATCAACATCTAGAAACTGACAAACATTAGCAACACCACTACTTAAGGAAATTTTGATTGGGGTTCTCCTTGCAAACTCAACATTTCAACTTAGAAAACAACATACACATGCCACAAAGCACATATTCTATTAACATTCAATCTCCATACTCAAGCTTCCTAGAAATCTACAAACATAGAAGAAACTCCATGCTCCTTCTTTCTACCTATTGATCCTCTCTCTAGAAGCTAAATCTCCTTCAATTTCCAAGCATTATATGTAGTTTTCATCCTCCAAAAATATGCATATTTATATCTATTGCCCTCCCTATGCAGAATTTTTTTCTTCAGAGTTACAACACCAAAGATGGAGTGACCAAGTTTGTATGCATGCAATTTGGTCAAGTGTAATGCCCTTGTGTAAGATATTTTCTTACAATAGCTAAAAATATCCCAATTGGAATAGCCTTCTAAATGCAACATTATTGTTTGGTTGAATATTCTCTTTAATGCAGCCCCCACATAATGAGGTATCATAATAACCTCTTTCATAATGATGCATCATAGATTATCTTTAAACAAGTTACAAGTGTTTAGAAATTAAATATTCTCTTCCCATGTCCTAGTGTGCCATACCAATTACCACTACATGAGATTTTAATCAATGATTTTAAAAAAGATGCCTTGTATTTAATCCCAAGGGGTTTCATGATTCATTATTTAACAATTAATCTAGGAAAATACAAAAGCAAAAGAAAATATATTTTATGTTGATGTTTATTGCTCAAACCTTTAGATACTCCTACATCAAACATCCCAAGTAAGTGTTTGTGAGCATAGTGCTACAAATAAAGGATGAGTGGTAAAACCACTCTTTAAATCTGCACACAAATTGGAGTGTGCCCCATCACATGATAGAGGTTCCTCAAAACAAAATAGTCCTCTTCCTTCACCTCTTCTAGATTTTAGCTTGGCCATATCCTAGCCTCTGTTAAGTTTTGTCCTCTAACCCACTCCCAAACTCCTTGTAGGTCTCTATGCACCAAAATCTAACCATCACCTCTAATTTCTTCTCCTCCATTCTCTCTACATTGTAGAATCCCTCTAATGTGCATTCACTCACCTCTATCCATGGATCCTTACATCCATATTAATGTAGCATTTCAAATAATATAGACTTAACTCAAAAGCCAAAATGTACAAGATAAATAAATTATTGACACACAAGGGTGAATCTAAACCCCAATCAGATCTAAGTTGAAAGATATGTTGTTGAAACTAATTAGATCCTTAGATAAGATCAAAGAAAAATGTAAGGGGAAGGTAAGGTTGGGTCTGGGAGTGTTGGATCACCAAAAATATAAGTGTTAAATAAGCCTTACTAAATATTTACCTTAGACTAATTAATAAATATGAATGAACAACAAATTAACCTAGATCAAAGAGTTGAGACTCAATTATATTGAAATAAATGAAAATTAAATAGGAAGATAGAGTGGCTTAGCTCTATAATTAATATTGGAATAATGTTGATGTCATGTAGAAGTGATTCACCACATTTTGGAACTTTGTTTCTATCAATATGATAATTATGTTCAAGAAATCCAAACTATCATAGAAAAATATAGTGGGTTGATCTTGTAGGGCTCAAGATTGATCTGAAGTTGCTCAAAAATGACTTGACATGCAAATATGATCTCTAAGAGGCATGAGTAATCTAATAGAATGGTGACTCTTAAAAATTGTGCAACTCAATCTTTTATGATCTCTACATAGTCAAGATGATGTTTATAAAGACCATTACGAAGTTTGTTGACTCACATGGATCGATTTCTTTGAGGTTAAACCCCTTTGTAAACCTATTCAATGGTAATGAGCAAGATAAAGGACATCATATGCAAATATGTAGATGACTTAGGGTGATGATGTAAATTAGGATTCTTTTCTAATCTCCCAAATCAATCTTTGCTCTAATGATTTTGTTTTTGTCTCCCATGGCATGAAATTAAAAGTTCAATGAATGTCTTTAAAAACCATTTCATAACATGTCACACTAACACAAGAGTGTGCCACTTGTTATATTATTGCATTAAATCTTTCTTGTAAAGCTGGACACAAAGCTAAATACAAAATAGCATAATATACTAATATCACCATTATTAATAAATATTCTTTTTTAAAGTTAATATTTATAAGGTCTTTATTTTCTTCTTTTAAATTATGAAATAATTTTATCTTTACAATGCACTTTTAAATGTTTTATAAAGCTGTTTGCATTTTGTAAAGCCTCTCTTTCCTTAAAATATGAAAGGTTTTTATTTCTTTACTTTGTATTTTCTAATTTTATTTTAAAGGGCATTAAACATTGCTTGTATATAAAACATGTCATTATTTTTATTATTAACCATATCCTTTCACTTTATATGGGTAATTGATTTTTGTCTATCAGTTAAAAATATGTTAAATAAATTTTATTAATTAAAGTTTAAGAATTGTTTTAGAGGAAATTAACTTGGGTGACTTTTTAAAAAACTGTTTTTTTATAGTGATGAAGGAATGTTGAAGAATATTGTAAATTACATATTGAAGCACCCTAAAAAGATTTCATTGGTGGCGGCCAAACATCCTGTGGGTCTTGATGAAACATTACAAGATTTTGAAAGAAGTGTATTAGAATCTTCTGAAAAGGTAAAAATTGTGGGGATTATTGGTATGGGTGGAAGTGGAAAATCCACCCTAGCAAAAGAATATTACAACAAGAAAAGATTTTCCATCTACAGATGCAGTTTTGTTTGCAATGTGCGAGATACATCAGCTAAAAACTTGCATGAAAAGCAGAAAAAAATGTTCCAAGACCTTGGTGGGTCAAAAGATATATCATTTGATAATGTAGAAGAAGGAAAAACAATCCTCGCAGAACATCTGAAATATGTTCAGGTATTTATTATCTTGGATGATGTAGATCATCTAGATCAATTAGATTCTCTATTGCCAGCAAAAGATAGTCTTGAACAGGGTAGTGTGATAGTGGTCACAAGCCGAGATTTTGGCATTCTAACATCCTGGGGAATCTCTTCTAATTCAATTTACAAGATGAAAAAATTAAAACTTGAATATGCTATGGAACTCTTTTGCTGGCATGCTTTCCTACAACCCTCTCCACTGAATGAATTTGAATATCTTATTAAAAGGTTTTTAGAAGTCTGCAAAGGATTGCCCTTATCCCTCAAGGTGTTAGGAGGACTTGTACATGGAAAGTCCAAAGAATATTGGGATGCTCAATTAAATAAAATATCCAGATTATTGCCCGGAGACATTAAAGACATACTAAAAGTGAGCTTTGATGCACTAGATGAGGAAGACAGAGAGATATTTTTAGATATATCTTTTTTCTTCATAGGAACAGAAACACATTCGGCCATCACATTGTGGGAAGGGTCCGGATGGAGTGGGGTGTGTAGTTTGGTAACACTAGTGAATAAGTGTTTGGTTGAGATAGATGGGAGAAACTGCATAAGAATGCATGATCAGCTGAGGGATCTGGGAAAAGAAATTGCAAAGACATGGTCACCGTACCGCCTTTGGTTACCGCAGCAAATTAAGCACATTGAGACACAGGGGCAGGTGAGTTTAATATCATGTTTTATATGTTTCTGATATTTCAATAACGAAATTTTGTTCGTAGGCTACTTGTTTTTGTAAGCTCACTGCTTTTTATATTTTTCCATCTAGGAAAGCGTGCTGATTCGCGGAATTAAAGCGGAAACGGATGAGTTTTATGGAGAGTGCATGGAGCTTGTGAGAGGATCAGGTAGAAGGTTTAAGCGGGGTTTAGAAATCCTCGATGTTGCAAACAATTATTTTACAGAAGAGTTGGCAACACTTGCAGCAGGCATTATCTGGCTGCGATGGGTCAACTTTCCGCATACAACTCTTCAGTCATGGATTTCATTGAAGAAGCTGAGATTTTTAGAGCTTCGTGAGGCTTACAAATTAGAACAACTGTGGAGCGAGACTGCCGATGTAAGTATCTTCCTTTTCTTTATTGTTATTTATGCAGCCAGACATTAAATCTCTTTTAGTTGTTGAAGGGTCTTGCCTTGTTATTTATGCAGCCTCCTGTTCAGTTGAGAGAGCTGAAAATCATTCATGCTGGAAGTTTCCAGAGATTTCCGAGGTCAATAGGATTCCTAAAACATTTGAAAAAGATATCCTTTGACTCAAACGGAGCTCCTATCGAAGGTTTACCAGAAGAGTTTTGCCGTCTCCAATCGCTGGAGTACCTCGAGTTAAGTGGATGTCACAAGTTAAAATCGCTGCCTAGCAACTTCGGCGATTTGACAAATTTGCGATATCTATATTTGACAGAATGCAGTGAGATCGAAGCTCTACCAGAAGAGTTTTGTAGCCTCCAATCGCTGCAGCACCTGGAGTTAAATGGATGTTATAAGCTGAAATCCCTGCCGAGCAAGTTGGGCAATTTGACAAATCTGCAGGGTCTAGATTTCAGACAATGCTCCGAGCTCACCTTGCTGTCGGAAACACTTGCGCAGCTTGCTAGCCTTCAATATCTGATGATTGACCGCTGCGCCCTCACAGAATTGGTTATCCTTTCTTCATCTTCATTGTACAGCCTGAGATATTTAAGACTATCGTGTTGTCCTGTGTCCAGGATATCAATCTCTCCACAATGTTGCCCCAGCCTGGAATACCTAGTACTTGGCCTCAGTCACCACTTAGTAGAGATCGATAGCTTGCCAATATCACTCGAGGGCTTACATTTGATGAGTTGTCCAAATCTGAAAAGCATAAACAGTAATTGTGGTCTGGCAGAGCTAAAGCAACTGTTTATATGGGATTGTGGGGAGCTTAAGAAAATAGAAGGATTTGAAAATTGCAGGTCACTGGAGATGTTGTTAACAAATACTTGGAGGGAGTTGCCAGTCATTCAAAGTCTGAAGCATATGGAAACTTTGAGGAGACACTCGCTCCCAGCACAATTTCGCATATCAGGATTTGATTTTTGCCATCCAAATGTAATAATAGTTTTAAGATATTTGACCTTATTATTATGTAACAAGTGTTTATTGGTTGATTATATTGTATAAACTTCTTTCTTGCAGAATTGGCCAAGGGAATGTATAATGTGGACAGCACCTGGCGTGGAGGCGATTGTGAAGTCTTGTAGCTTTCCTGGTCTCACTTTGGTTGACTCGTGCGGACGGGAGAAGACGTTTACCTTTTCGCAGAGGCGTTCCTCCAACGAGGCGTCGATCGTGTGCTTTGATTTAAAATCCGCGTCCGATCTCATCCATCCAACTCTGCGGACGGATTGTGGACTCTGCTCTCGTATGAAGGTGAAAGAAGGAAAATGGGTATGGATTGGTGTTTTCACCCAATCTTCTCCCGTAGGAAGGGAAGTTCAGTTCGAGTTATGGACATCCTCCTCTCTTTATAATGGAATGTTACAAGTTGATGGGGTAGACACGGGAATGTTCGCCATGGGTGAGGAAAAGAGTGTCGTTGATGCTTTTTATGAATTATTGCAACATTTGGGAAAAACTAGGTGACACTTATGAGAATAGATCAATAATAAAGTAGGTGACACTTATGAGAATACATCAATAATAATAAATTTGAGTAATTATATGGGAAGTATAAATTATTTTAAGAATATATATTATTGTAAATTATATATATTTAATTATTTGAAATGTATGTAATGTAAATTAAATTTTATTATTGTGTTTTTTAATATAAATTAAATTATTTTTTATTGAAGAATATTTATGTTATGTATTCAATTAAGTTAGAGTTGTTTTTAAATATCATTCACTTCAACAATCAAAGGTCAATTTTGGCCAATAAAAATAGGACAAATATTTACTACTTTTTGTTGTGAATGAGATGTGAAATTAATATTGGCTATTTGACCATTGAAGTGGATGATATTTAAGTAGAGTGTTAAGTTAGTGGGTATGAATATGTGGGAATATAGAAATATAATGTTTTTTAAAGCAACAATTTTTTCAGCAGAAACATGGTCGATTATGTTAGATTGTCATTGTTGTATTTATTAAAAGAGTAGAGCATGTGAAAGGCAATAGGTTTGAACAAATTCCTTTTAGACACATGTTTTTTGTGAAGGAATCTCATTTCAACAAAAATATTTTAGTATCTTTTATCTTATTATAAATCTTAAAATGAGTCTTGTTAGGATACACCATTGTTGTTGTTATTGTAGCAGTGGATTTTGCATTACTAAGATAATGAGTGATGTGTGGAAGTTTTAAAGAAATGTTTCAAAACAACACCAGAGAAGTGAAGATATCAATTATTTTCTTAGTTATTGATGGTGTATGCATAAAAATATAGATTTCATTGAAAGATTTAAACTATTGTAAAAACCCTAAATTTATATCAAAATGCACCAACAAAAGATTAACGATAAGCACTATTGATAAACAAACTTAAATGGATGTTACCGATTTGAAATTTGAAATGTGGTTGCTCTTGAATTGCATAACTCCGTTATAAAAATTGCCAAGAGGAATAAATGATGGATGAAATTGATTTTTATAAAGTTGCGTAGAAATTGGTTCGGGTAGTTAAATGGATTTTTGGTTCGGTGAACGGTAAGGTAGGTAAAAGGTGGTTAGGGTTTTTAACGAGTTTTTGAATTGTTATGAATGGGTTTAGGTTTAATTTAAATAATAAATTTAATTTATTAATTTATTATTTTTGGGAGGATAAAAGGTGAAAAGGATTTAATTAATGGATTAAATAATAAATTAAATTTATTAATTAATCTATTATTTGTGGGAAAAGTTTAAGGAATAGTTAATTAATTAATTAAAATTAATTAAATTTCCTAGGATTATAATGGAATAGAATTTATGGTCAATTTTTGATGTCTACATTTTGCCCCTCTTTGAGACGATGTTGCGAAGTGATGTCGTTTCAAAGAAGATTAAAACATAGGTTTTTGGATTTAGATTTTGGGATAGGCTAGGGTTCATAGGGGGCTGATAAAAATGAAGGATTAGGGTTCACATGGGGCTCATAAAAATGAAGGATTGGTAGATGATGCCCCCTCAAGAGGATATGCAGGGACGAAGGAGATGGATAGGCTCTTGAAAAAGGAAATGAAAGGAAGGAGGTGGAGTTATGCTAATAAAATGTTTGAGCAACCTGATGTTTGATATAGCACCTGACAGTATGCACCAAGGTATAAAAACCAGGGTGACAATGTGTCAAATGCAGAAAAAGGAGTAAAGTCACAAGCAAACATATGCTTAAGGGCACCATGATATGAAAGACCATGATGACGTTGTGGCAGGTATGTTGCAAGGACTGAGAATAGACACAAAACAACAATGAGTCAACACACACCAGAAAAACAAGCAAGACATGCATACATAATGTTGCCCCAAGTAAAAAAAAAGCCAATCATGAACCAAAAGACTTAATCATGACATAAGTGACGAAGCTAGTGAGATCTCAAACCAAAGATTAATACAATAAATGGATAAGTGCTTGCTGTGGGAATGATATATCCTTGGATAAGGCAAGGATGTGATAAGGTAAGTAAAGGATGGTTTGGCATGACGAAGCCACAACTTGGTTAGTGTGGTCAAGATCAAATCGCTAGATGTTGAGTTGTGCAAGTTTGTCTAAGAGTATCAAAGTGTTTTTGAAATATGGCTTGGATTGTGCGAGTGTCAAAAATTGGGTTGTGTTTGTGTTGTTTGAATTTTTGTGTTTTTATGAATTTGAACGATTTGATGGAGGGGAAGGATGAGGATGCGGTGTTGAAAACTTTATTATGGGATTGCATGAGATTGGAAATGTAGATGAACTCAAGAGTATATTATGAGGAACTCAAAGGTACCAAGACACATAGACCTACACAAGTGGACAAAAGAATACTAGGATGGGATTATGTGGAGGAATGGGAAAAGACTAATGAAAACAACTGGTGATAACAAAATGTAGAATAGATGGTAAGACAATGCAATATGACCAGATGACACTAAGTAGATGTGTATTGCAAGATATGGATGGGGGCTAAAGGGAGGATAGATTTTATTATGGATGGGAGATAGATGATGGAGTGATGGGTGATGTGAAAAGCTACCTAAAGGATGGTGGGGATAGCTTGAATTGTCTACACATGGTGCTTGTGAATAGGTTTTCACCATAGTACTTATCTAGGGCGCCACCGAAGTGGTTTTCACCATTGGATGATTTTTTTTTGGTTTTTTTTTAAATTTTTTAATTATATAATTATGTA
The DNA here is from genome assembly GCA_027924645.1 of Cunninghamia lanceolata. NCBI lineage: Eukaryota > Viridiplantae > Streptophyta > Pinopsida > Cupressales > Cupressaceae > Cunninghamia > Cunninghamia lanceolata. Next base: position 5,258,477 of record BSBN01000859.1, on the reverse strand, counting down.
TATATATATATATAATTGGGATACTCCGAGTCAAGTATAAAACTATTTGAGATGGGCTATGTTGATAGGTTCTTCCAAAGGTTGACCTTCCGGAGTGGAAAGTTAGTAAGCTCTTGATCCATAGCTCTTGATTACGACAAAAGGTCCCAACCAGTTTGATTCAAACTTCCCTCTCTTTGTACAATCAGCAAGATTTCTTTGATTTTCTAGTAAAACAAGATCTCCAAGTTCAAATTTGCGAGACTTCATTTTCTTGTTGTAACCTCGGCATAGGCAATTTTGATAATCTTTTAGATGATTAAGAGCTGTAAGTAGATTCTCGTCTAATAGTTCAAGCTCTTGTAATCTTGACACATGATATTCTTCATCTAAAACTAAATTTTGTAATGATACTCGTAAGGATGGGAGCTCGATCTTAATGGGTAAAATAGCTTTTGAACCATATACCAAGGAATAAGGTGTGGCACCAGTAGGAGTGTAGATACTGGTTTGAGAAGCCCAAAGAGCAAGATGGAGTTGCAAGTACCAATCACAGCCAGCATCATTCACCATTTTCTTCAGGATTTTCAAAAGAGTCTTATTAGTTGCTTCAGCTTGGCCATTGCTTTGTGGATAATAGGGAGTGGAAAAGTGACGGATCTTGAATTTGTTGCAAAGTTCTTTGACATCTTGATTCTTAAATGGGGAACCATTATCTATGACTATAGCTTGAGGAATACCATAGCGGCAAATGATATATTGGAAGATGAACTTAGATATTTGCTTTCCGGTTATGTAAGTAAGCAGAATTGCTTCAACCCATTTAGTGAAGTATTCGATAGCAGTGATAATAAATTTGTGACCATTTGAGGAAGATGGATGTATTTTTCTAATGAGATCAAGCCCTCATTGTGAGAATGGCCATGGAGTAGTGATAGTTTGCAGTTCTTGTGCTGGTACATGAATTAGATCGCTATGTTGCTGACAAGGTACACATTTCTTGACAAAATCATGTGCATCTTACTCCATAGTGGGCCAGTAATATCCTGTATGAAGCAATTTCTTGACTAAGGAAGGACCACTAGAATGAGCACCACAGATGCTTTCATGTATCTCATGCAAGGCAGTTTGGGCTTCTTCCAGGTTAAGACATTTAGGAAGGACACCATCTAGTGACCTTCAATAAAGCATGTCACCGAGGAGGACATATTGGGAGGAACGGCAAATGAAGGAGCGACGTTGGGATTTGGAAAGATTTGGCAGGATGATTTGGCTATAAAGGTAATTGTAGATCTCATTGAACCAAGTGGAGTTAGGACCAACAATATCACATACCAACTCTAATTCTGGGATATTGAAAGCTGGTATAAACAACTGTTCTATTAGGAATTCAATTTTGTGATCATTTCTAGGCATCTCTATCATTGAACCAATTGTGGCCATAGCATCAGCAGCTTTGTTGTGAAGCCTTGAGATCTATTCAAATGTGATCTTGTTGAAATATGTTTTGAATGTATCAACTTGTTTGTTATATGGCATTAATTTTTCATCCTTTGTCTAATATTCATTGTTTACTTGCTTGATCACTAGTTGAGAATCCCCATGAACTTGTAAGTCTTTGATATTCTAGGTTATAGTCAATTTCAATCTTTTTATTAGTGCTTCATATTTGGTGATGTTGTTTGTACATGGAAATTGAATGTGAAATGATTTTGGTATATAATCACCTTGAGGTGTAACAAAGAGTATTCTAGCTCCAGAGCCACGTTGAGTATGAGAACCATCAAAATATAATTGCCAAGAGGGAATAGTTTCGATGTCCAAGATTGATTCCTTAGAAAATTATGTTACCATTGGATGATTTGATTCTACATGTGCTTCTACCAATTGATCTGCTATTATTTGTCATTTTATAGCTTTTCTATCAATGTATTCAATGCCAAATTTGCTAAGCATCATCACCCATTTTTCCATACAACCAGTTAAAGCTGCTCTAGATAGTAGATATTTGAGAGGGTCTATATTTGATATAAGCTTAGTTTGATGACTCAACATGTAATGCCTAATCTTTTGTGATGCAAAGACAACTGCGAGACATGCCTTTTCAATAGATGAATAATTCAATTCATAGCCCATCAAGGTTCTACTGATATAATAGATTGCTCGTTCTTTACCATTATCATTATTTTGTGCTAAAAGAGCCCCTAATGCTACTGAAGTTGTTGAGATATATAAAATAAGGGGTTTTCCATGAATAGGTGGTGCCAACATAGGGGGAGATCCCAAGTACTCTTTAAGTTTATCAAATGCTTCTTGGCAGTTTTGATCCCAAATAAAATGTGTGTTTTTCTTCAATAGGTGAGTAAATGGTTGACACTTGTCTGTAAGCTGAGAGATAAACCTCCTTATGGATTGTAATTTTCCTTGAAAAGATCTGAGTTGTTTTAGATTTTTAGGAGAAGGCATTTCCATTATAGCTTTGACTTTTGCTGGATCAACTTCAATTCCTCTTTTGGACATGATATAACCTAAGAGTTTTCTAGATGTTACTCCAAATACACACTTCTTAGGATTCAACCTGACATTGTACTTTTCAAGATGATCAAAAATATTTTCCAAAACATATAGGTGACCCTCTCTAGTTTTTGATTTGGCTAGTATGTCATCTACATAATCTTCCATCTGTTTGTGAAGCATATCATGAAAAATAACAGTCATTGCTCTTTGATATGTGGCTCTGGCATTTTTTAGACAAAAGGACATGACAAGCCAATAATATGTTCCCCAAACAAAAATGAAAGAGGTTTTGTGTTGATCTTCTTCAGCTATTCTAATCTGGTTATACCCAGAAAATCCATCCATCAATGATAGCATCTCATGTCTAGCTGTTAGATCTACTATGATATCAATGTTTGGTAACAGAAAATCATCTTTTGGACAAGCTTTGTTGATGTCTCTAAAATCATTACAAACTCTGATGGTTCCATTTGGCTTGGCTACAGGTACAATGTTTGAGATCCACTTAGGATAATCTATCAGTTTGATGAAACTAACTGCCAAGAGCTTTTCTAACTCTACTTTGACCATTAAGGCAATTTTGGGATGCATCTTTCTCAATTTTTTCTTGATTGGTTTTGTTCCTGGATGGACTGTTAAATGATGTACTATTAGTGATGGATCTAGTCTTGGTATATGTGCATAGGACAAGGCAAAATTGATTTCCCATTTTCTAAAGAAAGAATTGAACTCGCGAGTTTCAGATTATGATAGTGACTTTTCTACATATGTGATCTTGGGTTCATTTGTAGTTCCAAGATTCATCTCTTGTGTCTATTCTATGAGTATAGTGCACTTTTCTTGGTGTGCCCCCAATATTTGAAAATTTTCAATTGCGGATGAGTAACCAAGACTTGATTAATTTGACGAGGTCACCCATAGCTCTTAGGTGAAAGAGGAAGTTCATTAATATGAAATAGAGTGTACTCCCCCACACCTTTATCACTGATCTTAGCCTTGATCTTCGGTTGGCAAGTGGATGGTGTGGATGATGAAGATGAGGTAAGGGTGGATGGGTCAATGTATTTGGATGATGGTTGGGCAACTTCATTAGTTGGGCAATAATTTTGATGCCGATAGGGGCCCTCCAATCATCTGCAATATTGAAATGGGTGAGGGTCTACTTGTATGTTAATTTCATGATCATTAAATGGGAATTTTATGCATTGGTGGTATGTGGAAGGTATGGCTCTCATGGCATGAATCCATGGATGCCCTAGAAGAATGTTGTAGGGGAGATCAAGATCTAAGACCTGACATGTAGTTTCTATTGTAATAGGACCAACCTTGATTGGGAGTCTAATTGTACCTACCGATTCTTTCACCGTCATCATAAGCTCTAATCGTAATTTGATATTTCTTGTCAATGTTCTCATCGAAGTATCCAATTTGTTTTATTAATTTGAGGGTGCATAAATTCAAAGCTGATCCACCATCTATCAGGACCCTTTTCACGATATGTTGGTTAACAATAACTTCTAGATGAAGGGCTTCGTTATGGAAATGTTCTAAAGAGGAGTTTTCTGGCTCTGTGAAGATGAGGTGAGGAGTGGATGTAAGAGCCCCCACCATAGCTTGGAATTGATCTACATCAATATCACCTAGTACTTGAGATTCTACAAGGGCTCTATCCAAGATTTGTTTGTGTTGGGGGGACATTCTTCAAAGCTCTAGGATTGAGATCTGGGCAGGTGTCGTTTTTAATTGATCCAAGATATTATATTTAGGAACATTATGGGATGAAATGGGAGGTTTTGTAGGATTCTGGGATGAAATAGGAGGTCTTGTGGGATTAGGCTGAGGAGCATTTCCCTGAACAGTGAGATGACCTCTTCATGTAGTGACATCACACTCAGGAGCTCTACCTCTAATAGTTATAACATTGACATGAGGATATGAGGCTTCAATACGGCTAACTAAGCTGTGATTACCATAGTCATAATGAACTTCATGGTGTGATGTGTTATCAACATTATTGGCTCTCTTATTTTTTTGCCCATGTGGAGAAAATGGTTCTTGGTAGTCTTTGAGCTTCTCATTGGGAGACTCATGAGGTATTTGATCTATGTTTATCTCTTCTTGATCAATTAGATCTTGGACATAATGCTTCAGTCTCATGCATGAATTAGTGGCATGGCCATTGACATGATGGTACTCACAATATTGATCTTCTCGGAACCAATGGGGTTTTGGTTGACTATCATCATAAGGTTTACCAATTTCATGAAGTTCAATCATGTTTGCTTGTTTAAGTTTCTGAAATACTGATTCAAGAGGTTCTTCTAGGTCTAAAAATTTGTGTGGTGGTCTCAGTCCTGGAAGGGTAAATTTCTTTTGTATATTTGGTGGACAATCTCATGGTGTATTATGAATTGATGAAGAATTGAGGACAAATGGTTTGTTTTGCATATTTTGAACATGTTTTGTATCAGTGATTCCATCATTCACAATGTTCTTGTTTTGATTCCAGTATCAGGATTTATCATTGTTTTGGTTATTGGAATCACGATTGTGATTATTTGTAAATTTTAATGAGACCTTTGTTGATAAGGGTTGTTTCTATCATCTTGCCTTTTGTCATGATTTCCTCAAATGAATCAAAGCATTGCACTTGTAAGTGAAACGCTAGCTCTTGATTAAGATTTTGCACAAAAATTGGAACCAGTTGTTTCTCAGGTATATGGCAAGGAAGTTGACTAACAATATGCCTCCATCTTTGTAGGAAAGAGGCAAGGATTTCTCCTCCTTTTTGTTTAGTATTATAAAGGTCTTGCATGGAGGTGTCATGTTCTATGTTGTAGGCAAAATTCTTGACAAATTCCTCTACTAGTTGTTCAAATGATTTGATGTTTCCTGTGAGACGTGAGAACCATTCAAGGGCTGACCCAGCCAGACATTTAGGAAAAAGTCTCATTAAGAATGTAGGTTCATGTCAAAATTCCATGCATGCGATACATAATTCACAAACATGATCGCGAGGGTTACCTTTTCCTTTATATTTGTCAAATTTTGGTATTTCAAGATTTTCAGGAAAAGGTATCATGATTAAAGATTTGTGAAATGGATCAAGGTATAGTTCTTCAAATGAGTAATTTTTTTGTCAAGCACCAATCTGATTATCTACAATTTGTTGGATTTTGTCTTGAATGGGTGGAGTGGTGATTGATTGATTGTGTAATTGTGTTTGGGGTGATGTTTGTGGGTGATTTTTATGTTGTGATGATGATTGGGATTATTGGGCTGATTGGAGTCTCAAATTTTGTTGTAGTGATTGGGCAAGTTGTGATAATTGGGTGAGTTGTTGTTGTAGCTAAAGGATTTGGGGATCAATGGGTTTTGAGGATGAGACATTGGTAGGATTATAGTTTTGCGAGGTTGAGGATATGGAAGTAGATACCTGGGTCGGTTGACTGTTAATGTGATGGACATGGATAGAAGAAGTTTGAGGTATGGAAACATGAGTTGTATTGGGGATTAATCGAGATGAGGGAATGTTAGAGGTTTTTGGTATAGAAGATATAGGGATAGATTGTGACATTGCTAATGGTGAAATGGAAGGGATTGCAAGAGATGACCCTAATGAAGGAAATGATGAAGATGCAAGTGATGACTAAATGGGTTGGATCATCGGGACAGATTGTGAGATCCCTAATGGTGGAATCGATGGGGGTGTAAGTGATGACCCTAATGAAGGAACTAATGAAGGTGCATGTGATGACTGAATGGGTTGGATCACGGGAGGAGAATAATTTGGAGGCATCCCCAATGTGTAAGTATGTGATGAGATAGAATAGGAGATGTTTGACATAGACATTGAAGGTGGTTGATTGTAGGAATAAAGGTATCTTGTGGTATCCCCAAGGTGAGATTTTGTGGTGATGCGATAGATTGGGAAATGTTTGACATAGCTATTGAAAGTTGTTGATGGAGAGGGAAATTAGTTTGAGCTTTGGCCTTAGCTTTTTTTGCTTTTCTTCATTCTTTTTCTCTCTCATAAATATCGTCAGGGACTCTAGCTCCACAATCGTAAAGATATTGCATATAATAATCAGGATCAGGATCCATGGAGAGATGAACAAGTTGTAAGGTTTCAGGATCTTGTTGGAGTTGAAGTGCAATTGGATTCGTTTCAATATAGACATGTGTGGATTTTGGAGTTTTAGGAGTAACTGGTTGGTCTGATACATCATCTCGAACGTCTACATAAGTTGAAAGGTCTCCAAGTGGATCATTATGAAAATATGATGATGAACTAGGATTTTGTTGAGTGGGATTGATTTGATCATGAATGGGCTCTTCTTCAAGGAATCCTGAGGATTGAGGTTGCCATTTTTGAGGAGTGAACTCCATATTATTTTTCTTGGCCTGGGCACGGGTAGTAACCATGAAAATAGATGATGATTTGGAATAAAAAGCTCTCAGATGGATATATATGGATGATATGAAAGACTCCAAAAGTGGGAATAAATGATATGGATCAAGATGTGGATACAGATTGTTTGATTTAGGACAAAATAGAGTCAAAATGATGATTCAAAGAGACTAGATGGACCTTAGGATTGGATACGGATAAAGGGCTCCTTTAAAATACTTAGGGTTACGATATGCCTAAGGAAGAAAGGAGATTAAGATGTCACCTCTACTCAAGGGAAGTTAGGGTTTATTGAGTAAGAAAGATAAGATGGCAAGGATATGATGACCTCCATAGTTATAATAGAGACATTATTCAACATACTATAGAGCTTACTGGAGGATCAAAGCCTGTTCACTAGAAACAGAGACTAGAAAATCATAGAATTGAACCTTTGATGGTGGATGAGTTACAAAAGCTTCTTGAGTCTAAGATTATTTTTCCAATCAAGAATTGAACTTGGGTGTCTAATCTAGTGCCAGTGGGAAAGAAAAAAGGAGACATTAAGCTCTGTGTGGACTTCAGAGACTTAAATAAAGCTTCATTATCCTCTATCATCCATGGAATAGATCTTACAAATAGTAGTTGGATCAAAAATATTTTCTCTGCTTGATGGTTTTTTAGGATATAATCAAATTTGGATGGCAGATGAAGACCAACACAAAACAATGTTCACAACCAAATGGGGAACTTTTGTATATGCCAAGATGCCCTTTTGTCTCTCAAATGCTGGTGCCACTTTTCAACAGGCTATGGATATAGCATTTAAGGGGATCATAAATAAGATCATTCTAATTTATTTGGATGATCTCACTATATTTACAAAGAATTCCAAAGATCACTTTGAGCATTTAGAGGCTATCTTTCAAAGGTGTCAAGAGTTCAAGATTTTTTAAATCTTAAGAAATGCATTTTTGGTGTACCTCAGGGGAAACTTCTAGGGCATATTGTTTCAAAAGATAGAATCTCCATTGATCTAGAGAGAGTCAAGGCCATACTAGACTTATCCTTATTGGTCAATAAAAAGGTAGTCCAATATATCTTGGGGAAGATCAATTTTGTCAGTAGATTCATATCTAATTTTGTAGGGTTAGTTAGGCCTAATACTCTGATGTTGAAGAAAGACTTAACTTTTAAATGGACAACTAAAGAAAGGCAGGCCTTTAAAGAAATTAAGAAGGCTATCTCCATTGCCCCAGTACTATGGAATCTTGACTTCTCTAAGCACTTCATAATGTATGTGTATGGAGGTGAGTACAGTATTGAAGCCATACTAACTCAGAAAGATGACAAAGGGGAGGGAGAACATCCAATTGCATTATTCTCCAGGACATTAAGAGAGTACGAATCTAGGTACAATTTTGTCCAAAAGCAAGCTTATGCCATAGTTAAAGCACTTAAGAAATTCTGACACCTAGTAGTAGGAAACAAAATCTTGATATTAGTAGCTCATTCGAGTGTTAGAGAATGCATTATGGTGGGTGAGATTATAGAAAAAAGATCTAACTAGATAATCAATATTTTTGAGTACGATGTAGAAGTGAGGCCTACCAAATTGGTTAGAGGAAGATGACTTTGCCAATATATTGTCCAAGACACAGAGGTATCAATGTTGAAAGAGATAGAGGATGAAACCATGTTAAAATTGCAAGATCCTAGCCAAGACTCTTGGGTTAGTGATAGAATACAGTTCATGAGAACTAGTATCTTCCCTAGTATGCCCTCCCTTGATAAAAGAAGGTATTATTGACAACAAGGAATTAATTTTGTATTAATTGATCACATTCTATTTAAAAGAAATTTTGATGGAATCCTACTAAGGTGTGTTGAAAAGGATGAAGCTCAATGGATACTATAGGAATTCCATCATGGAGCCTTAGGAGGACACTTCTCAACAAAAACTATCACCATCAAGATTACACAAACTGGCTACTACTAGCCCACATTCTTTACAGATTGTCATCAAATGGTTAATAAGTGTCAATCTTGTCAATTCTATGTCGGAAAGAGAAGAAATGCAACTTTACCTCTGAGTCCCATAGTTGTAGATGAACCTTTTGCATAGTGGGGTTTAGATTTCATAGGAATGATCAACCCAGTCTCAAGTATGTGATAGAAATGGATCCTCATTACAATGAATTATTTTACAAGATGGAGCGAGGTAGTCCTACTTAAAGAAGACATTGAGAAGGTAATTCTATTTTTTTTTTAAGGAATAACTACTTGCTTTGGTCCACCTTGCACTATTATATCTGATAATGCTAAGGCATTTTTTGGTACCAAACTATTAGAGTTTGCTTTGAAAAATGATATATATTTCAAGACTTCATCCAACTATTACCTGCAAGGTAATGGTTTGGTAGAGTCTACAAATAAGAATTTGATTAGACTCATCAAAAGAATAGGAACTGATCATCAGAAAGATTGGCATAAGTATCTCAATTTAGCACTATGGGCAGAGAAGACTACATCAAAGTAAGTGACTAAGATGTCTCCTTATGAACTGGTTTATGGCAAGAATGCAGTTATGCCATTGAATATAAAAATCCCTACTTTACAATTGATAAAAAAATTGGAGATAGAAGAGAATGACCCAATGCATGTGAGGTTTTCTAAACTACTAGAAGTGCAAGAGAAAAGAGAGTCAACACACAAATCCTTGGTAAATTATCAACATACCATAAAGAGTTCATTTGATCAAAATACTTCCAAACCAAATTTTGAAGTAGGGTCTTTGGTTTTGAAATGGGATGAAAGAGCTACTAAGCCAGGGTGACATAGCAAGTTTGATTCAATGTGGACTGGCCCTTTTAAGATTCACGTCTATAAGCAATAGAATGCATTTGAGTTGGAAAATATGGAAGGACAACTCGAAGAGATTCCTGACAATGTCTTCTTGAAACACTTCACATAAATTCAAATTATTCCCTTGTATCATAGTTAGTTAGGTCTCTTTAAGTTTTGTTTCCTTTCTTGTTTTAATTTTCCCACTTTCTTTTTGAATAAGTGTTTCAGGAACACATGTCTGCAGCACATTGGCCTCTATATCTAGCAGTTGCACACTCCTCAAGGTCATTAGGTAGTACTCATACTTTAAGGAAGATAACGAATCATTTTGAAATATTGTTGCCTTTAATGCTAAGTTGGTGCATAATCTTCTGTAGATTTGGAATGATGCACTAACAGTCACTTTGGTGCATATTTTGGTGTCATTAATTAGAAATTATGGGTCATTTGATACATTATTAATGCCTCTATCATGCCAATTAGTTAAGTATCTCAACATTTTGCATTGCCATTCTTGCTTCAAAATCTCTCAAATTTCCTCTTCTTGCATCAAGAGTTTCAGCACTAATTGAAAGCTCTAACTGTAGATTGAGTCCAGTGCAATTTCTAGACCCTCTTGAGAAGAGATACAAAAATGGAGGAGGGGCAGTCATCATAGGAGGGTCTGTTTGATTTGCCAGAGAAGTGGAAGAATAGTAAGTCGTACACATCTACGAAAGTGTAGCCAAGAATCAATTATCCAAGGACTAGAGCCTTGGAGAAAGGGAGAAGTGTTGATCCTACATAGATAGGTGATTATGTAGATGACATCTTTGACACTCGGATGACCAAAAATCCAAAGAATTTGAGAGAAGGGGCACATATAAGATGTCCTGATGAGCAGAGAAGGGAGAATTTGAAACTTTTGGCATGAGTATTTGGACTTCCCAGTTGGTTCAGTTCTTAGTCCTTGTCATTCACACTTATCTCGAATTGGTTCATATGTGTGCAGATCTTTTTAACCAACAAACCTCAACAATTTAGAATAATAATTTCATACTCTAGATAAGCCCTAAAGCAATTTGAAGCATGTTGGGCCTGCATCACGACCAAAATGCTACTTTCGCCACTATACCCAAGTTGCAAAATATATGGAGCAGTGTCAATAATAAACTCAATTTCCTAAATACTAAATTACACCTAGATGACAACAACACCCAATTGCCCACATTGCCTACGGCCCGAGGACGGCTCAACGCTAATGTGCAAGATGCCCTCTCCATGCTAGCTTTCATTTTTGGTCAGGATGAAGATGGAAATGTATATGACTAGCAATTGGCGGCCATTTTTAGGCTCAAGATTGTAGATAAGTCTACTGAGTACATATTTGACTTCTCAGAGTATATCTCCTAGGCCATCATCGAGCAACTATCCAATTTCTTTGAGGTGCAAACTTTCAGGTACTCGGCCTATCTTTTCAATTTAATCTTGTATCAAAATTATCAGCTCTTCCAATGGTATGTGTATCAAGATATGTATAACTCTAAAGTAGGTAGCAAGATAACCATTCTGATGTTAGTATGGACTCACATCCTTTCAGAAACTTCAAACCCCTATGAATTTGCTGAGTGTTTTGTGGCTCCTATTTTTGAACAAATAGAATCTGAAGTTATTGTGAATAGAATGACAAATAGCTTGAGGCACCTATTAGTTAATTCCAAGGTTCCTTGCGACTATTTCTTTGGTGCCCATTTTACAATTCTTAGGCTTCAGGTTTTTCTGGTGAGCCTATCTTGCTCCCAAAAGTTTTAACCCCTAGAGTCGCAACCTTGGAACTTGGGTCACCAATTATCCATTATTGATAATAATTTTGGCAATAAGAAGAAGAAAAAGAAATTTTATGATATCCCTTGGAGTAAGAGAAAGATTACAATTAGGAAAAGGGAAACTAAAAATCTCCTACTAAGAAAGCTGGCACTCTACGGTTTTTTGGTAGTTCAAGATAAATGGAACTATGATCTGGATAGTTTCTTGGTGTCTTGGATAGTGAGTAACAAGGTCTCTGTTGGTTTCATTCATGACAATCGACCTTTTTAGGAGTAGAGGAGGTCACCACAATAAGATACTCCAGAGTTCTATGTAGAGCTCAATGATTTACCTAACAGAGGCCCCAAGCCATGGGAAACTTTCTACACTCACCAACAGGAGTATGATCCCAAAAGGCTCATGACACATGGTTTAAGGCTAACTCTCAAGAATAATGATTGGAGCAGTGAAAAGATAGCGGGATATTGGAAGTATAGGCAAGAAATTGTTGAGTTCACCCACACTTTTGGGGGAGTTCCGATAGATGAGCAATGGGAGAGACTATGGGATGATTGTCATATGACTCCCATATCAAGCCCAGACACAAGCAATATCCCAGGTCACTCAGAAGAGATGGAAGAGACAAAAGAAGTAGAGGAAATAAAGAAAGCAACTAAACAAGCTCCTAAGGCTCCTAATCCCCAATCTCTCAGTGCTATTGAAAAACAAAAAGCTATAATGAGACCAATATAGCTTCGGCATCGAGGGGTCTTGGAGCAACAATTTCTCAACAAACACTCATGTCAATGAAAGAGGCATCAGAGGAAGAGGGCCCTGAAGATACAACTAGAAGGCCCCTGAAATGAAGGTGCAAGCTAGTGCTATAGAAAGAAACTGAGGGTGATGTTTTGGTGGCCCCACAACAATAGACTCTCACAACTACAATGGAAATCCAAGTATCCCTCCTCCTGTTTCTCTTTCTTCATCTTCTTCTTTAATGGAGGTGGCAACCCAATTAACCTACTTTTCCACGCCTCTTGCCACCTCCATTGTGCCTTTACAATCTTTTACTCCTACTGCTAGTTCATCGACCATAACAACATCACATGCCATTTCATTGCCTTTGTTTTCCCTATACATGCCCAGGAGGGCTTTTCCTTAGATTGATCCCATCCAGTAGTCCCTAACCATCATACACTTGGGCCCCAATGTACTCAAGCATGTTGAGCAGATGAAACCAGAGGACTATACCATGAATGGAGTGGCTATTGACTTAGACCACATTAGGCCATAGGATAAAGTTGAATTAATGAATGAGACTAATGCATCAGTCATGACTGATTATCTCAAAGCAACAAGGAAGCTGCAAAAGATAGAAGCAAATCTGGCAAAAACAAAAGCCACTATTAATGGCCTTTCTAAAGAAATTAAGGCCATAGACAAAGAGATTGACACTGTTAACAAGGATCTGTAATCTACTGTCTTTAGAGGTATACTAGGTGATGCAAACTCAAGTTGCAAAGCTTCAAACTGAACTGACACAAGCAGAGGCCACCACAAAAGCATTAAAGTAGGAAAAGGCCCTTATAGAGAAGAAATACCAAGATAAGATACAAGACGTGTATTAGCTATAGCAGAGCCTATTGAAAGAGAAGAATCAAAATAGTGAATACAAAGTTCAATTCATGGCTGAGTAAGAGAAGACTAAGCAATTGACCATTGAGCTAAGTTAGAGGCCTTAGAATGCAGGAATGCTAGAGATGGTCAAAGAGCTATATGTGTCTGCATGGCAAAGGATCTCTAAGGAGGTCTCATAGCTTAATTCTGCCCTCAGTTTCCTCCTTAAGGCTTAGCAGCTATGTGAAAGGGTAGAGTCTTCAGTCAAGGCTAATTTATCCACCGTTTCTTTGAGAGTCTCAGACTCTCAACTTTTGTTACATAAGTTCTATGATGCAACTAATGAAGCTTTGCTAGCGGCAAGGGTGAATGACAGAATGATTGCAGCTAAAAAAGTGAATGAGGTTTTAAGCTCCAATGAAGTCACGACAAGATGCAAGACACTTCTAGATATTTTGAAGGAAGGAGACAAAGGTATGAAAGGACAAATTGAGAAGCTGGTGCAGATTGTTAGGATAGGTGTACAGGACACATTGAGAAGCTAGTGTAGATTGTTAGGATAGGTGTTGGACACCTTGCATAATATTGTACTATTTTATTCAGTTACCACTTGTATAAGTTGTATTGTAACATTGGGCTAGTTATTTTATGTGTGTGGGACACATAGAGTAATTAATTATTATTTGTATTATTTGATTAATTGGGATAAGTTAGTAACAATAGTCAAATGTGGGGTCAAGTGGGTTTATAAGTTAATGGTTTTGTGTTACCATGGTTTTTGGGGCACATGGTTTTATCTAATACCACAAGTTGTATTTGTGTGAGCTTGGTCTATAAAAGCAAGCACATGGTTAGTGGTTTGGGCAATGTTGGCTATTTCATTGTAGGTGGCTTAGAGGTTTGAGAGAGGTTGTCATTGTATTGAGTTCTCTCCTATAAGTGCATATTTTGAAACATGGCTGGTGATGTGTGGATTCATGCTTGTACACATGGAGGATGCATTGGAGGTGCTTGATGGATTCAAAGGTATTCATGGAGGCTCATGGATTGTATTGTAATTTCATATTGCTGAATAATACATTTGAGCGTGGATGCTTTTGGAGGCTAGGATTTTCCCTGCAAAGGGTTTTCCCAGGGTATATCTTGTGTTCCTTATTGCTTGTTCATTTGATCTTTGCATTATGGTTTGTTTCGGCATCTTCTTTCTCCTATTGGGTTATGTGGAATCAATTTAATTAGACCTACAAATTACTAACAGTTGGTATCAAAGCCATGTTTATGGTTGAGGGAGCTGTGAGTTCCTTGGATATGTACAACCCTTGTGTGTAGATCAGGTGCAAAATGGAAGCCATGGAAATACATGTAAGGGTTTGGGACACTACAAGGTTTTGTACAAGTTGTATTATAGATTGGGGGTTCTGGATATTGGTGATTTGCTGTGCATGTTACAGATCAGGTGATTGAAAAATCATGGCTGAAGAGGGCTTCTAGGTTTTGGCTTCATGAGGGTTTTGAGGAGGACCTTTCACAAACGACCTCCTGGGACAAAACGGACATCTCCATTGAGTCCAGGAGGCCTGAGAAATGAAAAATCATATAAAATTTGACCTATTTTGGCCACAGGAGCAAAAGGCAAAAAAAACCCCTCCCAGGTACGTCGTACGGATTTGCAGTAGACAGAAAAATAAAATAAAAATAATATTTTATTTCCTGCACAAGATTTCTATAGTTGACTGAAAAATAAAAAAATAAATTTCATTTTTAAAACTATAGAAATGTAATTTAAAAAAAAATTGCAAGATGAAAAAGATATTATTACAAAAAAAAAAATTGCAGGGGGCGGGTACTGTCATACCGCCCCTACGCTACTATTGCAGGGTACTGGTGGGTACTATAGGCATAGAGCCATATGGCCCACCGGTCCCCCACCTTCCCCGCCATCGGCTCATGCGGTAGCCCTTTAAGGGCTTTAAAATTTTAAACAGAAATTTTAACATATTAAAACCTTTAAAAGGTTTTGGCGGTGGACACTTGTTTAAAACAAAAAGAAAATCATAAAAAAACTTTTCAAAAGGTGTGGTGGGGTTAAGAAATTATGGCAGCAAAACAAATTTTGTTAAAGTTTTTTAATTTTGGACTTAATAAAAAATTAAACCTCCTTGATTAAAATAATTTTGCAGTCCATTGGAAAAGGTAGAATATAAAACAAAACATATAACCTTTTCATATCCGCCAATCAAAGATGCCAACCTAGTACCACGTCAGTGCCACCTCATGCCTAGTCAAAAGTGATGACATCAGCAGTGATGACATGCCATGTCATCAGGGTACAGGGGCCCACTAGGGGTCCATTTTTAGCCCTAGGAGTGCCTTTTCTTCCGAGGGACATAACTTTCACATACGGTATTAGTTATTCAATTTCTTATAGGCGTCGGAAAGAACTCTCCAAGAACTATGTAGTGGTAAAGGGTTCATGATCAGATTTCTCTATTTGTCATAATTTGGTGTTTGAAGCCTGCATTGCTCTGGTACAGCTTTATGCTCTTAAATTTTGCATACGGAGTCATATTTTCGATTTCGGATAGGCGTTGGAGAGCTCTTATAGTGTACTATAGTTTGGATCATGTAGATTTTTAGTTTGGTGTGTAGAGAGAGAATTGTACTTGTTTGATCATTTTTGGGAGCCTGAGATTCAGAGTGCATTTACAAGTGCATTAGGATGGATTTGCTGGCACAGACTTGTGGGAGTCCATGTTGCTATGAGATCATCAGCATGGTATAACAGGTTTTAAGATTTGGTGCTCCTTGATACAGGTTTACAGGTGTTTTTAGAATTATGACTTTGTTGGAGACAGGTACAGGTTGTCTTTTAATTTGAGGACATGGTTGATACTCGTGTGAGACTTGGAGTCTCGTTTCAGTGGGAGTTGAGTACAGGTATAGCAATGATGATGATTATGGTGTCATGGATATGTAGACACACTTTTGCATTGGCATGACATGATCATGTATGCGATTGACAGGTATGGGCTATGATGTTTGATTCATGATTACAGGTGGTGTTGTGGTGTTATTTTAGGGGATTGTTCTTATCTCCTAGATGCTTGGTTAGTTCCTTGACAATGGTATTCATTTGTGAACTTGTTGGCAAATCAAATCTAGAGTTGATTTGGTGTTTGAGTCTTGGAGTCTACAGGTTATCTTCTTTGATATCTCAGTTTACAGTTTACTAGTGTGATGATGAGTTTGCATGTTACATATGTTTTAGATCTACGAGTTATGTAGTTTTATGGATTAGCTACCCCTTGGCTACAGTGGGATGACTCGGACGTGGATTGTCTATATCCACCAAATTGATTCAGTGTTTATACAGACTTTGTCAGTTGGCCTTGTCTGTGGTCATTTGTGTATTGGTATGCTTGCTTTGGGATAAGAGGATGGATAATTAGAGTGCCTGGATAGTCAGTTGTTGGGACTTGCAGCATGTTTATCATGATGTCATGGAGAGCTTGGATACATGGTTCTATGTTAGTTTTTGATAGTGATGGTTTTATCTTCTTGTTTGGATATTTTGGTTCACTAGACCTTTTGGGAGTTGTTGATGTTATAGTGGGATTCCTTGATTGGTTTGGAGCCATGGATAATCTTCATTTAACAGATGGTTACTTTGTTGTCATGGATAGCTCGGTATCATGGTTCAGTGGGAGCTTTGGCATTATGTTGGATTCATCATATGTGATGGATGATCTTCTAAGTGGATGTTGGTGTCATGGAGGAGCTCTTGGTTTTGAGAGTTCTTTGACATTTTTAGTTCAGTTGTTAGGAGATGGTTATCTTCATGAGAGTGAAGATGTTTGACATCTTGGTTTACCATGGAGGACTTCTTTGAGTCTTTGGTTGAGGCATCAATTTATGACTTGTTAGTTTGACATGTTTATCTTTGTTCAGAGATGTTGATATTGTGTCTTGATTCTTGATGCAGGATTAGAGTTTTGGCATGATATAGGTTCTCTTGAGATAGGATGTATGCATCATTGTACACTTTGTTGCATGTGTTCTTCTTACAAGGAGATGGTTAGATCATGATGTCATGATGGGCTTCTTGATTATACAGATGTGTAGTAGGAACTTTGACAGTGGTCTTGTTTGTTCTCCTGGTATCAAGTACTTTGGTCAGTTGCTTTATAGCTTCATGAGGGTGCTATGTTGCATTTGGAGTTTGGCATGTATTGGTTAGTTATAGGTGCTCATGGATACTTGGAGACTTAGGTGAGGCTAGAGTTCTCTTGTGACCAGAGACACTTGTTGAGATCGTTACTCTTTGGAGGTTTCAGTAGAAAGACTGAGGAGCCTTACACCTAGATATGGACGTGAGTTCATTATGGACCTAGAGGAGAGTGTTCTTGGAGAGAGTTATTGTGTCTTGATGTATCCTGGAGAAGCATTCTCATTCCCCACTCTTGGTCTACTCAGAAGTTTATCTTCTATGAGTTATTGCCCATCCTTTTAGATGTGTTTTACTTTATGTTTCATCTTCTCATAGATATGGATCTTGAGCTACAGTTATTGGTTCTGGAGGGTTCATTAGAGGGATGTTAGCTTGGTTATATCCTTGTTCGTATGGTTTGATTTATGATGTTCATTATGAGGGTTTAGGACATGTGATTGGGCATATTCCTATTTATGGAATGGTTATGAGTTTGTTCTACCTTGATTAGAGAGGCTTACATCCATGTTGGTTACATGTTACATATGTTCATTTGGTCTTATGAGATTGAATGGTTGGGTGTTATTGAGGCTTTTCATCTAGGGTTGGAGAGGAGATCATACTTGACACAGCTTAGCACTTTGAGGTGTTTTGTAGAAGGACATTATGATTTACAGGTTTTCTCTCTTTGTCTTATGACTTCTTCTTGGAGGATCATGTTGATATGGTTGGACTTTCGAATAGTTATGGTGACATGTTGTGAGAGAGTATGCGGCGATTTATCATGCATGTGTGGATCGTTCTTATTGTTATTGATACTACATTGTCTTGTTGATTAGCCACACCTTTGTTTGAGTGTTGATTGATAGACTTGGTATGCCATGGATCTACTTTCAGACTTGATGTTACCCATGTAGTGGGAGTTCCTAGATGTATATGTTCTTCATTAGCAAGTTTTATTCATGGAGCTTGTTATTGCAGTATATGGGTTGGATATGTTGTTGGCATGAGTTTGTTGATGTTGTTGATACTTATGAGGTATGGATGGTTGGATGTATTAGCATATGTTGTGGGTGCTATTTCCAGTCATGTGGGTTTTTTACCTTTTGACAGTAGCTTGGAGCCTTATGTTATCACTTGGATTTGATGCTTGTGTTCCTTGGATTGGTGCATCTTCACCTTGGCATGTTCATTTTCTTCCATAGGTGGTACATTGGAGGATGATAGGAGTTCTTTCTTAAGATGGTGGTCACTTTGCATTGTTATAGGTATCTTGATGGCACACGAGAGCATTATGGAGATTCATGTGATTTCATGTTTACCTATGATGATGTATTTCATGTATTGACCCTTATGCAATGTATACAATAAGTGGGAGAATGTTGGGATAGGTGTTGTACACCTTGCATAATATTGTACTACTTTATTCAGTTACCACTTGTATAAGTTGTATTGTAACATTGGGTTAGTTATTCTGTGTGTGTGGGACACATAGAGTAATTAATTATTATTTGTATTATTTGATTAATTGGGAAAAGTTAGTACCAATAGTCAAATGTGGGGTCAAGTGGGTTTATAAGTTAATGGTTTTGTGTTACCATAGTTTTTTGGGCACATAGTTTTATCCAATACCACAAGTTGTATTTGTGTGAGCTTGGTCTATAAAAGCAAGCACATGGTTAGTGGTTTGGGCAATGTTGGCTATTTCATTGTAGGTGGATTGGGGGTTTGAGAGAGGTCGTCATTGTATTGAGTTCTCTCATATAAGTGCATATTTTGAAACATGGCTGGTGATGTGTGGATTCATGCTTGTACACATGGAGGATGCATTGGAGGTGCTTGATTGATTCAAAGGTATTCATGGAGGCTCATGGATTGTATTGTAATTTCATATTGCTGAATAATACATTCGAGCGTGGATGCTTTTGGAGGCTAAGTTTTTCCCTGCAAAGGGTTTTCCCAGGTTATATCTTGTGTTCCTTATTGCTTGTTCATTTGATCTTTGCATTATGGTTTGTTTCAGCATCTTCTTTCTCCTATTGGGTTATGTGGAATCAATTTAATTAGACCTACAAATTACTAATAGTTGGTATCAAAGCCATGTTTATGGTTGAGGGAGCTGTGATCTCCCTGGATATGTACAACCCTTGTGTGTAGATTAGGTGCAAAATGGAAGCCATGGAAATACATGTAAGGATTTGGGACACTATAAGGTTTTGTACAAGTTGTATTACAGTTTGGGGGTTCTGGGTATTGGTGATTTGATGTGCATGTTACAGATCGGGTGATTGAAAAATCATGGCTGAAGAGGGTTTCCAGGTTTTGGTTTCATGAAGGTTTTGAGGAGGAACATTAACAAACGATCTCCTGGGACAAAACGAACCTCTTCATTGAGTCCAAGAGGCCTAAGAAATGAAAAATCATATAAAATTTGACCTATTTTGGCCACAGGAGAAAAAGGCAAAAAAAAACCCTCCCGGGTACGTCGTACAGATTTGCAGTAGACAGAAAAATAAAATAAAAATAATATTTTATTTCCTGCACAAGATTTCTATAGTTGACTGAAAAATCAAAAATTAAATTTCATTTTTTTAAAACTATAGAAATGTAATTTAAAAAAAAAATTGCAAGATGAAAAAGATATTATTACCAAAAAAAAAATTTGCAGGGGGCGGGTACTGTCATACCGCCCCTACGCTACTATTGCAGGGTACCGGCGGGTACTGTAGGCATAGAGCCATATAGCCCACCGGTCCCCCACCTTCCCCGCCGTTGGCTCATGCGGTAGCCCTTTAAGGGCTTTAAAATTTTAAACAGAAATTTTAACATATTAAAACCTTTAAAAGGTTTTGGCGGTGGACACTTGTTTAAAACAAAAAGAAAATCATAAATTTTTTTTTAAAAGGTGTGGTGGGGTTAAGAAATTATGGCAGCAAAACAAATTTTGTTAAAGTTTTTTAATTTTGGACTTAATAAAAATTAAACCTCCTTGATTAAAATAATTTTGGAGTCCATTGGAAAAGGTAGAATATAAAACAATACATATAACCTTTTCGTATCCGCCAATCAAAGATGCCAACATAGCACCACGTCAGTGCCACCTCATGCCTAGTCAAAAGGGATGACATCAGTAGTGATGACATCAGCAGTGATGACATGCCATGTCATCAGGGTACAGGGGCCCACTAGGGGTCCATTTTTAGCCCTTGGAGTGCCTTTTCTTCCGAGGGGCATAACTTTCACATACGGTATCAGTTTTTCAATTTCTTATAGGCGTCGGAAAGATCTCTCCAAGAACTATGTAGTGGTAAAGGTTTCATGATCATATTTTTCTATTTGTCATAATTTGGTGTTTGAAGCCTGCATTGCTCCGGTATAGCTTTATGCTCTTAACTTTTGCATACAGAGTCATATTTTCGATTTCGGATAGGCGTTGGAGAGCTCTTATAGTGTACTACAGTTTGGATCATGTAGATTTTTAGTTTGGTGTGTAGAGAGAGAATTGTACTTGTTTGATCATTTTTGGGAGCCTGAGATTCAGAGTGCATTTACGAGTGCATTCGGATGGATTTGATGGCACAGACTTGTGGGAGTCCATGTTGCTATGAGATCATCAGCATGGTATAACAAGTTTTAAGATTTGGTGCTCCTTGATACAGGTTTACAGGTGTTTTTAGAATTATGACTTTGTTGGAGACAGGTACAGGTTGTCTTCTAATTTGAGGACATGGTTGATACTCCTGTGAGACTTGGAGTCTTGTTTCAGTGGGAGTTGAGTAGAGGTATAGCAATGATGATGATTATGGTGTCATGGATATGTAGACACACTTTTGCATTGGCATGACATGATCGTGTATGCGATTGACAGGTATGGGCTATGATGTTTGATTCATGATTACAGGTGGTGTTGTGGTGTTGTTTTAGGGGATTGTTCTTATCTCCTAGATGCTTGGTTAGTTCCTTGACAATGGTATTTGTTTGTGAACTTGTTGGCAAATCAAATCTAGAGTTGATTTGGTGTTTGAGTCTTGGAGTCTACAGGTTATCTTCTTTGATATCTCAGTTTGCAATTTACTAGTGTGATGATGAGTTTGCATGTTACATATGTTTTAGATCTACGAGTTATGTAATTTTATGGATTAGCTACCCCTTGGCTATAGTGGGATGACTCGGACGTGGATTGTCTATATCCACCAAATTGATTCAGTGTTTATATAGACTTTGTCAGTTGGCCTTGTCTGTGATCATTTGTGTATTGGTATGCTTGCTTTGGGATAAGAGGATGGATAATTAGAGTGCCTGAATAGTCAGTTGTTGGGACTTGCAGCATGTTTATCATGATGTCATGGAGAGCTTGGATACATGGTTCTATGTTAGTTTTTGACAGTGATGGTTTTATCTTCTTGTTTGGATATTTTGGTTCACTAGACCTTTTGGGAGTTGTTGATGTTATAGTGGGATTCCTTGATTGGTTTGGAGCCATGGATAATCTTCATTTAACAGATGGTTACTTTTTTGTCCTGGATAGCTTGGTATCATGGTTCAGTGGGAGCTTTGGCATTATGTTGGATTCATCATATGTGATGGATGATCTTCTGAGTGGATGTTGGTGTCATGGAGGAGCTCTTGGTTTTGAGAGTTCTTTGACATTTTTAGTTCAGTTGTTAGGAGATGGTTATCTTCATGAGAGTGAAGATGTTTGACATCTTGGTTTACCATGGAGGACTTCTTTGAGTCTTTGGTTGAGGCATCAGTTTATGACTTGTTAGTTTG
The DNA here is from genome assembly GCA_027924645.1 of Cunninghamia lanceolata. Taxonomy (NCBI): domain Eukaryota; kingdom Viridiplantae; phylum Streptophyta; class Pinopsida; order Cupressales; family Cupressaceae; genus Cunninghamia; species Cunninghamia lanceolata. The sequence goes on along the minus strand of BSBN01000859.1, from coordinate 5,236,362 downwards.
ACATGTTTATCTTTTTTCAGAGATGTTGATATTGTGTCTTGATTCTTGATGCAGGATTAGAGTTTTGGCATGATATAGGTTCTCTTGAGATAGGATGTATGCATCATTGTACACTTTGTTGCATGTGTTCTTCTTACAAGGAGATGGTTAGATCATGATGTCATGATGGGTTTCTTGATTATATAGATGTGCAGTAGGAGCTTTGACAGTGGTCTTTCTTGTTCTCTTGGTATCAAGTACTTTGGTCATTTGCTTTATAGCTTCATGAGGGTGCTATGTTGCATTTGGAGTTTGGCATGTGTTGGTTAGTTACAGGTGCTCATGGATACTTGGAGACTTAGGTGAGGCTAGAGTTCTCTTGTGACTAGAGACACTTGTTGAGATCGTTACTCTTTGGAGATTTCAGTAGAAAGATTGAGGAGCCTTACACCTGGATATGGACGTGAGTTCATTATGGACCTAGAGGAGAGTGTTCTTGGAGAGAGTTATTGTGTCTTGGTGTATCCTGGAGAAGCATTCTCATTCCCCACTCTTGGTCTACTCAGAAGTTTATCATCTATGAGTTATTGCCCATCCTTTTAGATGTGTTTTACTTTATGTTTCATCTTCTCATAGATATGGATCTTGAGCTACAGTTATTGGTTCTGGAGGGTTCATTTGAGGGATGTTAGCTTGGTTATATCCTTGTTCATATGGTTTGATTTATGATGTTCATTATGAGGGGTTTAGGAGATGTGATTGGGCTTATTCCTATTTATGGAATGGTTATGAGTTTGGTCTACCTTGATTAGAGAGGCTTACATCCATGTTGGTTACATGTTACATATGTTCATTTGGTCTTATGAGATTGAATGGTTGGGTGTTATTGAGGCTTTTCATCTAGGGTTGTAGAGGAGATCATACTTGACACAGCTTAGCACTTTGATGCGTTTTGTAGAAGGACATTATGATTTACAGGTTTTCTCTCTTTGTCTTATGACTTCTTCTTGGAGGATCATGTTGATATGGTTGGACTTTCGGATAGTTATGGTGACATGTTGTGAGAGAGTATGCGGCGATTTATCATGCATGTGTGGATCGTTCTTATTGTTATTGATACTACATTGTCTTGTTGATTAGCCACACCTTGGTTTGATTGTTGATTGATAGACTTGGTATGCCATGGATCTACTTTCAGACTTGACATTACCCATGCAGTGGGAGTTCCTAGATGTATATGTTCTTCATTGGCAAGTTTTATTCATGGAGCTTGTTATTGGAGTATATGGGTTGGATATGTTGTTGGCATGAGTTTGTTGATGTTGTTGATACTTATGAGGTATGGATGGTTGGATGTATTAGCATATGTTGTGGGTGCTATTTCCAGTCATGTGGGTTTTTTACCTTTTGACAGCAGCTTGGAGCCTTATGTTATCACTTGGATTTGATGCTTGTGTTCCTTGGATTGGTGCATCTTCACCTTGGCATGTTCATTTTCTTCCATAGGTGGTACATTGGAGGATGATAGTTCTTTCTTTCTTGAGATTGTGGTCACTTTGCATTCTTGCAGGTATCTTGATGGTGCACAAGAGCATTACGGAGATTCATGTGATTTCATGTTTACCTATGATGATGTATTTCATGTATTGACCCTTATGCAATGTATACAACAAGTGGGAGAATGTTGGGATAGGTGTTGTACACCTTAAATAATATTGTACTACTTTATTCAGTTACCACTTGTATAAGTTGTATTGTAACATTGAGTTAGTTATTTTGTGTGTGTGGGACACATAGAGTAATTAATTATTATTTGTATTATTTGATTAATTGGGAAAAGTTAGTACCAATAGTCAAATGTGGGGTCAAGTGGGTTTATAAGTTAATGGTTTTGTGTTACCATAGTTTTTGGGGCACATAGTTTTATCCAATACCACAAGTTGTATTTGTGTGAGCTTGGTCTATAAAAGCAAGCACATGGTTAGTGGTTTGGGCAATGTTGGCTATTTCATTGTAGGTGGATTGGAGGTTTGAGAGAGGCTATCATTGTATTGAGTTCTCTCATGTAAGTGCATACTGTGAAGCATGGCTGGTGATGTGTGGATTCATGCTTGTACACATGGAGGATGCATTGGAGATGCTTGATGGATTTAGAGGTATTCATGGAGGCTCATGGATTGTATTGTAATTTCATATTGTTGAATAATACATTTGAGCATGGATGCTTTTGGAGGTTGGGTTTTTCCCTTCAAAGGGTTTTCCCAGGGTATATCTTGTGTTCCTTATTGCTTGTTCATTTGACCTTTGCATTATGGTTTGTTTCAGCATCTTCTTTATCCTATTGGGTTATGTGGAATTGGTTTAGTTAGACCTATAAATTCCTAACATAGATGGGACTTCCATCTCCTTTCCTGAATGATAGCACAATCTTAATGACTAACCAGATCATGACCCTCCTATTGTTGAAACAAAACGATCAGACTATTTTTCAAAGTTTGAGTGACTCATCAAGTGTGCGGGAGGTGGATTCAGTTCTCATTCCCATGGACCATCTTGAATTTTAGTTGCATTCAGTGGTGTAAATCCTCCAGTCCTTCTCTCATAAGGATATTATCAATTTCGATCTTGCTTTCTAGGCTTTACAGAAGAGGCAAGGCTTGCCGGACTCAGAGTGGTTTGGGTATCATGCCGCCTTGCAGAAGTAATTTTCTTGGTTGTGGCAGTGCAATTTTGAAATTTTGATCTTTTTTTATACTTTCTGGGTTCTTTCTATGTAGGCACAGAGTCCTGAAGTGAGTCGCCAAGAACTATAGAGTTAAAACTCTACATTTTTGTAGCATCAATTTACAATAGAAAAATTCTTTTATACTATTGGCCCAGTAATCTATTTTGTGTTGCAACTAATAGCCCACATGGAATGTGCCAAGTGTCAGCATGACAGGATTTTGAAGAAGGGAAAAGGATAAAGGTTCTTAAAAGCTGCACGGATGCACTACGTAGCGTGGTGATAAAAGGGTGATTGCCATAGTGTCTAGTAGTGGCAGAGAGTGCCAAATGTCTCCATCCGAGTCTATAGGCTTCAGGAGTCACAGGAGATGCCACGTGTTTGTGTTGTGTTCTTTTCCCATTTTTGTTTTGTAAAGATTCTAAGCTGTGCAAAGAGTGCCACATGTCGCAACGGTGGGGATTCAAGAAGACACTTTTGGTAAAAGTAACTAGGATGAGTACCAGCTTGCCATGTGTCCCAGTTTTGAAGCTGACGGGTGTTGCCACGTGTCTTGAGCGTCGGGTAAGTTAAAAGCAAATGAAAGAAGAAGCCAAAGGTGCCAAGTGTCAATATGGCATGCATTTGAAGAGAGTTTCGAAGGGAACTGAACTTGATAAGTGCAGGGCACCATGTAGCAACTTTGAGCCATTTGGAAGCCTGCGGAAGAGGCCATATGTCCCAATGGTAATGTTAGTTATAGAGCCATGTCTGGAGCACCAATTGACCAATCAGAACGCAAGGATGATGCAAAAGTAGATTTAGAAAGATTTCCTACGTGTGACCAACTTCAGTTCAGTTTTGCAGGTGGTTAAGAATCTTAATGGCGACAATTGTCTCCAACCCCATCTTTCTGCTATGAATAGGGGAATTTTGTAACTGATATAGGGATACTGAAATAGGAGAAGATATATCAGAAGGGATTTTTGTGGTGTGACTGGAATATATCATTTTGCCTCTGCAGTTGTTTTGAAAAGAAAAGCATCGTAGATTTGTGCATATTCTATGCCTTATATATTATGATGAATCAATTAATGAAAGAAGCCTCTGTTCTATGCCATTTGGTGATATTTTATGTTTCTTTATTGCAAATTATCTAAGTTTTGATCTATTTCATAACTTGTTATGTTAATCATGTTCATTTCTCTTTAATACAATAAAAATTATAAAGATTTAAAAATTGTGCTCGTTATAGAATAAAAAATATAAGCCTGGCTTGTTGCCTTAGAAGTTACTTTACATTGTATATGTAATCTTGTTTTTTCTTCCCTTTCCCCAAAACACATTTGAAAATAGAAGAGCCAGCTTCTATAAAATCTGCAGGTTGCTTCAAAGGTCAATCCCACATATTTGAAGTTTCCCATGTTGGTGATGTATTAATCGTAAAAATTTATACATTAACAATAACAAAGGTAAAACTCCATGTGTGAATAGTAAATACACATATATGATTGGCACATTCAAAACTCTCAATGAGTGACAATGGTGATGGAGTTTCATTAGGCATTGCAAGAAACAAAAGAGACAAGTCTCCTACAAGTCATAGAGTTTGTTGCCTTTGGGGGAGATTTTGTAGCGGCCTTTTCTCTAATGGGGAGGCAATTTGTTATTACAAAACGTGTGCCCACATAGGTTTTTGATGCTTGTGTCTATTACCATGACTTTGTAGTTTTTATGGTATGCAAACAAAAGAGAAAATTGATTGCAAATAATGAAGAATTATTTTTCTACATATAAATTTAAATCATAAGAAGTGCTTCAACTCAAGTCACATGCACTAATGCATGCCACTTGGACTGAATTGACAGCAGAGAACTGTGGAAGAGGAGAAGTTTGTCTTGTTCATGTCATAGTGTATATGAATCATTGGACCACTATGTCCTACACCCAAAGCTTATGCTAGTTGAATTTTTGTATATCTTTTTTATCTCTTTAAAGTTTAATGTTAGTAGTTGGACTGCTATGCCTACTAGGTATTACAGCGGCATTAGAAAAGTTAGGGGAACTTAATCTAAAGTAATCAATTGAGTAGGGTCAATTAGATCCTACTCAACATAGAGGTGTGATTTACTTGACCCAAATGGTAGAATACGAATAGTCTCTATAAACGATCACTTATGACAGTTGGATAAGTAGAACATATAAACAACAGCAGTCCGTAGTAATACTTCAAATGTTTCTTATCAAGATTTTTAGGCATCTTCCAATTGATTTAAATCTTTCACTTGGAAGAATGCTAAACAAAAGACAACATAGATCTCAAAACCATTAATTAGTACCTCAGATAAACATTATCATAGATATCCAAGCTTAAAAAGAATTTGATAAAAAAGACTAACATAATTAAAACTGGTACATGATAGTGCACGCTTTATGCATAACTTACAATGAACATTAGTCTATTCACAACAATTGGCAACAATAATAGAAAGGTTATTATTATGAATAAGATTTCATAAGATTTGATAAGATTGTGTATAGGAAATGTTTTTTTTACATTAAATTTAATATTGACTTTTACAACAATAATGTCTATTTGATTGGATTTAAAGTATAGGCCATACTCATTTCATTTAATTTTGGTATGACTAATATTGATTGGAGTATTTAATATAAACTATAGTCATGATCGAAATACATTAAAATGATTGGTTCAAACTTGAAAAGACATGCAAAATTTTGCATATTTAATGCAAAAGCAACATGCCATGGTGAGTACTTAAAATATATATAACAATTAAATATATTAAGATTATATTAAATCCAATATATAAATATATGAAAATAAATAAATATGTAAATACTAAATTATATTAAATATTATATTTTGTTTTCCATGGGTAAAAGGCCAAAGTTAATGATGGGAAATAAACATTATGCCTGAAAGTGTGCCCATTCACTTCCAATTCGTTTTCCATTTTATTATTTCAGAATTTTTGAAAGCTTCGAGGGGATCCGAACCTACCAGCGGACAAACGATGAATCAGACAGAATGGTAACGGTTATGATTTTGCATGGCGTTATGATTATTATTCCTTCCACCCCCCGTCTCTCGACATAGACGTAACGGTAGAGTATGAAACGCCTCATTAAGTGCAGTTGCAGACATATCTAGTTTGGGCACTGAATTTGTATAATTTGCTTCTAGGTGTGTAAAATTTTGAGTTTTTCTGTTTTAGCTATACAGTCATTCATAATTGCACTGGACAAGAGTTTTTATAATATTTCTAAGCCTCTGAATTCTATTTTTACTTCTATTTCCATTCATTTTGTGACTAGATTTTGTAGATTGGAGGCCTTTTTTTCCACCGAAGACAAAGACTGCATTGTTTTGTGGAAACTGTAAGAGTATTGCCTTCCCTGAATTCAGAAGTAGAGAGGCAGCATGTGATTGGGTGTTTAAATGCAGCACTAGAAAGAAGAGGTACTTGAATGCTCTTTCTAGTTGATAATTTCAGGAAAGTTACTCTTTCCTGTTGTTTTGAAGACTAATATGATTTGGGTGTTCAACAATTTCAAGAAAACTGTGCATCCAGCAACAATTCTCCTGGAGCAGAGCAGAGCCCTCCGACTCTGATTTTTTACCTATCTTCAATTAGCTTCACCATCTCAACCCCCAATTACATTCTTAACAGGAAAATTCAAGGATAAACTCCAGTAAGCTTGAGGAGAGAATATTAAAGTAGCCGCAACATGGAAGATAATCCACATCAGCAGAATGTGAATATGCATGGGCATCTGAAAGAGCTGCAGAATGTGAATGTGACTATGAAACACATCCACAATGTGACTCTGAATATGAATATGAAACACATCAAAAATTTGAATGTGAATATGAAACACATCAAGACTGTGAATGTGAATGTGAATATGAAGATGAAACACATCAAGAATCTGAAGATGCTGAAGCAGATGGAACAGAGCAAAGATGCTGAAGCAGATGGAACAGAGCAAGAATGTGAATGTTAAGGTGGTTTGACAGTCAATGGAGACTGTCATGGCTTCTGTAGCAGCAACTTCATCAAATGGATAGAAAAGACAGTGTGGAAGACAAATAAATTCATCTAAGAATCCGGACAATGGGCCTTCCACACTTCCTTCGACTTCTGCCAAGACGCCTCAGAGCCTTCAATCTAGTACATTTTCTGCTAAATTATTTTAATCTTTTAGTTTTCTGAAAGGCTCTTTGTTGTTGCTACAACATTTGTTTTGAGATTGTGCCTGTTCTGTTTCTAATTTCTTTTTGAGTATTTATTTATTTATTTAGTTTAAAACATAACTAAACTGCAACCCAGTTTTCTCAAACCAATGCTGCATGAAGCACATCTGCAATACATTGTATAGGCCTAAAAAATGCTAGTAAGATCTGTTTAAAATTCAACCAAATGAGAACAAATTGAAATTGCTTTTCCATATGAAAACAACGAATCCAATCACATATTGTTCAGGGTGTAGCAACTTGGTCAAGATCCCTTTGGCCGTTGGAAGTGATGCGTCTTCCACCATTAGTATCAATCTCAACAATGCCAATTTTTTCCAATTGCTGGAGTAAATGTCGAGCAATAGACCCACTGCTTTTACAAAGATGTGGTGGAGCAACACCATTCCTTATACCGACTTTCCCTTCTTGAACTGAACATCCATGTGCCCATTAGGGATAGGGTATGTATGGATGTGTTTTTTAAATTGTAGGGATAGGGTATGTATGCTTTGTATTGCAAGTCCATTAAAGTCAAAGTAAAGATTTGAAACTAGGTCATACTCATACTCATACTCTTACTCTTACTCACACTTTTACTTTTACAATTGTTTATTTTTGTTTTTGCCTTCTTATTACAAACCTGCAACTTGAATTGTTTATTTATGCAAGTTCAAATTCAAGTTCAAGTTCAAGTTCACAAGAACATAATTTTTAAAAATTAGAATGTTGAAGGGAATCATTAATAGCTATTTGGCTTTTGAGATTGTTAGTACTTAGTAATCTTCTATGGCTCAATAGGCAAATTTTTATTATAGGGTTAACCTATTTTTGCATCAATTAATTCTCCTTGCTATCATAAAATATAAGCACTTACACAGATATAACTTATTGTCAAAAAGTTATTAATGCCCTTGTCTATAAAAGCAGGAGCTTGTATTATTACTTGAGAAAATTCACTAATTTGTATGCATCTTATCATTAATAGTAATGTGCAATCAATGATTATAAGAAATCACTGATCATGTCCATATATAATTACACTGATAGGCCTTCACTTACAATGCAAGTTGAGGTCCGTACCATGGTAGGGGATTCGTTGATGGTCTACATGCTGGTGTGGGTATAGGGATGACCATTAGAGAAATATTCACCGCTCATGTCAATCTCAGGAATAGAGTACTTTACTTCCCTTTGGTGCAGTCACGGTAGGAGGGTTCACAGAATGAACTGTTCGGACTGTGCAGTAAGAGTAAACACAACGGAAACAACTCAAAGAAATGAAGCAAATGCAGATTTAGTCATTCAGTATATCATAGAATTCAAATAGAGATTGGCCGGCAACATGCGGGCTTACAATTTGGGCTCACAAGCCTGATTACATACATGCACAAGATAAGGCTTTGAAACTCCTTCACACAAAACTAAACTATCGATCTTTTAAATAATGATAACTACTTTCCTAAGGATCTATTATATCAATATATATCCCTTCCAGATCAATAGATTCCTCCGCGTCGGCCAGAGAAGGTCACAAATTCCAATGAAGAGTTGTAACGTGCAACACGGATAGGTCAGACCTAAATGCATATGACACTTCTAGAAAATGAGTGAAATGAAGTGCAGATCTCTGAGGAAAGTCAGCCATGAACCAAAGATCATTGAATGATGTGACATTAGACTCTAAAGATCAGGAAATGCTTCCATAGGTTTCTCCTTAGCTGATTATCAGGAACTGTTAGAATGCTCTGCTATGAGAAATAGTCAATCTTATGATAGTGATATCTTTCCAGTAAAGATGTGTAGACCTCTAAATTCTTGATATGATCTTGATGAATGAATGTAGATGCTAAGTCCAGCTCCACAAGGTCTGAAATGTATCTGTGATAGAATGCCGGATCAAAATGTAGAAGTTGCTTCTGACTGAACTGCCTAAACTGAATTGGGAATTGAAAAGAAACAAACTAAACTACAAACAAACTGAAATGCAAATGTTTTTGGTTGATATAAGATTGCTCTTGAACTAGGGATACTTTTGCATCAGACATCCAAGGTTATTGAAAAAGTGAGTCACTCACTTTGCTGGGGCTAGGGGAGAACCAAGACGGTCCACCTCAGCTTGAGAAATCCATGATGAATCTTCTTCCGGTCTGCCTTTCCACTACACAAGATATTCTTTGTATTGTCTTCCTCTAGTGCTGCACCTAACTCTACTGTCTAAAATGTCTTCAATTTGCTCCGTTGTCTGTTGTGGTAATCGCTTCTTCAAATCTTCTTCCATGCTATCACTGAACTTTGCTTCATGATACTGATAAAGATCTACAATGTTGAAAATAGGTGATATACCCAAGGTCTCTGGTAACTCCACTACATATGCATTTCTTGTATCAAATTTTTTGAGTATCTTACTAGGTCCAAACTTCTTCATCTTCAACTTGTTATATGTCCCAATTGGAAATCTTTTTTTTCTTAAGTACACCATTACTTCATCTCCAACTTCAAATTCTTTATGTCTTCTCGTCTCATTTGCCTTTTTCTTGTATTTATTGTTCATGTTCTCCAAATGCTTCTTCACTTGATTATGCACTGTCTTCACATGATTTGGAAATTCCTCTGCTTCTGCACACCTCTTTTCTTCCATGCTAATATCTTTTAATTCTGCTACTCCTCTAGGATTCACTCCGGTCACAATCTCAAAAGGTGTTCTTCTGGTACTCCTATTTATTGAATTATTGTATGCAAATTCTGTTTGTGAAAAAATTAAATCCCAACTTCCGGCTTTCTCTCCAACCAAACATCTCAACAAGTTTCCCAAACTCCTATTCACTACCTCTGTTTGTCCATCAGTTTGAGAATGAAAAGTTGAACTGAACTTCAAATTTGTCTTCATCTTCTTCCAAAGTGTCTTCCAAAAGTATCCAACAAATTTTGTATCTTTTTCTGAAAATATACTCTTAGGTAATCCATCCAATCTCACAATCTCCTTGAAAAATAGGTTAGCTACATGCACTACATCAGTTGTCTTCTTACAAGGTATCAAATGAGCCATCTTTAAAAATCTATCAACCACTACAAATATTGAATCATGTCCTCTCTATGTCTTAGGTAATCCCATTACAAAATCCATGCTTATGTCTTCCCAAGGTCTCTCTGGTACTGTCAAAGGTTTATACAATCCAGTGTTCTAACTACTCCCTTTTACAACTTGACAAACTCTACAACTCTGCACAAATCTCTGAACATCCTTATGTATCTGAGGCCAAAAATAGTTTTCACTTACCAAAGCCACTGTCTTGTCAATGCCAAAATGTCCTGCCAATCCACCACTATGCTTCTCCTTGATCAAATTATGTCTCATTGAACTTCTAGGTATGCACAACTAATTTCCTCTAAACAACATGTCTTCTTGAATGAAATAACCCAACCACTTACTCCTATCTGTCACAACAGGTTCCTTACATGCTTTCCAAGGTTCTACAAAATCAGTGTCTCTCTCATACATGTTCTTCAATTCATCAAAACCCAACACTTCAACTCTCATCTTTTTCAACAAGTTTCTTCTCCTACTCAATGTATCAGCAACTTTATTTGATTTTCCACTCCTATGCTTCAACACAAATATATAACTCCGCATGAACTCTACCCATCTCATATGTCTTTGATTCAACTTACCTTGTCTATTCAAATATTGCAAAGCATGATGATCTATATACAACACAAAGTCCTTAGGCAACAAATAATGTCTCCACTTCTTCAAGGCTTAAATTATGGCATAGAACTCTTGATCATAAACTGAATATCTTCTCTTGCATCATTCAACTTCTCACTGAAATATACTACAGGTCTACCTTCTTGACTTAATACTGCTCTAATTACATGTCCACTTGTATCACAATCTACTTGAAGAATCACCCATATAAATCTTTTCACTCATCTTTAAACTTATTTGAAATTTGAAGATTAGGTTATCAATTTTTAAAAGCGAACAAAAATAAGTTAAATTTATGTGGAAGTCTGTTTGATTTTTGTAAATAGGTTATGGTTTTCAGTATTGATTGGTTTATATCAGCTCGGGGTAGTAATTAATGGTGTGTATGTCCCTGTGTGGGTTGTAAAGAGTGTGCTGGGGTTAGTTAGGGCTTTGTTATGTAGTTTGATGTTTGAAGGTTAGACGTGGTGTGCTATGTTGTTTGAATTTATCTTCATGTTGTTTAGTTGCAGTGGAGTGAAGGAATTCACTTGCTTGCCTCGCCTCGCTAACGGTTTTTTCTTATATAGTTTTGTACAGAATTGGTTTTCTATTGAGTTGTTTTATTTGGGGCTTTCGATGAAGGATAGGAGCATTGCTCATTGTTTGCCTTGCACTTTTTGAAAGATCCTTTTCAAATCCAATTCAATTTCAACAAGTGGAAATACTTAATCTTAATGCTTGGTGGTCAATTCCTCATCCTGGTGATGGCTCAAAGATAGTAGTGGCAGGGAACTTGATTTGGTTCTTGTTTCTATGCAATTTTTCTGAAGTATTTCTTATTAACTTGTTTTTCATTACAGCATTACTCTTTTTTCTTTCTATCCTACTCTCCCCACATATATTATGATTGTGTTAGGTCCTTTTATAAAAGAACAATCTCACGTGGATAACAATTATGAGGCAAAGGTGGTTTATGGAAGCTTTGTATGCAACACAGGCAGTGGGGCAGCTTTGCTCTCAGGTTGATGTACAAATAACTCTTCCAGATCTGTCCCTGGTCTGATGTGTAATTAACTTTGCCAGCAGCTTGTGGTTGGTAGCCATTTCCATGTTCAGGAACATCCTATTCTCCTCTCTGCTACTAACATTGCCAGAGACTTCTTGTTGTTATCTGTTTTATGTTCTTTAATTTGTAGATTATTTAATACATTGGAATATTTCTATGATGGGAGTTAATCCACATAATCTATCTATAAACCTATCTGATATCTCACAATTTGTTTAATTCTGGCCTCTCATTTCTATGTTTATTTTATTATTTGGTATGTGTAGTATTATATTTATAGTTACATCGTAGGAAAAGCTTGCATATGGTCTCAATTTATTGAGAACTTCAGGTTACTCATGTTTGTCTCTTAAAATTTATGTGTGGTCATGTGATTAGCGTTTGGCTATTTGTACCTACCTATACTTCCTCGATGGTACTTATTTTCCCAGTGAAAGCATCCATCCCACAGCAATGAAGATGGCATTTTTGAAGGCCCGCTGCCTTTATTTGTGTAAAGAAATTAAAGTTTTGGACTTTCATTAATGTTGTGATCAATTCATAAGACCTTTTGGTTTTTATTTTTATTTATTTATTTTTTGGCTTTTAATTGGAATTAGCGGTAATTTTATTTTTTTACACAAATAGCATCTGCAAAACAGCTACAGAAGCATCTAGAGGGGGATATTACAAATTACAGCAGTATAGTGGTGAGAAAGTGTAAACAGAACTGCAACGGCAAGGAGGAGAAAGGAGACAAGAAGTAGGTGAATAAGTCCATCGGTGCATGGAAAGGATTTTTACTGTTAAAACTATTTCATTGTTTGCTAGAGATCATCTAATCACTCTTGATTAAATCAAGGATTTTTTAGGAGCATCCTCAGCAGAGGCAGCAAATGAGCAATAGGGCTTGGAGCAGTCACTTTCGAGAGGCCTAGCATAACTTGCAATAGGAGTGCTTCTCCTGGGAAACTTGCTAGTCACATGAGATGTAGAGAATCAGAAAAAAACTTATAGGCAGAGGAGTCAGTAAATACAACCCAACCAATTAGGAATTATGATATGCCCATTTATAGTTCAGAAACTCATCTCTAAGCAAACAAAATAGGGCAATGTCTATTTTATTAAGAGAGCATGCAGAAGAGTTCATTTCTGTGGCTGACCAATCCCTTCTCACTTAATACTCGAAAAGATAATTGTCATAAGGTATGCAATCTGAGGTTACGGAATAGAAATGGCTTACTAATTAAGTATGGCTATTAAACTACTATTTCAAATCAAATCCCATCAAAAGAAACAATGGCCTGGCCGCTTGTGAATCTGAGCATTACCAAGGCGAACTTTGTACTTTGTCAGCAGATAAAGAATCCATCCAATGATTGTCTTTTCATAATAATAGAGAATTCATCCAAAGTTTTCTTTTTCATTTCACTCCGCGTGCAACAGGTTACTGAAAAATTTATGAAGCATCCATCAAAAGGCCCATCAAATCAATCTCCTTTAAGTCTCCCCTCCCTGGCTACTCACATGCTCCAAAACCACCCCTCCTATAATTTAAGAAACCAACATGTTTGATTCCTCAAGGTTCAAAGGTCCTCAATAACTAGTTACAAGACCTACACTAGTGCACGAAACATGTATATCATGCCAATAATTCTCTTATTTTAGCCAAAACATTAACAGAAGCCCCAGTCAATAAGAGGTAAAAGGAATAAGTGATCATTCATCTTCTTGTAATTAAAAGTTTGATATAAGGTAAGATACAGTATATGGGAGCAAAATTCAACGTCATCCTAGCTACACTAGGAGCTGCACCAAATTCACATGTTATAAAATCAAAGAGAACACATCCAGGCAAACCCTTTTTCCCCTCAGTCACTCCCCAAAAATGTTGAGAAAACTGAGGCAAATTTGTTTTCCCTCATATCGATTTCCCCAGACACTTGTGAAATGTCTAAAACACAGAAGAAAAACTTAATTGACAGTTAGCACCAACTATACAATTATGACCTGGTCAACAAAAAATAGGGTTTTAGCTGTTCCTTGTTTTTTTGAATCCCACCAAATCATTAAGTTTTCTTCTTGAAAACTTTTATTAATTATTGCTAACTCTGGGATACACCAATACCTCTCATTTTTAATCATAGTTGCTAGGTGTACCCGTCCTTGTAGCCAAATTCCTAGTGATTACATTTACATAAAATATAGCCATCTCCTTGTTCATTTACTCACATACCCTAATTTTATTGGCATCCCCGTCCCCATCCCCATAGCCAAATTCCTAGTGACTACATTTACATAAAATATAGCCATCTCCTTGTTAATTTACTTGCATATACTTATTTTACTAGCATGCCTGTCCCCATCCCCATACTAGTACTAGAACCCTTGTGTCTCTTGGTAACTATGATTTTAATTAAGTGGAATTTTTAATTGCATCCCCATCCAATCATCATATAGAACAATAAATCTTGTATAGAAATAACTCAGTCTCCTTATATGTATTAAACAAACAAACCTGTTACAAATATTTACATTTTACACATATACCAACAATAACAATAGTAAAATGTAAATATTTGTATGTGTGACCCTATAAAATTAGTGTAAGTAAACTTGGTTAGTATATGTGTATAGGAATATACAAATATTTACATTTTACTATTGTTCAAGTTTAATTTATTTTAGATTTACAAGAATGTTATACTTTTAATGGAGATGATGGTGCTAATTTATGTTGTTTTATAGATGTGTTTGGTTTTAATTTAAAAGATGGGTTTAGAATAAGTTTATTTGTTAACACTTTTAATTATTGGTGTCTATACATTTTATATTAACATATTTTAATTGATTGAAATTGGACTTTAAAGGGACAACATGTAGCCACAATGTAGTTGTGGAGTTTGATACTAGAAAGATTAGTGCCAAAGATGACCTTGATGATAATCATGTTGGAATAAATTTCGATTCCATAAATCCTGTTGGTTAGGCTTCTATCAACAATAGCAACATTGTGCTCAAGAATGTCTCTAATGTTGTTCTGTAGATTTAATACTTGGTGAAATCTATCAAATCCTATGCTTTGTGTTGCCATTAATTTGTCAAAATTTTTGCCAACTCTTTTGTTTACTCGTGGTAGTCATCCCCAACTCCCACTCATAATGATGTGGATTTTGACAATCCATAAATCCTGTGGTCTAACACTTGAGAGAACATCAATTGACATAAAAAATATTGATCATTAGGGTGTCACATTCGCTACAATGTTGTAGGTGTGGTATTATGTGGTTGTACATACCTCCCTGATCTTGAGCTACAAGTGATATATGCCCATATACAAGATAGTACATATCTCTTCCTAGGAGGAAGGGGGAGGATCATCTCCACACAATATCTGTCACAACTCAATATTTTGAATTTTGAATTTGAAAGAAAACTAAATGAGAGAAATATAGATTCATTTAAAAACAAAATAATAAACAAGATTAAATGTCAAATGGGGAAAGGAAACTTCTAGAATAAGCATTAATAAGGAACCTTCCCTCCATTTCTCAAGTCAAGACCCCAATTAATGAGGTGAGTCCACTTTTCTCCTCCAAATTTATTACCATTGGAAAATTTGAGGGTGCATTGAAGATTTGCAAGTCCTTTTTCTACACAAATTGAATAAGCAATCTTGAAAATAGAGGGGAGCATTTAATAAGAAGACTTGACTGAAGACTTGGAATTTCATCTATGAGGGTCAAGTTTTTCTATAAATTTGCTTGGATTTTTGAGGAAGAGCACACTCATATTTTTCTAGTTTGGAGGGCTGCAGCAAATTGTAAGAATTCCCCCTCCCATTCCTGTTTCCTTTCCTTTGAATTTTTTTTTTTGGTTCATTGTTGTTATGCTTGTTGTATTTGCGAATAATGCATAAGTTATAATTTTAATTAAGTGCAATAGTTTGTGAAAGATATATGTAACTACTCAGTTCCTGAAACTTCGTTCATGCTTGAACATTCCTAAGGCCTACTTAATAAAATCCATTTTGTGCATATTCTGCAATCATACCTCTTTTAGGATTAGTCTAACAATTCATAAGTCCGTGATAAAATTATTTATGTTCTTTATGCTCAGTTGTATGTCCATGCCCTGTTCTAAATCTCCACGTAGAAGGGATGCTAGCAAAGATCCATTTTGTGCACATCCTGAAATCATTACAGGCTTGAGACAACATTTCTTGTGGGATTTTGTCAAAATATTCATGCGCCCTGCCTGGACGTCCACTTTCAGCATACATGTATGAGAATTTCGAACTATTAGATCTGCCAAAAATTTCCCCATTTCTATACCCTGTCTCAAGTGCCATTCTGACATAGTACGTTGTCCATGGTTGTGGAATTGGCTTTACACCTGCCATCATCATTTGCTTGAAAGTTTGTAAAGCCATTTCAACAAATCCATTTTGTGAGATCCTGCAGTCACTGCATTTCATGAGACATCATTTCCTTGAATCATTCTGTCAAACAGTTTTCGTGCACTGTCTATGCTTCCCCGCCTTGGATAGATGTCTATTAGAGGATTTCCAACTATAATCTCTGACAAAAGAATTCCCCCTCTAATTTGCTTTGAAGGATGTCCATACCCTGTTCTGAGCACCAGAAATTGCAAGAAATAACATACAATTCTAAGTGTTCCAAAATCATTGAACACAGCCGGATTAAATAAGAAGGTTCATTTCATGAAATTAAAATAGCATCTATTATGTATTTGAATACTATTTTTAAAAAAATAAATGTTTAGATAGTTAAAACAGTTAATTCACATTATACTCATCAGGCTGAAGTTTAGACAAATGATTTATAAAATTTTTATATATATATATATATTTTTATCTTACCAGTCGCAGAGGAAACAAGTCATATAGTTCTATATATAATTTATATTACGAAGGTGAGTGTTTAAGTATTCCCCATTCACATGACCAACCAAATCTCAGTATCTGATAAAGCTTTGGCCGCCTATAATATACATATTTTGTAAACAGCAAATTGGTATCTTAATGTTAAACTTTAGGGTGTACTCATGTCAGCCAGTGTAGTGATGAAGGTCAACCATGTCACATAACAATTAACTATAGTTGTAATGCAATAAGGGTTACTCATATGATTGAAGTATGTAAAACTCTCATCCACTAAACCTACATGGTTGCATGCACGGAGAACACAAGCAAAGCTTACAATGTTAAGGAAAAATAATTAATTAAGTGATATATGGAGATAAAAGTGATAGATGATTTTGAAGTGTGTAGGATTAGTAAATGCCAGTGGAATGAAAATGAAATTGTTATAAGATGAAAAGTAGGTAATAAAGGATAAAATAGGAGAAAAGTTAAAAGAATAAATCATATATTGATGAAAAGAAATAAATATGAAAATAAAAATGTGTGGATAATAAGAAATAAATATGAAAATAAAAATGTGTGGATAATAGGTATAATAAGAAAGAATGAAAAATGTAATAGAAAATAGTATAATAGTAAAATAAAGTAAAAAGTAATAAAAGAAATAAAAGTAGGATGATGAATGATGATTATGAGGAATATAGATGGAAGAAGTAAGAAGTATGAAAAGTATAAAATGGATATAAATAAACATCAAGAAAAAGTAGTTAATAGATAAGTGTAGTAAAGGTGTAAGTTAGAAAGAAGAAGGTAAAAAAAAGTGAATGAAAACAAAAATTAGGATGGAGAAGAAAATAAGAGTGATAAAATATATAGGATTGAAAAGTAAATAATAAAGTATAGTATTATAGGTAACAAGGAAAAAGAGAAGTGATAAATGAGTATTAGAATAGAAGTGTAGCAATGGAAGAAAAAGTAAGTGAGATATGGTATTGCAAAATGTAAAATAAATGATTGTGGTAGCAGAAAGTAAAAGGTTATGGGTGTATATATATGATAAATGAGTGGAATAGGAGTTGTGGAGTATGGTTATTCAAGGAATAAGATTGGAAATATAGAGAAAGTGTATATAAAGAGTGAGGTGGGGAGTAGAAAAGTTATTAGGTGTAAAAGGTTGGAGAGGGATAAATGAGTACCAATATTGAAAAATGTAATAAGTGTAATTAATAAAGAATGAATTGAAAAGTGACATACAATATAATGGTAAGAATAATAAGGTGAAATAAGTGTATTAGATGTGAATAAGGGAAGTGATTAACAAAGAAAATGAAGTGTAAAAGAAGATGTATGATGTAAAATACAAACATTGTAATATCATGCACACATTAATCTCAAACTCTAAACACGTTAGAATAAATTGATGCTTACATTGGTTAGTGTAAATCAAAGCCAACATTGTCCTTGAGATAAATCTTTCAACCAACTATTGGTAGTAATCTACAACATGGAAAATGTGAAAAGTAAACTATGCTCATGTATTTGATTTTAAAGCCTCAGCACAACTATTCGCTAGTTTTGGGTAATAAGAACCTTACTCCCAATTTTATTGACAATGGAAATAAAGTATAAATTTATTTAGGGAGTTTAATATAAACATCTTGTTAAGAGATCTTATGTATTCTACTATCTTTTTGGCTTCAATTTAAAAGAAATGAAAGAACTTGATGTATGACAAAATAAGTTATCCAAATTTCCTAGCCTCAGCATAACTATTCGCTAGTTTTGGGTAATGAGAACCTTACTCCCAATTTTATTGACAATGGAAATAAAGTATAAATTTATTTAGGGAGTTTAATATAAACATCTTGTTAAGAGATCTTATGTATTCTACTATCTTTTTGGCTTCAATTTAAAAGAAATGAAAGAACTTGATGTATGACAAAATAAGTTATCCAAATTTCCTTATTTTTTTTAATGAAAAGTGAATCCTTTATTGATAGAATATATTTTCTCTTTATGTGATGTACAATTATGAACTGACAAAATGGATTAATTATTTTCTCTAAATAAACTGATCAAGCATCTTTATTGTACTTCACTTCATTATACCTTAGAGAAGCATCTATCCTTTGATAATTTCTTTATCAGTTATTATGCAAGATTTTCTAATAGATAGGTAAACCTTGTAAATAAACGTCCAAACTAAAACATTCACATTGTTTAGTATTTACGGTACATCTGGGTTACGTTTACAGGTAATGTTGTCGCATTGAACCAAGTACCTTGCGCCTAACATAGCTGCAACTATGACGTCTGGTTACCATCCCTCTAAATCGTCAGGCAGTAATAAGGAACATGTCAAAGTTAAATCCATAGGAAGGGAAAATCTCTTCGGATACCTCACTAAAAAGCTTAACTAAAAGAAAAAGAAAAAGGTGAGACCATAAAAAATTATTGTAGGACAATCAATGGGAAGACCTTGTTGGGGAAATATGCATGTTAGGTAAACTATTCACATTGAAAACCTAAACCTCAAACACTCCCGAAAGGTGTGTTTGCAAAATAGTTCCTTAGGAATACCGTCCATTGTATCACTCGAGTGGGTGGCAATCAACGAAGAGCTATGTACCACTCAGCTACATTAAACATAGTGCAAGATAGAACTACATGTTCACATTCATTGTGTAGATCGCATCCGAAGAGGGCCTTGATCCCTTGGATACAGGGTATGTAGGCAGTTTGGACAGTGAAGGTTGCCCACAGTACTCAGGTCCCTCAGATATAGTATACTCCTTATAATCAACTTCATAATCTCAATCTCTAGTTTAAAGGTCATCTAAGTAACTTAAGAAGTCTCCTAGTACTCAAAAGAATCCCCAGGGTGGATTACTTGTACCTGGCTTTACCGTAAACTGAGGTGAGTACAAGTTGATGTTAAGTGTTCCCTAGTTGACATCCTCAGTACAGTGTCTGGGTAGACTGTGGTCCCCAGGACGTGACTCATGAACCTATATTGGTCCCGAGGGAGTCAGAAGTCTCTGGCCAGAGCATAATGATTCCTGTCCTCTTTAGCCCATTAGACTATTGCATTTATTTATCCTCGATTGGATAGAGTATTGGTTTGTTTGACCCATTAGGCCTTTTGGCCACTATTTGTTCTACCTGAATCAGGTAGCGATAATGTCTGTTAGACCTGGTTCTATATGAACCTATTTGCCCAAAGGATAAAAGAGCTCAGGTGGCTTAAGAATGTTTCATTTTGAACATATGGCCCATTTTGGCTGAAGTTTTTCCTAAGTACTCAATCAAAGTCTTGATATATCTCATAAGAAATTGTTAATAAAGTAAAATTTTTTGAAGATTCATGTTTGGACGAAGCGGGTCCTTACATGTGGTATACGAGCGTGGTTCAAACACTCAGCCTAGAGGCCTACTAACTCAAAATCGATAATAATTGGTATTTAAGATAAGAATTGTGAGAGATTTAATTACAATCAATTTGCATGTTGTAAAACCAAAATTGTAGCAATTGGTAAATCTCCTCTCTCCTTGTTTCATAATTAAATGGCGAGAACCTGAAATTTGTGAGATCTGCATGGAAAGGAACCAATCAACCAAGAACTAGTTGAAAACCAAGAACATGTTGAAAACCCACCTGAGAACCCAAATGCTGGTATAGAAGCAATTATTTAGTTGTTGTCAGAACAGAGAGAAAAGTTGGAAAACCTTGAGGAAACTGTACAGGACTTGAAGACTAGACAGGGGACTATAGAAAACATTTTGGTACCTAAAAAATGAACATCAAGGTGCGGAAGTACACATAGCTCAAACAACTAATGAGCTAGAGGTTCCTAGGACTTGACAGGATACTACAACTCTAGATATCTCACAAGACCTCAAGAAGATAACTCCTCCTAAATTTGACAGTAAACATGTGGGGGATGTTGCAGAAGGATGGTTAATCAAAATGGAGAAATATTTTGAAATAAGAAACTACTTAGAGAACATCAAGGCAACCTGCGGAGCCTATCAGTTAGAGGGAGAAGCTACTAGCTAGTGGATAAACATAAAGGAACAATATTGTTATTCAAAGGAAAACCTAACTTGGAGGCAGTTTGTGAGCCACTTTCATGAGAGATGGCTTCCACAACTATTTTATGATGAGAAGATGACTGAGTTTGTGAATCTTAGACAAGGAAATCTCACAGTCCAACAGTATTGGCATAAATTTGCAAAGCTACTAAAATATGTTCCTATCTATCAAAAGGATGAAAGATCTCAGGCAAGGAAGTTTCTTTTGGGGTTGAATACTGATATTGGGGAAGAAGCGGATATGTTTGCCCCTGAGAACATGAAACAAGTCTTGGAGAAGGTACACAGACAAGAAAAGAAATTATAGGCACTATCGGTGGCAAAGCAAAACTTTCGGGACAAACAATTTGCCTTCAAAAGGAAACTAGACCATAGAGACAACAGAGGAGCTCAGAAGAACAAGAGGAGAGACTAGGGTAGAATAGAAGCTACTGGTAATCAGGATCACATGAATAATTACAATGGTAATGTAAAGAGGAATGATGGGAATGCACCACCCTAAATTTCTAATGAACCCCCTGGTGGATGCTTTATGTGTGGAGGCAATCATTATGCAAGGGATTGTTCAAAAAGGAATGGGTACAATCAGCCACAACAACCTCGGCAACATCAAATACATGCTGCCATTAGAAATCAACAAACTTGTCATCAAAATGTACCTATGGAGATGAGAGGTATGTTTTTTGGTAAACCCATAACTATTTTGATAGATACTGGTTCCTTCGAGAATTTTATTTCCCCAGAATTGGTAAGAAAAATGTCTTTGCAAACTAAGAATATGGAATCATCATGGACGGTTTAGTATGGGGACAAGGCTATACAGAAAGTGAACAAGTACATAAGAGGAGCCCTCATTAAGTTTCTTGGATTAGAAACTAAAATTGACTTATATGTTGCACCCATGGGATCCTATGATGTCATAATCAGAATAAGTTGGCTAACCAGTCATAAGGCTAACATAGATTGCTATAACAAAGTGGTGGAGTGTGTAGATGATAAGGGGTGTAGAGTTAGGATCCAAGGAATTTACCAACCTATATCAGTAGGGACCATTTCTACTATGCAAATAAAGAAGGCAAGGTGAAAATGAGGAAATCAGGTATTCTTAGTATCTTTAGATGAGAAGGGAGAAGAGAAAGAAGCCCCTACCTTTGAAAATAGTCCATTCCTTTGGGACTACAAGGATGTGTTTCCTGAAGAACTATCTGGATTACCTCCTAAAAAGGAATTTTATTTTTCAATCGATATACTTCCTAGAACTGCACCTATATCCAAAGCCCCATATAGGATGAACACCATAGAACTCCAAGAGTTGAAAATACAGTTGCAAGAATTGCTAGAGAAAGGGTTGATAAGGCCTAGTGTATCAGCTTGGGGAGCACCAGTCATTTTTGTAAAGAAGAAGGATGGGACATTAAGGTTGTGCATTGACTACAAAATGTTGAATAAGGCCACTATGAGGAATAGATATCCCTTGGCTCGTATTCATGATCTATTCGATCAAATGAGGGGAGCTTTAGTGTTCTCCAAAATTTATCTCCACTCGGGCTATCACCAATTAAGGATAAAAGAAGAGGACATCCCAAAGATAGCATTTAGGACTAGGTATGGCCACTATGAATTCACTGTAGTTCCATTCGGGCTAACAAATGCCCCAGCTGCCTTTATGAATCTAATGAATAGTGTGTTCCATGATTTTCTGGATAAGTTTGTGATTGTGTTTCTGGATGACATTTTAATATATTCCAAGGATGAAGAGGAACACTTAACCCATCTCGAGGTAGTCTTACAAAGGTTGTAGAAGCATAAGTTGTTTGGGAAGTTATCCAAATGCTCCTTCTTTGAAAAAAGGGTTCACTATTTAGGGCATATCATTTCAGATGAGGGTATAGCGGTAGATCCTGATAAAGTAAAAGCCATCACTGAATGGCTTATCCCTACAAGTGTGATTGAAGTAAGAAGTTTTATGGAATTGGTAGGGTACTATAGAAGGCTTGTGAAAGACTTTTCAAGGATAGCCAATCCAATCACATCCTTGCAAAAGAATAACAAAAAGTTCATTTGGATTGAGGAATGTGATAAGGCATTTCAAGTACTAAAGGAAAGGCTAACATCACCTCCAATTCTAAAAGTGCCTGACCCTAATGGTAACTTCACAGTAGTAACAGATGCATCCAAAGAAGGACTAGGAGGAGTTCTTTTCCAAGAGGAAGGAGTTGTGGCTTATGAACCATGAAAACTAAAAATTCATGAAGTCAATTACGGCCCCCATGACCTTAAACTTGCAGCCATAGTTCATGCCTTGCAAAAAGGAGACATTTCTTGTTGGGAAAATCATTTGAGCTTAAAACAGACCATCATTGATTAAAATATATCTTCACTCAACCTCATTTGAACGCAAGACAGAGAAGGTGGTTAGAGTTCCTAAGTGAGTATGATTTTGATATTCAATATATCAAGGGGAAAGAAAATGGGGTGGCCAATACTCTCAGCAGGAGGAGGCATATAATGGCCATATCCAACTTGCATATAGACCTAAAGCAACAAGTATTCTCTGAACAGAAACATGATCCATGGTACGCTCAGGTTAAGGCATCTTTAGCTAATACCTCTATGGAACCTAAGTATTTGGATTATACTTTTGATTATGATGGACTAATGAGGTACCAGGGAAGAATATACGTTCCTAATAATGCAAAACTAAGGGGTATGATCTTGACAGGGGCACATAAGGCTCCATATTCTGGACATCCAGGAGTGAATAAGATGTATGCAGACCTCAAAAGATTATATTTCTGGCCAGGAATGAAGAAGGATGTTGTAGACACAATTGCCAGATGCTTAGAATGTCAAAGGGTTAAGGCAGAATATGTGCACCCAGCAGGACTTCTTTATCCACATGATGTACCTTACTATAAATGACAAGTCATAAGTATGGATTTTGTCCAAGGGCTACCAATGACATTTCATAGGCACAATTGCATTTTGGTGGTAGTGGATAAACTCACTAAGGTTGCCCACTTCATACCATGAAACCTAACAAATGATGCACCAACAGTAGCAAAAAGGTTCATAAAAGAAATTTTTATGTTGCATGGAATTCCTGAGAAAATCATCTTTGATAGAGACGCAAAGTTCACTTCTAGATTTTGGACCACATTGTAGGCTGCCTTAGGAACACTATTGAATTTGAGCACAGCTCATAATCCTAAGATAGATGGACAAACAGAAAGAACCAACCAAATTTTGGAAGACCTCCTTCGTATGTATTGCATGGATCAATAGAGTAAATGGGTGGAATATTTGCCATTAGTGGAGTTTGCCTATAACAATTCGTTCCAAGCAACAATAGGTATGGCACCCTTTGAAGCTCTCTATGGGAGACCTTGTCGAACACCTTTGAGTTGGGATAAACTGGAAGATAGGATCCTAGTTGGGCCTAAAATGTTGAAGGATATGGATAACCAAGTGCAACTTATTCGACAAAGGTTGAAGGAAGCCTCGGATCGCCAGAAAAGTTATGCAGATAATAATA
Source organism: Cunninghamia lanceolata (assembly GCA_027924645.1). Lineage (NCBI taxonomy): Eukaryota > Viridiplantae > Streptophyta > Pinopsida > Cupressales > Cupressaceae > Cunninghamia > Cunninghamia lanceolata. Next base: position 5,212,173 of record BSBN01000859.1, on the reverse strand, counting down.
GGACACCCTGAAGATTTCAAGTTGGTGAAAAGGTGTTCCTAAGAGTTCAACCTCATAAAAGTTCCATCTCTTTTCGAAGGAAGTCAAAGCTAGCTCCTCGATATGTCAGGCATTTTGAAGTAATTGAAGAAATCAATCCTGTAGCTTACCGCTTGGCCTTACCTCCAGCACTGAGCCGTATTCATGATGTGCTCCATGTATCCTTGTTAAAAAAGTATATACCTAACCCTAAGCATATTCTTAATTGGAATGCCCTGCAGGTGGAAGAACCCAGTACAATAACCATAGGGCCATGCAGAATCATCGAGAGGTGCCAGTTCTAGCTCCACAACAGGACAGTGGATCAATCTAATGATCAGTGGGACCAGTACTCACCTGAGAATGCTACATGGGAAGACACAGTTGAAATGCAATAGCTCTATCCGTACTTATTTTGAATAAACACAAGCTATTTATAAACTCGACAAACTTCAAATTTTGATTAAAGACAATGATGTTTAGATAATACAGACAATTACACTTAATCTATGATAAACTACTTTGTTGAAGGATGGACTTTAAAAGTAGATATACTGACATGGATTTATATGTATATGTTTTGAACTTATTTCTAACATGCATCGGGACGATGCATAAATTTAAGGGAGAAGGATGTCACAACTCAATATTTTGAATTTTAAATTTGAAAGAAAACTAAATGAGAGAAATATAGATTCATTTAAAAACAAAATAATAAACAAGATTAAATGTCAAATGGGGAAAGGAAACTTCTAGAATAAGCATTAATAAGGAACCTTCCCTCCATTTCTCAAGTCAAGACCCCAATTAATGAGGTGAGTCCATTTTTCTCCTCCAAATTTATTACCATTGGAAAATTTGAGGGTACATTGAAGAGCTGCAAGTCCTTTTTCTACACAAATTGAATGAGCAATCTTGAAAATAGAGGGGAGCATTTAATAAGAAGACTTGACTGAAGACTTGGAATTTCATCCATGAGGGTCAAGTTTTTCTATAAATTTACTTGGATTTTTGAGGAAGAGCACACTCATATTTTTCTAGTTTGGAGGGCTGTAGCAAACTGTAAGAATTCCCCCTCCCATTCCTGTTTCCTTTCCTTTGAATTTTTTTTTTGGGTTCATTGTTGTTATGCTTGTTGCATTTAGGAACAATACATAAGTTAGAATTTTAATTAAGTGCAGTAGTTTGTGAAAGATATATGTAACTACTCTATTCCTGAAACTTCGTTCATGCTTGAACATTCCTAAGGCCTACTTTATCAAATCCATTTTGTCCATATTCTGCAATCATACCTGTTTTAGGATTCTTCTAACAATTCATAAGTCCATGATAAAATCATTTATGTTCTTTATGCTTAGTTGTATGTCCATGCCCTGTTCTAAATCCCCACGTAGAAGGGATGCTGGCAAAGGTCCATTTTGTGCACATCCTGAAATCATTGCAGGCTTGAGACAACATTTCTTGTGGGATTTTGTCAAAATATTGATACGCCCGGTGTGGACGTCCACTTTCAGCATACATGTATGAGAATTTCCAACTATTAGATTTGACAAAAATTTCACCATTTCTATACCCTGTCTCAACTGCCATTCTGACATAGTACATTGTCCATGGTTGTGGAATTGGCTTTACACCTGTCATCATCATTTGCTCGAAAGTTTGTAAAGCCATTTCAACAAATCCATTTTGTGAGATCCTATAGTCACTACATTTCATGAGACATCATTTCCTTGAATCATTCTGTGAAATAGTTTCCGTGCACTGTCTATGCTTCCCTGCCCTGCATACATGTCTATTAGAGGATTTCCAACTATAATCTCTTACAAAAGAATTCCCCCTCTGATTTGCTTTGAAGGATGTCCATACCCTGTTCTGAGCACCAGAAATTGCAAGAAATAACATACAATTCTAAGTGTTCCAAAATCACTGAACACAACTAGAATAAATAGGAAGGTTCATTTCATGAAATTAAAATAGCATCTATTATGTATTTGAATACTATTATTAAAAACATAAATGTTTAGATAGTTAAGATAGTTAATTCACATTATACTCAACTGCATTAAAATCATAAATTTACCAAGTCTCATCAGGCTGAAGTTTAGACAAATGATTTATAAAAATTTTATATATATATTTTTTATTTTACCAGTCGCAGAGGATACAAGTCATATAGTTCTATATATAATTTATATTACGAAGGTGAGTGTTTAAGTATTCCCCAAACACATGACCAACCAAATCTCTGTATCTGATAAAGCTTTGGCTACCTATAATATACAGATTTGTAAACAGCAAATTGGTATCTTAATGTTAAACTTTAGGGTGTACTCATGTCAGCCAGTGTAGTGATGAAGGTCAACCATGTGACATAACAAATAACTATAGTTGTAATGCAATAAGGGTTACTCATATGATTGAAGTATGTAAAACTCTCATCCACTGAACCTACATGGCTGCATGCACGGAAAACACAAGAAAAGCTTACAATGTTAAGGAAAAATAATTAATTAAGTGATATATGGAGATAAAAGTGATAGATGATTTTGTAGTGTGTAGGATTAGTAAATGTGGGTGGAATAAAAATGAAATTGTTATATGATGAAAAGTAGGTAATAAAGGATAAAATAGGAGAAAAGTTAAAAGAAAAAATCATATAGTGATGAAAAGAAATAACTATGAAAATGAAAATGTGTGCATAATAGGTTTAATAAGAAAGAATGAAAAATGTAATAGAAAATAGTATAATAGTAAAATAAAGTAAAAAGTAATAAAAGAGATAGTATAGATATAATATTAATGCAATAAAAGTAGCATGATGAATGATGATTATGTGGAAAATAGATGGAAGAAGTAAGAAGTATGAAAAGTATAAAATGGATATAAATAAACATAAAGAAAAAGTAGTTAACAGATAAGTGTAGTAATGGTGTAGGTTAGAAAGAAGAAGGTAAAAAAAAAATGAATGAAAATAAAAATTAGGATGGAGAAGAAAATAAGAGTGATAAAATATATAGGATTGAAAAGTAAATAATAAAGTATAGTATTATAGGTAACAAGGAAAAAGAGAAGTGATAAATGAGTATTAGAATAGAAGTGTATCAATGGAAGAAAAAGTAAGTGAGATATGGTATTGCAAAATGTAAAATAAATGATTGTGGTAGCAGAAAGTAAAAGGTTATGGGTGTATATATATGATAAATGAGTGGAATAGGAGTTGTGGAGTATGGTTATTCAAGGAATAAGATTAGAAATATAGAGAAAGTGTATATAAAGAGTGAGGTGGGGAGTAGAAAAGTTGTTAGGTGTAAAAGGTTGGAGAGGGATAAATGAGTACCAATATTGAAAAATGTAATAAGTGTAATTAATAAAGAATGAATTGAAAAGCGACATAGGATATAATGGTAAGAATAATAAGGTGAAATATGTGTATTAGATATGCATAAGGGAAGTGATTAACAAAGAAAATGAAGTGTAAAAGAAGATGTATGATGTGAAATATAAACATTGTAATATTATGCACACATTAATCTCAAACTCTAAACACATTAGAATAAATTGATGCTTACATTGGTTAGTGTAAATCAAAGCCAACATTGTTCCTGAGATAAATCTATCAACAAACTATTGGTAGTAATCTACAACATGGAAAATGTGAAAAGTAAATTGTGCTCATGTATTTGATTTTAAAGGATTAGCACAACTATTTGCTAGTTTTAGGTAACAAGAACCTTACTCCCAATTTTATTGACAATGGAAATAAAGTATAAATTTATTTAGGGAGTTTAATATAAACATCTTGTTAATTGATCTTATGTATTCTACTATCTTTTTGGCTTCAATTTAAAAGCAATGAAAGAACTTGATGTATGACAAAATAAGTTATCCAAATTTCCTTGTTTTTTTTTTTATGAAAAGTGAATCCTTTATTGAAAGAATATATTTTCTCTTTATGTTACGTACAATTACGAATTGACAAAATGGATTAAGTATTTTCTCTAAATAAATTGATCAAGCATCTTTATTGTACTTCACTTCATTATACCTTAGAGAAGTATCTTTCCTTTGATAATTTCTTTAACAGTTATTATGCAAGATTTTCTAATAGATAGGTAAACCTTGTAAATAAACGTCCAAACTCAAACATTCACAGTGCTCGGTATTTACAGTACCTCTAGGTCACATTTACGGGTAATGCCATCATGTTGAACCAAGTACCTCGCGCCTAACATAGCTGCAACAACGACATCTGGGCACCGTCCCTGTAAATCATTGGGGAGTAATAAGGAATATGTCAAAGTTAAATACGTAGGGAGGTAAAATCTCCTCGGATACCTCACTAAAAAGATTAACTAAAAGAAAATGAAAAAGGTGAGACCATAAAAAATTGTTGTAGGATGATCAATGGGAAGACCTCATCGGGGAAATATGCGTGTTAGGTAAACTACTCACATTGAAAACCTAAACCTCAAACACTCCCAGAAGGTGTGTTTGTAAAATAGTTCCTTAGGAATACCGTCCATTGTATCACTTGAGTGGGTGGTAATCGGCGAAGAGCTATGTACCACTCAGCTACATTAAACATAGTGCAAGACAGAACTACATGTTCGCATTCATCGTGTAGATTGCATCTGAAGAGGGCCTTGATCCCCTGGATATAGGATATGCAGGTAGTCTGGATGATGAAGGATGCCCCTAGTACTCAGGTCCCTCAGATATAGTATATTCCTTATAATGAACTTCATAATCTCGATCTCTAGTTTAAAGGTCATCTAAGTAACTTAAGAACTCTCCTAGTACTCAGAAGAATCCTTGGGGTGGATTACTTGTACCCGACTTTACCGTAAATTGAGGTGAGTACAAGTTGATGTTAAGTGTTCCCTGGTTGACATCCTCAGTACAGTGTCTGGGCAGACTGTAGTCCCTAGGAAGTGACTTATGAACCTATATTGGTCCCGAGGGAGTCAGATGTCTCTGACTAGAGCATAACGATTCCTGTCCTCTTTAGCCCATTAGGCTGTTGCATTTATTTATCCTAGATTGGATAGAGTATTGGTCCATTTGACCAATTAGGCCTTTTGACCAGTGTTTGTTCTACCCGAATCATGTAGCGATAAGGTCCGTTAGACCTGGTTCTGTATGAACCTATTTGCCCAAAGGATAGAAGAGCCCGGGTGGCTTAAGAATGTTCCATTTTGAACATATGGCCCGTTTTGGCCGAAGTTTTTCCTGAGTACTCAATCAAAGTCTTGATATATCTCATAAGAACTTGTTAATAAAGTAAAATAGTTTGAAAATTCGAGTTTGGACAAAGCGGGTCCTTACATGTGGTATCAGAGCATGGTTCAAACATTCAGCCTGGAGGCCTACTAACTCAAAATCAATAATAATTGGTATTTAAGATAAGAATTGTGATAGATTTAATTACAATCAATTTGCATGTTGTGAACCAAAACTTGTTGCAATTGGTAAATCTCCTCTCTCCTTGTTTCATAATTAAATGGCGAGAACCCGAAATTTGTGAGATCTACATGGAAAGGAACCAGTCAACCAAGAACTAGTTGAAAACCAAGAACATGTTGAAAACCCACTTGAGAACCCAAATGCTGGTAGAGAAGAAATTATTCAGTTGTTGATAGAACAGAGAGAAAAGTTGAAAAACCTTGAGAAAACTGTATAGGACTTGAAGACTAGATAGGGGACTATAGAAAACATTTTGGAACCTAAAAATAAACATCAAGGTGCGGAAGTACACATAGCTCAAAGAAGTAATGAGCTAGAGGTTCCTAAGGCTTGGTAGGATACTACCACTCTAAATATCTCACAAGACCTCAAGAAGATAACTCCCCCTAAATTTGACGGTAAACATGTGGGGGGTGCTGCAGAAGGATGGTTAATTGAAATGTTGAAATATTTTGAACTAAGAAACTACTCAGAGAACATCAAAGTAACTTGGGGAGCCTATCAGTTAGAGGGAGAAGCTGCTAGCTGGTGGATAAACATAAACGAACAATATTGTTATTCAAAGGAAAACCTAACTTGGAGGCAGTTTGTGAGCCACTTCCGTGAGAGATGGCTTCCACAACTATTTTATGATGAGAAGATGACTGAGTTTGTGAATCTTAGACAAGGAAATCTCACAGTCCAACAGTATTGGGATAAATTTGCAAAGCTACTAAACTATGTTCCTGTCTATCAAAAGGATGAAAGGTCTCAGGCAAGGAAGTTTCTTTTGGGGTTGAATACTGATATTAGGGCAGAAGTGGATATGTTTGCCCTTGAGAACATGAATCAAGTCTTAGAGAAGGCACTCAAATAGGAAAAGAAATTACAGGCACTATCAGTGGCAAAGCAAAACTTTCGGGAGAAACAATTTGCCTTTAAAAGGAAACTAGACCATAGAGACAATAGAGGAGCTGAGAAGAACAAGAGGAGAGACTAGGGTAGGATAGAAGCTACTGGTAATTAGGATCATAGGAATAATTACAATGGTAATGTTAGGAGGAATGATGGGAATGCACCACCCCAAATTTCTAATGGACCCCCTGGTGGATGCTTTATGTGTGGAGGCAATCATTATGCAAGGGATTGTTCAAAAAGGAATGGGTACAATCAGCCACAGCAACCTCGGCAAACATCAAATACATGCTGCCATCAGAAATCAACAAACTTGTCATCAAAATGTACCTATGGAAATGAGAGGTATGCTTTTTGGTAAACCCATACCTATTTTGATAGATACTGGTTCCTTCAAGAATTTTATTTCCCCAAAATTCGTCAGAAAAATGTCTTTGCAAACTAAGAATATGGAATCATCATGGACAGTTTAGTATGGGGACAAGGCTATACGGAAAGTGAACAAGTACATAAGAGGAGCCCTCATTAAGTTTCCTAGATTGGAAACCAAAACCCACTTATATGTCGCATCCCTGGGAGCCTATGATGTCATAATTAGAATAAGTTGGCTAACAAGTCATAAGGCTAACATAGATTGCTATAACAAAGTGGTGGAGTGTGTAGATGATAAGGGGTGTAGAGTTAGGATCCAAGGAATTTACAAACCTATATCAGTAGGGACCATTTCTGCTATGCAACTAAAGAAAGCAAGGCGAAAATGAGGAAATCAGATATTCTTAGTATCTTTAGATGAGAAGGGAGAAGAGAAAGAAGCCCCTACCTTTGAAAATAGTCCATTCCTTTGGGACTACAAAGATGTGTTTCCTGAAGAACTACATGGATTACCTCCTAAAAGGTAATTTGATTTTTCAATCGATATACTTCCTAGAACTGCACCTATATCCAAAGCCCCATATAGGATGAACACCATAGAACTCCAAGAGTTGAAAATACAGTTGCAAGAATTGCTAGAGAAAGGGTTGATAACGCCTAGTGTATCACCTTGGGGAGCACCAGTCATTTTTATAAAGAAGAAGGATGGGACATTAAGGTTGTGCATTGAATAAAGAATGTTGAATAAGGCCACTGTGAGGAATAGATATCCCTTGCCTCATATTGATGATCTATTTGATCAAATGAGGAGAGCCTCAGTGTTGTCCAAAATTGATCTCTGCTCGGGCTATCACCAATTAAGGATAAAAGAAGAGGACATCCCAAAGACAGCATTTAGGACTAGGTATGGCCACTATGAATTTACTGTAGTTCCATTCGGGCTAACAAATGCTCTGGCTACCTTTATGAATCTAATGAATAGTGTGTTCCATGATTTTCTGGATAAGTTTGTGATTGTGTTTCTGGATGACATTTTAATATATTCCAAGGCTGAAGAGGAACACTTAACCTATGTCTAGGTAGTCTTAGAAAGGTTGTGGAAGCATAAGTTGTTTGGGAAGTTATCCAAATGCTCCTTCTTTGCAAAAAAGGTTCACTATTTAGGGCATATCATTTTAGCCGAGGGTATAGCGGTAGATCCTGATAAAGTAAAAGCCATCACTGAATGGCCTATCCATACAAATGTGACCAAAGTAAGAAGTTTTATGGGATTGGTAGGGTACTACAGAAGGTTTGTGAAAGACTTTTCAATGATAGCCAATCCAATCACATCCTTGCAAAAGAAGAACAAAAAGTTCATTTGGACTGAGCAGTGTGATAAGGCATTTTAAGTAATGAAGGAAAGGCTAACGTCACCTCTAATTCTAAAAGTGCCTGAGCCTAATGGTAACTTCACAGTAGTAACAGATGCATCCATAGAAGGACTAGGAGGAGTTCTTTTGCAAGAGGAAGGAGTAGTGGCTTATGAATCACGAAAATTGAAAATCCATGAAGTCAATTATGCCCCCCATGACCTTGAACTTGCAGCCATAGTTCATGCCTTGCAAAAATGGAGACATTTCTTGTTGGGAAAACCATTTGAGCTTAAAACAGACCATCATGGATTAAAATATATCTTCACTCAACCTCATTTGAATGCAAGACAGAGAAGGTGGTTAGAGTTCCTAAGTGAGTATGATTTTGATATTCAATATATCGAGGGAAAAGGAAATAGGGTGGCTGATGCTCTCAGCAGGAGGAGGCATATAATGGCCATATCCAACTTGCACATATACCTACAGCAACAAGTATTCTCTGAATAGAAACATGACCCATGGTACGCTTAGGTTAAGGTATCTTTAGCTAGTACCTCTGTGGAACCTAATTATTTGGATTATGCTTTCGATTATGATGGACTAATGATGTACCAGGGAAGAATATGCATCCCTAATAATGCGGAACTAAGGGTAATGATCTTGACAGAGGCACATAAGGCTCCATATTTCGGACATCTAGGGGTGGATAAGATGTATACAGACCTCAAAAGATTATATTTCTAGCTAGGAATGAAGAAGGATGTGCTAGACACAGTTGCCAGATGCCTAGAATGTCAAAGGGTTAAGGAAGAACATGTGCACCCAGCAGGACTTCTTTATCCACATGATGTACCTATCTATAAATGACAAGTCATAAGTATGGATTTTGTCTAAGGGCTACCAATGATATTTCATAGGCACAATTGCATTTTGGTGGTAGTGGATAAACTCACTAAGGTTGCCCACTTCATACGAGGAAACCTAATAGATGATGCACCAGCAGTAGCAAAAAGGGTCATAAAGGAAATTTTTAGGTTGCATGGAATTCCTGAGAAAATCATCTCTGATAGAGACGTAAAGTTCACTTCTAGATTTTGACCACATTGTAGGCTGCCTTAAGAACACAATTGAATTTGAGCACAGCTTATCATCCTGAGATAGATGGACAAACAGAAAGAACCAACCAAATTCTACAAGACCTCCTTCATATGTATTGCATGGATCAATAGACTAAATGAGTGGAATATTTGCCATTAGCAGAGTTTGCCTATAACAATTCCTTCCAAGAAATAATAGGTATGGTGCCCTTTGAAGCTCTCTATGGGAGACCTTGTCGAACACCTTTGAGTTGGGATAAACTGATGATAGGATCCTAGTTGGGCCTAAAATGTTGAAGGATATGGATAACCAAGTGCAACTTATTCGACAAAGGTTGAAGGAAGCCTCAGATCGCTAGAAAAGTTATACAGATAAGAATAGGACACCCAGAAGATTTCAAGTTGGTGAAAAGGTGTTCCTAAGAGTTTGACCTCATAAAAGTTCCATCTCTTTTGGAAGGAAGTCAAAGCTAGCTCCTCGCTATGTCAGGCCTTTTGAAGTACTTGAGGAAATCAATCCTATAGCTTACCACTTGGCCTTCCCTCCAGCACTGAGCCATATTCCTGATGTGTTCCATGTATCCTTGTTTAAAAAGTATATACCTGACCCTAAGCATATTCTTAATTGGAATGCCCTGCAGGTGGAAGAACCCGGTACAATAACAATAGAGCCATGCAAAATCATCGAGAGGCACCAGTTCCAGCTCCGCAATAGGACAGTGGATCAATCTAAGGTTCAGTGGGATGAGTACTCACCTGAGAATTCTACATGGGAGGACACAGTTGAAATACAACAGCTCTTTCCGTACTTATTGTGAATAAACTCTAGCTATTTATAAACTCGACAAACTTCAAATTTTGATTAAAGACAATGATGTTTAGATAATACAGACAAATACACTTAATCTATGATAAACTACTTTGTTGAAGGATGCACTTTAAAAGTAGATATACTGATATGGATTTATATGTATATGTTTTGAACTTATTTCTAACATGCATCAGGACAATGCATAAATTTAGGGGAGAAGGATGTCACAACTCAATATTTTGAATTTTGAATTTGAAAGAAAACTAAATGAGAAAAATATAGATTCATTTAAAAAGAAAATAATAAACAAGATTAAATATCAAATGGGGAAAGGAAACTTCTAGAATAAGCATTAATAAGGAACCTTCCCTCCATTTCTCAAGTCATGACCCCAATTAATGAGGTGAGTCCATTTTTCTCCTCCAAATTTATTACCATTGGAAAATTTGAGGGTGCATTGAAGAGTTGCAAGTCCTTTTTCTACACAAATTGAATGAGCAATCTTGAAAATAGAGGGGAGCATTTAATATGAAGACTTGACTGAAGACTTGGAATTTCATCCATCAGGGTCAAGTTTTTCTATAAATTTACTTAGATTTTTGAGGAAGAGCACACTCATGTTTTTCTGGTTTGGAGGGCTATAGCAAACTATAAGAATTCCCCCTCCCATTCCTGTTTCCTTTCCTTTGATTTTTTTTTTTGGGTTCATTGTTGTTATGCTTGTTGCATTTAAGAATAATCCATAAGTTAGAATTTTAATTAAGTGCAGTAGTTTGTGAAAGATATATGTAACTACTCTATTCCTGAAACTTCGTTCATGCTTGAACATTCCTAAGGCCTACTTAATAAAATCCATTTTGTGCATATTCTGCAATCATACCTCTTTTAGGATTAGTCTAACAATTCATAAGTCCGTGATAAAATTATTTATGTTCTTTATGCTCAGTTGTATGTCCATGCCCTGTTCTAAATCTCCACATAGAAGGGATGCTGGCAAAGATCCATTTTGTGCACATCCTGAAATCATTGCAGACTTGAGACAACATTTCTTGTGGGATTTTGTCAAAATATTGATACGCCCTGCGTGGACGTCCACTTTCAGTATACATGTATGAGAATTTCCAACTATTAGATTTGACAAAAATTTCACCATTTCTATACCCTGTCTCAAGTGCCATTCTGACATAGTATGTTGTCCATGGTTGTGGAATTGGCTTTACACCTGCCATCATCATTTGCTCGAAAGTTTGTAAAGCCATTTCAACAAATCCATTTTGTGAGATCCTGTAGTCACTACATTTCATGAGACATCATTTCCTTGAATCATTCTGTGAAATAGTTTCCCCACACTGTCTATGCTTCCCTGCCCTACATACATGTCTATTAGAGGATTTCCAACTATAATCTCTTACAAAAGAATTCCCTCTCTGATTTGCTTTGAAGGATGTCCATACCCTATTCTGAGCACCAGAAATTGCAAGAAATAACATACAATTCTAAGTGTTCCAAAATCACTGAACACAACCGGAATAAATAGGAAGGTTCATTTCATGAAATTAAAATAGCATCTATTATGTATTTGAATACTATTATTAAAAAAATAAATGTTTAGATAGTTAAGATAGTTAATTCACATTATACTCAACTGCATAAAAATCATAAATTTACCAAGTCTCATCAGGCTGAAGTTTAGACAAATGATTTATAAAAATTTTATATATATATTTTTTATTTTACCAGTCGCAGAGGATACAAGTCATATAGTTCTATATATAATTTATATTACGAAGGTGAGTGTTTAAGTATTCCCCAATCACATGACCAACCAAATCTCTGTATCTGATAAAGCTTTGGCTGCCTATAATATACAGATTTGTAAACAGCAAATTGGTATCTTAATGTTAAACTTTAGGGTGTACTCATGTCAGCCAGTGTAGTGATGAAGGTCAACCATGTGACATAACAAATAACTATAGTTGTAATGCAATAAGGGTTACTCATATGATTGAAGTATGTAAAACTCTCATCCACTGAACCTACATGGCTGCATGCACGGAAAACACAAGAAAAGCTTACAATGTTAAGGAAAAATAATTAATTAAGTGATATATGGAGATAAAAGTGATAGATGATTTTGTAGTGTGTAGGATTAGTAAATGTGGGTGGAATGAAAATGTAATTGTTATATGATGAAAAGTAGGTAATAAGGGATAAAATAGGAGAAAAGTTAAAAGAATAAATCATATAGTGATGAAAAGAAATAAATATGAGAATAAAAATGTGTGGATAATAGGTTTAATAAGAAAGAATGAAAAATGTAATAGAAAATAGTATAATAGTAAAATAAAGTAAAAAGTAATAAAAGAGATAGTATAGATATAATATTAATGCAATAAAAGTGGCATGATGAATGATGATTATATGGAATATAGATGGAAGAAGTAAGAAGTATGAAAAGTATAAAATGGATATAAATAAACATAAAGAAAAAGTAGTTAACAGATAAGTGTAGTAATGGTGTAGGTTAGAAAGAAGAAGGTAAAAAAAAAATGAATGAAAATAAAAATTAGGATGGAGAAGAAAATAAGAGTGATAAAATATATAGGATTGAAAAGTAAATAATAAAGTATAGTATTATAGGTAACAAGGAAAAAGAGAAGTGATAAATGAGTATTAGAATAGAAGTGTATCAATGGAAGAAAAAGTAAGTGAGATATGGTATTGCAAAATGTAAAATAAATGATTGTGGTAGAAGAAAGTAAAAGGTTATGGGTGTATATATATGATAAATGAGTGGAATAGGAGTTGTTGAGTATGGTTATTCAAGGAATAAGATTAGAAATATAGAGAAAGTGTATATAAAGAGTGAGGTGGGGAGTTGAAAAGTTATTAGGTGTAAAAGGTTGGAGAGGGATAAATGAGTACCAATATTGAAAAATGTAATAAGTGTAATTAATAAAGAATGAATTGAAAAGCGACATAGGATATAATAGTAAGAATAATAAGGTGACATAAGTGTATTAGTTGTGCATAAGGGAAGTGATTAACAAAGAAAATGAAGTGTAAAAGAAGATGTATGATGTGAAATATAAACATTGTAATATTATGCACACATTAATCTCAAACTCTAAACACGTTAGAATAAATTGATGCTTACATTGGTTAGTGTAAATCAAAGCCAACATTGTTCCTGAGATAAATCTATCAACAAACTATTGGTAGTAATCTACAACATGGAAAATGTGAAAAGTAAACTGTGCTCATGTATTTGATTTTAAAGGCTTAGCACAACTATTTGCTAGTTTTAGGTAACAAGAACCTTACTCCCAATTTAATTGACAATGGAAATAAAGTATAAATTTATTTAGGGAGTTTAATATAAACATCTTGTTAATTGATCTTATGTATTCTAGAACTTGATGTATGACAAAATAAGTTATCCAAATTTCCTTGTTTTTTTTTATGAAAAGTGAATCCTTTATTGATAGAATATATTTTCTCTTTATGTTACGTACAATTATGAATTGACAAAATGGATTAAGTATTTTCTCTAAATAAACTAATCAAGCATCTTTATTGTACTTCACTTCAATATACCTTAGAGAAGTATCTTTCCTTTGATAATTTCTTTATCGGTTATTATGCTAGATTTTCTAATAGATAGGTAAACCTTGTAAATAAACATCCAAACTCAAACATTCGCAGTGCTCGGTATTTATGGTACCTCTAGGTCACATTTGCGGGTAATGTCGTCGCGTTGAACCAAGTACCTCACGTCTAACATAGCTGCAACAACAACATCTGGGCACCGTCCTTGTAAATCATTGGGGAGTAATAAGGAACATGTCAAAGTTAAATCCGTAGGAAGGGAAAATCTCCTCGAATACCTCACTAAAAAGATTAACTAAAAGAAAAAGAAAAAGGTGAGACCATCAAAAATTGTTGTAGGATGATCAATGGGAAGACCTTGTTGGGGAAATATGTGTGTTAGGTAAACTACTCACATTGAAAACCTAAACCTCAAACACTCCTAGAAGGTGTGTTTGCAAAATAGTTCCTTAGGAATACTGTCCATTGTATCACTTGAGTGGGTGGCAATCGGCGAAGAGCTATGTACCACTCAGCTACATTAAACATAGTACAAGACAGAACTACATGTTTGCATTCGTTGTGTAGATCACATCTAAAGAGGGCCTTGATCCCCTGGATACAGGGTATGCAGGTAGTCTGGACGATGATGGATGTCTCCAGTACTCAAGTCCCTCGGATATAGTATACTCCTTATAATCAACTTCATAATCTCGATCTCTAGTTTAAAGGTTATCTAAGTAACTTAAGAACTCTCCTAGTACTCAAAAGAATCCCTGGGGTGGATTACTTGTAACTGGCTTCACCGTAAACTAAGGTGAGTACAAGTTGATGTTAAGTGTTCCCTGGTTGACATCCTCAATATAGTGTCTGGGCAGACTGTGGTCCCTAGGAAGTGACTCATGAACTTATATTGGTCCCGAGGGAGTCAAATGTCTTTGACCAGAGCATAATGATTCCTGTCCTCTTTAGCCCATTAGGCTGTTGCATTTATTTCTCCCAGATTGGATAGAGTATTGGTCCATTTGACCCATTAGGCCTTTTGACCAGTGTTTGTTCTACCCAAATCATGTAGCGATAAGGTCCGTTAGACCTGGTTCTGTATGAACCTATTTGTCCAAAGGATAGAAGAGCCCGGGTGGCTTAAGAATGTTTCGTTCTGAACATATGGCCTATTTTGGCCGAAGTTTTTCCTGAATACTCAATCAAAGTCTTGATATATCTCATAAGAACTTGTTAATAAAGTAAAATATTTTGAAAATTCGAGTTTGGACCAAGCGGGTCCTTACATGTGGTATCAGAGCATGGTTCAAACACTCGGCCTGGGGGCCTACTAACTCAAAATCGATAATAATTGGTATATAAGATAAGAGTTGTGATAGATTTAATTACAATCAATTTGCATGTTGTAAACCAAAAATTGTAGCAATTGGTAAATCTCCTCTCTCCTTGTTTCATAAATAAATGGTGAGAACCCGAAATTTGTGAGATCTACATGGAGAGGAACCAGTCAATCACGAACTAGTTGAAAACCAAGAACATGTTGAAACCCCACCTGAGAACCCAAATGCTGGTAGAGAAGCAATTATTCAGTTGTTGACAGAACAGAGAGAAAAGTTGAAAAACCTTGAGAAAACTGTATAGGACTTGAAGACTAGACAGGGGACTCTAGAAAACATTTTGGAACCTAAAAATAAACATCAAGGTGCAGAAGTACACATAGCTCAAAGAAGTAATGAGCTAGAGGTTCCTAAGGCTTGGTAGGATACTACCACTCTAGATATCTCACAAGACCTCAAGAAGATAACTCCTCCTAAATTTGATGGTAACCATGTGGGGGATGCTGCAGAAGGATGGTTAATCGAAATGGAGGAATATTTTGAACTAAGAAACTACTCAAAGAACATCAAGGCAACTTGGGGAGCCTATTAGTTAGGGGGAGAAGCTGCTAGCTGGTGGATAAACATAAACGAACAATATTGTTATTCAAAGGAAAACCTAACTTGGAGGCAGTTTGTGAGCCACTTCCATGAGAGATGGCTTCCACAACTATTTTATGATGAGAAGATGACTGAGTTTGTGAATCTTAGACAAGGAAATCTCACAGTCCAACAGTATTGGGATAAATTTGCAAAGCTAATAAACTATATTCCTGTCTATCAAAAGGATGAAAGGTCTCAAGCAAGGAAGTTTCTTTTGGGGTTAAATACTGATATTGGGGCAGAAGTGGATATGTTTGCCCTTGAGAACATGAATCAAGTGTTAGAGAAGGCACTCAAATAGGAAAATAAATTACAGGCACTATCAATGGCAAAGCAAAACTTTTAGGAGAAACAATTTGCCTTCAAAAGGAAACTAGACCATAGAAACAATAGAGGAGCTTAGAAGAACAAGAGGAGAGACTGGGGTAGAACAGAAGCTACTGGTAATTAGGATCACAGGAATAATTACAATGGTAATGTTAGGAGGAATGATGGGAATGCACCACCCTGAATTTCTAATGGACCCCCTGGTGGATGCTTTATGTGTGGAGGCAATCATTATGCAAGGGATTGTTCAAAAAGGAATGGGTACAATCAGCCACAGCAACCTCGGCAAACATCAAATACATGCTGCCATCAGAAATCAACAAACTTGTCATCAAAATGTACCTATGGAAATGAGAGGTATGCTTTCTGGTAAACCCATAACTATTTTGATAGATACTGGTTCCTTCGAGAATTTTATTTCCCTAGAATTCGTAAGAAAAATGTCTTTGCAAACTAAGAATATGGAATCATCATGGATGGTTTAGTATGGGGACAAGGCTATACGGAAAGTGAACAAGTACATAAGAGGAGCCCTCATTAAGTTTCCTAGATTGGAAACCAAAACCGACTTATATGTCGCATCCCTGGGAGCCTATGATGTCATAATCGGAATAAGTTGGCTAAAAAGTCATAAGGCTAACATAGATTGCTATAACAAAGTGGTGGAGTGTGTAGATAATAAGGGGTGTAGAGTGAGGATCCAAGGAATTTACAAACCTATATCAGTAGGGACCATTTCTGCTATGCAACTAAAGAAGGCAAGGCAAAAATGAGGAAATTAGATATTCTTAGTATCTTTAGATGAGAAGGGAGAAGAGAAAGAAGCCCCTACCTTTGAAAATAGTCCATTCCTTTGGGACTACAAAGATGTGTTTCCTGAAGAACTACATGGATTACCTCCTAAAAGGGAATTTGATTTTTCAATCGATATACTTCCTGGAACTGCACCTATATCCAAAGCCCCATATAGGATGAACACCATAGAACTCCAAGAGTTGAAAATACAGTTGCAAGAATTGCTAGAGAAAGGGTTGATAAGGCCTAGTGTATCACCTTGGGGAGCACCTGTCATTTTTATAAAGAAGAAGGATGGGACATTAAGGTTGTCCATTGAATACAGAATGTTGAATAAGGCCACTGTGAGGAATAGATATCCCTTGCCTCATATTGATGATCTAATTGATCAAATGAGGGGAGCCTCAGTGTTCTCCAAAATTGATCTCTGCTCGGGCTATCACCAATTAAGGATAAAAGAAGAGGACATCCCAAAGACAGCATTTAGGACTAGGTATGGCCACTATGAATTCACTGTAGTTCCATTCGGGCTAACAAATGCTCTAGCTGCCTTTATGAATCTAATGAATAGTGTGTTCAATGATTTTCTGGATAAGTTTGTGATTGTGTTTCTGGACGACATTTTAATATATTCCAAGGCTGAAGAGGAACACTTAACCCATCTCTAAGTAGTCTTACAAAGGTTGCGAAAGCATAAGTTGTTTGGGAAGTTATCCAAATGCTCCTTTGAAAAAAGGGTTCACTATTTAGGGCATATCATTTTAGCCGAGGGTATAGCGGTAGATCCTGATAAAGTAAAAGCCATCACTGAATGGCCTATCCATACAAATGTGACCGAAGTAAGAAGTTTTATGGGATTGGTAGGGTATTACAGAAGGTTTGTGAAAGACTTTTCAATGATAGCCAATCCAATCACATCCTTGCAAAAGAAGAACAAAAAGTTCATTTGGACTGAGCAGTGTGATAAGGCATTTCAAGTAATGAAGGAAAGGCTAACGTCACCTCCAATTCTAAAAGTGCCTGAGCCTAATGGTAACTTCACAGTAGTAACAAATGCATCCATAGAAGGACTAGGAGGAGTTCTTTTCCAAGAGGAAGGAGTAGTGGCTTATGAATCACGAAAATTGAAAATCCATGAAGTCAATTACGCCCCCCATGACCTTGAACTTGCAGCCATAGTTCATGCCTTGCAAAAATGGAGACATTTCATGTTGGGAAAACCATTTGAGCTTAAAACAGACCATCATGGATTAAAATATATCTTCACTCAACCTCATTTGAATGCAAGACAGAGAAGGTGGTTAGAGTTCCTAAGTGAGTATGATTTTGATATTCAATATATCGAAGGGAAAGGAAATAGGGTGGCTGATGCTCTCAGCAGGAAGAGGCATATAATGGCCATATCCAACTTGCACATATACCTAAAGCAACAAGTATTCTCTAAATAGCAACATGACCCATGGTACACTTAGGTTAAGGTATCTTTAGCTAGTACCTCTGTGGAACCTAATTATTTGGATTATGCTTTCGATTATGATGGACTAATGACATATCAGGGAAGAATATGCATCCCTAATAATACAGAACTAAGGGTAATGATCTTGACAGAGGCACATAAGGCTCCATATTTCAGACATCCAGGGGTGAATAAGATGTATACAGACCTCAAAAGATTCTATTTCTGGCTAGGAATGAAGAAGGATGTGGTAGACACAGTTGCCAGATGCCTAGAATGTCAAAGGGTTAAGGAAGAACATGTGCACCCAGCAAGACTTCTTTATCCACATGATGTACCTATCTATAAATGACAAGTCATAAGTATGGATTTTGTCCAAGGGCTACCAATGATATTTCATAGGCACAATTGCATTTTGGTCGTAGTGGATAAACTCACTAAGGTTGCCCACTTCATACGAGGAAACCTAACAGATGATGGACCAGTAGTAGCAAAAAGGGTCATAAAGGAAATTTTTAGGTTGCATGGAATTCTTGAGAATATCATCTCTGATAGAGACGTAAAGTTCACTTCTAGATTTTGGACCACATTGTAGGCTGCCTTAGGAACACAATTGAATTTGAGCACAGCTTATCACCCTGAGATAGGTGGACAAACAGAAAGAACCAACCAAATTCTACAAGACCTCCTTCATATGTATTGCATGGATCAATAGACTAAATGGGCAGAATATTTGCCATTAGTGGAGTTTGCCTATAACAATTCCTTCCAAGAAACAATAGGTATGGTGCCCTTTGAAGCTCTCTATGGGAGACCTTGTCGAACACCTCTGAGTTGGGATAAACTGATGATAGGATCCTAGTTGGGCCTAAAATGTTGAAGGATATGGATAACCAAGTGCAACTTATTCAACAAAGGTTGAAGGAAGCCTCAGATCGCTAGAAAAGTTATGCAGATAAGAATAGGACACCCAAAAGATTTCAAGTTGGTGAAAAGGTGTTCCTAAGAGTTTGACCTCATAAAAGTTCCATCTCTTTTGGAAGGAAGTCAAAGCTAGCTCCTCACTATGTCAGGCCTTTTGTAGTACTTGAGGAAATCAATCCTGTAGCTTACCACTTGGCCTTACCTCTAGCACTGAGCCATATTCCTGATGTGTTCCATGTATCCTTGTTAAAAAAGTATATACCTGACCCTAAGCATATTCTTAATTGGAATGCCCTGCAGGTGGAAGAACCCAGTACAATAACAATAGAGCCATGCAGAATCATCGAGAGGCACCAGTTCCAGCTCCGCAACAGGATAGTGGATCAATCTAAGGTTCAGTGGGATGAGTACTCATCTGAGAATGCTACATGGGAAGACACAGTTGAAATACAACATCTCTATCCGTACTTATTTTGAATAAACTCTAACTATTTATAAACTCGACAAACTTCAAATTTTGATTAAAGACAATGATGTTTAGATAATACAGACAAATACACTTAATCTATGATAAACTACTTTGTTAAAGGATGGACTTTAAAAGTTGATATACTGATATGGATTTATATGTATATGTTTTGAACTTATTTCTAACATGCATCGGGACGATGCATAAATTTAGGGGAGAAGGATGTCACAACTCAATATTCTAAATTTTGAATTTGAAAGAAAACTAAATGAGAAAAATATAGATTCATTTAAAAAGAAAATAATAAACAAGATTAAATGTCAAATGGGGAAAGGAAACTTCTAGAATAAGCATTAAAAAGGAACCTTCCCTCCATTTCTCAAGTCATGACCCCAATCAATGAGGTGAGTCCATTTTTCTCCTCCAAATTTATTACCATTGGAAAATTTGAGGGTGCATTGAAGAGCTGCAAGTCCTTTTTCTACACAAATTGAATGAGCAATCTTGAAAATAGAGGGGAACATTTAATAAGAAGACTTGACTCAAGACTTGGAATTTCATCCATGAGGGTCGAGTTTTTCTATTAATTTACTTGGATTTTTGAGGAAGGGCACACTCATGTTTTTCTAGTTTGGAAGGCTACAGCAAACTGTAAGAATTCCCCCTCCCATTCCTGTTTCCTTTCCTTCGAATTTTATTTTTGGGTTCATTGTTGTTATGCTTGTTGCATTTACGAATAATACATAAGTTAGAATTTTAATTAAGTGCAGTAGTTTGTGAAAGAGATATGTACCTACTCTATTCCTGAAACTTCGTTCATGCTTGAACATTCCTAAGGCCTACTTTATCAAATCCATTTTGTGCATATTCTACAATCATACCTCTTCTAGGATTCTTCTAACAATTCATAAGTCCGTGATAAAATCATTTCTATTCTTTATGCTCAGTTGTATGTCCATGCCCTGTTCTAAATCTCCACATAGAAGGGATGTTGGCAAAGGTCCATTTTGTGCACATCCTAAAATCATTATAGACTTGAGACAACATTTATTGTGGGATTTTATCAAAATATTGATATGCCCTGCGTGGACGTCCACTTTCAGCATACATGTATGAGAATATCCAACTATTAGATTTAACAAAAATTTCACCATTTCTATACTCTATCTCAAGTGCCATTCTGACATAGTACGTTGTCCATGGTTGTGGAATTGGCTTTACACCTGCCATCATCATTTGTTCGAAAGTTTGTAAAGCCATTTCAACAAATCCATTTTGTGAGATCCTGTAGTCACTACATTTCATGAGACATCATTTCCTTGAATCATTCTGTGAAATAGTTTCCGTGCACTGTCTATGCTTCCCTACCCTGCATACATATCTATTAGAGGATTTCCAACTATAATCTCTTACAAAAGAATTCCCCCTCTGATATGCTTTGAAGGATGTCCATACCCTATTCTGAGCACCAGAAATTGCAAGAAATAACATACAATTCTAAGTGTTCCAAAATCACTGAACACAACTGGAATAAATAGGAAGGTTCATTTCATGAAATTAAAATAGCATCTATTATGTATCTGAATACTATTATTAAAAAAAAAATGTTTAGATAGTTAAGATAGTTAATTCACATTATACTCAACTGCATTAAAATCATAAATTTACTAAGTCTCATCAAGCTGAAGTTTAGACAAATGATTTATAAAAATTTTATATATATATATTTTTTATTTTACTAGTCGCAGAGGATACAAGTCATATAGTTCTATATATAATTTATATTATGAAGGTGAGTGTTTAAGTATTTCCCAAACACATGACCAACCAAGTCTCTGTATCTGATAAAGCTTTGGCCGTCTATAATATACAGATTTCTAAATAGCAAATTGGTATCTTAATGTTAAACTTTAGGGTGTACTCATGTCAGGCAGTGTAGTGATGAAGGTCAACCATGTGACATGACAAATAACTATAGTTGTAATGCAATAAGGGTTACTCATATGATTGAAGTATGTAAAACTCTCATCCACTAAACCTACATGGCTGCATGCACGGAAAACACAAGAAAAGCTTACAATGTTAAGGAAAAATAATTAATTAAGTGATATATGGAGATAAAAGTGATAGATGATTTTGTAGTGTGTAGGATTAGTAAATGTGGGTGGAATGAAAATGAAATTGTTATATGATGAAAAGTAGGTAATAAAGGATAAAATAGGAGAAAAGTTAAAAGAATAAATCATATAGTGATGAAAAGAAATAAATATGAAAATAAAAATGTGTGGATAATAGGTTTAATAAGAAAGAATGAAAAATGTAATAGAAAATAGTATAATAGTAGAATAAAGTAAAAAGTAATAAAAGAGATAGTATAGATATAATATTAATGCAATAAAAGTAGCATGATGAATGATGATTATATGGAATATAGATGGAAGAAGTAAGAAGTATGAAAAGTATAAAATGGATATAAATGAACATAAAGAAAAAGTAGTTAACAGATAAGTGTAGTAATGGTGTAGGTTAGAAAGAAGAATGTAAAAAAAAAATGAATGAAAATAAAAATTAGGATGGAGAAGAAAATAAGAGTGATAAAATATATAGGATTGAAAAGTAAATAATAAAGTATAGTATTATAGGTAACAAGGAAAAAGAGAAGTGATAAATGAGTATTAGAATAGAAGAGTATCAATGGAAGAAAAAGTAAGTGAGATATGGTATTGCAAAATGTAAAATAAATGATTGTGGTAGCAGAAAGTAAAAGGTTATGGGTGTATATATATGATAAATGAGTGGAATAGGAGTTGTGGAGTATGGTTATTCAAGCAATAAGATTAGAAATATAGAGAAAGTGTATATAGAGAGTGAGGTGGGGAATAGGAAAGTTATTAGGTGTAAAAGGTTGGAGAGGGATAAATGAGTACCAATATTGAAAAATGTAATAAGTGTAATTAATAAAGAATGAATTGAAAAGCAACATAGGATATAATGGTAAGAATAATAAGGTGAAATAAGTGTATTAGATGTGCATAAGGGAAGTGATTAACAAAGAAAATGAAGTGTAAAAGAAGATGTATGATGTGAAATATAAACATTGTAATATTATGCACACATTAATCTCAAACTCTAAACACATTAGAATAAATTGATGCTTACATTGGTTAGTGTAAATCAAAGCCAACATTGTTCCTGAGATAAAACTATCAACAAACTATTGGTAGTAATCTACAACATGGAAAATGTGAAAAGTAAACTGTGCTCATGTATTTGATTTTAAAGGCTTAGCACAACTATTTGCTAGTTTTAGGTAACAAGAATCTTACTCCCAATTTTATTGACAATGGAAATAAAGTATAAATTTATTTAGGGAGTTTAATATAAACATCTTGTTAATTGATCTTATGTATTCTACTATCTTTGTGGCTTCAATTTAAAAGCAATGAAAGAACTTGATGTATGACAAAATAAGTTATCCAAATTTCCTTGTTTTTTTTAATGAAAAGTGAATCCTTTATTGATAGAATATATTTTCTCTTTGTTACGTACAATTATGAATTGACAAAATGGATTAAGTATTTTCTCTAAATAAACTGATCAAGCATCTTTATTGTACTTCACTTCATTATACCTTAGAGAAGTATCTTTCCTTTGATAATTTCTTTATCGGTTATTATGCAAGATTTTCTAATAGATAGGTAAACCTTGTAAATAAATGTCCAAACTCAAACATTCGTAGTGCTCGGTATTTACGGTACCTCTAGGTCATGTTTGTGCGTAATGCCGTCGCGTTGAACCAAGTACCTCGCGCCTAACATAGCTGCAACAACGACATCTGGGCACTGTCCTTGTAAATCGTTGGGGAGTAATAAGGAACATGTCAAAGTTAAATCCGTAGGAAGGGAAAATCTCCTCGGATACCTCACTAAAAAGATTAACTAAAAGAAAAAGAAAAAGGTGAGATCATCAAAAATTGTTGTAGGATGATCAATGGGAAGACCTCGTCGGGAAAATATGCGTGTTAGATAAACTACTCACATTGAAAACCTAAACCTCAAACACTCCCAGAAGGTGTGTTTGCAAAATAGTTCCTTAGGAATACCGTCCATTGTATCACTTGAGTGGGTGGCAATCGGTGAAGAGCTATGTACCGCTCAGCTACATTAAACATAGTGCAAGACAGAACTACATGTTCGCATTTGTCATGTAGATCACATCTAAAGAGGGCCTTGATCCCCTAGATACAGGGTATGCATGTAGTCTGGACGACGAAGGATGCCTCCAGTACTCAAGTCCCTCGGATATAGTATACTCCTTATAATCAACTTCATAATCTCGATCTCTAGTTTAAAGGTTATCTAAGTAACTTAAGAACTCTCCTAGTACTTAGAAGAATCCCTGTGGTGGATTACTTATACCTGGCTTTACCGTAAACTGAGGTGAGTACAAGTTGATGTTAAGTGTTCGCTGGTTGACATCCTCAGTACAGTGTCTGGGCAGACTGTGGTCCCTAGGAAGTGACTCATGAACCTATATTGGTCCCGAGGGAGTCAGTTGTCTCTGACCAGAGCATAACGATTCCTGTCCTCTTTAGCCCATTAGGTTGTTGCGTTTATTTATCCCAGATTGGATAGAGTATTGGTCCATTTGACCCATTAGGCCTTTTGACCAGTGTTTGTTCTACCTGAATCATGTAGCGATAAGGTCCGTTAGACCTAGTTCTGTATGAACCTATTTGCCCGAAGGATAGAAGAGCCCGGGTGGCTTAAGAATGTTCCGTTTTGAACATATGGCCCGTTTTGGCCGAAGTTTTTCCTAAGTACTCAATCAAAGTCTTGATATATCTCATAAGAACTTGTTAATAAAGTAAAATATTTTAAAAATTTGAGTTTGGACCAAGCGGGTCCTTACATGTGGTATTAGAGCATGGTTCAAACACTTGGCCTAGAGGCCTACTAACTCAAAATCGATAATAATTGGTATTTAAGATAAGAGTTGTGATAGATTTAATTACAATCAATTTGCATGTTGTAAACCAAAAATTGTAGCAATTGGTAAATCTCCTCTCTCCTTGTTTCATAATTAAATGGCGAGAACCCAAAATTTGTGAGATCTACATGGAGAGGAACCAGTCAACCATGAAATAGTTGAAAACCAAGAAAATGTTGAAAACCCACTTGAGAACCCAAATGCTGGTAGAGAAGCAATTATTCAGTTGTTGACAGAATAGAGAGAAAAGTTGAAAAACCTTGAGAAAACTGTATAGGACTTGAAGACTAGACAGGGGACTATAGAAAACATTTTGGAACCTAAAAAGAAACATCAAGGTGCGCAAGTACACATATCTCAAACAAGTAATGAGCTAGAGGTTTCTAAGGCTTGGTAGGATACTACCACTCTAGATATCTCACAAGACCTCAAGAAGATAACTCCTCCTATATTTGACGGTAAACATGTGGGGGATGCTATAGAAGGATGGTTAATCAAAATTGAGAAATATTTTGAACTAAGAAACTACTCAGAGAACATCAAGGCAACTTGGAAAGCCTATTAGTTAGAGGGAGAAGCTGCTAGCTGGTGGATAAACATAAACGAACAATATTGTTATTCAAAGGAAAACCTAACTTGGAGGCAGTTTGTGAGCCACTTCCATGAGAGATGGCTTCCACAACTATTTTATGATGAGAAGATGACTGAGTTTGTGAATTTTAGACAAGGAAATCTCACAGTCCAACAGTATTGGGATAAATTTGCAAAGCTACTAAAGTATGTTCCTGTCTATCAAAATGATGAAAGGTCTCAGGCAAGGAAGTTTCTTTTGGGGTTGAATACTAAAATTGGGGTAGAAGTGGATATGTTTGCCCTTGAGAACATGAATCAAGTGTTAGAGAAGGCACTCAAATAGGAAAATAAATTACAGGCACTATCAGTGGCAAAGAAAAACTTTCGGGAGAAACAATTTGCCTTCAAAAGGAAACTAGACCATAGAGACAATAGAGGAGCTTAGAAGAACAAGAGGAGAGACTGGGGTAGAACAGAAGCTACTGGTAATTAGGATCATAGGAATAATTACAATGGTAATGTTAGGAGGAATGATGGGAATGCACCACCCCAAATTTCTAATGGACCCCCTGGTGGATGCTTTATGTGTGGAGGCAATCATTATGCAAGGGATTGTTCAAAAAGGAATGGGTACAATCAGCCACAGCAACCTCAGCAAACATCAAATACATGCTGCCATCAGAAATCAACAAACTTGTCATCAAAATGTACCTATGGAAATGAGAGGTATGCTTTTTGGTAAACCCATAACTATTTTGATAGATACTAGTTCCTTCGAGAATTTTATTTCCCCAGAATTTGTAAGAAAAATGTCTTTGCAAACTAAGAATATGGAATCATCATGGACGGTTTAGTATGGGGACAAGGCTATACGGAAGTGAACAAGTACATAAGAGGATCCCTCATTAAGTTTCCTAGATTGGAAACCAAAACTAACTTATATGTCGCATCCCTGGGAGCCTATGATGTCATAATCGGAATAAGTTGGCTAACAAGTCATAAGGCTAACATAGATTGCTATAACAAAGTGGTGGAGTGTGTAGATGATAAGGGGTGTAGAGTTAGGATCCAAGGAATTTACAAACCTATATCAGTAGGGACCATTTCTGCTATGCAACTAAAGAAGGCAAGGCGAAAATGAGGAAATCAGATATTCTTAGTATCTTTAGATGAGAAGGGAGAAGAGAAAGAAGCCCCTACCTTTGAAAATAGTCCATTCCTTTGGGACTATAAAGATGTGTTTCTTGAAGAACTACATGGATTACCTCCTAAAAGGGAATTTGATTTTTCAATCGATATACTTCCTGGAACTACACCTATATCCAAAGCCCCATATAGGATGAACACCATAGAACTCCAAGAGTTGAAAATACAGTTGCAAGAATTGCTAGAGAAAGGGTTGATAAGGCCTAGTGTATCACCTTGGGGAGCACCAGTCATTTTTATAAAGAAGAAGGATGGGACATTAAGGTTGTGCATTGAATATAGAATGTTGAATAAGGCCACTGTGAGGAATAGATATCCCTTGCCTCATATTGATGATCTATTTGATCCAATGAGGGGAGCCTCAGTGTTCTCCAAAATTGATCTCTACTCGGGCTATCACCAATTAAGGATAAAAGAAGAGGACATCCCAAAGACAGCATTTAGGACTAGGTATGGCCACTATGAATTCACTATAGTTCCATTCGGGCTAACAAATGCTCTAGCTACCTTTATGAATCTAATGAATAGTGTGTTCCATGATTTTCTGGATAAGTTTGTGATTGTGTTTCTGGATGACATTTTAATATATTCCAAGGCTGAAGAGGAACACTTAACACATCTCTAGGTAGTCTTACAAAGGTTGCAGAAGCATAAGTTGTTTGGGAAGTTATCCAAATGCTCCTTCTTTGAAAAAAGGGTTCACTATTTAGGGCATATCATTTTAGCCGAGGGTATAGCGGTAGATCCTGATAAAGTAAAAGCCATCACTAAATGGCCTATCCATACAAATGTGACCAAAGTAAGAAGTTTTATGGGATTGGTAGGGTACTACAGAAGGTTTGTGGAAGACTTTTCAATGATAGCCAATCCAATCACATCCTTACAAAAGAAGAACAAAAAGTTCATTTGGACTGAGTAGTGTGATAAGGCATTTCAAGTAATGAAGGAAAGGCTAACGTCACCTCCAATTCTAAAAGTGCCTGAGCCTAATGGTAACTTCACAGTAGTAACAGATGCATCCATAGAAGGACTAGGAGGAGTTCTTTTCCGAGAGGAAGGAGTAGTGGCTTATGAATCACGAAAATTGAAAATCCATGAAGTCAATTACGCCCCCCATGACCTTGAACTTGCAGCCATAGTTCATGCCTTGCAGAAATGGAGATATTTCTTGTTGGGAAAACCATTTGAGCTTAAAACAGACCATCATGGATTAAAATATATCTTCACTCAACCTCATTTGAATGCAAGACAGAGAAGGTGGTTAGAGTTCCTAAGTGAGTATGATTTTGATATTCAATATATCGTGGGGAAAGGAAATAGGGTGGCTGATGCTCTCAGCAGGAGGAGGCATATAATGGCCATATCAAACTTGCACATAGACCTAAAGCAACAAGTATTCTCCGAATAGAAGCATGACCCATGGTATGCTTAGGTTAAGGCATCTTTAGCTAATACCTCTGTGGAACCTTAATTATTTGGATTATGCTTTCGATCATGATGGACTAATGACGTACCAGGGAAGAATATGTGTCCCTAATAATGCGGAACTAAGGGTAATGATCTTGATAGAGGCACATAAGGCTCCATATTCTGGACATCCAGGGGTGAATAAGATGTATACAGACCTCAAAAGATTATATTTCTGGCTAGGAATGAAGAAGGATGTGGTAGACACAGTTGCCAGATGCCTAGAATGTCAAAGTGTTAAGGAAGAACATGTGCACCCAGCATGACTTCTTTATCCACGTGATGTACCTATCTATAAATGACAAGTCATAAGTATGGATTTTGTCCAAGGGCTACCAATGACATTTCATAGGCACAATTGCATTTTGGTGGTAGTGGATAAACTCACTGAGGTTGCCCACTTTATACGAGGAAACCTAACAGATGATGCACCAGTAGTAGCAAAAAGGGTCAGAAAGGAAATTTTTTGGTTCCATGGAATTCCTGAGAAAATCATCTCTGATAGAGACGCAAAGTTCACTTCTAGATTTTGGATCACATTGCAGGCTGCCTTAGGAACACAATTGAATTTGAGCACAGCTTATCATCCTGAGATAGATGGACAAATAGAAAGAACCAACCAAATTCTACAAGACCTCCTTCATATGTATTGCATGGATCAATAGACTAAATGGGCAGTATATTTGCCATTAGTGGAGTTTGCCTATAACAATTCCTTCCAAGCAACAATAGGTATGGCACCCTTTGAAGCTCTCTATGGGAGACCTTGTCGAACACCTTTGAGTTGGGATAAACTGATGATAGGATCCTAGTTGGGCCTGAAATATTGAGGGATATGGATAACCAAGTGCAACTTATTCGACAAAGGTTGAAGGAAGCCTCAGATTGCTAGAAAAGTTATGCAGATAAGAATAGGACACCCAGAAAATTTCAAGTTGGTGAAAAGGTGTTCCTAAGAGTTTGACCTCATAAAAGTTCCATCTCTTTTGGAAGGAAGTCAAAGCTAGCTCCTCGCTATGTCAAGCCTTTTGAAGTACTTGAGGAAATCAATCCTGTAGCTTACCACTTGGACTTACCTCTAGCACTGAGCCATATTCCTGATGTGTTCCATGTATCCTTGTTAAAAAAGTATATACCTGACCCTAAGCATATTCTTAATTGGAATGCTCTGTAGGTGGAAGAACCTGGTACAATAACAATAGAGCCATGTAGAATCATCGAGAGGTGCCAGTTCTAGCTCCGCAATAGGACAGTGGATCAATCTAAGGTTCAGTGGGACGAGTACTCACCTGAGAATGCTACATGGGAAGACACAATTGAAATACAACAGCTCTATCCGTACTTATTTTGAATAAACTCTAGCTATTTATAAACTTGACAAACTTTAAATTTTGATTAAAGACAATGATGTTTAGATAATACAGACAATTACACTTAATCTATGATAAACTACTTTGTTGAAGGATGGACTTTAAAAGTAGATATACTGATATGGATTTATATGTATATGTTTTGAACTTATTTCTAACATGCATCGGGACGATGCATAAATTTAGGGAAGAAGGATGTCACAACTCAATATTTTGAATTTTGAATTTGAAAGAAAACTAAATGAGAGAAATATAGATTCATTTAAAAAGAAAATAATAAACAAGATTAAATGTCAAATGAGGAAAGGAAACTTCTAGAATAAGCATTAATAAGGAACCTTCCCTCCATTTCTCAAGTCATGACCCCAATTAATGAGGTGAGTCCATTTTTCTCCTCCAAATTTATTACCATTGGAAAATTTGAGGGTGCATTGAAGAGTTGCAAGTCCTTTTTCTACAGAAATTGAATAAGCAATCTTGAAAATAGAGGGGAGCATTTAATAAGAAGACTTGACTGAAGACTTGGAATTTCATCCATGAGGGTCAAGTTTTTCTATAAATTTGCTTGGATTTTTGAGGAAGAGCACTCATATTTTTCTGGTTTGGATGGCTACAGCAAACTGCAAGAATTCCCCCTCCCATTCCTATTTCCTTTCCTTTAAATTTTTTTTTTGGTTCATTGTTGTTATACTTGTTGTATTTGCTAATAATGCATAAGTTATAATTTTAATTAAGTGCAATAGTTTGTGAAAGATATATGTAACTACTCTATTCCTAAAACCTCATTCATGCTTGAACATTCCTAAGGCCTACTTCATCAAATCCATTTTGTGCATATTCTGCAATCATACCTCTTTTAGGATTAGTCTAACAATTCATAAGTCCGTGATAAAATCATTTCTGTTCTTTATGCTTAGTTGTATGTCCATGCCCTATTCTAAATCTCCACGTAGAAGGGATGCTGGCAAAGATCAATTTTGTGCACATCCTGAAATCATTGCAGACTTGAGACAACATTTCTTGTGGGATTTTGTCAAAATATTGATACGCCCTGCGTGGACGTCCACTTTCAGCATACATGTATGAGAATTTCCAACTATTAGATTTGACAAAAATTTCACCATTTCTATACCCTGTCTCAAGTGCCATTCTGACATAGTACGTTGTCCATGGTTGTGGAATTGGCTTTACACCTGCCATCATCATTTGCTCGAAAGTTTGTAAAGCCATTTCAACAAATCCATTTTGTGAGATCCTGTAGTCACTACATTTCATGAGACATCATTTCCTTGAATCATTTTGTCAAATAGTTTCCATGCACTATCTATGCTTCCCTACCCTACATACATGTCTATTAGAGGATTTCCAACTATAATCTCTTACAAAAGAATTCCCCCTCTGATTTGCTTTGAAGGATGTCCATACACTGTTCTGAGCACCAAAAATTGCAAGAAATAACATACAATTCTAAGTGTTCCAAAATCATTGAACACAACCGGATTAAATAGGAAGGTTCATTTGATGAAATTAAAATAGCATCTATTATGTATCTGAATACTATTATTAAAAAAATAAATGTTTAGATAGTTAAGATAGTTAATTCACATTATACTCAACTGCATTAAAATCATAAATTTACCAAGTCTCATCAGGCTGAAGTTTAGACAAATGATTTATAAAATTTATATATATATATATTTTATTTTACCAGTCACAGAGGATACAAGTCATATAGTTCTGTATATAATTTATATTATGAAGGTGAGTGTTTAAGTATTCCCCAAACACATGACCAACCAAATCTCTGTATCTGATAAAGCTTTGGCCGCCTATAACATACAGATTTGTAAACAGCAAATTGGTATCTTAATGTTAAACTTTAGGGTGTAGTCATGTTAGGCAGTGTAGTGATGAAGGTCAACCATGTCACATAACAAATAACTATAGTTGTAATGCAATAAGGGTTACTCATATGATTGAAGTATGTAAAATTCTCATCCACTAAACCTACATGGCTGCATGCACAGAGAACACAAGCAAACCTTACAATGTTAAGGAAAAATAATTAATTAAGTGATATATGGAGATAAAAGTGATAGATGATTTTGTAGTGTGTAGGATTAGTAAATGTGGGTGGAATGAAAATGAAATTGTTATATGATGAAAAGTAGGTAATAAAGGATAAAATAGGAGAAAAGTTAAAAGAATAAATCATATAGTGATGAAAAGAAATAAATATGAAAATAAAAATGTGTGAATAATAGGTATAATAAGAAAGAATGAAAAATGTAATAGAAAATAGTATAATAGTAAAATAAAGTAAAAAGAAATAAAAGAGATAGTATAGATATAAAGTAATAAAAGAGATAGTATAGATATAATATTAAGGCAATAAAAGTAGCGAATGGATATAAATAAACATAAAGAAAAAGTAGTTAATGGATATGTAGGTTAGAAAGAAGAAGGTAAAAAAAAGAAATGAATGAAAATAAAAATTAGGATGGAGAAGAAAATAAGAGTGATAAAATATATAGGATTGAAAAGTAAATAATAAAGTATAGTATTATAGGTAACAAGGAAAAAGAGAAGTGATAAATGAGTATTAGAATAGAAGTGTAGCAATGGAAGAAAAAGTAAGTGAGATATGGTATTGCAAAATGTAAAATAAATGATTGTGGTAGCAGAAAGTAAAAGGTTATGGGTGTATATATATGATAAATGAGTGGAATAGGAGTTGTGGAGTATGGTTATTCAAGGAATAGGATTGGAAATATAGAGAAAGTGTATATAAAGAGTGAGGTGGGGAGTAGAAAAGTTATTAGGTGTAAAAGGTTGGAGAGGGATAAATGAGTACCAATATTGAAAAATGTAATAAGTGTAATTAATAAAGAATGAATTGAAAAGTGACATACAATATAATGGTAAGAATAATAAGGTGAAATAAGTGTATTAGATGTGCATAAGGGAAGTGATTAACAAAGAAAATGAAGTGTGAAAGAAGATGTATGATGTGAAATATAAACATTGTAATATCATTTACACATTAATCTCAAACTCTAAACATGTTAGAATAAATTGATGCTTACATTGGTTAGTGTAAATCAAGGCCAACATTGTTCCTTAGATAAATCTTTCAACCAACTATTGGTAGTAATCTACAACATGGAAAATGTGAAAAGTAAACTGTGCTCATGTATTTGATTTTAAAGCCTCGGCACAACTATTCGCTAGTTTTGGGTAACAAGAACCTTACTCCCAATTTTATTGACAATGGAAATAAAGTATAAATTTATTTAGGGAGTTTAATATAAACATCTTGTTAAGAGATATTATGTATTCTACTATCTTTTTGGCTTCAATTTAAAAGCAATGAAAGAACTTGATGTATGACAAAATAATTTATCCAAATTTCCTTGTTTTTTTATTTACGAAAAGTGAATCCTTTATTGATAGAATATATTTTCTCTTTATGTTACGTACAATTATGAATTGACAAAATGGATTAAGTATTTTCTCTAAATAAACTGATCAAGTATCTTTATTGTACTTCACTTCATTATACCTTAGAGAAGCATCTTTCCTCTGATAATTTCTTTATCAGTTATTATGCAAGATTTTCTAATAGATATGTAAACCTTGTAAATAAACATCCAAACTCAAACATTCACAGTGTTCAGTATTTACGGTACCTTTGGGTCACATTTACGAGTAATGCCGTCGAGTTGAACCAAGTACCTCTTGCCTAACATAGCTGCAACAATGACGTCTGGGTACAGTCCCTCTAAATCATTGGGGAATAATAAGGAACATGTCAAAGTTAAATCCATAGGAAGGGAAAATCTCCTCGGATACCTCACTAAAAAGAATAACTAAAAGAAAAAGAAAAAGGTGAGACCATAAAAAATTGTTGTAGGACGATCTATGGGAAGACCTCGTAAGGGAAATATGCGTGTTAGGTAAACTATTCAAATTGAAAACTTAAACCTTAAACACTCCCGGAAAGTGTGTTTGCAAAATAGTTCCTTAGAAATACCGTCCATTGTATCACTCGAGTGGGTGGCAATCGGAAAAGAGCTATGTACCACTCAGCTACATTAAACATAGTGCAAGACATAACTACATGTTCGCATTCGTCGTGTAGATCACATCCGAAGAGGGCCTTGATCCCCTGGATACAGTTTATGTAGGCAGTCTGGACGGCAAAGGATGCCCCCAGTACTCAGGTCCCTCGGATATAGTATACTCCTTATAATCAACTTCATAATCTCGATCTCTAGTTTAAAGGTTATCTAAGTAACTTAAGAACTCTCCTAGTATTCAGAAGAATCCTCGGGGTGGATTACTTGTACCTGACTTTTCCATAAACTGAGGTGAGTACAAGTTGATGTTAAGTGTTCCTTGGTCGACATCCTCAGTACAGTGTTTGGGCAGACTATGGTCCCCAAGAAGTGACTCATGAACTTATATTGGTCCCGAGGGAGTCAGAAGTCTCTGGGTAGAGCATAATGATTCCTGTCCTCTTTAGTCCATTAGGCTGTTGCGTTTATTTATCCCGGATTGGATAGAGCATTGGTCCGTTTGACCCATTAGGCCTTTTGGCCACTGTTTGTTCTACCTGAAACAGGTAGCGATAAGGTCTGTTAGACCTGGTTCTGTATGAACCTATTTGCCCAAAGGATAGAAGAGCCTGGGTGGCTTAAGAATGTTCCATTTTGAACATATGGCTCGTTTTGGCCGAAGTTTTTCCTGAGTACTCAATCAAAATCTTGATATATCTCATAAGAACTTGTTAATAAAGGAATTTTTTTTGAAAATTCAAGTTTGGACCAAGCGGGTCCTTACAATATTAATGTTACATTATTAGGCAATTTAATTAACAATGTATTTACTGTTTTTCCCCTGCACTGCACACTATGTTCAATGGCTTCTATTGTCAAAAAAATTAATATTTAAATTTCATTGTGATTGTCCAGTCAATTAAAAATTACTCATGTCTATAAATAATCATATTCAAAATTATTTTAGTAAGAGTGCTTGCAAATGCTATAAAAGTCTTCATCCATGTGATATATTTATTTCAATTTTATTTATCAGATGTCGTAGTATTGAATATTTACAAATGCATTTTAATATTTCCAAATTGTGCCTTGGCACATATTCTATTATTCAGTGTATATGGTGATGTATTTTTCGGTTCCATTTAATTTGTAATGCTGTGGTACGTAATTACTAATGAAGTTCTGTCACAGAGAGCGGGGGAGCGAGACTCTTTCAACTCATTGTCAATGCACCAGTGGAGGTAAGAACTCTGGCTGGTTTGCAATTATTTTCTTGTTGGTATCTTTTTCTCAGAAAATAAAATCTTGGTGTCATGGTTTTATTTCGAGGATGAGCAACCGTTTATGATCAGGGTGTAGATACTTGGAAATTAGACTGTTTATATTTCTGATACAAGCCTTCTATTGAAAAACATTCAATTAGGTGATGCTTTGAATGAAAAACTCTCACACTTTGTGGTTGTTTTAATCATTGTGAGTTAGTGATAGATTGAACTTATTTTTTCTTAAGCAACTGCCTTTTAGAAACTTGCGTATGCTTTGGTGGAACATATAATTTTTACCAGAAAATGAATTCTTCGAAACACAATCTTTTAAAGTAAGAAGTGCATCTTTTTCATGTAAATGGTAAGTAGGTCAAGTGAACAATGGGCTAGCAATTGCCCAGCCAACAAAAGAACACAGAATAATTGCCGCTAGTGAGATTAAATCAACATGTGCTGCTTCAACGCGGTAAACCGGGGCCTCACTCCTTCCTTCAGGCAGTAGGGGCTAATACTCTCACTTACTGACTACCGGAGGTCCCAGGTTTAGACATCCAGCTTGCCTTCCAACTCCCGAGTCGAATAGCTAGCTCGCCCGAGTCACTTTTATGCCAGTCTCCTCCGGCGTGAGGTACAAGGCTGCAAGGATTCATTTCATCAGTGCCCGTGCGCGTCTGCCATTCCGAAATCCACTCATGAAAATACATGTTCTTTAATATTTGTAGAAGAATTGTACATTCTATGGGCCACTAAAATAATATCAGACCCAAATAGCATACACCGCCCAGCCCAATAAATATTTTGCCAACTTGCAAAGACTTTGCTTTTACAGTCTAACTCTTTTACACATTCATTTGACTCCTGTACAGACTTCAGTTCCACTTAAGCTCTGACTCCAGCAACTTCTAGAAAAGAAAGATATCACTTTAATGTTGATGTGGTGACTATTGGCCTTCCCATAGATGTGGGATTTAGAAAGTCCTTATCGCAACACACATATGTAACCTAAGCTTAAAGAAACATGATGCTTCAGCTTCCACCCAACAGTTTTGTAGATTCTATGCTACTCTGTATGCCTCTGAACCCCACTCAAACACTACAGACTACTCAAAATAGTCTAACATAACTTACAAAAGGGTGTTTGTCTTTTGTTATTTTCAACTTGTCGGCCAGAGAATGGATCCTTAACATAACTATCCTGAATCCTCTGATGTGTGGACTGGATCCTATGTGGCTTCCCTAAGCTTGCATGGCAATATGCAGCACTTTGGTGACACACTCTGCCTTATGTAGTTCTCCAAGGAATAACTCTGTCTTAACAAAGGCAAGAGCCTGCTTTAGGTTGTGTGCCTCATATGGCACCAATATCACAACTTATCGACATTGTGGTAGATTACTTAGGATTCCAAACCTGCAAAAAAACACACAACACACATTCCATATCAAAACACAATGAAAGCATCACATGATTTGTAACTGCATAAAAGCTCTCCAATCAGCTCGATCTTCCATCTTCTTCTTACCTCAGCATAAAAGCTCTCAGATCAGCATAGACAAAACCATAGACACTAACAATTCACATAGTCAACTAATCATTAGCATCCAGGTTCTCACTGTTACACAGATTTTTATGGCTGATAACTCCAAAAATATTATCACTACTTGCACATAAAGTACACTACATGATCGGTGATTCAGCACTATAGATACATGTAATAATATTCAAAATTGATAACTAAATTAGGTGCTTACAAAATGCATGTATTAAAAAGTCACGAACTATGGATCCTGCACATATTGATTAGTGTGCAATGATTGTGACCAGATGATTATAATGATCTAGGAAACCTCAGAAAATAGTAGTCTATCAATCAATTAGGATATATAATTCATGCAGAACTCATTCACAGATCTTTGATCACAGCAGTATGAGTACTTCAGACAAGATATTATTCTCAATAAGTCATTAATAAATAGCAGTTTACAAGTGATGATTTTTATTTGTACACCCAATGTTAATCTAGTGAACAACTGTTTTACAATAGTTTCCATAATGTAATAGATGATAAGATCTTAATTAGTTTCCCACTCAGAAGCAATGTCAATGATATCCACCAGTTGACTTACAATTCCTTGGAGATTCATGGTCTACTCCCAATTCGCTGAAAGTATATTGTTGAACGATGGATAAGGGATTTTCATACACTGCTAGTAAGTGATGCGCTACACGATGTGGGTTCTTTTGACAACATATCGACTACCTAAGCTTGTGATTCCCTTGCACTCACCTAAGCTTGTGATTCCCTTGCACTCATGTGTCAGAGACACCTGATCGCTCTAAGAGCTATACGGACCTTATAACAACAGATGATAACCTTTGGTGAGAAAAGTCGCTCGAGCTATGTCCACTCGAACTGTATCTAGTTATTGTCTCTACTATTCATGGGGTTAAAGAAGTCTTCAGTAGTTATAGCCGCCGTGTAAAGAGTAGATCATTGATACAATACTCGCCAAGTCCTACACGAATGGTTTCACAACGAACACAATTACTAGGATGGGGTTTCGTCCTACCTCAACATCCACAAGTTGGGTTTTGCATCTTAGCTGAAAATATAATTGAAATTATCTAATTCAAAACAAATAAAAATTGGATATATTGATGGCCGTGTAGAGCAGGTCGGTGTTAAAGATTGGACATGAGTTAATGCCACGCAATTTCAAAATGGAGTCAGCCTCAAAGAAAATATTATTATTAATATAATTAATATTATTATTTATATTAATATATTATTATTTCTTATAATAAAGTGTTTAAAACACTCTTAGTTAATTAAAATAATATTTATCTCATCCCAACAGAGGGTACATGAAAAAATACAGTTACAAAATTTATCAAATGAGTCTTGAAAAATGTTGGGGAAGTGGTTTCTATTAGATTTGAATAAAAATAAAATATAAAATCACATCACTACTTAACATTTGCCCAAAGTTACCTCTTGATTTATACCACGAGTGGGTCAAATAAATAACTAGTTAAGATTTACCCAAAGTTATGCAACTAAAGCACAAGAAGAAAGGAATAACAATGAAGAATTAATAAAACATACTTAATATATTATTGCATAAAAAATGTTCATCCTAAGGGCCACTCCAAAATAGATGTATCCCAAACAACCTACACTGCCTAGCTAACAAGAATAATTGGCTTACTTGTAAAGTATTGTTGGATGTTGGTTTGTCATTGATGTCAAAAGGTCATGATCATGCTTCATGTCTTGATTATTGATATCAATATGGACTTCATGTCTTGATCATGCTTAAAGAGTTCATATTGTGTTGAGTGTTGATGCCTCTAAAGGTCCTTGTTCATTTCAATTATGTTGTTGATACAGATACTTATTTGTTTCCACCAAGATTGATTTATCATGTGGTACAGTGTGGATGTTGTTGAAATCCAAGTTAAGATGTTGGATGTCAAAAGGTCATATGGTGTTTGAGTTGATGTTTGTCATGCTTCACCTCAGAAATAGGACCTTAGAGTGTTGATGTCTTGATTGTGTTGATGTGTTGATATGGATGCTTCACCTCAGGAACAGGACCTCAGGATGCCTTCATGTTGGATGCTTCCATGTTCACTTCAGGATGCTTCATGGTATGGTGTTCATGATATGAATTGGGAGTTGATGGTGTTGCAGTGGTGTTATGATAAGGTACTATGATGAAAGATAGAGTTTCTCAAGAGTAGGTCACAAAGTAACCTTATCTTACAAAGTTCCTCTGAAGATCTAGGTTTGATGAAAACAAAAAGTTAGTAGGGTTTGCCAAAATTTGTGATCTATACCCTAAGACTTAAATCCTAATTTTCAAAGAAATAATGCATGTTATATTTTAACTGTCAAATATTTTGAGGGGTTTCAATTTATGTCAAAGCTTCTTCAGTGGCAGATTAGGGTAGGCTTAAACCCTAAAACTAGTTAGGGTTTTATGTTAAGTTGGAGACATAAATCATAAGTTCAAAAGACTTATATACAAGTCTTATGATGGGCTACCTTTTCTTTTAATTCTACATTGACTTGCTATTGGATGTCGTGAGTCACTTAAGGTAATGCTTAAAGGGTTCTATAACGTGCCTTGACTGACCCCTTGACCTAAGGGAACTAGTTCTACAGGTGAGATGTTTATATTTGGGCATCATTTCTTAATCAATGAACTTTATTCAATTGATGAAGGGCACAAACAAAAGAATCTATTGTGGAGTTTAAATTTTGTCAAACCCTAACAATCTTTTTCCAAAGTAGACCATTTGATGGCCATTTGCCTGTCAGCACTATGTAAAGGTAGTTTTGTCAGTTGAGCAACTCATTTTTTGTTCTCTATTTTGAATGAATCGAAACCCAAATAGTTTAATGGACTAGTTGGTTGAGTGATTTTTGATTGAAGAGGAAAGGTGAGTCTTTTGGATAGATTTATCAGAGAAGAGCATGTTGAAAAGAATAGAGAAATGACATGAAGTGTGTGTGGAATATAAAGATTACAAAGCATATGAAATGAATGTAATATTTTAGAATAGTGGTATATCAAAACTGTTAGATGATTGAAAAGATAGAGAATGATTTTATCACAACAATTATGATGCCTGATTAGAAGGTTTTGTATGAAGATTTTTAATGGACAACGATGCATAGAGGATGTGAGAATTTGAGTCAAACATGTGATGGTCATGGATGATATTATGACAAAGATAAGGGTGCAGAGGAAATCATTTATGTAGAGCATGATGCAAAGAGATTGTTATAGTTGTAGAGTTTAGTGATTGATTATAGAGCATATGGTAAACACTTAATGAGCCAACTTTTTAATGTTTTGTTGGTATTGACCCTAGATAGTTGTTTTTCATGCAAGAAATAAGTTTTAGAAAGATTATCTAAAACAAATCTTTTTGCAGAGAAGAGAGTTTTTGATGTAGAAGTGAACATCCTTTGAGTTTAGGAGATTTTGTATTGTAAAAAAGCAATGTTCTTTTGTATTGGATGTATGTAGGTCTTGAAGGGTTATTCTTTTGTGCCATTAAGATGTTAATCTAGGAGATATAAGGTGTTTGTATAAGAGTTATAGAACTCATCTATAGTTCCTTTGATTTTGAATGTAAACAGAGTAGTACTCTATATTTATCTCTCCTCTATTAATATTGGAGTTGATGTGATTAGTGAGATTGCTAGTGAGGCTTGTATGTGATCAGTGAGATCCTAGCTAGTGAGGGTTATATGTGATCAGTGAGATCCCAACTAGTGAGGCTTGTATGTAACTAGTGAGATTTTAGTCAGTCAGACCTAATAAAGATTGGTGAGGTTGTATAGTGGGTTTTCCCTGTTTAGGGTTTTCCACTTTACATCTTGTGTTATGGTTCTATCTGTATGATTCTAATCTCTATGATGTCTTTGGCATGTTGATGTTAGTGATTGTTTTACAAGGTTGATGAATTAACAATTTTTATTAGATCACTAATTCACCCACCTCTCAGTGATCCTTAGTATTCCAATAAGTATCTACAGTACAATCTAACCCCTTTTACTAGCATTACTATACCTAAGAATTTTTTTTTTTTGACCATCAGATACAAATCTCACTATTTGTATGCTCCCTCTTTTCTTTGGCTAGTAAAACTAGTCATAGGCAATTCTTGCTCTTCTAATGATGTGCAGATAACAAAAGAGTCAATCTTGCAATGTCATTTATTTATAATTGAAGCTTCAAGAAACATGATGCTTCATCTTCTAGTAAAAATTTGGGCTTCATTTTATCCAATTAATTACATGCTTCACTCTCTCACTAGTTGACCATGCACTTCTCTTTTTTCTTCCACAAAGGTTATCTTTGTCAAGACTTATGCAAGTGTCTACTTTAGCTTGTGTGCCTATATATTGCACAAATGTCACAATGAATAGCCTTGGCAGGGACATTGTAGGTTACTCAAACTCCCAAACACACACAACTAGAACCACACATTAAAACTCACAATGCATGCTTCCAACCAAAACACAACAAAATAAAAAGAAACTCTTTTTGGGTGATACAAGAATGCTCAAATTGCGTCAATTTTTCATCAAATTATTGGGAAAACATAGATAACTAGCATTACCTCTAATATTGATTCTAGACCTTTTGTGATTTGAATCTCTTGAAATGGATTTCTATCTCCTTTTTCTAGGAATTGAGTGAGGTACTTCTTGAGGTATAGCTAGGGTCTATAGGGTTTTAAACAAAAAGCAAAGCATGTTAGTAGAGATTTATGCATGAAATCTTGTGAATGTTCAATTTGGATTTAATTAGTAGAATGGTGGACAACACACTAAACTACAAATAACTTAAAGTATTGCAAACACAATGAAGAAAAAGCATAAATCAGTTATCCTAATTATTTCTTCTTTCTGAACTTTCTTATTAATCAATGCAGCATTAATTCAAACAAGCAAACATAACCATAAAATGGAGATACACATGACACAATATTTT
Organism: Cunninghamia lanceolata; assembly: GCA_027924645.1. Classification (NCBI taxonomy): domain Eukaryota; kingdom Viridiplantae; phylum Streptophyta; class Pinopsida; order Cupressales; family Cupressaceae; genus Cunninghamia; species Cunninghamia lanceolata. Next base: position 5,171,184 of record BSBN01000859.1, on the reverse strand, counting down.
TGACATGGAAACCCTGTTAAGAGAGAAAACCATGGGGTGATTAACCCAAAGATTATTCTCTGTTAGAAGAATAAGGAAAAACAAAATGGCACTTGCCAATTAGGGCTCACTGCCTGAGCACACTACTCACAAGAGGCACACTACCTACAAGAGACTCACTGTCTAGAAAAGGAATGTAATACAATACTTGAATTGATATAGGAGGATCTACATATGTTGGAGTTCAGTTCCGATTAGGCTCAGTACACTGATTTGTTGCACTTCATCTTTCTTCTTCTCTTATGCTGCTTTCTTTACATACCGGATCTTTCTTACTACTTCTGCTCTACTCTTCTACTTTTATTTGCACATCACAACAACCACAACACTTCTCACAACTAAATCCATCTTGTATATATATCTGCACAAGTGATTTCATCACCTTTCTTGTCGGCACCCAGAATAGTCAATCTTTTCACAAACTCTGATCTGTCGGTTGAATCCTTGCACATCAAGTAATGCAGATCAAGCATATACTTGTAGAAATCATTAATCATGTCAGCCAAACATAATTCATGCCTTCATAACCTTTACCACCATCAGTAATACATCTAAAAAATAGTCTGATGTTCTATCAGTCACTTCTTCCTCTGTTCACACTATCACTCAGGAACCTGATACTCAAGTATTCATATCTTTTTCCTCATCTATCATCGGAGGCTAAATCCTTGAAATCTATCACTTAAGGTAGTCCTCTTGACTTCCCCAAATCCGCACTTCACCAAGATACTTCCTCTAAGAGATCCGGACCTATCTGTCGGACCTTACCACATGCTCTGTTCTTGTTTACCAGACCACAACATTCTTCACTTTGATTTATGGTAGAGACACACCATGTCCTACAGATGTGTGGGATGAACTTTGTTGCCATCAATGACAACAATCATGAATCCATATAGTGTCTCTTGCCAACAATCTCCCCCTTTGGCATTGATGGCAACACTTAGTGAAAAATGACTAAGTGTTTACACTATGCTCCCCCTTGGCTGATGCTCTATTTTTATATACATTTTTTAGAGCTCCCCCTTAGTTGGCTTCCTCATTTTTCACTACTCCTCACTCCCCCTTTGACATCAATGGCAAAGGGTAGGGTCTGCACACCAAAATTTTCAAAAATTTTAACTATACTTAGCCGCATATTACATACATAAATTGAAGAATGTCTACAAAAGATGTCTTCAATTGGACGAGTTATGCAACCCAACTCTATTTCATCCTATCCAAAATTGAGATGTGACCACTTAACAGGAATGCAAAAGCTTCTGCCCTCTTAAGATCTGTCAGATCATTGGTCCGGGCGGTAGTCTGAGCATCACTTATGGCCTTATGCATGGCCTCTAACTTAGAGATAATAATCCTTCTAAGTTCACCCATCCGGCTAATTATGTTCTTCCTTTCCTTCTCAAAATTATTTATTGCATTTGTGATTGCAATAGTCTGACACTCTTGATTTACTATGGAGGAAGAGAGAGAATCAAAACTTTGAGACAAACTTAGTAGTTTATCCTCTCGCTCTTTTATTTTCTTCTCAATCTCTACTATTGCTTTGGACCAGGAAATACAAAATTTGTATATTTCACCACCATCTTTAAGAGCATTTTCTAAGCTCTTTATCCCAATATTCATATTTCTCCTATCATTAATGATCAAACCCTGTACCTCGGAGAACCTTTTATCCAAAAACTCCTTCTGGACCTTTTCTTTAGCTGACTTCTCTAGAGAATCAAAATGTGTACTAACACTGCTGACTAGGGTTTTGAGATTACCGGAAGAGGAGGCTGTGGGATCCTTCTAAAAAGATGGCATGATCTTTTCTAGTACTCCAGATGCTACCTCCATAAGCTCACAGTCTTCTATGTGAGATTTTAGTAGTTTCTCTTTGACCTTCTCATTTGCAAATGAGGCTATTTTCATTGTTTGCACCGGTGACAGAGAGTCAAAATCTAATGGTCCTTTTAATAGGTCTGGTTCATCAATTTCTGTAGTTGCTTTTGTCAAGAAGTCCTTGACTGATTCTGCAGTGTCTCTTGCCGGAGACAGATTTTTCTTTATTTCTGCATTCTTGGAGCTGTCTCTTGGAGCTTTCTCTCCTTCTACATTCTTACCACTAGCAGTTGTGGTCTTCTCTGTTGAAGTCTTCTCTCCTTCTACAACCTTAGTACTATCATCTTCTTTTTCCTTCACCTCTGCTTCTTTCTCCTGTAATCTTTCTTCTCCTTTAGATCCGGAGACTGTAGGGGAAACTGGAGGAGAAATGTTAGTCTGTTCAGGGCCCACCTCTTCTGTCATTTTCTCAGTAGTTTCTTCTGGAACATTTGTGGTCGAGGGGTCAGTATCCAATTCCTCTATAGTAGGAAGATTAAATCTTTTGAAGGCTTTCTGGAGGATCTCTTCTATTTCCTTGGCTACCTTGTCAGTCTCACCAAGCATAAGTTGATTCATCCTTGCTTTGCTTCTGAACTTATCCTTACAATCTTTGAATACCATATTCATTGTCTTGGGGTTGATTGAAGGATATAGCTGAATTGCTATTTTTCCTAGATTTATAGGTCTTTAGCTTGGGCAGTGTTCTTTCTTGTTTCTAGTTCCTTCTCCAAGCTTTTAGGGATCAGAGATATAATTTCAATAAATGCTTTGTTGTAGATATTTAGGTACCTGACTGTGGCATCTTGCAATATCTCCTGATCTGCTTCACCGTAATCATCATAGAACTCAACCATTGGCTGAAGATTTTTGTCCACTATGACTGATTTGATTATGTCGTCAATGTGAAGAGTGGGTTTTTCAACATATTCCTCTGTCTTTTCTTCTTCCTTCTGTCCGGTAGAGGGTTGACTGGATGTTTTCTTCTTTTTCTTCATTTTCTTGATTTCTTCATCAAATTCAATCTCCTCTTCATCCCTTTGACTGGCATAATCTCTAGTAGCTTTTGTCTTTGTTCTTTTTTCTCCTTTACCAGATGATTGTGCTTCCGTTTCTGATGTCCTTGAGCCTTTGGCAGAGGTAGGTGCAGATTTCTTTGATGATCTAGTCTGGGTGGAAGGTTTGGCCAGAGCACTTTCCTCATTTCTCTTTTCTGCCTTCTTCTCTTCCTCAGCCCTTTCGATCTTTTTCCTGTGGGCATCGAGTGCCTCCTTTGAGATGCCAAGGCCTTGGGCAACATGTTCTACTTCTTTTCTCACTTTCCTTTTGATCTCTGGTTCTCTAAGGTCTGCATGAATCTTTACACTCAGCTCCTCAAAGGTTCCAAACCTTTATGCCTTTGGATCCTTTGGCTGACTTAGCATGTGTTGAACATGCAGCTCCACAATTTGTTCATCAACTTCATACCCCATGGGCATGATCCATACAATTCTTGGTTCTACTACCTCCATTAGGCACTGATCAGTCTCTACCATAAAACATATTGTGTCTTTGTATTTCTCAACAAGAGACTAGGGAATCCTTTCTCTTGCATGCATCATGTTCTGAAAGTTCTTGAAATATCCCCACATGGCTGTATTTCTTGCTTTAGCATCCCCAAGCCCATGCAAATAGTCTTTGATCTGAATTGCAGCCGGTCTGTCATTCTTCCATACCCAACCATTGGATCCAGGAAGCTCATTCATGTAATAAAAGAATAGGCAGAGTAACAAGCCACCATACTTGAAGGAGTTCTTATTATCCTTCTTAATCTTTTGCAAATTTTCCAAAAGTTGGCTTAGAAGAAGCTCACACAAATCATAGTCAGCATTTTCTTTTAGCATTTGAAGGCTATGTAAATTGCAGTTCCCGGTACTGAATTTTCCCTACATGAGTGATAAATCTTGTAACCAATTATTATGGAAGCAAATTTGACATTTGGTTTAGTGATGTCTTCAATTGTCATAGCTCTCTTGTCAACTTTTGATCTGGTTGCATCACTTACTGTCTGATTCTTGACAGACTTGAGAACATGTATTCCACCGGATGAATGCAGACCGGTTACTGCCCTAATTGCATCTTTGGTGATCTTAAATGGTTTATTCAACCATAGGAAATTGTCATGCACTCTACTCAATACATACCGGACCCATTCATCTTCTTCAAAACAGGGGAAATGAATGCACTGTGCAAAATGCTTATCCCAGATGGCTTTATATTGAGGTTTAATCTCAAAAGAATCATCTAACAACTATTTGTGATAGATATCTACTAACTTTGATTACCCAAATTCTTCAATACTCGCATGTATGCAAACCCTAATATCTTCGGTGTGCAAAGCGGAACACTAGAGAAGGCTCCTAGGGGATCTACCTCCAAGGATTTGTATGGATGCTTCTTAAATATGGGGCGAGGTCTATCAGAAATCTTTACTATATTTGGAGTACCCATCATCAAGGAATCTTACTGAGAGATATCAAGAATGAAGAATACCTTTTGCACTGTTTAGGGCACACATGATGAAATCCAGATTGAGCTGTATGAAGAATCGTCTTGATCTTTGGGAGAAGTAGTTATAGAGCTCCTTTTCTCTCTTCTTCTTGAATGCATAATGAACAAGTGATTAATGAGAAAACCCTTATATTGCTCCGCAAACCCTAATGTCAGGTTGCAATAAATGCTCGACCTAAGTTATTCCGGTTGGCCTTATTCGGATGACTTGAAGAACCGGATCAGTCCTGATCTTTAAACATCATGTGGATCTTCCAAATCTTAACCATAGTTTGTTTGGATGTTTCCCTTATGAACCCTTCAATCCGCAACTCTTCTTGTGCCAGTTCTAGCACCAATTGACTGGTTGGGGGAACAAGGTTTTCTTTGTGTCTCCCCCTGAGCTAGAGCTCACTTTTTAATTTCTAAAAGGAATATCAGCACCAGAGTCTGGTACAGATCCAACCTCTACATTCTCAGTACTTTTCTTCACCCAAATCTTGCTCATCTCAATTTTAACTTCATCTGCATTTACTTTTTGTTTACCCTTATCTTGATTCTAATTATGATATACCAGACCTCTTTTGTCCTGATTCTTGTTTCTACAGAATTTTGCACTATGACCGGATCTATTACAGATTTGGTAAACAACATTTCTTTGCATAGTTGACTGATATCCTCTTGATCTGCATTGATTAGCCATATGACCTATTCTATTGCATGCAAAGCATCTACCATTGAATGTTTTGTTCATTTGCATATTTCTGCATTCATGAGATTTGTGACCATACCTTTTGTAGTTGAAACACTGTCTGGAGAAGGATGAATTAGTCTGATTCATTCTCTTTCTGCACTGAATAGCTTTGTGACCAAAGTGATTGCAGTTGTGGCAGTAACCATTGAAGGATGGATATCTTTGAGCATTAGGCTATCTTACCAAAGGTCTTCTAGGCCTGTTCCTTGGATTTTCTGATCCAAAATTCTTCTGACCAGATCTGGAGCTTTTTCCTTTCTCATATCCCAAGCCACACTTGTCATCTACCTTCTTTTGACTTCCATGAAGAACTTCAAGTTGAGCAGAACTTATCTTGAATTTCTCTTTATATTCATTTGCTATTTGAAGATCCCTTTTGAGAGAGACAATTTGATACTCAAGTTTTTCTTCATTATCTTTAGCATCTTCAAGATCAGATTCAAGATGTCTGATAATTCTATCCATCTGGTGGTAATCTTCTGATTTCTCCTTGAGAGACTGTCTTAGATTATCTTCAGTTTTTCTTTTCTCTTCAACTTCTTGGGTAAACTTCATAACTCCTTATTCCATTTCATGTCTTACCATAATGATTTCTTTTGATAACTTTTCACATAACTTGGTTTTCTCATTTAGCTCTTCATTTGCATCATTTGCTTCACCTTGTCTTCCCAATTGCTGAAGCAGCTCTTTTCTCTTTTTCATAGAGAGACTTAATTTGTCTTTTAGTTCTCTAATGAAATCATTAGCCTGTTTGAGTCTTTCCTTTAATTCATTGACTTCAGAGTTTGACTGTTCAAGATCATCAAGGGCAGTCTTGAGTTGCTCCCTTAAACCATATGCATCCATTTGGATTCCTAGATCTTCCTTGAGCTATTAGACTATGTTAGGAGAAACTTAACTCTAATACCAATTGTTGATAACTAAGAAGGGGGGTGAATTAGTTATCCTAATTATTTCTTCTTTCTGAACTTTGTTATTAATCAATGCAGCATTAATTCAAACAAGCAAACATAACCATGAAATGGAGATACACTTGACACAATATTTTTGACGTGGAAACCGTATTAAGGGAGAAAACCATGGGGTGATTAACCCAAAGATTATTCTCTGTTAGAAGAATAAGGAAAAAAAAATGGCACTTGCCAAGTAGGGCTCACTGCCCAAGCACACTTCTCACAAGAGGCACACTACCTATAAGAGACTCACTATCTACAAAAGGAATGTAATACAATACTTGAATTGATATAGGAGCATCTACATATGCTGGAGTTCAGTTCCAGTTAGGCTCAGTACACTGATCTGCTGCACTTCATCTTTCTTCTTCTCTTATGCTGCTTTCTCTACATACCGGATCTTTCTTACTACTTATGCTCTACTCTTCTACTTTTATTCGCACATCACAACAACCACAACACTTCTCACAGCTAAATCCATCTTGTATATATATCCACACAAGTGATTTCATCACCTTTCTAGTTGGCACCCAGAATAGTCAATCTTTTCACAAACTCTGATCTGTCGGCTGAATCCTTGCACATCAAGTAATGTGGATCAAGCATATACTTGTAGAAATCATTAATCATGTCAACCAAACATAATTCATGCCTTTATAACCTTTACCACCATCAGTAATACATCTAGAAAATAGTCTGATGTTCTGTCAGTCAGTTCTTCCTCTGTTAACACTGTCACTCAGGAATCCAGTACTCAAGTATTCATATCTTTTTCCTCATCTATCATCGGATGCTAAATCCTTGAAATCTATCACTTAGGGTAGTCCTCTTGACTTCCCCAAATCTGTACTTCACCAAGATACTTCTTCTAAGAGATTCGGACCTGTCTGTCAGACCTTACCACATGCTTTGTTCTTGTTTACCGGACCACAATATTCTTCACTCTGACTTCCGGTAGAGACACACCATGTCCTATGGATGTGTGGGATGAACTTTGTTGCCATCAATGACAACAATCATGAATCCATATAGTGTCTCTTGCCAACAAGATTTATGCATAAAATCTTGTGAATGTTCAATTTGGATTTAATTAGCAGAATGGTGGACAACACACTAAACTACAAATAACTTAAAGTATTGCAAGATGCTTGAGTCCAATAAATATAAATGATATACAATGCATTGTAAATGGAACATTTATTTAAAATGTGTCATATCTACATAAATGTGATGTCTTTGCAATTAGATGTTTTTCCATGAAATCACTATGCTCTCTTTTTAGATGAAGCACCTCAATATCTATAGACAAGTGCATATAGAAAGGATGTATTCAGCCTTGGCAATTCAATAAGTCATTCATTATGCATGGATTAAAAAAACCTGGGTTAGTAAATAAGTAAAAATAAATTTGGCAGTTATACTTGAATTTTGGTCATTTTGGGGTGGCTTTTGAGGGATCAAAATTTGTTAAGCTAAGTTTGACACCCTTACATCATGAACTACATGGTCTAATATTTCACATGCATTAGAAAATTTCAAATTTCAATCATTGTTGAAGTAGTTACACCCTTAGCAAGTTGACCTAGTCTTTTTCTTTTTTTGCCTGAATATGTTTCCAAAATTGCCACTCAAATAACTTGCCTCTCCTTTAAAAGGGATGACTTCCTTTGCATCAATTTCATAGACCAAATCTAGAAGTTTCATTTATCTAATTCTTCCCAAACCATTTTGCCTTGTGGATGAGTTGATCCTCTTTAACTATTTGGTTTTGAGGGCTCCTAGTCTATTTCCCATCATTTGACTTGTCTAGTTAAGGTTTGACTCTAGAAATTGTAATTATTTTGCTACATTTGATGTGTCAAAATAATGGTGGAAAATATGATAGAAGAAGCTCCATAATGAAGATGGGGTGCAATCTTATTTATGGTGGAAGTTTGAGATTTAAAGCGTTATCTTGAACTTGCTTAGTGGTGTAAGGAACATATTTGAGTAGTTTGGATGTATTAGATGCCCCTTTAGTATCTCATTTTGTAATGTAGCCACACCATTTTGCCAATTTGATACTAAGGGATGACCTTGTACTGGACTTGGTAGTGGTCACAATTGTCACTAGTATTCTCTAGATTATCATATATCTATTGTTGAATATGGAATCCATCAATCTTCAGTAGAAGCCAAAGGCAAGGCTAACATTAACTGTGGCCAATTGCTAGAAGTCAAGACACATCTGAAAGGGCACATCCAATTGAGTTTTGAAGGTTTTGTTGTAGCTATGATGAATGTATGGAAGACATCTTGTCCTATATATGTGGATTGTTTAAATGGTGAATCCCAAGGAGGTATATAATCATGTGGTTGGCTACCTTTGTTTGTCCATTTTTTTAATAGGAGGAAGTTGACTTGGATAGTTTGGTATTCATCATGGACCAGAGAGTGAACTAGAAGATACTCAAGAAAGCTATTATATCTTATTGACACAATGGTCTTTTGGAAACTTGAAGGGAACCCACTTCTTACTGGAAATGATCTTAGCAGTGGATTCCAAAGATTTTTTTCTTATAGGGTGTTAAAATTTCCATCTTGGAGAACCTGCCAATCACTACATAGACATAATTATAATTTCAAATTGTAACTATCTTTTTGGTAGTAAGTCTTGAAATGAAAACCTTTAAAATTGAATCTCAAGGTTTGGTAGGCATTGGTACTAGATTCATGACTTGATTTACTTGCTAATGCTCTTCCACATCTTTGACCAATGGAAATAACTTTCCCACAGTTTTATCTATGTAAAAATGAATTGTGTCTTCTAGACTATATTTTGATGTTGGCCTAAAGAATTTAAAAAATGTCTCAAATGACACATAAGTTTGTCTTGCAGATGGAAATCAAAAACTACTTTTTTTGCAACTAATTCCTAATGAGTGTTAACAAATCAATGTCACTGCTATGGTGCTGACAATGTTGTGATTGGAGGTCAGCTAAGATAGTCGACAACCCAATTGGAAATCTCATTCTAGTGTGTTGCATTGAGATGGAACTACCAAAAGTAGGTGCATAACTTTTGATTGTAGTCATTATGTAGTTTTCTCTTTAGTATTGCAAGAAATGATCTTGGTCATTTGTTGGATGTATCTAATTGCTTAATATTCATTTTGGTGATGATTTGTATCTAGTGAAGATGAAAAAGATTTCAAGGACAAGAAAACATGAAAGGAAACTCAAATCACAAGCATTATACCTTCAAGTTCCTTCAATCTCCTTCACTCCTTGATAAGGTGGAGGAGAGATGCACCCAAGGCTCTCCTAGCTTTAGCCAAGTAGAAATCAAGTATCTGGATTGCTCTCAAATTCAACACAATATGAAATGGATGGTGGATTTTGCTAAGGATTTGGGAGAGATTTTGGAAAATGATGTTGTATAAAACTTACGATTGAAAATGACTTGGATGGGCTTGTATTTATAAGAATTTTGGAGTGATTTTGGATCAAGGTGGAGATTGAAAGTTGAGATCCAAGGGTGGAGATGAAGAGATGAGATGGAGGGCTAGATCTTCATCAATAAAAATGAAGGGTTGTGATTATTTTGTAATTTTAAATTCACCTTGGGAAGGCTTTGATTTAATTAGAATTAAGACTTGTGTGGAAATAAAAAATTAATTTCCTTGGGAGAAGGTGGAATAAAAAATTTGTTTTATTGGTGAATGGGATGACATGTGATAGATGTGTTCATTTGGAAAACACGTGTGAGCTCTTTGCATAAAAAAGAGCTCTAATATTAAAGGGGAAAGGCAAGGTGGAAGGGTCATGTGACTCCTTTTAAATAAAAAAATTCTTTTTATTCAAAAGGTGCGGAGGGAGGTCCTAATCAAAGTTTGACCCAAATAATTAAATGTTTAACTTAATTAGTATGGCTGTAGAAAATTAGTGAACAGGTTAATAAGAGGTTAAAATTAATTGAATAAGGATTTATTTAATTAATTTGAGTCTAGGGGATAGGTAGGCTAGAGTAGCTAATTAAATAATTGGTATTTATTCTTGATTAGGCTAGGTTTAGGTCATATGCTAGGGGAGATTAATTAAATAAACATGTTTTATTTAATTAAACTTGGTTAGTAAATAGAGAAATTGATCAAATAAATATTTAGAATATTTATATAGTTAATGATGAATGATGTTGTAAGGTTTTGTAATGAAATAAATGAATTAATTCATTACTAGGGAATAATTAGTGATGAATGACTAGGACGAGTGGTTAGGTATGTCTTAGGATAAATTAATTAAATAATTTTTATTTTATTTAATTAATTGGTGAAAGGCATAATTAGTAGTGTAAGGATGCAGGAAAATGGCTTATGGGGTCAAGATATTTTTAGGTTTCTACATTTTCCCCCTCTTTGATGTGGAGTAGGGAATGACGTCAGGTCAAAGAATTTTTCTTCAACATAAAAGGAGTGGAAATGGATGAGGGATGCCCCCTCAAGAGCTAGGGTCAAAAAATTAAAATTTTTAGGTAAACTCCCGCAAAAGGAGGGAATGGTGGCTAAAAAGGGATTGAGGATGGAAGACGAGGTTGATAGAAGAAGAAACAAAGGAAAACATGTAAGAGTTATGGCTTGGGGAGAAGAAATGGTAATTTAGGGCTGACATGGCAACTATAGCTAGACAAAACTGGGCCCAACATGCCACATTTTCACACCTAAGTTGACTAGAATAGAGAGAGAAGAGTAAGAACAATGGCGCAACCAGGCTCCCATGACACCAGCATCAATTGGAGTGGGTTCGAGATTACTAGAGGATGGAGGAGGTTGACACATGGGTATGTTGTCTAACCCTACTTTGTCATTTTTTGCAATTTGGGTTAGTTATGGGGTCATAAAATAATAGGTTATGGGTTTAGCACCAGTGCATAGCTGTGGAAAGCAATAGGTCCATGCATTATCACTTTGGCTAGAATAGCATGTAAGGACCAAGTGGGGAAATGTTAGTTTTAGCACCAAATGTTGATGGATTAGTGCTATTGGGTGGATTAGCACTGGGGTATCTGGATGGTTTAGTGTAATCATATCGATTAGTACATACATTTCTTTTAGTGCCATTGTCTTGATTAGTGCATAGGGTTGGTAGATTAGTGCAAATGGCTGGATTAATGTTGATCCATAGGGTTGTGGGGTTGTCCATATGGATTAGTGCTTGGAGATGCGGGAATGACATTATCATCTAGATTAGCACCAAGGGGCTAAGTATTAGTGCAATTGGCTAGATCTACGCCATTAGTTTGCATTTTAGTGCCATTGTCTAGATTGTGCATTGGATAAAGTAATTAGCACATTTATCTAGTTTAGTGCCATAGGTTAATGGTTTAGCACAAGGGTACTATTTTTTAGAAAAAGGATTAATCTTTGTTTTTTTTGAACATGGGTTAACTTTATAGAGATTTAGTCTCGAGAGAGGAGGCCACCAGTGATGGAGTGTAGGGATAGGATTTTGTTGGTAGAGTGCCTTTGCTTGTGAGCAGTTGGTCTCAGGTTTGTGTCAAATATGCCCTAGTTGAGGGCTCATCGATCAATGATGATAGCATTGGTGGAGAGGTGGCAGAGTGAGACATGCACCTTCTTACTTATTATGGGTGAGATGAGCATCACCTTGGAGGGTGTGTGGTAGGTCCTATAGATCCCCATTCATGGTGAGTGGGTTGTCTATGATACTATGACATGTTTGGAAGCATTGGATTGAGTATTCACCCTGGCACAAGTGGTTGCAGGCTAGGATTTGTGAGAGATGATATGGGATGCTACTCTTGTTGGAGGTTTGAGTGATTATGCCTTGTACTTATGTGGGTTGGTTGGAGGGATTTTGATGCCAGATTGGTGTTTGTGAGGGTTTTCAGTTGGATGACATACTTCATCTAGTAGATGGTGACATGCAACACATTATATGCCTTGTGGCCATGCTTGTCGGCCCAACCTTACCATGAGATGCAGATGGTAGTGTATATAGGTGGAGTGAGTCTTAGTTGTGGTGTGACATTGTTACATGTATGGGCATAGGAGAATATAGATATCACAAGGCCCATATGTCCTCATATTAGCCAATAGTTTGAGCCTTGGGTGATGGTATACACTAGTACTCTCTGACATCAGTAGTTAAGGAGTATGTGGTATTGGAGGTGACAGTTTGATGAGGTGACGAAGGTGGTGTGGTGGCCCTACATAGGTTGTTGTAACATGACATTTCATAATACCCATAAATAACCATAATTATTCATCTTAACTAAAATTAAGAACACATCTTGATTAACAAAATCATAGTTAAACAAAATGAATTATCATCATCATAATAATAAGTATGTTATTTTTTTCTAGAACAAAACAAACCTTAGAATTACAATATCCAAAGATACCACAATAGTGAATGACCATCACTAGACATGTACAAAGCTATACTCAAGGCATCAAATATAAAATATACATAATAGATGACTATCTAGTCTTATAAAGAAAAGTACCGTGTTTAGAACTTTAACATCTATCTTTGTAAGACTCATCTTGTCTTCTGCTTGGGAAGGAGAGCATCATCTGAGTTCTTTTCCTCCAACCATAGACCGGTGGTCCCCCACAAAACCTCCTACCTGGAAGTAGCCCTACCCTTCACTAAAGGTATAGCTATAAGGAACTGTTAGGTTTTCCATCTGAGTATCTGGTGTTGTGTCCTTCATAACGTTTCACAGTCACAAAACTATAGATCCACTCTAACTATGTATGATACTACTGGAGACATTATGCCATCTAGATCACTATGGACTGACTAATGCATGTAGATATAGATGCATTACTTTGGCCAAAGATTTACATAAATATACCTTTCACAGTGAACGTAGTCATATGTCCACCACCTTGAATTGACTTAGAAGTTGTTTCTGTTGGCAAGAGACACTATATGGATTCATGATTGTTGTCATTGATGGCAACAAAGGTCATCCCACATATCCGTAAGTCATAATGTATCTCTACCGGAAGTCAGAATAAAGATTGATGTGGTCCGGTGAACAAGAACAGAGCATGTGGCAAGGTCCGACAGATTGATCCGGATCTCTCAGAGGAAGTGTCTTGGTGCAGTGCGGATTTGGGGAAGTCAAGAGGACTATCTTGAGTGGTATATACCAAGGATTTAGCCTCCGGAGATGGACAAGGAAAAATATATGAATAGTTGAGTACCGGATTCTTGAGAGACAGTGAAAACAGAGGAAGAACTGACTGACAGAGTATCAGACTACTTTCCGGATGTGTTACAGATGATGATAAAGGTTGTGGAGGCATGAATCATGTTTGGCCGACATAATTGATGATATCTACAAGTATATGCTTGATCCGCATTGCTTGGTGAGCAAGGATTCAGCCGACAGAACAAAGTTTGTAAGAAACTAAACTGTTCCGGATGCCGACTAGAAAGGTGATGAAATTACTTGTGCGGATATATATAAAGGATGGATTTAGTTGTGAAAGGTGTGTGTGTGTGAAGGTATATGCGAACAAGTCCAGAACAGAGCAGAAGTAGTAAGAAAGATCCGGTATGTGAAAGGATAGCAGAATAAAGAACAGAGGAAAGATGAAGTGCAGCAGATCAGTGTACTGAGCCTAACCGGAACTGAACTCCAGCATATGCAGATGCTTCCAATCAGTTCAAGACTGTGATTCTTATCACTTTGTAGACAGTGTGTCTTCTTGTAGGCAGTGAGCCTCTTGTGAGCAGTGTGCTCGGGCAGTGAGCCCTAATTGGCAAGTGTCATTTTGTAATTTCCTATTCTTCTAACAGAGAATAATTTTTGGGTTAATCACCCCGTGGTTTTCTCCCTTAACAGGGTTTCCACGTCAAAAATACTGTGTCATGTGTTTCTTATTTCATGGTAATGTCTCTTGTGTTTGATTCAATGCTGCATTAACTAATAAGGAAGTTCAGATAGAGAAATAATTAGGATAACGTATTCACCCCCCCCCCTCTCAGTTATCAACAGTTGGTATCAGAGCTAAGTTCCTCCTAATAGAGCTTAACAGCTTGAGGAAGATCTGGGAATTCAAATGGATGCATATGGTTTAAGGGAGCAACTCAAGACTGCCCTTGAGGATCTTGAACAGTCAAATTCTGAAGTCAGTGAATTAAAAGAAAGACTCAAACAGGCTGATGAATTCATGAGGGAATTAAAAGACAAATTAAGTCTCTCTATGAAAAAGAGAAAGGAGCTGCTCCAACAGTTGGCAAGACAAAGTGAAGAAAGCAATACAAATGAAGAATTGACTGAGCAAACCAAGTTATGTGAAAAGTTATCAAAAGAAGTCATTATGTTAAGACATGAAATGGAATCAGGAACTATAAAGTTTACTCAAGAGATTGAAGAAAAAAGAAAGGCTGAAGACAATCTAAGACAATCTCTTAAGGAAAAATCAGAAGAATGCCACCAGATGGACAGGATTATCAGACATCTTGAATCTGATCTTGAAGATGCCAAAAATAATGAAGAAAAACTTGAGGATCAAATTACCTCTCTCAAAAGAGACCTTCAAACAGCAAATGAATATAAAGAGAAATTCAAGATAAGTTCTGCTCAACTTGAAGTTCTTCTTGGAAGTCAAAAGAGGACAGATGACAAGTATGGTTTGGGATATGAGAAAGGAGAAAGCTCCGGATCCGGTCAGAAGAATCTTGGATCAGAAAATCCAAGGAGTAGGCCTAGAAGACCTCCGGTAAGACAGCCAAATGCTCAAAGATATCCATCCTTCAATGGATACTGCCACAGCTGCAACCACTTTGGTCACAAAGCTAATCAGTGCAGAATAAGAATGAATCAGATTAATTCATCCTTCTCCGGACAGTGCTTCAACTGCAAAAGGTATGGACACAAATCCCATGAATGCAGAATTATGCAAGTAAACAAATCATTCAAAGGTAGATGCTTTACATGCAATAGAGTAGGTCATATGGCTAATCAATGCAGATCAAGGGGATATCAGTCAAATATGCAAAGAAATGTCATTTGCCAAATCTGCAATAGGTCCGGTCATAATGCTAAAGTCTACAGAAACAAGAATCAGGACAAAAGAGGTCCGGTGTATAATCAGAATCAAGACAAGGGTAAACAAAAGATGAATGCGGATGAAGTTAGGAATCAGATGAGCAAGATTTGGGTGAAGAAAAGTTCAGAGAATGTAGAGGTTGGATCCGCACCAGACTTTGGTGCTGATATTTCTTCCGGAAATTAAAAAGTGAGCTCAGGCTCAGGGGGAGACTCAAAGAAAATCCCTTTCCCCCAGCCAAACAAGTGGTGCCGGATGTGGCACAAGATGCGGATTAAAGGGTTTGTAGATATGAGTCTTGAGATGCTTCATTCAAGTTTTCAGAGGTCTGCATGGAGTTATGAAGAAGCTGTGATTGATCAAGTATGACCTGTTCAGGGAGACGCTCCAGTATGACAAAGGATTACAAAAAGGTCCGGAGAGATCCGGAAGTGCACTATCTTGTTCTGCGGATTGGACAGAGTGTTTGGGATGTTCTTGTAATATGTTACCTCGATTTATTCATGATTTAAAGATCCGGATGATATTCACTGATCAGGACTAATCCGGGATACTCCAAGCTGTCCAGACATGGCAAACCGGAATAATGCAGGTGAAGCATTTATTGCAGACAGATATTAGGGTTTGCAGAGCAATATAAGGGATTTCTCAATAGTCATTTGCTCATTCTGCACTCAAGAAGAAGCGAAAAGTGGAGCTCTGCAACAAAATTCATCAAGCACACCAAGGATCTCCTGCCGAAGTCATTGCATAAAGAAATCAATCCAACCACTCCGTGCCAACCGAAGACGCATAAGGTATTCTCCATTTTTCATTATCTCACTGTAAATCCTTGAAAAATGGCTACTCCAAATATAGTTAAGATCTCTGATAGACCTCGCCCCACATTCAAGAAACATCCTTACAAATCATTGGAGGTAGATCCACTAGGAGCCTTCTCTAGTGTTCCTCACGGAGTTTTACATACTGAAGACATTAGGGTTTACATACATGCAAGCATTGAGGAATTTGGGGAATTCAAATTAAGAGACCTCTATCACAAGCAACTGATAGACAATGCTTTTGAGCTTAAACCAGAGTATAAGGGTATCCAGAAGAAACAATTTGAGCAATTTATTCATTTCCCTAGCTTTGAAGAAGATGAATGGGTCCGGTATGTACTGAGCAGGATGCATGACAACTTTCTATGGCTGGATAGACCCTGCAAAATCACAAAAGAGGCAATTAGGGCAGTAACTGGTCTATACTCTTCCGGAGGGATACCTATCCTCAAATCTGTCAAGAACAACATTGTAACTGAGGCCACCGGATCAAAGTTTGATAAGAGGGCAATGACCATTGAAGATATTTCAGATCCGGATATCAAGTATGCATCCATGATAATAGGATACAAGATCTATCACTCCAGCAGGGAGAATTCTGTATCCGGAACTGCAGTATACACAGCCTATGAAATGCTAAGAAAGAATGCAGAATATGATCTCTGCGAACTACTGCTAAGACAATTAATGGAAAATATACAAAAAATAAAGAAGGACAAGAAGAATTCCTTTAAGTATGGTACTCTTATTGTATGTCTATTCTTCTACTTCATGAATGAGCTACCCGGATCAAGTGGATGGGTATGGGAGAATGACAAACCTGTTGCAGTCCAGATAAGAGACTATTTGCATGGACTTGGGGATGCAAAAGCAAGAAATATAGCTCTATGGGGATACTTCAAAAACTTTCAGAGCATGATGCAAGCAAGAGAGAGAATTCCCCAGTCTCTTGTGGAAAAATACAAAGACTCAGTGTGCTTTATGGTTGACACTGATCAGTGCCTAATGGAGGCAGTGGAGCCAAGGATTGTCTGGATCATGCCCATGGGGTATGAAGTGGATGAACAAATAGTGGAGCTGCATGTTCAACACATGCTAAGTCAGCCCAAAGATCCCAAGGCAGAAAGGTTTGGAACCTTTGAGGAGCTAAGTGTAAAAATACATGTAGAACTCAGGGAACCTGAGATTAAGAGAAAGGTGAGAAAAGAAGTAGAGCACATTGCTCAAGGCCTAGGCATCTCAAAAGAGGCACTTGATGCCAGCTGGGAAAAGAGGAGGAAGGCTGAGGAAGAAGAGAAAAGTAAAGAAAGTGCTCCGGTTGAAACTCCCACCCGAACCAGATCATCAAAGAGATCTGCACCTTCCACAACCAAAAGCTCAAAACCGGAAGTCCAGGCATCCGGTAAAAGATCCAAGACAAAAGCCACAAGGGCTTATGAAAGCCAAAAGGATGAAGAGGAAACAGAGTCAGATGAGGGTGTAAAAGAAATAAAGAAGCAGAAGAAGAAAGGATCCGGTAAACCCTCCACAGGCCAAGACAAGGATGAAATGGCAGAGGTATCTGTTGAAAAGCCCACTCTGTCTCTAGAGAATGTAATCAAGTCAGTCACGGTGGATGGAAACCTTCAACCAATGACTGAATCCTATGATGACTTCAGTGAGGCTGACCAAAAGACTCTGCAGGAAGCCACCATCAAATATCTGAACATATATAATAAGGCTTTCATTGAGATCATATCTCTTATTCCTAAAAGCCTAGAAAAGGAATTGGAAGTAAGAAAGAACAATGCTCATGCAAAAGATCTTGAGATCTGGGAGCAGATAGCTATTCAGCTATATCCTCAAATTGATCCCAAGACAATGAACATGATCTTCAAGGACTGCAAAGATGAGTTCAGAAGTAAAGCCAGGATGAATCAGCTCATGCTTGGTGAGACTGACAAAGTGGCACAAGAGACAGAAGAGATCCTCTGGAAGGCCTTCAAAAGGTTCAATCTTCCAGTTGTAGAGGACTTAGGTACAGAAACAGCTGCAGATCTGGAATCATCTGTTCCGGAAGAAGTGGGCCCCAAACAGACAAACATCTCTCCTCCGGTTTCCCCTACAGTCTCCGGATCCAAAGAAGAAGAGGAATTACAGGAGAAGGAAGCAGGGGTGAAAGACAAAGAGGTTGACAGTTCCAAGACTGCAGAAGAAAAGAAACATCTGTCTCCAGCAAGAGACACTGCACAAACTGTTCAACAATTTTTGAGCAAAGAAACTTTAGAGATTGATGAACCGGAGCTTCTAAAAGGCCCATTCGACTTTGACTCTCTCTCTCTGGTACAAACAATGAAGATAGCTTCATTTGCAAATGCCAAGGCAAATGAAAAACTCCTGAAGTCTCATATGGAAGACTGTGAGTTGATAGAGGCTGCTTCCGGAATACTTGTAAAGATTATGCCATCAATTCAGATAGATCCGACAGCCTCCTCTTCCGGTAATCTAAAAACCTTAGTCAGCAGTGTTGATACACATTTTAATTCCCTAGAAAAATCAGCTGAAGAAAAGGTCCGGAAGGAATTTTTGGATAAGAGATTTTCAGAAATATTAGAATTAATCTCTAAAGATAGGAAGATTGTGAGCATTGGAATAAAGAGCTTAGAGAATGCTCTTAAGGATGGCGGTGACATCTACAAATTTTGTATATCCTGGTCAAAGGCAACAGCAGCAATTGACAAGAAAATAAAAGAGGAATAGGACAAGCTTCAAAGCTTATCTCAAAATTTTGATCCTCTCTCTTCCTCTATAATAAATCAAGAATGTCAGACTATTGCAGTCTTGAATGAAATAAAGAATCTTGAGAAGGAAAGGAAGAATATCACCAACCGGATGGGAGAACTTAGAAGGATTATAATCCCTAAGTTGGAAACTATGCATGAGGCTATCAGTGATGCTCAGACCACCGCCCAAACAAAAGATCCGACAGATCTCAGGTGGGCAGAAGCTTTTGCATTTTTGTTGAGTGGTCACATTTCAATTTTGGACAGAATGAAGCTAAGTTGGGCTACTGAAATGATTCAACTGCAGACATCCTTTGCAGACATTCTTCAGTATATGTGAGTATGTAAATATGCGGCTATATATAGAAAATTTTTGAAAATTTTGGTGTGCGGACCCTACCCTTTGCCATTGATGTCAAAGGGGGAGTGAGGAGCAATGAAAAATGAGGAATCCAACTAAGGGGGAGTTCCAGAAATTGTATATAAAGACAGAGCATCAGCAAAGGGGGAGCATAGTGAAAACACTTAGTCATTTTTCACTAAGTGTTGCCATCAATGCCAAAGGGGAAGATTGTTGGCAAGAGACACTATATGGATTCATGATTGTTGTCATTGATGGCAACAAAGGTCATCCCACATATCCGCAAGTCATAATGTATCTCTACCGGAAGTCAGAATAAAGATTGATGTGGTCCGGTGAACAAGAACAGAGCATGTGGCAAGGTCCGACAGATTGATCCGGATCTCTCAGAGGAAGTGTCTTGGTGCAGTGCGGATTTGGGGAAGTCAAGAGGACTATCTTGAGTGGTATATACCAAGGATTTAGCCTCCGGAGATGGACAAGGAAAAAGATATGAATAGTTGAGTACCGGATTCTTGAGAGACAGTGAAAACAGAGGAAGAACTGACTGACAGAGTATCAGACTACTTTCCGGATGTGTTACAGATGATGATAAAGGTTGTGGAGGCATGAATCATGTTTGGCCGACATAATTGATGATATCTACAAGTATATGCTTGATCCGCATTGCTTGGTGAGCAAGGATTCAGCCGACAGAACAAAGTTTGTAAGAAACTAAACTGTTCCAGATGCCGACTAGAAAGGTGATGAAATTACTTGTGCGGATATATATAAAGGATGGATTTAGTTGTGAAAGGTGTGTGTGTGTGAAGGTATATGCGAACAAGTCCAGAACAGAGCAGAAGTAGTAAGAAAGATCCGGTATGTGAAAGGATAGCAGAATAAAGAACAGAGGAAAGATGAAGTGCAGCAGATCAGTGTACTGAGCCTAACCGGAACTGAACTCCAGCATATGCAGATGCTTCCAATCAGTTCAAGACTGTGATTCTTATCACTTTGTAGACAGTGTGTCTTCTTGTAGGCAGTGAGCCTCTTGTGAGCAGTGTGCTCGGGCAGTGAGCCCTAATTGGCAAGTGCCATTTTGTAATTTCCTATTCTTCTAACAGAGAATAATTTTTGGGTTAATCACCCCGTGGTTTTCTCCCTTAACAGGGTTTCCACGTCAAAAATACTGTGTCATGTGTTTCTTATTTCATGGTAATGTCTCTTGTGTTTGATTCAATGCTGCATTAACTAATAAGGAAGTTCAGATAGAGAAATAATTAGGATAACTGATTCACCCCCCCCTCTCAGTTATCAACAGTTTCATCCTATAGTGGTCATAGTTTAACCCTTAATTACGTATAGGATAAATAAGTTTAGTTCATTCTTAGTTCAAATCTTGGACAATCAACTCCTGTCATGGGAGTATGTCAAATATATTATGTTGCTTTCACAATAGGGAATTTGTGACTCCTCATCACTCTGTTCAATTTTTTCAACATGGCAAGAGTCAAATCAAGTTTACTAACTTAGGACCTTCCTAGGTTCACAGTTTCATGTTGACTTACCATAGGGTTTACATTCAAGTTCATAATGTGAAATACTTATATTACAATAGTCCAATAAGATAGTCTTAACAAAAGACTCCAACTCATATACCCACATGTGTTCATAGCATTTTATACTCCCTTCATGGAGTTTGGCCACTAGAAAGGAAATGGCTTTCATTTACAATAGAATGTAAGAGATTTAGACTAAACTTAGTTCGCAATCTTGTAAAGAAATAATTATCAAGAAGAGAAATCTCTCTAATAAACCTAGCATGCATTTAATGATGCCATGAAGTAATAATCCTATCATTTATCAAACCTCCTTCCTTAACAAGGAGTTGATACATATATTCTTTTAAATTTAAGGACTGCACTATGGTTATCCTAATAAGCTTCTTTAGCAGTCAAAATCTGTGGTTGTAGGTCTTCAAGAACAGTAGCTAAGTGCTCCATGTATTATTACTAGGTTAAAGATTCATGATAGAAATCATTATGGTTTGAGGAAAGGTTCTCAGCCCACATGCAAGCCATTTTTTCCAATGCACATACCTTATCCTAATAGTTTTAAACACTTTATTTGTTAAGCATAGTCAGCTTGAGCACAATAATGATAGCTTTAGGGGTGACATTAAATCATTTTTGAACCCATGCCATTTCAACATACAAGTATATTGGCATGCTACAGTAATCACTAGCTTGGCCTCATGGCCTCGAGCAGCTTGGTTATCACCAAAAATTACATGGTTGCATTATAGATTCATAAATAGATTCAAGGGCCTGGAGTTTCACTCCATAATGTATGCAATATAAAGATTATACAAATAGAGTTTATGACCTCGAGGGTCTGATTATATTAGCCTTTACAAATGCTTCAACCTTGGGGACCTTGTACAATAACCACAAAATAATAATCATAGCAAGTTTAACTATTAAACATCAACATAGTCGACTCCCTACACACAATGGTAACATTTAATTAACATGCTAGGAGATAAAAGTATCACAAGACTATGAATCATACCTATAGGTATTATATAAGAACACTAGAGTCGGCCTATCAATGGCTCTATGTTGAGCTTATCGTATTCCAACTCACTGTTGTTTAATAGTATTTTTCTTTTCAGAGAACTTGATATATCCTCTATTCTTGCTCTCCCAAGCACTGTCAAGAAAAGAATCCTCAAAATACAAAGGTCTTCCCTTCTCATTTGCATGCATTGCATACAATAAGCTCATCACCTTCGAGCTCCATGTAGAGAAAATGGTTATCCCACTTTGCCACACCACAACCTTGTTGATTTTTCTCAGTCCATTACTTTCTATTATCAAGTGGATAGCGAGGGTGAGGATCTAAGTGGGTCTGAAATGGCCTCCACTCATTCCATGAATTGTGGGTGGTGGTCGGACTAATCACTTAAAACACATATACATTAAAAATAGAAAGGAGCCCTATTACAAGGCTAAAATAATTATACCATAATAATCTTCCCATGCATCTACATGATGCATGAGGGTAACCATAACAATCCAAGATGTCATCAAATCACATCATCACCAATATGGTGTCACAATAAAAATGTGATTTAGGGGTCAAGTACCACTCCCACTTGTTCTCTATAAACCCTATGTATTATATAAAAAGGGAAAATAGAATTAAAAACCCCAGTTCAGAATTAAATAAAGAAACAAGGAAGTACTCAACCACTTGATGAGACTATCTCTCGACTTACGTCAATGTTCTAGGAACATCGTTTAGTCGAATCAACATAAACATCATCGAGATAAGGCAAACTGTCATGACAACACATAAAGGGAATTGACTAGGAAGGAAAAGACACAACTCACTCAAACTTACAAGGATTCTTAAGGACAAAAAATCTCATACTTAGATGGAAATTTGACTCATTTCCCAACATCTATCTCTTCCTCTTGGATGATACTCTCCTTCTGTCTTCAAAGGAAGATTCTTTTCCTATTTACACTCACCATCATAAAATCATGATTAGTGTATCATCATCTGATTCATAATTCATAATAGTTAAATAATTATATCAATATGTAATCTCATGTCTAATTAATCAATGGTTAAATCAGATATCTTCCACAAACATCTAATCATTAAACTGTGGTTAATCATCCTAATTACCACACAAAAATAAGATTAAGCTAAATCATAAGTTGGCGATGTAACATATCTCCCCCCATAAGAAACATTGTACCCGGTGATTAAATGTGTTCAGAGTTAACCAACATAATAAGAAAAATGTTTTGTGAGCATAATAAAAAGTTTTTCAAAAGAGATGGGGAAATCTCGCATGAATATCCTCATAGTTTTCCTAGGTGGCATTTTCCTCTACATATTGGTCCCATTGGACCTTACATTGAGTTATCTCTTTGTTATGTAAGCGTAGCTTATGCATTTTGTGCACCTTGATGGGCTCAATTACCACCACCCCTAGGTCCTTCACCTGTATAGCATTCCAGTCAAGAATAGGAATTTGATTATCTCCAACATGAAACTTTTTCATATAGGAAACATCAAAAAAATTATGCATCATGGAAAGAGATGGAGGTAGAGCAATTCTCTATGCAACTAGGTTGACTTCTTCGAGAACTTCAAAGGGACCCATGTGTCTAGGTGCTAGTTTGATGTTTTCCCAAATTTAATGGAACTCTTTTGAGGTTTTACCCTTAAAACAAATTTCTCTCCCACTGAGAAATGCCTTTTGATGTGCTTAGCATCTACATAATTCTTTTGCCTATCATTGGCTTCTGCTAGCCTTTTCTCAATAAGATGGACTTGCTCTTCCATTTATGACAGCATTTCTAAACCAAGGCTAACCCTATCTTCTAGATTGTCCTAGTTTATAGGGCTTCAACACTTTCTTCTATATAATGCTTCAAATAGATCCATCTTAATAGAAGAATGATAGGAATTATTATAGGTAAATTCCACCAAAGGAAGATAATCTTCCCATTTGTATTGCTAGTCCATGCATACACCCTCAATAAATCCTCCAACACTTGGTTTACCCTTTTAGTTTGACCATCCATTTCAGGATGATAAGTATAGTTTATATTTAGCTAGCTTCCAAATGAAGAGAATAAATTTTGCCAAAACCTTGATGTCATTCGTCCATCTCTATCTGAGATAATCTTCTCAAGAAGGCCATGCAATTTGAAAATCTCTTGAACAAGTTTATAGGCTATGATTGGTGCCCCATCTATCAGGTTTCCAGTTATAAAATGAGTGGCTTTGGTGAATCTATCCACAACAATGAAAATAGCATTGTGCCTATTCCATGACATAGGAATCCCTTGCACAAAGTCCATGCTTATGATTTGCCATTTCTACTCAGGAATTTCATGAGGGGCATAGTTTTGTTCATAAGTTTTCAGCTTTTGAGATTCATATGTAATGACCTGTCGATCCTGGACTAGTACACCACCTAAGCCTTCCCCTAAGGCATGATTAATAACTACAAATTGACCTTCTAGGTCAGGTACTTTTAAAATTGGTGCTGAAGTGAATTTTTCTTTTAGTTGGTCAAAGGTCTTCTAACACTTATCTGACCACTCAAATCTCTCACCTTTTCTCTACAAGGAAGTTATAGGGTATGCAATTTTTGATAAGTTTTTCACAAATTTCTTGAAATAACCTGCAAGGCCCATGAAACTTTGGAGCTCATGAACATTCCTTTGTATTGGCTACTCTAGGATAGCCTTAATTTTAGCTAGGTCCACATCTACTCCTTTAGCTAAAATTATGTGGCCCAAATAGTACACTTCCTTTTGAAAGAAAGTACACTTAGAGAGCTTGGCATACATTTTATGGCTTCTTCTCAACCTCTAGAGAATAATCCTTAAATGTTGAAGGTGCTCTTCCTCTTTCTTAGAATAGATTAGAATGTCATCAAAGAAAACTAGGACAAACTTGGCCAAACAATCCCTGAACATGTTGTTCATTAAATTCATAAATGTAGTAGGTGTATTTGTTAACCCAAAAGGTAGGACAATAAACTCATAGTACCGATACCTTGTTCTGAAGGCTATTTTGTGGATGTCCTCATCCTTTAATCTCAATTGGTGATACCCAGACCAAAGATCGATCTTGGAAAATATAGTTTCTCCTCTCATTTGATAAAAAATATCACCAATACGAGGCAATGTGTATTTATTCTTAATTATTGCCTTATTTAACATGCAGTAATCTATGCATAACCATAAAGTGTCAGCTTTCTTTTTCATAAATATCACTAGTGCTCCCCAAGATGACACACTAGGTCTAATCAGTCCCTTATCCAATGGTTCCTGTAATTGAGTCTGTATCTCCATTAACTCTATAGTGGTCATTCTATAGGGAGCTTTAGATATAGGTTCTAACCCTGGAATTATATCGATAGAGAAATCAAAAGCTCTTTTAGGAGGTAATCTCGATATCTCATCTAGAAATATGTCCTCAAATTCTCAAAGAAAAGAATACCTATCCGTATTTTATCTCTCTTAATCTATGGATTCCTTCTTCCCAACCTCAATGAGTTTCTGAGATTTGTAAAATATTAAATCATCTTGGAAATTGGTTTCCTCAAAACAATTTAGTTTTTCCATCTTGACAGCAAAAAGGTGGCATCTCTTGTTTTGAGCTCTTTACATTTGTAGGGCATGAATTTTTCTTAGTTTGACTTCTCTAGGGTTCACTTGCAAAAAGACTTTGTTTCCTAAGTAATCAAGGTATTCTGCTATTTTGGCATAACAGTCCACTTTGGCTCAATGTCTACATACCTAATTTATTCCAAGGATAATATTGTATGAGCCTAGTGGGGCTACACAAAGGTTTACTTCAATGGAAAAACTTGGAAGTTCAACCCTAGCCTCAAACAAACATTTCTCTACCCGAGCCTTAGTTTGGTTTGTGTATTCCACTGAGCATGTGTTTGCCATGTATCCAACCTTTCTAGGAATTTTTCTTAAAATTTTAGGGGAAACAAAACATTCAGTGGCACTAGTATCTATGAAATTTGAAATTGGAAGACCGTACGTAATACCTGTAGTTTCAATGGGAGTAATTTGGTATTTGGCCTACCTATTGTCCAAGGCTGAATTAATGCATTGCTGGAATGCCACCTACTGTGCTCCTTGCATCTTGTTGGGA
Organism: Cunninghamia lanceolata; assembly: GCA_027924645.1. Taxonomy (NCBI): domain Eukaryota; kingdom Viridiplantae; phylum Streptophyta; class Pinopsida; order Cupressales; family Cupressaceae; genus Cunninghamia; species Cunninghamia lanceolata. The sequence continues at coordinate 5,145,350 of BSBN01000859.1, read as the reverse complement.
CACTAGTTGGTGTAATGATCTTTGCCACATGCATAGCACCCCTCATAGGTCCTCATCTCTCCTGTGGTTTCCTAGAATTATCTCCATTTTTCTTGGAGTGGTTATTGCCCTTCTTCTCTCCCTTGGACTTAGTTTGCTTATTCTTGGCCCTTTTATATTTTTTCTCAATAAAATCCTACATTTTCCCTTTTTTCTTAGAAGATTAGGAGGATTGGGACCAATTATACCTCTTTTGGTTCCTTTCCCTATAAGCAGACATAGCTTTTAGTTTTTGTTCTTGTTTGATTGCCTTCTCATAGACCTGGTCCATTGAAGTGGGTCCATGCACGTCAACTTCACCCCCAATCTGGGTGTTCAATCCCATTATAAACTTTTGCATGTGAAATCTCTCATCCTGTTGGTATTATGACACATACTTAAGTAGGCAAGTGAATTTTTCCCAATATTTGTTCATAATTAGATCTCCCTATCTTAGATTCTAAAAATCTATAAGCTTCTGATCATAGAAAATCTGAGGCAACCATCTTTGCCTAAAAAGTTCCATGAACCTATCCTAGGTTAGATTTGTAGACCTCAAGCCTAACTCCATCTTTTTGTTCATTCACCATGTGGATGCTTCACCTGCTAGTTGGTATGCTGCCCATACCACTTTAGTAATCTTAGTGTAATTTCTTATTTCGAAATACTTTTCCATCTCTATAAGCCATGCCTCTGTGGCATCTCTGCTTAGGGATCCATCAAACTTGGGAGGCATAACCTTTTTCATGTCCTAGGATAATTCCAAAGCCATATGGCTTCTTCTATCTTCTTCTTGTCTAGCCTCAGAGTTATTCTCTCAGTGCTCAAATTAGATGGTGTCATTATGATGTGCCTCGTCATTACCCCCATAATAGGCATCCTACTTGGGTCCTTGCCAACCCTTGACCTCCTGCTCAAGAGTTCCAACTCTTGCTCTTATTTTTTGAAGCATAGCAAGGATCTGGTTGAGTTTAGATTTAGAGTGCCTTGAAGGTTTCCTTTCATCCTAGCTATCTCCCATCCTAGTTCTTATCTAAACATTGCTACACTCTACTTCTTCCTAAAGTTTGTAGATTAGTCATGGATTAGTTTTCCATATCATTGATTCCATTCACAATATAAATCTATTCTCATTCATGTAATCTTTAACAAGAAAGGAATGATTTTCTAGAATTTTCTACATGCATTATAATTTTCCATGAATTACATATAATCCATTCCAAAATTACAAAATTTTGTTTACATCTTGCTACTACAAGTCATTATCAGTTTGGGATACTTTTCCATGTTTATTTCTCAACCTTTAGATTTATCACATCATTTTTAGGAGGTAGACATACTCGCAAGTACTCATCCACAACCTCCTTATTTACATCAAAATCCTTAGCATTTGTTTCCATAACCAGTGCTTTAGGTCTAAAGGGTTTTGTTGATTCATCTTTACAATCAGGAGCAACAATCCTAATTGCTTTCCTCAACTCCTTCTTGATGCATTTAATAGCATCAGTGAAGGACTCCTCATTAGTCAACCATGCTCCTACTAAGCAAGAATTTCTTTTCAAGATGTCTTATTCTTGAGGCTTACCCCCCCAAGGTCTTAAGGTAACATAGGTAATGCCCACTTTCTATTCCCTTCTTTCTTGGTGTTATTCTAATTCTTACCATTCTGGCATAGAACATCCAAACATTAGGATCTGTTAATGTTGGATAAAGATAATCATCAAGTAGTGAGCTCATAGGTCCATGTATTGAACTTGGTAGCTCTGATACCATATGTAACATCACATTTCATAATACCCATAAATAACCATAATTATTCATTTTAGCTAAAAGTAAGAACACATCTTGATTAACAAAATCACAGTTAAACAAAATGAATTATCATCATCATAATAATTATCTTATTCTTATCTAGAATATAACAAAACTTAGAATCACAATATCCAAAGATACCACAATAGTGAATGACCATCACTAGACATGTACAAATCTATGCTCAAGGCATCAAACATAAAAATATACATAATAGCTGACTATCTAGTCATATAAATAAAAGCACTATGTTTGAAACTTTGTCATCTATCTTTGTAAGGCTCAGTTTGTCTTATGCTTGGAAAAGAGAGCATCATCTGAGTGCTTTTCCTCCAACCATAGACTGGCAGTCCCTCGAACAACTTCCTACCTAGTCCAAGTGACCCTACCCTTCACAAAAGGTGTAGATATAAGGAACCATTAGTTTTTCCATCTAAGTATTTGGTCTTCTATCCTTCATAATGTCTCACAGTCACACAATTATAGATCCACTCTAACTATGTATGACACTACTAGAGACATTATGCCATTTGGATCACTATGCACCGACTAATGTACATAGAGACATATGCATTACTTTAGCCAAAGATTTACATACATATACATTTCACAGTGAACGTAGTCGTATGTCCACCACATCGACTTGACTTAGAAGTTGTCTCATCCTACAGTGTTCATAGTTTTACCCTCAATTAGGTCTAGGATAAATAAGTTCAATTCATTCATAGTCCAAATCATGGATAATCAACTCCTATCATGGGAGTATGTCAAATATATTATGTTACTTTTGCAACAGGGAACCTAAGACTCCTTGTCACTCTATTCTATTTTTTCAACATGGCAATAGTGAAATCAAGTTTTCTAACTTAGGACCTTCCTAGGTTCACAATTTCATGTTGACATACCATAAGGTTTACATTCAAGGTCATAACGTCAAAGACTTATATTACAATAGTCTAATAAGACGGTCTTAACAAAAGACTTCAACTCATATGCCCACATGAGTTCATAGCATTTTATACTCCCTTCATGGATTTTTGCCACTAGAAAGGAAATGGCTTTCATTTATAATACAATGTAATAGATTTAGACTAAACCTAGTTTTCAATCTTGTAAAGAAATAATTTTCAAGAAGAGAAATCTCTCCAATAAACTCGACATGCATTTAATTCCACCTTGAAGTAATAATGCTAACTATCATTTATCAAACATCCTTCTTTAACAAGGAGTCAACACATATACTCTTTTAAATTTAAGGACTACACTATGGTTATCCTAATAACCTTCTTTAGTAGTCGAACTCTACGGTTGTAGGTCTTCAAGAATTGTAGATAAGTGCTCTATGCATTGTTACTAGGTTAAAGATTCATGATGGCAATCATTATGGTTCAAGGAAAGGTTCTCGACCCACATGCAAGCCATTTTTTCCAATGCACATACCTTATCTTAATAGTTGTAAACACTTTATTAATTGATGCATAGTCAGCTTGAGCACAATAATGATAGCTTTAGGGGTGAAATTAAATCATTTTTAAATGTATGCCATATCAGTACAGAAGCATATTTGCATGCTATAGTAAGCACTAGCTCAGCCTCATGGTCTCAAGTGGCTTGGTTATCAACATAAATTACATGTTTGAATTATAGATTTGTATACAGCCTCAAGGGCCTAGAGTTTCACTCCATAATGTATGGAATATCAAGATTATACAAATAGAGTTTATGACCTCAAGGGTCTGATTATATTAGCCTCTACAAATGCTTCATCCTTGAGGACCTTCTACAGGAACCACGAAACAATAATCATAGCAAGTTTAACTATTAAACATCGACACAATTGAGTCCCTACACAAAATGATAACATTTAATTAACATGCTAAGTGATAGAGGTATCACAAGACTATGAATCATACATGTAAATATTATATAAGAATACTGGAGTCAACCTATTGATGGCTCTAAGTTGATCTTATTGTATTCCAACTCATTGCTATTTAATAGTAGTTTTCTTTCCAGAGAACTTGATATAGACCTTGTTCTTGCTCTCCCAAGCGCTGCCAAGAAAAGACTCCTTAAAAATCTAAAGTATTCCCTTCTCATTTGCATGCATTGCATACAATAAGCTCACCACCTTCAAGCTCCACGTAGAGAAAATGGCTATCCCACTCCGCGCACCCTGCAACCTTGTTGGTTTTCCTCAATCCATTAGTTGCTATTTTCAAGTGGACAACAAGGGTGAGGATCTAAGTGGGTCTAAAATGGCCTCCACTCATTCAACTTACTATGGATGGTGGTGAGCCTAATCACTTAAAACACATATACATTAATAATAGAAAGGAGCCCGATTACAAGGCTAAAATGATTATACCATAATAAACTTCCCATGCATCTACATGATGTATGAGGGTAACCATAACAATCCAAGATGTCATCAAATGACATCATCACCAATATGGTGACACAATCAAAATGTAATTTAGGGGTCGAGTACCACTCTCCCTTCTCCACTATAAACCCTAAGTAATATATACAAAGGAAAAATAGATTCAAAACCCTAGTTCAGAAATAAATACAGAAACAAGGAAGTACTCGAGTACCTGACAAGAGTATCTCTCAACTTACGTTGATGTTCTAGGAATATCATTTAGTCAAATCGATGTAAATATCGTTGAGATAACCCAAACTCTCATTATGACACATAATAGGAATCGAGTAGCAAGGAAAAGACACAACTCACTCAAACTTATGAGGATTCTTAAGGATGAAAAATTTGATACTTAGATTACAATTTGACTCATTTCCCAACATCTATATCTTCCTCCCAGATGATACTCTCCTTCTATCTTTGAAGGAAGATTCTTTTCCTGTTCACACTCACCATCATAAAATCATGATTAGTGTATCATCATCCGATTCGTAATTCATAATAATTTAATAATCATATCAATATGTAATCTCATGTCTAACTAACATTAGTTAGTATCCACATAATCAATGCTTAAATCAAATATTTTCCACAGGAATCTAATCATTAAACTATGGTTAATCACCTTGACTACCTTAAAAATTTAAGATTAAGCTAAATCATAAGTTGGGGATGTAATAACTTCAAACCGTAGATTGATGATTATGTGCATATGCCATATACCCAGCAACCTTGGTACCTCATAGGGAGGAACAACCATATTATAGATTGATACATCCCCTCTCAGGTTCTACGATAGTTTGGTGTGTGGTAGGACTTGCCAAAGATTACTATTATTTTTGCTCGGTGCAGGTGGATCATCCCTTATGGCCATTTGAAGATGGATTCTTAGTTGGCACTTTTAGATTTTGTGGGCTTAGAGGCAGTGGTTTTGTCACATCACTAATTTTGACTATGTTTTACTTTAACTTACATGTAATTAGTAGATAATTTTTGTTGATTTAACTAATGATACACTAATCCCAGTTTCATGATTGCAAGTTGTATTTAGGAAATAGGTTTTCAACCCTCCAAGAAAAAGAGGTAGAGCATCATCCGAGAGAGGTGAATAAATGTATGGGAAGAACAATTAGTTTCCATCTATGTCTTGAGTTGCATAGTTTAGTGAGCCCTATTAAGTTTGGTAAGTCGATTTTGACTTTTGGCCTTAGTTGTTTCTCAATTTGATGTCATTAATCCTTTATCTTAGATTTTATCAAAAAACCTAGAAGGGTTAGTCATCCATCAATAAGATGTAGATAATAGTCAACATTTTTTCATAATATTGTTATATTCAAGAGTTAGTATATGTGTTTTGTTCATTATCTCTTCTTTGGTAATTTTTGGTTGAGATTCTTTTATAGTGTCATATTAGGTTATTTATGCTTATCTATTTTTTCTATATTGCGAGACAAATGAGGGGGAGAATATCTCAACCCCATTCTAGTATCTCATTAATGTTCAAAAACAACATAGGGTATACATTTTGTAACCTTTCTTTATGATGTCATATATATATATATAGAGAGAGAGAGAGAGAGGTCAAAGACTTCTTAATGAAAGACTTGTGAGTTATTGTGTTATTACTACTTTGTGGTATCTGTTATTTTGATCTCCTATGTACACTCAACTATTTAAGGAGAGTGGCATGTCTTATTTACGAAGTCATGGGAGTTTATTTATTAGCTATCATTTCTATAATGCAAGTTGTCATGAGGAATAATGATGAGGCTTTAATATCAGATGATGGAATGCGGTTGAGGTAGTGTGCTATTTTCTACCATGGAAGCTCTCTATATGCAAGAAAGAAGTTACTATGGGAAAGAGAGAATATATTAGAATTAAGACCAAGGAAGGTCAAGAGTATTGGAGCCCAGTGCATCATTCAAAGACTTAGTAACTTTGTGTTAGAAGACTTAGTAATAATTTGGTTAGAGGAAACTAAAACTATAAATGTCTTAGTGCCTTGTTTCAAAATTTGGTCTAATTCTATCTCAACATTTAGAGATAACCGTCGGCCTTAGCTATCAAGAGCTTCAATAGTGTTTGTGCATTGCAGAGTTAGGATTATCTTTTGATACAACTTACTATTAGTCTCATATTATATTATTAGAAGAGCTTTATTATTTTTTTTGGAGAAATGTAAATATAGTGTGTGTAAGCCGAATGCCAATGAGAAAGTATAGTCTATGTAGGCCAAATGGCAATTAGTCAATATATCCTATGTAGTTCAAATGTCATTTAAACAAATTAGGCTATTTCAAGCAAAAAGATTAATAGCGTAGTAGGTTAACTTACAGTTTTAGATAACAAACTTTTCTCAGTGGTATGTGGACTCAAAGCATTAGAGTGTTATGAAGAAGATTAGTTAATCCAGATGTGCCTAATCTATTGGTAGAAGCCTAGTTAACTATATTGGACATATGAGAAAATCTTTTACCAAGGACAACAGTTAATTATAAAGTTGTCTTTATTTATCTTAACTTATTGGAATCTTTCCTTAGACAACAAGATGAGCCTCTTAAGATTGTAGTTATACATCTTATAGATGATAATAGAAGAGTTGATATAAATATACTTTATCTCTTATCTCATTTGAGTTTGTTGTTGTTTCTTAAACAAAAACTTTGGGAAAGATTGTTCCTTATTCTAAAGAGTATTAGATGAGTGAGATATCATTAGACACATTTAAAATATGATTATTTTATGTATCAACCAATATGTTTTTGATTAAGGTAAGCAGAAAAAACAAGGGGTACTGAACCCAGATACAACACAACCCATAAGAAAGGGGTTGAACTCAAAACAAACAAGGCCCTAAGGGTAAAAACTAGGAACAACAAAATGACAACACAAGGACAATAGGTCAGCTGGAGAACAAACAACAAGGGTCTACATGACACCAGAACCTGACCTAGAACATCTTAGACCTTTTCCACAAGAGAGCAAAGGCCCTTTCTTCCTATGTTGGACCACTATCTAGGACGGGTCAGAATCTGGAACAATAGAAAGAGGAGAGGGGAGCCTCCCCCAAAGCCACAGGTACTTAGGGCTCAAGGAGAGCACCAACAACCACTAAAGAATCCACCCGCAAGGAAATTGAGCCTAAAGGGGGCAAAATTAAAGAAGCATAAAATGGATCAAAAGGAGTAGGATACCCCGTAGAAGGAGGAACAAAAAAATGAGCATGAAAAAAATTAGGAGAATCCAAAGTAGGTGAGGGAACCACACTAGATGTTGATGCCACCCCCCACAACAGCATCCTCAACAGAAAGCTCAATCTCCTCAGAGGAACCATCCCCATGAGACAAACAGTCCTCCAACATACCAATGATAGTCAGGTGATCCACGAGAGCATCTTTCCACCAAGTAGCAGCCCCCTTGCACCATGAGAGAGGATAGCCAGAGGCTAAATGACTAGTAGAAAAACACCTTCTGCATCTAAAAGGAATACCCTCATAATCCAAAAGTTGTTTCCATGGCCTTTCCCTTACCATCAAGACCACATCCCCATGAAGAGGCTTAGAAATGTTAATATCCACAAGGATGCGAGAAACCATGGAATGTCCCATGAAAAAGGTTATAGAATCATCCTTGAGGAAATGGCCAATAGCATTACCAATGATCTCATAACAAGTATCCTCCCAGAATTGGAGAGGGAGATTTGGGAGACGGACCCAAATAGGTTTGATGTTTAATGGCTTAGTTAGGGGATTGAAGTAGAGAGTCCAGGGTTTGATGGAGAGGGAATGCTCCCCCCATAGCCAAACCCTACCATCAGGCACTAAGTCTTGCTACTTCGAAGAAGAAAATATCACAATAAAAAATCCTCTTGCATAGGGAAACAACTCAATCTTACCTTCAATAAGTGGTTTCCAAGAATCTATAACTCAATTGTCGAGATTTTTCAAAGAGGGTTAGAATCCATTAAATCTGTAGATCACACCAATATTACAATAGAATTCTTCATTTTCAGTGACCTCATGTCCACAAATCACCACTAGGGACTCCCAGGTGCAAGGGATAGGCTAAGAACTAAGTTGGGGAGACCGAGACTAAGAGCCAGAACTTGTCACAGCGACAAAAGATTTCTTAGAGCCCCCAAGAGCCTGAATCCCCATAGCTGGCCCGCCAATAGTATCAACTCTAGTAGGTAGCACACCAATACCCAAAGATGAGTCATTAATCGATTCCTTGAGGGTCTGAGCCTCAAAACCTTCTTTCTCTGAGGTATTTCCCTGCCTGACCGCAATAGTCTCCCAACCACCAATAGACACCAGGGCGCCCACATTCTGCACATCATCAACACTAGGGCGCGACCCAACCGGCATGGGTTCCTTAGCCAAATGACTATCAAAGCACAAAAGACCACCTTCCCACTCAGTGCCCATTTCAAACTGCTTTGACCAATATGTTTATTCGTCTGAATTGGTGTATTATTATGATGTTCTATTATTCTTAATTTTAGCTATATTGGTGAACCAAAGATAACCATTAGGTCAAAGGCATCATTTCTTAGTTATCCTTTATTGGATTAAACTTATTCAATGATTTATATGTTTGTTCTATTGTCTTTTATGACTTTAAGAACTATGTGAATGGTGGAAATGATCACATGACTAGGTAGTCAAGATTTAATGAGTGGACACCTTATTCTTGCAATATTATTGTTATAACCTTTATTAGTATTTAAGGGTATTTGTTATTGCAAAATATTAGATTAGAGAAGTTGAGAACCCTAGATTTTATCTAAAGGGATCAGAATGCTTCAACTCTGAAGTCATTTATAATTTTGTATAGTGTAGTATGTTCTTTGGTCGATAGTCGAAAGATTCGAAAAATCATAGATATTGACATTATTAAATGACTAAGAAAGCACTATGTTGTTAGAAAGTCAATGTTTGCTATATGTATACTAAGTATGGCTATTATTGATTAGAGAGTAAATGATAGAAGGTCATACACCTTAATAAATTACAGATATACAATAAGGTACTCTCGAGAAAGATAAAGATATCTAAATTTGCATATTGTGAATATAACCCAGATAAGAAATATTTCTAAGTTAGATGGACTAGAAATTGAGTTAAGATCAGACAAGTATGTCTAGAGTTATTATCTAAACGAAATTAAACTATAGTATGAGATAGTCTTCAAGTTAAGTTAGAGGTGTGTGAACACACAACTACATTTACTGCAAACATCTATTTATATAGAAACATTGGCCAAAGTGATGCATTTGTCTCTGCATGCATTAGTCACTTCATAGTGTCTAGATAGAGTAAATCATCAGTAAGATCATACTTATATAGAAGGTTGTCTAGAGTCATATGGTTGATTGGGTTATGTAGGACACAACACTAGGACTTAGATGACAATTTTCTAGATCTACATGTCTATTCTCTTTGTGAAGGGAAGGGCCACTTCCATGAAGGAAGGTGTGGGGAACTGCTAGTCTATGGTTGGAGGTAAAGCACTTAGATGATGCTCTTCCTCTATAGTAGAAGACTCGCCAAGATTTGAATGATAGTTATCAAGATTCTAGAGATTGTACTTTTTATATAAATTTTTATGATATGATTATGGTGCAAAATTATGCTTTTGCCTAAAGAAATATATGTGTAAATGTAAAGTGAAATGTTATCACTTCAAGTTATCTTTAAATAAACAGAATTTCAAGGTTGAAAAATATTTAGAAAAGATGTACTTGTATTTATTGATAATTATCAAATGATTAAAAAAATCCATTCTATTATTTCATGTTCTTTACTTTCGTAGTAAATTGTGTGAGTAAAATATTGGGGTTCAACGGTGGTAGATGCTGGTACTATGATAGAGGATGAGAGATGAGGAGGAGGATAGAGAGACTTTGAGGGCCTAGGTGGTGAGCCTAGAGGACTAGGTTAGCCAAGTATAGGCAGAGCTAGATATAGTTCACACTGAGCGGGACAATGCCCTAGAATGACTTAGGGGTGATAGAGGAGCTGTACGAGGAGGCAATGGAGGTAATGGGGCTCAGCTTACATAGGTGACTGCATAACATGATGTAGAGAGAGTCACACGGCATCAGGGCAAGCAGCGGGTAGTGCAGTTATAGGTGTATATTGCATATTTACAAGGATAACTCTAGACACAGATGTTGCAGTGGCAAGGATAGGAACATTGCTATCAGTAAAAGAGGGATGAGGCCAAGAATGGTATGGGTGTGGGAATAAGAGATGTCCTAGGTAGAGTTTAGCAGCAGGCCTATGATTCTAGGAGAGAGGCTTAGCACTATCATACCCTCTATGAATGTTTGGTTCTTGTGGAGCAGCGTGAGAGTTTTAGGAGCCAATATGGAGCATCTGTGTCTCATAGATTAGGGTACATAAGGTTTTTCCACACCCAAAATCTCTCTTATATGAAAAAATTAAATTAAGATTTTAAATAAATGAAAACGAATCAATGTAATGGCAGATGGTATAAACACCATCTCTAACTCTATGTAATCTTTTTTTTTTTTGTAATATTAATATAGGGAGTCACCCCCTCTACTGATACTTACCTTAAAAAAATGCACATGTTCTCTCAAAATAAAAATAAAAAAGACAATTTAACTAAAAACACTCAAAAGCTAACCCAAGTTATTTTTTTTTTTAATTGAGTTATATGAAATAAATGTTTCTATTTTTTTTTTGAAGTTGAGTTATAGAAAAAATGTTTCTAATTTTTTTTATTTATTTTGAATTAGATTTTTTGAAATTGAGTTATATAAATAAATGTTTCCTTTTTTAAAAAATTTATTTAGATTTTTATTAGATTTTTTTAAAAACTTTTTAATTAGATTTTTAAAACTATATTAATACAAAATAGAAAGATGATTTTTTAATTTTTGTATTATATATTAAAATAGTTGTGAGGTAAATAAATAAAAATTAAAAAAATTCATAACATATAAAATAAATTAAAATATTTTTTTTATAAATACTATTACTACATATAAAAATAAATAATTTTTTTTTTTTTTTTCAATTACTCATTTAATTTTTTATATTAATATACATACATACTTATAATTTATTCATTTATTTTATTTTATAATAAACATACATAAAAATTAAAAAGTGGTACCTACTATCTTTTGAATTTTATATATTAATATATATAAATACATACATTAATATATATTATTTATTCATTTATTTTTTTTGGTCTGTAAAATATAATTTTTTATATTGATGTAGAGCAATAATTACAGATAGGTGGCTATAAACTATTATCCTTCATTTAGAAACTTGACCTGTCTTCCTCCGCTGAAACAAAAAGGCCACTCTGGGCCGAAGTTAGACCAAAATTAGCCATTATGGCTATCTTACTTTCCTTGGAGTTAAACAACTAAGAATAGATAATTCTTGGACATTGTATAAGCTAAGCTAGATGATCATACTAACAAAAAGATACTTGGAGACTACTTTTACATAAGACCAAGCTCCATTGCCATAGCTTGGAGCTCACTGACCCACTCGAAGTCCCCGAAAACCTCCTCTAAAGTCAACAATTTCTTCAAAAAGGAAGTGGCCTTCACCACTTGTTCTCGATGTTCAAGCAAAACCAGACCCTGCATATCCAAAATGAGAGGGAAGATCTTAATGACCTCCAAAGGATCCTTCGGTGCTGAGATATCTTTGGGGTGAGGGGCTCCTGCCCTAGGAATGACCGCACCCATAATTTTGTCGAGGTTGCCAAGGAACTTTGCTTTAAACAGTTTCACCATCAGCATCCTCACCTCTCCTTTCAAAGCCCCTGTGTCTAAAATGGAAGCCAAAAATTGGGACAAAATATTGGTATCCACTTGGTAGAATTCCCCTACACACAGAAAATCCTTGCCGAGAATGATCTTGACTGAAAGTAACAATAGACCATCATGCAATCGTAGAACCTATTTTAACCTTTGATCCATGAGGATGACTTTGAATGCCATTTTCCAAACAGTGCTTTCTAGTTGAATGGGGGTTACCACCCCCAAGCTTAGCAAACCTTCAACAGATATACGGGCTATGAATCCTGAGCCTTCTGCCATCTTAACCAGAGAGTAATCTTCAACCGAGTTTAAGACAAAACTTTGCCAATCGAATGAAGCTGCAAAAAGCAATTAAAGACAATTGAAAGTATGTAGAGTATTCTCTGGATGAAACCCTATGAATGCCATCATTAATTGGATAGCTCAGAGTATGGAGATGGGAAAAAACCTTCGAGCAAGCTGATATGTGTGGAGGCATCATTAGAATGCATTGGTAAGTGTCCACAGTTCAAAGAATCATAAGTAGAAATCCAATGAAGGAACCAACTTTGCCAGCAAACTTTCCTAAGGATATGACCCTTCCATGTTTCCATGGATAGGGTGCCCACCCAAACACCCCATTATTTATTCATTTGTTTTATTTTAATAATAAATAGAAATAAAAATTAATAGTTGCAATTATTATTTTTAGACAAGACTAGTTTTTTTTTTTTTAACTTTTTGTTTCTATTATAAATATTATAAATTAATTAATTTAAATTGAGTTATATGAAATAAATGTTTGTATTTTTTTTTTTTTTTGAAGTTGAGTTATAAAAAAAATGTTTCTGAAATTTTATTTTATTTTATTTTGAATTAGATTTTTTGAAATTAAGTTATATAAATAAATGTTTCTAATTTTTTAAAAAACTTTTTAATTAGATTTTTTAAAAAAACTTTTTAATTAGATTTTTTAAAAAACTTTTTAATTAGAATTTTTTAAAACTTTTTAATTAGAAATTTTTAAAACTTTTTAATTAGATTTTTTAAAACTATTTTAATATAGAAAGATGATTTAAAATTGGAAAGATGATTTTTTAATTTTTGTATTATATATATTAAAAAAGTTGAGAGGTAAATAAATAAAAAATTAACCCATATAAAAATAAATAAAAATTAAAACTAACATATCTATATTAAAAATATATATCGAGGTGCCTATTCCACCTATGTGTGGTAAATAAAACATTAACCCATACAAAAATAAATTAAAATTAAAACTAGCATACCTATATTAAAAATATATATCTTCGGCGTATTTTAGATATATTTTTTAAATATAGAGATGCTAGTTAGGGTTTTACTTATAAATTCTTAGCACTATATGTATTAATACAAAAGCTACAAACTTTGGGTTAGTTGTTTACATATATTTTTATTTTCAGCACTATATGTATTATTAGGGTTTTACTTTTAAATTATGAACAGTATATGTATTAATGCAAAAGCTAGAAATTTTGTGTTAGTTGTTTACATATATTTTAAAATAAAAAATTCTTAATCTAGGATTAGTTAATGAAACCCAAAAAATTCAAACCCTAGCTAAATTAAATTACATATTATACAACACAAAATTTTCATAAATAACTCTTTTAATAGTAATAAAGTTTACATTAAATAAAAACTACTAAATGCACATATTTTTTTTTAATATTTTACCAATGAATTTGAATTTTTTAATATTATAGCAATGTGAAATGATTAACACCATTAATTCTTGGTCTTCTTGTTTTTATTTTGTGGCTTTGCAATTAGTGATTTTATTTTTGGTTGTTTACGGAGACTTTCAAACATTCATATTTTATATATGTTTTAATTATTAATTTTGCATTTGTTGGTTATTATTTTTTAATGTTTTGAAAGTTGTTTTCTTAACACACTCACACTATTAAAAAAGTTGAGAGGTAAATAAATAAAAAATTAACCCATATAAAAATAAAGAAAAATTAGAAAAATTCACATCATATAATTTATTCATTTATTTTATTTTATAATAAATGTACATAAAAATTAAAAAGGGGCAAGTATGAATTTTTATGTTAATATTTAAATACATACATTAATATATATTATTTATTTATTTGTTTTATTTTAATATTAAATATAAAATAAAAATTAATAGTTGCAATTATTATTTTTAGACTCTAGTTTAGTTTTTTTTGCTTTTTACTTTTTGTTTCTATTATAAATATTATAAATTAATTAATTAATGGAGAATGAACCTTTTTTTTTTTTACTACTTTAGTTGTTTTACATTTTACTTTTAGTTTCTATTAAATAACTATTGTAAATTAATTAATTCAAAAACAAACTTAACTGAAGTAGATTAAGAAAATAAAAGAAAGTTTATTCTCACTCTTTTTAACTAAAAGAGGGGTAAAAATTTATTCAAACAAGAAAGAGTAGAAAGCAAGGGCATTACTCAGCCTTGTCAAGCTCCACTAAATTATCCAACTTTTGAGATAGCTCCAAGGGTACTTGACCCCAATCCACAATGTTCTACTATTGCATGTGATCATAAGCCCATTTGGCCAAACAATCTGCTACTCCATTCCATTCTCTAGGAATATGAATGAAAGAAACTGAATCCAGAGAATCACATAGATTAAGAATCTATTGAACAACCAAAGCTAAGTGCCAATTAACATCAGCTAAATGTTGACCATTCAACAAATTCACCACCACTTGGGAATCAAACTCACAAATGATCCTTCTCCATACAAGATGATAGCCACGCTCCACCCCAGATAAAATGGCAAGAGCCTCCATCAGATTGTTAGAATGAAGACCCTTATAAACAAAAAAGATAAACTGTACAAACCCAGAACTATCCCGACCAACTCCACCAATACCAGCATGACTAGGGTTTCTGTGAGAAGAACCATCTATGTTGAGTTTCAAAACTCCCCGAGAAGGAGGAGTCCAATGGCCCTCCCTATTTATCTTCTAAAGAGGGTGTCAACATTTATTTCTCATGAGGTGACCTTGTTGAGGAGGAATATGAAGACGCTTGCAACAACCAACATCTTGGGGATCCACTGCTTCCATGAAATCACAATTTGTCAAAATAGTTTCACCCAAAGAATGAAGAATTTTCCACCACAAGTGATGGTCTCCCAACATCACATCTTGAAAGATCCTATGATTCCTTTCCAACCAGATATTCCAAATTATAAAGAAAGGTCCAAGAGCCTAAGTAACTTGAAGAAAAGAGGTTTTAATAGGGGTTATACCCCAACAATCAAAAAACTCAGCCAAAGAGGAGACACGCCAACAAGTCTGGTTCCACACACCACCAAAAATTGCCAAATCTCTCTAGAAAAAGAACATTGGAAAAAGAGATGAGAAACACTTTCCTCACTATTATGGCATAGGACACACATGGAGGGACCCTGGAACCCTCACTTACTTAGATTATCCCAAGGAAGACAATGATTTTGAACCACCAACCACAAGAAGAATTTGCATTTGGGCCAAGAAAACTTATGCCAAAGTTACTTCCACCAAGGAACCTCAGTGTCTCCAAACATCTACCTTACAAGCTGCACATAACCTACAGAAATAGAGTACTTCCCAGAAAAATCACTATCGGCCCAAGCCAAAACATCATGCCCCACAAAAGTAGGGCATTCACAAGAAGCAAGAACCTGAGCCAGCTCTTGCCTATGCTCCTCAGACCCTCTCAAAGGCCATTCAGAAGAGTGCTTCCATCTAAAACTAACAACCATCCCACAACTCTGTGCAACCTTATAATGCTCAACTATGTCCTAGCATGCAGTAGTAAAAATGTCACAAAGAGACTGGAGGTGAGGAAAAGTGGAAAGGATAGGAGGGTGACCATCCCAAGAGTCCAGCCAAAAAAGAGCCTGAGACCTAGAATGACAGATCCAAAAAAGTCCATTCTTAACCAACTTAGCCCCCATTTTCATTGTATGCTAGATCATAGACCCCCTTCCCTCCAAAGGAAAGTGAGGAACATCAAAAGAATTAACATCTTTAAAATACTTATGGGCGAGAATACAGGCCCAAAGCCAATGCTGACTAGTACACCAACGCTAATATAATTTAAATATTTTAACTAGCATATTTATATTTTAAAAAATATAAGGGATATCCTTTTTCATAGTTACTTTGATTTTCTCACTTTTTTTGGTTTGTAATTTCCTTTTTGATTTTGATTTTTAATTTTTTTAAATTTCTTTTTTGGTTCCATCTTTTTCTCCTTCAATGCTTTTTAATTTCTTTTTTGGTTTTTTTTCTTTGATTTTCTTAAGTTTTAGTTTTTATTTCCTTTTTGGTATTTTATTTTATTTTCTTATAAATTTAGGCAAAAAAAATGAGTGCTCTCATCCCCGCCTCAATGTGACTGTATAACACCTCTCGGCATAATTACTACTAGTATATTTATATTTTAAAAAATATATCTAAAAGTATGCCGAATTCTTTGATTTTCTCATTTTTTTTCCTTTACAATTTCTTTTTTGGTTTTTATTTTTTCATTTTTCTAATTTCCATTTTGGTTCCATAGTTTTTGTGATTTTCTCCAACTTTTTCTCCTTCCAAAAATTTGCAATTTCTTTTTTGGTTTTTATTTTTTATTTTTTCCAATTTCTTTTTAGTTTTTATTTTTTATTTTTCTCGAAATTTCTTTTTGGTTTTATATTTTTATTGATTTATCTTTTTCTCCTTCAACGTTTGTAATTTCTTTTTAGCTTTTTTCTTTGATTTTAAGTTTTATTTTTTTATTTCCTTTTTGGTATTTTAATTTTTTTTAATATAAATTTAGGCAGAAAAAATGAGTGCTCTCATCCCCACCCCGCTATATAATGCCTCTTGACGTAATTATATTTTAATAATATTTTAACTAACATTTAACCCAACTTTTTCCATAAACTTGCAAGATTGTTAAAACATATTATTTTTTAGAAAGTAAAATAAAGCATCTTTTGACAAAATGAAAGCATCCATTGACAAAACAAAGAATCTTTAATTTTTTAAAATTGATTAAATGTTTAATCATTAGGAGAGCTCAATGAAGGGGATATAATCTTATGCAACCACAACACTCAGTTAAACAACCACAATCACAACAACCATCACACCAGCTACCTCAATAGCCACCGATGGGACCACCTCCATCAGGACTAGTAGGGACTACAGTGGCAGTGACCTCTATAGCACCACATGGGTCTCCTCCTAGTTCTCCTACACTATCTATTTTGGGGAGTTCATCTCATGGATCTTGATTTTGTATATGCCTTTGGACTTTTGATATCCATTTTGGCCCTATGTGCATATTTTTGTATCATGACCATTTATGGATGTACATGGACATTTGACATTTATATGAGATGATGATTTTGGTAGTGGTATATATGGATGCATTTATGTGTTTTGATTATGATATGGATGTATGGATGCATTTATGATTCTTATGGATGCACTTATGTTTTGATTATGATATGGGTAAATGGATGCATTTATGATGTAGATGTTTATTGTGGTTATGGATGTGATGGATATGCATAATGCTTTGATGATGATGTTATTATGGATGCATTAAGCTGTTTTGTGATGCTATATTTTTATGCATATGGATGTTTTATGGATGTTTGGTGTAGATTTATATGTATGTTGATGTTGTTTTGATGGATTATACATGGATTATGCGAATTATGATGTGGATTATGTATAGATGGATAAATGATGTGATGCTATGATGTTATTTATGATATATGTGATGGGATTAAGATGGTTATTTGATTATGTAATGCTTATGGATTTATGCATTATGGGATGGATGGTGCTAATACTTATGATATTATGGTATGATGATGATATGATTTATGTTCTAATGATGATACTGTGTATGCAGGATGGGCGATGCTAGTTATGAGACATATGTTGTTAGAGTCATTTTGAGGGGTGGGTTATGTTGGATGCATGGGGGAATTGGAAGTGGTGAATCCTCGGTCACTTGATGCTACTTTTATGATATAAATCCACTTTTTGGTTTGGTAGGTTGGATTGGATAGGGATGAGATGATATGGGATGGGTAGGATGGGTAGGACTAGATTGGGAGAGTAATATTGAGAGGGTTAGAATTGGATGGTTAGGATAGATGGTTAGGATTGGATTTGATTGGATGGTTAGGCCTTTCTTGTCATTAATACAAAACCAAGGAGATATTATTCACATGGTATGGTGGGTGGAGATTGGGATATGATATTCTGTTGATATTAACTTAGAGCAATCCCAGGTTTATTATAGAAAAAATTATATTTTCACCAAGGTATGAAAGACTAAGGTGATGATGTATATCCCATCTTTTACATGGGCTAGACCCACAAACATTAATATGATCCCATGCATGCCTAAGATAGTACAACCCTATCTAGGTATGATAAACTGTAGATGCAAAAGGAGATCAATATGCTAGAACCGACCCTACATTTCACAAGATATGAATACCAAATTGGAGTAATGAGGAAAACTGACAAGCACAACATACAAAAGCAATGACCATGCCCCCTTCTAGGTATTTTCTCCACATACCATGATTTAGTAAGATCAAGGTAGTTTTTAAATTATCCTTTGAATGGGATAATAGATAAAATCAATAACCAGAAAGATTGATTGACCAAACAAAGAGCCATTGTATATCTTTCCAAGATAGGTGTGGGATGATGGATTCTATCTATTGTAGGAATGATATATCCATCAAGACATGGATGAAATTAGATGATTAGGATAAAGTCAAAAAATGGGAAAAAAGATATAGGCCATAAGTTGTGGTTAAAGAGAATTTAATGGTTGATGATTGTTACATGAAGGATGATGCTTTCCTAGTATACCTAGTGAGTGTATTGCATTTGGGTCAAGTGTAAGCTCAAGAGATAGGGACCATCCAAGTGGGGTTGGATGGGTGCATCTTATGTACATGTGTATTGGATACTTCGTTTGTATTCCATACTGCCTACATATCTTGTATCCATGAGACCAAGACACATTAAGATATCTAGGTGGTGATGATATGTAATTTTGATTTGTGACAATGATGTTGGGTTCAGGATGTTGAGATGGTTGTTTATGGATTTTCTAATATTTTTGGGATTTTATGGATATTTTGATTTTTTTAGGTTTTCTTGATTTTTTTATTTTTTTGGATTTTCTAGATATTTTGCTATACAAGGAAGGCATACAGGGATCCACTTATACATGGATATGCCTTGGGTGTGTGATGAAGGGTGGGATGTTTGACGTTGAATGTTTGCAATATCAATCCATAGGATGGAAGTGGTATGGTGTGAATTACGTAGGCGAGGACTTATTAGATGGTAGAAGTGGCCACTACACATGGTACCTAAAATAGGATTTCACCATGGCACTTATCCAAGACACCACCGAAGTGGTTTTCACCAATGGACAACTTTATTGCATTCAATTGTTTCTATTTTTGGATTTTTTTAATTTTTTTTTCTTTTTTGATTGGGATATCTATTGGGTTAAGCATAGAGCTTCTCAGGATGCATGATGTTCATTGCCTCATCTAGAGGCTATCCATCAAGTGTTTCTAGCTAGTAAGCTCCTGATCTGTAGCTAGTTGTTATTACAAAGGGTCCTAACCAATTAGGTTCAAACTTATCTTTCTTGGGTCACTCCTATAAATTTCCTTAGTTTTCCATGAGGACAAGATCACCTATTTCAAATCGGTGAGTCTTGATTTTCTTGTTATAGCTTCTTCAGAGGTGATTCTGATAGGCTTACAAATTGTTAAGATCATTGAGGCACTATTCATCCAGGAGTTCTAGCTCATTTAGACGTGCAACCTAATACTCCTCATCAGTTAAATTATACAATAAAATTATGAGAGAGGGGAGTTTGACCTCAAGCTCGATGGGTAGGATGGCTTGGGAACTAAATACGAGGGAGTAAATTGTGGCTCCTGTGGGGGTACTATTGTTGGTGTGATAAGCCGAAAGGGTGGGATTAAGCTATAGGTGCTAGCTATGACCAGCTTCATTTACTGTTTTATTCTAAATTTTGAGGATATTTTTGTTTGAAGCTTCAGCCTGATCAATACCTTGAGGGTAATTTGGAGTAGAAAAGTAATGTTGGAGTGGAAGTATGTTGTCATGGAGGTATTGATAGATATCTTGATACTACAAGGATAAGGGAACAACAATGTTGCATACCAATTTAGATTGTGGAAGATCATAAGATAGAATTTGCAATTCTTTGATGAGGAACTCACATCACTGACTGTTCTTCTGCATGTCTACCAAATCTCTTATAGTGGCCATGGCATCTACTACTTTTCTATTTAACCTCAGAATTGTTCAAAGTGGATTTCATGCAAATATTCTTTGTACTTATCTACTATCCATTTATAGGGTAGGAGCTTGACATCCTTTGTCTTGTACTCATTATTGACCTATTTGATAACCAATTGGGAATCACCATATACCATGAGCTTCTCAAATTTCCATTGGATGGCCATGTGAAGCCCTATGATGAGTGTCTTGTATTCTGCTATGTTGTTTGTACAAGGAAATGTGATTTTGTAGGATTTTAGGATGCAATCTCCTTAAGCGGTGAAAAATAAGATTCCTACCCCTAAGCCATGGTGTGTGTATGATCTATCAAAATACATTTTCCATTCTTTTGTAGGTACCACTATGAGGATTGACTCATATAGAAATTTAGAGAGAAGCAGATGCTCTATTGGGATTGGTATGTCTCCTGATTGATTTGTTATTACCTGTCCCTTGATGGCCTTTCTTTTTGTGTACTCAATATCAAACTCTCTAAGGATCATCACCCACTTAGCCATGAATCCTGTAAGAGCTTCTCGAGACAATAAGTACTTTAGTGGATTGATCTTTGCTATCAGCTTTATCTTATGATTAAACATGTAGTTTCTTAATTTCTGGGAAGTGAAGATTACTACGAGGCATGCCCTTTCAATAGGTGTGCAATTAAGCTCATGCCACTACAGTATGGATAATATAGTAGACATATCTTTTCCTTGATCATTGTGTTGTGTTTCTATTGTCAAAGTATAGGGTAACACGGGTTGTCCTTGCTTTGGTGGTATGAGAAATGGTGGCATAGTGAGATATTCCATCAATTGTTCAAAGGCCTAATAGAAAGTATCATCCCATATAATGCCACATCTTTACAAAGGAGATGTTGAAATGGTTGGCATTTATCGACTAGCTATTCTATGAAGCATTTGATAGATTGGAGTTTTCATTGAAAGCTATGTAGCTACTTCAAATTCTTAGGTGGAGGTGTCAACCTAAAAGATGGGATGTCAAATTGCATGCAAACTATCCTAAATTGCACCCAATCCCAAACCTAAGGGACCTCAAGATTGAGCTAGATCACTACTATGTTCCTAACCAACTAATGCACCATATGTAAACACATTAGTGATGATTTTCTCCATGTAATATGAAACTATCCTATTCTAACTTATAATTGCATTAAACTAGATGGATGTGAGCACTCAAATTGGCAGAATGTCTTTACATATGATGGGCTATGAAAAATTGAGGTGGAGGCCTCAATTTATAGCTTTTTGGGGATGGAATTGGAGGGCTAGGATCAATTTGGAAGATGAATGGTTGAGATTGCTTGAGGATCTTCAAGGAAGGAAAATTGGACAAATGGCAAGTTAGGATTGGATGAGAATTTTACTCCAAGATTCAAGGGATGATCAATGGATGAGATTGCAAGTTTGAATGGATGGACAACTAGGATTGGGTAGGTGTATGACATATAAGGCTTCATTTATGAAAAGGTAAGACATGGATTTAGTGAAGAATTTTAAATTCCATGGAGAGGACAAATGAAATTTTAAGTTAGAAGAATAGTGTCCAAATAGTGCCACATATAATTTTAAATTTGCATGAATAGTGATTAAATAAATATGGTCATTTATTTAATTTTTGGAGTGAGAATTATGAACTATAGTCACAAAAAATATTTAATTTTTAAACTATAGTAGAGGAATTTGATTTTTGTGAAAGAGGAAAGGTGTAGGATAAATTATTTAAATAATTAAAATTATGTAATTAATAGATGGATAAATAGAATGATGTGGGTGAAATTGGAGGAATTGCGTAGGTGGATGAAAGTGGTTGTGACCATTTTCAGACATCTATATTTTGCCCCTTTTTATATGGCATCATAGCTATCGTGGTTGATGGGATATCAAAGAACATAGTTTTTTGATAAATATGCCCCAATGGGTGATCAGGTGATGTCTCCTAGAGAGTTCAAAAAGAAAAATAATGTTATTTCAGTGATGTCTCGAAAAAGGAGAAAAAGGCAATGCAAAAGAGGGAAAAGGGATCCCTAGACTAAAGAGTAGAGAAAGAAAAAATGTGAAAAGGATGAAAAAAAAGAAAAAAATGGGGTGGGGAAAAAGAAATTAGGGTTGGGGGGTATATACGTGGAGAGGGATCCATAAAGGTCATTTGTGTTTTGTGAGCTTCATTTGTGAGAGTAGAGGAGAGCAAAGGGAGAGTGAAGTGATGCTAAACATTCCACGAGAGGACAACTGAGTGGAGCAGGTGAGGGAGTACCTGTGACCAGTGGTAGTAGGCAACTCGATAAGTTTGTCTTACCCTATTATTATGTTAATTTTTATCTCATAGACTATTTCATACACGATTTTACTATTTATTGAATGTCCACTATATGCATCTATAGTCAAACTTATAAATCATCTCATATTTAATACTTCAAACTATCATGTTCAAATTTAATTGTAAAATTGCAAACTAATAATTTTAATTAGATAAGAGAAAAATTTATACAATAAGTCACAAAAATTTGCATGTCCTGATTCTAATAGCTAGTCGAAATTATAATTGTGATTGATTGATTATGATTGTAACTAATAGTCTTATACTTAAAATTATCATGTGTTTAATTGTAATTGTGATTGCTAGTCAAAATTGTAATTGGTTTTAATTTGGTGTAGTCATGGTTAGGAGGGTCCTCAAAGAGAACAATCTAGACCATGCAGCTAGAGTAAACATAATGGAAACAATTCACAGATATGAAGCAAATGCAGATTTAGTCATTCAGTATATCATAGATTTCAAATACAGATCGGTCGGCATCATACAGGCTTACAATTAGGGCTCACATGCCTTATTATAGAATATCAAAATATGCACAAGATATGGCTTTGAATCTCCTTCACAAGGATCCAAACTATGGACTTGTTATCCTCAAAATTAGTTGTGCTTTATTTTGTAGGATGACCCCTACGAAACTTGTCTATTTTGTAGCCTACAACTCTAAACATGCAAATTGGGGCAAATCTTCATGCTCTCGTGCATGGTCGTCTAGCCCCCGAGAATCCATTTGAGTATCTCCTCAACTTGGTTTCTCAAAGTTTGCAAAAATTAAACAAGTATTAAACTTGTCAAACTAGTGAGTTTGGTAGTTTTAAGGGGTCAGAAATTTTTTTGGTTTCACATGCAAGGTCGTGAAAATCACTGCCATTGCATGTTGGTGTTAAACTTTTGTACATGCATGGGCGGTGAAAATCACCGACCATGCATGTTGGTCCAAAGTGTGTATGCACTGGCCATAAAAATCACTGCCCATGCATGTGTTGCATTTTCTTTGTATACACATTGGGAGTGATTTTTACAACCCGTGCATCTTAAGTTCACGTCGAGTGCATTAATTGCACTTCATGTTATGTGTTTAATAAACTTTGTATACATTTTGAATCTCTTTATTTTTCATTTTACTTTTGTTTTCTGCCTCTTGTAGTCCTTCTTAGCTTTCAAAAAATCCTCAAACTTCTTAAGCGCGTGTGATCAAGTTGGGATTTATTCAAGCTACATTTTCTAGGTAAGTTTTTTTTTTTTCTTTGCCTTCGAGTTTTGTTTTTTTCCATTTCCTTTCATGTGAATTGTTAGGGCTTTTTGTAATCCCTATTCTCTATTCTTCTAAGTATGTGTTCTTCATTATATCTTTGCTCTTCTCCATTAGTTTCTATTTTTACTTATGTGAGTCAACCCTAGAATCGACCTAGGGTTTTTCACCATTGATTTTTTCCTTGGAAGTCATGGATTTACCTTAGGTTTTAATTTCCTATTCCCTGGTGAAGGAACGACAGAATTGGCCGCCCTTGCACCAAGGGTTTAAAGCCATAAAAACTCACATATGAAAGTGGCAGTTTCTGCCGTTAAAATATGTTTGTCATTTTTACCTTATGCATGGGTGGTGATTTTCACCGCCAATACATAAGCTTTATTGATGCAGAGGCATCCACACTAAAACCTTGACATACAGCATGTATGTCTGCAACCCTTCATCATCATCATCATATTTCCCTTAACACTGTTAGCATCATCATATTTTCTCTGCCGACCGATATCCTCCTGCAGACAAACCTTCAACCTTTCGCCTGTCAGCAGCATCATCATATTCGGCTATCAGCAGCATCATCACATTCGGCAAGCGCAAACATCCTCCTGATGTTCACTGTTCATCTTACCGCCAAACGCTTTCTGTAGCATCATGATGTTCAACATCATGTTCATTAGTAGGATATAAAATATCCGGTTCCCTCCATATATCCTGATGACGACACTTCACGCACCTTTCCTTCGATGCTTACATCACCCCGATATCTGACTACTCAAACAAACAGCATCAAGATATGACTTATCCGGTCAAATGAAACATCCTAATGTTGATACTCAACTTTATGCTGATGATGAATATTCTGATGACGATGACGTCATATGCAGTTCCTTCAATATCCTGTTGTTGGCCAAACTTAACATTATCAGCCCGCGATGATTTTATCAACCCGATCGACTAACTTATGCCGATATACCCTTCCTCGGCAACACCTGATGATGATCACCCCGAAACGCATTCACCTTATGCAAACGATTGCATCATGCTCACCTCCATCTACTCGGATGACGCCCGAAGTAACTGCAGGATATACACAGAAATATCCTGATGATGCCGTTGTGACAAATTTCCAACCTTAGCAAATTTTGGTCCGCTGAACCGCCTGAGGTGACCCGATCTGCTTTCAGGGCGATCTTCCAGACTTAAACTATCAGCATGACCTAGTACATACCCATGCTAGGGTTCTCAACACATCTCAACCGTGATCCTGCACACCTGCATGCAAACAAACACAAAATGCAGACTAAACCCTAATCTATTATACATGGCCATTCCACCGATTCGATGAATCAACCGGTGGAATGGATCAGCGAATCCATGAAACCGCTAGATCAGCAACTCGATTTCACAATGGAGATCAAATAGAAAATGAACACAAACATGATCTTTATTGATTTCAAAAGATGCAATACAATGCTCAGTCTCTCTCCCCTCTGTCTCACTCTCTGCAATGTCTGATCGATGATCTGCAATACTGCCTAAAACCAACCGATCCTAATGCATAAATAGGATCTCCTGCGAGTACTACCGACCTGACTCCGAGCGGCTGGGAGCTTCCAAGCAGCTGGGAGATCTCTCCAGGTGGCTAGGAGATCCAACCGGACATACAGCATAACAGCTGTCCTAACAACCTAGCTAAAAATAGTAAAGTCTGGTCAACATGACCTTATTACATGCATTGGTCTTACAAGACCTTCTTGGAAACATCAACAAGACCTAAAACAAACTAACTGCCTCATGGAGGCCAGCTGTCAGGTAGGTGCTCCTGCACCATACTCCCCAACAGAAAAGAACTCATGTCCCATGAGTTAGGATGTGGAAGTCCTCCACCTTTACACTTTGTCATGTCAGTGTTCTGACCTGTTCTAGCTTTATCCTCTGCTGTATCTTGGCTGCTCCAAGACGTCTGAACTGTAACTTGCTGTCTTGTAAGTAAGCCCTCATGCCTGGCAATGTAGGCCCTTCTCACACATACCTTGTGTTTGTCAGGTTGTCTTACCAGAACCTCTGTCTGAATACCTACCTCTTGAACTTCTGAAATGTTCAATCCTATCTTCCTTTCAACTCTTATAGGACAAACAATAGTCCCAACTATGACAACATCCTTGTCACCCCTCTCAACTGGTGGTTGTTTGTAAACCTGTTTCTGAACCTGCTGCTGACCTCTGTCAGTCACAACTGAAACTTTCTTCAACCTGTTGTCCTTAACAACTCCTTTCCCTGCAGTGTCCTCAACTACCTTTATGCCTGCTGCTATAGGCATATGCACAAACTCCTTCTTTCCCACTAAAATGATTTTGGCTACCCCCTGTGCTGCAGCATTTGCCTGCAATGGCATCAACATAATAGTCTTCCCATCTTTCTTGATGGTGTATGTATTAGCATACCCATCATACAGTACCCTCCTGTCAAATTGCCATGGTCTACCCAACAGTAGGTGACAACATTCCATGGGCAAAATGTCACACAAAACTCTATCATGATATGCTCCAATCTGAAAATCAACATATGCCTGTTCATATACCCAAAGTGATTGACTATCACTCACCCAAGATGCCTTGTAAGGGTGATGGTGTGGAATCCTTTCTAAATTCAGTTTATCCACCATTTCCTGAGAGACCATGTTGTCTGTTGAACTAGTATCAATGACAACCTTACATACTTTACCTTTGCTCTTGCATGTGGTCTTGAAAAGAGGTCTTCTTTGCATCATATCCTTTGATGCCTGCAAACTAATTCTCCTAAGCATCAATGCTTCTCCCTCCTCAGGATACCCATAATTGTTAGGAACTCTATCTTGATAAGTGTTTAAACTTTGCACACTTTGCTCTACTTTCTCTTCTTGCACAAGTTGTACTCTCTTGTCATTCGTTCTATCATCTCTGGATGATGAACCCTTGTTTTCTGGACATTTGAAAAATGGATGACCAAACTCACCACAGGTGTAACACTTTCCTGAAAATGTAGTAGAACCTCTACCACCTCTGAAATCAGATTGTCCCTGTCCTTTACCAGTGTCTTCTTGACCCTCATTGGTTTGCCTTGTTGTAGGGGCTGATCCTCTTCCCCTCATATTGTTTCCTCTTCCTCTCATGGACTTATCTTGTCTCCTATTCATCTTTTCTTCAATCCTGATTGCCATTTGGTA
This sequence comes from Cunninghamia lanceolata, assembly GCA_027924645.1. Taxonomy (NCBI): domain Eukaryota; kingdom Viridiplantae; phylum Streptophyta; class Pinopsida; order Cupressales; family Cupressaceae; genus Cunninghamia; species Cunninghamia lanceolata. The sequence continues at coordinate 5,118,130 of BSBN01000859.1, read as the reverse complement.
ACAATCTTCCACATTCTTAGGGTTAGCTAAAACTAACTCATCCTGTATGTTCAATCTCAAACCAGCCAAGTACCTAGCCACCTTTTCTACCTCATTCTCATGATGACCAGATCTCATACTCAACTTATAAAACTCCTTAGTATATGCCTTCACATCCATTTCCTTCTGCCTTAAAAATTGCAGCTTCTTAAACATCTAAATTTCATAATCCTTGGGTAAGAATTTACCTTTGATCCTTGCTACCATTTTATCCCATGAAGTGATCTTTGACCTTCCTTGTTTCCTTCTCTCGGATTGTACATAATCCCACCATACCAAAGCATGACCTCCTAACTTGGTCTTTGCAATCTTTACCTTCTGATCCTCAGCAACATCTTCACATTCAAAGTGATTATCAAGTGCAACAATCCAATCCAGTAACTCATCTTCATTCAAACTTCCATTATACTTGGAAACATCAACCTTTACTTTAGGTTTATCACTCTGTACTACCTTTAACAGTTTTGCAAATTTTTGGTCTTCAACATCCAGTTCTTCAGCTACCTCTTCATACTCTTCAACAGTATCTTCATCTTCTTCAGACTCACCGTCTTCCACTTCCCTCTTTTTGTTCTTCTCCAAGGCTACAAGCCTGGCTTGAAGTGCTTCAGCAAGCTCCTTCATCCTCCTCATCTCTCTGGCATATTTTTCCTTCATCTCCGGCAACTCCCTTGCAGTACCAGTACCTTTCGAAGGCATTTTGTCAACCTCTCACTCCTCTACCTCTGTCCTTTCGGTGACAGAATCAACACACAACAGCCCAGACCTTTTGCTAAGCTCTGATACCACTATGATGCAGAGGCATCCACACTAAAACCTTGACATACAGCATGTATGTCTGCAACCCTTCATCATCATCATCATATTTCCCTTAACACTGTTAGCATCATCATATTTTCTCTGCCGACCGATATCCTCCTGCAGACAAACCTTCAACCTTTCGCCTGTCAGTAGCATCATCATATTCGGCTATCAGCAGCATCATCACATTCGGCAAGCGCAAACATCCTCCTGATGTTCACTGTTCATCTTACCGCCAAACGCTTTCTGCAGCATCATGATGTTCAACATCATGTTCATCAGTAGGATATAAAATATTCGGTTCCCTCCATATATCCTGATGACGACACTTCACGCACCTTTCCTTTGATGCTTACGTCACCCCGATATATGACTACTCAAACAAATAGCATCAAGATATGACTTATCCGGTCAAACGAAACATCCTGATGTTGATACTCAACTTTATGCTGATGATGAATATTCTGATGACGATGACGTCATATGCAGTTCCTTCAATATCCTGCTGTCAGCCAAACTTAACATTATCGGCCCGCGATGATTTTATCAACCCGATCGACTAACTTATGCCGATATACCCTTCCTCGGCAACACCTGATGATGATCACCCCGAAACACATTCACCTTATGCAAACGATTGCATCATGCTCACCTCCATCTACTCAGATGACGCCCGAAGTAACTGCAGGATATACACAGAAATATCCTGATGATGCTGTTGTGACGAATTTCCAACCTTAGCAAATTTTAGTCCGCCGAACCTCCTAAGGTGACCCGATCTGCTTTCAGGGCGATCTTCCAGACTCAAACTATCAGCACGACCTAGCACATACCCATGCTAGGGTTCTCAACACATCTCGACCGTGATCCTGCACACCTGCATGCAAACAAACACAAAATGCAGACTAAACCCTAAGCTATTATACATGGCCATTCCACCGATTCGACGAATCAACTGGTGGAATGGATCAGCGAATCCATGAAACCGCCAGATCAGCAACTCGATTTCACAATGGAGATCAAACAGAAAATGAACACAAATAGGATCTTTATTGATTTCAAAAGATGCAATACAATGCTCAGTCTCTCTCCCCTCTGTCTCACTCTCTGTAATGTCTGATCGATGATCTGCAATACTGCCTAAAACCAACCGATCCTAATGCATAAATAGGATCTCCTGCGAGTACTACTGACCTGACTCCAAGCGGCTGGGAGCTTCCAAGCAGTTGGGAGATCTCTCCAGGTGGCTGGGAGATCCAACCGGACATACAGCATAACAGCTGTCCTAACAACCTAGCTAAAAATAGTAAAGTCTGGTCAACATGACCTTATTACATGCATTGGTCTTACAAGACCTTCTTGGAAACATCAACAAGACCTAAAACAAACTAACTGCCTGATGGAGGCCAGCTGTCAGGTAGGTGCTCCTGCACCATTTATTTTATTAAACAAGTGCATGAGACGTGAAAATCACTGCCCATGTATTAAAACACAACTTTCTCTAAGTGTAGGGGCGGCAGATTTAGTCGCCCATACACAAGCATGAGTTTGTCCCTCATATGTAGGGGTGGCAAAATCTGCCACCCATACATCATGCCTTATACATTACTCCCAGTCTTAAGATCTCCATCAACTATAAGGGAAATGAAAATGACCACCCATACACAAAGTTTGTCACACAAAGTTCTATCCTTTGATCCAGATGCACAAGCAGTAATTATACCCGACATTACACCTTACTATGAATAATGTTCAAACCTTTACAAATTTACTCTTCACATGCAGAGATAGAAAAAATTGCTGCCTTTAAATCAAAGAATGTTTTACCCTGCATACAAAGGCAGTAATTTTTTCTTCATGTGCATCACTGTCCCAAAATTCTCTAACTCTAGAGATTTTTTGTATTGGTTAACCTTCACCCTCTTTTCTTCAGTTCTTCACTCTTATTGCTCTTTAGCCCCGCCAAGCCTATGTTGCTGATCATGATTTTCAATATTGTAGTTTCCCCATGTGCTAAATTTTTCCTAATACTGCAAAATCATGCCTTCTATTGTTGTAGTTGCTTCTGCAAGATTGTTGAGTTCTTTTTCATGAAGGGAGTTCATCTTTCAAATGCCTGATCCATCACCAAAGAAAGCCAAACCTATGAAGTACAAATACCAGGGTGTGTTCCCCATAACATCAGTCACATCCAATGTGGATGAGATATGGGATACATAAATTGGTCATGTAGATATGGCCAAGTTTGTAGAAAGGACAAACCAACAAAATCCAAGTCACTATATGATGAGGATTGTGGATAGCAATATCCGTTTGGTTGCATATTTTCCAGTAGCAGCCCACAACACTGAGTTTGTTCTTCAAGTGGTTCACTTCTATAATAGGGATAATAGAACAATGACAGATGCACATGGTAATGTGATAATGAGGTTAGATGCAGAGTTTATGGACAAAGTCTTCATGTTTCTTGATGTAGAGGATTGTACAGAAATTGATTTCAGCATTGCTCAGAAAGAGTATGACAAAGATACTGAGAAAGCAAAAGGATCATTAACACAAAATGGTTGAAAACTACTAGGCCTAATCTTTTTAGATGGCCCAAGAGTTTCCCAAGGAGTGACTTTGTTGAAGAGGTCAGTGACCTGATAACTCTTCTCAGTAGAGTTAGAGGGCTTTCTTCTTCTTCCATTTTCCATGAGTGGATGTATCCTTATATCAAAATCATCCTCCAAGGTAAACACAATATTTTTTGGGGTGAGCAAATGAGTAATGCTCTTCATGAGTAATTAACCAAGGTGTCAACAACTTTCAAATTCTATATGACATCTTATTTGGTATATGCAGCTGCTTCTATGAGAAGTTTTTTAGGGTTAACCTTAGAAGGAGATCAAAGAGTCATTCTTGTGTATTACTATTACCCCTAATTGATTCTACAGGGATCCATTCATCACTTTTAGAGGGTAAATGATGCTTTCTTTACAGTATTTTTGTGTCTTTTTGATCCCCAATTGGAGTAGAAGAGGGTGTCCGGTGAAGCCTGGGAGGTGGTGAATAATTTTAGTTGTCTGTATCTTTAATTCCCAACTTTTACTTATCTGAGGGTTGGCTATTTCCAAGGATATCCATACATGCTATCCAAATTTCCTAGTGAATTTTTTTTTTTGATGGAGTTATTCTAGCAAATGATTGTTGTGCATAACAAGAAGATGGAGTTAAAGAAACTTTGCTTCAAGATTCCCATAGAGATTGGTAGGTACTACATTGCTACTTTTGCAAAAGATAAGGCTCTTGAGACTAAAATGCAATTGGTAACAATGAAACATTTCAAGAGAAGAAACAATTTTGACTTTAGGAGAGTAAAGGACAAGATCAAGAGGAAGATTCTATCACATGTCCCAATGGTGGAAGATATATGGGCTGATCTGAGGACTCAGGAAGAGATCAGGAAATTGGATTACTATAGGTTAACCCTAAGTCAAATTAAGGACTTAGAACTAGCTGATATTCTAGAAGGAATGATAGATGATGAAGACATCGTGAATCCTAGGTATATGAATGAAAATGTTGTCGATTTTCCTTTGCTTGTAGTTTTATGGTCAAAGAAAGAGTTGACTTCAATGTGGAAAAGGTTTGAGCCTATCCTAGAAAATATTAATGTGTGGTTGAAAAGCAAAGGGATTCAATTGAAGGATTTTGTCACTGGTTTAGAAGAGGATACTTTAGAGAAAACAGGCAAAAAGGCTGAAATAAGAACCAAACATAAGAGTGATGCACCAAGCTCTTCTAAGATTCCTAAGCCTAAGATAAAGTTTGTATCAAAAGGAGGAAAGGCTAAAGTGACAGAAGAAGAGTCAAGTGGAGAAGAGATGGAAATAGATGAATAGACAATTGAAGAGTCTGCTGCTGAAGAGATGGACACTGAGGAGAGGTCTTCAGAGCGAAAAGAGGATAATGCTTACCCTAATTTAGTAACCCTAATTCTATTTCTAATCCTAACTCTAATCTCAACCCTAATTAAAACCCTAATCAAACCTAGCCTTAACCCTAATCCTAACCCTTATTATAACCCTAACCTTAGTTTTGACCCTAATTCTCATTCTAATTGTCACCCTTCTTTAAACTATAAAATGAATTCTAATTATAATTCTAACCCCAATCCTAACCCTAATTGTATCTACAATTCTGACCCTAACTTTACTTGTAATTATAATTGTAACTCTAACTCTAGCCCTAACCCTAACCCTAACTCTACATGTAATTATAATTGTAACCCTAACTCTAGCCCTAACCCTAACCCTAATTGTAGCTCTAATGTTTACCCTAATTTAGAAACCTAATTCTACTTCTAACCCTAACCTCAATTCTAACCCTAAGCCCGATCCTAATTGAAACCCTATCCCTAACTTTAATTATTCATAAGTCATGCTATAGGGTTTTCTTCTACATATTTTGTATGCATGTGTTATTCCCTTGTTGCATGTGAGTCCACAAATTATTTGGAAGTCTCCTAACTGGGAAGTGGGCTTGTATTCAAGCACTAGAAGTTTTGTGTTTATAGGTGCTATGTTTAAAGCTATATGGAAACTTGTCTATATTGTGCCATTATTTTTATAATTTTTTTCTTTTAAGGTTAATCAAACTTGCATTTTATCTAAGTTGTAACTCAATGCAAATCATGGAGTTCGAATCCATTCAATCATTGTATGGCTAAAATTATTGTATTTGTAAATTTTATTATGTTCAATTTGGATGATGCATGTAGCATTCTCTTCAAGAGAAATTGTTTTTGTTCTAAAAAGTTGTGAGTATATAAAAGTTAGAGAAATATGGGTATGCCTTTGCACTCATCTACTCTATTGGTTAATTTTAAATATATGTGTATGGCTATAAATATTTTTTTTACTATTATCAAGTTAATTAAAATGGGTATGCCTTTGTAGTCATCTACTCTATTGGTTAATTTTAAATATGTATGTATGGCTATAAATATTTTTGTTGATATTATCAAGTTAATGAAAAAGGGTAATTAATCGTGAATAGATATAGCTATCTATGTATATTTTATAAATTTATACATATGAAAATTATATATATAATAAATTTTTGAATGAATAAAATAAAAGAAAGAAAAAATTAATTAAGGGCTTTGTGTTGAGAGGGCACCACCCCAAGATGGGGGTTATGGGGCTCCCCAATATATAGTTAATCTGTTCTTCTCTATCCTACATAGCAATCTAAATTAGTTTTTGATATATATATATATATATATATATATATATATATATATATATAAGTTCTTTTGTTCTTTCATTTTCACCTCCAAATTACTTATAACTTTATATGCCATATTTTTTGAAAAAGTAAATGTATTTTTTTTTTTACACAAAACAATATTTGTCAAATCATTGTAACCCTTGTTTTGTTGTAAGAAATTAAGATTACTGTGTCAAAGATGAGACATTAAATTAACATTTTATTTGATCCATTGGAAAGAAAAGTAGATTTCTGAACTAATTCAAAATTTCAACTCCACCTTACACAGAATATAAAATATAACTATCAAACCAGGAACACAAAACCCATTGAAATCCATCCAGTATTTGGTCATCTTTTTCCATGGTGCTGCATGAAGGGGCAATTTTTTGGTAGATCCTCCTCGGTGAGGCTAAGAGAAAGCTTGGTGATGGGGGTGAATGTAATGCTAAAACCAATGAGGAAAGGCCAATTCCTATTGAATTCTCTCTTCAGAAACACCCTCTACAGCTCATTCCACTCCATTGAGATCTTCCCTACTTGAACCTCCTCCCTCCTCTTCTTCCCTGCAAACCCTAACCCTACCAATTGTGAAGCTCCTTTTATCTGAAATATTAAACTTGCATTACAAACACTATACAAATGGTTTTTGAAACTTATGTAACTAATAAGGGAAATAAAAAAATTATTAGAAACAAGATATTAGAAAGTTTCCATTTAAATTGATTTTGCATCGTCAAGGATTACCAATGCCGACATTCTTGCCAGTTCCAACATGTTTTCCCCTACCACTGCCAGATACAACAACATGGATGAATTATATGCCTTGAAATTTAGTTCTAAAATAGAGAAGGGTTTTCTTTTTATGTAATAAAATCTTCCACTTAAAATTGGTATCAGAGCCAAGGGTTTCTTCGATTTGTATATTGGCCTACATGAGCTTTATTTTCTAAACACTTTACTAGTAGCATGCGTAGTACCTGTGGAAGTCATGGTCATAAGTCTCGTGTGAAGGCTAGGAAGGTAGTGATAAGGGCATTAGTAAGTCAACCAAAGTAGCAGGGAATATTGCGATCATAAACCAGTAAGTTAATTTATCTCATTATGGCGCTTAGAAGATCATTAAATGCTAGCTCTTCTTTATCTGAAGTATTACATAATTATTGTCAAGATGGGGATGATCATGTTGTTGATGAAAAAGGAAACATTAAATTCCCTGATATAAAAATTTCTACACTATATCCTAAAAAAGGTCTTAAAGTAAAAATTTGTGACTCTGTCCGTCAGTCTGAAATAATATATTGGTTTCTCGACAAGGGATCTGACCAATTTACCTTCCATTTCTGCTTCCATCAAATGTTTCTCACTAGAGAGAATAGGGATTTTCATGTCCATTTTCCCCGTGTGGATATTATTGTTCACCCACATTTCAATTACAATATCAGTGCTCAATTTTTCACTACTCTTGTTGACACCCATTGTAGAATTTGGGAACAAGCTTTTATTGCCCAATTCTATGGTCTTCTCAGTGTTGAAAAAGGGGATGGCATTCTTTCTATTTCACCAAACTTTACTCTCTCTATCTGATAAGTTCATATCTTCAGCCTTTTGCCTTCTTCTCTAAATTAAAGGTGTTTCTCTTATGCCTGGATCAGTATATGCTACTATAGGAGGTCGTTGTATCTATAGAATCATGAATACTATGTCACCACTAGTTTCCTTGCCCATGAGGGCGAGTTTCCCACAAGGATCCTCTAATTTGCTTGACTATGGCTGAATCATTGATCACACTGGTTATGACATAAGATTCCCAATCATTGAGAAACTCCTAAATCAACAAAAGCCTCAATTCAGAGACCTCCCAATATAGAGAAATAGGTTTTCAAATAGGCCTTTATTTCAGACCAGTAGAGTAGCCAATGTCAAACTCCAATCAGTTCAAGATCAAACTATATTGGAAAAGCCAATTATAGATGAAACCAAGGCAAGATTACAACCTTTGAAAAGAATCTTCTCCATGGCTCATGCTTATCTACACTCAGATAATAAGCCATATGTTGATTATAACCCTAAAGAATGTTTCTCATCCTCTGGTCATCCAACTTCGAAAGGATTTTAGTTAGTTAATCCTTATCCTACTTGTACCTATTTTGTCTCAAACTCAGATTTAACCTAAGACCCTATTCTAATGGATAAATTAGTGAGACAAGTAAGCTCTAAACTACACTTGACTCCTAAAGAAGAAGAAGAAAAGAGGGATAGGAAACAAAAAGGAATTAAGATCATAAAGTTGGAGGAACCTGCCTGTACGATGAGAGAATCATTGCCAAGTTATGGGTCAGAAAGGAGAATTAAACACCAAATCTAGGTTGACCCAGCAACAGCTGTAGAAGTCATTGGCTATGTGCCTAGGAGATGGCCAACCCAAGAAAGTATTACAATAGTCAATCCATATGAAAAGATTTGGAGAAAATATGAAGCTAGGCTCCATGCTAAAGTAGGAACTAAACAAAAAAGTTCTTAAGCTTAGAGAAATTGGCAATCCTAGTGGATGATGGTAGCACTAGAAAATATAGATGATATGGCCCTTGATGTTAAACAAGCAATCAATAGGTCAACCTCAGCATATGATAATTTACTCCATGTCTAGAATGCTATAAATAAAATAGAAACTGATACTCTTAGGTTAGACAAACAGTCTACATCTTTGTTAAATGATTTTGGAGGAATGTCTTATCAATTAAAAAATATAGAAGCTACTATTACCAATATATAGACATTTACCCAAAGGATAGATGCATATATTACCCAAATGTCTGACCATTTAGCCACCTCAGAAGTTAGGAGAGACAATCAGGCCCAAGAAAACAAAGCACTGTTAGAACATGTGGCCAAGAACTTAGAAAAGATTAGAAGATACACAAAGAAAATCAGAGTCTCTCAGAAAGGCAAAGACAGTTATGAGGAAGAAGTAGAGGAAGTTAAGTTTCATTTGTCTAAATCACTGCAAAAACCAAGACCCAAGGCTTAGAGAAAGAAAAACATTCTGATAGTAGATGAACCTGAAGAAGAACAACATATTAGAAGAAAAATAGCTCCCATGCTTACAAAATTAGTTTTTTGAAAACAAAAAGAGCATGCAATGCAACACACTAAAGATATGAAAGACTAGCTACAAACACTTAAAATTTAAGATAATGAGCCCATATATATGGATGAGCCTGCTATCGCTCACATGGACACTTCACTTGATGAAGAGGTCTTTCTAGATGCAGAATCTTATCATGCATTTGATGAAGGGATGTCCCAACTAGATACTGAAGAATTTTCTTTAGAACAAATAAATGATATAGAAGATTGGGAAAACTACATGGCAAGTCAGGAATCCATAGGAAGTAATATTGATATAGAAATGAAAGATGCTATTTATAAAAATTTCAGACCATGGCGGCTGAGAGCCTATGCAACATCAGGATATATACAAAATATTCACAAAATTGTAGATCCATATGATGCTATCTATACTTGGTGTGATACTCTAGAAATTTCTTTGATACTACAGGCTCTATTTGGTTTGAATCTAATAAGATTTTGTATGTTGTTAGATTGATGTCTAGTAAATTAAGAGATTGGTGGAATAGTTTACTTGACAATGGGATTATTACAACAAATCCTAAAACATGAGAAGAATATGTCAAAGAAATAGACATGGGTAGAAATGATGTGTCTGCTAAAGGATTTTCAATGCCCAAACTCATAATTATTGGGCTATTTTACGGTGGTAGGAAAAATGATATTCTCAAAGCTGAAAAAATATTGTATTCCTTATAACTTAGGGACTTGGGAAAACTGCATAAATATAATCTTATCTTTGAAAAATATATAATTGCAGCCCATAAGATTCATGATCCAACCACTAAAAAGTATTATCTTAGTTCACTTCCTTGTGAATTAGGAGAATGGGCAGAGAATTATGTGATGGTAAAGTATAAGACTAAAATTGAGAAATTTGGGTTCTTTGAACTAAGGACTTTAGTCACACACAAGCTGGGTAAAACTTGTCTCCTCAAAGCCTTAAATGATAACAAGGATAAATTCAATTCTTCATGTAATATGAAGGAATATTGCAATTTACAACCAATCACTCAGCTCAAAGATTTCAGTCAAATAGGAAAGTTTCATAAGACATCTTGTGGAAAATATTGCAAATGCAAAAAATGTAGCAGGAGAGCATATGATGATGATAACATGGAAAGATCATTTCACTCTAAGTTTAAAAGTCATAAGAAAAGATATAGATTTACACATGTAAATAAAAGTTCTTTCAAAAATAGAAAGCCTCTCAAATACTTGTTTTAAAAGAGGAAAAACCAAGGAAAAGGCCCAGTAAAATGTTTTATTTGCAAATGACCTCACTATGCTACAAATTGCCCAAAGAAATACAATCCTAAGAATAAAGTTTATGCTCTTTTCCATGAACAAGATGTGCATAGTGATTGGGAGATTGTAAATGCTTTTGATGCTTTTGCCCAATTTGCTGATGATTAGTTCTTTGAATTAGTAGAAGTTTTACTTGAACATTTCTCAATGGGTAAAGATAAACACAAAAAGATGTATTAATCCACTTCTGAAGATGAAAACAACTCAAATTCTTCTGACTCATCCATAGTTACCAAAATAGCTAAATAGGAAATTAAAAATCTTGATTTCAAGATTGATGTGGCCAAAGCCAAAGATCCCTATAGGATGGCAAGTACCACAGAAGAAAGAAGAGCTGCAGCTAGAAAGTATATAAAAGATATTAAGGCTTGGGAAGAAGAGCGAAATTCCCTCCAAAAATGGAAAGATGAAAGAGACCCACTCCAAAATCAATTGAGAAATTGTAAATCTCATGGATATGTCCATGCTAAATGGAAGCAAGAGCCTATTTCTTCTCGCTCTCTGTCTCCACTATCGAGAAAATCCTCTAGAAAGTCAACCAAGCCAATTGATACTCTCTGTAGTAAGCTTAACCATCTTACAAAAGACATTCAAAATTTCTCCCACCAGATTTATCTTTAGCAAAAAGAACTTACTAAACTTACTTGTCCAGTGGGTGAAATCAAAGAATTTTTGTTCAAATCTAATGACAACAAAGGAGAAGAATCTTCCAACAACAGTCCTAAACCTGCCAATGCTTTATATTTGGCTGAAAATTGAACATACAGAATGAATTTCTTTTTCCTAGGATATAAACCAATCCCTATGGATGTTTTTGTAGACTCTAGCTCTTCAAGAAGTTTTGCTAAAACTGATGCAATCCCACCAAAATTCTACAAACCTAGCCCATAACTTCCTTCAGGCTATGCAATTAATGGCCAACAAGTCAAGATGGGTAGATATGCTTAGGATGTGACTATTGAAATTCAAGGAAAGAAATTTGTCACTAAATTTATTGAGTTAGATGGTTGAAGAGGTGATGTTTTATTAAGATTCTTATTCCTGACCAAATATCAACCTTTTGTTCTCAGAACTCATGAGATATCTCTTAGACATTAAGATGGCCACATAAAAATTCATGCCTTAAAGGTAGTTAATTACAAGTTTGATGAAAAAACCTCTAAGCCAAGAAGAAAGGAAAGTGCCAATCTTGAAGCACAAAAGTTACCATTATTGCTAGAACCAATCAAAGCTAAGTTTGAATAAGATTGTTGCAGCTTGAATCCTCTCCAGTTCTGGTCCAAAGAGCATGAACAATGTGAAATAAAGATTAATCTAGTATGTCAATCAGTAATCCCTTTTGAGCCAGCATATTTAATGAGTCCAACAGAGGTAAAAGAAATGGACGAGCATCTGGAAGAGCTACTGCAAGGACACTTCATTAGAGAAAGAAAAAGTCCATTCAGTTGTCTAGCCTTTTTGGTAAATAAAAGAGAAGAAAAGGAAAGAGGTAAAAATGGTTTTGTATCAATTATAAATCTCTTAATGATATTATTCTTCCATTTAATTATCCCATTCCATTTATCACAAATTTGATTATGAGAGCAGCATCAAAAATAATTTTCTCAAAATTTGACTGCAAATCTAGATTCTGGCAAGTCAAAGTTAAAGAAGAAGATAGGTATAAGACTACTTTCTTAGTTCCTCAAGGATTATATGAATGGAATGTGATGCCATTTGGTCTTAAAAATGCTCCTGCATATTTTGAAAGAAGGATGGATAAATCCTTAAGAGCTTTAAAGGATTTTTGTGCACTTTACATAGATGATATTATTGTTTTCTTTGAGAATGATTATGAACATCTGAAACATCTAGAGATATTGTATAATGCCATTAAATGTCATCAAATTTGTCTATTTGCTAGAAAAATGGTGATTGGTCAGAACGCGATTGATTTTCTTGGTTGAATTCTTTCTAAAGGAAAGGTAAATTTTCAATCTCATATTCTGAAACATATTAATGAATTTTTTGATGTTCTTATTGTGAAGAAATAGATTCAAAGGTTTTAAGGATGTCTGAATTATGTTTCTCCATTCTATAATGGCTTGGAAAAAGATAGGAAAAAGATCCAGAATCAACTGAAAGAAGGAGCAGGACAGTGGACAGAAGAATTGATAGAAGTAGTAAAGAAGATCAAAGAAAAATGTCAGAATTTGCCTACACTACATATTCCAAAAAAAGGCTATCCATTAATTTTTTATACTGAAGCTTCTAATGATGTTTGGGGTGTTGTGTTGTTAGAGGAAATTCCTCTAAAAGGTGCACAAATTTGTGGTTACAGATCAAGAACATTCACAGATACAGAGTGTAGGTATACAATATATGAAAAAGAGATCTTAGCTGTCAAGAAAGGTATTCAAAAGTTCAAGATGTTCCTCAAACCAGTACACTTCATTGTAAGGATAGATAGCTAGCCTATGAGGTCTCTATTGAAGAAAAAACCTAACAAAGATCTAGCCCATGGGAGAATTACATGTTGGTATCTTGATTTTATCAGTTATGACTTTGATATAGAATGGATTAAAGGAGACAATAATCCCCTAGCTGATAGCCTCACCAGAGAAATGCTAAAATTAATAGAACATGCTTCCATGTTGATTGAACCAGCTGAAACCTTCCTCCAAGCAGATGGAATAGGTGTCTTTGAAAGCACAAATGAAGAAGGCCAAAAAATAATGATTCCTTAGCTACCTCCTGAAATAATTTAACCAATTCTTCATGTCTATTTACTTAACAAATGGATGTAGGACTTAAGGAATTTGATTTCTGATGGATATGAAAAAGGGATTCTTGAACCAAAAGAACAAGTTGCTTTTATGGAGAATTTTGGGTTAGAAGATGCCAGCTTGACTTTTTCAATCAGAAATGGTTTTTCTTTTGATTTATGTATAACTTCTCTATTTCCAATGAATTGGGATATAAGGACCAAAAAGAACCTGCTAAAATGTGCTAAATTTGGTTTTATCAATAGTATTACTATACTTCAAAATGAATTTGAAGATTTTGTAAATTTCTTTATGGGATATAACGATAGAGTGCTACCACCTGATATGGAAGAGCTCTTCAATTATATTCAAGGGAATTTTTCATGGGCAATATCAGAACGAATGTCAGGACCATCAGGCTATCATGTGAATCCTAGTTATTGTTATCTACCTTGAGTGGAATATTATCCTTTGGTCCATGATTGGTTCGCAAAAGTAGTTATTCAGGACATGGAACCCTCTTTACTACCTACTATTGTAGCTGCCTAAACAAAAATGAATTTAGCATATATTAAAGAAATAGAGAAGATAATTTATGACTTCCAAAGAAGATAATATGACTTGGATATAGTTTTCTGACCACTCCCCATTAACCTACTTCCACCAACAGATTTTGGAATTGACTAGCACATGGGTTTATCAGTGTCGTGATGTCAGCCACATTATGATCTGACAACAGGATGCAACCCTGCCAGAAAAAGTAAGATCCCCATATCTACTTTTGGGTGTAAACCAGGCCATCCTTGCTTATGGTGTGTCCAAAGCGATTCTCTTTATCTTTCCACTATTGTTGATTCTTATGGACATGACTACTTAATAGCTGTCCACTTCTATAGTGGTTATATGTGTCAATTTTGTTTGGTCAAATTTCTAGATTAGTTTATAGTGTTTTGAGATCCGCCAGCTATAAATAAAGGCTTCTAGCCACATTGTATTCATTTGGAGTGAAATTCAAGAGCTGTTGTAGTCTTAGGCAGAGTCATAAGATCACAAGAGTATGCTCTTGTTCTGCGCATAATGCGATCTAGACAATCAGAAATTGTGTAGAAAAGTCCCAGTGTAATAATCCTTATCAGTTATTATGCTTACCCCTCATTATAAGCTATCTTTATATCCAATAAAATCTTCTGCTTATTTCCATGTCCATTTTCCCCATGTGGATATTATTGTTCACCCACATTTTAATTATGATATTGGTGCTCAATTTTTTTCTACTCTTGTTGACACCTATTGTAGAATTTGGGAATAGGCTGTTATTGCCCAATTATGCAGTGTTCTTAGTTCTAAAAAAGGGGATGGCATTCTTTCTGTTTCACTAAACTTTACTCTGTCTCTATCTGATAATTTCATATCTTTAGCCTTTTGCCTTCTTCTCCAAATTAAAGGTGTTTCTCTTATGCCTGGATCAGTTTATGCGACTATAGGATGTCGTTGTGTCTATAGAATCATGGATACTGTGTCACCACCAGTTTCTTTGCCCATGGGGGTGAGTTTTTCACAAGGATCCTCTAATTTTCTTGACTATGGCCGAATCATTGATCACACTAGTTTTGACATAGGATTCCCAATCATTGAGCAACTCCTAAATCAGCACAAGCCTCAATTTAGAGACCTCCCAATATAGAGAAATAGGTTTTCAAATAGGCCTTTATTTCAAGCCAAGAGAATAGCCAATGTCACACTCCAATCAGTTCTAGATCAAACTATATTTGAACAGCTAATTGTAGATGAAACCAAGGAAAGATTGCAACCTTTAAATAGAAGCTTCTCGATGGCTCATGTTTATCCAAACTTAGATAATACACCATATGTTGATTATAACCCTGAAGAATGTTCCTCATCCTCTGGTCGTCCAACTTCAAAAGGATTTCAGTCAGTTAATCCTTATCTTGCTTGTGCCTCTTTTACCTTAACCTCACATTTAAGCTGAGACACTATCTTAATGGGTAAATTAGTGAGCCATGTAAGCTCTAGGCTACACTTGACTCTTAAAAAAGAAGAAAAGAGGGATAGGAAACAAAAAGGAATTAAGATCATAAAGTTGGACAAACCTACTTGTATGATGAGAGAATCATTGCCAAGATATGGATTAGAATGGAGAGATAAACACAAAATCCAAGTTGACCTAACAATAGCTATAAAAGTCACTAGATATGTGCATGGGAGATGGCCAGCCAAAGAAAACTTTACAATAGTCAATCCAGATGAAAAGATTTGTGGAAAATATGAAGCTAGGCTCCATGCTAAAGTAGGGACTAAACAAAAATGTTTCGAAGCTCAGAGAAATTGGTAGTCCTAGTGGATGCTGGGAGCACTAGAAAATATAGATGATATGGCCCTTGATGTTAAACAATCAATCAATAGGTCAACCTAAGTATATGATAATTTGCACTATGTCTAGAATGCTGTAAATAAAATAGAAACCAATACTCTTAGGTTAGACAAACTGTCTACATCTTTGTTGAATGATTCTGCAGGAATGTCTTATCAATTAAAAATACACAAGCTTCTATTACCAATATTTAGACATTTACCCAAAGGATAGATGCATATACTACCCAAACGTCTGACCATTTAGCCACCTTAGAAGTTAGGAGAGACAATCAAGCCCAAGAAAACAACGCATTGTTAGAACATGTGGCCAAGAACTTAGAAAAGATTAGAAGATACACAATGAAAATCAACATCTCTCAGAAAGGTAAAGACAGTTCTGAGGAAAAAGTGGAGGAAGTTAAGTCTTATCTGTCTGAACCACTACAATAAAAAGACCCAAGGTTTAGAGAAGTAAAATCATTCTGATAGCAGATGAACCTAAAGAAGAACAACATATTAGAAGCAAAATAGCTCCTATGCCTACAAAATTAGTTTTCCCAAAACAAAAAGAGCATGCAATGCAGCACACTGAAGATATGAAACACTGGATGCAAACAATTCAGATTGAAGATAATGAGCCCATATATATGGACGAGCCTGGTGCCGCTCACATGGACACTTCACCGGATGAAGAGGTCTTTCTAGATGTAGAATCTTCTCACGCATCTGATGAAGGGATGTCCCAACTAGATATTGAAGAATTTACTTTAGAACAAATAAATGATATAGAAGATTGGGAAAACTAGATGGCAAGTCAGGAATCCATAGGAAGCAATATTGATATCAAAATGAAAGATGCTATTTCTAAAAATTCTAGAATAGAGAAGCTGAGAGCCTATGCAACATCAAGATATATACTAAATATTGACAAAATTGTTGATCCATATGATGCTATCTTTACTTGGTGTGATACTCTAGAAAATTTCTTTGATACTAGAGGCTTTGTTTGGTCTAAATTGAATAAGGTTTTGTAACCTATTAGATTGATGTCTGGTAAATTAAGAGATTGGTGGAATAGTTTACCTGACAATGGGATTATTACAACAAATCCTAAAACAGGAAAAGAATATATCAAAGAAATAGATATAGGTAGAAATGATGTGTCTGCTGAAGGATTCTCAATGCTCAAACTCATGCTTATTGGGTTATTTTGTGGTTGTAGGAAAAATGATATTCTCAAAGCTGAAAAAATATTGTATTCCTTATAACTCAGGAACTTGGGAAAACTGCATAAATATAATCTTATCTTTGAAAAATATATGATTGCAGCCCATAAGCTTCATGATCCAACCACTAAAAGGTATTATCTGAGTTCACTTCCTTGTGAATTAGGAGAATGAGCAGAGGATTATGTGATGGAAAAGTATAAGACAAAAATTGAGGAATTTAGGTTCTCTGAACTAAGGACTTTAGTCAGACACAAGCTGGATAAAACTTGTCTCTGCAAAGCCTTAAATGATAACAAGGATCAGTTCAATTATTTATGTAATATGAAGGAATATTACAATTTACCGCCAATCAGTCAGCTCAAAGATTTTAGGCAAATAAGAAAGTTTCATAAGACATCTTGTGGAAAATATTGCAAATGGAAACAATGCAGTAGGAGAGCATATGATGATGATAACATGGAAAGATCATTTCACCCTAAATATAAAAGTCATCATAAAAGATATAGATTTGCACCTGTAAATAAAAGTTCTTTCAAAAATAGAAAATCTCCCAAATACTTGTTCTAGAAAATGAAAAACCAAGGAAAAGGAGAAGTAAAACGTTTTATTTGCAAAGGACCTCACTATGCTACAAATTGCCCAAAGAAATACAATCCTAAGAATAAAGTTTATGCTCTTTTCCATGAACAAGATGTGCATAGTGATTGGGAGATTATAGATGCTTTTGATGCTTTTTCCCAATTTGTTGATGATTAGTTCTTTGAATTAGTAGAATTTTTACTTGAACATTTCTCAATGTCTAAAGATAAGCACAAAAGATGTATTCATCCACTTCTAAAGATGAAAACAACTCAGATTCTTTTGACTCATCCATAGTTACAAAAATAGTTAAATAGGAAATTAAAAATCTTGATTTCAAGATTGATATGTCCAAAGTGAAAGATCCTTATAGGATGGCAGGTACCACAGAAGAAAGAAGAGCTGCAACCAGAAAGCAAATAAAATATATTAAGGCTTGGGAAGAAGAGTGAAATTCCCTCCAAAAATGGAAATCTGAAAGAGACCCACTCCAAAAATGATTTAGAAATTCTAAATCTCATGGATATGTCCATCCTAAATGGAAGAAAGAACCTATTTCTTCTCGCTCTCCTTCTCCACTATCGAGAAAATCCTCTAGAAAGTCAACCAAGCCAATTGATGCTCTTTGTGCTAAGCTTGACCATCTTACAAAACACATTCAAAATCTCTCTCGCCAGATTTATCTTCAACAAAAAGAACTTACTAAACTTACTTCTATAGTGGGGGAAATCAGAGAAGTTTTGTTGAAAGCTAATGACAGCAAAGGAGAATAATCTTCCACCCATAGTTTTGAACATGCCAATGATATATATTTGGCTGAAAATTGCACATACATCAGAATGAATTTATGTTTTCTAGGATATAAACCAATCCCTATGGATGCTTTTGTAGACTTTGGCCCTTCAAGAAGCTTTGCTAAGATTGAGGCAATCCCACCAAAATTCTAGAAACCCAGGCCAGAACTTCCTTCAGGCTATGCAATTAAAAGCCAAAAAGTCAAGATGGGTAGATATGCTCAGGATGTGACTAGTGAAATTCAAGGAAAGAAATTTGTCACTAACTTTATTGAGATAGATGGTTTAAGAGGTGATGTTTTATTAGGATTCTTATTCTTGACCAAATATCAACCTTTTGTTCTCAGAACTCATGAGATATCTCCCAGACATGAAGATAACCACATAAAAATTCCTACCTTAAAGGTAGTTAATTACAAGTTTGATGAAAAAACCTCTAAGCCAAGAAGAAAGGAAAGTGCCAATCTTCAAGCACAAAAGTTGCCATTATTGCTACAACCAATCAAAGTTAAGTTTGAATAAGATTGTTGCATCATGAATCCTCTCTAGTTCTGGTCCAAAGAGCATGAATAATGTGAAATAAAGATTAAGCCAGAATGTAAATCAGTAATCCCTTTTGAGCTAGCATATTAAATGAGTCCAACAGAGGTGAAAGAAATGGATGAGCATCTGGAAGAGCTACTACAAGGACACTTCATCAGAGAAAGCAAAAGTCCATTAAGCTATCCAGCCTTTTTGGTAAATAAAAGAGCAGAAAAGGAAAGAGGTAAAAAATGGTTTTGTATCAATTATAAACCTCTTAATGATATTATTCTTCCATTTAATTATCCCATTCCATTTAGCAGTAATTTGATTATGAGAGCAACATCAAAAAGATTTTTCTCAAAATTTGACTACAAATCTAGATTCTGGCAAGTCAAAGTTAAAGAAGAAGACATGTATAAGACTACTTTCTCTATTCCTCAAGAATTATATGAATGGAATGTGATGTCATTTGGTCTTAAAATAACTCCTGCATATTTCCAAAGAAAGATGGATAAAGCCTTAAGAGATATAAAGAATTTTTGTGTTGTTTACATAGATGATATTATTGTTTTCTCTGAGAATGATTCTGAACATTTGGAGATATTGTATAATGCCATTAAAGATCATGGAATTTGTCTATCTGCTAAAAAAATGGTAATTAGTCAAAATGAGATTGATTTTCTTGGTTTAATACTTTCTGAAGGAAAGGTAAAATTTCAATCTCATATTCTAAACATCTTAATGAATTTCCTAATGTTCTTATTGGGAAGAAACATATTCAAAGGTTTTTAGGATGTTTGAATTATGTTTCTCCATTCTATAATGGCTTGGCAAAAGATAGGAAAAAGATCCAAAATCAACTGAAAGAAGGAGCAAGAGAGTGGACAAAAGAATTGATAGAAGTAGTAAAGAAGATTAAAAAAATGTCAACATTTGCCTACACTGCATATGTCAAAAGAAGGCTATCCATTAATTTTCTATCCTGATGCTTCTGATGATGTTTGGGGTGCTATGTTGTTACAGGAAATTCCTGTAAAAGGTGCACAAATTTGTGGTTACAGATTAGAAACTTTCATAGATACAGAGTGCAGGTATACAATATATGAAAAAGAGATCTTAGCTATCAAGAAAGGTATTCAAAAGTTCAAGATCTTCCTCAAACTAGCACACTTCATTGTAAGGACAGATAGCCAGCCTATGAGGTTTTAGTTGAAGAAAAAACCTGATAAAGATCTAGCCCATCAGAGAATTGCATGTTGGTATCTTGATTTTATCAGTTGTGACTTTGATATATAATGGATTCAAGGAGACAATAATCTCCTCGATGATAGCCTCACCAGAGAAATGTCAAAATTAGCAGAACATGCTTCCATATTGATTAAACCAGGTGAAACCTACCTCTGAGCAGATGGAATAGAAGTCTTTGAAAGCACAAATGAAGAAGGCCAAAAAAAATGATTCCTCAGATACCTCTTGAAATAATTGAACCAATTTTTCATGTCTATTTACTGAACAAATGGATGCAGGACTTAAGGAATTTGATTTCTAATGGATATGAAAAAGGGATTCTTGAACCAGAAGAACAAGTTGCTTTTATGGAAAATTTTGGGTTAGAAGATGCCAGCTTCGCTTTTTCAATCAAAAATGGTTTTTCTTTTAATTTATGTATAAATTCTCTATTGCCAATGAATTGGGATATAAAGACCAAAAAGAACCTGCTCAAATGTACTAAATTTAGTTTTATGAATAGTATTACTATTCTTTAAAATGAATTTGAAGATTTTGCAAATTTCTTTATGGGATATAACGATAGAGTGTTACCACCTGATATGGAAGAGCTCTTTGATTATATTCAAGGGAATTTTTCATGGGCAATATCATAAGGAATATCAGGAGCATCAGGTTATCATGTGAATCCTAGTTGTTATTATCTACCTTGGGTAGAATATTATCATTTGGTCCATGATTGGTTCGCAAAAGTAGTCATTCAGGGCATGGAACCCTCTTTACTACCTACTATTGTAGCTGCCTGAACATAAATGGATTTAACATATATTGAAGAAATAGAGAAGACAATTTATGCCTTCCAAAGAAGAGAAGATGACCTATATATAGTTTTCTAACCACTCCTTGTTAACCTACTTCCACCAATAGATTTTGGAATTAACTAGCACATGTGTTTGTTAGTGCTATGATGTCAGCCATGTTATGATCCAACAACATGATGCAATCCGGTCAGAAAAAACAAGATCCCCATATCTACTTTTAGGTGTAAAGTAGGCCATCCTCACTTACGGTGTGTCCAAAGTGATTGTCTTTATATTTCCACTATTGTTAATGGTTACAGACATGACTGCTTAACAACTATCCACTTCTACAGTGGTTATACGTGTCAGTTCTGTATGTTCACATTTCTAGATTAGTTTATAGTGTTTTGAGATCCGCTAGCTATAAATAAAGGCTTCTAGCCACATTGTATTCATTCAAAGTGAAATTCAGGAGCTGTTAGAATCTTAGACAGAGTCCTAGGATCACAAGAGTATGCTCTTGTTTTGTGTGTAATGCAATCTAGACAATCAGAAATTATGTAGAAAAGTCCCAGTGTAATAATCCTTATCAGTTATTATGCTCACCTCTCATTGTAAGCTATCTTTATATGCAATAAAATCTTCCACATATTTTCATGTCCATTTTCCACAAGTGGATATTATTGTTCACCCACATTTCAATTATGATATTAGTGCTTAATTTTTTGCTACTCTTGTTGACACTCGTTGTAGAATTTGGGAATAGGCTGTTATTGCCCAATTCCATGGTGTTCTTAATGCTGAAAATGGGGATGGCATTCTTTTTGTTTCACCAAACTTTACTCTATCTCTATCTGATAAGTTCATATCTTCAGCCTTTTACCTTCTTCTCCAAATTAAAGGTGTTTCTCTTATGATTGGATCAATTTATGCTACTATAGGAGGTTGTTGTGTCTATAGAATCATGAATACTATGTCACCACTAGTTTCTTTGCCCACAAGGGTGAGTTTCCCACAAGGATTCTCTCATTTGCTTGACTATGGCTGAATCATTGATCACACTGGTTTTTACATAAGATTCCCAATTATTGAGCAACTTCTAAATCATCAAAAGCATTAATTTAGAGACCTCCCAATATAGAGAAATAGGTTTTCAAATAGGCCTATATTTTAGGCCAGGAGAGTACCCAATGTCACACTCCAATCAGTTCTAGATCAAACTATATTAGAACAACCAATTGTAGATGAAACCAAGGCAATATTGCAACCTTTGAAAAGAAGCTTCTCGATGGCTCATGCTTATCTACACTTAGATAATAAGCCATATGTTGATTATAACCCTGAAGAATGTTCCTCATCCTCTGGTCATCCAACTTCGAAAGGATTTCAGTCAATTAATCCTTATCCTGCTCGTGCCTCTTTTGCCTCAACTTCATATTTAAGCCAAGACCCTATACTAATGGATAAATTAATGAGAGAAGTAAGCTCTAGGCTACACTTGAATCCTAAAGAAGAAGAAGAAAAGAGGGATAGGAAACAAAAAAGAATTAAGATCATAAAGTTGGACAAACCTGCCTGTATGATGAGAGAATCATTGGCAAGATATGGGTTAGAAAGGAGAGTTAAACACCAAAACTAGGTTGACTCAAGAATAGTTGTAGAAGTCACTAGATATGTGTCTAGGAGATGGCCAACCCAAGAAAACTTTACAATAGTCAATCCAGATGAAAAGATTTGGGGAAAATATAAAGCTAGGCTCCATGCTAAAGTAGTAACTAAACAAAAAAGTTCTGAAGTTCAGAGAAATTGGCAGTCCCAGTGGATGCTAGGAGCATAAGAAAATATAGATGATATGGCCCTTGATGTTAAATAATCAATCAATAGATCAACCTCAGTATATGATAATTTTCTCCATGTTCAGAATGATGTAAATAAAATAGAAACCATACTCCTAGGTTAGACAAACAATCTACATCTTTGTTAAATGATTTAGCAGGAATGTCTTATCAATTAAAAAATACACAAGCTGCTATTACCAATAGTTAGACATTTACCCAAAGGATAGACACATATACTACCCAAATGTCTGACCATTTAATCATCTTAGAAGTTAGGAGGGACAATTAGGCCCAAGAAAACAAAGCATTGTTAGAACATGTGGCTAGGAACTAAGAAAAGATTAGAAGACACAAAAAAAATCAGAGTCTCAGAAAGGCAAAGATAATTTTGAGGAAAAAGTGGAGGAAGTTAAGTCTCATCGATCTGACCTACTGCAAAAACCAAGACCCAAGGTTCAAAGAAGGAAAAACATTTTGATAGAAGATGAATCTAAAGAAGAACAACATATTAGAAGAAAAATAGCTCCTATGCCTACAAAATTAGTTTTCCTGAAACAAAAAGAGCATGCAATGCAGCACGTTGAAGATATGCAAGACTGGCTATAAAAACTTTAGATTGAAGACAATGATCCCATATATATGGATGAGCCTGCTGCCACTCACATGGACACTTCACCTGATGAAGAGGCCTTTCTAGATGTAGAATATTCTCACACATCTAATGAAGGGATGTCCCAACTAGATACTGATGAATTTACTTTAGAACAAATATATGATACATAAGATTCAGAAAACTACATGGCATGTCAGGAATCCATAGGAAGCAATATTGATATTGAAATGAAAGATGCTATTTCTGAAAATTCTAGACCAAAGCAGCTGAGAGCCTATGCAACATTAGGATATATACTAAATATTGACAAAATTGTTGATCCATATGATGCTATCTGTACTTGGTGTGATACTCTAGAAATTTTCTTTGATACTAGAGGCTCTGTTTGGTCTAAATCACATATGGTTTTGTATGTTGTTAGACTGATGTCTAGCAAATTAATAGATTGGTGGAATAGTTTAACTGACAATGGGATTATTACAACAAATCTTGAAATAGGAGAAGAATATGTTAAAGAAATAGACATGGGTAGAAATGATGTGTCTATTGAAGGGTTTTCAATGCTCAAACTCGTGCTTATTGGGCTATTTTGTGGTGGTAGGAAAAATGATATTCTCAAAGCTGAAAAAATATTGTACTCCTTACAACTCAGGGTCTTGGGAAAACTGCATAAATATAATCTTATCTTTGAAAAATATATGATTGCAGCCCATAAGATTCATGATCCAACCACTAAAAAGTATTATCTTAGTTCACTTCCCTATGAATTAGGAGAATGGGTAGAGGATTATCTGATGGCAAAGTATAAGACTAAAATTGAGAAATTTGGGTTCTCTAAACTAACGACTTTAGTCACACACAAGCTGGATAAAAGTTGTCTCCTCAAAGTGTTAAATGATAACAAGGATCAATTCAATTATTCATGTAACATGAAGGAATATTACAATTTACCACCAATCAGTCAGCTCAAAGATTTTAGGCAAAGAAGAAAGTTTTATAAGACATCTTGTGGAAAATGTTGCAAATGCAAAAAATGTAGCAGGAGAGCATATGATGATGATAACATGGAAAAATCATTTCACCCTAAATATAAAAGTCATAAGAAAAGATATAGACTTGCACCTATAAATAAAAGTTCTTTCAAAAATAGAAAGCCTCCCAAATACTTGTTCTAGAAAAGGAAAAACCAAGGAAAAGGCCCAGTAAAATGTTTCATTTGCAAAGGAGCTCACTATGCTACAAATTGCCCAAAGAAATACAATCCTGAGAATAAAGTTTATGCTCTTTTCCATGAACAAGATGTGCATAGTGATTGGGAGATTGTAGATGCTTTTGGCTATTTTGCCCAATTTACTGATGATCAGTTCTTTGAATTAGTAGAAGTTTTACTTGAACATTTCTCAATGGCTAAAGATAAACACAAAAAGATGTATTCATCCACTTCTGAAGATGAAAACAACTTAGATTCTTCTGACTCATCCATAGTTACCAAAATAGTTAAACATGAAATTAAAAATCTTGATTTCAAGATTGATATGGATAAAGCCAAAGATCCTTATAGGATGGCAAGTACCACAAAAGAAAGAAGAGCTACAACCAGAAAGCAAATAAAAGATATTAAGGCTTGGGAAGAAGAGCAAAATTCTCTCAAAAAATGGAAAGCTGAAAGAGACCCACTCCAAAAATGATTTAGAAATTCTAAATCTCATGGATATGTCCATCCTAAATAGAAGAAACAACCTATTTCTTCTCGCTCTCCTTCTCCACTATCAATAAAATACTCTAGAAAGTCAACCAAGCCAATTGGTGCTCTCTATGCTAAGCTTGACCATCTTATAGAAGACATTCAAAATCTCTCCCACCAAATTTATCCTCAGAAAAAAGAACTTACTAGACTTACTTTTGTGGTGGGGGAAATCAAAGAAGTTTTGTTTGAAGCTAATGATAGCAAAGGAGAAGAATCCTCCAACAACAGTTCTGAACTTGCCAATGCTTTATATTTGGCTGAAAATTACACAACATCAGAATGAATTTCTATTTTCTAGTATATAAACCAATCCCTATGGATGCTTTTGTAGACTCTGGCTCTTCAAGAAGTTTTACTAAAACTGATGCAATCCCACCAGAATTCTAGAAACCCAGACCAGAACTTCCTTAAGGCTATGCAATTAATCGCCAACAAGTCAAGATGGGTAGACATGCTTAGGATGTGACTATTGAAATTCAAGGAAAGAAATTTGTCACTAACTTTATTGAGTTAGATGGTTTAAGAGGTGATGTTTAATTAGGATTCTTATTCCTAACCAAATATCAACCTTTTGTTCTTAGAACTCATGAGATATCTCTCAGCCATGAAGATGGCCACATAAAAATGACTACCTTAAAGGTAGTTAATTACAAGTTTGATGAAAAAAACTATAAGCCAAGAAGAAAGGAAAGTGCCAATCTTCAAGCACAAAAGTTTCCATTATTGCTAGAACCAATCAAAGCTAAGTTTGAACAAGATTGTTGTAGCTTGAATCCTCTCCAGATCTGGTCCAAAGAGCATGAATAATGTGAAATAAAGATTAAGCTAGAATGTTAATCAGTAATCTCTTTTGAGCTAGCATATTTAATGAGTCCAATGGAGGTAAAAGAAATGGATGAGCATCTATTGCAAGGACACTTCATTAGAGGAAGAAAAAGTCCATTTAGTTGTCCAGCCTTTTTGGTAAATAAAAAAGAAGAAAAGTAAAGAGGTAAAAAATGATTTTGTATCAATTATAAACCTCTTAATGATATTATTCTTCCATTTAATTATCCCATTCCATTTAGCACTAATTTGATTATGAGAGTAGTAACAAAAAGAATTTTCTCAAAATTTGACTATAAATTTGGATTCTGGCAAGTCAAAGTTAAAGAAGAAGACAAGTATACTACTGCTTTCTCATTTCCTCAAGGATTATATGAATGGAATGTGATGCCATTTGGTCTTGAAATTGCTCCTGCATATTTCCAAAGAAGGATGGATGAAGCCTTAAGAGATTTAAGGCATTTTTGTGTTGTTTACATAGATGATATTATTATTTTCTCTGACAATGATTCTGAACATATGAAACATCTAGAGATATTGTATAATGCCATTAAAGATCATGGAATTTGTCTATCTACTAAAAAAATGGTGATTGGTTAGAACGGGATTGATTTTCTTGGTTTAATTCTTTCTAAAGGAAAGGTAAAATTACAATCTCATATTCTGAAACATATTAATGAATTTCCTGATCATCTTATTGGGAAGAAATAGATTCAAAGGTTTTTAGGATGTTTGAATTATGTTTCTCCATTCTATAATGGCTTGGCAAATGATAGGAAAAAGATCCAGAATCCACTGTAAGAAGGAGTAGGACAGTGGACAGAAGAATTGATAGAAGTAATAAAGAAGGTCATAGAAAAATGCCAGTATTTGCCTACACTGTATATGCCAAAAGAAGGCTATCCATTAATTTTTTATACTGATGCTTATGATGATGTTTGGGGTGCTATGTTACAGGAAATTCCTCTAAAAGGTGCACAAATTTGTGGTTATAGATCAGGAACTTTCACAGATACAGAGTGTAGGTATATAATATATGAAAAAGAGATCTTAGCTATCAAGAAAGGTATTTAAAAGTTCAAGATCTTGCTCAAACCAGCACACTTCATTGTAAGGATAGATAGCCAGCCTATGAGGTCTCTGTTGAAGAAAAAACCTGACAAAGATCTAGCCCATGGGAGAATTGCACATTGGTATATTGATTTTATCAGTTATGACTTTGATATAGAATCAATTCAAGGAGATAATAATCCCCTGGCTGATAGCATCACCAGAGAAATGTCAAAATTAGTAGAACATGCTTCCATGTTGATTAGACCAGGTGAAACCTTCCTCCAAGTAGATGGAATAGAAGTCTTTGAAAGCACAAATGAAGAAGGACAAAAAATAATGATTCCTTAGCTACCTCCTGAAATAATTGAACCAATTCTTCATGTCTATTTACTTAACAAATGGATGCAGGACTTAAGGAATTTGATTTCTAACGGATATGAAAAATAGTTTCTTGAATTAGAAGAATAAGTTGCGTTTATGGAAAATTTTGGGTTAGAAGATGCCAGCTTGGATTTTTCAATTAGATATGGTTTTTATTTTGATTTATGTATAACTTATCTATTGCCAATGAATTTGGATATAAGGACCAAAAAGAACCTACTCAAATGTGTTAAATTTGGTCTTATCAATAGTATTACTATTCTTCAAAATGAATTTGAACATTTTGTAGATTTCTTTATGGGATATAATGATAGAGTGTTACCACCTGATATAGAAGAGCTCTTCAATTATGTTCAAGGGAATTTTTCATGGGAAATATCAGAACGAATGTTAGGACCATTAGGCTATCATGTGAATCCTAGTTCTTATTATCTACCTTGGGTGGAATATTATCCTTTGGTCCATGATTGGTTCACAAAAGCAGTTATTCAGGACATGGAACCCTCCTTACTACCTGCTATTGTAGCTACTCGAACAGAAATGGATTTAGCATATATTGAAAAAATAGAAAATATAATTTATGCCTTCCAAAGAAGAGAAGATGACCTGGGCATAGTTTTCTAACCACTCCCCATTAACCTACTTCCACCAATAGATTTTGGAGTTGACTAGCACATGGGTTTTTTAGTGTTGTGATGTCGGCCATGTTATGATTTGACAACAGGATGTAACCCTGTCAGAAAAAGCAAGACCCCCATATCTGCTTTTGGGTGTAAAGTAGGTTGTCCTTGCTTACAGACATGACTGCTTAACGACTATCCACTTCTATAGTGGTTATACATGTAAGTTTTGTATGGTAAGATTTCTAGATTACTTTATAGTGTTTTGAGATCCGCTGACTATAAATAAAGGATTCTAGCCACATTGTATTCATTCAAAGTGAAATTCAGGAGCTATTAGCATCTTAGGCAGAGTCATAGGATCACAAGAGTATGCTCTTGTTCTACATGTAATGCGATTTGGACAATCAAAAATTGCGTAGAAAAGTCCCAGTGTAAAAATCCTTATCAGTTATTACAATTACCCCTCATTGTAAGCTATCTTTATATGTAATAAAATCTTGTAAGCTATCTTTATATGCCATAAAATCTTTCGCTTAAAATTGGTATCAGAGCCAAGGGTTTCTTTTATTTCTATATTGGCTTACATGAGTTTTATTTTCTAAACACTTTACTAGTAGTGTGCGTATTACTTGTGGAAGTCATAGTCATAAGTCCTGTGTGAAGGCCAGGAAGGCAGTGGTAAGGGCATCAGTAAGTTGACCAAAGTAGCAGGGAATATCATGATCGTAGACTAGTAAAATAATTTATCTCATTATGCCTCTTAAAAGATCATTGAATGCTAGCTCTGCTTTATTTGAAGTATTGCATAATTATTTTCAAGATGGGGATGATCACATTGTTGATGAAAAAAGAAAACTTTAAATTCCCTGATATAAAAATTTCTACACTATATCCTAAAAAAGGCCTTAAAGCAAAAATTTGTGACTCTATTTGTCAGTGTGAAATTAATTTATTGGTTTCTAGACAATTGATCTATCCAATTTACCTCCCATTTTTTCTTCCATTAGATGTTTCTCGCTAGAGAGAAAAGGGATATTTTCATGTAATCTCAACCCTAATTATAACCCTAATCAAACCTAGCCTTAACCCTAACCCTAACCCTTATTATAACCCTAACCCTAGTTTTGACCCTAATTCTCATTCTAGTTGTCACCCTTCTTTAAACTATAATGTGAGCTCTAATTATAATTCTACCCCTAATCCTAACCCTAATTGTATCTACAATTCCAACCCTAACCCATATTATAACCCTAATCATAACCCTAACCCTAACTCTACTTGTAATTATAATTGTAACTCTAACTCTACTTGTAATTGTAATTGTAACCCTAAATCTAGTCCTAACCCTAACCCTAATTGTAGCTCTAATGCTTAGCCTAATTTAAACCCTAATTCTAATTTCTAACCTTAACCTCAATTCTAACCCTAACCCTAACTTTAATTATTCATGAGTCATGCTACATGGTTTTCTTCTACATATTTTGTATGCATGTGTTATTCCCTTGTTGCATGCGAGTGCACCAATTATTTGGAAGTCTCCTAACTAGGAGGTGGGCTTGTATTCAAGCCCTAGAAGTTTTGTGTTTATAGGTGCTATGTTTAAAGCTATATGGAGACTTGTCTATATTGTGCCATTATTTTTATAATTTTTTTCTTTTAAGGTTAATCAAACTTGCATTTTATCTAAGTTGTAACTCAATGCAAATCATGGCGTTTGAATCTATTCAATCATTTTATGGCTAAGATTATTGTATTTGTAAATTTCATTATGTTCGATTTGGATGATGCATGTAGCATTCTCTTCAAGAGGAATTGTTTTTGTTATTAAAAGTTGTGAGTATATAAAAGTTAGAGAAATATGGGTATGCCTTTGCACTCATCTACTCTATTGGTTAATTTTAAATATGTGTGTATGGCTATAAATATTTTTTTTACTATTATCAAGTTAATTAAAATGGGTATGCCTTTGTAGTCATCTACTCTATTGGTTAATTTTAAATATGTGTGTATGGCTATAAATATTTTTGTTAATATTATCAAGTCAATGAAAAAGCATAATTAATCGTGAATATATATAGCTATCTATGTATATTTTATAAATTTATACATATGAAAATTATATATATAATAAATTCTTGAATGAATAAAATAAAACAAAGAAAAAATTAATTAAGGGCTTTGTGTTGAGAGGGCACCACCCCAAGATGGGGGTTGTGGGGCTCCCCAATATATAGTTAGTCTCTTCTTCTCTATCCTACATAGAAATCTAAATTAGTTTTCAAAATTATATATATAAGTTCTTTTGTTCTTTCATTTTCACCTACAAATTACTTATAACTTTATCTACCATTTTTTTTTTTGAAAAACTAAATGTATTTTATTTTATTACACAAAACAATATTTGTCAAATCATTGTAACCCTTGTTTTGTTGTAATAAATTAAGATTACTATGTCAAAGATGAGACATTAAATTTCCATTTTATTTGATCCATCTGAATGAAAAGCAGATTTCTGAACTAATTGAAAATTTCAACTCCACCTTACACAGAATAGAAAACATAACTATCAAACCAAGAACACAAAACCCATTGAAATCCATCTAATATTTGTTTAGCTTTTTCCATGGTACTGCACCAAGGGAGATTTTTTGGCATCCTCCTCAGTGAGGCTAAGAGAAAGCTTGGTAACGAGGCTGAATGTAATGCTGAAACTAATGAGGAAAGGCCAATTCCCATTGAATTCTCTCTTTAGAAACATCTTCTACAGCTTGTTCCACTCCATTGAGATCTTCCCTACTCACACCTCCTCCCTCCTCTTCTTCCCTGCAAACCCTAACCCTACCAATTGTGAAGCTCCTTTTATTTGCCATATTAAACTTGCATTACAAACACTATACAAATAGTTTTTGAAACTTATGTAACCAATAAGGGAAATAAAAAAATTATTAGAAACAAGATATTAAAAAGTTTCCATTTAAATTGATTTTGCGCGATTAACTTATTTTATAGCCAAGCCAGATCAAATACATAAACATTCAAACATTCCAATTCGGGCAAGCAAAGACAGAGAGAGAGGCATTGAGCTTGTTCACCATGTTCTGCAACACCTAAACACAAACGTATAGGGCTCCGTCGGTGCTTCCCTTAAATTTTTGGCTCAAATGAGCCGTCCCCTTGGCATCATCAAGGCTTACCAACACTAACATTCTTTCCAGTTCCAGCATGTTTTCCCCTGCCACTGCCAGATATGATGATAGGGATGAATTATATGCCTTGAAATTTAGTTCTAAAAAAGAGAAGGGTTTTCTTTTTATGCATTTATGGGTTAAAGATTAGTATGTCAACAAGAAAGATTGTAGTAAATGAAAAAAGAAAATATTTTATTTTTTTTCTGACTACATTTTTTTAACAAAAATTAACCTGGAATATTTTATACAGGTTCCCTCAATTTTTTGTGTTTAAAGAACTCATGAAATACCTTTATAAATAAATTCTCAGAGTTAGTCTGTGGCCTTGGATTGATAAGAAGGGGATTCTTTTGTTTATGTTCACTGTGTAAACAATTATCTCTATGGAAACAGAAACAAAGAGGCAAGCTTACTTTTTTTTGTCATGGGCTACAACCTAAATACAAAAATAGGAAAACATTATTAGTTTTAAAAAGGAGGAAAGCCATAAAAAGAATAGATGAAGCCATACAATAGAGACCTGTAATGAAATAGAAAACAAAAGCACTAGAGTCTACGACCTTGGATCGATTGGTTTATGTTCATGCTCTCCTTCAGCTCACCTCACATATTGCAGCACCAAAATAACCAATCCACAACACAATGCGAAAGGAAATAAATGAAACTTAGATTGTAATATGCAATAAATGAAAATTTGAAAGTAACAGCCAAGAGAAATATTAGTTTTTTTTGGGTTTGTGGAATTACAAAATGGGCCATGGTTCAAACCATGAAGATTCTAAGATTATTTTTTGATTTTTATTTAATTTTTCATTTGCAATTTAGGTTTTCTTTTATTTTTTTGTTTATATTTAAAACCAAAAAATGAGTGCTCTCATCTGTACCCCTGCTGTGACTGTAGTTCACCTCTTGGAGAAAATATATTTTCATTCAAATTAGGGAAACAAAGTCTTCACATGCAAATTGAATTAACTGAAAGCATTATTGGAAAATAAATGGAAATAATAATAATACATTTTATTTTATTTAACACACAAAAAAGCCAAAAAATTAACAATAAGAAATGAATCCAAATAAAAAAAATAGTTGTGGCCCTGAAACCCCTATCACCCCTAGCAGGCGTGGCCTCCTGGCAGGCACAGAACAAATGCATTGAACATCCTATTCATCAGTGCATTCCTATCTGTTTCCATGGCCACTGCCCTACAAAAGAAAAATTTCTAGCAAGAAAACAAAAAAGAAAATAAAATGAGATTAGAATAATTTTAAAAGAAGAGGATATTTTAAATTATATTAGGTTACTATTTTATAAATTGTAATCTTGTGGAAGGATATAGCCCATCTCACTTTTTTTCTAAAGATACGGATAAACAAAAAGATGACCATCTACTTCTCTCCACACTTTGCAGCTTCAAATTGCCTGGATGAAAAGATAAATGTTATAATTTTAAGAATATATTTGTTAACAATTGGGTTAGCCTTGCAGTTAGAAAATAGGGGGAACAAATGACTCTGGGAATCTTTGATAGAAATGAGAAGACTTCTATGCTGGTAGATCTTGGAGATTCTGTGTTTGAGTATGCGAACCTCACTTCTTTAAAACTGACATTCTTCATTCTTCACAAAATACCCACTAATTTTAGGGATTTCCAATCTCTCAACACATGTTTTTATATCATGTTGTAGCACTAAACATTCTTCCCAAAATACCCAGTAATTTTAGGCATTTCCAATCTTTGAACACATGTTTTAATATCATGTTGTAGCATTGAACATTCTTCCCAAAATACCCACTAATTTTAGGATTTCCAGTCTCTAAACACATATTTTTTATATCATGTTGCAGCACTGAATGATGCCAAATTCCAATGGATTATGGAGTTGTGCCCAAATCTTCAGCAATTGGGGCTTCATTGTTGTTTTGGGTTGAGAAATTTGAAGCTTCAAACCTACACAACAAACTAGCATATATGTTTTATCTCAAACAAATGTAATTAGTTAGTCTAATAGCTAAATTACGACTTATAAAATTAAAATTAGAAGAATCAAAATTATGACTTATATTTCTGTACTATTAATCATAATTCATTTATTTCTTTTAGCAAGTATCATTTAATTTATATTTTAAGTAATTGCTTTAAAGTTGATACCAAATTTGAATTTAATTAATTAATTAATTTTATTGATGATTTTTGGTAAGTTACCTTGTAAATTAGTAATTAAATAATAATCATAGTGCTTTATTTTATGGATTTGATTAAATCTTTTTCTTTTGTTTAATTTTATTTTAATTGGTAAATTAAATTAGTAGAATTGGTTTTTTAAAAACTAATCATTTAGTTATTTGATTAAATAGTATCACCTATTTATTGAATTTTGCAAAAGTTGTCCAATAAGTAAAGTTAGTAGTTAGGCACAAAGTAAAAGAAGACTTAGTTATTAATGTTAAATGGTTAATTGTGATGACAACTTAGAGGGTTTTAGTCCTGATAATTAAATTATTTTAACTTTTCTAAGTAACTTGGGAAGAAATCCTCTTTACAACAAACTTACGTAAGCCTTAACTATTTTAATCTATTTTAATCTTCTTAAGTTGCCAAAAAAAAAAAGAGGTGGACATTACAATCCTAACCATAATTTCTTAAGTATACTTGTAATGCCCCACCAAGGAACCCAGAGGATAACACAACTAAACTTACAAAAAGGACAAATATTTTTTTTAAATAAAAGAAATAACAGCAATCATATATTTATTCATAACATTTAAATTAAGATTTCTTCTCTAGGGTTCCACGACTGCATTACTAACGAACTAAATAAGATCTAACCAAAATTATGAATTAACTAACAAGCATAGTTCATTCTAAGTCTAATTCCATCAAATGAATAAACACATACAATTCCATATTATATCATCAAATAAGTAATCATCAAGATCCTGCATATAGGATTACAAGTACATATACAATTTTCTTTACAAGAGAGTACACCATAACATTGTTTACAATATCCCTTTCCTAATTACATTAGAGTACATACATCAAGATAATAGCACATGATTCAATTGATAGACAAGACTGCAACATGAACATATGTATATGTCTCTTCAAGCTAGAGAAAGATCTAAAATCTGTGACACAAGGTACATCCTCATCACACACGAACAATAGCAAGGGAAACTGATGGAGATAAAAATAGAACCACCCAACCATGTGGAACCCTAAGGTCCACCTCCCGTGCTAGGAGATAACAATAAGGTCCCACTAAGAAAACAATCAAGAAAGACAATAGACTAATAGGTGCAAGGACTACACAAGACATCAATACAACACGGGTCAAGAAGAACATCACAACTAAATCAAAAAATACTTCCAAAGGCAATCACACAATGAAAGGGAAAAACACACATTAGGGAGTGTTAGGCTACAGTAGGGAACAATGTCTGTAATGCCCCGCCATGAATACCTCAGAGAACATCACATTTATGCTATATGCAACAGGATAATTTTTTTTTTATATAAAGATAGAAATAACAAAGTAATATTAACACATCATTTAAACTAATGACTTGTCCTCTAAGATAACATGGTTGCATTACTTGACAAAACAATCAACATAATCTAACACACATCATGAATTAACATCAGTAAATCATTGTAAACCTAATGAACTAAATCATTAAACATTTACATTTGCATAACATCATATAAGTATTCATCAGGATCTAGTACATAATTACAATTTATCCCAACATATGAATACAACATTACATCATTACATTATCATCGTCTGAATACATATGAATACATACATAATGAATCATCTGCTACACAGGCCAGTACATGAGCATAATAACTGTCTCCATAAATAGGTACATGATATGAATCTACTACAGGAGTTACAACCTTCTTGCACACGTCCAAAGGCAAGGAAAAACTAATGGAGATAAAGCACATCCACTTGACCATGCGGAACCGTGAGGTCCACCCCCGTGCTAGGAGATAACATAAGGTCCCAAAACATCATACAGTCAGGTAGACATTTGCCTAACAGGAACAAGGACTCAACATGACTCCATTACAACACATGACAATATCACAAGTAACTCAACACCACTTCCAGAGGCAACACACAACGAATGGGGAGAATACAACTAGGAATTGCTAGGCTACAGTAGGGAGAGTGTCATCGCACAGTCCTAACATGGGTTATCCTGACAGCCTCTCACCAAGTGCCAGCCCCCATCTATGGTTATCCTGACAACCTCTCACTAGGCGTCGGCCCCATAGGGTGACTCATGCGGAATCAACCTTCCTTTCGTGAGGACAAGGAAGTTGATCTTGCCAACCAGGCCTTCTCTACCCATCCTTAGCCTAAACGAGCACTACAAGCATGGGAGAGGAAATCCTATTATCTTGTTAATGTGTAATTTACCCTTTTCCCCCTAGTTCATTTTTAGGTTTTCACTTAATTAACAACTTTCAATGGGTTATCCTGATAGCCACTTTGGGCATCGGCCCTGCATTGAAAGCCACTCCCCTACCTGCATCTAGAAACCCTAACCATCAAGCAAGACAATTACTATCTTAATGATAAGTAAACATAAATAATGCAAGGCATTTACCTTCTTGCATACAAAACATAAACACAATGACTAACCTTTACATCATTGTCCCAAAACTTTTAGTCATCAATTGCAATAACCATAACAACACATATCTAGAGCAAGGTATGGGTCATCTTGCTCTTCAAATATTGACCATGAACAAAATAGTTTCTCAATACGAATACCAAGATCTCCCCATTATAATACTACACACAAACTCGACGTCAACACTTCCTTGAAGGAGATTTAAACCCATCATAATATATTCACAACACAGTATGTACATCATCTCACATTACTGTTTAACAAGATCCACATAAATAGACAAGAGACATCATGTTCTTACAACATCTTCATTTCAAGACACCTATGAATAGAACACATGACATAAAAACATATTATCTTATGCCTCTGGAACCTAAACTTGACAATTTACACATAGACCAACTCACACGGAAATTCTGCTTACAATAAGCGATTTCAACTAATTAACTCATTGACAACATAAATTTTTCTTACAAGAGCAATTCAATCTCTTAGTTATCCTGTTACCTATAAGTTTTACTTATAAGGCTAAATTTTTAAGTACATTATTGTTTAACCTAATTCCAAGCTTTAAATCCAATTTCAACTTAATAAAATCATTATGACAAGATCTTTACCATTTCAATCAAACTAGATTAAATTTCATCTACCCTAATTATTTTGTCATATCCATTTACATTTAATCGTATTAACAACTAAATTCAAGTAATATCTCCACAAGAATTCATAAATCCTCGATCTAGTTTAATAAATATTAATTCTATCTATTATATTAAATCAATCATCTTAATCCAATAATCTTTAGCAAACTAATTACATGCTCTTACTCAAGGCAAAACACCCTTAACAAGAATCACAATACTAGTAAAAAAAAAAACTTTATCATTTTCTTCCTACCCATTATATAAAATTTCTATATGTTACACCTTTCCAAATAAACTTAATTAATAATTTTCTAACTAATTACTTCCATAATGTGGCTAATGATAACCAAATATTAAAGATCATTTCTAGTCCAATATGATAGTTGATAGCAAGTCATTCTATAAACCAACTTACAAAAGTAATATTTTAGATTTTAAATCATTACAAATTAAACTTGTAAGAGCTAGCAAGAACTCTTTTTCACCAAGAATCTTTACTCAAAATTTTCTTAAGTAATTTCAATGCCTTGATAACTCTA
Organism: Cunninghamia lanceolata; assembly: GCA_027924645.1. Taxonomy (NCBI): domain Eukaryota; kingdom Viridiplantae; phylum Streptophyta; class Pinopsida; order Cupressales; family Cupressaceae; genus Cunninghamia; species Cunninghamia lanceolata. Next base: position 5,081,224 of record BSBN01000859.1, on the reverse strand, counting down.
TGCAACAATTTTAAGCTTTCTAATTTAATCTACCACCATTTTCTAATTCAACATTCTAATAAACATCTAAGTATATTAATTTTAAGAAGTTATTCATTTCTAAACAAGTTAAATTCCTATTCTTACTATTAAACAATTATATATATATATATATATATATTATTCTTTCTATAAGTACATAAGATATATTTCTACTTACTATTCCTAAGGATCACAAAACAGCAATTACTTTCTAATCTCAAATGCATTCTTATTAACATACTTCCACAAATATAATATGCTCTTAAAAGATCTTTATTGCTAATTTAAAACACAGGAAAAGTAATAATGGAAGAGTAGAGTAATTCTAATGCCATTATGTGCAAATAATATCTTAATAGTAAATAAGATCCATTGGCTATATTGGCTGGTATTAGCATATAAATATTATAAAGGTTTTAATATCCAAACATGGCTGCTACAGCAGCTACATTAAAGACTTCATGCCATTATATTGCAGTTTAAACATATAAAAAAAACATGGCTAAAATAGAATGTCTAACAATAAGATTCGAATGCCATTATAATGCTGTTCAAGACCACATAGAACACCACATATAAACAGTAGGTTATACACTAATAAATATAGTCAAATTAATCATAAACTTATGTGCAAACATAGGCCATTTTACCAAATTTTCTGGTGTAACTGTAAACTGGAATACCCAGGCAGAGTTAATTGCTTGGAGTAACTATTATACTAAATTCGAATTGTTTCTGTTGATTTACAAATATTAATTTCTGTGTATGCTGCTATACTATGAAAAATTAGAAATATTATTCAGATTGCAAACTATTTATCTTGAATTCAAATATTATTACTGTTATTTGATGAGGAACAAGTAGCCTTCCTGTAGGAGTGAGATTGGCTGGAAGACACAAATTTGGCTATATACTTGCATGCTATGGGAGCTTAATAAATTTCTGATTCTAATACAGTTGAGCATCATGTAAATTATCTATCTTAACAATTTAGATATGTGAACATAGTAGATTCTATTTCAATTTCATAAGATGAACTACATATCTAATTATCTTCCCTTAATGATTTTGGTATGCTTAGAACTATATATTATTTTCTGCAAAAGTTTTAGGTACGTCATCAATCAAAGATTCGCCCTTCTATATAACATCTTCCCAATTTAAGATAAAGGTATTCACTGAATTTATCAAATCTTTGATGTTGCTTAGTTTAGCAGCTCTAGTGTTGGCGGTCCCCTTGGCTGAGTTCGTCATTGTCATTGTGTAATAAACAAAAAATAGCTACTCTTAATTTGTATACAAACCTCATAGAAATACATAAGAAAATTGATATGAAAGTGGGCCTAAGCATTTATACCTGAGCGACAGTGTTTAAAGAGTTATTATAAATTGATACAATGTCATCCACTGCCCATCTCAATTAAAATTTCAGAGCAGTGAGTAAAGAGCGGTATTTGAAAAAGAAACTACATATTCTGTTATGCACAAAATGGAACTGTAGAAAAGGCTTTAGAAACATTTGAGCAAATGCAATTTGGAAGGTTTAAAGGCAGATCCCATGGCGTTAGCAAATCAAAAGGTGTGCATGGTTGACCTTCCTGCCCACGCTGCTATCAAGAGGATACCCTAAGCTTTATCATTTGGATACCCGTTAAATCTGTGCTGGTTGTTGTGATGTGTTTTCTTAGTGCCTGTTGATCACATAAAAATATAGGCTTAGGAGTATTTACAGCAACTCCGTTATATTTTTTATTTATTTTGAATGTAGAAGTGATAGGTGCATGAAGGTCAATGCCTGATTTGTTTGATCGATGCCTCAGAGAGACTATCTCTTGAAACACAATGATAGCATGATATAAACAAAGTAGATTTGTAATTTTTACCAGCCTACAGCTAGCCTGCTCTGACCCATGGCCAAAAAGGAAACCTTAACCATAGTAACGACATCCTACATAGCCTAAAGAATGGGGAAATTCATCAGGCGTTGTGACTTATGTAAGTACAAAATATTAAATTGATTTGCAAGGATGTTCTAACAAGATTTGAGAATTAATGAGGCTCACTCGGACGCACCCTAACATTTTAAGCTTTGTTGATTTTCTAGCGCGTAAGCAAACATGGATTGGATGGAAGCTAAGCATGGTATACCATCTTTCCTTCTTAATAAATCTATTTGTCACAGTACCTACTAACGATTTGTAATTCAATTATTGAAAGATAAGCTAATTCTGGCAGTACAGGTGATGCAGAGCGAATTTCTAATAAATTGTCTCGTCAGATTTGATATCATGGGATGCAATGCTTTCAGGGTATTTGTAGAATGATAGGACAGATATGGCATTCTTCCTGCTTAAGAGAGTGTCTGATCCAGATGTAGTATCCTGGAGTGTAATGATTGAAGGATATGAACAGAATGGGTAAAATGAGGAGGTTCTATCACTCTAATAGTATTAAAATTATGACAACATGATATTCTAGCTACGTAACAACAGTTTACACCAAATGGTAAATTTGAAACGATCTTTGTCAATGTAAATAATTACCTGGATAGGCATCCATGCAGAGCTGGATCACTAACAAACTGGAAGAGTAAAAATTCACATTCATAGACAAAATGAAAAAGAGTACAGAGATAAAAATTGATGAAACCTGGTTACCATGTTTATCTGGCTGAGATTTGAAGCTGGATTCAAATGCCGCAGCTACCAAAAAACCCCTGATCCCCCCTTTTGCTCCAACGATTCTCTCCCCTTTTAGAGAGTAATCTCTCCCTCTCTTTCAGAACCTTCTTCCACCATTTTAGGAGGTGAGCACATGATCCTATGCCAACTAATAACAACTATTTATTAAATTTATCCCTCTACAACTCAGGATTTAATTTACAACTAAACATTATAATATTTTATTTTATTTATTTTAATATTTTACTATAGATATATTTTATTGTATATATTATAATTATTTATACCTTATTTTTATAACCTTTGAACCATAATACATATTAATTTATGCATTTTATTTTCATATTTTAATTTTATCAATATCCAAGCCAATTAAGTTGTTTATAACTAATAAACCACTCATTATTCCACCTTTAATGCCATTTATTTAACTTATTATTTGGCTTACAATTAAATTTATTTTATTGTGGCAATAAACCCAAACATAACTCCAACACTACTAATTTAGTTAACCCCAAACTAACAAATAGTACTTGACTAGTAGGCACGATCAGAGACAAGACAACAACAACAGAAACAAACAGTCCAACTGACAACAACAACTAGACGCAAAATTGAAGACTCATCCTCTTCAAGGATGATGACAACTAGGGAACCTTATGCTATCTCCCTCCAACAATTCCATTGGTTTAAGGCATGCTCAGACCTGTTAATTCAGGTGGAGTCGATGCCTGATACCTGCATCCTGCAGGAAACAACATGATCAAGTATGCGTGTAAGCCGGCAGTAGATGAAAAGGAATCACAACATCGCAGGGCACTCGCAAGCAAGTGATGCGACATCATCCCTTCCACATCATATCAATCTAGATTAGACCAACACATAATCATAACCAAATCAAATCTACCTCATTATTTGAATAGAACCATACACTGATCATACAGGTGCATGAAATCATAAGTGTCAGAAGTACTATCATAACAAGTAAATCTAGTAGAATCAGTCACATGACATTAATTCTAACATATGATAATTGTAGTAAGATCAACATCTTAATCATTTGAATGCAAAGCAATGTTAGAGCATATGCATTACCAATGTCGCAATAGAGATTATCAATAAAACACACTAACTGTCATATGAAACCACATATGGATGAAACATCTATCCTATAATGTATAACATCAATTGTTTACCTTACCTTAAATACTCCTATTATTTTACCTTCATCTTCATGCTCCTTGGTTAGACTACCTGCACATTCAAGGTGAAAACGAAGGGGCATTACAATGTCATCATATGGTCCTAACATGGGTTATCTTGGAAGTCTCTCACCGAATGCCAGCCCCCATCCATGGGTTATTCTAACAGTCTAGACACCAGCCCCCATCTATGGTTATCCTAGCAGTCTCTCACTAGACGTCGGCCCCATAGGGTGACACATGCGGAACCAACATTGCTTTTGTGAGGACAAGGTAGTTGATCTTGCCAACCACGACCTTCTAATCCCATCCTTAGCTTTAATGAGCACTACAGGCATGGGTGAGGCATCAAGTTATCTTAGTTAGTGTGAAAACTACCCAACCCTATACATTTATTATTAAGTTATCACTGGATTAAAAACTTCCAATGGATTATTCTGGTAGCCAATTTGGGCACCAGACCCACATTGAAAGCCACTCCCCTACTTGCATCTAGAAGACCCTATCCATCAAGAAAGACAATTACCATCACAATGAATAGTAACATATACAATGCAAGGCATTTACCTTCTTGCATACAAATCATAATCACAGGGACCAATTCTTGTCCCAAAACATAAACCAAGCATGAACTACCACATTCTCATCATGATGCATTTACCACATAGAATACACATCATTTCACATCACAAAGAGCAAGACATTATCCATCTTGCATAGTCATCATAACCACATGAATAGGTACACTAAGCAAGGCATTATCCATCTTGCACATGTATCATACTAACAAGAATAGGAGACAATATTTCAAGAATGCATTTCATTAAACTCACATGATGCACACATAGTCAACCCACACACAATCACACTCTCCTAGGCCTCTCTAAACAACTTCCCCAAATGACACAACACTTGACACCATTAAAACACAATGGTTTCACATCACATTCACTCTCAAAGCACATCGTAAACTAATACCCTTCAACAATATTTTTAAGGAATGTAACATTAATCCAAGCATGATCAATCATCTAACAATTATAAAGTGAATCTTCCTCAACAATACAGAACTGTCATATTCCAACCACTAGTAGTAGTTACTTATATGATCATAAGATATAAGAGTCCACGAGTAACAATATTTTAACTAATAGTTCCCAAGACTTATTTTAGTTTCATTTAATTAAAATGATTGCGAACAACATGCAAATAACCCTAAGGCATACAAATTAAACACAACAATTATTTAAATATGATCCTTATCACATTGAGGGAGTATCATCACAATTAAAATCATACAATAGAGTATTAATTCTATACCGATGGCTACAAATTCCACTTTTACACTGATGTAGATTTCATTAAATAATCAACACAATTTTGTAAATACTATTAAATACAACTGTATGAGCAAGACTAAAAGCCTATAATATTAGAATGCTATAAATCTCTTACACTAGTTAGAATCACAAGGTACAAAACCTGAAGCTATAATAAAAGAACCTTGTTATAAGGTTATCTTGAGAGGAAAGGAATACAGGACAACAAAACATTCCTATAGATCTAACGTTTTCATCAAAATTATCTCACTTTTAACCACATGCATATGATAGGATCATAACACATTTAGAGGATGGTCCAAACCAAGTAGAAGTATCATGGCTAAAGAAACTCAAGTGTGAACGCTAAGAGGGTACAAGTAAAAGAACAATCTTTTTCTAGGTTTTACCAAATCCTGTTCAAGACACGAATAGGAAGAGAGAAGCTCAGGTTGCTATAGAAAAACTTAAGTGTCAACTTGATCAATCTTCTATAAAACACTACTACATTGGTCCTATGAATACCAAAATGATCATACCTAATACATAGTTCTACTAGAGGTGTCTACACCTTATAATGATAACCAAGCTTGTTAAAATCCCTTACCCAACAATAGTATTAATGGAATAAACCAATACAAAGTATTCTAACCTACTAACAAGCCAAGTCTAGGAATAGGAAGGGTTGATTGAGTTCAAGACATGAATATGCTACAAACATTTTCTCAACAACAAGGTTAATAAGAACATGACATTTTTTAAGCACACGTTATAAACATGCTCTATACAACTAATGAGCCACAACATCCATAAAGGACTTTATTATCACATGAAAATTCACTTACAACATCACATACACATGAAATCAAGACAAACTAATCTATGCCTCTGGAAAACTAAACCTTGACAACATGACCCTATTACAACCACTGATACAACTTAAACAAGTTCCATTTACCTTATACAATTCCACTCGTAATCAACTAATTTATAAAACAAACTTATAAATCAGATCTTAAATACATTTTTTACAAACGTAATTCCAAACCTATTTATCATATTTCTACTAATAAATCATAATAAAATCAATATCAATTTAAATTAAATTTATACAATCACTCTATCCAAATTGAATTCTTCTACTTCTATTCTATATAGATTTAATAGCCTTCTTATAAGCTAACAAACAACCAAAATAAGTAAAGTTATTTATAATAGAAAGCATATTCACCTACATTAGCATAGATAAGAAGATATATTTTTTGGAACTGCTCAAGTAATGTTTTTTTGAAAAACACCTCAAAGGAATGACATCTCATGGATATCAACAATTGCAAGATCAACACAAAATGAATTTGTTGAGAAGGCTTTAGAGCTACCAACAATGCAAATTGATTAGTAAAATGCCTCAAAGAGAGTCATATGATACAAAACAATAATCGTAGGATATGCACAAAATAAATTTGTTGAAAAATTTCAGAGAAACCCAGTTCTAAAATATATAGTTATTGGTGATAGAACTAACTATTTTAATAGAGATGAAATGGGTGAGAGGTAGACAGTCACAAAATATTCATATCTCCAAAATGACAAACTAGGTATGGTTGATTTTCAGATATGATTGAGAAAGCTAGGTCTTTCACCATATAAAAAAATTCTAGAGGAACCCAGTTTGTAGCACTAAATTTATGGCTAATGCAACAAACTTCTAAAATAGAGATGAAATGGGTGAGTGTTAGATAGTCACAAAATATTCATATCTCAAAAATTAAACACTAGGTATGGCTAATTTTTGGATATGATTTAGAAAACTAGGTCATGCACCATATAGAAAAATTCTAGAGGAACCTAGTTCCTAAAAATAAAGTTATGGCTGACGTAATAGACTAGGTTCAGAAAATGTAGAAGAGAATTCACAAAATATTTCACTAAATCTAATGCAACAATAAATCAGTTTCATATCTCAGTCCATACCTAGAATATTGCTTCAATCACATCTTCACGAATTTCCCAGCTCGCATCCATTTTTCCCCAGGTCTTTTCTTCTAGAAGCTATGGTTTATGCTGCCAAAAGAAAATAATAACTTCCTGAGAGAGATCCCCAAAACATAAAATATATTCTCCATTTGAAATGCACGCTCCCCCCAAATTATGTCTTCAGATTTCAAAATAAAGTTGAGCATGCATAACCACCCCCATAATTTCTTGTAGAAGATTTTCCTTTTTTTAAAAGATAATGCACCTGGTAAACTTTTTAATGTGACCGGCAATGCTGACATGACACGCTCTCTGGCTCCACACTAATGTTTTTCCTGGAGCGATGAATCGGTGAGGCCACAACACGAGGGACATCAACCCTAAGAAGGAACACTTCAAACCCGTGAGCTCGTTGGCCCAGTGGGGGTTTGAACTTTGGTGGTGTAACATCCTGCCATGAACACCTTAGAGAACAACATATCTATGCTATGCAAAGTAAGATAATCTTTTTTTTTTTAATGAAGAAGATAACAAAGTAATGTTTCACAAATCATTACGCATAATTAAACTATCAGATTGTTAATCTAAGATTTCATGGTTGCATTACTTAACATATCAATTAACATTATCTAACATGCATCATTAACTAACATCAGTAGATCATTCTAAATCTATTGCATTAATGAATACACATATACATCTCCATTTCATGACATCAATTAGATAATCAACTTGATCAAGGTTACATGTACATATACAAACATCTATACATATGAGTACATCATTATGTAGTTTACATTATCACCATCCTGATTACATCTGAATACATACAATATGATATGACTGATACACAAGGCTAGTACATGAATATAAATCACTGCCTTCATAACTGGTACAAGATCTGATGCCTGATACACAAGATATATCCTCCTCGCACATGAATACCGGCAAGGGAAAAACCAATGGATAAAAGCTCTTCCACTAGACCATGTGGAACCCTAAGGTCCACCCCCCGAGGTAGGAGTTAACATAAGGTCCCACTACAACAATAGCCAGGTAGATAGAAGACTATAAGAACAAAGACAACACATGACTCCAACAACACAAGTTAGCATCACAAATAACTCAACATCACTTCTAGAGGCAAACACATAACGAATGGGGAGGGCACAACTAGGGAATGCTAGACTATAGTAGGGGGAGTGTCATCGCATGGTCCTAAAATGGGTTACCCTGGCAGTCTCTCACTAGACACCGGCCCCCATCTATGGTTACCCTGGCAGTCTTTCTCTAGACACCGGCCCCATAGGGTGACACATGCAGAATCAACTTTCCTTTCATGAGGACAAGGAAGTTGATTTTGCCAACCAGGCCTTCTCATCTCATTGTTAGTCTAAACTAGCACTACAGACATGAGTGAAGAATCTAATTATCTTGTTTAGTGTGAAATCTACCCTTTTCCCCTAATTCATTTTAGGTGATCACATGTTTACCAACTTTCAATGGGTTACCCTAACAGCCACTTGGGTGCTGGCCCCGCATTGAAAGCCACTCCCCTACCTGCACCTAGAAACCCTATCCATCAAACATAACAACTATCATCATGACAACAAATATACATAATAATGCAGGACATTAACCATCTTGCAACCAATTTAATCACAAGGACAATTTTTATGAAGTATTGCCCATAGCTTCCATGTGAAGCAAACTATACACAATATTCTCTTGCATTTACCGATATCTCCCCATTCACAATATCTAACTCAAAACTCATTACAAGATAAATACAATTAAATGGACAACAATTCATCCCCAATGGAGTTATTACCTTCTCATGATACATTCACAACTCAGATCATGCTTTATTCACATTATCACTTACCCAACTCTCATACATAATAAAAGGCAACATACTTTTATAACTTCATTATCTCGAAACACTTATCAATACAATGGATGAAGTCAAGACATAACTATCCTATGCCTCTAGAACTAACCACTCAGGTAGATGTAATAACATAGGGACCATGATGACATATCTAATTCACTTTCCACAAGTCAAGTTTCATAACCTTATTATGTAAGCAAATTGTACTCGACAAGAAGTCATCTTATAAATAATTTATGTTTATTTTAAACACTAATTGACTATATCAGATTACAATTAATAATGTCATTTAAATAAATTAACATTATCAAATTCAAACATAACTTGCAATTCATTTTTTTAAAGTTAGAATAAATCAACAAATTACATTTAAATAACTAAATAAGATTATTCGCTAAATATATATTTAGTTAGTTACATTGTAAAAGATATAAACACAATATAAATATACTTCTTATTATTATAAAAGAATATTTAATTTCTGAGGCATAAACTTTGTTATCCAGTTTGAGGCCTCCTTAATATTGTCTTAGATTTAAATAAAATAAGAGGATATAGATATAATTATATATCAAAATGTATAGTTATAAAACTATAATACCTATAATGTAAATTGGGTAAATATCTACTTCTAATTTAAATCCCAACCCTAATATTAATAATAACAACATTCTATATTTAATTTGCAAAGAAAACTATTATTATTATAAAATGGAACACATAATTAACTCTCACATAATAGAAACCCTAAGTAATATTATTTAAGCCATTGAGTTTATATATACGAAACCCTAAAATCTCTTAATAACATATTTAACTTAAAAGTAAAAAGAAACAACTCTAATTACTCTACATTAACATCATTCTTTCTATGGTCAAATAGCCAATAACAATTTACAATAAAAGTGCTAATGCTTACTTTAAGAAAATAACCCTAATTTCTCAACTTAACTTAATGATTTTTCCATAAAAATATTATGGATTTCTAAATATTTTAGGCATTAACTCAACTACTATGGTTCTAATAATAATAATAATAATAATAATAATAATAATAATACATTAAACCTTAAATCTTAAATCTTTGGTTAATAAAAATATTTTCCACCCACTTAAAATTTTACTATTACTTTCAATAATGTTTAAGTAATTATATTACCTAACAATTCTAATTAAACTATTGTAATTAATATTTCTTTATTAATTCAAATAACTTAATTAAAATATTAAATCTATATCTAGTTATTTTTTTTTATTATTGATAATCCATAATAATAAAAATATTAAATACAAAGACTGTGGATCATTGGATAGTAAATATTTTCATCCAAAGAGAAAGACACGATCATTGAAAATAAATCTAGTTTATTATTCTATATATATATATATATATATATATATATATATATATATATATATATATATATATATATATATATATATATATATATCATGACAGTTATCTATTCAATTAGGCCTTTAAAATTATTATAACCTATTTCAACGTAAGTGATTTATATAAAACCTAATATACATAACATTAGTTTGATCAAAATGTTTTAAAATTTCAGTTGTATTTTACAGCTAAGATTTCTAACTAAAGCTATAAAATTGTTAGTAATATTAATTTACTAACAAACCTAAATTATGCACATTTATATAAGCTATTCTTTTGAGAATTAAAAAAATAGCCACAGCAATATACTTTACACTCATTTCTTACTACAAAATAATAATAATAATTACTTCTACCCATAATTAAGGGATGTATTGTAAACAGAAAAGCCTCTGGGGGTCATAATTTACAAAGACACTTTAATTTATATTGATTAAATTTTAGTTTTTAATGTCCACTAAGTCCAAAAATATAATTTCTTTTCTTAAGGCATTAATGTGCTTTAACTAATTCTAAAATAATACACGCAACTGCAAGAATGGGACGCACTTCTCATAACAGCCATGTGATTCATGAAAATATAGATTATGATAGATGCAAGGCAGAAAATGATAATTAGCAAGTGAATGAATGATCATGTTGAACAAAATATAAGGAAGGCATCTTGGTATATTCACAATACAATTGTTTAAACTACTGCAATACCTTAGATAAAAGCAGTTCTTGAAAATTAATGGTAGTTGGAAACAAATAACGGATAAAGGCTACAAATGAGAGCAATTTTGACAATGTATACAGTAGGTTGGTTAAATGACTCTGTAGTGCAGTTAGAGATAGTGGTAATCATTTATATGATAGTTTGACATGTCACATGTCAATGGAATGTTTGATAAGCAATAAGGAGGATTCGCTGAATAGGATTAAATCAAAACTTAGCTCAAATTTCCAACTAACCAACCAGCCTCAATGAAACATTGGGTAGGTAATTAAAGGTGATTAAATTTATAAACCTTTCACTTACTAAAATAGGATCTTGAAAGATCATCTGGCAATCATGATAGGAATAACATTGTACTTCTCTACATTGTTAGGAAATTAATACACATGCTGTAGACTACATTTTCCCATGCCATGATTGGCAATCTTCAAATGACAAGAAGTGAGTTTAGTGTCTATTTGGTGATGGATTGAAACTATTTAGAATAGATGGTTGAATTACCTCTCATCGTGCCCTACATTCCAAGAAACAATAATTACCTCTATGTGATTGGTAATTGTGCAAAGAAGAATGGCACTACTTAGATCACAAATATTATTTTTAAAAGAACGATCATTTCTCTCTCTTCAGTTCTATTGCAAAATCCAATTCTATATAAACAAGTATATAAATGTTGTAAGGCATTGATTCTATTTAAATGACAGCTACTCAGTGGTGAAACGCCTATAAAATGTCATTCGATGGAATTCAAAGATTGCTAAATGCGTGCAATTGGATTTATTGAGAGGGATATAGGAACTTTCAAGCAAAATGATTTGTAGGTTTTATGATAGTTCCCACGGTCTCTATCAGGGTTAGCTGGTTTAAACATGTACAAGGTTTACCTTCCTATCTACATTGACACTGTAAATTTTGTCATTAAAATACTAGCTAAATCTGTGCTGGTTGTGACAATGTTTTTTCTTGGTGACTATAGATCACAGATGTATATATATGATGCACCGATCTGTTCTTTTCTCAAACATCAATGTAGACATGGGCAGGTATGGCGAGGTTCTTAAAAACTAAGAAATTGGAGAAAGATAGAGGATTTAAAACAAAAGTAATAAGCACAATTAAAACCTAGATCTAACACCTTTGTAGCTTCTTCCAGCCTGCGCTAAAATTGGGTGCATTGGGACAAGTTATGGCATTGTCAGAGCATAGTGAAATTATTGCTTCATGACAAGTATTCTTCAAATTCTCTTCAATGATTCTGACTAGAAGCAAGCATCCTACCATGGTTTTAGATGAATGAATGTAGATCTTTACATAAAGACCCTTAGTTGGACCGATTGAATGGCATTAAAAGCAATCAAGAAAATGCAATTGATAGGTTAAAATTAAGATAAATTGGCCAAAGAACAAATTTCAACCACATTTGTAACCCTAATTTCTGCATGACTAAAAAGATCATAGGGTAGATAATATAAAAAGATCTATGGTTTCACTGAACCCTCAACCTAAATTATTGACATGAAAAGAAATTAAATTAAAGCATATTCACAACATTTGTTTGAAGAGATCAAAGATTAAGTGTAGAAGATGATGGAACCTAGAATTCTAGTTTATGTGACTGGCTAACAGATTGATGCTACTCTCATATCCTACCCTACAGCTCCAACCTCTCTAATCTCATTTTTTTCTCTCGCTTCCCGATCCAAGCCTGCAACTACAACCTCCTCCCATCTCCCATTCGCCCCAAAATTTTTTAGCCACCTAATTAATCCTCTTCAATCCTTCCATAACTGCCTCCTCCAAAACTGATTCCCATCCATTCTCCCCCTTCCTCTTTAGAAAGAGATCCCTAACTTCTCTAGAACCTTCTTTCTCCACCTTTTTAGGAACCGGACACATGATCCAAAGAGACAACCCTAATTTTAATCCTTAAGATATTATCTTTATTACTATAAATTTATTTTATCAAAATTTATAATTGTTTATTCATCTTTATTTATGTATTTTGTTTTCTTTTTAATTTTATTCGTTACAACTTGTAATTTATTATTTCATTTAATCATTTATCAAATTTATTTATTTATTTACTATTTTCATGTTAATTTTACCACTTATCAAACAATTAAATCGTTTATAACTAATAAACAACACATAATTTCCCTTGCAATTGTTTATTTAACTTTAGCTTAAATTTGACCTTATTTTAATGAAGTACTAACCAGGCTTAAATCAACACTTTAAATTGGATAAACCCAACTTACTGGATGATACTTGACCCCATGTAAAGACACAAGACATGACGACAACTTAACGACAAACAGTCCAACTGACGGTGATGACAGGATACAATACTGAGAACTCATCCTCTTTGAGGATGTTGACTGAGTAGGAAACCTTATGCTAACTCCAATCAACAACTCCATTGGCTAGGGCATGCTCAGACCTGGTAGTTTAGGTGGAGTCGATGCCCGATACCTGCATCCTACAACAAACAACAAGGTTGTACATATATATATATAAACATGCAATCATATACACAGTGAATGGAAGTCGTAGTGTAGTAGGGTACTCAAACACGAGTAATGCTACACTATTCCGTTCACATAAACACATCAATAAATGACTATATTATACATAATCTTCTAATGCTTTTCAACAAGATAAAATATTCAATTACATAATGATCTAATACATCCATTACCAGAAATGCATCATAATCATAATCAAATAACACATGGAGCTCAAATTACAATAATCTATAACATCTAATATGTGCATCAAACTATGATAACATAAAGTATCAGTAATCAAACATCATCAAACGTCATCATGGCAATAGGTTGATAATCAACTAGCATACTAATAGAGAATCCATCATCCAATAGAACATCATAATGTCCAGTCGTACTAGGAGAACTATCAGTCTGATAGAAGGCAAGGTGAGGGGTACTACAGGTGGTTGCCACTACAACCAAGCGACTTAACCACTAAACTACGCCATCATTGGCAAAGAAGATTCTCCTTTATTACTTTCTTACAATTTGCTATTTTTAATCAAACAATAATTTCTCTCTGATTTTATTTATTTTAGAATTTGCTATTTATTTCATTTACAACCAAACAAAAATAGTTTCTTTCTACTTTTCTAAAATTAGTCTCTTACTCAAAAGAAACAGTTATTTCTAAGATTCCCTTTTGAGGTGCGTAACTGCCACTTCTTCCAAGTGGCTGAAATAGAAAATAATTACTCAAGGAATAATAATAAAGAAAGAGAATCTTTTTCAGACATAATAATACATATTTCCGCAAGACTATAATTTACATAAAAGAATCTATATTTATTTATTTATTTATTAAAAGTGCCTTCTTAACTTAATAATTTTATTTTAATGCAACAACTAACCAAATAACTAATCAAACAATTTCAAACTCAATAATCTAAATGCCGAATAATACCTGACCACTATGCATGATCGGAAAGCAAGATCACCACAACAATGACTGACTATCATGCTCATACTGAAAACACTGGCTGGGTGCAAAACTAGATACTTATCCTCTTCAAGGATGATGTCTATCCCCATATGTTATTTCCATTCAACAGTTTCTATTGGTTTTAAGGCACGCTCAAACCTGTCAATTCAGGTGGAGTCGATACCTGATACCTACAACTTGCAGCAACCAAACAATCAAACAAATAGACATATATATATATATAGTCAAATACACCATGGAAGGGAATCATAGCATAGCAGGGTACTCATGCATGAGTAATACGACACTGTCCCTTTCACCAACACATTAAACACATAATCACAACACACATAGCAATTAGTTACTGAACGACTAAATAAGAACTATCATCAGATAATCACATGATACACATAATAAGATTGATCCACACAAAACATCACAACATAACATCCTATGATATCGAATCGATAGCATAAAAATCAATTATAACATATGACAATCATAGTAAGATTAACATCATAATCACCTAAATGTAAAACAATGTCAGAGCATATAAATTATCAGTGTCGCAACAAAGATTATCTATAAAACGTACTAACTGTCATATGAAACCACACATAAGCATAATCTGAAATGTCATCAACATGAATGTAACATCTACCAACATCATATAATGTACAACATCAACTATCTAACGTACCCTAAATATTCCTATTATTTTACCTTCATCTTCATGCTCCTTAGCCAGACCATCTACACATCCAAGATGAGAATGGAGGGGCATTACATCCTCCCCCCCTAAGACTTGACTTGCTCCTAGAAGTCACATACTAGGGTGGAAACATAGCATATTAGTATTGTAATTTTTTATTACCAACATATGCATCCATATTAAGCAATTGTTCATAAGACAAGCACAATCGTTCAATAAAGATAAGTAGAACATCAATTCCTCACCTTAGTGTCACATCCCTCTTTTTGAAAACAATTATACTATTTACTTTCTTGCAAATTTTAGTAATTTAATGTGTTGTGAACGACACGGAAATTGATGATTTATCTTACAAAGTTGTTGTATTGAATTGTGGAATCTAATGATTACGATCAAGGTGATATTGTAGACTAAAAGTCGCTATAATAAATGCAATGATGTTTTTGATATATTATGTTTTGATTTGAACATAGATGCTTTGACCACAAAATTGCATGCGAGTCTGTCGATGCAGGAACAGGTGGACAGTGTTCGACGGAAGAGAAAGTATCTTCGAGAGAGAGTATAGACTCTGGAAACTAACCAAAGGTGTTTGCCACTGAGATCGCCAAACAGATAGATAAGCCTAGAAACCAACAAGTAAGTCTTGTTTGTCAGTTTGGGTAGTTTATTTGATGTCGACGTCAAAGGATAAAGTATAACATCCTAGTCGGAAGCCATCTTGTAGAATTTTGAAGACGTCGATGGCGTCGTAAGACCATAATAGTAAGTCAATGTATTTTAGATGTTTAATATTCACGTCTATAAGTATTTATTGAGTCATCTTGTAGCGAAATTGCAAATCTTGTCTCGAAGTCGAAAATCGTGAGAAGTCGGCTTAGTGCGTTTAACGTTGTAGGAACTTGTTTGCGTTACGATCAATCCGTTGCGATTGACGTAAAATGCGTTGAACTCATGAATTTGTTCTATTTTGGTAGATCGACGAATGTTGATTTGTAGCCATAGCGTGAAATCATTTATTTTAGTCATCGTCTAAAAGTAAGTCTCTTCTTCCAACTTTGACTACGAGTTATTATCAATCTGACTTTGAGTTTCTTAGTAAAATGGTCTTTGCCTCTCCTTCCTTCTCGACCCCAACGAAGCTCAAATCATTTCGTAACCGTCGTCGTGACAAGCGTAAACTCCTCAATTCAATATTAAGTTGGTTTTAGGAAGGTTGATGCCTTTTGTCCTAGTAAGGACGGGTTGTTATGTCCTTGGCAAGCCTCATTACCGAAGGAATTAAATCTTTCCTATGGTCGTATTAAGTCTTGAAGTCGGTTATATTAGTTATGTCAACCACCATGGGCTTAGGCTTGTTTCGGAGGTCTTTTTATGTTTTAAAAACCACTCTCTCTTTAGCGCGAGAGAGAGGGGGATGGGTGCTAGAGTGGCCAGAAACTGTACATTTATGTTTGAATCCCCGTCACTAGGTGAGTGCAAAGGCGTCGGGGATGATTGGGCAGAATCTTTAACTAACCGCAGTATTTTAGAGAGTTGCACCTACGCGGCATGGGAGGTATGCGAAATGGTAGTTACATTTGAGTTAGAGACTTAAATGGAGATTCCTTCATGACGTGAGTGGAGAAGGGAGTAGTCGGCTATGGTTGAGAAGGAGAAAGCTGCGGAGAAAGGAGGGGTGATGGTTCGTGGTGTTCGGCAGAGAGATGAGATAGTTTTAGGCCATTGTGAGAATGGGAAGGAGGAAAGTAACTGCGGAAGAGTAAAAGTCTGTTCCTATGTGAAGGAGAGGATGGAGTAGTGGCAAGCGGTTGAGAAGAGGAAGGAAAAACCGCATAGAGGAGGAGGAGTTTTAGGGAGTGGCTATTGTGGTTGGTAGGAGAAAACGTGAGTGGAGATATTAGCAAAGGCAGGGAGAGAGATCGGGGGCTGTGTGTTGAAGGAGAGGTTTGTTCTTCTAAGTAGTTATTGTTTTATCTGTGGTGGATGGACTTCTAAGGAGGTAAGGGAGAGTTTGTAAGGACTAACGTGAGCTGGAGAAAGAGTGATACGGCAGAGTATATTGAAAAGGCACTTGAAACCTTCATCGTGGAGGAGGTGGTGGCTTCAAAAGGAGGATATAAATGGCAGTGAGAGGAGTTTGTCGGGGTTGTCATAGAAATCAACTACGAGATAACGGAAGGAGACTATCAGTGGTGGTCGGCAGTGAGGATTAAAGGGAGGCTTCGGCGTTTGTTGTGTTCTTCTTTGCTGAATAAGGTAAAACGCTTACAACAAATATAGTATGATGAAAACGTCTTTTTCTGTGTTTCTGTGAGAAGTTTATCATCATGAAAGTATCATTGCTGTATTATGGCAATAGAAACCTTTGAAATAGTATTGCAGTTGTCTGTTAGAACTTAATAACTTAGAAAACGGATCATTAACTCTCATGGTTGACGACGTATGATGTTAGAGCATACCTCTCAAATGTGCATTCATCAAAGACTGATCACTGCATGATGCAATTGTGAGCTGCAAACTTTAAACCGTCGGTAAAGACGTAGAATATTAAGAGTTTCTTTAAGACTGAGCTATCAACGTTAAACTACTCTAGAGTACTTAAAACAATAGCTGCATTGCAAGAAATCATGTTGCTCCGCGTGCGTGATGTGTGGGAGATTAAAACCACAGATTCAAAGCATGTTTGGCGTAAACTTAAATGTGTAGATAGCCGAGGTAGTAGTTGCAACTAGCTTGAGACATTTTCGTCTTTTATCTTTTGTTAGAGGTCGACCACATGTTTGGACATCTCTAGGATCATAAGGAAGAGTCCAAATCTTTCATTGTTTTATTTTTGCGATTCTTACTTCAGTAGCTTATGCGGAATTATTTTGACTTGGAAAGTGAAGCAGGGAATTAATGTGATTGTGTCGAAAACTGTCATGTTTTATAATGAGCCTATAGAGTGAAAAACCCGCATGCTGAATCCAGATTATGTGGCATGCAACGAATCTAGTATCGTTTTGTAGACCTTATGAGTCTAGAATCCTTGAATTTTGGGATAACGGAAAATGGTTTAGACACTTGAATATGTTGTGTAAACAATTATGAAACCCTTAGGAGTGGACGTTTTCTTTAAACAATGATTTTATAGGAAAATAGGATTGTGAAGCTCTGAACTCGAGATTAGAGTAAATGTTGCGCCATGCGCTATAATAGGAGGATATCCTAAACCCTTGAGGTCATCAAGGTCGTCAATTAGTTCAAATTATACAAATGGAAACTGTAGGATTTCGACCAGTTCAAGTCGAGTAGGGTGGGTGAACCAAGTTCAAGTGTTTGTAGAACGCTATCTAAATACAAATCCTTTGGCCAAGGTGGTGTGCTATCCTCAAGTACATCGAACGTTCACCGTAACTGGATGGCGTTTTCTTGTGGAGGGTCGTGCATGACTAGAGGGTATCTAGGGATCTGCACGATAACAAGACACGTAGGTTACAACACCAGAGCTTAGATGGCAAACACCGATGGTTATCCTAAGTCTATCCTCTTGAGTAGGGTAGGGCCACTTTCGGTTAGGAAGGAGTGCGGGAGACCGACGGTTTGTGGTTGGAGGTTAAGCTCCTTTAAGATACTTTCTCTTCCCAATATTGAGGAACTGCCGAGTCTTGAACGTGATGGGTTGACAATCGAGATGCATGATAATGGTATGTTTCCAATATTTGTTATTTCAAGAAAATTTCATTTGTTATAAAACAAAGTGTATTATGAATATCATTTCTTTCAGTCTTTATGAGAATGCAATCATGTTTATGATAAAATGAAAAATGTTGTAAGGTATTATAGATGAGTTTTATGTATTTGATTACCTTGTTAAAAAAAAAAAATTTACCATCGTGAAAACTTAGTTACTTCTTGTCATGTCAGATTTGGATGTTACATATGGTATTAGAGCCAGGTTCAGCACTAGGGCTGATGAGTCCACTAACCTGATTAGGAAATCATCATTATGCGGGTAGCTAATGATTTGGTTTATTGTGCCAGGATGGCATACACCAAGAGAACCACAAGAAAATCCTTCGCGGGTAAGAAGTGTTATCTGCAAGCTAAGCAGAAACGACTTGCGATGGTCAAGACCATAGAGAAAACCAATGACAAGAATGACATTTGGCTTGATGATGTGGAAACATTAGCCAATGCAATGTCACGACTTAAGCGAGTGAGGAGAGAACTTCTAGAGGGAGCAGAGATGGCGTTTCGAACCATGATCAACCATTGCTCCTGGATTGTAACTGATAGAGTACCTGTTAGTGTATCTGAGATTGTACCTAGCACTATACCCATGATCACTAGAGATCCTTGTGTAGTGCCTAGAGCTGAGATTATTGAGATATCTTCTGATAGTGAGTCTGAGGGGTATACACCTCGTGATTATGTGTTGGAGAATGAATCCGAAGGTTACACTCCACTAGATAACATTATGTAGAAACATGAGATTTGTCTATCTCTAATGATGTTGAAACAATTTTGCAAAATAAATAAAGACAAAATTTTGGTTTGAGAACAATTATGAATATGATCAAATATTGTGTTCTTTTGATGGTGTTTAATTTAATAAGCGTAAAACTGATTAGTATATGTTTAAACAGGTGTGAAACTAAACTAGCATGGACCAATTAGGGTTTAACGAGGGGGAGGATCGGGAAGGTCATAACTCTCGGGAAAATTCCACTGACAAGTTGGATAGGATCCTCAACATGCTCACTGAAACTAAGGAAAGATTGAACAAACTAGAGAGGAAAATAGATGAAACGGGTAACACAGAGGATGGAAACGAGAACTCACACTTCATAAGCAAGAGTAAGCATTGGGAAAATGGCACGTCAAGTGAACATCATGATGACAGTGAAGCCCAAAGAAGAACCAAGGATAAACTTGCCTTAGAGTTATCTAAGGATATGAAGAAGGTTAATCCTCCAAAGTTTGATGGAACAAAAACTGGAGATGCAGCTGAAGCATGGTTGACGGAGATGGAGAAATATTTTGAGATCAGAAACTACTCTAAGGTTACTAAAGCCGTGTGGGGAGCCTATCAGTTGTCGGGGGAAGCATCCACTTGGTGGATGAATAAGAAAATGGAGTTGGAACTAAGTCCCTTGAAGGTGACATGGGACGAGTTTGTGGAACTATTCCGTAAACGGTGGTTACCACAGTTGTATTTTGATCAGAAGTTAACGGACTTCCAAAACCTCAGGCAAGGTGAACTATCTGTGATTGAGTATGCAGAAAAATTCACTAGGTTACTGAAGTATGTTCCCCAATACCAAAAGGACGAAAGGTTCCGAATCAGAAAGTTCATCATGGGACTCAACCCTCAGATCGGTGGTGAAGTGGAGGTGCATGGTCCAAGCACAATGGATCAAGTTTATGAAAAGGCAATAAAACAGGAGCAGAAGATTAAGTCTATCTCTGCTTACCGTGATAAGAAACGCAAGAAGTTTGACAAGAACTACAATGATCAGTCTTTTAAAAGGAAAAATGACAAGGGATATGGAAACAGGAGATTTGATAGGGGAAATCGAAAGAATCAAGGAGGATTTGGTAATGAGCGCAGGGGTGAAGATTTTAAGAGAAATACAAATTTTAAGAAGAATGGTGATTCTGCAAGTAGGCCATCTGAGAAGTGAGGACCTATAGGAGGATGTTTCTCTTGTGGAGGGGATCATTATGCCAACTGTTGCCCCAACAAGAAGCTGAATGGGAGACCCAGGAACACGGAGCTTCCTTCACAACAGGAACCCTTTCAGCAAAGGATTCATGCCGCTCTTGACAATTGGCAAGCAGAGTATCAGATCACTCCTATTGAGATGACAGGTACCTTCTTTGGAGTTCCTGTTTCTATTCTATTTGATACTGGTGCAACAGAAAATTTTGTGTCACCTAGAGTTCTAAGTAAATTTTCTAGAAAAGCTGGCTTTATGTCAAAACCTTGGACAGTAGAGTATGCAAATAATTCAAAGGCTCAGGTAGAGCAATGTTTGTTTGAATCTAGGAGTGAGGTTTCTAACTTCACCACTGAGGCAAACTTATACGTAGCACCTTTAGGGTCCTACGATGTCATCCTAGGAATGCGCTGGTTGTGGAAACATCAAGCCAAAGTAGATTGTTTTCATAAAACCATTGAGTGTCTGGATGAGATGGGCAAAACTGTAAATCTCCAAGGAATTCAAAGGGAAATAAAGGTTAGATCCATATCTTCAAAACAATTGAAGCGGGCTAGGTGAAAGGGGTGTCAACTTTTTGCAGTTAAGATGGACCTAGTAGAGGAAACCTCGGAGAAGCAATCTTTTGAGGAAAGATATCCATTTCTGTGTAACTTCAGAGATGTATTTCTCAAGGAGTTACCTGGCTTGCCTCCGAAGAGAACATTTGACTTTCGTATAGATATTAAACTAGGATTGGAGCCAATCTCTAAAGCTCCGTATCGTATGACTACCACTGAACTTATGGAATTAAAAGCTCAGATGCAGGAGCTTTTGTCTGAGAATTTGATTAGGCCAAGTGTATCACCGTGGGGAGCCCCGGTTATCTTCGTCAAAAAGAAAGATGGAACTCTCAGGCTGTGTATAGATTATAGGATGCTTAACAAGGCAACTATAAAGAACAAGTATCCCTTGCCACGAGTTGATGATCTATTTGACCAAATGCATGGCGCATCGGTCTTTTCCAAGATAGATCTGAGATCTGGATACCATCAGTTAAGGTTAAAAGACGAAGACATTCCCAAAACAGCTTTTAGAACGAGGTATGGTCATTATGAGTTCACGGTGTTACCTTTTGGATTGACCAACGCACCTGCTGCTTTCATGAATCTCATGAATAGCGTATTCAGAGATTATCTCGATAAGTTTGTACTAGTCTTCATTGATGATATTCTAATCTATTCCAAGGATGAAGAGGAGCATGCACGACATCTTCAAATAGTCTTGCAGCGATTAAGGGAGCATAAGCTATATGCGAAACTCTCCAAGTGCACTTTCTTTCAGAAAGAGGTACAGTATTTAGGGCACATAATATCAGCCGATGGGATATCAGTTGATCCGGCCAAAATAAAAGCTATTATGGAATGGCCTGAACCTACCAATGTGTCAGAGGTATGAAGTTTCATGGGTTTGGCAGGGTATTATAGGAAATTTGTGTTGAATTTCTCAAGCATTGCTAGTCCCATTACCTCTTTACAGAGAAAAGGAAAAAGGTTTGTTTGGACGGATGAATGTCAAAAGGCCTTTGACTTGTTAAAAGAAAAATTAACAACCGCTCCAATTCTGAAAGTCCCTGATCCTGAGGGAGAGTTTGAAGTTATCACGGATGCCTCGGGGGAAGGATTGGGAGGTGTGCTTATGCAAGATGGTAGAGTAGTAGCCTATGAGTCAAGGAAGCTGAAAAATTATGAGCAGAACTACGCTCCTCATGACCTAGAGATGGCAGCAGTGGTTCACGCCCTTCAGATGTGGCGACATTACTTGTTGGGAAGGACTTTTATTTTAAAATCTGATCACCAAAGCCTTCGTTACATATTCACACACCCAAATCTCAATGCAAGGCAAAGGAGATGGCTGGAACTCATATCAGATTATGACTTTGAAATTTCTTATATCAAGGGAAAGGAAAACTGAGTAGCAGATGCCTTAAGTAGAAGAAGGCACATAGCCTCTATAATCTCCATACATGCTAACTTTAAAGATTTAGTATTGCAAAAATTATCTGGGGATGAGTATTGTGAACAAGTGAAACAAGCTCTGCACCTAAACCCTAAGGACCCAAGATATGACGGATTCAGTTTTGAATCCGATGGATTGCTGAGATTCAAGGGAAGAATTTATGTCCCTGATTCAGAGGAACTTAGAAACCTTGTGTGGAAGGAAGTTCACTGTGCTCCTTACTCTGGGCACCCTGGTGTAACAAAACTGTTAGCTGATGTCAAGCAGTTATATTTCTGGAAAGGAATGAAAAGCGATGCTGCAAAGTTTGTAGCTAGTTGTTTGGAGTGTCAGAGAGTGAAGGTAGAACACCAACATCCTACTGGGTTGTTGTACCCACATGAGATTCCAGAATGGAAATGGCAAGTTATTAGTATGGATTTTGTCCAGGGGTTGCCAATGTCTAAGAATAGGCATGATGTAATATTGGTTGTTGTGGATGAACTAACCAAGGTTACACATTTCATACCGGGAAACTTGACAGATGGAGCACATCTTTTGGCTCAAAAATTTGTGCAAGAGATTTTCAGATTGCATGGGGTACCTGAAAAGATAATATCTGATAGAGATGCTCGGATAACTTCACAGTTTTGGCAAACCTTATTTTTCGCATTAGGGACTAAACTGAATGTAAGTACTACTGATCATCCCGAAACTGATGGGCAGACAGAAAGAGTGAATCAGGTATTGGAAGACCTTTTGAGAATGTATTGCATGGATCAGCAATACAGATGGGAGGAATACTTACCTCTTGTCGAATTT
Organism: Cunninghamia lanceolata; assembly: GCA_027924645.1. NCBI lineage: Eukaryota > Viridiplantae > Streptophyta > Pinopsida > Cupressales > Cupressaceae > Cunninghamia > Cunninghamia lanceolata. Next base: position 5,057,332 of record BSBN01000859.1, on the reverse strand, counting down.
GCTTATAACAACTCCTATCATTCTGCCATTAAGATGGTGCCATTTGAAGCATTATATGGAAGGAAATGCAGAACTCCTATAAGCTGGGATAAGCTGGAAGATAGGATAAGCATTGGACCTGAAATGCTTGCTGATATGGAAGAAAAAGTTAAAGTGATTAGGAAGAGGTTGGCAGAAGCCAATGACAGGCAAAAGAGTTATGCAGATCGCAAACGAGTGCCTAGACACTTCTCTGTTGGCGAGAAGGTGCTGTTGCGGGTGAAACCCCAAAAGAGTTCTATTAAGTTTGGTAAATCTTCGAAATTGGCTCCTCGTTATGTCGGACCTTTCGAAGTTCTTGAGATTATCAATCCGGTTGCCTACAAAATTGCTCTACCTCCAACCTTGTCTAAGATGCATAATGTTTTTCATGTTTCGTATTTAAAGAAATATTTTGTAGGTAATAACCACATCCTTAACTGGAATGCCTTATAGATGCAAGAACCCGGGGTGGTTGTGATCGAGCCACTCAAGGTGCTCGAAATGCATAAACTTCGTTTACGTAATCGAGAAGTTTTGCAATGCAAAATACAGTGGGACCAATATGGCGAGGATAGCGCCACTTGGGAAAACTACAAAGACATTTATCAAAGATTTCCAAAACTTTTTAAAGACATTAGTGTTGCATTATAGAAAGTTTGTTTTAAGTTTAAATTTTTGCTTGATAAACTTAATCATCAGGGACGATGATTTTTAAAGGGGAAGGATATGTCACATCCCTCTTTTTGAAAACAATTATACTATTTACTTTCTTGCAAATTTTAGTAATTTAATGTGTTGTGAACGACACGGAAATTGATGATTTATCTTACAAAGTTGTATTGAATTGTGGAATCTAATGATTACGATCAAGGTGATATTGTAGACTAAAAGTCGCTATAATAAATGTAATGATGTTTTGGATATATTATGTTTTGATTTGAACATAGATGCTTTGACCACAAAATTGCATGCGAGTCTGTCGATGCAGGAACAGGTGGACAGTGTTCGACGGAAGAGAAAGTATCTTCGAGAGAGAGTATAGACTCTGGAAACTAACCAGAGGTGTTTGCCACTGAGATTGCCAAACAGATAGATAAGCCTGGAAACCAACAAGTAAGTCTTGTTTGTCAGTTTGGGTAGTTTATTTGATGTCGACGTCAAAGGATAAAGTATAACATCCTAGTCGGAAGTCATCTTGTAGAATTTTGGAGACGTCGATGGCGTCGTAAGACCATAATAGTAAGTCGACGTATTTTAGATGTTTAATATTCATGTCTATAAGTATTTATTGAGTCATCTTGTGGTGAAATTGCAAATCTTGTCTTGAAGTCAAAAATCGCGAGAAGTCGGCTTAGTGCGTTTAACGTTGTAGGAACTTGTTTGCATTACGATCAATCCGTTGCGATTGACGTAAAACGCGTTGAACTCGTGAATTTGTTCTATTTTGGTAGATCGACGAATGTCGATTTGTAGCCATAGCATGAAATCATTTATTTTAGTCGTCGTCTAAAAGTAAGTCTCTTCTTCCAACTTTGACTACGAGTTATTATCAATCTGACTTTGAGTTTCTTAGTAAAATGGTCTTTGCCTCTCCTTCCTTCTCGACCCCAACGAAGCTCAAATCATTTTGTAACCGTCGCCGTGACAAGCATAAACTCCTCAATTCAATATTAAGTTGGTTTTAGGAAGGTTGATGCCTTTTGTCCTAGTAAGGACGGGTTGTTATGTCCTTGGCAAGCCTCATTACCGAAGGAATTAAATCTTTCTTATGGTCGTATTAAGTCTTGAAGTCGGTTATATTAGTTATGTCAACCACCATGGGCTTAGGCTTGTTTCGGAGGTCTTTTTATGTTTTAAAAACCACTCTCTCTTTAGTGCGAGAGAGAGGGGGATGGGTGCTAGAGTGGCCAGAAACCGTACATTTATGTTTGAATCCCCGTCACTAGGTGAGTGCAAAGGCGTCGGGGATGATTGGGCAGAATCTTTAACTAACTGCAGTATTTTAGAGAGTTGCACCTACGCGGCATGGGAGGTATGCGAAATGGTAGTTACATTTGAGTTAGAGACTTAAATGGAGATTCCTTCATGACGTGAGTGGAGAAGGGAGTAGTCAGTTATGGTTGAGAAGGAGAAAGCTGCGGAGAAAGGAGGGGTGATGGTTCGTGGTGTTCGGCAGAGAGATGAGATAGTTTTAGGCCGTCGTGAGAATGGGAAGGAGGAAAGTAACTGCAGAAGAATAAAAGTCTGTTGCTATATGAAGGAGAGGATGGAGTAGTGGCAAGCGGTTGAGAAGAGGAAGGAAAAACTGCGTAGAGGAGGAGGAGTTTTAGGGAGTGGCTGTTGTGGTTGGTAGGAGAAAACGTGAGTGGAGATATTAATGAAGGCAGGGAGAGAGATCGGGGGCTGTGTGTTGAAGGAGAGGTTCGTTCTTCTAAGTAGTTATCGTTTTATCTGTGGTGGATGGACTTCTAAGGAGGTAAGGGAGAGTTTGTAAGGACTGACGTGAGCTGGAGAAAGAGTGATACGGCAGAGTATATTGAAAAGGCACTTGAAACCTTCATCGTGGAGGAGGTGGTGGCTTCGAAAGGAGGATATAAATGGCAGTGAGAGGAGTCTGTCGGGGTTGTCATAGAAATCAACTACGAGATAACGGAAGGAGACTATCAGTGGTGGTCGGCAGTGAGGATTAAAGGGAGGCTTCGGCGTTCGTTGTATTCTTCTTTGCTGAATAAGGTAAAACGCTTACAACAAATATAGTATGATGAAAACATCTTTTTCTATGTTTCTGTGAGAAGTTTATCATCATGAAAGTATCATTGTTGTATTATGGTAATAGAAACCTTTGAAATAGTATTGCAGTTGTCTGTTAGAACTCAATAACTTAGAAAATGGATCATTAACTCTCATGGTTGACGACGTATGATGTTAGAGAATACCTCTCAAATGTGCATTCATCAAAGACTGATCACTGCATGATGCAATTGTGAGCTGCAAACTTTAAACCGTCGGTAAAGACGTAGAATATTAAGAGTTTCTTTAAGACTGAGCTATCAACGTTAAACTACTCTAGAGTACTTAAAACAATAGCTGCATTGTGAGAAATCATGTTACTCCACGTGCGTGATGTGTGGGAGATTAAAACCACAGATTCAAAGCATGTTTGGTGTAAACTTAAATGTGTAGATAGCCGAGGTAGTAGTTACAACTAGCTTGAGACATTTTCATCTTTTATCTTTTGTTAGAGGTCGACCACGTGTTTCGACATCTCTAGGATCATAAGGAAGAGTCCAAATCTTTCATTGTTTTAGTTTTGCGATTCTTACCTCAGTAGCTTATGCGGAATTATTTTGACTTGGAAAGTGAAGCAGGGAATTAATGTGATTGTGTCGAAAACCGTCATGTTTTATAACGAGCCTGTAGAGTGAAAAACCCGCATGCTGAATCCAGATTATGTGGCATGCAACGATCTAGTATCATTTTGTAGACCTTATGAGTCTAGAATCCTTGAATTCCAGGATAACGAAAAATGGTTTAGACACTTGAATATGTTGTGTAAATAATTATGAAACCCTTAGGAGTGGACGTTTTCTTTAAACAATGATTTTATAGGAAAATAGGATTATGAAGCTCTGAACTCGAGATTAGAGTAAATGTTGCACCATGCGCTATAATAGGAGGATATCCTAAACCCTTGAGGTCATCAAGGTTGTCAATTAGTTCAAATTATACAAATGGAAACTGTAGGATTTTGACCAGTTCAAGTCGAGTAGGGTGGGTGAACCAAGTTCAAGCGTTTGTAGAACGCTATCTAAATACAAATCCTTTGGCCAATGTGGTGTGCTATCCTCAAGTACATCGAATGTTCACCATAACTGGATGGCATTTTCTTGTGGAGGGTCGTGCATGACTAGAGGGTATCTAGGGATCTGCACGATAAAAAGACACATAGGTTACAACACCAGAGCTCAGATGGCAAACACCGATGGTTATCCTAAGTCTATCCTCTTGAGTAGGGTAGGGCCACTTCCGATTAGGAAGGAGTGCGGGAGACCAACGGTCTGTGGTTGGAGATTAAGCTCCTTGAAGATACTTTCTCTTCCCAATATTGAGGAACTGCCGAGTCTTGAACGTGATGGGTTGACAATCGAGATGCATGATAATGGTATGTTTCCAATATTTGTTATTTCAAGAAAATTTCATTTGTTAGAAAACAAAGTGTATTATGAATATCATTTCTTTCAGTCTTTATGAGAATGCAATCATGTTTATGATAAAATGAAAAATGTTGTAAGGTATTATAGATGAGTTTTATGTATTTGATTACCTTGTTAAAAAAAAAAAAAATTACCATCGTGAAAACTTAGTTACTTCTTGTCATGTCGGATTTGGATGTTACACTTAGGACGTATCAAGTGATCTACTTATAACCAATCACACATATTTTGAGAATTTCAAATGATTTAGGAAATTGCATTCACATATTAACAATGAAAAATACATCTCATCTCTTATTTCCACTATGGTTCCCACTAATTACCGAACACACAAAATACAATCCTTCGTGGAGTCCTCCCTTGAACACACTATCAGAGGTTCAAAATGAACATGATAGAAACAACACTTAACATGAAATGGAGCCAACAGAAACAAACATTCAGAATAGCCACCATAGAAATTAAAAAAAATACAAACCCAAGTGGGGAAATAATCAAATTCAATCTTAAGTCACAAAATGCCAGCAATTTTCAACAATAAATAAAGTATAAAGAAAAGAGTTTTGGTGGCCACTTCTATCATAAGAGAGTTCAAAGAAAAAAATTCATTGTTAGCCCAACAACAACAAATGAAACAACTATCAAAAATTTCAAAACAATCAAATTACAAACAAATCCACATCACAGTGTAGCTAGTTTTAGCCATAAAAGGGAGTATCCGCTACACATCTCCCCAGGACTCAAAGTCCAGAATGTGTTAGAGAATGTACACCAAACACATGGACAACTAAGTTTTCTACATCTTCATATCTAAGAAACTTTTATTCAAGAATTTAAGGCAACATGGTTGCTACTTATATACAAAAAAAATTCAATCTTTAATGCAGTACAATTTTTATTTTTATTTTACCAAACTATGAACATATGCAATTACTTCTTTATGCATGAAGATATTTGTAGAGGGAATTTATGATGTCACACACAAAAATAATTCAATACTCTAATTGACTTACAGTATCACATTCATGATCTCTTGGGTCCAACACAAGCTCTAATTTGATCTTCTGCACACAGTTCTTACACAAGCATATACAATGAGAATTTCCATAAACCACAACAGAACTTCACATGAGGTCATGGCCAACTAGGAGATAGATAATAGGTTATCAAGCAACCACCTTAAGATATGAGAACACCACATAACCACATGACTCATGATGCATGATGTTACCAAATGATTAAATCATTCCAATACTTACACCTATACAAAAAGAATGCAATTAACATAGAGATGGTATGGTGCTTCCACACCCATAGCTAAACATAACCCCTAAGTTTAATTACTTCACCAAACTAGGGAACACAAAACACCACTGGCCTTTCACAACACCCCACACATAATGGGTATAGGACATTCACATCACTAGAAGGGCAAAAATACCACACTCCTAATCACATGCACTAACAATAATCATGCTTCTTTTTTCTAAAGCACTAGAGACCACAAGAGGGACTCAAGACCTCAATAAATCAACAATCACTAATATTCATAAACCACATATTGTCAGATATAACATCACATTTTCAAAAAAGGAGAGAGAACACATGGAAGACACATAAGTAAAACAAGGCATAAACAATTTATTTCTTCTAGAATCAAAGAACAAGTCTGTAAATTTATCAACCTTCTAATGTCATACTAAGGCACATAGGTGAGAGGTATTATTTCCAACTCGCTACAAGGAGAAAACCACTTAACCTAGAGCAACAACAATAATCCAGAGGTCCCAGTGTTGCAACCTAGGCTTTGATGCCAAATGTAATGCCCCGCCAAGGAACCTAGAGGCTAACACAACTAAACTTACAAAAAGGATAATTTTTTTAAATGAAAGAAATAACAACAATCATATATTTATTCATAACATTGAAATTAAGATTTATCCTCTAGGGTTCCATGGATGCATTACTAATGAACTAAAATAAGATCTAAACAACATTATGAATTAACTAACAACCACAGTTCATTCTAAGTCTAATTCCATCAGATGAATAAACACATACAATTCCATATTATATCATCTGATAAGTAATCATCAAGATCCTGCATATAAGATTACAAGTACATATACAATTTCTTTTACAAGAGAGTACACCATTACATTTATTACAATGTCACTTTCTTGATTACATTGGAGTACATACATCAAGATAACAACACATGATTCATCTGATATACAAGACTAGAACATGAACATATGTATCTGTCTCCTCAAGCTAGAGCAAGATCTAAAATCTACCACACAAGGCACATCCTCCTCACACACGAACAACAACAAGGGAAACCAATGGAGATAAAAGTACAACCACCTGACCATGTGGAACCCTAAGGTCCACCTCCCATGCTAGAAGATAACCATAAGGTCCCACTAAGAAAACAATCAAGAAAGACAGTAGACTAACAGGTGCAAGGACTACACAAGACTTCAATACAACACGGATCAAGAAGAACATCACAAGTAAATCAAACAACACTTCCATAGGCAATCACTCAATGAAAGGGAAAAACACACATTAGGGAGTGTTAGGCTGCAGTAGGGAAGAGTGTCATTGCACGGTCCTAACATGGGTTATCCTAGAAGTCTCTCAGCAAAAGTCATCCCCCATCCATGGGTTATCCTGGAAGTCTAGACACCTACCCCCATCTATGGTTATCCTGATAGTCTCTTACTAGAAGCTAGCCCCATTGGGTGACACATGTGGAACCAACATTCCTTTTGTGAGGACAAGGAAGTTGATCTTGCCAACCACGACCTTCTCATCCCATCCTTAGCTTGAACGAGCACTACAGGCATGGGTGAGGCATCCAATTATCTTATTTAGTGTGGAAACTACCCAACCCTCTAAATTTATTAATAAGTTTTCACTAGATTAAAAACTTCCAATGGGTTATCTTGGCAACCACTTTGGGCATTGATCCCACATTGAAAGCCACTCCCCTACCTACATCTAGATGACCCTATCCATCAAGCAAGACAATTACCATCACAATGAACTACCACAACATAAACCAAAAATGAACTACCACATTCTCATCATGATGCATTTACAACAAAGAATACACATCATTTCACATCACACAGAGCAAGGCATTATCCATCTTGTAGTCATCATAACCACATGAATAGGTACACTAAGCAAGGCATTATCCATCTTGCAGATGTATCATAGTAACATGAATATGAGACAATATTTCAAGAATGCATTTCATTCAACTCACATGATGCACACATAGTCAACCCCCACAAAATCACACCCTCTTAGGCCTCTAGAAACGACTTCCCCAAACGACATAACACTTGACACCATTAAAACACAATGGTTTCACATCACATTCACTCTCAAAGCACATCATAAACTAATACCCTTCAACAATATTTTTTAAGGAATGTAACATTAATCCAAGCATGATCAATCATCTCACAATTATAAAGTGAATCTTCCTCAACAATACGTAACTATCATATTCCAACCACTAGTAGTAGTTACTTATATGATCATAAGATATAAGAGTCCACGAGTAATAATATTTTAATTAATAGTTCCCAAAACTTATTTTAGTTTCATTTAATTAAAATGATTGCAAACAACATGTAAATAACCCTAAGGCATACAGATTAAACACAACAATTCTTTAAATACAATCCTTATCACAGTGAGGGACTATCATCACAATTAAAATCATACAATAGAGTATTAATTCTATACCGATGGCTACAAATTTCACTTTTACACTGATGTAGATTTCATTAATAAATAGGACAATTTTGTAAATACTATTAAATACAATTGTATGAGCAAGACTAAAAGCCTATAATATTAGAATGCTATAAATCTCTTACACTAGTTAGAATCACAAGGTACAAAACCTGAAGCTATAATAAAAGAACCTTGTTATAAGGTTAGCTTGAGAGGAAAGGAATACAAGACAACAAAACGTTCCTATAGATCTAACATTTTCATCAAAACTATCTCACTTTTAACAACATGCATATGATAGTATCATAACACATTTAAAGGATGGTTCAAACCAAGTAGAAGTATCATGGCTAAAGCAAATCAAGGGGGAACGCTAAGAGGGCACAAGTAAAAGAACAAATTTTTTCTAGGTTTTACCAAATTCTGTTCAACACATGAATAGGAAGAGAGAAGCTCAGGTTGCTATGAAAAAACATAAGTGTCAACTTGATGAATCTTCTATAAACCACTACTACATTGGTCCTATGAATACCAAAATGATCATACCTAATACATAGTTCTACTAGAGGTGTCTACACCTCATAATGATTACAAAGTTTGTTAAAATCTCTTACCCAACACTAGTATTAATGGAATGAACCAATACAAAGTATTCTAACCTACTAACATGCCAAGTCTAGGAATAGGAAGGGTTGATTGAGTTCAAGACATAAATATGATACAAATATTTTCTGAACAACAAGTTTAATAAGAACGTGACATTTCTTAAGCACAAGTTATAAACATGCTCTATACGACTAATAAGCCACAACATCCGTAAAGGAGTTTATTATCACATCAAAATTCACTTACAACATCACACACACATGGAATCAGGACATACTAATCTATGCCTCCAGAAAACTAAACCTTGACAACATGACCCTATTACGACAACTGATGCAACTTACACAAGTTCCATTTACCTTATACAATTCCACTCATTATCAACTAATTTCTAAAACAAACTTATAAATCAAATCTTAAATAAATTGTTTGCAAACCTAATTCCAAACCTACTTATCATATTTCTACTAATAAATCGTAATAAAATCAATATCAATTTAAATTAAATTTATACAATCACTCTATCCAAATTGAATTCTTCTACTTCTATTCTATATAGATTTAATATCCTTCTTATAACCTAACAAACAACCAAAATAAGTAAAGTTATTTATAATAGAAAGCATATTCACCTACGATAGCATAGATAAGAAGATATAATTGTTGGAACTGCTCAAGTAATATTTTTTTGACAAACACCTGAGAGGAACGACATCTCATGGATATCAACGATTGCAGGATCAACACAAAATGAATTTGTTGAGAAGGATGTAGAGTGACCAATAATGCAAAATGTGAAAGTATAGACAAGGCACATAGACTGATTGGTAAAATGCCTAAAAGAGAGTCATATGATAGAAAGCAATGATTGTAGGATATGAACAAAATGAATTTGTTGAATTTTTTTAGAGAAACCTAGTTCAAAAATATAGAGTTATTGGTGACACAACTAAATGTTTTAACAGAGAGGAAATGTGTGAGAGGTAGATAGTCACAAAATATTCATATCTCCAAAATGACAAACTAAGTATGGATGATTTTTGGATATTGTTTAGATAACTAGGTCACCCACCATATATAAAAATTCTAGCAGAACCCAGTTCGTAAAACTAAAGTTATGGCTAATGCAACAGGCTGCTAAAATGGAGATGAAATGGGTGAGAGGTAGATAGTCACAAAATATTCATATGTCCAAAATGACAAATTGGGTATGGCTGATTTTTGGATATTACTTAGAATACTACGTCATTCAAGATATACAAAAATTCTAGAGGAACCCAGTTTGTAAAACTAAAATTATTGCTAATGCAATAGATTGCTAAAACAAAGATGAAATGGGTGAGAGGTAGACAGTCACAAATTATTTATATCTCCAAAATGGCAAACTGGGTATGGCTGATTTTTGGATACAATTTAGGAAAACTAGGTCTTGCACCATATATAAAAATTCTAGAGGAACCTAGTTTGTAAAAATAAAGTTTTGGTTAATGCAATAGACTGGGTTCAGAAAATGTAGAAGAGAATTTACAAAATATTTCACTAAATCTATTGCAACAATAAATCAATTTCATATCTCAGTCCATACCTAGAATATTGCTTCAATCACATCTTCACAAATTTATGAGCTCTTATCCATTTTTGGCCAAGTCTTTTCTTCTGGAATCTATGGTTTATGGTGCCAGAAGAAAAATGAAAACTTCTTGAGAGAGAGATCCCCAAAACATAAAACATATTCTCCATTTGAAATGCACTCTGCCCCCAAATTATGTCTTAAGATTTCAAAATAAAGTTGAGCATGCATAACCACCCCCATAATTTCTTCCAGAAGATTCTCCTTTATTACTTTCTTGCAATTTGCTATTTTTAACCAAATAATAATTTCTCTCTGATTTTATTTATTTTAGAATTTGCTATTTATTTCATTTACAACCAAACAAAAATAGTTTCTTTCTACTTTTCTAAAATTAGTCTCTTACTCAAAAGAAACAGTTATTTCAAAGATTCCCTCTTGAGGTGTGTAACCACCACTTCTTACAAGTGGCCAAAATGGAAAATAATTACTCAAGGCAATAATAATAAAGAAAGAGAATATTTTTTAGACATAATAATACATATTTCCCCACAACTATAATTGACATAAAAGCATCTATATTTATTTATTAAAAGTGCCTTCTTAACTTAATAATTTTATTGTAATGCAACAACTAACTAAAGCACTAATCAAACAATTTTAAACTCAATAATCCAAATGCTGAACAATACCTGACCACTATGCATGATCGGAAAGCAAGACCACCACAACAATGACTGACTATCATTCTCATACCAACAACATTGACTGGGTGCAAAAATGGATAATTATCCTCTTCAAGGATGATGACTAAGCTAGGGGACCATATGTTATTTCCCTTCAATAGTTTCCATTGGTTTTAAGGCACGCTCAAACTTGTCAATTTTGGTGGAGTCGATACTTGGTGCCTACAACTTGCAGCACCCAAATAGTCAAACAAATATATATATAGTCAAATACACCGTGGAAGGGAATCACAACATAGCAGGGTACTCACGGATGCATAATATGACACTGTTCCTTTCACCAACAAATTAAACACGTAATCACAAAACACATAGTAATCAGTTATTGAATGGCTAAATAAGAACGATCATCAGATAATCACATGATACACATAATAAGATTGATCCACACAAAACATCATAATATAACATCCTATGATACAGAATCAATCACATAAAAATCAATTCTAACATATGACAATCATAGTAAGATCAACATCATAATCACCTAAATGTAAAACAATGTCAGAGCATATAAATTATTAGTGTCGCAACAAAGATTATCGATAAAACATACTAACTATCATTTTAAACCACACATGAGCAGAATGAGGAATGTCATCAACATGAATGTAACGTCTACCAACATCATATAATGTACAACATCAACTATCTAACATACCCTAAATATTCCTATTATTTTACCTTCATCTTCATTCTCCTTACTCAGACCATCTACACATCCAAGATGAGAATGGAGGGGCATTACAATACTATAAAGAATACTTAAATATTTATGTGGTTTATAAAATAACACAAGTTACTTTCCTTCTAAATTTAGACAACTCCAATGAATAAATTACTAAAGTTTTTGAAATGAATTCCTATATATATATATATATGAAAAATAAACTCATTTAATTTTATAAATAAAATAAAAATAAATATTTCTTTTATGGAATACTAACCATAATTTCTTAAGTACATTGTACTTTAAAGAATACTTAAATATTTATGTGGTTTATGTGGTTTTATGGAAGCTTACATGTTACCAAATGTGATTTTCCAAATAAATGAATAACAAGGTTAAGGGAAGAGCTTACCTTTAGTTTTATTTTATAAATTGTAATCTTATGGAAGGATATAACCCATCTCAATTTCTGTTCTAAAGATACATATAAACAAAAAGATGACCATCTACTTCTCTCCACACTTTGCAACTTCAAATTGCCTAGATGAAAAGATAAATGTTATAATTAAGAATATCATTGTTAACAATTGGGTTAGCCTTGCAGTTGGAAAATAGGGGGAACAATTGACTCTGGGAATCTCTGATAGAAATGAGAAGACTTCTATGTTGGTAGATGTTGGAGATTCTATTTTTGAGTATGTGAACCTCACTGCCTTAAAACTGACATTCTTCATTCTTCCCAAAATACCCACTAATTTTAGGGATTTCCAATCCTTGAGCACATATTTTTATATCATGTTGTAGCATTGAACATTCTTTCTAAAATGCCCACTAAATATAGGTATTTCTAATCCTTGGACAAATGTTTTTATATCATGTTGCAGCACTGAACATTCTTCCCAAAATACCCACTAATTTTAGGGATTTCCAATCTTTGAACACATGTTTTTTATATCATGTTGCAGCACTGAATGTTGCCAAATTCCAAAGGATTATGGAGTTGTGCCGAAATATTCAACAATTGGGGCTTCATTGTTGGTTTGGGTTGAGAAATTTGAAGCTGCAAACCTGCACAACAAACTAGCATATATGTTTTTCCTCAAACAAATGTAATTAGTTAGTTTAATAGCTAAATTATGACTTATAAAATTAAAATTAGAAGAATCAAAATTATGACTTATATATTTGTATACTATTAATTATAATTCATTTATTTCTTTTAGTAAGTATCATTTAATTTATATTTTAAGTAATTGCTTTAAAGTTTATACTAAATTTGAATTTAATTAATTAATTTATTTTATTGATAATTTTTTGTAAGTTACCTCGTAAATTAGTAATTAAATAATAATCATAGTGCTTTATTTTATGGATTTGATTAATTCTTTTTTTTTTTAATTTAATTTTGATTGGTAACTTAAATTAGTAGAATTGTATTTTAAAAACTAATCATTTAGTTATTTGATTAAATGGTATCATCTATTTATTGAATTTTGCAAAAGTTGTCCAATAAGTAAAGTTAGTAGTTAAGCACACAATAAAAGAAGACTTAGTTATTAATGTTAATTGGTTAATTGTGAGGACAACTCAGAGGTTTTTAGTCCCAATGATTAAATTATTTTAACTTTTCTAAGTAACTTGGGAGGAAATCCTCTTTACAACAAACTTAGGCAAGCCTTAACTATTTTAATCTATTTTAATCTTGTTAAGTTGCCAAAAAGGAATAGAGGTGGGCATTACAATACTAACCATAATTTCTTAAGTATACTATACTTTAAAGAATACTTAAATATTTATGTGGTTTATAAAATAACATGAGTTACTTTCCTTCTAAATTAAGACAACTCCAATGAACACATTACTAAAGTTTCTGAAATGAATTCATATATATATATATATATATGAAAAATAAACTCATTTATTTTTATTTTTTAAAAAATTCTTTTATGGAATACTAACCATAATTTCTTAAGTACACTATACTTTAAAGAGTACTTGAATATTTATGTGGTTTCTTACATGTTACCAAATGTGATTTTCCAAATAAATGAATAATAAGGTTAAGGAAAGAACTTGCCCTTTAGTTTTATTTTATAAATTGTAATCTTGTGGAAGGATATAACCCATCTCAATTTCTGTTATGAAGATATGAATAAACAAAAAGATGAGCATCTACTTCTCTCCACACTTTGGAGCTTCAAATTGCCTAGATTAAAAGATAAATTTTATAATTAAGAATATCATTGTTAACAGTTGGGTTAGCCTTGTAGTTGGAAATAGGGGGAAAAATGACTTTGGGAATTTCTAATAGAAATGAGGAGACTTCTACACTGGTAGATATTGGAGATTATGTTTTTGAGTATGTGAACCTCATTGCCTTAAAATTGACATTCTTCATTCTTCCCAAAATACCCACTGATTATAGGGATTTCCAATCTCTGAACACGTGTTTTTATATCATGTTGTGGCACTAAACATTCTTTCCAAAATACCTACTAATTTTAGGGATTTCCAATCTCTGAACACATGTTTTTATATCATGTTGTAACACTAAACATCCTTCCCAAAAATACCCACTAATTTTAGGGATTTCAAATCTCTAAACACATGTTTTTTATATCATGTTGCAGCACTGAATGATGCCAAATTCCAACTATTGTTTTGGGGTGAGAAATTTGAAGCTTCAAACCTACACAACAAACTAGCATATATATTTTTCCTCAAACAAATGTAATTAGTTAGTCTAATAACTCAATTATGACTTATAAAATTAAAATTAGAAGAATCAAAATTATGACTTACATTTGTGTACTATTAAGTATAATTCATTTATTTCTTTTAGCAAGTATCATTTAATTTATATTTTAAGTAATTGCTTTAAAGTTGATACTAAATTCGAATTTAATTAACTAATTTATTTTATTGATAATTTTTGGAAAGTTACCTTGTAAATTAGTAATTAAATAATAATCATAGTGCTTTATTTTATGGATTTTATTAATTCTTTTTCTTTTGTTTAATTTTATTTTAATTGGTAACTTAAATTAGTACAATTGGTTTTTTAAAAACTAATCATTTAGTTATTTGATTAAATGCTATCACCTATTTATTAAATTTTGCAAAAGTTGTCCAATAACTAAAGTTAGTAGTCAAGCACAAAGTAAAAGAAGACTTAGTTATTAATGTTAAATGGTTAATTGTGAGGACAACTTAAAGGTTTTTAGTCCCAATGATTAAATTATTTTAACTTTTCTAAGTTACTTGGGAGGAAATTGTCTTTAGAACAAACCTTAGTAAGCCTTAACTATTTTAATCTATTTTAATCTTGTTAAGTTGCCAAAAAAATAGAGGTGGGCATTACAATACTAACCATAATTTCTTAAGTATACTATACTTTAAAGAATACTTAAATATTTGTGTGGTTTATAAAATAACACAAGTTACTTTCCTTGTAAATTAAGACAACTCCAATGAATAAATTGCTAAAGTTTTTGAAATGAATTCATATATATATATATATATATATATATATATATATATATATATATATATATATATATATATATATATATATATATATATATATATATATATATATATATATATATATATATATATATATATATATATATATATATATATATATATATATATATATGAAAAATAAACTCATTTATTTTTATAAATAAAATAAAAATAAATATTTCTTTTATGGAATACTAACCATAATTTCTTAAGTACACTATACTTTAAAAAATACTTAAATATTTATGTGGTTTTATGGAGGCTTACATGCTACAGAATGTGATTTTCCAAATAAATGAATAACAAGGTTAAGGGAAGAGCTTACCCTTTAGTTTTACTTGAAATAAAATCAATTTTAATTGAAATAAAATAAGAAAGGTCATTTACATTTATATCTATATGTAGAACTATGGTTAGAATTAGGGTTGGGGTTAGGGTTAGAATTAAGAATAGAATTAGGGTTAAGTAGATCTAGGGGTAGAATTAGGGTTAGGGCTAGGGTTAGGGTTATAGTTATAATTATGGTTGAAATAAAAAATTAGGCCTACAATTGGGGTTAGGGTTAGGGTTCAAGTTGAAGTTAGAATTAGAGTTAGAAACATGGTTAGGGTTAGGGTTGGGGTTATAAATTTTAGGGTTAAGGTTAGAATTAGGGTTATGGTAAGAGTTAGACTTAGGTTTAGGGTTATAATAAGGGTTCTAGGGTTAAGTTCAAAATTAGAATTAAGGTTAGGGTTAGCCTAAAAATTAGGGTTAGGGATAAAAATAGAGTTAGAAATAGGGTTAGCATTAGTATTAAAATTAGGGCTAGGGTTAGAGTTAAAATTAGGGTTAGGGTTTGAATTATTGTTAGGATTAGGGTTAAAGTAGAGTTAGGGTTAGATTTTGGGTTACAACTATAATTAGGGTTAATGTTAGAATTAGAGTTAGGGTTAGGGTTACAATTAGGGCTAAGGTTAATATTAAGGTAAAGGTTAGGGATTAAATTATGGTCAAGGGTAGGGTAAGAGTTAGGGTTAGGGTTAAAATTAGAGCTATGTTTAAGGTTAGAATAAGATTTAGGGTTATGGTTAAGGTTAGAATTAGAGTTAGGGTTAGGATTACAATTAGTGTTAGGGTTGTGGTTAGGGTTAGAATTAGGGTTAGGGTTAGAATTAGGTTACAACTATAATTAGGGGTAATGTTAGAATTAGATTTAGGGTTAGGGTCATAATTAGAGTTACAGTTGGAATATGGCTTAGAATTAGGGTTAGGATAGGGGTTAAAATTAAAATTACAATTAGAATTAGGGTTATAGTTAAAAATAGAGTGAGAATTAGAATGTGAATTAGGTTTAAAATTAGGGTTAGGGTTTGAATTATGGTCACCATTAGGGTTAGGGTTAAAATTAGAGCTATGTTTAGGGTTACAATTAAAAATAGGGTGAGAATTAGAATGAGAATTGTTAGTGTAGGAATATTAACACTATTTCTTATTATGTAAATAAGTAATTATGTGTATATTCCCCACATGGCTTTAAGCCACCTTAGGTGGTTAGGTGTCTACTTGGAGAGTCCATTACAACTCTTCAAGCCACTTGTCGATACTCTTTCTTCCACCTCTAGTTGAGTGTTGAAGTCGACTCCTAAGTTGACTTAAGCTCTCTATCTTATATGTACATCTACTTGTTCATAATCAAATTACTCCAATTTGTAATCAACTAAGCATTAGTTGATCTTGTTTCTAACACATGGTATTAGACCCAGGTTAATTAGACTACTCATTTGATTAGAGCCAAAAATGTCCTATTTAACGAAATTCTTTGTAAAAAATGCATTTTTTAGAAATTTGACATTTTACAACTTTTCATTCATATTTTTTGTTGAAAATGCAATTTTTTTATAAAATCAACATTTTGCAAGCCTCTGTTTGCAGTTTAGGTGATTGATGACATGGTGTACATCTTGAGGGTGTTTTTGGTTTTGTGTGATGAGTTGAAAAGCTTGTGTGCCAAACCCTTGGCCTCCTTGAAGGCATTTCCTAGCCAATTTGGGTGGTGGATGGTCTGTTGGATCTATGTGAAGACCATTTGTTATCATTGACAACTTCTACAATGATTTGGTTCTCTGTCAACAATCTTCCAAGAGGTAATTCAATGCATAGGTCTGATCCTCCAAATGCCTGAGTTGATTCTTTTAGGACTTCTAGAGGTTCACAAGGCAGAAGATTGATATCAATTTCCTTACTTCTATAGATTTTAGAGTTGCTTCACGTAAGGCTTCCACAAAATCTTTGAAGCAAAACTTCACATTGGATTTGAATTGTAGCCATATGGCATGCAATCAACATTCCACACATGGATCTTGCAAATATTTCAAGACTATGACTTTTCAAGTGTATTGTGTCAAGTGCACTTCCATTGAGTCATGTCCAGTACACTTTCTTTGTTTCTCTCTTTTGGAGGAAAGTTATTTGCCCACAAGGTTTTCTTTCTTTCTCTGCTTTATGAGAGATGCTTTTTTACATGGGTACCTAATTAGGCCTAGTTGCTGGGACCCATCTTTATTGTACTGACCTAAGTTGTTCTTAAAGGGGAGAGTTAGTGTACGAATATTAACACTATTATGTATTATTTAAATAGGTAATTACATGTATATTCCCCACATGGCTTTAAGCCACCTTAGGTGGTTAGGTGTCTACTTGGAGAGTCCATTAAAACTCTCCAAACCACTTGCCGACACTCCTTCTTCCACCTCTTGTTAGGGTTAAAATTAGAGGTATCTTTAAGGTTAGAATAAGCTTTAGGGTTATGGTTAGGGTTAGAATTAGAGTTAGGGTTAGGATTACAATTAGGGTTAGGGTTAGGTTACAACTATAATTAGCGGTAATATTAGAATTAGAGTTAGGGTTTGCATCAAAATTAGAGTTAGGTTGGAATTGGAATTAGAATTAGGGTTAGGATAGGGGTTAGAATTACAATCAAAATTAGGGTTATATTAAAAAATAAAGGTGAGAATTGTTAGACTTAGGGAACACAACTAAGAGGGGGGGTGAATTAGTTGTGCAAAACTTTCTCTCATTACAAACTTAAATCCTCTTAATTATTAGATATATATTAATCATGAAACATAATGCATTCAAATCAAAAGAAGAAACACATCAACACATAAGACACCAAGATTTTGATGTGGAAAACCCGGTTAAGGGAAAAACCATGGGGTGATTAACCCAAGAAAGTATTCTCTGTTAGAAGAATAGAAGGAACAAAATGGCACTTGCCAATTAGGGCTCACTACCTGAGCACATTACTCACAAGAGGGTCACTACCTACAAGAGACACACTGTCTACAAAGAAATAAGTATCACCTACTTGCACTAGAAAATAGCATCTTCACCATGCTTGAATCAGTTCCATTAAGCCCAATACTTTTGCTCCACCTTTCACTCTCCTCCTCGCTACCACACACTCATCTCTTAGGACACCTTTCAAATGACTTCAGAATCCCTTATTTATACAAGACATCAACTTAGGAATGATCATTTAAGTTAGAAAACATCCATAATATCATCCGCAAGATGTATAACTTATTTGGTCGGCCTATTTTTAGGAAGAACACCATTATCCAGAAGTTGTTCTTCAAACGTGAACTCCAACTTCAATGCAAACCACCAACGTAAACTAAACATGATCCAAAGACCACCACAAGCTTGCCTAAATCACAAAGAACATCCATACTTCATCTACTTACTTAAATCCTTCTCTGCTTCATCTGAAACTTCAAGAACACAGTCTATCATCACTATCACAAAGGAATAGATGCTTGTAGACCTTCAAACCACAAACTAATCTAGTTGACATTCCACAAAGATGTCCTAGGAACTACCTCAAATCTGTGGAACTTTATAATGTAATTCTAGATCTCACCAGACCTATCTGTCTTACTCTGTCACCACTGAACACCTGCCAGAACCAGTTTTATTTGAATAGTCATAACTTCTTCAGATCCTCATGCGAACCTCTGAAATCTCTATTGGACCACCTTAAGACACATATCTGCAAACCCTTCAAGCCGCATCCTCTTATCCTCATCCTATCTTGGAATTTTACCTTACTGCCTTCCCTGTTCTTCTCTGTTTCTAATTGAGACTAATTTTCTCAATATCCTGAGCACACAACACATCCAATCCTTACCATTAATGCAATAGGAGTATGTTGACATCAATGACAACACTAGTTAGGCCCATACTTGCAACAATCTCACCCTTTATCATTGATGGCAACATATGATGTGAAAAACTATTTTAACCATCAGGACAAGAACTTCTCCTCACTGTCACAACTCCCCCTATCAGCAACAACCATTCACATGTCTTCTCTCCCTTAACTACTCCCCCTTTGATCAGCAACCACTTGTTTTTCACATGTCTTCTATCCCCCTTTGACATTAATGGCAAAGGGCACATGCTTGTAATTGTAACACTTCATAATCATACCTGCTACTCCTCCTGAGTAGAAGCTCCCCATCATCAATATGGATCACAAGATATGACTGTGATAACCACCAAACTGATGCACCTTAGTTCATCATAGGAGGGGCAATGACCCCTAGCTTCTCCCTGAGATACTCAAAAGAATCCTTAGGTAGAGGTTTAGTAAATATGTCTGCAATCTGATCCTTAGAAGGCACAAACTCTAATCTGACTTCATTCTTGTTCACTTGCTCTCTCAAAAAGTGAAACTCGATGGATATATGCTTAGTCTTTGAATGCAACACCGGATTCTTAGATATATTTATTACACTTGAATTATCATAGAAGATTGTGATAGGTTCCTCATACTCTACTTTGATATCTCTTAGCATCTGCTTCATCCACAAAAATTGAGTGCAACTACCTACTACTGCAATATATTCTACTTCAGTTGTAGACAGAGATATTGCCTCTTGTTTCTTGCTTAGCCAAGAAACCAATCTCTTCCCCAAAAAGAACGCTCCACCACTGGTACTCTTCCGGTCATCCAAATCTCCTGCCCAATCTACATCTGTATAGGCATGGAGAGAGAAATCATGATCTCTAGGATACCACAAACCATACTCAACTATTCCTTTTAGATATCTAAAAATCCTCTTGATTGCCATGACATGAGATTCTCTAGGATTAGCTTGGAATCTAGCAACAAGACCAATAGCATGCATAATGTCTAGTCTAGTTTGAGTGAGATACAACAATCCTCCAATCATTGACCTATACTTTGTCTGATCAACCTTGGGAGAGTCATCATCTTTGCTCAACTTACGTCCGATTGCCATGGGAGTGTTCATTGGCTTTGAGTCTTCCATCCAAAATTTCTTCAATAATTCTTTCACATATTTGGTCTGAGAAATGAAGATTCCTTTCTTTGTTTGAGTGATTTGTAGACCCAAGAAGAAATTCATTTCACCAAGCATGGACATCTCAAATTCACTTTTCATTTGATTTGCAAAAGTTTTACACATACTATCTCTTCCTCCAAAAATGATATCATCAACAAACACTTCAACAATCAAGATGTTTTCATCATCAATTTTGAAATACAAGTTACTATCAGAAGTACCTTTATTGAAACCAATATTCAAAAGATGCTTATCCAATCTTTCATACCAGGCTCTTGGGGCTTGCTTCAGTCCATACAAAGCTTTCTTCAATTTCAGACCATATCACCACGATTAGACAATTGAAGACCATCTGGTTGTTCAATGTACACTTCTTCCAAGTCACCATTCAGGAAGCCAAACTTGACATCCATCTGATACACTTTGAAATCTTTGAAGGTAGCAAATGCAAGAAATAATCTGACTGCTTCAATTCTTGCCACTAGAGAAAAAGTTTCTTCAAAATCAACTCCTTCTATTTGAGAATATCCTTTGCAGACCAATCTGGCTTTGTTTTTGATTACTTCTCCAACTTCATTCAGATTGTTCTAGAAGACCCATTTGGTTCCAATCACATTCTTGTTTCTAGGTCTGGGAACAAGTTCCCAAGTGTGATTTTTCTTAATTTGCATTAGTTCTTCCTTCATGGCTTTTGACCAATTCTCATCATTACAAGCTTCATTCATTGTCTTAGGTTCAATCTTTGAAATCAGACAACACTCTTCTAAATCTTGAGCAATTCTTCTTCTTACTTGTACTCCTTTGCTTTTATCACCTATGATCTAATCTTCAGAGTTATTCAATCTTACATACCTAGGAATTTTGGGAGTTTCTTGCACTTCTGATTCTTGACTAGACTCATTAAAGCTCAACTCTTCTTCCTGATTAGTCGGATCAGTTTGAATCTAAATTTCAGAAGGGGCTTGGGCTCTTTGAAACATAGCACCATCCTGATCATCTTCATCATATTTATAAAACCTTGAGGGTTTGTCAATTCCTTCATCAACCTTCACATTTGTACTTTTTATAATCTTTCCTAATCTCTTGTTATAACACTAGTATGCTTTGTTTTGAGTAGAGTAGCCCAAGAATATTCCTTCATCACTTCTAGCATCAAACTTTCCTAGATCTTCATCTCTTTTAATGTAACATTTGCTACCAAAAACTCTAAAATACCTCACAGTAGGAGTGATGCCAAACCAAAGTTCATAAGGAGTCTTACCGGTATTGCTTCTGATTTGAAATCGATTGAGGGTATAGACTGTAGTACTGACGGCTTCTCTCCAATAGATCTAAGGAACATTTGTTTCCATCATCATGGTCCTGGATGGTTCGGTTCATTCTCTCAACTACTTCATTCTACTGAGGAGTCTTGGGAGTAGACAACTACGTTTTTATTCCATGTTTCTCATAGAACTCTATGAATTCTCTGGATGTGAATTCTCCACCTCTATCAGACCTCAGACATTTCAATCTTAATATGGTTTCATTTTCTACCATAGCCTTGAATATTTTGAATTTCTCAAGAGCTTCTAATTTCTCTTTTAGAAAGGTTATCCACACCATCTGGGAATAATCATCAATTAGCAACATGAAATATCTATCACCTTGCACACTTCTGATTCTTGCCGGACCACAAAGATCAATATGAACTAGGTCCAATAAACTGGTAGAAGATTGTTCCTTGCTTTTAAATGAGATTCTACTTTGTTTACCCAACTGACATTCCTTGCATAAACTATTTGTGGGTTTCACTAATTTTGGAAGATCTCTTACACCCTGAGTATTACTTATCTTGATGATATTATCAAAACTCACATAACACATTCTCCTATGCTATAACCAACTCTGATCAACTTGTACAAATAGACAACTTTTACTAGTACCAACTAAATGGAAGATATTACCTTTTGTTTGGTTACCAGATGTAATCTCTATTCTAGAACTCTCAAAGATCTTGCATTTTCCATTCTTGAATCTAAGATCATAGCCTTTGTCCACCACTATCCAACACTGAGAAGGTTGTGCTTCAATCCTTCAACATATAGTAAATTTCTGGTTTTGTTCTTTCCATCAAAAGAAATAGTTCCTCTACCTTTGATTGTACCAGCAGAATTGTCACCAAACTTTACCACTCCTCCTTCATACCTTTCCAAATCTAAAAAACCTATTTTGTCACCTATCATATGGTGAGAGCATCCATTATCAATGACCCAATCATCCTTTTCTTCAACTTGGGCAGCCAGAGCTCTTTCTACACCTTTATGATTGACAGATTGAGAGGATATTGGTTCTTCTTCCTTGATAGCAATAAACACCCATTCACTTCTGGATTTGTTTCCTGTCTCTAATTCATCATCTATTACTCCTTCATTGTCATCTTCTTCATGAACATAGTAACAATTCTGTTAGAACCTTGATCTATTAGGGTTTGGCCTTGAAAATCTTTCTGGATAGTTTGAGGCAAAATGACCAATCTTATTGTAGTTAAAACACTTAAAAGGTAGTTTCCCTTCATACTTACTGAATCCTCTTGATAGTCTTTTTGCAATAAGAGCTTCAAGGTGAGCAGTTTCAGCTTCTTCTTCTAGGTCTTTTCTTACTTTTTCATACCATGAAAGTTTCTTTGAAGAGTTCTCTCCCGGATCAAACCTTTGTTTACCTTTTACAGAGGCACTGACTTTGAATGCAGATTCAGTCTTAGGGGGGTCATCTCCAAGCTTTGTCATTTCAAATGCAGATAGTTGTATGGGCTCTAAATTCTTCAATGGCAGCAGCCTTGATTTTGTAAGATTTAGGTAGAGATCTGAGAATTTTTCCAACAATCTCATTTTCATCCAAGACTCCACCAGTATTTCTAATTCCACAAACTAGCTCATTCACTCTTGGCATAAAAGTAGTAATATTTTCATCATCTCTCATCTTCAGTTTTTTAAATTTCCCTTTTAGACTCTGTAACCTTGTACATTTAACATACTGGTCTCCTTCATGCAAAAGTTCCAGTTTTTTCCAAATCTCAAAAGTAGTTGGTAGGTCAATAACATTTGAGAGCTCTGAATCAGATAATGTGCTTAGAAGAGCCTCTATGGTCTGCAGATTGTTTTCAACATCTGTTATTTCATTTAGGGTTGTCGGACCACCCTATGGAGGTACATACTATTTTGTAACCATGGACCAGTACGCTATTCCCATACAATGCAAGTGACATTTCATGCGACCTTTCCAGAGAGCAAAGTTGGTTCCATCAAACTTTAGACTATCCTTCTTGTAAGACGACATCCTGGATCTCCTCAAGCGGTTAAGCTCCTTTTAGAGGAACTTAGTTCTGATACCAATTGTTAGACTTAGGGCACACAACTGAGCGGGGGGGTGAATTAGTTGTCCAAAAATTTCTCTAATTACAAACTTAAATCCTCTTAATTATTAGTAGTATATTAATCATGAAACATAATGCATTCAAATCAAAAGCAAAAACACATCAACACATAAGACACCAAGATTTTGATGTGGAAAACCTAGTTAAGGGAAAAACCACGGGGTGATTAACCCAAGAAAGTATTCTCTATTAGAAGAATAGAAGGAACAAAATGGCACTTGCCAATTAGGGCTCACTACTCGAGCACACTGCTCACAAGAGGTTCACTGCCTACAAGAGATGCACTATCTACAAAGAAATAAGTATCACCTACTTGAACTGGAAAATAGCATCTTCACTATGCTTGAATCAGTTCCATTAAGCCCAATACTTCTGCTCTACATTTCGCTCTCCTCCTTGCTACCACACACTCATCTCTTAGGCCACCTTTCAAATGACTTCACAATCCCTTATTTGTACAAGACATCAACTTAGGAATGATCATCTAAGTCGGCAAACATCCACAATATCATCTGCAAGATGTATAACTCATTCGGTCAGCCTGTTTTTAGGAAGAACACCATTATCTAGAAGTTGTTCTTCAAATGTGAACTCCAACTTCAATGCAAACCACCAACATGAACTAAACATGATCCAAAGACCACCACAAGCTTGCCTGAATCACAAAGAACATCCATACTTCATCGGCTTACTTAAATCCTTCTCTGCTTCATCTAAAACTTCAAGAACACAGTCTATCATCACTATCACAAAGGAATAGATGCTTGCGGACGTTCAAATGACAAACCAATCTACTTGACATTCCACAAAGATGTCCTTAGAACTCCCTCAAATCTGTAAAACTTTATAATGCAATTCTGGATCTCACTGGACCTATCTGTCTTACTCTGTCACCACTGAACACCTGCCAGAACTAGTTTTATTTGAACAATCACAACTTCTTGAGATCTTCATGTGGACCTCTAAAATCTCTACTGGACCACCTTAAGACACATATCTACAAACCCTTTAAACCGCATCCTCTTATCCTCATCCTATCTTGGACTCCCTGTTCTTCTCTGTTTCTAATTGAGACTAATTTTCACAATATCCTCAGCACACAACTCATCCAATCCTTACCATTAATGCAACAGGAGTATGTTGACATCAATGACAACACATATTAGGCCCAAACTTGCAACAAGAATTAGACTGAGAATTAGGTTGAAAAGTAGGGTTAGGGTTAGGGTGAGAATCAAGGTTAGGGTTAGAACTAAGTTTAGGGTTAGGGTTTGAATAAGAGTTAGGGTGAAGGTTAGAATTAGGGTTAGAGTTAGGGTTAGAGTTAGAATTAGGGTTAAGGTTTGAATTATGGTTATGCTTAGGGTTAGCGTTATTCAACATAGGGTTAGGATTAGGGTTACAAGTATAATTAGAGTTAATTTTAGAATTATAGTTATGGTTATGGATACAGTGAGAATTAGGGTTAGGTTTAAAATTAAGGTTAGGGTTAGACAAAGAATTAGGGTTAGGACTAAAATTAGAGTTAGAAATAATGTTAGGGTTAATGTTAGAATTAGGGTTAAGGTTTGGGTTAGAGATAGAATTAGAGTTACTACTAGAATTAGAGTTCTATTTATGGTTATAGTTACAATTAGGGTTAGGGTTATAATAAGGGTTAGGGTTAGACAAAGAATTATCTTTAGGAATAAACTTAGAGTTAGAAATAAGGTTAGGGTTAATGTTAGAATTAGGGTTAGGGATAGGGTTACAATTAGAATTAGGGTTAAGGTTTGGGTTAGAGTTAGAATTAGGGTTACTATTAGAATTAGAGTTATGGTTATGGTTATAGTTAGAATTAGGGTTATAATCAGGGTTAGGTTTATAATAAGGGTTAGGGTTAGATAAAGAATTATGGTTAGGACTAAAATTAGAGTTAGAAATAAGGTTAGGATTAATGTTAGAAATAGGGTTAGGGAAAGGGTTACAATAAGAATTAGGGCTAAGGTTTGGGTTAGAGTTAGAAAAAGAGTTATTATTAGAATTAGGGTAAGAATTAGACTTACAATTAGGGTTAGGGATAGAATTTAGGTTATTGATAGACTTAGGGTTAGGGATATAATTAGAGGAATGGTTAGGGTTAAATATAGGCTTATAGTTAGGGTAAGAATTAGAGTTATGACTATAATTAGGGTTGATGTTAGAATTAGGGTTGAGGTACAATTAAAAATATCCTAACTCTAAATGTAATTCTAACAAGTTGTACTAACATTACACTTACCATATTGTATCTTTATAGATAAATTAGGGTTAGACTACAATTAAAAATATCCTTGAGGTTAGTATTAAGATTACTATTAAGGTTAGGGTTAGGGTTTGAATTATGACCATGGTTAGGATTAGAGATAGGGTTGGGGTTAAACTTAGAGGTATTTATAGAGTTACAATTAAAAATAGTACAATAATTACAATGAGAATAAGGGTCAAAAGTAGGGTCAGGGTTATAATAAGGGTTAGGGTTACGGTGAGATTAGGGTTAGGGTTATAACCAAGGTTATGGTTAAGGTTAGGGTTCAAATCACTGTTAGAATTAAATTTATTGTTATAATGAAGTTTATTGTGAGGGTTAGAATTTGGATTAGTGTTACGGTTAGAATTAGTTTTAGGGGTATTGTCAGGGTTAAGGTGAGATTTAGGGTTAAGCCTAACCTTATGCCTTGCATTGATTTATAAGCCTACTTGCAACCCTTCCCTAAACAAAATCATAATTCTAAATCTAACCTTGATTCTAACCCTAACCTAAACCCTAATTATCACCCTAACTCTAATCCTAAATATAATATATAATATAATTTACAATTTTAATTATTATATATTATATTAATAGATATTATATATTATAATAATAATTATTATAAATATTATATAATAAGCAATAGTCCATTATTGAAGGAGAGTTAAGGAATCCCAAAGGGTGCACAAGGATTTCTTTGAAATCCTCTGTGTGCATCTTGTTTGTGGTTCCTTCCCTACATTGGAAATATTCTATGTTCTTTGTTTTCTTAGATAAATTGTATGTATCTCGTGACTGTTATTGGCCTTGGCTTAGGAGTAAAGGTGGTGGATTTTGTTTGATTGCTTTCCTTTGTATCACAAGTTGTCAGATTTTTTCTTTTTCCTATCTTGGTTTATTTTTTCATATTAGGCGACCCCCCTTTCCTTGCCCTTCCAGTGCTCTCATCACCTTGGTGTCACCTGAGTACTTTGGTGTGCTTTTCCTAATGAAGGTTGTACTTGGAAGTGCTTTGGATTTAATCTCAGCATTGAGGGCACAATGGAAAATAAGGTTGGGGCAGATGATACTTTTCAACCTGATCAAACAAAATCCTACAAGGAAGTTCTAAGAGAAAAAATGCTAAAACTTTGCTTGAAAATGCGGGCTTTGAGATCAACTATGTACTAAGAGGCATCAGTAGACTCACCATGGAAAGGAGTGAAAGAGGTGAGGTTGACAAGCAACTTCAAGGTGAGTTCTACGCCCAGCCCAAGAAAATCTCCTTGTGTCCTAATGGTGATATTCTCAATGCAGTTAAAAATGAAGAATCTAGATTAAAAATTATAGCTGTATTCTATACATGCATTAACATTGAAAAAATTCCTTCCAGAAGATTTTTTGATAATTGATTAATAGATGTTTGGGAAAAGTAATTAGGCATCCATTTTTCATTCTGTAGAATGGTTCTGTTGATGTATAAATTTGTGGGTCTAATCCAACAACAACATGGGAAACTCTGAGAATGTGGGATGACTTCTCAGAGTAACCTCCAGATTTTATGGAAGGTAGCTCTTCCTTTTTTTAATGGGGTTTTGGAGAAGGGAAGAAGAAACAAGATTACAGATACAATGAATTAAAACCTAATCCTATGGCGATATGCCAAATTTCAAACCAACCCCAGTTGTACAGTGTCAAACCCTAATAGATTTAACTAAGAAATCAAGGAGCTTGTAGCATGATCAATCACCAGTTAAATAAATAGATTCAACAGAGGTAAAGAAATAGAAAATAAGAGGCAAGAGAAAGAGACCCATTCATATCTGCATAGAAAACCACTTCTTTATTTGAGGAAGAATAAATCTACAGAGGCAAAGTTTTGCACAAAATAAACTATTACACCCTCATGAAAAAGGCACTGCTGTGGGAAAAATATATCTCTGTCTACTGCTAAAATCTCTGATTTATTGAAATGTAGAACTCCTTTTGTCTATCTTGGATCTATCCTTTTATAACCCAGAAATGAAGAAAATATCTTGCAACTACTCAGAAAATCTCTAATTGAAAATCTAGTGAATCCCAGATCTGATAACTATGATTAGCTATTCTATTTCTCCATTTTATCCTCCATGGCTGGAAAAAATACGTCTGCCTCCATAGCTGGTCCTGTGTGTGAAAAACCTTCTCAGTCATCTCCTCTTGTGGCTACCGTAAAAATGAGAGGCATGAAAAATTTAGGGCTGCATATTTATTATCTCTCGTGAGTCATAAAAGAGAGTCACTTTATATTTAATAAATATTAGCTTAAAGTTGGAGGGACCCACCATATAATAAAAGACTCTTTACTTATCTTTTTCACTCACCCGTGACTCTTCAAAACTGAAAAGAGATTCTTTATAATCTTTTAAAACATACTTTATTGATGGGAGGGGGCCCACGTATAATGGCTCCATATAAAAATAAAAATGACTCAGGCTTGGAGATTCACATGACTCTTAACTTATTTATGAGTTTTATGGAAAATAAAACTAGGATTTATCTTTGCTCTGAAGCTACCACGTGGTTCATTCTTGTTCATTTGGGAAGAAATATTTCCTCCTCTGCTCCCAAAGTCTTGCGGTGCTAACATCTAACATCCTCTGCATTTTCCTTAATTCATTGTTCTCTAGAGCTATTGATTTGTGTATTTAGCATCCAACGGTGGCTATGAATCATTGCATCTTGAAAACCTAGTGCCTTTGATATTTTTTGTTGTATCTTATATTCCTCAATATGTAGAGTTGCTCCATCTTTGCTTGTTCACTCTTTCATTTAGAAATTAACACTCTCCACTATGATTGAATCCTCTTGATATCATTGAGCATTCTTGTTGAAACTGCCACCATTCTTTTATCATTTGCCTCGTCGTTATTTGTGCTTTGGACTGTGGCATATTTTAGTATGCTAAGCTATTAATGAATGGCCGCCATTATTTGATACTTGACTGTACCTTCTCTCTCAAATGGTGTCTTCAAATCGTATGAAACTCCTCTAAATTCCTATGCCAATATATGAGCTGAGTGCTTACATATATATTTTCTTTAGAAGCTTCATTTTGATGCTTGAGTGCCATATATGAAATGCTATGTTGATATTGATGATCGAAGTTGCACCATATATCTTCATAGGAAATATCTCATAATTCATATACTTGCCTTCTCATCAGAAGAGATTGCTCTTGATTTAGTTACATACGACATGGTTAATATTAGAATAGTCTTCTGCTAAAAAGAATGTCCATGCCACTTTGTATTATTGTGTGAGCCTTCTTATGGAGCTGCTCCTCTAATCCTTATGCTGGTGAACTTTGTAGATGTTGGATGCGCTCATTTGAAGGCGTGAATATTTGTTCTTTGATGGCTGCCTTCATTTCTATGTTGTCTAGTGGCTTTGTATTTTGAAATGCTATATGGCACATGCTTCTTTGCAATAAATGGCTTGTAGCATCATTTTGAGAGACCATGCCTACATTAAAAGGTCACGCAATATTTGATGGTAGTGTTCCTTTGTTTTGACATAAGAGGTTGGAATCTCCTTCTATCATGCTACTGTAGTTGGTTGTGTTTTGACATTCCTGGCACTACTGAAATGCCTGCATTTTATTTGTATGTTGGTTATGAGCTACCATTGGTGACATTATGATTAGAGTAGTCGTGTGATAAGAAACCACACATATTTTTATAGTGGATGTGCCTCTTTGAAAACCTACGCATCATTCTCCTTGTGCACTAGACTTATCTCATCTCTGTATTGAACTCAGAGTCTACTCCTATTTCCTTTTATAGTTTACACTATGAATCTTTGATGAATGTTGATAGGGTTGTGTCAATGCTATTTCATTGGGTATTATTCCTTACATTTTATCAGCATAAATCATACCTTTTGAAGATGTGGCTATGTATCATCATTAAAATAAAACCTCACTTCCATTAGTAGAACTTTCATTCATGGATGGCTTCTTGTTATTTCAAAGGTGGCACCTTTCATTTCTATTGCTTTCAACCTATGTCATCAACTTAGGCGATGCCTTCTCTATGCGGGGGCTGCCAAGATGCTAATTATACCTTGACCAATTCCTCTACACACAACACCAGGTGGCGAAGACCTTAATGCAACTAAAAGTGAGATTGCATAATATGATCTAACTGAATCCACTGATGCAATTATGGATACCACACACATTAAAATTCCTATTCTCAAATGAAAGATTTGAGTTCCTCACTAAAATGAATATGGAATCTGGTATATGAATGAAGAATGACTCTTTGAGAGATATTGTGAATATCCCTATACACTGTGCTACATCCTTTGAGTGTTGATCATTGAGTAGTCATTGAACCACCATGTCCACTAGATCATAGACGATTCCTTAAACCCACAAACTAACCAATATGATACTGAAAAAGTTTCAAAATGGTGTGTAAAATTACACATTGGGTTCAAACAAAATTTTTTGTTATTTTCTTCAAGAGCCACAACATGCAAAAGAGAGTGGTAGAAAAAGATTATTGGAATATATCGGTCCTACACTTTTCAAAGCATTTCCTTGGGCACCAGACACCACACATAATAAGATTTAGTTTTGTTCTATACCAAGATGGGTGCTTATCAGAAATCTCCCCATTCAATTTTGGTGCTTCTTACCACAGATTACAAAACTCTTTGGGAAAATTATAAAAGTAGATGAAACTAGGTCTATGTTACCACATCTAGATGCAAGATTACTTGTTGCATTTAATACTGGAATTCAAATCCCCAAAATTCTAGAGATAAACTGGGAAGAAAAAATTGTGCAATACAATTTTGTTGGGCTAGGTGGGCTCAATTCTTGTTTCTTATGTAAGATGGATGGCCATCAAAGGAAGGATTGTCCTACTATAAAAAAGAGATTCAAAAAAGATAATTTAGCATTTGACAATAAAGAAAAAAACTCTAATGACCTTCCAGAAAATGTGCCTTCAGTCTTTGGGAACCACGCCATGGAGAATTCTAGGGTACACATAGTACATGACCCTAGACCCAAACAAATTAAGGAGAAATCAAGAATAAAAATTGATGAATTCAATTTGTATAGTTGTGGAGGGTTGCCCTTCATAGTTTTTGATAGTGAGCACCAAGTTGTTGGTGAATCTGATAGCACCCATGATGAAAACCTAAGCCTCTTCTCTGAGGATAAGTTGGGAGAGATGGACTCGATGGATGAAGATCCTACTGTTATCACCCAAATTGAGGAGGCTCAACTAACAACAAAATTTATTAATTTAGAAAAAGATGATGAGCTTGAACTACCCATGAAAGATCAAGATTAGCCCTCGAAGGTTAATAAACTAGATATCCCTTCTGAAGATAGATTCATCACATTTAGAAAAAATAAAAATGCTCAGCAACTAGCCCTAGACAAAATTAGGGAGGTGGTTGACCAAAGAAAGAAGTTAGACTTGCTTAAGAATGAATTCATCAAGACTAAAGAGGTAGATCCCCTAGGGTTAGCAGTTGACCTCCAAAAATAGGGCAGTAGGGTTGCTTTGTCTGTGAGAGATGCAATCCATAAAAAAGCTTTGGCTGAAGGGAATAAAGTCACCCTTGACATTGAATCATCAAAAGAGGAAAACAAGAAAAGAAAGAATATGTGGAGAAAAATAGCTCAGTTAAATTGGGTAGGAAAGGCAAAGATGAAAAGCCTTAACCTGTGGCTTTTCTGGTTGGATAAAGATAACATTTGTTTCTAATCCTCTATGAAAATTTTACAATGTTTTAGCTAGAATGTCAGAGGACTGGAATCTTCTGAAAAGAAATATAAGGTGAGAGACTTCTGTAATAAAAACAAAAATATGGACATCCTATTCCTCTAGGAAATCAAAGCAGTAGGTTTTATGATGGAAAATACTCTACATTTCACTTGGAGAGATGATGTGTCTTTTACTACTAACCATGCAAGGGGCAGGGGTGGTAATGCTATTTTTCTCAATAAGAAATGGGAAAAGCTTATCCAAAGCTTAGGACACTCTCCATGCAATAGATGTATCTGGATCACTTTAG
Source organism: Cunninghamia lanceolata (assembly GCA_027924645.1). NCBI lineage: Eukaryota > Viridiplantae > Streptophyta > Pinopsida > Cupressales > Cupressaceae > Cunninghamia > Cunninghamia lanceolata. Next base: position 5,025,129 of record BSBN01000859.1, on the reverse strand, counting down.
ATTTGAAAGGGATGACTATTGGTCTTTGTTCAATCTATCCCCCTAATGAATATTATAATAGAGAAGAATTATTGAAATGGTTGACCTTTGAGTTACCAAGGGTCCTCTGGGTGTTTGGGGGAGATTTTAATATGATTGAACATCCAGAAGATAAATAGGGAGGTAACCCCATGAGGTGGAAAGGTAATGAAAAATTTTTCTGGCAGAGGCTAAAGAAAGCCATGAACCTATTTGACCCACTAAAAGGTGAAAAGAGGAATAATAGTGAAATCTAGTTCTCTTGGTCCAATTGTCAAAAGGAAAGTAAAAGAATTCACTGCAGACTAGATAGATTTTACTTAGACAAAAATACTTTCTTGATCCAGCCTATAACAGATGCAAACAAAGTGCAAGTCATTCCGAACCCTCTCTCAAATCACCATCCTAGAAAAATTGTGATACAAATAAAGAACCAGGAAGAAAATATTAAAAAAAAGAAGATTACCTCCTTCAAACTAAACTGTGAGCTTCTTAATGATCAAGATAGTCTGAATGTTATCAAAACACTTAGAAGCATCTGTAAATCATAGTATAAGAATAAAAAAGCCTCTCTATATTGGAATAGATTGATTGATGCTTGTAAGGCTTTTTTTCAAATTGTTGGGAAAAAGTATGCGCTAGATAGGAAAAAAGAGGAGCTTTTCTTAGAAGAAGAATACCTTAGAATTGAAGAACTAGTCCTGGATAATCCCAAAAAGGAAAATCTAGTTGAAAGTTTGGGGGAAATCAAACACAAACTAAGAAGGGTGCAAATTAGGAAGGCACAAAGTGCAAAGATCAGGGCCAAACTAAACTGGTTAGAAGATGGGGACAAAGGTTCAATTTTTTTTTTAATCTCCTTAAATCTAAAAACATCAAAGAGAATAGAGGAGTAATTGTTGAGAATGGAGTCACCTTGAACAACCAAAAAGATATTCTTAATGACTTTAAAATTTTTTATGTCAATTTATTTAAAGCATAAGATTCCAAAGATGGTTCCAAAGAGGCTCAGGAGCTTTGTGGAAGAATTTGCAAGGAAAAAGTAAATGATGAGATGAAAAGACAACTTGAAAAATAAATCTCAAAAGATGAAATTGAGATAGCAATTAAATCTATGAAGAATGGGAAATCCACTAGTGCAGATGACTTCCCAATGGAATTCTATAAGGCTAACTTTGAATGGATAGTAGATGATCTATTTGAGCTGTGTAATGAATCTATTGATAGAGGCTCCTTGGAGGGAGATATAAAGGCATTATCAAGCTCCTTCCCAAGGAAGGAGACAAGATACTTATCAAAAATTGGAGGCCCATGACCTTACTGAATGTCTCCTACAAAATTATTGCTAAGGTGCTTGCATTAAGAGTTAGAGATATTCTTCTAGAGATAATAAGCTCCACTCAAACAAGTTTTATTAAAATTAGATACATTCTTGAGAACTTGATTACAAGTTGGGAAGCACTACAATGGGCTAAGGATTCCAATCAAAATGCTGGAATTCTTCTTTTGGATTTTGAAAAAGCTTATGATCGGGTTGAATGGTCTTTTATATTTAAAATTCTTAAGTCTGTAGACCACATTTTTTTGATTGTTTGTTTGCTAAAAGAGTTTGGGTTTTTTTATGGGTAATACTTCTCAATGGAGTCCCTCTATACATGCAAATAAGAAAGAAATTATTTGTGGTCATGTAGATGCCTTGAAGAAAAATCATAACTCATTTTGGCTTATTCTGTCTACTATGATTTTATGGTTTAATTGGAAAAAACGTAATGAGGAATGTTTGTAGAGCAGGAAAAGGCAACTCACTGGGATTTTCTTTAATCTCACAAATTATAACTTTTTTGAGTAGGTGGTTGTAACAATAGAAATATCAATTGACAAATTCAAAGAACTAATGAAGATTGGAGCTATGTTTCACAAAGAAGATATCAAAGAATTAGATTTCTGTGTAGGTAAAATGAAAAGATTTGATCCAAAATTTTATAACTTGTATACTAATTTTCAGGAACTATACTGCAAGAAGTTACAAAAGGACTTGACAAAAAGTCAACTAGATAAACTATGGGAGATTGTGTCTTAAAACTTCAGCACTAGTACTTATCAAGGGGGCAACTCACCTAATAAGGATTATGACAACTTAAGAAACAAGATGATACAAGATTGGGCAAAGCTTAGAGATAGGGGAGAAGACCTTTGGAATGAAATGAAAAGACCAAGAGCAAAAGGCTCAGAATTGGATGACAACCAATGTTTTTATAATCAGTTTGAAGATCAAGAAGAAAATTCCATGGTTCAGTGGCAAAGAGTTGATGCTGCCGGATGACATGGAAATAGATGCAACCAATGGTAACTAGGGCATATCTCCAGCAGAGGAAAGGAAATAGAGTGTTTGAATCAAAAGTTTATTGAACATCATAGTAATACAGTGTTAGCATCATGGATTTCAGGGTTCTTCTGATGAACTTTGTATCTCTCTAATATATACTTATGTTTTAAGTCTTAAAACTATCTGTATATATTAGTGAAACTATAAGTTTTTTGGATTTCTATAAGCTGCAAGTATTTTGATGTGGTCTGCTTGATCACAACATTGTAACTCTTGCTTTATTTTGAATATAATTAGAGCACGATTCTCAAACCAAAAAATATTATATACTATTATATTATATAGTTATTATATAATACATTATAATAAATATCTAATATATTAACTCATAAAAAAATCTAATATATTATAAAAACATATATCTAATATAATATTTTTTAATATATTATAATAATATAGTTAGAATTAGACTTATTGCTCTAGATGCCGCTAGCATATTTATATTTAAAAAATATATATCTAAATTAAACCGAGAGATATCCTTCTCGAGGTGCCTATTATTTAATCACTAATCCTAACATTAGGTGCCTAGTGAAGGATATCTCTCGGTGGATACTAGTTTGGAAAATGGGTTATATGTCAGGTTTAGGTGTAAGTAATATAGCAGATTTTTATGTGTATGTTTTTTTAGTTTAGTGGGTTTTGTTTGTCATTCTTGTATCTTTTTTGTATTGTAGCTTTATTGAGAGGCAACTGAATTTGGGATATGGGGGGTTAATCAAGCATGGCTATGGCAGAAAGTGGATTAGAGGCTTCTACAAGAAGTGAAAATAAGCTTGTGAGAATTAGAGAAGCTTATCTATGTTTGATTGATGGAAAAGAGAGTGTCATATTATAGAGTGGGGACTTCACTCTACATGTCATAAAGCAGAATTAGTTTTCCCTCTTTGTTGTTGTGGGCTTGGTTGGAAATCTTCAATGGCCAGTGGGGAGAGATTCCCTTTCTATCATTGTGGGAAGCAAGAAATCTACTTTTGCACTACCAGGGCATCTGTATGGACTCCTTTTGCCTAGTAATACACCTGTGAGAGCTAAGCAGAGCTTGGAAGGTTTGTTGCATCACTACTCCAATTTTGAAACCTATTTAGAGGTTTTAGATGGTATGATAACACATCTCTCTACTGCACTCTATTTCTTTCATTTCACTATCTCTAACGACACAACAACATGCACCAGCTGGATAAAATTAGAGCCTACAAGATTCATTCTGAAGACCAGCTATTTGTAAATGCAAAGAAATAGTAGGGTACCTACATATTTTATCTCTAATTTAGCTGGGTGTAGGCTCTAATTTTATCTAGCCTGTGCATGTTGTTGATAGAATTTAATATAGTAAAACTAAATTTTTATATTCTTATATTTTCCTAATATATTTATTTTATTATTTTATATATCACAAATGATAAGTCTTTTATATTCCTTTAAGTTATTTTATTATTTAGAATATTGTTTTAGAACATAGAGAAGATTAAAAATAGTTTTTATTTCAACAAGTCAACTTCTTGGTATTTATTATTATCATAGGCAATGAAAAAATGGATGTTTCAACAAGAATTTCAGTTTCCCATGTTTATTGTTGAAGGAGAAAAAACCAATCTATGTTTGAGTTTGTAGCGTCTAATGGTGTTTTTATTTGGCTATATGTTTATGAGTGTGATGTATAAGAATAGTTGATTCTTAGTCATTTATTGGAGCATTAATCTAAACAACCATAATAACTTCTATTCATTGTTCATCCAACATTGTAGCAGATAGGACATTACATCTCATTGAATGTTGAAGACTTTTGTAAACAAAATACTAACCTTTGATTTGTCCTCTCTATTCTTTGTCCTATTTTAATAATGTTTTCTTTAGGGAATGATTTTGGAGGTATGGTCTAGCATCCTCTATGTGGCTCATCTTCTCCAACGTAGGACTCAACTTGCAAGACCTTATAAATAATTTAATTGTAGTCAAGTCATTTGGATATATGTGTGTTGTTTTATTATCCTCTGCAAGGCATTGCAAATAAAAAATAATGCCCTATTTTATGGTTTTATGCATGTATGAAGAGTAGTAACTAGATTTTCAATAAAAAGGAACTCTTTTTTTCTTTGATAAAAAAATCAAACTGCAGCTCTAATATGTATAATCTTTGTTTCCTTTTATTTTTGGTGTCAAAAATTTATGTTTATGAGCAAGAGCTGAAGCTCTAGTTTTACTCAATAGGGTGTTGTTATTTTCATCTACCATTTTTTCTTCACCTGGTATCAGAGCCAGGGCATTATCACAAATGGTTATCAAGCTAAACGTTATAACAGTGATCAATGGCAGCAAGCACAAGCTTAACAAATCATCATATTCCACAATTTAATGGGAGGAACTATGATTATTGGGAAATCAGCATGAATGCATTATTTTGTTCTCAGGATATATGGGATCTTGTTGAAAATGGATTTCCAAAACTAACAAATGTAGCAACATACAATGCATTGACACAAGTAGAGAAAGACTTGTTGAGGGACAATAGGAAGAAGGATTCAAAATCTCTATTCTACAAATTTTAAGTAGTGAATGAGAGCATTTTTCTAAGGATTGCAGTAGCAACTAAGTTTAAACAAGCATGAGATATACTCAAAATAGCCTATCAAGGAATGGCAAAAGTGAAGACAACTAAGTTGCAAATATTGAGAAGAGATTTTGAAACAATCTACATGAAGGACAATGAATTAGTAGATTCATTCTTTACTCAAATTATTGGATTGGTAAATCAAATCAAATCTCATGGGGATACTCTTGAAGATAGGAGAGTGGTTGAAAAGATTCTAAGGAGTTTATCCACTAAGTTTGAATCAATTGTTGTAGCCATGGAGGACACAAAGAACCTCTCATAGTTTTTAGTTGATGAGCTCCATGTATCTCTCATTTTACATGAACATAGGCTAAATAGGTAAGAAAAAACCTCATTGGAGCATGCATTCAAGTCACAAGTTTCAATCAGCCATGGTAGAGGTAGAGGAAGATCTAATTTCAGAGGTAGAGGAAGGAATTCATATAGAGGTGGAAGAAGCAACCCATAAAGCTCAAGTGGAAGAGGTAGCAGCCAAAACACAAGCTCAAACCCATCTCAAAATCAACCACAAGGTCAAAGGTATGACAAATCTCAAATCCAATGTCATTATTGTAAGAAGTATGGGCATTATTCAAATGAGTGTAGAAAGAAGCAATATGATTTTAGCAAACCAAATATAAACTTCACAAAAGAAAATCAAAATTAGAGTAATACGTTCATAACATACAATGTAGCACAAGAGAATCAAAAGGATGTATGGCTCTTAGATTCAGGTTGCAGCAATCACATGACTAAGAACCTAGAAGTGTTCTCAAGTCTAGATGAAAGTTTAAAACTAGATGTGACATTGGGTAATGAAAATAAAGTGTCAATTAGAGGTAAAGGAAACATCAATATTCTAACTAAACAGGGGGAGAAGAATTATATTTTAGATGTGTATTTTGTGCCCGGTCTAAAAAATAATCTAATGAGCATCAAGCGGCTTGTTGAAAAGGGGTATAGAGTCTTCTTCAAAAACAAAGAATGCACTATTCTAGATAAATTTCCAAGTAACCAGCTCATTTCTAAATTGCAAATGATAAACAATAGAATGTTTCCCCTAAAGATTAAGCTAGATTTGAATGTGGAATATGCTCAAGCACAACCCATAATGAACCCACAAGAGCATAAAGAAGAACATGCAGCAATCACACAATCTTTCAAGTAGAAATCAAAGATGAAAAATTGGTTATGGCACCTAAGATTTGGGCATCTCAACTTTGGAGGTTTAAATCTACTAAATAGGAAGAGCATGGTAAAGGGTTTGCCTTTAATAGAGAAATTGGAAAGAATATGTGAAGGATGCATCTTTGGAAAGCAACATAGAGAGACATTTCCAATAGGTAAGTCAATTAGAGCAAAGGCACCCCTTGAAATTATGCATTCAAATTTGTGCGAACATATGCAACCACCCTCAATTGGTGGAAGTTACTACTTTTTGACTTTCATTGATGACTATTCAAGGAAAACATGGGTCTACATCCTAAGAAAAAAGAATGAAGTGTTTGATTTCTTCTATCAATTCAAGGTTCTTGTTGAGAAGCAAAGTATGCACTACATCAAACCATTGAGAATAGATACAAGTGGTGAATATATCTCAAATGAGTTTCTACATTTTTGCAAAGACCATGGGATTCACAAGCAATTTACAACTAGATACACACCTCAAGAAAATGGGGTAGCTAAAAGAAAGAATAGAACAATCATCGAAATGACAAGAAGCATGTTGAAATCAAAGCATTTGTCAAATGAATATTGGGCTGAAGTTGTATCTTGTGAAACATACATTATGAATAGATGTCCAACCAAGAGTGTAAAGAATATGATTTTTGAAGAAGCATGGACTGGAAGAAAACATAGTGTCACTCACATGAGAGTATTTGGATGTGTGCCATATGCACATGTGCTGGATGAGTTGAGAAGAAAATTGGACAAGGGAGAAAAGTGTATATTTGTTGGTTATAGTGATGAATAAAAGGAATACAAACTATACAATTCAATAACCAAGAAAGTTATAATCAGTAGAGATGTGCAATTCATAGAAGATGAAGCATGGAATGGAAGTTTGGAGAAAACAATCAATATTGCAGCCAACTTACCACAAGAAGATAGAGAAGTTTTTTTACCAGCAGGTACTCCGTCAAATGTGACTCCTTCCACACCCATTCATGCTCAACAAAGTGGTCATCAAATGACACCATCATCAAGTGTAAGGATAGCCCCACACATTCAAGCATCCACTCCTTCAAATGTACAACAAACACCATCTACAAGTGGCAATCAGGGTGTAGGAGCATCAAGTCCACATTCCACAAGTCCAAGTTTAATCAATATGTCAAATCCTACATTGGCAAGCTTGATAAGACAAAAAATTAGAAGTTTGAGAGACATTTATGATCAAAATGAAGGTGAGAACAATGCTGTTCTAATTTCTCTTTTTTCATTTTATTCACAAGTAGAAGATCCAATTCATTACATGAATATACGATTAAGGATGAAAAATGGGTAAATGCAATGGATGATGAAATTGACACAATTTAAAAGAATCAAACATGGGAGTTAGTGAGTCTTCCAAAAGACAAGGATGTCATAGGAGTGAAGTGAGTTTATAAGACTAAGTTGAATGCAAATGGTGATGTACAAAAACATAAAGCAAGGCTATTGGCAAAGGGATATTTACAATAGCTTGGGGTTGATTATAATGAGACATTTGCTCTAGTAGGATGATTAGACACTATGAGAACAATACTTGCAATAGCAGCTCAAAACAAATGGCCAATTTACCAAATGGATGCAAAATCATCTTTTTTGAATGGTTATCTTGAAGAAGAAGTTTATGTTGAGCACCCTATGAGATTTTAGGTCAAGAAGACAAAGTTTACAAATTGAAAAAGGCACTCTATGGACTCAAGCAAGCCCCAAGAGCTTTGTATAGTAGAATTGAGTATTGTCTTTTGCAAAATAGCTTCAATAAGTGCAGTAGAGAGCCTACATTGTATAGAAAGATGAATGAGCAAGGTGAAATCAAAATTCTTTTCTTGTATGTTGATGATTTGATATTCATGGAAGATTTAGCAATTGATTTGTTCAAGGGAGCTATGAAAAAGGAGGTTGAAATGACTAATTTAGGCCTCATGAAGTATTTTCTTAACATTGAGGTAAATCAAAATGGTAATGGTATATTCATCTCCAAATATAAGTATACAAATGACATTTTGAAAAGGTTAAGATGGCAAATTGTAAATCAGCTCCAACACCAATTGTCACGAGACTAAAATTAAGAAAGGATGATGATGGAGCCAACACTGATCCAACTTTGTATAAAAGGCTTGTTGGCAACCTCATGTATTTAATAGCCACAAGGCTAGATATTATGTATGTAGTTAGTCTCATTTCAAGGTTCATCAAATCTCCAAAATTTTCTCATTGGTAAGTAGGAAAAAGAACTCTTAGATATGTGAGTGGAACTAGGAACTATGGTATTTAGTTTTTAACATCAAATGAGTTCAAGTTGATAGGATACACTAATAGTGATTGTGCAGGTAGCATAGATGAAAGGAAAAGTACTTTTGGTTATGTTTTTCATTTTGGAACAGGTGTAGTATCATGGGCTTCAAATAAACAACCAATAGTCACTCTCTCATATACTAAAGTAGAGTATGTAGCAGCCACAAGTGCATCATGTCAAATAGTTTGGATGAGAAGAATGTTGAAAGATCTCAGGCAAGAACAAGAAGAGGCAACAAAGATCTATTGTGACAATAACTCAGCTATAGCATTCTCAAAGAATCTAATTTTTCACAAGAGAAGTAAACATATATATACATGGCATCACTTCATTAGAGAATTAATCAACAATGGAGAAATCTTTTTGGTTTTTTGTTGGTCTCAAGATCAGTATGTAGATATCTTTATCAAGAGATTAGGAAAAGAAAGCTTTGAGTATCTAAGAGATCATTTGGGAGTCCTAGATGGCAATAGTTGTGATTAAGGGGGAGTGTTCGAGCACTAATCTCAACCACTATAATAGCTTATATTCATTGTTCATCTAGCATTGTAGCAGACAGGACATTGCATTTCATTGAATGTTGAAGACTTCTGTAAACAAAATGATGACCTCTCCAATCTTTGATTTGTCCTCTCTATTCTCTATTATATTTTATTAATGTTTTCTACAAGGAATGGTCTTGGAATTATGATCTAGCATCCTCTGTATGGCTCAGCGTCTCCAACGTAGGACTCAACTTGCAAGACCTTATCCATAATTTAATTGTAGTCAAGTCATTTAGAGATATGTGGTCTATTTTATTATTCTGTGTAGGGCATTGCAAAAAAAAGATGCTTTGTTTTATGGTTTTATGCATGTATGATGAGCAATGACTCTTTTTAATAAAAAGGAATTCTCTATTTTTTCTCTGTTAAAAAATCAGAGTGCAGCTCTAATATATATAATCTTTGTTTCTTTTTGTTTTTGGTGTCAAAAGCTTATGTTTATGAGGAAGAGCTGAAGCTCTAGTTTTACTTAATAGGGTATTTTTATTTTCCTATGCCATTTTTCTTCATCATTTGATATTCGTGGGGGATATAACATAGATCTATCAATCGCTCTCTTTGTCATATTGCACTGACAATCCCTAGCAAGAGAACGAATTGTAGTTAATAGTAATACTCAAATGTTCACTTTAAAGTTGGCTTGACATCCAAAAACATTAAGGTTACTAATATTCTAGTCTCTATCATATATTTTATTAAGAGATGGTGGCCACATCCATCTCTTTCATTGTAATATAGGATTAAAAACCTACAACAACCAAGCTAAATGCTCCATTTAGGTTTTAACAAAAGTTCCATCTACAATTCTATGGTCCTAAGTAAAACATGAATCACAATTTTTAATGTGTTTTGGAGTCTTTCAATAGATGAAGTGGTTGTGTGTCCAACATGAAGGAGAATAAGAACTTAATAACTCAGTTTGAAAAAAACAAAGTAACAAGCTCCCAACCATGGTTGCATCAATTATAGTAGATTCATAAGTCATATCTTTTTATAAATTCTTATATTTTTATGGACCTAGTAATCAACAAAGTCAATGGGTCTGCAAGATGTAAGTAGTCCTTTTTCCTTTATAGATTATTTGAGGTTGGGTATTTATTGCTTAAATATCAATACACTAGGATTTCTTTTTTCCTTCTATGAGTTATATCTTTTTCTTTGAGCAGTTTGTTCTAAAAAAAATTGATGTTTCAAGTCCTGGAAATGGACTATTAAGCATGGTTTTGATGGAAAATTAGAAGGATTAAAGAACCTTGAAGAAAGTTTCAAGGTACAAACTTGCATCTAACAAACTATTTTAACATGGATGGTGTTTACATTCAAAATCTATATTAGGTTTAGGTTTAGGTTCTAAAATAACAAGTGAAGACTCTCAAAAGCTAAGGGTCTCTCTAAACAATGAAGGATTTTCAAAAAGATTGTCCTTCTTAGAGGAAACAACTCTAATTGGTAAGGTATTATCACCTCCTTTCTCCGTTCGTGACTTCACTGCTTGGTTTCCTAAAAAATGGCCGATGGTCAAGGAGTTTGGTGTTTTGGGTAATGAATTCTTCTTCTTTTCCTTCCTTGATAAGTCTAGTAGAAACACTGTGTTGGAGAAAAAGTTATCAAAGTTCAACAAAAGTGTTTTTTTTTGTTAACCTTGGAAACAACACTTTGATGTTACAAAGGAACATATCCCTATTTTACCCTTTTGGATACAAATCCCATTCTTACCTATGGAATATATAAACCCAGAGTCCCTGACAACTATAGTGAATGCTCTAGGTATTGTTCAAGAGCTTGAGACTCTCTAATCTTCCACTATAAGGCTGAGTATTATCTGTCAAACAAAGGAACTTTTTCTTCAAAGCATAACTTTTTCTTCAAAGCATAACTCTTGAGACAAGCTCAAGGCAGTGAACTCTAGAAATATTCTTTTAAGATAGTTTTCAACTAGAGGATCTTGTTTGAATGAACAAAATGTTGGGAAATGTGCCCCCAATAGACTCCATAGCTATAGAAAGGAATGGCTCACCGTGAGACCTCTATTAAGAACTAAAACAACATTTATAAGTTTAGGGAGGTAAAGTAAGAGGTACTCCTTCACCCTCGTTCTCATTGGATGGTGATATAACCATCGATTCAGAGATTATTTCTTCTCCTTTAGGTTACAACCAGTACAAGGGAGTACAGAATGCATGTCAGATCTTTGATGAAGCAGATGGTCTAGGTGATGAAGTCACAATAAACTTACAATTGGTTTCTTCTCCTCATGTCGAGGATACATCCAGGAATAAGGAGAAATATTAGGTAAATGGAGACTTTGTTCCAAAATTTGAATCATTGGATGTCAGTGATCATTTGGACGTGCATTACTAGCAAGAAACTCAAATTCTGTGTAAATGGAATAATGGATTTAAGCCTTCAGAGACTAGCACAATCCCACTATCTAGGGAGGGTGTCGAAGGAGGGGAACTCCCAGATGACTTGGTTTGGGACGTGGCTTTTTAGGAGCAAATGTTCGAGGATGAATAGATATTCTTTGATTCAACCATAAATGTTGACTCTAAGGAGAACAAAGAGGTCACTGTCTCTAATTCCTTAAAAGAAACATTCAAGGATGATGAGACTCTAAAAGCTTTACTAGATAAAGTGTTAATTAAAGTGACAACCAATATATGTGATGAAATTGCTATAGAGGTTCTTCTAGAGGATGATGGGTTAATTGGGAGGAGATTGTTAGGTATTTCCTAGATAGAAATGAAGGTAGCTCCACCTCAAGGTTCACTTGTCTACCTAAGAAAGAGTGCTCATCAAAGGAAACCCAAGAAGCTTCAAGAAGTATCGGATGGATGTCCAAAGACTCCAGAAACAAATATCTTAAAGAGGAGTGTAGGTTGCTCTCCTCGGGAGGCATGCGGATCCTTACGTGGAATGTTAGGGGCACCAATGTCCGTAACAAGAGACACCTCATCAAGCAACAAATTAATGAGGAAAATTGTGTTATGATCTTTTTGCAAGAAACCAATTTGTCTTCTAAGGTAAGTGATTTGGTTGTCAAGAGTTGGTGGGGATGGCATTTTCCTTCATTTGTTGCATGTGGGGCTTTAGGGGCTATAAAGTTTTATGGAGATCTTATCTCTTGAAGACATAGGTGCTGGAAAAGTGTAACCACTTCATGATAGGTAGATTTCCAAACCTGATAAGGGATGCTGACCTTTGGATCATTTGTGTTTATGGTCCTACAAATACCAGCCAAAGATAGCAAGTATGGTCCCAAATCTCTTCCTAGATAAGTTTGCTAGAGAAGGAAAGGATCCTTGTAGGAGGTGATTTCAATGTAGTATTGGATGCCTAAAAAATATAAGGGGAAATTTTCATCTAGTCAGATCTATGCTAGACTTTAAAACTTTTGTTTATCAAAACAACCTAGTCGATTGTATCCCAATGAACGAAAAATTTACATGGACAAGTAGGCAAAGGGACTTTTGCAAGATTGTTGAGTGTTTAGATAGATTCTTTATCACTATAGAGTGCCTTAAGGTTGATGATATCTCCTGGGAGTTGGACATTCTGCCACTGGTAGGCCCAGACCATTTCATAGTTTGGATCAAATTTGGCTTGGATAAACCACATGGCAGGAGAAAATTTAGATTACAATCAATACGTGGTTTAGAGATGCTTCTTTCCTCTAAACAATTGATGCATGGTGGAAAGAGGCTCCTTTCATGAGGTGCTCCAAGGTGTTTCAACTCTCAAGGAAGCTCAAATTCCTTCATAGGAAAATAGTCGATTGGAACGACTCTCATTTCAAAAATATCTTTGGGGAGAGATTCAGACTGCAGAAAGAGTTAAGACAGTTAGGGGACAAGGCAATTCAGGTAGGCATGGATGATGAGTCTTTTCAATAGGAAAAATCCTTGAGAATGGATTTAGAGGAGATCTTAAAATGTGAAGAAGTCTTCTAGTACCAAAGGTCTAGAGAATCGTGGTTAAGATAGGGAGATAAGAATACATTCTTCTTTCATATAGCCTCTAAGGTCATAAAAGTTACCAATTCAATAAGATCCATCGAAGCATTGAATGGGACACTGCTTATAGATTAGGAAGGCATTTTGAGGGAAGTAAATAGCTTCTCTTGAGGAAGGCCACTGCAGGGTTTGATTTTATGGCAGATTTAACTTGTGTTCCAAAGTTGGTTATAGATCTTCATAACCATCAATTGATGACAGAAGTTTCTCCATGCCAAGTGAGAGAGAAGTTGGTCTAGATGGTTGAAGTGGTCTCTTTTTTCAGAAATACTGGGATATTATAGGTAGAGATGTTCTTCTAGCTATGGAGGAATCAAGACAGTCTAAGAATGTTCTAAAGGAGATGAAAGATACTATCCTTATGCTTATTCCTAAATCCAAATTTCCACAAATGTTTGATGATTACATGCCCATTTCTTTATGCAACTATGTCTAGAAAATCATTTCTAAAGTTGTTGCACTAAGACAAGCTCCTTTCTTGTTTGCATTAATCTCTGAGGAACAAGGGGGTTTTGTTCCTGTAAAGGAAGAAAATGAAGGTGCAATTCTGACCCATGAAATTATGCACTCAGTTAATAGAGATAAAGAACCTGCAATGATTATCAAGTTGGATATGGCTAAAGCTTACGATATAATTGATTGGAAATTCCTTTTGGTAGTTTTAGCTAGATTGGGTTTCTCCAAAGATGTATGTAAGTGGATCTCCTCTTTTATCTCTGGATACAAGGTCCCAGTTTTGATTAATGGTAGAGAATCAGACTTCTTTGAGCCCTCAAGAGGTTCGAGACAGGGGGATCCAATATCTCCTTACCTCTTTATTCTAAAGATGGAAGTTTTCACATGGGCTGTAAGAATGGAGAATAGAGGAGCCATTTGGCAAGGGATAAAGCTATGGGGACTGCAGGACTCTTTCACACACGCACTTTTCATATATGACACCATTCTTTTCAATCAAGCCACAAAGGGAGAAGCTAAGGTGATCAAGGAGACTGTGGATAGATACTGCAATGCTTCTGGCTAAATGGTCGATGATTGTAAATCCGTGATCTATTTTTTCTTCATGGAACTAGGTGTCCAAGATGACATAGAGAACCTTTTCAATTTTAAGATTGAGAGTCTCCAAGGGAGGCATCTAGGAATTCCTCTCTTCAATGGGAGACATAAGAGTAGTGTTTGGAAGAATGTTGTTAACATTTTAAAAGCTAAGATAGCATCATGGAAGGGGAGATGGTTATTGCTTGTAGGCAGGTTAGCAATGATCAAGGCAATTTTATCATCAGTCCTAGACTATATGATGTTAATCCTTCAAATTCCCAAAGGTGTGAGTAAGGAGATAGAGATCTAATTTGTAAAAAAAATCTTGTGGCAAGGATCCTTTGGGGGAAATTAGGTGCATCTTCTAGCATGGAATAATGTTTGCAAGCCAAAGGAGGAAGGAGAAGTAGGTGTCCTAGATTTAAGTGTCCATAATCAAGCTTTGGAAGCCAAACTTGTATGGGGTTTATATATTAAACTAGATTCTAAATGGGCACACTTGATGGGAAGCAAATATTTGGATTCATTTGAAAGAGATCATATTTTACTACCAAAACTCCTCCCCATGGTTCAGCTATCTAGAATTTTATCCTCAATTGTAGACAAATCATTCTCCCCTTATTGTCATGGATTATCCACAATGGTAAGAAGACTAAATTTTGGGATGATTCGTGGAGTGGGGAGCCTAAGATCTCTTCATGGCTAGAGATTAGGGAAGCCAAGACTTATTTAAAAAGACACTAGGGTAGTAAATTTGGAGACTATTGGTGCATTGACGTGAGTCATGGCTCCTTGAAGACTTCATGGAGAAGCACACGTGACTGTGATTTTCCTCTTGATTAGAAACTGCTTCTTGAAAGACTATTGGATCGTAGAATGGTTCTCTTCTCCAACTTAGATGATGAGTTGATTTGGATAGGTGTAAAGTCAGGAGTGTATTACGTAAAAGAAGGATATCAAAGTGTATCACACAAAGTCAAGATAGATTGGTCTATCAACCTTAGTTTGAATGATGCTATCCTACCTAAAGTGAGGGCTTTCACCTAGTTAGCTCTCCACAATAAAATTCTATCAAGAGATTGAATTAAGAGGCTTGGATTAGGGACCAATTTCACTTGCATCCTATGTGGTGAAATGGAAGAATCCATTGATCATCATTTTCGTCATTTGCCCATTTAGTAGAAGCTACTGGCTATGTCTCTTGAGAAAATTGAATTAAGTTATGTCTCTATTTGAATCTCTTCTGTCCATGTTTAAGAATTGGCCTATCCTTTCAACAGAGTCCTTTTTTTCTTGCATTTGAGTAGTTGGTCCTTCACTTCTTATTTGGCATGTTTGGCAGGAGACAAATTATAGGATTTGCAGGAATGAAGCCTGCTCTTGTAGCATGGTCTATCTCAAATTAGAGGAGGCTATATATGAAGTGGTTGAGGCAAAGATTTATAGAAATGGGTTAAAGACAGGTTGGTATAACTGGGATGATTTTGTATTGGGGAATTGGCCTCTATTTAGATCCTCATGTGTTAAAGTGAATGGCATAACTCTTGGTAATACTCCCTCAAGAGATAAAGTTTCATGGCTTCCACCTAACCATCAATACTACAAGCTGAACTTTGATGGTGCCTTTAGACGAAATCAAGGCCTATCTGGAATAGTTTGTGTCATTGGGAGGAGTGATGAATCTTTGGTAGCAGCAAAATTGACTAAAATACCTCAAGGAACAAATAATGTAGCTATATCTTGGGCTCTAGTACACGAGATTCAATTGGCAATGATCTTTGGTGTCAAGAACATCATGATTGAGGGTGACTCTTATAATCATTAATGTTTTGAAAGAGAAGACTTTAGACAATTAGAGAATTAACTACATTCTTCAATAGGTAGTATCCTTGCTAGATGCTTTTGATAATTTTAGTATTTCATAGGTCTTCAGAGAAACTAATAGAGTAGCTGACAACCTAGCCAACTTGGCAATTGATCATCATAAGGAGATTGAAGTCTTTCACCCTGAGCTACCTAATCTACCCCATCAGCTGACGACATGGCTCGCAGATGATGTGAAATGAGGAGTTTTTTTGGGCCTTTCCCCAATAGTCCTAGGGTGGCAGATGCAGCATATACATGTTCTTCTAACTTTACTTATGGGGATTGGTGCTGAAGTATGAGGGGAGAAGCTATCCTTTATAATTTTTGGAAGCTAGGTAGCAATGTTCTTCTCTTGTCAAATCTAAGTTGGTTGATTTTTCCTATCATGCCACCTTTCATTTATGAAGATGTTACTTCTTTGATCCCCATGATGTATTTCAAGCCAGTTAAGGGCCCCTTGTTTTTTCTTTTTTCCATCAACTTTCATGGCTTTGATCTGTAAACTTATTTACTTTCTCTAATGTATGGGTGGCCTCCACCTTTCTCATTTAAAAAAATATATCACTATTGAACTTTGACATGTTGTCTAACTTCCTTTCCTAAAGGATATAAACATCCAACATTTTGGAAAAAATAAAAATAAAATAAGAGTTTGTTAAAGCCAAAAAATTGTTATAAATAGCTATTTTATAATGTTTGTTAATCTAATTTTATCTCACAGGAAAATAAAGTTAAAGCTTTATTTGTCCTAATATTTTTGAAGAGCTCACATGAAAGAGCACCCCACAGAGAATATTACATCTTTATTTGGACCTATTTACTGTTATGTTATAAAAAGTAACCTTGGGGGCTTTTTCCTCTTAAGGTTTAGCTCCCAAGTCCTTTAGAATGCATTTAGAGCATCTTGCATGATTTTGATGACTCCCGATGAGAAAACCCTGAAGTTTCAAGGCAAATAGGACTTAGGTTATGCACCTAAAATAAATCCTTCCTTAAATAGGGAGAGGACTTGGGTGCCTGTGCCCTAGTCCTACCCTATTTTAGGTTAGGACCAATTTCAAAGTGTCATTTTATGACCATTATTTAGGTCCTATGTTGACATGGTAAGTTTCAATTATGAAATTCTTAGCAAAAATGCTTGTAGTTGCATATATAAGCATGGTTAGGTTATCATTTGCAAAGTAAATGGATATTGTGAACTTGTGGCTTATGTGAAAGTGATTAAAAGGCATTCATTGTGTGGTAGAGAAGACTTTTGTGTTCTTCTTGTGTTTGTATTTGTAGGTTTAACATCCATCTCCTCATGGCATGAAGAGCATCTTCTTTCCATCATTTATCATTTGGATTTTACCTCTATCCCGCAGGGATACACACTCCTTATCTGACAATAGTGTTTGGAAGACTTGAATGTCTCTTTAGGGCTTGACTAAGGCAATCCTATAAACACCACAACCCCCCACCAATTTTCCCATGATTGTAGATTACATGTTGTGAAAGAAGAAGTGGAGTTGCAAGAGAGTAGTGGAGACTATTAGAATTGTAGATCCAAGAAAAAAATAGGGACCTAGACTTGGGTGCCTACTCATTAGTCCTCTGAATCCTGCAACAGAAAAATCTCTAGAATAACAGGAATATGTTACAGATAAGATTTACATATCCCAACAAAAACAATGGCACTAGACTAGGGTCCCTAGTCATTAGTCCCCAACTTTTCCATTTTCTGAACGTTGAAATCTGGTACACATTTGATTGTCATTTGATATCTCTATGTGCGATAATTTTCTGTAATTTATCCATTTGTTTGTATGATTTTATGGAATTAGGGTTTTGAACATAATTGGACTTAATTAAACAACAAAATCATACAATTTCAATCTTCCCCTATGTTCCAAGTGATAGGAGATTTGTAGTAGACTTTCTACTTGATTGAATGTTCTTGAATGTTTAGTGCTGAAAGGAGGATCAACACAAACCATTAAAACCAAACCCCAAACATCCTTACCTTCCTTTTTCATCCTAAACATTTTGGTGAACCTATGTTCTATTGAATTTTTCACCTTGCTAAGTTTGTGCTTCATATTTACATTCATTTTATTCATTCATTTCATAGTTCATCTTATTGCATTAGAAAAATTACAAAATTTTGAAAAATTTGGCATTGTTAGCTTGCATTTTCAAATAATTTAAATTAGTTAGAATCTAATGTCAATACCTTTCTGTCATTACCATAATATCTGATTTAAAATATAGAAATTTTTCATTCATCATTCATTTAGATTGCATTTTCGTGCTTAATTTGACAAAAATTGCGTGAAATTGTGCATTTTTTCATATAACCTAGTTTTGCATTAGCTAGGGTTTGTAGTAAAAATCTTGTTTTAGATTTTACTACCCTTTTAAAAAAATCATTAGGACTGATTTATAACTGTAGTTTTTCATCATAGTGGTTTTCTTGTAAAATTTTATGCCTAAGGTTTGAAAACCTTGATTTTTCAGTAGATTTTGGCTTTATCATCTCTCTAGATTTGCACCATAGGCATGTTATAAAGTTTTTTTCTACACTAATTGGCTTTTATCAGTTTTATTATTTGCTTCCCTCATCAAATACTTTACAACACCTTTTTTAATGGGCTTTTGCATTTAAAATTTGTGAAAAATTACATATTTTGACTATATTTTCCCTAGGGTTTGACTTAGATTTGCACTCCAACCATGTTGTGATGGATTTTATGGATTTAAGTGACTTATATTACTGCTATAATCTACTACACCTTCTAAAATTATTTACAACACCCTTGTTATTGGGTCTCTGCATTGAAATTTTGTGAAAAATTGCATATATTAGTGTACTTTCACTAGGTTTTGACATGTCGTCATTCTAGATTTGCATCAAAAGAATATTGTGAAGGATATTATTTATTTATTGGACTGATATTAGGCATATTATTTTCTTCCCCTAATCAATTTCCTTACAACACCTTTTCTTTCACTTATTTACATTGAAAAAAGTTAAAAAACCAAGCATTTTGATCATTTCCACACATAGTTTTTGTAATGTCCCCTTCTAGCAAGTCAAAAATTTCTCAATATTGCACACAATTTCAACTTGTAAAAGAGAAAACTAATAACCATTTCATCTTTATAATATCAACATATTGCAATTAGGGTTAACAACCACATATAAATATCAATACCAAGTTCATATACTTTTACCATTTCCTCTTAAGGTTAGTAACCTTATAATCATGCATTTCACATTTCCTCATATCTATTATATATGCTCCATGGTTTACCTCAGGATAGACACCCATGAGCCTAAACATTAATCTAACCTTGGCTTGATTTAATTCCAAGTATATCACTCTTGCCTTTGTATCTTGAAAACTCTTAATGATTCTACTCCCTTCTTTTAATGTTGATAGTAGTCCAATGTTAATGTTAATGGAGGGAATTCTTCATAGGTCTCAAGGGGGCTATACCATCCCTCCTTAGTCCCCATCTGGTGTATGCCATTTATATGGAGTGTCATTGTCCTTATGTGGTGCATGTCATTCATATAAAGTAACCTCGATCTAATGTGATGTATGTCATTCATAATAGATCACCTCAACCTCATGTGGCACATGCCATTCATATGAGGGTGCCCCAGACTCATGTGGCGCATGCCATTCATATAAAGTCCATTATTGTCCTTATGTGGTGCATGCCATTCATAACAGGACCCTCAATCTAATGTGGTGCATACCATTCATAATAGATCACATTGGCCTCATGTGGCACATGCCATTCATATGAGGTCGCCCCAAACTCATGTGGCGCATGCCATTCATATGAAGTCTATTATTGTCCTTATGTGGTGCATGCTATTCATAAAAGGACCCTTGATCTAATGTGGTGCATGTCATTCATAATAGATCGCCTCGGCCTCATGTGGTGCATGCCATTCATATGAGGTCACCCTGGACTCATGTGGCACATGCCATTCATATTAAGTCCATTATTGTCCTTATGTGGTGCATGCCATTCATATAAGGTACCCTCGATCTAATGTCACATATGCCATTCATAATAGATCACCTCAGCCTCATATGGCACATGCCATTCATATGAGGTCACCCTGGACTCATGTGTTGCATACCATTCATATGAAGTCTGTTATTGTCCTTATGCGGTGCATGCCATTCATATAAGGACCCTCAATCTAATGTGGTGCATGCCATTCATAATAGATTGCCTGTTTCTTTCTTGTTATTATGCTTCACTCAATACATCAGCAATATATATTTCCCTTTAGAGTACCTGGTCCTGGAATGAATTATCTTTCTTTCTTTTACTTGAAGTTACTTCATTTTCCTCCCATGTGTATTTGTTTGATATGACTTCTATAATCTATGCTTGAGCTCTTTTTCCACATTTGTGTCCTAGTTCCCATACTTCTTTGCATTTGTAACACATCCTTTCCTCTTTTCCACATATGTGTCCTTTCCTCCATTCTTTCTTAGATGAAATTCTCTTCCCTTTTTTACCTCAAGGTCAAATGGTGTTGAGTTATCTCCTCAAGATGTTAAATATAGAAGTGATTCACCAATTTGTAGGCTACATGCATTGTCATTTAGTTACATACTAAAACTAAAGTAGACAACCAAGTAGCTCAAGAATGCAAGTAACTAGCTCAAGCAAGTAGGCAAGTAGCTCAAGAATGCAAGTAACTAGCTCAAGCAAGTAGGCAAGTAGCTCAAGTAGACAAGCAAGTAGCTCAAGAAAGTAGGTAAGTAGCTCAAGTAGACAAGCAAGTAGCTCAAGAAAGTAGGAAAGTAGCTCAAGAAAGAAGGCAAGTAGCTCAAGTAGACAAGCAAGTAGGCAAGTAACTCAAGTAGACAAGCAAGTAGCAAAAGTAAGTAGGAAAGTAGCTCAAGTAGACAAGCAAGTAGCTCAAGCAAGTACCAAGTAGCTCAAGTAGTCAAGCAAGTAGGCAAGTTGTAACGCCCTGCCAAGAAACCCCAGAGAATAGCTCAACTATGCTAAACAAAAAGGAAAATTTTTTTTAGAAAGAAATAACAAGAAATGTAAATCATATTTATTCATAACATCAAGTTAAGCTTATCCTCTAGGGTTCCATGGTTGCATTACTAACAAACTATTAACAAGATCTAACTAACATTATGAATTAACTAACAACCATAGTTCATTCCAAATCTAATTGCATTAATTGAATAGACACATACATTTCTATATTATAACATCAGATAAGTAATCAATAAGGTCCTGTATAATGGATTACAAGTACATATACAATTCCCTTTAGATGAGGGTACATCATTACATTTCTTACAATAGCGCTTTCCCGATTGCATTGGAGTACATACATCAAGATAACAGTACATGATTCTACTGATATACAAAACTAGAACATGAACATAAGTTTCTATCTCCTCAAGCTAGAACAAGATCTAAAATTTGCCACATAAGGTACATCCTTCTCACACATGAACAACAACAAGGGGAACCAATGTAGATAAAAGCACAACCACTTGACCATGTCGAACCCTAAGGTCCACTCCTTGTGCTAGGAGATAACATAAGGTCCCACAACAACAATCAGTCAGGTAGGCAGTAGACTATAAGGAACAAGGACTACACATGACTACAACAACACATGTCAATATCACAAGTAATTGAAACATCACTTCTAGAGGCAACATAGAAAGGGGAAAACATAATTAGGGAGTTCTAGGCTACAATAGGGAAAAGATTCATCGCATGGTCCTAGCATGGGTTATCTTGATAGTCTCTCACTAGATGCCAACCCCCATCTATGGTAATCTTGGCAGTCTCTCACTAGACGCTAACCCCATAGGGTGACACATGTAGAACCAACATTCCTTTCATGAGGACAAGGAAGTTGATTTGACAACCACAACCTTCTCATCCCATCCTTAGCCTCAACGATCACTACAAGCATGGGTGAGGTATCCAATTATCTTATTTAGTGTGGAAACTACTCAACCTACTAAATTTATTAAGTTATCACTGGATTAACAACTTCCAATCGGTTATCTTGGAAAGCCACTTTGGGCACTAGCCCCACATTGAAATCCATTCCCCTACCTGTATTTAGAAAACCCTATCCATCAAGCAAGATAATTACCATCATAACGACCAGTATACATAAACAATGCAAGGCATTTACCTTCTTGCATACAAAACATAATCACAAGGACGAACTCTTAAATCATTGTCCCAAAATTTCCAATTGAAGAAATCACAACAACACATAAACAACACATATCTAGATCAAGGCATGGGCCATCTTGTTTCCAAATCTCAACCATAAATAAAATACTTCCTCTTTACGATTATCGAGATCTCCCCATTATCAAACACAATACTTAACACAAGTTCGCTATCAATACATCCTTAAAGGAGATTATTACCTCATCATGATGCACTTACAACACAAAATGTACATCATTTCACATTATCGTTTACCCAAACCCACATACATAAACAAGAGACATCATTATCTCAGGACACCTAACAACATGGTTGCACATGAACTCAAAACATAACATCTTAGGCCTATGGAATCAACTTCCCAAATGACACAAACACTTCACACCATTAAAACACAATGGTCTCACATCACATCCACTCTCAAATGTACATCATAAACTAAGATCCTTCAACAATATTTCAATTATATTACCACAAATGCAACATATGATACGATGCCCTAAATATGGGTTTTTAAGAATGTAACATTAATCATAAGCTATCCATAAATCAACAAAACATTCTCTCTACTATTTAGATTAAAATATTATACTAATCCTAGTATCTATGTAAGATATAAACATAACCTAAATGTTAGGGATTTATCTAACCTTTGTTAAAAGATAACGACAATATAATTAATCATATCAAATTTGATACATCTATGTGAACTTCATTATGAATGCAAAATATCAATTAACCAAGATCTGAATGACTTATAACAAAGATTTAGCACCTTTACTCAAACATTAATTCATTATTCAAAACTAGTTTCATTTTATGTTTATCTAAAGTCCGAGAGTAATTACTTTCTATCTAAATATTAATCTCAATAAATAAACCCAAAAGAAGTTTAAAGATTTGATTCCTTATCATAGAATTTAACACCATCTCCAACCCAATTATACCTAAATATATGTACTTAGTTTCAAAGTAACTTCATTTGTTGCTATACACAAGAGACAATCATAAGCATTACTCATAAACTAGTACTAATACTATGTCTACTACGTTAATGCCATGAGATAATATCACAACCTTTATTAAACTAACTACAAGGTTTACAATTAGAAATAAAAATCAATGGTCTAGCCATTCTTTAAAGGTTATCAAAGTCATCCCTAAGGCATTATATAATAATTAAGGTATCTACTTGATACTTACCTTTATGGTCCTTATCAAAGACTTTGCAATTATTAGACCAATCAAAATAATATGTTAAAAAAATAATTAAATAGTTTACTTAAGAGGATCCTAAGAAGGGACTCTAACCAAGACATACTTGTCAAACCAATTATCTCCTCCAATCATGATCTAAAAGTAGACTCACTCATCCATAAATTTTAGATAATTACACACACAATATAGATAAAGTCTAAAAATGATATTTTCTATAATATTCTTCTAAATCTCAATAATATATTGAACTATAAATATGGATCATAGCTATTGATACACTAACACATTTCTATACTATTTACAAAACATTCCAAAACACATCCTAAAATTCAGATTCGAAGATACAATTAAATTAGAAAATATAACCAATATCTTTAATCCCAAATAGATAAAAGTTCTAATAAAGGTTTTATGTCCTTTTAAACGTACTTCAGTTCATATTAGAAAGACATCAAGATAAAGATTTCAACTCCTCATTCGATGAACAACCATTGACAAATTTTTATAAGTCGATGCCACTATTATGCAAGTGATAAATTATATGGTAGAAAATATTTTGGTAGATGGTTATGCAAAAGTCTGTGGCATAGACAAGGTCTGTGAACTGTTTGACAGTCATCACAAAGAGGCGTCATCACTTGGATTGAAATGATTGCAGGATACACAGATAATGGATTTGTAGATTTAATAACAACAATCAAGATTTCTATTTCTAATACTATTTCTAAATTGTTCTTGGAGGATGGCAATGCTATCACTGATGACAATGAGATTGGTAATCAAGTAGCCTTGTTCTTCTAGAATTTGTTATCAGAACAAGCTGGCAATGTTCCCAATGAGCAAATAATGAATCTATTCCATAACAATATTCCTTTTTTGATTACTGAGGAGGATAAAATTGAAATGTTGAAACCTATCTCTAAAGAAGAGGTTCGTTCTATATTATTCTCCATGGGACCCTTTAAATTCTCGGACCCTTATGGGTTTCCACCTATATTCTTCTAGGAATATGGAGACATTGTGAGCTATGATGTTAGTGTTGTTGTTAGAGATTTTTTTAGAACTAGGAAACTTCTAAAGAAAATTAATAATACTTTTATTGTTCTTGTTCCCAAGAAGCCAAAGCCTGAGCTGCTTGCTATTTTCAGACCTATAAGTTTGTGTAATATCATTTACAAGTTATACACCAAACTCCTTGTTTTGAGATTTCAGCCCTTCCTTGATAAAATTATTTCCTCTTTTTAGAAAGGTTTTATTCTTGGAAGGCAAATTTTAGATGATGTTATAGCCACTCATGAAACTATCCACTCAATGGTGAAGAGTAGGATTCCTAGTATGGTTCTAAAGCTTGATATTTCTAAGGCCTATGATAGAGTTTCCTAGCAATTTTTTTAAGGTTATTCAAAAGTTTGGTTTTAATGATAAAGTCTCTCTGCTTATTCAGGAAGCTATTACCACTGCTAAATTCTCAGTCCTAGTTAATGGGATTCCTAGGGGTTTTTTTCTCCCTATATTTTTATCATGATGGTTGAAGCCCTTGGGAGGTATGTTCACTCTAAGATCCTTTCTAAGGAAATTGTGGGGATCAAACCAACTTCTACTTTGTAACTCATGTCTATTCAGCAGTTTGTGGACGATACCATCCTCTTTGGTATCTCTTCAGTGCTTAAAGCCTATAGTTGGAGGAATATTCTCAATGACTATGCTAAAGCTTTTGGTCAATGCATCAATTTTTAGAAAAGTAATGTTTATTTCTTCAACACTCAGGGAGATCTCCAGAGAAAAATCATGAACATCCTTGGTTGTGCTATGACTGATCTTCCTACATTCTACCTTGGCCTTCCTTTAACTGTCAAAGAAGTTACTCTAGGATTTTGGAATGATATTTTGGAAAGAACTCAAAAGAAGTTGATTGGCTGGAGGGGTAAACTTTTGAGTAGTGTTGGAAAGTTGCAACTTCTACGGGCCTCCCTTCAAGGTATTCCAACTTACTTCCGATCTCTTTTTAAAATGCCCAAGTATATAGCTGACAAATTGGAACAGATACAAAGAAATTTCTTATGGATAGGTGTGGAAGAAAAGAAGAGAATGTCTCTGGTCAAATGGGAGAAGGTTTGCCTTCCTAAAACTCAAGGTGGTCTTAATATTAGATCTATAAGAAATATGAACAAAGCCCTTCTTTTCAAAATCAACTGGAATCTAATTAACAGTAATAATGAATGGGGAACCATTATGCAGGCTAAGTACTTGTAGGATGCTGACAACCTAAGTTTCCTTTATCAGGAGGGGCTTCCTCAGGGTTAGGTAATATGGAACAAAATTCTCAAATCTAGAAGCTTAATTAAATAGGGGCTTAAATGGAAACTGAGGAATGGTAATATTATAAATTTTTGGGAGGACCCTTGGGTTGCTAACAAAGCCCTTGCTTCTTAGGAGGAAAACAAGGTTATTAATGATATAGCCAAACAATATTTTGGGTCAAATGTCTATTTTTACATTCATCATGAGAATGGTATTAGATGTTGGAAAAATCTTCTTCAGTGTTGTAATAATCATCCTGAGCTTATCCAGAGAATGAGATCTGTACAGTAGTTGTTGGTGGATACTAGACTTCCTCTCTTTCTTAGAGAAGATGAATTGCATTGGTCACCTGACAAAAGAGGTCGCTTCTCTGTTAACTCTGCTTACCATCTGCTGATTCCTAATGTTCATAGAAATGAGCTTTGGAAGAAAGTTTGGAACCATAAACTTATTCCTAAAGTTAATATGTTTTGGTGGGATGTGGTTCATAATAAGATCTTAACCCAAGACAATTTTCAAAGAAAGGGTTTCTCTCTAGTTAATAGGTGTGTCCCATGCCTTAAGGATGAGGAAACTGTTCCTCATCTAATTCTTCATTGTGACTTTGTCATGGTTGTTTGGAGTATAATTTTGTAGAACTTTGGCATACAGTAGGTTTGCAATAAAGATATTAGAGAAGTTATTTCTAATTGGTTTCCTACTTTTTCTCATCCCTGGCTTGTGGAGCTCTGGAACCAAACTCTTCCATTCATTGGTTGGACATTGTGGAAAGAACAGAATAACAGAATCTTTAGGGAAGCTCTCAAGGACTTTTCTCAGGTTTATCAGTCTTTCTCTAAGCTCCTCACTGAAAGTGTTGCTACTTCTCATATCAAAATTGCTGATAAACCCCTCACTCAAGAAGAGGAAAGAATTGCTATCAATTGGAGAATTCTTAACCAAATTCCTACTCATGACAATTCAAAGCAGACTTTGAGATTAAATGCTAGATGGACTCCTCCAAGGTTTGATTGGCTCAAACTCAATTTTGATGGAGCTTCAAAATCTAATGGAAAGGCTAGTGGTGGTGGAGTTATCCGGGATGATAAAGGGGAGCTTGTTGCTGCCTATACTGGTGGTTTAGGTATCTAAAGTAATAACTATGTTGAGGCCTCTGCTCTCTTATGCAGAGTTAAATTGGCTATTTCTTTGTGTATTTCTCATTTACATATATAGGGGGACTCTAAACTTGTCCTTGATGCTCTTACCAATGCTTTGGTCTATGGGTGGAGGCTTAAGGATATCATTGTGGATATCCAAATTCTTACTCAGAGAATTTCTAGAGTGGAATTTTCTAATATATATAGAGAGGGGAACGGAATTGCTGATGCTTTCACAAATCATGGTCAGCAATTTATGAATTGGCAATGTTGGCACCAATATAACAATATTCTGTTAACATAAGGGAACTAATTCAAAAAGAGATGAATTGTCAAGGATGACTCATCACATTCTAAGTGCCAGCCTAGTGGGACGGTTTTTTTGGGTGAAGGTGATGAGGATGCTCAAGTATGTTGTCATTATGACATATTGTACCGTTCAAACTAATGCCATTTTGGCATCTTTAATCACTCCTGTTAAGATGAGATGGATTTGTGATGATGATAGTAAATTTAAAAATATCATTTTTGAGCATGGGTGAAATTGGCAACGATTGGAGATTGTTAAGGTGGTTCAGGATATTGACGGTTCATGCATTTTGGTTTATTGCCTCATTTATTATTTCATTGTTCCCTTCAAAGAATTTAGAATTAACTTGTGAAGACATTTTGTGGTAAGGTATCTTCGGCTCTGTGTTCTTTGTGTTTTTGAGGCTAAGACAATCATGGGTGGAGACAGAATTTGCATTGAGCCAATATTTTGCTGTGAATTTAAGGATAATGCTGTTGTATGGAATTATTGCAAGTAGGGTGGCTAATTCCTTTTCTAGAATGCCTCAATGGTTATGATGAAAACCTATCTATGTAGTGTGCCCTATCATGGCAGAATCGCAGAGTTACCATTGGCAGAATTAAGTTTGAAATCTCTGAAGAGGTCATAACCATGGCAACTGGCTTTTGCACCAAAGGTACTAAGCTACAAAGGAAGGTTAAGGTGGCCAACCATTAGAACCAAAAGATTTTCTAGGTGAGGGAGAGGAATTAGTCCCATACTAGGGAGGGTTTGAATGTGCTAAGCTGCCAGAGCCATGGGACAAGATGTGCTTTCTATTAATGAAATATTTCACCCTAGAAGGTTGGTTTACTAGGCTTTACAATTATCACCTCCCCCTACTCAATCATTTTAGGAGTAATACTTTGATAAGCTTTCCTTTTATCTATTATCTTCCCTTGAACATTCTATTTTTTAGGTTAAAACTAAATTTGACAAGAATTCCTCTACATCAAGGTCTCATTCTTTATTTGCATAATTTTCACCTTACCTTAGACCCACCTAAGCCAATCCAGCCCTCCATTATTGAGGCCTCTACCGACACTTCCCCCATTGATGCCACTATTTCTGAGGAACCTTGTCGTACTCCTAATTCCCAAAAAATGAAATGTGTTTCCTTTTCTGAGACCCTTGAGGAGACCATGGTGAAGGATATGCATACTCTTGTTTCTAAATGGAGTGTGAAAAGTAAGAAGAGAAAATTTAGGGAGATGGCTTCTACTGGGGAGGTTACTTGGGACACAGTAGGGACCCAAAAGAACCTGAATAGTGAAAAATGGGCCCTGTGAAAAAGCACAAAACCAAAATGGAGGCTAAATGTAAGAATGAGGGTTTCTCTTCAGGGGTGAGAAGGTCAGGGAGAATTGCTGGTAAACTAGCCCTGCAGGCCAAGTTAATTGATTATTCTAAAAGTGATTTAAAACCTTCCACTCAGGGGGATGATCAGTTGAAAGTTGGAGACATTGAGGTTCAAGAGATTTTTGAACAAGATGCAGATGAAGGAGAAGAGAAGTAGACAGAGGACTCTGGTGGTGGTCCTATGGGTAATGCTAGTGAAGGGGAGAAGATGATTGTGGATGAGGTTGAAGAGGAGACTAAGGAGGAGGGAGTTGGCCAGGTGAATGATATTGTTGTCCTTAGGGGTCAAGTGGATGATATGGAGTAGAAAGTTTGATCTATGGGAGGCTTTATAAGCTGTATGCTCTGTCACTCGACAATTCTCAACCTAACTCTACCGCAGGAGCATGGGACTCGAGCTATTGACGAGGATGAGGAGAAATTCAAGAAACTTGATGAAATCATGGAATTTCTGGTTAAAGGCTAAGAGGATGTATCTCCTTAGTCTTGTTTCTCTTTATGTTTTATGATGTCTATCTGCTGCTATATACTTTCTGCTATTAATCGGCTGTATTTGCTATTAATGTTGTAGTTGGTTTTAGTGTCTCTTTTTGTCCATGAGCCTTTGCTACCTCTTTTTGTAATGCTATTGTAAGGGTTCAGCTAGTGGGTTTTGCACCCTTATATAATAAAAAACAATCAAGATGGCATAGGAATGTCTGTTACTAATTGATACATATCTCTGAATTCACAAACTGGGCAATGCTAATTTTTGGATACGATTTTCATAGCTAAGAGTTAAATCTTATATAAAATTTTTAGAGAAACCTAGTTAAAAAATATAGAGTTATTTGTGATGCAACTAACTATTTTAACATAGATGAAATGGGTGAGAGGTAGACAGTCAAAAAATATTCGTATCTCCAAAATGACAAACTAAGTAAGGCTGATTTTTGAATATGATTTAGATAGCTAGGTCGTGCACCATGTGTAAAAATTCTAGAGGAACCCAGTTTGTAAAAATAAAGTTATGGCTGACGCAACAGACTATTAAAACATAGATGAAATGGGTGAGAGATAGACAATCACAAAATATTCATATCTCCAAAATGACAAACTAGGTAAGGCTAATTTTTGGATATGATTTAGATAACTAGGTCATGCACCATATACAAAAATTCTAGAGGAACCCAGTTCACAAAAGTACAGTTATGGCTAACGTAACAAACTGATTTCAAAATATATAGAAGTGAATTCACAGAATAATATAAAGCTTGCATATTAAAAATTTATTTCACTAAATCTAATGCAACAATAAACCAGTTTCATATCTTAGTCTGTACCTGGAATATAACTTCTATCACATCTTCACAAAATTTCCTAGCTCAGATCCATTTTCCCCCAAGTCTTTTCTTCTAGAAGCTATGGTTTATGGTGCCAAAAGAAAAATGAAAACTTCCTGAGAAAGAGAGAGATCACGAAAACATAAAACATATTCTCCTCTTTTAAATGCATCTCCACTTTTAAATGCATGCTCCTTTCCCAAATTATATCTTCAGATTTGAAAATAAAGCTGAGCATGCATAACCACCCCCATAATTTCTTCTAGAAGATTCTCCTTATTAAAGGCAATAAATTTTGTCTTTATTACTTCCTCTCAAAAACCAATTTCTTTCTACTTACTAAAATTAGTCTATTAATCAAAAGAAGAAATTATTTTTAAGATTCCCTCTATAATGGCAATAAATTCTGCCTTTAATATTTTCTTACAACATGCTATTTTAATCAGACAATAATCTCTCTCTAATTTTATTTATTTTAGAATTTTCTATATATAAGTTTTTTATGACAACTCATAAGAATTATAAATTTATGTTTATTGCAACTAACAAAACATTTACTTGTTTATAAAATATTTTTATTTTAATTTTATCAATTATATTCTTGTTTTAAAAACACTTTATTTTTCCTTATTATAATTATTATTATTTATTGATTGTAAAATACAATATAATATAATTTCCCATAAACTTAAATTTACATAAAAGCATCTATATTTATTTATTTATCAAAAGTGCCTTCTTAACTTACTAATATTATTTTTATACAACAATTAACCAAAGCATTAGTCAAACAATTCTAAACAAAATAACCCAAACACCAAACAATACCTGACACTGCATGATCGAAAAGCATGACCACAATGACAGAGACTAACTATCATGATCATACAGACAACACTGACTGGGTGCAAAACTAGATACTCATCTTTTTCAAGGATGATGGCTAACTAGGGGACCATATGTTATCTCCATTCAATAGTTCCATTGGTTTTAAGGCACGCTTAGGCCTATCAATTTAGGTGGAGTTGGTCCCTGATGCCTGCAACCTGCAGCACACAACATGATCCATGCACAAGTATAATAAATATCAAATGGTCATGAAGTGAAAGAGAATCGTAACATCACCGAGTGCTCACAAATGAGTGGTACAACATTATCTATTATCACACCACACAATAATCAGATCATCCTATAATACAAAATTAGTCGCATAAAAATCAATTCTAACTTATGACAATCATAGTAAGATTAACATCATAATCACTTGAATGTAAAACAATATCAGAGCATATGAATTATCAGTGTCACAACAAAGATTATCAATAAAACATGCTAACTGTCATATGAAACCACACATGAGGATAATCAGGAATGTCACCAACATGAATGTAGCATCTACCAACATCATATAATGTACAACATCAACTATCTAAGATACCCTAAATATTCCTATTATTTTACCTTCATCTTCATGCTCCTTAGCCAGACTATCTACACATCCAAGATGAGAATGGAGGGGCACTACACAAGTAGCTCAAGTAGACAAGTAAGTAACTCAAACAAGTAACCAAGTAGCTCAAGTACTCAAGAAAGTAGCTCAAGCCTCAAAACATACATGTAAGTCGTGAAGTATACACTTAAATACATAAGCCGCATGAATACACATATACACATAAGCCACAAGGTAAACCTTTGAATACACAACTAACAAAGTATACACAAGATGGCAGGATGACTGCTCCTATACCACTTGTAATGTCCCCTTCTAGAAAGTCAAAATTTTCTCAATCTTGCACACAATTTCAACTTGTAAAAGAGAACATTAATAACCAATTCATCTTTATAATATCAACATATTGTAATTAGGGTTAACAACCACATATAAATATCAATACCAAGTTCATATACTTTTCACATTTCCTCTTAGGGTTAGTAACCTTATAATCATGCATTTCGCATTTCCTCCTATCTATTATCTATGTTCCATGGTTTGCCTCGGGAGAGACATCCATGAGCCTGAACATTAATCCAACCTTGGCTTGATTTAATTCCAAGTATATCACTCTTTCCTTTGTATCTTGAAAACTCTTAATGATTGTACTCCCTTCTTTTAATGTGTATTGCAATCCCATGTCAAATCTTCTACTATATGTAAGATATATCCTTTTATTTCATTATTTTTTTTCACTTCTATATCTGCATGAACTTATATCTTCATCATCTTCTCTTCTTTATACCTATTAATCTCTCTTATATTTGGAATACCAAATTATATCAAAAAATATATATGTTTCTATTCTAATTTATATCCTTCTTTTCCACTCAACAAATATATGTATATATTTTATTGCTTCTTAATCCCCCCATCCCTTCCTTCCAATTATATTTCTTTGATGTAGGAGCATCCAGTGGTGTAAGGGCAATCTTGCATTACCCAAAAAAATATGTCTTTCAAAATTGTTGATGTTCTATCCATTTCTTTTCAAAATGTGTAATTCTGGTTCCATAATCGCTTGAATAATGATGTAGAACTTTTAGTTTTTCTAAACTGCTAAAAATAGCAACCTGCTATTTTTAGAAAGTTTGTATTTGGGCATGGAATGAAGTGAAAATTTATAGGAAGCTACATAATTGGAAAATAAGACATTTGGCTAAGGAATAACATGAAGATAATTTGCAAGCTGAAAGATATTAAAGTTTCTGTTTTCTAAAAAATGCCTAAAAATTATTCAAATTCAAGTTTGAGGCATTAAATGGCCCTATACAGGCCAAAAAAGGCCAAAACTAGCAGAGCAGGTTCTTACCATGTAGAGCACTCCATGAGCTTTCTGACGTATAAAACAATTCATCAACAAGACACCTAGATCAAAAGTTATGGCTCCCAAAAGTTGACCTATTTTTGTAGGGAGATGCAAATTTTGAAATTAGGTTGTTGGCCACCAAAAAGGCTATTAATTACCATTTTTGAGAACATTGGGCAGTAGTAGAGTTAAGGGGCAAAGTGTAGAGTCAAGAATAGGTGGGAAAATAGAAACACTAAAAGATTTGGGGTTGCAGATGGTAGATGATTCCAGAGTCTTGTGAGAAGAAGTTGTAATGTGTTGCAGCCTGTGGAGGGTTGATTGCTTTGATTGTATTTGAGCTTCTATAATGTAATAAGTTGTCCAAATCAATAAAGAAATTTCTATTTTTTGTGTGCAATTTTTTTTATTGTGTGTTTTATGATTTACCCCCTTCATCAAGTGGTATCAGAGCGAGGGTTCCTGAGTGTGTAGACAGATTGCCGACCATGAGGTAATTTGCACTAGGACCTGAGGTTATGGATTTGTTGCGGAGATCGAGATGCCTACATGAAGAAATTGTATTGGGAGGAATGCTATGATGGAAGATGGTTTTAGATCCCTACAAAGACAAATCAATGCATTGCAAGAGGAGTTATGAAGAGGGTTTGATCCAAGAACAAGAGAAGAAAGCGAGGATGAAGTGGAAGAGGAGCTATCTAAGGAAGAACAAGAAGTTGCAAGAGATCTTGCAAAAGTTAGGTTGTTAAGGGTCATTTCTAAGATTGGAAAGAGGCCCAGGATTAAAGTTTCTACATATTCTGGAGATTTGAATCGAGAACAACTTATTGATTAGATCAATAACATGGAGGAATATTTTGAGTATGAAGATGTGGAAGACCCAGATTGGGTCAAGTTTGCAAAAACAAAATTGAAGGGCCATGCCAGTATTTGGTGGAAGGAGGTCTAATTAGAGAGGAATAGAAGAGGAAAAGGAAAGATCACCAGATGGGATCGGATGGGGGAGAAACTAAAGAAGCAGTTCATTCTTGTGGACTATGAGATGGAGTTGTTGAAGAAACTACAAGGATTGAAGCAAGGTAACAAGTTTGTTAAGGAGTATATAGAAGAGTTTTATAAGATTACTATCAGAACCAGTCATGTCGAGCCCAACAAGGAGAAGGTAGCCCACGTTACATTAATGGGTTGAGGCCAAGTATTCAAGAGGAGCTGAGCTTGGTCAGAATGATTACCATAGAAGATGCGTACTAATTTTCCCTGAAGGTGGAAGATAAGCAGAATAAAAGATTTGACAACAATCAAAGGGGAAGAGGTCAAGGTGGAAGTACTAGTGTAAGACCCTATGGAGCCCATAATG
Organism: Cunninghamia lanceolata; assembly: GCA_027924645.1. NCBI lineage: Eukaryota > Viridiplantae > Streptophyta > Pinopsida > Cupressales > Cupressaceae > Cunninghamia > Cunninghamia lanceolata. The sequence continues at coordinate 4,991,103 of BSBN01000859.1, read as the reverse complement.
AAGATAAAAAAAAAGTGAAGATGCTGGCACCAGTCGAAATCAGAGAGGGGATAATGCCTACCACCCTCGTGACCAATACAATGGTGAGTAAAGAGGAAGAGGAAGAGGCCAACCTAGGCAAGGACCTGGAAGAGGAGGTTTCAGAAGAACTTGTTTCCAATGTAGAGAAGAAGGGCACCGAGCATACGAGTGTTTGTAACATCAAGGAAGGACAAATAGAAGACCTAAAGGTAATGCGCGAGTTGTACATGTAGATGAAGATGTGTAGTCTGAGTGTTCTGAAGATGCTAAAAGGGGAGAAACCCTAGTAGTCAAAAGAACTTTGTTGAATATAGAGAAAGAACCTAATCAAAGGAAGAGTTTATTCTACATAAGGTGCAAATGTGAAGGTAAGTGTTGTGATATTATTATTTATAGTGGGAGCACTAATAATCCTGTTTCAGAGGAGATGGTTGACAAGTTGAAGTTGACAAGAAGAAAGCATCCGCATCCATATCAGATTGCATGGTTGCAGAAGGACCATAGAGTTTTTGTCAATGAGCATTGCTTAGTGAAGTTCAAGATTGGTGACTACCATGATGAGGTGTTGTATGACATCATACCAATGGATGCATGTCATATGTTATAGGGGAGGCCCTGGCAGTATGATACAAGCAATGTCCATGATGGTTGGGCAAACACATATTCCCTAACAAAGGATGGAGTTTTTCATAAGTTGAAGCCCTTGAAGGAGGTGGAAGAAAAGGTATGTAGTACTGCTAGAATTTGCTTGGTAGATGGTAAATTTTTTTTGGAGGGTATGAAGCATGAGCGTCATTGCTTTGCATTGATTCCTAAGATTAGTCAATAGAAATGTGAAGATGTACCAGTAGAAGTCTCAGATATGTTGGAAGAATTTTAGGATATTATTTCTAATAATTTACCAGAAGCTTTACCACCAGTGAGGAAGATAAGTCACCAAATGGATTTGATACCAAGAGCTAGTTTGCCGAATAAGGAAGCCCATCGAATGACTCATGTTGAGAGTGAAGAGCTGAATAGACAAGTTCAAGAGCTATTAAGGAAGGGACTAATAAGGGAGAGCTTCAGTCCATGTGTGGTACCTACAGTACTAGCATCAAAGAAAGATGGAGAGTGGAGAATGTGTACAGATTCTCGAGCCATAAATAAGATCGTGACCAAGTATAGGTTTCCATTGCCAAGAATGGATCACATAATGGATTGTTTGAGTGGAGCCAAGTACTTCACAAAGATTGACCTGAAGAGTGGGTATCACCAGATCTGAATCAGAGAATGAGATGAATGGAAGACAGCCTTCAAGACAGAGGGCTTGTATGAGTGGTTAGTCATACCATTTGGATTAACCAATGCACCAAGCACATTCATGTGGCTCATGAGCGAGGTATTAAAAGAATTTTTGGGAAGTTTTGTTATTATTTATTTAGATGATATTTTAATTTTTAGTAAGACTTGGAATAAGCATATGGTGCATATTAGAAGAGTTTTGAAGAAGCTGAGGTAGGAGAAGTTGTTGATCAATCTGAAGAAATGTAGCTTTGCAAAGGAGTTGGTATACCTGGTATTTGTTGTCTTAGAGGAAGGTCTTAAGATGGACCTAGAGAAGGTAAGGGCTATCATTGAATGGCCTATGCCAAGGAGTGCTTCTGAGGTAAGATCTTTTAATGGTTTGGCAAGTTTTTACAGAAAGTCTATCAGGAATTTTAGTAGCATTTGTGCACCCCTAACTGAGACAACGAGAGGGGATAGAAAAGAGTTTAGATGGACTAAAGGAGTAGATAAAAGCTTTGATACATTGAAGCAGAAAGTCACAGAGCAACATGTTTTGGCACTTCTAGATTTTAGTAACGTATTTTAGGTAGATTGTGATGCTGGTGGTAGTGCTATAGGAGCTGTTTTGAGCCAAGAAGGTAAGCCCATTGCCTATTTTAGTGAGAAACTTAATGATGCCAAGAAAAAGTATTATGTTTATGATTAGGAGTCTTGTGCAATAGTTCAAGCTTTGAAGAAATGGAGACATTATTTTTTTCCAAAGGAGTTTGTTTTATATACTGATCATCAAGCTTTGTAGTATCTTAATAGTCAAGGAAAGTTCAACCAGAGGCACTTAAAATGGGTTGAGTTTTTGTAGAGATATACTTTAGTTTTGAAGCACAGGAATAGGAAGTCCAACAGAGTTGTAGATGCCTTGAGTAGAAGGTAAAATTTATTGATAGAAATGAAGATATAGGTTGTTGGGTTCGATGAGCTCAAAAGTTTGTATCCTGAAGATCTAGATTTTGTAGAGGCTTGGAAAGCTTCTCTAGAACCTGTTACTTTGGACAGGACAAAATGGTTGGATTTCATAATCCAAGATGGCATGTTGTTTAAAGGAAGTCAGTTGTACATTCCAAGGAGTTCCATGAGAGAGAACCTAATTAAGGAGAAGCATAGTGTAGGATTGGCCGGACACTTTGGTTGAGACAAGACTATTGCTATTGTTGGTGAAAATTATTATTCGCCATAGTTGCAAAAGGATGTGAGGAAATTTGTGCAGAGTTGCAGAGTATGTCAGATGGCGAAAGGAGCAAGTCAGAATACAGGTTTATATCAACCACTACCTATACCTAAGAAGCCATGGGATGATATTAGTATGGATTTTGTTCTTGGTTTACCAAGGACACATATAGGACATGATTCTATTTTTATGGTGGTGGATAGATTCTCAAAGATGGCACATTTCATTCCTTGCAAGAAGACTAATGATGCTATTCATATTGCTGAATTAATTTTTAGAGAGGTGGTGAGATTACATGGTCTACTAAAGAGCATAGTTTCAGATCGAGATACCAAGTTTGTTGGTTATTTTTGGAGGACATTGTGGAAGAAGTTGAAGATAGTTTTGAAGTTTAGTTTTGCACACCATCTATAGACTGATGGACAGACCAAAGTGGTGAATAGGAGTTTGGGAAACCTGCTATGATGCTTAGTAGGAGATAAGCCCAAGGGATGGGATTTGATTTTACCACAGGCAAAATTTACTTATAACAATTCTATCAATAGGAGTACTGGTAAATCACCATTCCAGATTATATATGGCAATAGCCCAAGAAATGCTTCTAAGTTAAGGAAGCTGGACAAAGGAGAAAAGACAAGTGCTGAAGCTGAAGACTTTGTAGAACATTTGAAGAATTTGCATGAAGAGGTGAAAAAGTACATTAATAAGATGAATATTCAGTACAAGGCTAAGGCATATTAGAAGAGGAGATATAAGGAATTCTAGGTAGGAGATGAAGCTATGGTTCACTTGAGAAAAGAAAGGTTCCCAAGTGGAACATACAATAAGCTAAAAATGAAGAAATTTGGGCTATGCAGAATTTTGAAGAAACATGATTCAAGAAATGCATAAGAGGTAGAGCTGCCAAGTGGGATTAACATTTCCCTTATTTTCAACATTGTTGATTTATCAGAATATCATGAAGGTGGAGCAGAGGATAGACCATCAGAGGAATAGTGGAGTATTTTAGCATCTACTTCAACCGAGGAGATAGAAGAGATCTTGGATAGTCGTGTGGGAAGAAGTACTCAGAACATGCAATATGAAGAATACTTGGTGAAATGGAAAGGAAGGCCTATTGAAGATTCTTCTTGGTTGTCTAAGGTAGAGGTTGACTATTTGCATTTTCCTCACACAAACACTTGAGATATGACAGGGTCACTTCTCATATTACCCTGGGTGTCTGATGCAGGAGCATCCAGTGGTGTAAGGGCAATCTTGCATTACCTAAAAAAAGATGTGTTTCAAAATTGTTGATGTTCTTTCCATTTCTTTTCAAAATTTGTGGTTCTAGTTCCATAATCGCTTGAATAATGATGTAGAACTTTTAGTTTTTTCAAACTACTAAAAATAGCAACCTACTATTTTTAGAAAGTTTACATTTAGGCATGGAACGAAGTGAAAATTTACAAGAAGCTACATAACTAAAAAATAAGACCTTTGGCGAAGGAATCATGCAAAGATCATTTGTGAGATGAAAGATATTAAAGTTTCTATTTCCTGAAAAATGCTTAAAAATTCTTCAAACTCAGGTTTGAGGCACTAAACAACCTCGTACGGGCTCGAAAATGGTTCCCAAAAGATATGGCTCCCAAAAGTTGACCTAATTTTTGAGGGAGATGCAAATTTCAAAATTAGGTTGTTGGCCACCAAAAAGGCTATTAATAACCATTTTTGGGAACTTTGGGCAGTAGTAGAGTTCAAGGGGAAAGTGTAGAGTCAAGAATAGGTGGAAAAATAGAAACCCTAGGAGATTTGGGGTTGCAGATGGTAGTCTATGATTCTAGAGTCTTGCGAGAAGAAGCTGTAAGTTGTTGCAGCATGTGGAGGGTTGATTCCTTTGATTGTATTTGAGCTTTTGTAATGTAATAAGTTGCCCAAATCAATAAAGAAAGTTCTATTTTCTATGTGCAATTTTTGTTGTTGTGTGTTTTATGATTTACCCCCTTCATTATTCTTTTCTGTATATCCTTATGCCATTGTGAAGGGAGGCATCCCTTTGAAGGGTGATGCCCCTTCTAGAATACTAATTATTGTTATATAATAATCGTTGTCTTAAATAATAGATTGTCTTATTTATAAGACAACGATCCTTAAATCCTAATCGCTCATTATCTACCATTTACTTCAGCAATGCATCTTAAAGGATATTATCATTCTTTTAATGCATTTGCTACCTTTATCTATTGCTACTACCATATATACCTTTGATTCAATAAATAAATGATTCCTAGAATTTATTTACTGCTTAAACTTGTCTCTTTTTTATGAGATACCAATATGTATATTTAAATATTCATGATTATATTAATAATATTTATTATTGATTCTTTATTTTTATATAATATAATAATATGTATTATAATAATATTAAAATCATTAATATCTATATTTATATTAATAATTATATTTATTACTTATATTTATTATACTATTATAATAAATGATTATAATAATATTTCATATTTATATTTATATTTATTTATATATTTATAATAACAGTTATATTATTATTTAAATATATAAATATATTTATTAATATGTTATATTGTAATTATAATAATAATATCAATATTGATAATATCATTTATAAATACTATAAATATAAAATATTTATAAAATAATATTATTTAATATTATTATTTATATACACGATTGACGATGACAAACACTATATTTGATGGAAACTATTTCTCCTCCTTTATCATGATGTTTATCTATTTAATTTAAATAATGCCTTAATATGGGGAAATGATAGTTTTGCATTGGTCTCTTACATAACTTTTGAAAATCTTTTAAAATCTAATCTTACATTGATGTTACAAGACATTTCACCATAGCATCTTCATCCCATTGCTCTTTGGTATCTTTACATGCATATATCAAAATTTTCAAGAATTCTACAAGTTTCTTAATCTAAACCCTCATGTTCTCACTTATATACAAGCTATGTATCACAAGGATATATTTAAATGCTCTTCATTTGAAATCCTAGACTATGTATATGATTATTGTTGGGAATTAAGGTGTCTCAACCTTGGTAATTCCTTGTATTATTTCATTGTATTTATTTAATTATTGCCTATTGTGTAATTAGGATGCAAATTCTATTTTGTCATCTTGTGGGAGTTGGCATGGTGATATGTCATCCTACATGGAAGATGACCACATGTAATTTTATCCTCACATGAGGATATAGGCATCTTACTTAGTGGTAGGAATATTTTGCCATGTGTTAACATCTTGGATAGTGTGTAAGGGAATATTGACTGAAATGGTTATGAAAGATTCCTATGACAAATCTATGACATGTAAGAGTCGTAAATGGAAGATTCTATGACAAGTGAAGACATGTGTCACAAGGCATCTTGGAAGAAGGCATCTTTGGGTGCCCCAAGGAGGGTTATGACAAGTTGTAAGAGAATATGCTATTTTTAGCCTATGTATGATAGATTCTCTTACAATTGTAAGATATGACATCTATGTAGTGATAACTTTAAGGAACCCCCCTAAAAAAACTTATAAAACCCTGGCGAATCCTAGCTAACTGCTATAATTTTCCTAGTGAATCTTTCTTTTAAAAAAATATTAATTTTCCTTGCGAATCTATGCACATTTTAGAAATTGTTATAAAATCCTGGAGAATCATTATGAATAATTAGTAAAAATAATAATTACAATGGCAAATCCTATTGAATAATCACTAAAAAAAATTAATTAGAATGGTCAATCTTTCCTTTAAAAGTTTACATAGTTGGTTGGCATAGTCCCCCTATATATATTGTTTTTTGTAATGTTGAAGCAGGGGCCTCAAGGTGATAGCCATCGGTGGGATCAAGGAACAGCGCCCCTTGCAGAGGTCAAGGATCACACCTAACCATAAAAATTTAAATATTTAAAACTCTAATTTAATACATTAGTTATAAATAAACTCTGTATTTAACCTATCTCTCTAAGGCAATTAAAAATGATAAACTAATTCAATAGAATAATAATAATAATAAATCATTGCACTAACTCTTAAAAGAATTAAGGGAATAAAATATAAGTCCCTTCATATTTGAAAATAATAAATATTTAAAACTACATGGAATAATAAAATCCAAGTATAAAAAATAAGAATAAATAATTATTTATTTCTAAACCTTAGTCAAATATTATCATGATTACATGCACTAATAAAATATTAAAAATGAATAAAGCACATTTTAAAAGTACATTTTGAAACAATAATAAAGCATAATACTCCACTAAAAACTCAAGTTAACTACATTTTAGGAGATAAATTTGTAACTTCTATTATATTTAAAACTTGCTAAAATAATAAAATATTGCACAAATATTTTTCTTTCTACCTAATTCTTTCATTTTTTCCTAATTGTTTTGTTAGAGAATGATTTTTTAAAAGCTTTCATTTTTTCCTAATTGTTTTGCTATAGAATGATTTTCTAAATGCTTTCATGTTTTCTATAGATTGATTTTTTAAATATGAATATGAGAAACCCATTTCTCACTTCCTCCATTTTGATGGGCTTCTCTGTTTCTTTTGTTTATCTATGTTATTGATTTTATTTTTTGTAAATGTTTAACATTATTTTTAAATGGTTTATTTATTTGAATTGATATTGGTATTATTACATGTTGCAGGTAAAATATGAGAGGGGAGATTTAAAAGTTTCACATTATTTGCATAGCCATGCATAATTATAGATGAAGGATTTTATTTATATTTTAATTCTTTTAATTAATGTAAAATAAAGAATACATGTTTCTACATTTTCTCTTAAAAATTTTAAAAGATAAAAAAAAGCATAGATGTTTATGTTTTAAAAAAGTTAAAACATATATTTTTTGTTTTAACTATGATGATAAGAGGGAGTAGGGCCAACAAAAATTGCTACAATTCTTTATTTATTTATTAAATTTTGTTCTCTATTTTTTTCTTTATTTTAGATTTTTTTATCATAAATTTAATTTCAATCTAAAATGGTAATGAAATCTGCAATTCTGTGCATTAATAACAATATGTTTATCAAACTAAACTAAATAATAAATCAAATTAAAAAAGACTAATTCTGTACCTTATATTTTGTCTTGTAGGGGCCTCTATGAGATCTAGATCAACAAATTGGTATTGGATTTGGATTTGCACCTGGAATTGAACTATAGGTATTTGCAAGTAGACTCTGGATCAATTGTTGGTAATGAATCTGCAACTAGAAGGAAATGATGCTACAAGCTATGTTGCCTATCCTCTACTAGTGATCGTGCTACTACTCTGACTAAATTTTTCTTTCTAGTGATAGGATGGATCCGTGCATGGGACCTTAGCTTAGGGTTTCTTATGGCTTTGATTTTAATTTAGCGGGAAAGAAATTTTGGGCCTCAAGCAAGCATTTTAAAAGGCATGTGCTTATGGGCACTAGAATCAAATAAGAGCCATGAGATCAAATTCATAATCAACGGTAATAAACAAAGCCATATTAAAAGCAAAAATAACTTTAAAACTACATAATAATTTATTAGTAAAGGCAAATATTATCCCAAAATTAATGGCGAGAATATAATATTACTAGTGAATACCATTAAGATGTATAATTATATTATAAACTATTGGTGAGTCACATTTAATAGCGCATCGTGTACCTGGCGAAATAATTCAAGTTATTAGTTTAAAATAATAATGTTTTGGTGAATTAATTAATACTGAATTCTTTTTTTGTAAAAATGGGGTGATTTAGTCCCGTTTGTAGCCTAATATATTCACCATTTTTGTAGGCCTCTATTTCAACTATTCACCAATTGGCGATGATTTGCTACTAAAAAAATTCCTGAAGCTATGACAGATTCTATGACAGTCGTAAGAGTCCTAAGAGTATCAGTCATTGTCCAACTTGGGAATAGGTGACCTCTTTGGGATGGGGTGATATGACAAGTGTCATGGACATCTTGCAGTGTTGGACAAGTGTCCCTAGGCATGGATTTTTGGCCAGAGGCCATGTTGGATGCACATCCAAAGATAGAGCACTTTTTGCCTTGTAGCTTCTTTATAAATAGGTTCTTTGGAGAGGAGATGTATTATGTGATTGACAGCTACTATTATGCTGCCATCTTATCTCCAGATACAAGTTTCGAAGACTCCTGAGAGCTTGCATTGCAAGTGTATTGTAAACTATTTCAATTTTGATAATACATTGTGCAAGTTTTGGAGTGTGGGGTTTTTCACCCAATAAGGGTTTTTCCCACATATATCTTGTGTCTCTCTCTTCTATATCATTTTTGTGTGTATGTGTATTGCTATAATATCTCCATTGTTGTGATTAACATTCTATAATTATAAGGATTAAAATGAATTTGCACTCTTCTATCCTCTTTAGATTAGTGTAGGAAGCGATTTCCACACACCTAGCTTCCTTTCATTTGGTATTAGAGCCTGGTGAGTTTTGGTTCTAGCTACTGGGTAGGGGTTTTTTGAGCTAATCTTAGGTTGAGTGGGAGTCTGTGCAAAATATTTTGTATCTTCTTGCATGAATTGTTCGGAATTAAGGTGTCTCAACCTTTGCAAATTCCTAATATTGTATTTATTTATCTCATGTTGAGTTGGCATAGTCAGCGCCTTGTGTAAATGCAGCAGGGTAAATTTTGGTGACTTTGGCAGCTGCGGTTTCCCCTTTGCACGAGAGAAAGGCATCTTTGGGCAGTCAATGACGGCTATGACATGTAAGAGGAATATGATATTTTTAGTCAGTTTATGACAGATTCTATGACAGCTATAAGGTGCGTAAGAGCATTTGTCGTAACCTATCTTGGGACCAGGTGCCCACTTCAGGATGGGATGTTGGACAAGTGTCCTTAGGCGTGGGTTTTGGGGCATGAGTCCAAGATGGACGCCCATCTCTAGAAGGTTCTATATTTACCTTGCAAACTCTATATAAACAGGTGTTTGGATGGGAGATAGATAACTTTGGTACAAGTACTGTTATGCTGCCAGAATATCTCTAGATTCGACATTTGAAGACTCCTGAAAGAGCATTGGCTCTAAAACTGTATTGTAATCTGTTATTGTTTATTGTAATACATTTGAGCTATGTTTTGGAGTGTGGGGTTTTTCACTTGTAAGGGTTTTCCCCATGTATATCTTCTCTCTCTCTCTCTCTTCTGTCTACTTTCTATGTGTATGTGTATTGCTGCAATATCTCTGTTAAATGTTCTATGTTGCTGTAGTTGTAAGAATTAAATTGAATTTGCATACATCTCTCCTCATTAAGTTAGTGTAGGAAGTGATTTCCACACACCTAGATTCCTTTCATGAATGAGATGGTAGGCACATCCAGAAGAGTAGAGGTGGATAAGTTTAATGGTACAAATTTTGAGTTGTGGAAACTCAAGATGGAAGATCTACTTATTGATCATGACCTATGGGAAACTGTTGATGGAACAAAACCTACGACAATGTCACAAGCTAATTGGGACCTTAAAGATCAGAAGGCTAAGGGTCTCATAAGACTCTGTCCTATTGAATGTCCGTGAGGAGAAGACCACGAAAGATCTTTGCAAGAAGTTGGGAGATGTTTATCAGGCCAAGTCCTTGGTGAAGAAGCTTTTTCTTAAAAAGAAGTTGTTTTCTCTGAAGATGGAAGATGAAGGATCTATTGTGGACCATATGAATGCTTTCAACATGATTGTTGCATAGTTGACATCTGTGGGTGTGAAAATGGAGGAGGAGGATCAGTGTATGACCTTGCTTTGTTCTTTACCATATTCATGGGATCATCTTGTCATGACCATCGAAAGAACTACAACCACCTTCAGGATGGAAGATGTGGTGTTTCTATTGTTATCTGAAGAAATGTAGAGAAAGACAACCGAGTTGGCCAAAGAAGCTTTTGTAGTTCATGGAAGACCAAGAGATAAAGGGACAAAGAAGGACAAGAAAGGTGAAAAGGGCAGATCCAAATCCCATGGCAGATCAAAATCTCCTAGAAAGTCTAAGGTTCTCTATTGGAACTGTGGCAAAATTGGGCATTTCTGAAAGGAATGCAAAGAGGAAAAGTAAAAGAAGAAGAAGAATGCACCAGATTCAGATTTTGACAAGTCATAACATGATGGTTATGCCTTCATCATAGCCCTGGCCACCCATGCATATGATGATGTGTGGTTGATTGCTTCTGGTGCATCATTCCACATGACCTCGCATCGAAGTTGGTTCACGAAGTATGAAGAGTTCGATGGTGGAAGAGCGTACCTGGGTGATGATTATCATCTGAAGATTTTTGGTCATGGAAGAGTCTCAATCCAATTCCCTAATGGATGAGTGAAGCAGATCACTGGGGTTATGCACATCCTAGGCTTGGAACGGAACCTACAATCTATAAGTAAACCAAATGATGCAGGTGTATAGGTTGTCTTTTTGAAAGATGGATGCAAGATGACTAGAGGATCTATGGTGCTTGCAAAGGGTACTCTAAGAGGTACTCTATTTCAGCTAGAGGCATGCACTTCACAGTACAATAGTTCTTCTAACTCAAAGAAAAGAGTTGCAGTCACTTCATCCCAACCATTAGAACAAGTAGTGAAGAAATCTGTTGTAACAAATTCTGATGGTAGTGCATCTTATGTACCTAAGGGTGCTCATGCTTTGGAAGTTAAGGTTCCTACTGAGAATACTATGTTATGGCATATGAGATTTGGCCACATTGGTGAGAAGGATTTTAGAACCCTGAAAAATAAAAATATCGTTGAGCTATTAAATGATTGTAATCTTGAGTTTGACTTTTGCAAACATTGCATATATGGAAAGGAAAACAATGTTTAGTTTTATTTTAATTCTCACAAGTCTTTTGGTGTATTGGATCTTATTCATTATGATGTGTTTGGTCCTATTAGTGTTCCTTCAATTTCCAAATCTATATATTTTGTATCTTTTATAGATGATTACAGTAGAAGGACATGGATTTATTTTCTTAGAAACAAGACTGAAGTCTTTAGTTGGTTCAAAGGGTTTAAATCTTTTGTTGAGAATCAGACTACTAAAAAGATTAAGTGTTTCAGAACTGATAATGGTGGTTGATTTTGTTCAACAGAGTTCAATAAGTTCTATAAAGAGAAATGAATAGAAAGACATAAGATAACTCCATACACCCCACAGCAAAATGGAGTTGTAGAGAGGATGAACATGACACTAATGGAGAAGGCTACGAGTATGCTTAGTGGAGCAAGCCTTGAATAAAAGTTTTGGGCTGAAGCTATAGCCACTGCTTGCTACTTGATAAACAGGTCTCCTACATCAGCTCTTGTTGGTAAGACACCTATGGAGGTGTGGTCTAGTAGGAAGCCTTCAGTTAGACATCTTCATGTTTTTGGTTGTGAGGCATATGTACATGTGCCTAGGGAGAAACAATCTAAATTGGAGAACAAGGTTGTTAAGTGTATCTTCAATGGCTATGGTGTTGGTGTGAAAGGATACAAGATTTGGAATCATCTGGCTAAAAAAGTGTTGTATAGCAGAAGTGTTATCTTCAAAGAGCTAACACCTTCTTCCATTGTTTTATAGCTAGAATAGATAGAAAAGAAAGAGGATGTGGTTCAGTTTCCTTCTACCCTTGAGAAGACTGAACCGACAAACCCTGTGAGAACTGATGATGAGGAGAGCTCTAGCAGCTCTGAAAGTTTAGAAGGAGAAGTAGAACCTCAACCTCAACCATTGAGAAGGTCTACACAAACAAGGAAGCAACCTGATAGGTTTGGTTATTCATTGCTTGATTCTAGATGTGCTTTTGCTTTTCTTACTAACATTGATGAGCCTAGAACTATGACAGAGGCTATGGGCATGAAAGATGTAGGTTCCTGGAAGGAGGCCATGGAAGATGAGATGGCTTCTTTAGAAAAGAATAAAACATGGGACTTGGTACCTTTGCCTGAAGGACAGAAACCTGTTGGATACAAATGGGTGTTCAAGAAGAAATTTGGTGCAGATGGTAGTGTTGAAAAGTACACCAGACCGGTTGCGAAGGGGTATTCACAAGTGGAGGGAATTGATTATGGTGAAATTTTCTCTCCCATTGCAAAGCTGACATCTATTTGGTTCCTGTTATCTCTTACAATAGCTTATAACTTAGAGGTGGAGCAAATGGATGTGAAGACAACATTCCTTCATGGTGATTTGGAGGAAGAGATTTACATGTCACAGCCAGAGCATTACATAGAGAAAGGTAAAGAAACTTTGGTTTGCAAGTTGAAAAAGTCTTTGTATGGTTTGAAGCAGTCTCCTAGGATGTGGTACTTGAAGTTTGATGTCTTTGTATTGTCGGTTGGATTTCTAAGATTGAAATCAAATCATTGTGTGTATTATAAATTTTACAATGATCGTATTCTCATTATTGCATTGTGTGTTGATGATATGTTGTTAATTGGGAATGGTAAGAATATGTTTTCTGATTTGAAGTTTTAGTTGTTAGCACAGTTTGAGATGAAAAATCTAGGGGTAGCCAAGTACATTTTGGGAATAGAAATCAGAAGAGACAAAGCTAACATAAAACTTTGGTTAAGACAAGGTATGTGAAAACCATGTTGGATAGGTTCAGCATGGCAGATTGTAGACCATTGTGTGTTCCTATTTCTTTGGGGACAAAGTTGTCTATTAATGATTGTCCAAAATCTCCTAGTGAGATGGAGGACATGAGAAGAGTACCTTATGCTAGTGTTGTTGGTAGTTTAATGTATGCTATGGTCTACACAAGACTAGACATTGCCCAAGTAGTGGGAGTCCTTAGTCGATTTATGGCTAATCTTCGATGGGTACATTGGGATACAGTTAAGAGAGTGTTCATATATTTTAGGGGTATGTCTAAGTATTCCATATGCTATCATAGTAATCCTGCAGGACCACCACATTCTATTTCTATTCATGGATTCTGATTGGGCAAGTGACATTGACAGCAGGAGATCCGCTAGTGCTTATGTGTTTACTATGTTTGGTGGTGCAATTAGTTGGATAAGTAAGTGACAACATGTGGTTGCTTTGTTCACGACAGAAGCTGAGTATATGGCAGAAACTCATGCTTGCAAGGAAGCCATTTGGTTTAAGAGATTGTGTTCAGATATTAGTGTTGATGTAGGATAGATTACTATTTGTTGTGATAGTTAGAGTGCGATTTACCTAGCAAAGAATCCAACTTTCCATGCCAGAACAAAGCATATTGATGTATAGTTTCACTTCATGCAAGACATGGTAGAGGATAGGAAGGTGAATTTGGAGAAGGTAGACACTTTGAAGAATGTTGTGAATGCATCGACAAAACCAGTGGGCACAAAGAAGTTTAGATGGTGTTCGAAGTCTATGGGCCTCTCGACCTATAGAAGTTAAATCTTGTTATTTCCATTGGCTCTTACAAGGTGTTCAACAAGTGGGAGAATGTTGGGAATTAAGGTGTCTCAACCTCGGTAATTCCTTGTATTATTTCATTGTCTTTATTTTTTTATTGTCTATTGTGTAATTAGGATGCAAATCCTATTTTGTCATCTTGCTGGAATTGGCACGGTGATGTGTCATCCTACATGGAAGATGACCACATGTAATTTTGTCCTCACATGAGGAAATAGGCATCCCACTTAGTGGTAGGAATATTTTGCAATGTGTTTGCACCATGGATAGTGTGTAAGGGAAAATTAACTGAAACAATTATGATGGATTCCTATGACAAATCTATGACGTGTAAGAGTTGTAAATGGAAGATCCTATGACAGGTGAAGACATGTGTCACAAGGCATCTTGGAAGAATGCATATTTGGGTTCCACAAGGAGGGTTATGACAAGTTGTATGAGAATATGTTTTTTTTAGCCTATGTACAACATATTCTCTTACAGATGTAAGATATGATAGCTATGACAGATTCTATGACAGTCGTAATAGTATCTGTCATTGCCCAACTTGGGAATATGCAAACTCTTTGGGATGGGGTGATATGAAAAGTGTCATGGACATCCAGCAGTGTTGGACAAGTGTCCCTAGGCATGGATTTTGGGCCAGAGGCCATGTTGGATACCCATCCCAAGATAGAGCCATTTTTTCCTTTTAGCTTCTTTATAAACAGGTGCTTTGGAGAGGAGGTGTATTATGTGATTGATAGGTACTATTATGTTGCTGGTTTGTCTCTAGATATGAGTGTCCAAGACTCCTAAGAGCTTGCATTACAAGTGTATTGTAAACCATTTCAGTTTTGATAATACATTATGCAGATTTTAGAGTGTGGGATTTTTCACCCGATAAGTGTTTTCCCTACATATATCTTGTGTCTCTCTCTTCTGCCTCATTTTTGTGTGTATCTCTATTGCTGCAATATCTCCATTGTTGTGATTAACATTCTATAATTGTAAGGATTAAAATAAATTTGCACTGTTCTCTCCTCTTTAGATTAGTGTATGAAGCAATTTCTGCACACCTAGATTCCTTTCAATTATTACAATTTCATATCTCTCATGAGCACATACCCTTGGGTAGTAGAAGATTTAACAAAACACATTGAGAATGATGAGAGTGAAAATTCTCTTAATGCTTTGGATTTAATAGCTAAAACATATGGTGGTGATGATGATGATGATGATGATGATGATTCCATAAATTATCCTACTTCTCCTAAAGTTGATTGTTCAAGAACCTTAGTTTAGAAGACTATGGATAACTCTATTAATGATACAACACCTTGCTTTCTTAACAACATAGTACCTTCCTCTCATTTCAATGCTTTCCCTAGCCAAGATGTAGAATTAGTGGATGCGAAAAGGTCTCTCACATTAAATCCTTTAGGGATAGATAATGGGTGTAATCAAGATGAAAACAATATTAATTCAATCTTCATTAGTAAACTTTGTAGTAATATTTCTAAGATGATTGTAAACTAGTAAACTAGTGCACCCTCTTGCTTAAACTAGTCATTATAGTTCAAGGTAGACAGCCTGATGGAGTTTTCCAATTTGCACAACAAATTACTCAAACAATTCAAGGTGTTCAAAATGTGTCGCAATATCCCATAATTGCTCACACATACAACACCCATAATAACAAGCAAAGTAAACAAGCACCACATGTACCTAACTCTGTTCCATGTTCTCAACCTTTGCTCCCTCCATCACCTTGTCTTACTCATACAAGTGGTCAAGAATATGATCTTGTCAAATAGCTTCACACTACCCCAGCTAAGATCTCTCTTCGGGATTTAATGCAAACTTCACCTACATGCCATGGAATGCTCCAAGAAGCTTTACAAAAGGTTATTGTCCCACCTACTACTAAGTCTAATGATGTAGCATCTATATTGGATAGTATTCAAGTGTCAAATATAGATATTCTCTTTCAACCACATGAATTACCATCAATTGAAGTTCAAAACCAATATGATCCAATTACGATCTTTGTCACAATAAACAAAAACTTGATAAAACAAGTTATGATTGACAATGGATCAACTCTTAATGTTTGTAACATTGACCTACTACACAAAATCACGGCTGACACATCTTGAAAATCAAACTAGATAAACATGGCATTCATGGCTTTGATAATCATAGTAGTCAATCAATTGGTACTATAACCTTACCTATGAAGGTGGGCTCTGTGATTGTATCTACCCTGATTCATGTCATGCCTAGCTCTTTATCTTACAATATGATTCCTAGTAGACCTTGGATTCATGCATTGAGGTGGTTCCTTCAACCCTACATTGTTCAATCAAATTTATATTCAAAGATAAACTTCATACCATTCATGTCGATCCTAAACTGGATAATTGTTTACATATTGAAATGTACAAAAACAAGTTTACAATCATATGAGCTTAAATAATTTATGAGCTGATTCATCAATGCCTCTTTCCACGATGGATGTCATGCAAAATTCTCCACCATCGAATGCACTTTTTGGTGATGATTAGGGTTCATTAGATTTTACTCCTTCCTTTAATGGACAAAATAAATTTAATAACCCCGACACATCAAAAGTAGCATTGATCTCGTCTAAACAATCTTTTGAAACATCTAAGAAATGTAAAGTCTCCTTGGTAGAAAACAAAGACAATACTCTCACTTATACTAAAAATTATGAGACCTATGAGGCTTCACCATCTTCTAAAGAGATGGACTCTCTTTACGGTCATGGATTTCAAATATTGTACAAAAAGAATGACTACGTAGGTAACAGTTACAGTGTAAATCAACAAGGAATTAGGGTACCTTTACAAGTTGTTGGAATTAATTACACAAGCGGTAAGGATACCGCTCTTTGAAATCAACAAAAGCCTCTCGTCATCCTAAACTCAATGTTAATGCAATTTCAACAAGACCAAATCAACATGTGAGATATCTTGGGTTGATAGACTAGAATGGTCTACCAGGAAGCATCCCTTTGAATTAGGTAAATATGTCTCAATCTTTAAGCCACACTCATTGTAGCCCATATTATAATTTCTCTCAAGGGTGGCCTCTTCCTAAATATGTAAGTTCTTAGCATTGGGATGAAATAGGTAAGTATTTCTAAACTTTTACCTCTCATGTTGTCTTTCCACCGTGATGTGTTATGTGTTGTTTAGGCCCCCTAGGATGACCCTTGAGTCTCTCGTAAAGTGCAGGATACTGGGAGATCACTTCTGTTGTGACATTCTTCTATATTACTTCTCCTCTATTTTCACTATTGTGTGTTGTGTTTTATGGACATAGTGTTGCAGTTGGTGACTTGGGAGAACCCTCCTATGTGACTATCCCTAAGGCACTTGTTTCTCCTCTCTCAATTTATTGCTTCCCTTCCTCTAGTGTTTTTATCTAGCAGCAGATGATGAAAAACATATTATACTGATACGAACCTAGTGTCCCTTCAATGAGAAATCAATAAATGGACCAAGTCCATACATGATGATGGGGTTGATATATATTATCTAACGCTTGGCTAGTAGAATCACTCCATCTGATCTTGATGTTGTCTTATCGCACTTACAAACCATAACAATACTGCTGCTTGTACATCCTGCTATGTAACCCTTGAAGGGAAAGAGCCAAAAGAGAAACAATTTTTTTTTTTTGACATAAGTGGACAACATACATAGATTTAGTTTTTGATTTGATAGATCAACAACATTCATGGCCAAGTATGGCCGAATGTGCAACTTCAAAGAGAGGACTAATTCACTCTCTAGAGGAAACATTAAAACAACTAAGTTCATTTTAAACACCAAAGCAAATGTTCCTAATCCCATATTTGATATAAACATGAATCTATAAGCATTATAGCACAAGTAGATATGATACCCACACCAGAATCCATAAACCAAATAGGAAACATCTCATTTCTTCTCATTAAATTCAATGATTACTTCTCTCTTAAGGGAGTACAATTACATAACTACATATACAATTACAATGATATATTCAGAATTAGATACAAGTATAATAGCATAGTCCTAAATATGATACAAGGATAGAATGTGTACAATAACTAAATGAGGTAACAAAGAGAGAGAACATCTCCATTGGTGCTTCAAAACCTGTTCGTCAGTCCCCAATGGTGGTGGCAATGCCTCCCAACCATGTGGACTCATAAGAGAAAACCCCACCATGCTCAACAATAGTCACAAGGCCCAAACAGAAGAACAACAAGGGGATAAAAGATGGCCAACACTCACATCAATCACAGAGCAGACACGGAGAACAATGCATACAACTAAGGTCATAACATAGGTGTACTCATCCAAGTCATAGGTCAGGTACTACTCATGACTACTAAGGTGCTAGATACTAGAGTGAAATCAAATGGAATGTAATCATGAGGGCTCGAAGGGATGGCACCACATGGAACCAAGTACTCCTCTCATGTAGATGAGGAGACTCAATCATGCTAGAATCCACGCCCTGCAGATAGATGACTCAATGCCCGAGAGAAGGATAGGCCTTCTCATTGAATCCTTAGCCTTTACAAGTGCTCAAGGCCATGGATGAGGTCTAATTATCTTATTAATGTATTTTACCCCAATGTTTTAATTTAGTTATCACTTGTTATTATAACTCTACTACTAGTTCCCCTGGTAGCCACTTACAAGCCTTGGACCCATAAAGAGCGACTCCATATGACCACTCTAATGCCTAGACCTTGTTCATCTAATTTGACTAAATGAGGCATCCAAAAAGACTAAAAATACTAAGTTATAAATTTAAAATAGTAAAGGTGAAAAATATGATATCCAAGACCCAAACTCTCGTGGACAGTGCAATTTGTTGAAAACAACCTTTTGCCAGTTAGATCAATTTTGTAATACTCTTTGCAGATTTATAGTGTGACTCAAGCCTTAAAAATTCTTACTAAGAAAGAACAAATTTCCAAAGTTAGGTCCTTGATAGGGAGTGAGAACATAGTAATGTGTCTTGCATTTCATAGATGGTGCATGCTATGAAAACTACACAACTATAAAAGGATCTATAAAATACCCATATGACATGCTTGTGCATCCAATGTTGAAAATAGATCTCATTAATTGAGTTATACCAAGCTTAAAATACCTAATCACGTACGCATAGGCTAGTAAAAATAAAATTAAATGATGGTGGAGACAAGCGTAAGAAACTACTAACAAATGGCCCCGAACAGTTCCACTCCCAAAATAGTAAATTACCTTAAGATTTGGAATATTTGGCACACTCCTCGAACCCATATCAACACAACAAACAATAGGGACCATACAAACATTATGTTCTCTATTTGCATCACAAACCCTAGTGGGGTTGATGGAGAAAATCTCATAGGGAGTAGATTAGGTTAATTGGGAGAGAGAGAGAGATAGAGATTTTAATAGAAATGATAGAGTAAATGGGCACTGTAATCTAAAGCTTAACCATTCCCCTGAAATAACCATTTATAGAAATAATTAACTTAGATACTCGTATTCATATGGAGAAGTGCTACATAGTAATATTGAATTTGAGTTGGAAATTTAAACCTTGTGTTTTACACAGGAGGCTTGGTACTCAGATGAGGGGGGATGGTGCCAAGACAGGGTAGCAGAAATAAAGAAAGAGAGATGGTTGACCAAAGACTCAAGGCAACGATTGTAGGATGTACACAAAATGGATTTGCAGAAAAGGATTTAGAAACCTTCAAGCAAAGCAATTGGTGGCTATATAGCTAGACACCACGACCTTTGCCGGCATCCTCACTACTCGTGCCAAAGTGGGAGTGATGGAACAGGTTATGGATATCCAGTAAGGCATAATGGAAGGGATATTTTTGGCAGATGTTGTATCTACAAGTGCCCAATATACATGTGTGCAAAGAGTGGAAGTATAGACAATCGATTCAGAGAGACAGTAAAAATACCTTGCATTGAAATAAATTTCAGCATACTACTTTCAAAAGGCAGTGATGGGGTTTCAGTTTTATGTGCTTAGTGAAGTAGCAGAAAACATAATTGAGTTTCTATGTCAGAAGAAAAAACAAAGGATAGAGGTAAATACCTCTTACCAAGACACACTCCCTTCAGCACACCTCAGATCTAAAATTTGATATGCTCACCTTCTCTCAAATCATCCCTAGTTTTCTGCCTTTTTCTTGTTTTTCTTTTAGCACCTCTAGATATGTGTTGAACTCTTTTCTATTATCTTCCCCCATCCTCTAGACATCGTGTCTCCAGCCAGAGGGCAACCTCTTCCCAAAAAACATAAATCCTTCACCTACAACTAAGATTTTTCTCTCTATAATTCCATTCTCTCACGTTAACTATCTCTCTATAGTCATTCCTTGCAAGGCCTTCAATTCTCCACCAAAATAGATATTTTATGCACTTAATACTCCACCACCTCACCATGCCACAGTCCACTCTTTGTCATTCATAGGTCAACAGGGCTTGTTACATCCTACCCTGCTAGGACTAGGCTTACTCCTAGAAGCCTGCAAATGTAAAATGTAGCCAAAGCACACACTAGTCCATGAAACTCAATACAATCAAAGGAAACCAAGGAGAAAAGGCTCAACCATCACACTAGAAAACTACACATGACCATAAGGTAATCTAGATGGTAAGACCATAACATGGGAACACTACAATACCTAGGTGCAGTGGGCTAGGGTAGGGTATAGGGCTTGTGACTTTCTCTAATAACCACCATCAGGGATAATAAGAGTACGCTTAGGCCTGTGAATCTAGATGGAGTTGATACTTAGTACCTGCAACACTCCAAGCACATGTCAAGGTACTTGTGCATATACATACGTCATATAGCCAATACAAAATAATAACAAGATGCATAATCCAAAACAAAGTATACAATCATCCAAGTCCATAAAGATATGCAAAAACATAATACAAACAAAAGGATCATTACATCCCCTAGAAGCTTGCAAAAAGAAATAGATAAAGGACTCTCATCCTCACCGCATCTTCCCAAGATGCTGAGGACTCACCATCAGGATTCCATTGGACCCTTACCTGCTCTATGTCCCAACCCCTTAGGGTCAACCTCCAGTGCTGAAGGATGTGTATGGGTTCTAGAGAAAGTTGCCTCTCTGCCTTGACTTGAGTACTCAACCACCGTACCCTGATGCTTAGCCTGACGATTATCAACTTCTGCCAAAAGTCTATGTGATTTGCCAACATCACCTACTGTAGGCTCTAAAGTAGCCTGTCTCTAACTATCTCTAGTCACTAATCTATGAGGACAATGAGTAGCTATATGACCATGCTACCCACAAGCATAACAACCATCCCTAGCAAAACCTTGGCCCAAAAATAGTGCACATGACTGTTGGGATCTACCACCCCTAGGACTCTGTTGTTCACTTTGAAAACTCTATGTTGGACCACTTTGCTAAGATTGAGTAGACCTATGCCTCTATTGCTAACTAGATCTAGATGGTGCTGACTGAGATCTAGATAGTCCAGTTCCCTAAGATTGGGTACCTTGAGCAACTAATCCTAAAGGAGAGGTACTACCAATCTAAACACCTACCTGACCACCAAAGCCTTGAGTTAAATTCTCCTCTATCAACATCGCCTTCTCCACGATGACCTCTAAGGTCTTTAGCTCAAACACACAGACACCACCACTGATATGGACATTCAAGCCCCTGATGAAATGTTGCACTAACATTGGCTCATCATTAGAAATGCTAGTATATTGCTTAAGCTCAAAGAAGCGGTGCTCATATTGATCTACCATCACAGTCAACTGATGAAGTTCATGGAACTCATCAGCACATCTTTGCTGATAGTAGTCTGAAAGAAATTGTGCACAAAACCTCTCTATGAATAGTCCCCATGAAATAGAAGCCATGTCTAGGTGAAGCTTTTGTTCGTCTACTCTCCACCATGTAGATGCAAAACCTCTTAGATGCTTAATGGCACATCGAGCTCTAGTATTGCTACTATAAGGATGCATAGCAAAGCATCAATCAAGGTCAATCAACCAAGTTTCTTCCTCAGTATATGTACTAGAACCATCAAAAGTAGGGGATGGGCTCTAAGAAGATCCCTCGTGTGACCTGCAGCAACACTATCTCCATCCACCCTATCCCTCACACCAATTGCTCTCGATTGATCCAGACTATGGGAATGCTCATGCTCAACTCTAGCACCCTGACCATCCTGATGAGAAGGGTGTGACTCCACCTCATGAGATACCTCTTGATGAGGTCCAAATTGGTCCATAATTTGCTACAAAAGAGCTAAAACCTTAGCACCCCTGAGCCCTTCATCTTGATTCTCAACACATGGTTCCTCCTGACGCTCACCCTAATTACCCTGATTATCCTGATTACACTGATTGGAATTATGACAGGTTCTACATCGAAGAACAATGGCTATACCTCTAATTCTGCCTTTGGCTCTACCCCTAGGAGGCATCCTAAAGGAAGAAAAGAACACATCAAAATACATCATCATAAGGATGACCTATACACCAAACTAAGGCATGAAGCATAACAACAATACTATAAAACAATATAACAAGCTCATGCCACACACACTAAACATAGAAAAACATAGAAGGCTCAAGTATGCCAGAGCTCCCAGTGTGTGAACATGGGCTCTGATACCAAATGTAACATACCACTACATAACCTCCAAAGGGAAAGAACCAAAAGAGAAACAAAATATTTTTTTGGCATAAGTGGACAACATACATAGATTTGGTTGCCAATTTGATAGATCGATAGCATTCATGGCCAAGTATGGCCAAATGCGTAACCCAAAAGAGAGGACTAATTCACTCTCCAGAGGAAACATTAAAATAACTATGTTCATTTTAAACACCAAAGCAAATGTTCTTAATCCCATATCTGATATAAACATGAATCCATAAGCATCATAGCACAAGTGGATCCGATACCCACACCGGAATCCATAAACCAGATAGGAAACATTTCATTTCTTCTCATTAAATTCAATGATTACAACTTCTCTCTTAAGAGAGTACAATTACATAACTGCATATACAATTACAATGATATATTCCATAATAAGATACAAGTACAATAACATAGTCCTGAATATGATACAAGGACTAAATAGGTACAATAACTAAATGATGTAACAGAGAGAAAACATCTCTAATGGTGCTCCAAAACCTATTCGCCAGTCCCCAATGGTTGTGGAAATGCCTCCCAACTATGTGGACTCATAAGAGAGCACCACACCGTGCTCAGAGATAGTCACAAGGCCCAAATGGAAGAACACCAACAAGGGGGATACAAGATTGCCAACACTCAAATCAATCACGGAGCAGACACAGAGAACAATGCATACAAATAAGGTCATAATACAGGTGTACTCATCTAAGTCATAGGTCAGGTACTACTCATGACTGCTAAGGTGCTAGATACTAGAGTGAAATCAGATGGAGTGTCATCATGCAGGCTCGAAGGGATGGCACCACATGGAACCAAGTACTCCTTTCATGCAGATGAGGAGAATCAATCATGCCTAAATCCACACCCCGCAGACGAATGACTCGATGCCCCATAGACGGATAGGCCTTCTCATTGCATCCTTAGCCAATATGAGTGCTCAAGGCCATGCACGAGGTCTAATTATCTTATTAGTGTTTTTTACCCTAATGTTTTAATTTAGTTATCACTTATTACTATAATTCTACTACTAGTTCCCCTGGCAGCCACTACAGGCCCCCGACCCATAGAGAGGCACTCTAGATGACCACTCTAATGCCTAGACCTTGTTCATCTCATTTGACTAAACAAGGCATCCAAAAAGACTAAAAACATGGAGTTATAAATTTAAAATAGTAAAGTTGAAAAATATGATCTACAAGACCCAAACTCTTGTGGATAGTGTATTTTGTTAAAAAAGGCCTTTTAACACTTAGATCAGTTTTGTAATACTCTTTGTAGATTTACAGTGTGACTCAAGTCTTACTAACTCTTACTAAGAAAGAACAAATTTCCAAAGTTAGGTCCTTGATAGGGAGTGAGAGCATAGTAATCTATCCTACATTTCAGAGATGGTGCATACTATGAAAACTACACAATTGTAAAAGGATCTGTAAGATACCCATATAACATGCTTGTGCATCCAATGTCAAAATAGATCTTATTGATTAAGTTATACCAAGCTTAAATATACCTAATCGCATACACATAGGCTGGTACAAATAAAATTAAATGATGGTGGAGATAAGCATAAGAAATTACCAACAAATGGCCCCGAAGAGTTCCACTCCCAAAATACTAAATTGCCTTAAGATTTGGAATATTTGTCTCATTCCTCAAACCCATATCAACACAACAAACAATAGGGACCATACAAACTTTATGTTCTCTATTTCCATCCCAAACCCTAGTGGGGTTGATGGAGAAAATCTCATAGGGATTAGATTATGTTAATTGGGAGAGAGAGAGATTTTAACAGAAAAGATTGAGTAAATGGGCACTATAATCTAAATCTTAACCATTCCCCTAAAATAACTATTTATATAAATAATTAACATAGATACTCATATTCATATGTAGAAGTGGTACCCAGTACTATTGAATTTTAGCTTGGAAATCTAAACATTGTGTTTTACACAGGAGGCTTGGTACTCAAATGGGGGGTGGGGGGGCGCTAAGACAAGGTAGAAGAAACAAAGCAAGAGAGTTGTTTGACCAAGGACTCAAGGAAACCATTACATGATGTACACAAAATGGATTTGTAGAAAAGGCTTTAGAAACCTTCAAGCAAAGCAACTGATAGCTGTATAGCCAGACTCCACGACCTTAGCCAGTATCCTCACTACTTGTGCCAAAGTGGGAGCGATGGAACAAGGTATGGATATACAATAAGGCATAATGGAAGGGATATTTTTGGAAGATGTTGTAGATACAAGTGCCCAATATACATGTGAGTAAAGAGTGGAAGCATAGATAAAAGATTTAGAGAGAGACGGTGAAAATACCTTGCATTGAAATAAATTTCAGCATACTACTTTCAAAAGGCAGCAATGGGGTTTCAATTTTCTATGCTTAATGAAGTAGCAACAAACATAATTTAGTTTCTGTGTTGGAAGAAAAAACAAAGGATAGAGGTAAATACCTCTTACTCAGGTGCACTCCCTTCAGCACACCTCAGATCTACAATTTGATATGCTCGCCTTCTCCCAAATCATCCCTTGTTCTCTGCGTTTTTTTGTTTTTCTTTTAGCACCTCCAGATATGCATTGACCCCTTTTCTCTTATCCTTCCCCATCCTCTAGACATCACATCTCCATCCAGAGAGCAACCTCTTCCCAAAAAACATAAATTCTTCACCTACAACCAAGATATTTCTCTCTGCAATTTCATTCTCTCACTTTAATTGTCTCTCTGTAGTCGTTCTCTACAAGGCCTTCAATTCTCCTTCAAAACAAATATTTTATGCACTTAATACTCTTTCACCTCACCATGCCACAATCCACTCTTTGTCATTCATAGGTCAACAGGGGTTGTTACACTTCTCCATACACTTTGTTTATCTTTGAATCTCACCTTGGTTACACTTGGTTTTGAGATTTCTCTAGTATAGCCCCACAGTTATACTCGGTCTCCAAATCCATAGTATAACCTTGGCTCCCTATGTGAATGATCATATGCATTGTTGTTTATCATGATTATATGGATGCTAACACTTTTCTTCCAGGGATGTGTTTGTGGTAACATTTGGCGATTGTAAAGTACATGTCACCTCTGGGGGGCATGGGTACTTTGAGAGCTCTTGTTCCCTTGTGTGTTTTCTTCCTAACTTAACGTGGTTGATATCGATATCTGATATCAGCCACCTTAAGGTGGGGGCATATATAAAGTAAGTTGTTTATTCTAGATGCTAGAAAAGTGTGTTTTTTCTCAAGTGTAGTTTAAAGATTGGCGGTGATGAGTCCCTCCTACACTCTAAGATTTTTTGAAATCTATTGCAATCATTTAAACCCTCTATGGAGGCAGGATATTGCATATATCTTTTTTATCTTAAGCACTCTGTGGAGGTGGGGATGGTGTATTTCTCATGGATAGTGCACATCCTGTCATTTTTAAAAAGTCCTCTATCGAGGTAGGGAGTAGTTTTGTGACTAACTCAACCCTTAAGCATGTCTTCGGTGATTGTTGTGACAAAGCGCAATCATCGGTGTGTTCCTGTAATGTACCTGAGATGGTGATGAACCTAGAAATAGGAACACTCCATTGCTTGTCTACCAGGTTTTCTCCATGTCTTCCAAGTGTGTGTGTATTGCGTGTTTGTTCTCAAGCATAGTCTAAAGACTAGTGGCGATGAGTCCCTCCTATGCTTTGAGATTTATATGGTGTTTTTTATTTGTATTGCATTTTTGTTGCCCCATATGCAGTTTAAAGACAGGTGGTGATGAGTCCCTCCTACATTATGGGTGGTGTGTTTACTTTCCTTGTACTTACATCTGCATTTTCTATATGAAAAGAAAAAGAAAAAAAATTTCACTGTATTCACTGCATTAACTGTATCCACTATATTTTGCATGTCTTCAATATTGTCTTCACAATTTTTTGTGTGATTGTAACTGTCTTCTCTGTATTTTGTGTGCCTGTTACTATCTTCTATATGATTAGAGTGTCTTCTCCCTGCCTTTTGTGTTTATTGTATTTGTTGACCGTACTTTAATGCATATATTGGCCTTGCATTTATACATACATTAAAGTGGGGGCTAAATGTTATGTTAGAAAAATTAACCTTGGGAGTTTTTTCCTCTTAAGATTTAGCTCCCAAGTCCTTTAGAATGCATTTAGAACATCTTGCATTATTTTGATGACTCTCGATGAGAGAACCCTGAAGTTTAATGGAAAATAGGACTCAGGGGATGCACCTAACATAAATCTTTCCTGAAATAGGGGGAGGACTTGGACGCCAGTGCCCTAGTCTTGCCATATTTTAAATCAGGACCAATTTCAAAGCATTGGTTTATGACCGTTATTTAGGTCCTATGCTGACACGGTAAGTTTGAATTATGAAATTCTTAATGGGAATGTTTGTAGTTGCATATATATGCATGATTAGGTTATCATTTGCAAACTAGATGGTTATTACAAACTTGTGGCTTGTGTGAAAGTGATTCAAAAGTATTCATTGTGTGGCAGAGTAGACTTTTGTGTTGTTCTTGTGTTTGTATTGGCATGTTTGGCATCCATCTCCTCATGGCATGAAGAACATATTCTTTCCATGAGATTTTCACTACAAGGTGATATTGATTGTCTTTTCTATCATTTATCATTTGGATTCTGCCTCTATCCCACATGGATACGCACTCTTTATCTGACAATGGTTTTTAGAAAACTTGAATGTCTCTCTAGGGCTTGACTGAGGCAAGCCTCTAAACACCACAACTCCCAACCCATTTTTCCATGATTGCAGGTTATAGGTTGCGAAAGTAGAAGAAGTAGAGTTGCACAAGAGTAGTGCAGACTATTAGAATTGCAGATCAGAGAAGAAAACAAGGACTTGGACTCAGGCACCCGCTCATTAGTCCCCCAAATCCTACAATAGGAAAATCTCTGGAACATCAGGAATAGGTTATAGACAAGATTCCCAGATCCTGACAAAAACTATGGCACTAGACTAGGGCGTCTGCTCATTAGTCCCTGACTTTTTTGTTTTCTGAACTTCAAAATCTAGTATGCATTTGATTGTCATTTGATATCTTTGTACGGGATCTTTTTCCATAATTTGTTTGTTTGTTTATGATTTTATAAAATTAGGGTTTTGAGCATAATTGGACTTAATTGAACAACAAAATCATAGAATTCTAATCTTTCCCTATGTTCCAAGTGAAAGTAGATCTGTAGTAGACTTTATACTCAATTGAATGTCCTTGAATGTTTAGTGGTGAAATGAGGATCAACACAAACCATTAAAACCAAACCCTAAACATCCTTACCTTCTTTTTCACGGGCTACACATTTACCATATGTTGTTTTGTTTTATCATCCCCTATGTTGCTTTACTATCTTATTCTTATTATTAATTTTATTTAATATGAAAAAATGCATGTGGTAAGCTGGCAATGTCTATGGAACATTTTAGATGCACTCTTTACCAAAACAATCATTAATTAAAATTTAAAACTTTAAGATGATATATTTAGTAAAAAAACTAAAATTTGATTTTTCTTATTTCTATATATATTAATTTATTTATTTTTCACATGCAGAGTTATTCCTTTACTTCTATAAAGGAGAACCTTTTCACATGCAGAGTTATTCCTTTAATTCTATAAAGTAGAAACTGAATATGAATTGGTAGGATCAGTAGAATGACAACATGAATATAAATGGATATAAATGGGCATCAAAACTAGAATATACAGTTGAACCAAAATATAAAGGGACATCAGAACTAAAATGAATAGGCATGATCTGGTAGCAGCAACAATTGAAACCACATTAAGAGACCAATGAATGGACATTAAGAGCTAATAATATTGTCCGTTGACATTCTAGTTCTGTCCATTTATATTCACGTTCAACTATATATTTTGGTTATGATGCCCACTAGGGGAATATAAATGGGCATTAAAACCAAGCTGGTTCAGCTGAATGAGAACGTGAATATAAATGGGCATGAGAAGGATGAACATGAATATAAATTGGTAGAACTGGAATGTGAATGGATAGTATTGTTAGCTCTTAATGTCCATTGGTCTCTTAATGTGATTTCAATTTAATGTGATTTCAACTGTTTGTTTATTTTTTAAAACTACTTGCATCAGAAGATTATGAAGACTATAAATGCTTTAATTTTAAAACTACTTGCATCAATTCTTTAATTTAAATATGTTTTCTATAATTTCATTAACCAGAATATATTATGTTCACACTGTTATTTAACACTTCACCCTATACAAATTTTGTTCAACTGCCAGTAAATATGTATTTCAGAACTTTCTGGAGTCGTCTTATGTCCACTGACACACCATTGGAAACATCATTTTTAAGAATCTAGGGATGTTGGAGAAGTCTTTGTAAATACATATGTTGAGAAGAATCTTTCACCAATATCTGTCAAATGAGTCTTTTGATGCTGTAGAAACTATTGGTGTTGGAGGAAACTTCGAATCAACTCTGACAATCCATCATAAGTATCAGAGTGTTTCTTTGCTACAAATGGGGAATACCATAGAGGAACTCATAACACAAAATTCCCAAGCTTGAAATATGGTATGCCTTTTATTAAAAACATGCACACAAAGCCCAATGTCTGCAATCTTCAATTTATCTTAAGCATGCACCTGTACTTTCTTGAGGATTATTAATGCCTTTAAACTCAAATAGTTTTGTGTGTAATCCTACAATTGAATTTGTCTTTATGCCTTCCAATTGCATTTGCTTGAAAGTTTTTAAAGCCTTCTCAACAAATCTAATTTGCTCCTATTCTATAATCATTATGAGCCATGAGACGACATCTCTTTGAGACATTCTATTAAAATATCCTGTGGCCTCTACAAGTACATCTAACTAAAATCATGTATCATGTATCCTATTCTAAAGCTCCCATATTTGTATAGGTATGTTGGCCAAAGGTCACGGCAGTTTGGCTTTAATGATCAGACATTATAATAGAAGGCCAAACTGAGTAAGAGCATCGATAAAGAGTATTTCAGTGAATTGGAAAGATTGTAAGCTTTCAAATCTACCGCCAATCATGTATCTTAGCATTTCTGGAAGTTGACTAACCTAGGAAATCACCAACAAAGGGCATTTTAATTATTCAGAGGTTTTAAGAACCATAAAAATGTTGATAAGAATATATTTTGCCGAACTTTTGAAATGGATGATAAAGAACATTTCAACATTTTTAAAGGTTGGCAAACCATTTAAAATGCTAGAGAAGAATGTTTATTCTTAAATATCATCCATGTGAATAGTTAAAAGGTTAATTCTGGCCAGTAAAAATAGGACAAATACTTATATTTTTTGTTATGAATGAGGTATAATATTTAAATAGAGTGGAGAATAATATGTTATATAACTTTTATCTATATAGAGAAACATTGTTTTAACAATTTTGGCTTCTTGCATAAGTATTAAAAAAATAATAATTTTGTTAAAAGTACAAAAACAAATCCAGCAACGCTGAAAGATATCTTCCAATTTGTTGGCATTTATAAATTACTTGCAATTAGAATATTTGATATGCTCCGAGAGATATCTTCCAATTTGTTGGCATTTATAAATTACTTGCAATTAGAATATTTGATATGCTCGGATAGATATCTTCCAATTTGTTGGCATTTATAAATTACATACAGTTAGAATATTTGATATTTTATTTTTTTGTTTAATGTGATAAAGATTCCACTCCATAAATGCCCAAGTTTTTCTATTTTTCTATCCATTTGGCTTCCACGAATTTATTTATTTACACATTTTATGAATTTTGTTTACTTTGGAATCTGAATCTTAATTGTTTACGGGAATCTAAATCTTTTGTTGTGAGTGTAGAATGCCTCTGCTATGAGTGTAGAATGCCTATGGGCATAATAAAATGTTTTACATGTTAATTATAAATTATTTTAGATTAAATTATAAACGTTGATATTCTTAATAGATATTAAGAAATTAAATGTAGGTGTTTGAAGTATTTAGTTTTAAAATTGATTACTAAATAATGTTTTTGATGTCATATAAATTGATTTGTTTCTATCTTGAAACTTTTGTTATTTGATATGAATACTTGTTTTAGAATTAAAACTAATATAGAAAACTTCTAAGTTCAATCTCAAGCATTTAAAGTTGAATCCTAATTACCATGGATTTGAACTCTGATACATGGATCTAAACTAGCAAAATGTAAATTTTTGAAACTTGTTTAACTTAATCTTTGATGTCTAGTAAGCTTGTAAGGGTGACATTGTTTATAAACACCAAGTAGGGGAATCTGATAGATTGCTAGGGTCAAGTTCATAGGATAGACCCTTGGATGGATTGGCTTTATGACTTAAAGTGAATATTCAAAGACAACATTCACCAACACACAAGTGGTCTTTATACAGATGTGGTTCTCATGTCCTTAGAAAATCAAAGTGTGCTCTAGATATCCTTTTTATTCACATTCCAACATGTACATTAATGGCACATTGAATTTCTTTAATACCATGGCATAGCAACATGTCACATAAACATGTGTTAAGTTGGTCCATAATAACTAACCTAGAAAGGGGTAGGAAAGTTGAAATTTGAATTTGAATTTTTAAAATTAGGGTTCATTCTCATGAGCCTTAGGATTGAACTAGTCGAGTCTTGTGTCATGTGGAAATGAACCTTAGGAATAAAATGGTAATTTGAGGTATTGAGAAAATGGACAAAAGTAAATGCAAATGGAGGTACAATAATGGTTAGTAAATGGCTAGTGTATGGGGATAAGTGTAAATGAGAATAGAATGGGTATAGATAGGGATTGGGTTATGGACCAAACCTAGCACAAGAGTGAGCCACTTGTTGATATGTTATTGCATTTTAGACATTCGACCTAGGTGGGTACATAACTAAATGTGAAAGAGTATGGGTATGTACATTTCACCATTGTATTTTATCCTCCCCCTTTGATGTGTGTGAATCTATAATGAACATGCATATCAAATTATATGGGCATTCTCAATCAACTTGAAAAGTAAATATCATGACATTCATTAAAAAAATGCGAACTTTTGCTCCCCAAAAATTTGTCATGTTGCCTGCCTACTTTTCCATGTTAAAAAAACAAAAAAAACACTTTTCCTTTGTTCCGTGCATTTAAACGTAATTTTTATTTTTTTCAAATAAATCTTGGCAGGGGATGTAACCAAAATGAATAACTCATTTCATATTTTAAGATTTACAACCATTAATTTTTTACTAAGCCGTTAGAATTTTTTTCCCTGCCCTTCGTGTAAAAAAGGAACAAATAATGTCTTCCCCTCATTCAATTTATTTAATCAAAAGTTATCTTCCACAAAAGTTTTACATGTTTAGAGGGTGGTGCCCTCGAGTAAATTAATGGTTTATATTTATTGAGTTTTTCCCCACTACAAAATGTATCCCTTCTTCATCCATCTTTCTGACTCTCCAAGTAATTTTTCCCTGTTTACTTGTAAAATTTTACATGCTTACGTTTTTACAGTATTCACCCTACATTATGGGAAATACAGTTTTGTGGTAGCTTAAGCATATGCAAATACTAAATTTATTTGCACTTAATAGTTGTTACTTGTTAAGTATTATGTTTGTTTAATTTTCTTCTTTTTTTTGCAAGCATACATGGCGAATGTGTAACAACTAAGTTTCTGAGGCTCTTGGGGATATTGCATTTGCCTATCCATATTCTTTAGTTGTCATAGAAATTGAGCCTTATTGGTTGATTGACTTTGCCAATGTAGCTAAATCAATTTTGATTGTTCTTCTGCAAGTATGTTCATGCTTTTGTTGCTGCAACTATGTCCCATGGAAACCCATATTTTCTAAATTTATTCTGCCAACATTTGGCTGGAACTTTGCTACAGCTGAGCCATGTTTTGTCGAAATGTTTGTTACTATATATTTGAGTTTTGTTGGTAGTTTGAATAAATTTTAACTATGTGAATATATTCGTTGATTAAAATATTATAATAAAAATAATGTGGATTTTTTTTAAAGAGAACTGACAGCTGGAAACTAGTTGTTGCTGCTTACCACCTATAATTTCATTTTTTTTTAAAGTCGGAACTTTTTCTTCAATAAATTCATCAAGCCTAATTTGATGGTCTTGATTTGAGATTTTATAGATGCGATGTTCTTGATTTAAGATTTTATAAATCTGACGATTTTTATTTCTAATTTGATTTCTGATTAATTTTCTCTAACCTCTCTCTTTTTGCAAATTAAAAGGCATCAATTTAATCACACATGCAACCTAAGTCTACATGGAATTATGTGGCGTGTGTTTACATCCCTTCACTTCAATTTGCCTCTAGTCAGCTAAACACCCTTTGCCTCGATGATACTCTCTCTCCATTGAGAGAGGGAGAGAGCATCCCTGTCACACACCCACACAAGTCAAATTTAGTGGACAATTAATTAAAGAATATATTTAGATTCATAATATATTATTTAAAATAAGGGGTTGTGACACAAGAAGGGTAAATTATATAATTACAAGGAGAATCAGATGTATGCCCACAACAACGATAAAGCATCTTCAAAACCCTAGATTTGTAAGGACATGGACATATTAAATGATATATTAAGTAGTTTTTAAGAATATTAAAGCCTCCAATATGAATGGACATGTTAAGATATTGCTTGACATATATGTAATGTCCCTAACATTATGCTCATCCTCATTATCATATTTTGTAGCCATAGAATCATGTGTTTCAGCATTATTAGCTTTGCTTGAAAATAAATTAGTATTGATTTACAAGTTTTGGATAAGTGGGGTTGTTGAATGATTTTATTGTCATTAATAGGTGCCTTAATGTGAATCATGTTAGTATCAATGAGATTTTATATTTTATATTTTGGGTTCATACATAATTGCACATAATGTTCTTTATCTACATGGCAATGATAAAATTCTTGTTTATTATAATTCTTCAAATAGTCTTAGTATGATCCAATGGATATATGGAATGATGAGTAATGAAATTTGAGGTCAACAAACTTTGAAGAACATTATCCAATGGTTCATGCAACTTAGTGAACTTTATAGGAGCATTTTATTTGAAAGATGGGACATTATAAGTATTAGCCACTTGATGTACATTCTCTTTGGTTTCTCTAGTTTCATTACCCTTTAAAAAGTTATTTGGAATTTAAAACTTAAAATGATAATATGATGAAGATAATGATGATGATCCACATTTAATTACTGGATGCTAATAATTTTGCCTCAATATTTTCCAAATGAGTATATATTATGTTATATGCATATTTAGTAATGTACATTACATAGAATACAATATGTAATAACAAATCTAACTATAATGTAGATTTTATATATAAAGTAATATAGATTAAATAACAAATATATATAAATAGTCATCATTGGATTGTTGGCATGAAACAATTGATCAAAAGAGAGTCTCTCTTCTCTCTATCTCTCTTTCTCCCCCCTCTCCCCCTTCCCTCTTTATTTTATTTATCTCTCTATCTCTCTATCTCCATCTTTTGCTATATCTCTCTTTTCCTCTTCCTCTCTATTAATATCCCTTTATTCTTCTCTCTTCCTTTATCACTCTATATATGTGTGGTGTGTTTCTCTATACACTTCTTTGTCCCCCCACCTCTCTCTATAACTTTCTAATTGGCTCCTTTGGCATCATGATGTCCATCCCTTTTGCATGGGCTTGCCCAACACATTATCTAAAACCATGTCTTCCAAATCTCTCTCATCTCTTTTCCTCTCTATCTCTATATCACTATATATCTCTTTGTCTCCCTCTCTATCTCTCTATTTCCTCATGCAAATGACATGTTTCCTTGAGCATAGTTCCCCATGGACACATGTCTAGTTAGATTATTATCATGAAATGATTGATCAAAAGTTTATCTCAATTTTTTCATGACAATTACCTATTCAAATTTGAGGATTTGCACAGAAACTAAAATGATAATGGTAAACATAAGAAAGTAAATGATACCATTAAATTTATATAATTCTATGAATAATAGATATAAATAATGCAAAATGCCAACACTTAGAAATAAGAAATCCTTTCATTTATTCTTTTGATCACTTCCACTTTGAACAATTTCATCCAATCAACCTATAGAATGACAATATTCTTCTCCTATTATTCTTCTAGGTGACAATATTCTTCTCAACCTCCTTAATAAACATCTTAGTGTGCAATAGGTACACAAAAGAGGTCTTTAAGGTCAATAGTCGGGTTGTAAAGTGAATGACATGAATCACTCAATGAAATATCCCATGGAAATGTGACATGTTTGGATTCTTGGTGTGCAATTGCATTGTTATGTTTTGGAAGGAGTTTTACGGTCAAGCTTTCATTTGACATTTCCATGCTTGTATTGCACAAAGCAACATGAAATACTACTTGTCACTTGTTAAAACCTATTTTGTAAGGTTTTTCTTGTACTAGTGGTACATTTTCTTGTGATGCCATTATTGTAGTATATGCATAAAATGGGTCTTGTTTATTTGAAATGCATGAGAATAGGTTGGTTATAAAGCATTGAGAAGGAATAATTTGTATATATTCTACATTTGTAATTTCAACTTTTGTGTGTGTTGCAACATGGTCTATTCTTGAGTTATTTGGAAAATATTTTCACAACTATTTAAGTGAATAAGTTTGATTTTGCATTATATGTCAAAGAAAAAACTTCAACTAAACTTCAACTATAAGTCTACATATCATTTGTCCTTAAAAATGTCTTGCTTAAGACTATATAGTATTTTTTCTCACTAGAAATCTTTATGTTGCATCCAACCAGGGCAATGGTAGCTAATTCTAAGGAAGATAAAATAGATCTATCAAACTAAATGTGACTTTAGCTATATCTCTATGTCCACTACTAACTATTATATTATTGTGTGTCCAACTTCTCATCAAAAAAGTATTGAAGAACTTAATCAAACTAGTCTACAACATCACTAAGTGGACATTTGCCAACATGGTCTATTTGGACACTTGGTAAGTATTGATTAATTGTATGAGTGAGAATGAGACTTAGTAAACATAATTTCTATTCAAACATTGCCTTTTGGTGTGAATTTGGCAACATAACTCTTGTGAATGATGGCCTAGAATGCCTTATGAATGTTAAAACAATGAGCACAAAGCATGCCTCTATTTATAGCTATCAATCCCCAATGGGTTCAGTAAGTTGTGGACCTTTCAAATTGGTCAATGGTTCATATATTTAAGGCTATTATCTATTGATATATAATCTACAACAATGAAAAGAAAGTGGGAAAATTAAGTATGGGACAATTAATATGGTTGGTGATATTAAACCTTCATTTTATGCATATGTTGTAATTATTTCAATCCATGATATTACATCTCTTTAGCATGCAATGGGTGTGTTGAATAGGTCTTAAAGGTGAATTATCAGGTCCATAAGAAAATGGCGTGCCACCCTAAGAGTAGCTCACCATAGACACTTGTCATCTTTGAATTGTTGGCACAAAATGACTAATTGAAAGTCAATCTCTGTCTCTATGTTCTACTTTCTAGTTATGTATATTTTATTCATTTGACATCTCTCTCTCTCTCACTATGTTCCACTTTCTGGTTATGTAAAATGCATTCATTTGACATAGATATACAAGGAAATAAAAAATGGAAGGGTTTCACAAGGAGTTTTGGGAGCCATTTCTCAAGTGGTGTTTGTGGTGGAGAAGACATTCAAGTGATTGAACACACTAAAGTTCAAACATGATTCAAATTTGGAATATTCATTTGTAAATTTTTTTAAAATGCATGAGTTTGATAAAATATATCGACACCCTTTGATTTGTCAAGTGTCATCTAATTATTATATTATACCTTATATGTAAAATAAATATAATTGAGTTATATATGTCAGTATTAAATATTATTTCCATATTTAATAATATATAAATTTTTTATATTACCTAGTTTCAAGGACTAGGAACCTTTCAAAAATAGGCCTAGCCCAGAGCCCAAAGTTCACTGTAATAACTAAAAACTTGCAACAGCTATACACCCATCCCAGAACCTAGCAACAATAGGTTGAAGCCACCAAAAAGGGAAATATATATATATGTCAGTATTAAATATTATTTCCATATTTAATAATATATAAATCATTTATATTGCCTAGTTTTAAGGACTAGGAACCTTTCAAAAATGAACCTGCCTAGAGCGGGCAAAGTTCACTATAATAACTGAAAACTTGCAACAACTATACACCCATCCCAGAACCTAACAACAATAGGTTGAAGCCACCAAAAAGGGAAATGCCTATATGACTATTTAACCCAATGAGGATTTAACCTCCCCTAACTAGAATCCTAAATGTAATCAATAAATTCTATAGTGATGCTACATGTTATTCTATTACTAACCCTAGATATCTATCCCTAACCCTAACCGTAACCCTAATTCTAATTGTAACCATCATCTTAACCCTAATGTATTTTTCTTCTATAAATTTTCCCTAATTCCAACAACCATCATATTTTTGTTATATATATTTTTCAATTTCTAACCCTAATCCTAATTCTGACCTTGACCCTAATTATATTTGTAGCCCAAATTCTATCCCTAACCCAACCCTAATTCTAACTCTAACCCTAACAATTTTATGTTTATAATATTTACCCTAATTGTAACCTTAACACTCTATTGCTAACATTAATTATATTCCTAACCCTATTTTTATGCTAACTCTAATTCAAACCTTAACCCTAAATATATCTTTAACCCTAATTCTAACCCTAATCATAATTCCATCCTTATATCCAACTATAATTACAACTCTAACCCTAATGTTTTTTTTGTATAAATATTTTACCTATTTCTTAATAAGAAGTAAAATGCTTGATTGATATTATTTGATGAACTACAGAAGCATTTATACAAGGAGAAATGCTAAGGAGCAATGTAGTTAAGAAGTTTTAATAGACATAACTACATAACTGGTAGCATAATTGGTAACCGCTGTCTATAAGAAGATATTAAATAATGTAATTTACTATGCTAACATTCCCCCCTTATTACATTGTTCCTACAATAGTACCAAGGGACCCCCCTTGAATGCTAATATACTCAACAAAGCTGATTACATAATATGAATACATATTTTATAGAAGATCTTATCCTAGAAGAACAACTCCTGAACGAAGTGGGGCTACATCAAGTTGTCTCTTGACCCTCGGAAAGATGTAGCTTTGAGCTGTGTTTCTAAGCTTTCAGTCCTGAACTCTCAAATAGTGTTGAATTATTTGACAACAATCCCTAAGAGATACGACAGATCTCTATCATTTTCTAGTGACCACGAAAGGGTATAATTCTCAATCATATACTCTAAAGCTCGCTTGACAACAATCCATATTGAGCTCAACACTAAATCCCAAACCTGTCTTAGAACATAATCTTCACAAAACATGTATTCTTCAAATCTATCAGCAACAACAAAGAAAAGAAAAAAACTAAAGCCAAAAATGCTTCTCATGCAAAGCATCATCTCAAAGCAAGAAGCTAACTTGAGATGATGAAAATTCCTCCATCCTCTGATGTCACCTGCCTCCAATTTGAAGTTTTATAATACTAATGTACTATTGACACCAGGAGAAGAGTAATCTTTAAAACATTCATCATCTGTTGAATCCTCATCCTCAATGCAAGCAAGGTTTCCTTAATTTATGACCTTTCCTTTAAGAACATCACTAGCTCGAGTTCTACAATCCCAAGCTATGTGACCCTTTTTCTTACAATAAAAACATTTGATTTTCTCTGATCTTTCATAATTGCTTCTTGAGAATAATGCTTTCTCCTGAGGATCATCTTCTGAATCTTTTTTTGTTCTCCTCTTCTGCTAGAAGGGTAGAAATCATACCTTCTAGAGTTTGTGAAGGTATTCGACTGAGTGTAAAAATAAAATTGTTGTATTTTGAAGGTAAGCTATTTAATAATATGGCCTTAGCATCATCATCATCTACCATAGCCTTAACCTCTGCTATCTATCTAATGAGAGACTGCAAGTTACTTATATGATTTGACATTGTAATTCTAGGTTCCATCTTGAACCTGAATAACTGAAGCTTCAGGGAGAACTTTGCATTGACTTCTTTTGCTCCAAACAATTTATTCAGGTTATACCAAATTTGATTTGATGATTTATCCAAAGCAATGTGGTGTAATTCAGTGTCTAAAAGAGAAAGACCAATTATAGCCTTGGCTTTATCATCACTACTACTCCAATCTAATAACGTATTTGCATATGTAGGTGGTTTTTTATTTCCACTTACTATTCCTCATAAATGTTTATTCATTAGTTGCATCTGAATTTTCATTCTCCAACTATGAAAATTGAATCCAGAATACTTGTCTAGGGGAAACTCCATTTTAAAATTATACCAACCTTAACTCCTCAATAGATTTATAAATGTCTACAAGTTTCAATAGTAAAATGATTTCAAAGTTTGAAAACCATACCAAGCTTTATAGATTGAATGCCTTCTTAGACAAATTATCATAGGAGCATCTTGTGAAGCCTTCTATCCTCTCACGTGATCAGCAAATAATACTTCTATGCAACCTTTAGAGGATAATAATATTGACCTTGTCTTATTCCTTCATAACAGGGCTAGATATTTAACTCTGCATATGTTACTCTATTCACACTATTCTTCTTTGTGCTAGTACTATGTCATCACTATTCTTCTCTACTATTCCTCTACGTAATCTCCTTCAAACTGATCATAACTACTCATAACTACTTGTGTGATATGGTCATACAATATATAGTGGAATGAGACTATTACTTACACGTCTTCACTAAATCTAGTATAAATTCAACAGCCTGCAATTAGTTCAATGGCCTTCAAATAGATTCAAACTATCTTCTATTCTCCACAATGCCTTGTCCATGTCTCCAAGGATTCAACTGTTGTTTTCTAGCGCCTTTCGGGCCTGAGATAGATTAGTCTTCTTCCACAAGGTGTATACAAGGCACAAGGAGAGACTGGCTTAGCACACTGCCCACAGCTATCTTTAGGCTCATGCCTTACACTTCAACAGACTTCTAGACACCTCACATCACACTTCCTATAAATTTTCCATGCTTTGATATATATATATTCCCTAATTATATTTCTTTGCCTCTTTCTATCTATCTAGATCTCTACAATTTTCTCTTTATATCTCTCACACTTTCTCCCTCCCTTTGTCTCTTTATCTTTGTCTTTGTCTTTGTGTTAACAATATTCTATCCCTAACCCTAGTTTTAACCCTTATTCTATGTAACTCTAACCCTAATTGTGGATGTAACCCTAATATTTTTTAGTTATATATTATTCTAGCCCTAATTATCTCTCTCTGCCTCTTTCTCTCTTATATATCTCTATCTTTTGGTCTCTCTATATCTCTTGCACATTCTCCTTCCCTCGCTCTCTCATTACCTTTTTGTCTCTCTATATATATGTTCCCTGATTTAGTAATCCTAAATGCAATTCTATTTTTAACCCTAATTCTATCCCTAACCATAATCCTAATTGTAATTGTATCCCTAAACTTAACCTTAATCATAATCCTATCCCTAACCCCAATCATAATTCTAACGTTAATCAATTTTTCTATAAATGTTTGCCATAATTGTAACCCTAACTATAATACTATCCCTAAGTCTAATTCTATCGCTAACCTTAATTCTATTCCTAACCCTAACCTAATTCTAATTGTAACTGTAATCTTAACCCTAATGTTTTTTGGTTCTATATATTTTCCCTCATTCTAACAACCATCATATTTTTTTAATATATTTTCTTCCAGTTTCTAACCCTATTTCTAACTATAAATCTAACCCTAATCCTAATTCTAACCTTGACCCTAATTATATCTATAGCCTTAACTCTAACCCTAACCATAATTTTATCCCTAACCCCAACCCTAATTCCAACTCTAACCCTATTTTCTTAATAAATTATATTTACCTTAATTATAAACCTAACCCTCACACTACTAATAACATTAATTATATCCTTAATTGTAACCCTATTTCTAATTGTAATATTATTTATTAGCTATATATTTTCTTTAATTATAACTATACCCATAACCCTAATTCCATCTCTAACCCTAACCCCAATTCTATACCTAACCCTAATTCTAACCCTAATTCTGACCCTAACACTAACCCTAACCCTAATCCTAATTCTAACCCTAATGATTATTCTAACCCTAAGCCTAACTGAAACTCTAACGCTTACCCTAATTATATTTGTAACCCTAGTTCTATCCCTAACCCTAATTATATTGATAACCTTAATTCTATCCTTACCCTAACCCTAATTCTAACCATAAATGTAACCTTAATTATATTCCTATCCCTATTTCTAACCCTAACTCTAATTCTAACCTTAACCCTTATTATATATGTAACCCTAATTCTAACCCTAATCATAATTATATCCCTAACTCCAACCATAATTCTAACTCTAGCCCTAATTGTAACTATAACCCTAATATTAATCCTAATGTTTTTTGGTTATATATGTTTGCCCTAATTATCTCTCTTTCCTCTTTCTATCTATCTATATCTCCATCATTTTCTCCCTCTATATCTCTCATGCATTGTGACTCCCTCCCTCTCTCTATCTATTTATCTTTGCCTTTGTCTATGTGTTCACAAGACTCTATCCCTAACCCTAATTTGAACCCTTATATTATCCTAACTCTAACCCTAAAATTGTAAATTTAACCCTAATATTTTTTGGTTATATATGTTTTTCTCTAATTATCTCTCTCTTGTCTCTTTCTCTCTATATATCTCTTGCACTATCCCCTAACCTTTTAGGTACTAAAAATAGGACAACTATTTATCACTTTTTAATGTGAATGAGATATAAAATTGCTACTAACTATTGGATAATTAAATTGGATGATGTTTGAGTTCCCTAATATAATTATAAGTAGTAAAAGCACGTAAAAGCACCAAAGGTGCTATCAAATGGTAGATAGTCACAAATATTTATAGGCCTACTACCAAATAGTATATATGGCACAAATATTTATAGGCCTACTACCAAATAGTATATATTTATATTTTGATATGCACACTGTAATTGTTCTTTGTATGTTTTGGTCATTTTGATATGCATAGTGTAACTATTCTTTGTAATGTATCATCATGATTTGATTAGTTGATCATTTTAATTCTAAAGCATAATTTTAAAAGGATGGAAGAAACTACTTGCAATTCAACTCTCTTATTAAAACAATACCTTTTGATGTATGCCTTCAAAACATGTGTTTGATGAATGTTGTAAATTATTATACATCAACTCTATAATGTAGATTTATGATACCATTCTTACATCCTACATAATTTGAGATATCCTTATTCTATTAAACCTAACCATAATTCTATGTGCATGTGCATGCACATGTGTGTGTTTGTGTGTGTGTGTGTGTGTGTGTGTGTGTGTGTGTGTGTGTGTGTGTGTGATGCACAAGATTTGAGTGACAATGAATTCCCTACACAATATGATCAAATCTATGTGACAATGGGATTGCTTAAGCATTGAGTACATTTGGCTTCATATTTAATTTTCATGAAACTTGATAAATCAGCATTCCTGCAACTAAGGTATGCCATGAAATCAGACAAATGAAACCTATATATGCCACATAATTATCAATCACTACCATCTAGTACATGAGTCTAGTAGACATATAGACAATTGATTAACAAAATCAATTGTCTATGACAAATATCAGTAATTTTATAAAATGTGGCTCAAAGAGTGTACAATTATAATTCATTGAAAGATGATTTTGCATAGCTAGTTGTTGGCATCAAACCCTATTGTGCCAAGATGAAAAGGGCTTAATGACTGTAATGACTGATATCAATATTCAACTAACAATGGGAGTGCCTATTTTGCAAATAGTGTAGACTATTCTTCTATGAACAAAGATGCACTAATATCCAAAATTTAATTGAGAGAACCAGCTATAGAAATCTAATACAACTTGTGATTGATATGGCTAGCTGAAGAGGCTATTCTTAACTATCATCAACTTTGAGAGTCAAACGTTAATTTTGGCCAATAAAAATAAGATAAGTATTTACCACTTTTATTGTGAATGAGGTGTAAAATTGCTATTGAGTGTTTGATCATGGAAGTGGATGATATTTAAGTAGAGTGAGCTAAAGACACCCATACAACCTTGATAGATTGAGAGTAATCTTTCTAAGACCACCATTGAAATGAAGTCCTCAAAAGAACATAAAAAATTATTTTGTACACTACAAAAAGAATCAAAAAGCATTTTACAAACTTTAAGTATAGATCCATGGAAAGATATTGAGATGTGGATTTCAGTGTGATGTTATTGTCATGAATACCCTGATAGATGTCTATCCAAAATGTGGAAGGATGTAGAAGGCACGTGAAAGACACGTGAATTGTTTGACAAAATGCATAATGAAGACATGGTTTCATGGAATGCAATGATAAAAGGCTAGGGAAAAAGACCCAATAGGTGAGATAGTTCCAATGACTGAGATAGTATTTGTGCATTTAAGACCCAATATTTTTAAAAGTTT
Organism: Cunninghamia lanceolata; assembly: GCA_027924645.1. NCBI lineage: Eukaryota > Viridiplantae > Streptophyta > Pinopsida > Cupressales > Cupressaceae > Cunninghamia > Cunninghamia lanceolata. The sequence goes on along the minus strand of BSBN01000859.1, from coordinate 4,947,813 downwards.
AGTACTAGTAGTTGTGACTTTAAGGTTGTTAGTGTTACTACAAGTACTAGTAGTTGAATGAAATGTGCCCTTTAGATTTAAAAAGAAACCAATCATGTGATGCCACCAACAAAACATGACTTAATGCACACCGATTGGTCCACCATTATTTTGAGGGAACTATTTGACACCTCAACAAAAAGCATGCTGATGTGGCATCATATTTGATGATGTGGCCCTGAAACCTTAGTTATAAGCAGGGGCGTTGCCAAGTAAGCTACTGTAAAAAATTTGGAGTGATTCAAAATTGCCACATATGAGGCATGAAGTTAGGGTGCATAACTACTAGGTCCTCTCCCCTATGCACAATTTAGGTTTGTTGAAAAAATGTTGGAGATGTTTAAGGAAATGTAGTTAAGAGATGTAAAGACAAATACAACCACCTTTGCCTATGTCCTAGTAGTTGTGTCAAAGTGGGAGCTTTGGGACAGGGCATGGAATCCCATCAAGATATAATTGAAAGAGGATTGTTATCAGATGTTGTGGTTGTAACTGCCTTGATAGACATGTACGCAAAATGTGGAAGTGTAGAGAAGGCACATGAACTGTTTATCAATATGAATAAATGAAAAGTTGTCTCATGGAATGTAATGATTGCAGGGTATGTAGAGAATGGGATTGTTAATGAAGCCTTCAAATTTTTTAATCAAATGTAGTTGGCTGGTCTGAAGGAAAACTTAGTAACCTTTGCCATCGTGCTCCTTGCATGTGCCAAAATGAGATCTTTGGAGCATGGTACTTAGATTCATCAAAAAGGAATGAAAAATCAATTTTTTTCAGAGGTTGTTCTAAATGCTCTTTTAAACATGTACTCAAACTATGGAAAAACTTAGATAGCATGCAAATTGTTTAACAAAATGCCTCAATCAAATGTGGTCTCACGGAATGCTATGGTTATAGGATATGCAAAAAATGGTAATCTTAAGGAGACTTCAAGCCTTTTCAAAGAAATGCCTCAACAAAATATAGTCACATGGAATGCTATGCTTACAAGACATGCAAAAAAATGAGTTCACTAAAAAAGCCTTTTCCCAAGAAGATGCAGTCAACAGGTGTAAAGCCAAATGTGGCAACATTTTCCAGCATCCTCCCAATGTGTGCCTAAACGTGAGCTTTCCAACTAGGTGTGGAGATACACCAAAATATAATTGAAAGTAGGTAGATGTTGTTGCAAATGCCTTGATAGACATGTATGCAAAACGTGGGAGTATACAGAAGGCACATCAATTTTTTAACAAAAGACATCAACCAGATTTAAATTTTTTAATTGTGTGAGTGACTCATATGGCATCATGCCTACAATGGCATCCACTGTAGCCTATTCTTACCTGACATCCACAATGGATCATAAACTGCAATAAACTTTACAAATAAAATTTCAGCCAACAAATCCACTCACATTCCATGAAAATAAAGGCAAAAACACATGAATTCACCATATGTCATCTGGAAATCACAAAAAAACTATAAAAATAGAAAAACAATGTCTTTGTGATAGACATCAGATTTCCATAGTCCATAATGAAATGTAGATAAATGCTTCAAGATTTAACTGTGTGCAAGTTTTTTCCTCAACGTTTTAGATCATACTCCATGATCCATCATCAGGACAAAAAAGAGCAAGAGAAGAGAAAAGTCACTTCTCTTCTCTTTGTGAAAAATCTATTGCAGCTACTGATTATTAATTTCCTATCTTATAAGATTAATTTGCTGCCGAAAAATTAAATAGTTTACAGCAAATATTAAATAATAATACAGCTGCAACTTCATGGAAAAATCACGGAAATAGAAAAATAAAATCAACACAATGTTTTGGACAAATTGTCCCTGGAAAAACCCCGAAGGGAAAACCAGTCAGCAGATATGAATTTTATTCAACTACAGGAAATCAAGAGATACAAAATTGCTTGCCTCTTACTGGCAGAGCTCTGGAAATTTCTTTCCTGTAAATTCCCTTCCCTCAATTGTTCCTACTGAAATTGCTCCGGCAATATTTTCCTTCTCCAGCAATTCCACTGCTCTCCAACGCTATCACTGCGCCCTTTGCTTTCACTGCAAATCAATTTGCTATCACCACAAATTTATTTATTTGCTATCGCTGCAAATACTTCTCGGATCTGTCTTTTCCAAATGCCTATTGATCCTCTTTTATAATCCCCTCATTGGAAACCAATGGCCATGATTTAATTTTAATCAATGGCTAGGATTAATTAGACTCTAAACCCTAATATCTAGAAGTCTCTCGAGAAATCAATTATCTAGGTATGGAGATAATTATTCCAGCTATGTTTCCAGCCTCGTAATCTCCACCCGAGACTAGAACACCTGTCCAAGCTACACAAAAATTAACACTCCCTCTTAGCGAGGAAGGTGTTCTGCATAACACCCAACTTACCTCTGAAGAAGATGAATTTTGCCTTCCCCAATGCCTTTGTCAAAATGTCTGCTACCTGCTGATCTGTAGGTATATACTGTAGCTGAACAACCCTCCGCTGTACACAATCCCTGATGAAATGATATCTGATGTCTATATGTTTAGACCTATCATGAAACACTGGATTCTCAGATAATCTGATGCAACTCTGATTATCACAGTGTATCACTGTAGTCTCAACCCTCTGACCAAACAAGGCTACTAGCAACTTCCGAAGCCATATAGCCTCACACGTTGCCATGCTAGCTGCTATGTATTCTGCTTCTGCAGAACTCAGAGCCACGGACTTTTGCTTCCTGTTGTACCAAGAGACAACTCCTGATCCCAAACTAAAGTAGCACCCTGAAGTGCTTTTACTGTCCACTGCACTACCTGCCCAATCTGCATCAGTATAGCCTATCAACTTGATACCATCACCTCGAGCATATCTGATCCCATACTCGATTGTACCACGCAAATACCGCAACACATGCTTTGCCGCTATCCAATGCACTCTCTTCGGCTCAACCATGAACTGACTAAGAGAGTTTACTGCAAAGGATATATCTGGCCTAGTGTTGACTAAATACATGAGAGATCCAATCAACATCCTGTATAAGGTGGGGTCTACATCCTTTTCCTTGGATGTGTCTACCTTCTTCCAATTCGTGATCATAGGTGTAGACATGGCTCTACAATCTTGCATCTCAAACCTCTTCAAGATTTCAATGCAGTATTTCCCTTGTCCAAGGAAAATCTCTCCATCTGTCTGCCACACTTCCATGCCTAGAAAGTAGTGCATAAGCCCCAAATCCTTCATCTCGAACTCTGCTGCAAGGTCCCTCTTGCACTCCTCTATAAGCCCCAGTGAACCTGTTAAAAACAAGTCGTCCACATATAGAACAAGAATGAGAATTTCACCCCCAACCACCAAGTAGTAGAGGTTAGCATCCACCTCACTCTTCACAAAGCCTATTCCCTGCAAGTATCTATCAATGCGCTCATACCACGCCCTGGGAGCCTGCTTGAGTCCATACAAAGCTTTCTTCAATCTGCACACGTGGGTTTCGCTGCTGTGTGCTACAAAGCCCTCTGGTTGTTCTATGTATACCTCTTCTAACAATTCACCATTAAGAAATGCCGTCTTGACATCCATTTGATGGATCTGCCATCCCATATGCGCTGCAAGTGAGATTACGGCTCGTATAGAAGTATACCTGGCCACTGGAGCGAATGTCTCCTCATAGTCTATTCCCTCCTTTTGAGAGAACCCCTTGGCCACGAACCTTGCCTTGTATTTTTTGATGCTACCATCTGCACCATGCTTAATCTTATAGATCCAACGTGATCCAACCACTGCCCTATCTGTCGGTCTAGGCACAACCTCCCACACATCATTCTGCATTATTGAGGTATATTCCTCAACCATCACATCTTGCCACACCTGTTGCTGTGTAGCCTCTTGATAGCTAGAAGGCTCACTATCTACCAACTGACTAACCAATGCCACATAGTCATTATACCTAGCTGGTTGTTTCCACTGTCTATTACTCGTCCTAGGAGCTCCCACAAACTCCTGAGTATCCTTATGTGTCTGTTGAACCTCATGGTTCCTCCTGTCAACTATAGAGGATGAAATATCAAACTCCATATCTTCTTGATGCATCTCTTGGATTTGCTGTATCTGTTGCTCCATACTCTGCGAACTCTCAGCACCTGAGCCTGTGCTTGTACTAGTAACTGTACTCGTGCTTCGCTGCCCCTGTTCTGGTTGAACAATCCTTGGAGCTTCTGTTGGCTGCTCATTCTGATCATCTGCTGGCAAATCTCTGGACCTCCTATATGCCTTGTCCTCCATGAATTTGACATCACGCCTGACTATAATCCTCTTGGTCCCTGGAATAAATATCCGATATGCCTTTGAGGTCTCACTGTACCCCACAAAGTACCCTCTCTCTGCAGTCTGATCTAACTTGGAACGTGTAGCCCCTGGAATGTGACAAAATGCCAAACTCCCAAATATCCTGAAGTGACTAACATCTGGCTTCTTCCCTGAGAATGCCTCCTCTGGTGTCATCTTGCCCAATACCTTATGTGGAACCCTGTTCTGTATGTATACTGCTGTACTGCATGCCTCTGCCCATAAGTATCGTGGCATATCTTGGTCATACAACATAGCCCTTGCTGCCTCCGATATAGAACGATTCTTCCTCTCAGCAACCCCATTCTGCTGTGGGTTGTAAGGAACGGTCCACTCTCTCTTGATTCCTTCCCTAGTACAGAACTCCTGGAACTCTTTCCCTTTGTACTCGCCTCCATTGTCTGACCGAAGAACCTTTACCTTCTTGCCTGTCGAATTCTCCACAAGAGCTTTGAACTCTTGGAAGTGACTGAAGACCTCATCCTTCGTCTTCAAGAAGTATATCCAGGTCTTCCTGGAGAAATCATCAATAAAAGTAACAAAGTACTCATATCCTCTAAGAGACTTCGTTGACATTGGTCCACATATATCTGAATGTACTAGATCAAGAACCCCCTTGGATCTGGTGTCACTCCTTGGAAAAGCTGCTTTCACAAACTTCCCCAATACACATCCCTTACATACATCATCATGCTCTGTGCTCACGTCTGGAACACCTGTCACTGTCTCACGAAGCAATTTAAGTGCTCCATGATGTATATGGCCCATCCTTCTATGCCATAGCTCTCCTTGATCTCTAGGATTACTGCTGCTCACTAGTGCCTTAGGAGTATCAAACTGCAACCTATAAAGTCGGCCGCTCCTAACTCTAATAGCTATGGGTGATTTCCAATCCTTATGCTTGATTAAAACATGCGCCCCTCTAAAGAGTACATTGTAGCCTTTATCCTGAAGGATAGATACGGAAATTAGATTCATGCCCAAGCCTGGCACATACAACACATCATGAATGGAAATAGGCTTGCCATTCTCCCTTTGAAATAGAACAGTCCCTCTCCCAACTGGATTGCACTTGGACTTGTTCCCCATCTGAATCTGGAATCTGATGTCCTCCTCCTTGTATCTGGAGAAGTACTCCCTAACTCCTGTCATATGAAATGACGCCCCACTGTCTATATACCAAACACCCTGTGAGGTTGAGATAGTCAGGCAAGCTATGAGTGCAAACTCATCCTCCATTCTACTAGAAAGCTCATCTACACTTGCTGAAGCTGCCGTCTGCTTCTTGCCCTTCTTTTCATTTTTCTTCCTTTGTGGGCAATCGCTGACATAGTGGCCGAACTCGTGACAGCCATAGCATTTGATCTTAGATAAGTCCTTCTTCTTCTCACTTTTTGAATTTGATCCTTTGCCAGACCCCTTCTTCGCTTCCCCTTTTCCTGCTAGGGCAATGTTTTCCTGTTCCACCTCACTTTTCTGACTATTACTGCTGGTTCCATTGACAAGACTTAGTCTAAGCTCCTCTTGAGTGAAGTCACTCCATAGTCGATCCCAACTCGGTAAGGTGTCTCGTCCATTAATAACTTGAACAAAGACATCCCACTGCTTAGTAAACCTATTCAGGGCTATTCGTACTAGCTCATCATCCTTTGGTTTGTCTCCAACAGCTGCCAATTCATCCTTGACAAGTCTAAGTCTGGTGAGGTAACTTGTGACGTCTTCTCCCTTATTCATCTGGGTATTCCTTAACTTTTCTCTGAGAATCAGCTTTCGGTTAAGGGTAGCATTCTGGTACAGATTCATAATGGCATCCCACATTGTCTTTGCTGTATCTAACTCTGCAATATGCGGAACAATATGATCCTTAACACCGTCAAGAATCAGCCTCCTTGCCTTGGCATCTTCCTTCTTATATGCTACGAGCTGTGTTGCGTCTGTAGGTACAGGTACAATAGTGGTCACATAATCCTTGATACCATTCTCTTCCAGCAATAAAGAAATTCTGGCTTTCCAGACACCAAAATTTGAGGCTCCATCCAATCTGTCCTGATCTCTTAAACCTGCTGAGGCCATCTCAAAAGAAAATAATAATTTGAAGAGGTCAAACTGGGTTTTATAAACCCTAGATTATTTTTCCTTTCTCCCTGTGCCTGTTCTGCACTCAGATCTGCTCTGATACCATGTGAAAAATCTATTGTAGCTACTGATTATTAATTTCCTATCTTATAAGATTAATTTGCTGCCGAAAAATTAAATAGTTTACAGCAAATATTAAATAATAATACAGCTGCAACTTCACGGAAAAATCACGGAAATAGAAAAATAAAATCAACACAATGTTTTGGACAAATTGTCCCTGGAAAAACCCCAAAGGGAAAACCAGTTAGCAGATATGAATTTTATTCAACTACAGGAAATCAAGAGATACAAAATTGCTTGCCTCTTACTGGCAGAGCTCTGGAAATTTCTTTCCTGTAAATTCCCTTCCCTCAATTGTTCCTGCTGAAATTGCTCCGGCAATATTTTCCTTCTCCAGCAATTCCACTGCTCTCCAACGCTATCACTGCGCCCTTTGCTTTCACTGCAAATCAATTTTCTATCACTGCAAATTTATTTATTTGCTATCGCTGCAAATACTTCTCGGATCTGTCTTTTCCAAATGCCTATTGATCCTCTTTTATAATCCCCTCATTGGAAACCAATGGCCATGATTTAATTTTAATCAATGGCTAGGATTAATTAGACTCTAAACCCTAATATCTAGAAGTCTCTCGAGAAATCAATTATCTAGGTATGGAGATAATTATTCCAGCTGTGTTTCCAGCCTCGTAATCTCCACCCGAGACTAGAACACCTGTCCAAGCTACACAAAAATTAACACTCTTACTGTTCATTCTCCTGATGATGTATTATGGAGTATGATTTGAAACGTTGAGTAAAAAACTCACACACAGTTAAATCCTGAAGCATTGCTCTACATAACAATATCTTTAATTATTGTTCAAGTTCACAATTGCATTTACAGAAAATTCATGAGGCATGTGGCTATTTTGGCCAGCAAATCCAAAAATTACAAAAGGTGGAAGTGCATTTTCCATATCCGTACCGGGAGGTCCTTGGATCAAAACCAGGTGATTCCTTACTCTAGTAAATGTTCTTGCAATGGTTAAAAGCCTGCCTCTATCCTTCTATGCATGTCATAATGAGCAACCTCACTCGTTCAAATAATAGGGTGTTACCTAAGTTGTTTTCTTTAGTGAGATAATGAATGACTATAATCTGATTACTACCGCCATGATTAAGATAACATAACATGTTTGAGTGAGTGGATTAGTTTTCATATGTAAGAAATAAGTGTGAAAATAGAATACTAGTATAGCTATATTTAAAAAATATATGTAAAGTACTTTTAATCAATTTATTTTAAATTATAATTGTAATTATTGTATACTTTAACCCTAGGTCTACTTAACCCTAATTCTTTTCCTAATTCTAACTCTAACCATAATTCTATACCTAATTATAACCCTAACCCTAACCCTAATTCTAACCCTAACCCTAACCTAACTCCAATTCTAATAGTAAACATAATTGTAACCATAAACATAATTCTAACCCTATTTTAATTGTAACCCTGACCCTAATTTTAATTTTAAGACAAATTCTATCCTTAACCACAATTCTAATTTGAAATCTAATTCTTACCCTAATACTAACCCTTACTCTATCCCTAATTCTTGTCCTAATCCTAATACTGACCTTAACAATACTAATTCTAACCATAATCGTAACCCTAATAATTATAACCATAACCCTAAGTCTAACGATAACCCTAATTTTAACCCTAATTTTAAGTCCTAACTCTATTGCTAAATGTAATCATAATCCTAAATGTAATGCTATTCGTAACTCTAATTCTAACCCTAACCCTAACCTAAACCCTAATTATTTTAAATCATGGTTATTGTATAATAATGTAAAAATAATCAGGGTTATAATAATTATTATGATAAGAAGTTATTAATACTAATTAATACTAAATACCCCATTCTCTTTATTAATTTTAACTCTTATTTTATGTTTTCTTAGTGTTGTTATCTTAGCTAATATATTTAAAGTTAGACGTTGTTTAATTATGGTTTGATTAATTTACCCTAGATACTTATATAAGGTGCTTTAATTTCCTTACAATTAGTAATGATTATAATTCAAAAGAATTCAAGACAAACAAACATCTTTTAAATATTTTCTAATAAAATGGATGAATGGTGAAAAAAATGGTAATAAATTGTTATATTTTTGAAAACACATACACATTGTTTGTTATATTGCTTATTATAACATTCCTCCTTACCTTTATAATTATAAAGGTTTGTGTTTTATTTAAATATCAAACACTTCAACATTCAAATATTCATCATCTTATACATAAAAGTAGTATATAATCATTGTTCTATATTTATTGGCAACTTTGAACTATTAAACCATTTAATATTTAAAAATAGCACATAGTACTACAAAAACCAAACATATAAAATTATGTTGATATCAATCTTTCTTCACAATTTTACATTATTTTAAAAACTTATTTTTTAACATTTATTTTGAATTATTATAATACATTTATATTATTTTGTTTTGTAATAATTTTTTATTTATACTTATTGTTAACCTAATAAAATATTATATATTCAAATTGTCACTTTATTTTTGACCTATAATTTCAAAAACTTTATTATTTTACTTATAAACACATTTATCAATATTATTTTAATAAGTTAAAATCACCACATACTATATATTTAATCTTTTGTCATTAATTTATATTAGTTATGTCAGTATTTATATTCTAAAAAGATCAACATAAAAATTAAATTTCTATAATAATACATGAAATTTGTATAATCTATTTGTTATTAATTTCTATTAATTATGTGAATATTTATAATGTAAAAAAATCAACATAAAATTGAATCGAACTAACATTTGAAAAAATTGATTGAAGAGGTTAGGGTTTGTCTTTTTTTTTCTTCATAGGATATTGTTCATAATATTTGCAAAAATTAGAATTGAGACAAATTAAAAAAAATTAAAAAACATAGTTTATGAACTACTAAATTAATCACTTTGTGGATGCAACTATATATAGAAGATATTCAAGAGAAGGTTTTTCTCTTTAGTCATTTAAGATTTGTAAATGTATCATATATTTATTAAAAAAATTATTAACTATTTAACTATTAAAATGCACCATATTTAATTAGACTGATCGAGAATCATTAATCTTATTTGATAATATTGATAAAGAAGATGTATATAGTTAATCTGCCTTTCTATTTATCTAGTTTGCCTTAACAAGATTTTATTTGAAGAATGTATAATGGTTTTAGATATTAATTGAGCATATATGAGATCTACTTCCTCAAATTGCATGATTTGAAAACTTAATCTGTTATTTACATTCTTGCAAAACCAAAACCACCTTGCTCCATCTCCCTCACAACTTTCTTGAATATCTCCATCTACAACACAAACACGGTTTATTATTCTCCTCCAAACTAAATTACTCTAGTGGGTCAAATGCAAACAAATCACAAATTAATATGCCCTAAGTTATATATGAATAAGTTTATTTTTCAATGGTATTGTAAGTTCTAATGGGAAGATAGGATACTTTAAAAGCTTGATAAACATCCCTCTTCCATTTCCCGGAGGCATGGTCCATAGCTGTTTACATGCGATGCTTTTATTAGATTTCAAGTTCAAAGGATATTTGGTAAGAAAAAATGTTTGGGCTGAAGAGTCACAACCTTTGTTCAGTCCACTGTGTGTAGAGCCTCCATAGGATTTGAACACTATGCATGAGCTAATCCCACTTCTTTTGCTTCCTTTGCATTGAAGCGTCGACTATAAAAAAATACAAACTTTTCATTACAGTGCCATACATAATCTTAAACTAGACATATGCTATCTGATATTTATAATATACAAGAAAATACGGACAGTGGTATGTTTAGATTGAATTTACCTTGTTAGAAGAGCTTCGTGATAAACTGCATGAGGGAGCTTAGAGCGCAGTAATTCTGAGTTTCTAGGTGTGAAAGACATCCCAATGTCCACCTCTACTTACAGTCATATCATAAAATAAATTTAATCAAAATAAATCAGGTCAGTAAAGAGCACAAAGCTGAGAATGGTTTATCAATTATTTTTTTATTTTTATTTCTAATTGTGAGTTTGTGGAGTAAACCCCTCACCACTTCTTAGCATTGACTGCATAAGCTGCTAACCATTTTCTATTTACAAATTTTCAAATTTATTAACTATTAAGAGTAGATCTATAAATGGAAATATAAGTAGAAGGAATTATAGAAGATGTATGATGGAGGAAGATTGCATTTTATTTAAATATCATCCATTTCAATGGTGAAACAGTTAATATCAAATTTTCACCTCATTCATAATAAAAAGTGGTAAATATGTCCTATTTTTACTAGCCAAAATTGACTTTTGACTATTGAAATGGATGATATTTAAGAATAGCCATAAAATTGCATACCTCATTCATACAAATAAAGCCATGAAATGCAAACATACACCCTGCCACCACTGCATGTCCCTACTCCATTCATTGATTAACACAAGCTACAATTAATCTATTGATTGCCAATACATAGGTGATCTTCTCTAATAAATTAATTTCCTCTAGCTCTAACCTTATAACAACTATTGTTTGAATGGTAAAGCACAGCAGTCTACAGGCTAAGGTATGAAAAGATTGCAGATAAGCCTGCTTATGATGCCACCAATCACTCAAGTGTAAGTTAAAACACACTTAGCTGTCTGTTTCTAAGAAATCAAATCTTCTATCCCTGAATTCTCTTAAACTGATAACTATTTTGAGAAATCATGTGTCACCTTGGCTGTCTTTAGATCAATTTGTAGTATTTGGCATCCATCCCATTGGAAAAGAACTTTCCCGTTGAACCAGTTCAATGGTTCAACGGTTCAACGGGTTCAAAGGTTTGACAGTGCAAGGGTTCCACCGATAGTTGAACTGGTTCCACAGTTTGACGGTTCGACGATTCAACTGATTCAATGGTTCAAAGGGTTCGATAATTCAAGAAGAGGCCATGTTGTATTTTGATATCTATGTTTCGTGCCTTAGCTGGGCAAAGTTGTAATCTATTTATGCTCTTAATATAAATCAGATCTGAGATTTTCTTGCTGGGTTTTTCACCTCCAAGAGGGAGGTTTTCCCAGGGTATATGTGTGTTATGTGAGCATTTATGTTTTGTTTATTTCTTAATTTTAATATTCAGATTGACAATAAGAAACAAAAAAAACATAAATGCTCACATAACACACATATACCCTAGGACAACCTCCCTCTTGGAGGTGAAAAACCCAACAAGAAAATCTTAGATCTGATTTATATTAAGAGCAAAAATAGATTACAACTTTGCCCAGCTAAGGCACGAAACATAGATATCAAAATACAACATGGCCTCTTCTTGAATTATCGAACCCTTTGAACCATTGAATCAGTTGAACTGTCGAACCGTTGAACCATTGAACTAGTTCAACTGTTGGCGGAACCCTTGGACTGTCGAACCTTTGAACCTGTCAAACTATCAAACCGTTGAACCAGTTCAACCATCGGCAGAGCCCTTCACTATTGAACCTTTGAACCCATAAACCATTGAACCACTGAACCAGTTCAACCATCGGCAGAGCCCTTCACTGTTGAACCTTTGAACCCATCGAACCATTGTACCATTGAACCTGTCGAACGGTTCAACCAATGGCAGAGCTGTAGTACTTTTATATTGAGCATATTGTCTTTTCATTGATGTCAAAATGTTAGTGATAATGGTAGAGATATTTCAGAATATCAGGGACATTGATCTTTAGTGACATTTGATCATCTAAATAAAAGTCTTTCAGTGATATGGTGATGATCTCTCTACAGTGGGACATTTGATATGGTGACATTTGATCTTCAAGGATATGTGACTTGGTCATCTCAATGGATCAGAATTGCTTAATCCTAAATGGCATTATTGTCTTCATTGTTTCAAGATGTGACATGTGACTGCCATTTTAAGTTCACTTGTCACTGTCATTTGTTACATTCCTTTTTGTGGTCTATTTTTTATGTGTTGCATAGTGTGTCTCATGCCAAAATGAAAGACCGCCTGATCATTCAAATGTTAATTGTTGTAGTTGAAGTTAAAGTTCTTCACTATTGTCTCTTCTGCCACTACTTATAAGTGTGTCCTGATAATGTCTTCATATCTCATTTTATCAAATAAGTATCCTCTCATGTTAAACCAGTTCATTCATATCTTTGTTAAATATCTATAAAGGTTCAAAGAGACACACCCATGTGTATGGCAAATAACCTAAATTGTCTAAGGTTTTATCTTAAATGCTCGTCAAAGCCTTTTTGTTTTAATATGTCATTGACTGGCTGTGGCGGTAATGGTCACTTAAGTGACAACCTAAGGGGTGAATACTCATTGGTATTACCGGCCCCGATGCCTAGGGTGCCCGGTAATCTGGTCAATGGCTTTTGAGCTCGGCAAGAAGTGCAAATCAATGCTCAGCATTTAAAACAAAGTTGGCAGGGTTTTCACATCGGGCAGTTGTATTTAAATCGATGCCACATATAACATGGTGTTTATTTTGACGGCCTCTATGCTATGGAAAAGCAGAAAAGAATATTTGTTTCTATCTTTAGTGACAGCAAAGCGAAGAAGATGAAAAGTTAGTAGGTTTTTGAAATGGAAAGTCTCCTAAAATGAATTTATCTCTTTGTGGCATGTGAATCGACAAGGATATATTGAAATTGGAAACTCTTAATATAGAAATTAAAAAAAGGAGAATATACAATACTTTTTAAGGTGAGATGATTTGTATTTGCTTTTCCTGAGGTGAAGGAGAGAGTTTTGAGTATGAGAAAGATTTTTCAGAGGATGGGAGAGTTTGTTGTGAGATGAATTTTTGCAGGTATGATGGTGCAATCAAGATTGAAAGGTTTTCATGATTGAAGAGCAGAGTATTATTTCTTGTTGATGGGATGATGCAATCAAAGTTGAAATTTCTCAAAGAAGATTGAAGATTTGAAAGATAATTGTTTTCAGAGAAGGTTAATTTCTTCAAATTTGTAGTGAGAAAGTTTATAATGTTGAGAACTGATTTTGGAATTGTGTTGCAAAGAAAATATATATTTGTTTGATTTTTTTTAAGGGAGAAATAAGGTATTGTTCTTATTGAAATAGAGAAACCCCCTGAGTTATTCTTTTCAATAAATTTTTGATGTTGTGATGTCAATGAGACATGTAGAGAAGTACAATATGCCAGTGAGGCAAAATTGTAATGTCAGTGAGACAGTTGTAATCTGAAATTTTGTCAAGCCAATGAGGTAGTTGAGTGGTTTTTATACCCCAGGAGGGTCTTCCACTCGGGAAATTTCTTGTGTCAAATTTTGTGTTGATACTCTGCATAGTTTTTTGTTCTATCTGAAGAATTCTATAATTGTGAAATTAAATTAATCAAAAGGTGTAAAAAGTTTTAAAATTGTTAACAACACTAATTCACCCCCCCTCTCAGTGTTGTGTATTCCTACAATTGGTATCAGAGCCTGGTACCCTGTCAAAGCTTAATCAACTTGGGTAGATCATATTTCTAGAATACTTATCATGGCAAGTCAAGAAGGTTACTCAAATTACAAAGCACTTGTGTTTGATGGTTCTAACTATGCTTTTTGGAAATTCAAGATGGAGTCATATTTGTCATCTCTGGGGTATGATGTGTATGCTGCCATTGTTACTGCATATACTGCTACAAATCCTCCTAGCACAGCTGATGAAAAAAAGGCATATGAAAATAATGCTAAGGCTAAATATGCATTATGCTGTGGTCTTACCAATGACATACTTGTCAAAATCATGGAGTGTAAAACAACCAAGGAAATATGGGACAAGCTGTCTAATATTTATCAACGAGATGATACAATCAAAGAAGCAAAACTGCAATCCTACAGAGCCAAATTTGAAAGTCTCAAGATGAGTGATGATGAGAAAGTGGAAGAATATCTTCTAAGAGTTCAAGAAATTGTAAATGCTATAAGAGGAGTTGGTGATACACTGGAAGAGAAGAGAGTTGTTACAAAAGTCTTAAGGACTTTAAATCCAAAATATGAATCCAAAGTGTCTGCAGTTGAAGAAAGAGACTTAAGTAAAGTTACCTTTGATGAACTTCATGGCACTTTCATAGCTTATGAGATGAGAATTAGTAATGACATACCTTCAAGCAAAGAAGCTGCTTTCAAATCTGTCAGAAAAGAAAAAGAGATTTCTGATTCAGAAGAATTGGATGATGATTAAGAAATATCTCTTGCAAGCAAGTTGAAGAAGGGATCTGTTGGTAAGTACAAAGGTAAACTTCCATTCAAATGTTTTGAACGTGGAAAGATTGGACACTATGCAGTTCAATGTCCTTACAAAGACCTAGACAGTGATGAAGTTGAATACAAGAAGCAATGCAAAAAGAAATAGGTTGTTTCTAGAAGGAAAAACAATTTCAGAAAGAAAATAAGTTTGTTTATCAAAAATGTTGATATGACTAAAAGTGATTCAGACGATTTTCTTGATGAAAATGCACAGACTTTATTTATGGCTATTCTAAATGAAAGTCAAAATGAAAATTATGAGGAACAATCAAACAGTTGTGAAGCTGTTATTGACTTTGAAGGAGAATTGAAGTGTGCATTAAGTCAAGTCAAGAAACCTAAAAAGGAAATCATTGCACAAAGAAGTCAGTTTCAAAAGGAAAATGATATCAGGAATGATAAATTAACTTGTTATGAGAAATAGATTACTGATCTAATTCTTTCTCTTGAAGAAAGTAAGAGAATTATTGATGATAAAGACAAAGAGTTGACTAATAAGGACAAGGAATGTCATAAACTTGAAGCTGAAATTGTTGATCTGAGAAGAAGACTTGATATGTGCAGAAGTAGTGATAAACTTGATGATCTTCTTGATAGACAAAAAGGATTCAAAGATAAATCAGGTCTTGGATTTGAAGAGGGACAATGTTCTCAAAAGGCTAGTACAAATGGAAAATCAATCATAAGGACAACAAACTACAACAGGAGTGATACTTTCAGGTATAATGATCACTTTATTGGATATTGTTTTTGTTGCAATAGGTTTGGACATAAAGCCAGTGAATGCAGATTTGGAGTCAGAAGAGAAATGCATTTATTTCCAAGGAATCCATTCATATTTTTAAGAAGTTTGAAGTGTCACAATTGTAAAAATTTTGGGCATATTGCCAAATTTTGTAGACCTTCTTTGCAAATGTAGCAAACTATAAGGAATACTATTACAGGTTTGTCTTCTTTAAGTTCTGAAAAGAAGTTGCTTGTTTGGAAACCTAAAGTAATCAATAAGAGCCTTGATGTTATGATTGCACAAGCTGCTTTTCATGCCAAAAGAAAGGAACAGTGGGTGATTGACAGTGGTTGTTCCAACCACATGATAGGAGACAAAGAAAAATTTGTTAAGTTTGAAGACATTAATGAAGGCTCTGTTATGTTTGGAAATAATGATTGCATTATGATCAAAGGCAAAGGTACAATTCTTCTTGATGATAAAACACCACTACATGATGTGTATTTTGTAGAAGGACTGAAGCACAACTTGTTAAGTGTTAGTCAAATATGTGACAATGGTTTTAATGTGGTTTTTGATGCACATGGATGTGAGATAAAAAAGAAATTAGGTAAAGTTATTGCAGCAGGTCTAAGGACTAGTGGTAACATCTACAATCTTCATAACTCTGAAAATAAAAGTGTTGATAGCCATATCTATTTCATGGGTCAAATTGAGGAAAGCTGGTTGTGGCATAGAAGACTTGGTCATGTGAATTTTGACAATCTTGTGAGAATCAGCAGGAATCACAATGTCAAAAATATGCCTCATATTTCAAAACCAAGTAATACTACATGCAAAGAGTGTCAGCTGGGTAAGCAAACCAAGGTTAGTTTCAAACCTAAGGACTATTTCACATCAAAACCTCTGCAGCAAGTGCATTCAGATTTATGTGGTCCTACAAGGACTAAAGCATTGGGAGGTGAAAGATATTTTATGCTTTTCATTGATGATTTTTCAAGGATGACATGGGTAACATTCATAAGGCATAAATCAGAGGCTTTTGATAAACTCAAAATCTTCAAGAAGATGGTTGAAAAGGAATCTGATTTCAAGATAGAATGTTTAAGGTCAGACAACGGAGGAGAATATACTTCAAAGGAATTTGAGGAGTATTGTGAAAAACATGGGATAAGAAGGCAATTCTCCACTCCTAGAACTCCACAACAAAATGGAGTAGCTGAAAGGAAAAACAAGACTGTAAAAGAAATGGCAATAACCTTACTACATGATGCAAATCTGCCTAATGTCTATTGGAGAGAAGCTGTTCATACAAGTGTATATACTTTAAACAGAGTTCAATTAAGGGTAAAGTCAAATTATACTCCTTATGAACTTTGGTATGGTAAGTTAGCTAATGTTGGTTATTTTAAAATTTTTGGAAGTAAGTGTTACATCAAGAAAGATAATGATGGCTTATGTGGTTTTGAGTCTAGATGTGATGAAGGCATATTTCTTGGTTATTCTACACATAGCAAAGCATATTAGTGCTTTAACAATAGGCTCAAAAGAATAATTGAAAGTACTAATGTTAAGGTGGATGAGGATTTGCAGCCCTGTATGCAGTTGCTTCATGACAAGGAAGATGATCATCATTCACAAAAGGAAGAAGAAATTCAGGAAGAGGAAGAAGATCCTAAAAAATCTGCTGATGTTAAGACAAAGACTCCTTCAAAGGCATATCAAAGAGATCATCCTCATGAGTTGATCATTGAGGACAAGGACAATGGTGTGGTAACTAGAAGAAAGCTTGCTACTGCACATAATCAAGCACATGTGTGCTTGATATCTGAAATAGAACCTAAAAGTTATGTTGAGGCCAGCAAAGATGAAGCCTGGATTAAAGCCATGGAAGAGGAGTTAAGCCAAATAGAAAAGAACCAAACATGGGAACTTGTTCCAAGACCAGAAGGTAAGAATGTCATTGGATCAAAATGGGTTTTTAGGAATAAGCTTGATGATAAAGGTAAAGTTGTTAGAAACAAAGCTAGACTGGTTTGCAAAGGGTATTCACAAATTGAAGGTATTGACTTTGAAGAAACATTTGCTCCTGTTGCTAGATTAGAAGCTATAAGAATGTTTTTAGCTTTTTCAGTTTACAAAAATTTCAAAGTTTACCAAATGGATGTAAAATCAGCATTTGTAAATGGAGATCTTGAAGAAGAAGTTTACATGGAACAACCAGAAGGTTTTGTGAATAAAGATAATTCAGATTATGTTTATAGGTTGAAAAAGGCCTTATATGGTTTAAAGCAAGCTCCAAGGGCTTGGTATTATGGACTGGATAAGTTTCTGCAAGAATAGGGGTTCACAAAAGGAGGTGTGGACAGTAATTTGTACTATCTAATCAAAGGTGAGGATATTCTGGTTGTTGAAATTTATGTTGATGATATCATTTTTTGGTAGTAACAATGATGATATGAGTCATTCATTTCCTAACATTATGAAGTCAGAATTTGAAATGTCTATGTTGGGAGAATTGTCTTTCTTTCTTGGTCTTCAGGTATCTCAGCTTGAAAAAGGAATATTTATATCACAAAATAAATATGCCAAAGAGATGTTAAAGAGATTTCAAATGGATGACTGCAAACCTTTGGGTACTCCTATGGAGACAGGGCATAAGCTAAGTAAAAATGATGAATCACCTAAAGTAGAACAGTCTCTGTATAGATCTATGATTGGGAGTCTTTTATATCTCACTGCTTCTAGGCCTGATATTATGCAGGCTGTTTGTTTGGTTGCAAGATTTCAAGCTTGTCCTAAACAATCACACTTGAATGCTGTTAAGAGAATCTTTAGATATATTAAGGCTACACTTGATTTTGGTTTATGGTATTCTAGACACAATGATTTTACACTTCTTGCCTATATAGATGCAGATTGGGCTGGATGTCCTGATGACAGAAAAAGTACAAGTGGGGTAGCTTTCTTTCTGGGTGGTAGATTGGTTGCATGGCATAATAAGAAACAAGATTGTGTTTCTCTATCTACAGCTGAAGCTGAGTACATTGTTGCTTTTTCGTGTTGTACACAGGTACTTTGGATGGTACAATCACTTCTTGATATTAAGGTTGAGGTTAAAAAGCCTGTGTCTATTCTTTGTGATAACACAAGTTCTATCAATATGTCAAAGAATCCTATAATACATTCAAGAACTAAACACATTGCTATCATATATCATTTTCTAAGGGAAAAGGTGATTGAAAATGAAGTTGCTTTGGAATATGTGCATACAAGTGATCAATTGGCTGATATATTCACAAAGCCTTTGCCAAAGGAGACATTTGAAACACTGAGACAAAGATTAGGAGTTCTGTCTCTTGTCTCTCTTCAATAAGTCACAGAGATAGTGGATTCAGGGGGAGTTGTTTTCTAGATCATTTTGATGTCCTAAATCTCATTACATTTGTGCATAGTTTGTATATAGTTTTTGTACATATTTTTTTGTGGTTGGTAGTGTTACAGTATTGTATATTTGATCAGTGTGAAGTGGAGTGTTGTTTTTGACAAATACTTTATGACAGAGAATTGCATTTACAAGAACAGGACTCTATTAGTTGTGGTATTTTTTTGCCTTTGACATTTTTATGTCAAAAAGGGGGAGAAATGAGTTATGGTTTTGCCATCAATGTCAAAGACAAAGGGGGAGTTTTGTAGTACTTTTATATTGAGCATATTATCTTTTCATTGATGTCAAAATGTTGGTGATAATGGTAGAGATATTTCAAAATATCAGGGACATTTGATCTTCAGTGACATTTGATCATCTAAGTAAAAGTCTTTCAGTGATATGGTGATGATCTCTCTGCAGTGGGACATTTGATATGGTGACATTTGATCTTCAAGGATATGTGACTTGGTCATCTCAATGGATCACAATTGCTTAATCCTAAATGGCATTATTGTCTTCATTGTTTCAAGATGTGACATGTGACTTTCAGGTTTCCCATTTTATGTTCACTTGTTACTGTCATTTGTTACATTCCTTTTTGTGGTCTATTTTTTATGTGTTGCATAGTGTGTCTCATGCCAAAATGAAAGACTCCCTGATCATTCAAATGTTAATTGTTGTAGTTGAAGTTAAAGTTCTTCACTATTGTCTCTTCTGCCACTGTTTATAAGTGTGTCCTGATAATGTCTTCATATCTCATTTTATCAAATAAGTATCCTCTCATGTTAAACCAGTTCATTCATATCTTTGTTAAATATCTATAAAGGTTCAAAGAGACACACTCATGTGTATGGAAAATAACCTAAATTGTCTAACGTTTTATCTTAAATGCCCCTCAAAGCCTTTTTGTTTTAATATGTCACTGACCGGCTGTGGTGGTAATGGTCACTTAAGTGACAACCTAAGGGGTGAATACTCGTTGGTATTACCGGCCCCGATGCCTAGGGTGCCCGGTAATCTGGTCGATGGCTTTTGAGCTCGGCGGGAAGCGCAAATCAATGCTCAGCATTTAAAACAAAGTTGGCGGGGTTTTCACATCAGGCGGTTGTATTTAAATCGATGCCATAGATAACATGGTGTTTATTTTGACGACCTCTATGCTATGGAAAAGCGGAAAAGAATATTTGCTTCTATCTTTAGTGACAGCGAAGGGAAGAAGATGAAAAGTTAGTAGGTTTTTGAAATGGAAAGTCTCCTAAAACGAATTTATCTTTTTGTGGCATGTGAATCGACAAGGATATATTGAAATTGGAAGCTTTTAATATAGAAATTAAAAAAAGGAGAATATACAATGCTTTTTAAGGTGAGATGATTTGTATTTGTTTTTTTTGAGGTGAAGGAGAGAGTTTTGAGTATGAGAAAGATTTTTCAGAGGATGGGAGAGTTTGTTGTGAGATGAATTTTTGCAGGTATGATGGTGCAATCACGATTGAAGGGTTTTCATGATTGAAGAACAGAGTATTATTTCTTGTTGATGGGATGATGCAATCAAGGTTGAAATTTCTCAAAGAAGATTGAAGATTTGAAAGATAATTGTTTTCAGAGAAGGTTAATTTCTTCAAATTTGCAGTGAGAAAGTTTATAATGTTCAGAATTGATTTTGGAATTGTGTTGCAGAGAAAATATATATTTGTTTGATTTTTTTTAAGGGAGAAATAAGGTATTGTTCTTATTGAAACAGGGAAACCCCCTGAGTTGTTCTTTTCAATAAATTTTTGATGTTGTAATGTCAGTGAGACATGCAGAGAAGTACAATATGCCAGTGAGGCAAAATTGTAATGTTAGTGAGACAGTTGTAATCCAAAATTTTGTTAAGCCAGTGAGGCAGTTGAGTGGTTTTTATACCCCAAGAGGGTTTGCCACTCAGGAAATTTCTTGTGTCAAATTTTGTGTTGATACTTTGCATAGTTTTTTGTTCTATCTGAAGAATTCTGTAACTGTGAAATTAAATTAATCAAAAGGTGTAAAAAGTGTTAAAATTGTTAACAACACTGATTCACCCCCCTCTCAGTGTTGTGTATTCCTACAGGAGCCCTTTCACTATGGTTGTAGTAGATCGCTGATCGATTAGATTTCGCAGGGCAAAATTTGGTTAGTGATTATTGTCCATTGTGACTGCCAGTCACTCTTCATTTATATGAGATCGCAAAAATATTTTGGTGCCAAATTACATATACGTTACATTTGAAATAGGTGCTGACCTATTTGTAATTTCAAGATACATAGAATGGTGAGTTCGTCTAATTGGGACCTGCTTTAATCGGATAATACAATCTGAGATCTCAAAATGCTAAGGCCAGTAGGCCATTCAATATTTCATGACTAGGTTGGTCTCTAGAAGGGATCTGACCTAGCTACCAAAATCAACACTCCCTTTTAGCTAGGGAGGATTCCTTCATAAGGATCAAGTCACATAGTGACTAACATCATGGCTAATCCCATGGATGAAAACATAAGTGCTTATTGTCATCTCCTCATGACATTTACCATAGATACTCCCAGAGGGTGAACAAGCACATCATGGAATTTCTCCCATGATATCCACCATACCTACTTGCAGAGGGTGGCTCCACCATGCCTACTTGTAGAGGGTGGATCCACCATGCCTACTCACAGAGGGTGGAAGATACAGTATAATGTATCACTAATGCTGAGACCCCCTCTTAGCTAGAACTTCATTCTCCAGAACTCCAAGCTTGTCTCAAAAATATGTAAGCTTCACTCGAGCAAGAGATTTGGTAAGAACATCTGTTGTTTGCTCATCAGTGCTGATGTACTTCAGCTGAATAGCATTCCTTTGCACCATATCCTGGATATAGTGATACTAAGTTTCCACATGCTTTGATCTGTCATGAAACACAGGATTGGCAGAGAACTTCACACAGCTCTGGTTATCACTGTGAATAACTATAGGCTCCCAGGGTTGTCCAAACAAACCTGCAAGGAGTTTTCGAAGCCAGACTACTTCTCGAGATGCCACACAGGGTGCAATATATTCTGCTTCAGTAGTACTCAATGCTACTGAAGACTACGTTCTGCTGCACCAGGATATCATGGCGAATCCCAAGCTGAAGCAAACTCTAGAAGTGCTCTTTCTATCAGTGACACTTCCTGCCCAATCAGAATCAAAATAGCCTTCCAAGGTAATGACTATGTTGGAAGAGTACTTCAATCCATATCCAAGTATACCACACAAATATATCAAGATATGCTTGGCTGCAACAAGATGAATCTGCCTTGGTTCACACATAAACTGGCTGAGGGCACTCACTGCATAGTAAATGTCAGGTCTAGTGTTAACTAGATACATCAAGGATCCAATCAGCTGCCTGTATTCAGTGGGATTCACAAGATTAGACCTAGTTGCAGATTCACTCAACTTCTTTAAGTTAGTTTCCATAGGAGTAGGCATAGGTTTACAATCTAGCAATCCAAATCTCTTCAAAATATCAATGATATATTTTCCTTGACTTAGAATAATTTCATTGGGTCTTTGCCATACTTCTAACCCTAGAAAGAAATGCATGAGACCTAGATCTTTTATTTCAAATTCTGAAGTCAGTTCTTCCTTACATCTAAGAATGAGATGATCTTCTCCAGTTAGGAATAGATCATCAACATATAAAACCAAAATCAACATTTCACCATTGAATACCTTGAAGTAAAGGTTAGGATCAACATCATTCTTACAAAATCCTAGGCTTACCAAGTACTTATCGATTCTTTCATACCAAGCACGGGGGCCCTACTTAAGGCCATATACTTCTTTCTTCAATTTGCATACATGAGATTCTTTCTTATGGATCACAAAGCCTTCAAGTTGCTCAATGTAGACCTCTTCTTCAATAACACCATTAAGGAAGGTTGTCTTTACATCCATCTAATGCAACTTCCATCCCTTAGTTGTGGCAATAGTAATGATAGTACTAATGGAAGTATATCGAGAAATAGGGGCAAAGGTTTCCTCATAATCTATGCCTTCTATATGGGAGAAGCCATGAGCCACAAATCTAGCTTTGTATTTCTGAATACTTCCATTAGTAGCATGTTTAATTTTAAACAACCATTTGGAAGATACAATAGACTTACCTTTGGGTCTAGGCTCAATATCCCAAACATCATTCTTAATGATAGACTGATATTCTTCATCCATAACATTCTTCCATGTCTTTTGGTTCATGGCCTCTTCAACGCTGGAAGGTTTAGTCTCAATGAGATTACACATCAATGCAACATAGTTTGAGAATTTCTAAGGTCTCCTTCTTTCTCTAAGTGTGTCACTTGGAGCTGCAAACTTTTCTGCCTCTTGAATCTAGAGAGGTCTCTTCTTACTCACGGTAATGTCCCTAGGCCCATGTATAGGATCCAAAGGTTCACGTGGATCATCATGATTTTCAGATTCTATAGACTCTCTCTAAATCTTAGTATCATGCTCAATATTCATGTCTTGAGGGTTATTATGGACTTCATTGTCAATCTCTAAACTTGAGCCTTTAGATCTTTTGAGTGCAATATTTTCTTCAAAAGTGACATCTCTACTAACCTCAATGAACTTCTGACCTGGAATGTAAATTCTAAATGCTTTTGATGTTTTGTTGTGGCCCACAAGAATGCCTCTTTTGCCAGAAGGTTCCAACTTGGTTCTCTTCTCTTTGGGTACATGGACATATACTGGACTCCTGAAGATCCTCAAGTGACTGATATCTGGTTTGATCCCTGAGAATGCTTCTTCTGGAGCCATATCTTTCAATACACGGTGAGGGCATCTATTCTAAATGTAGACAACAGTCCTAGATGCTTCAGTGAATAGGAAAGTCTGTAGATCCTGATCATGAATCATAGCTTTTGCTGCCTCAACTATGGATCTGTTCTTTCTTTCTGCAACCCCATTTTGGTGAGGATTGTAGGGAACACAAAACTCCCTCTTGATCCCTGCCTCAACACAAAAATCATGAAAACTACCTGAGGTGTATTCACCTCCATTGTCAGACCTTACAACTTTAATTCTTTTACCATATAGATTTTCAACTAAAGCTTTAAATTCTTTGAATCTACTTAGAACTTCATCAGATTCTTTTGATTTGAGAAAGTAAATCCAAGTTTTCCTAGAGTAGTCATCTATAAAGATTACATAATACAAGAATCCACTTGGGGAAGCAACAGACATAGGTCCACATAAATCAGAATGCACAAGAGCTAATTTCTCTTTAGACCTACTTTCACTTTGATGAAATGGACTTTTAGTGTTCTTACCCATAGCACAACCTTTGCATGTATTATCATGAATATGACTAAGTTTAGGCATACCTTTAACTATCTTCTCAAGTGTGGGGAGGGCTTGGAAATGAAGATGTCCAAGTATTCTATGCCATAGCTTGCTTGACTCTGGTGCTTCATGAATGAGAGCTTGAACTGGACATGCTGAAAGCTTATATAGGCTCTCATACCTATTCCCAATGACATGAGCTGATTTGATGCTAGACTTCTTAGGCCATGTAAGCACCCTTCCCTTAGAAAATGGAATCTGATAACCCTTATCTTCTAGTGCTAATATGTAGATGAGGTTTCTTTTGATTCCTAGCACAAAAAAAAATATCACTGAGGTGAAGAGAAATTCCAGAATCTAAATTAAGGGAAGTAGTACCAAAACCTCTCACAGAATAGCGAGCATGATCACCAATGACCACATGAAGGTTAGACTCTTTCTCCACTAAATCTGAGAGGTGCTCTCGATAGCCGGTGATGTGCCTAGATGCGCCACTATCAATTAGCCAAGTATCACTATCTGAGGGTACATTGCTTGACAAAGCAGAAATGAAAAGGAAGTCTTCAGTATTAGACTGATTTGAGACTTCATTTAAGTTTGCTCCTTGTTGCTTAGATTGGGATAAACAGTCCCTTACATAGTGACCGAATTTGTCACACCTGAAGCACTTGATGTGAGACAGGTCCCTTTTCTTTTTCTTTGAATCATGAGATGGATTAGACCTTTGATCTCTATTCCTCTTGAAATTGTTCTTCTTCCAATAGCCTCCTTTCTTCTTGAAAGACTGGGTAGCAAGGACATGATTGTCTTCATGAGTGTTTTTGATAACTCCTCTAGTACCAGTCGAGACTCTTCTTGCATATAGTCAGCCCTTAATCTGTCAAACTTGGCCAGATCAGCTCTTGCACTAATTCCTTGAATGTAGGATTCATAAGATGCTGGAAGACCATTGAGGGCTAGCATAGTTAAATCATTTTCATCAACAATCTTTCCAATAGATGAGAGCTAATCTCTCAAATCAAAAATTCTCATGAAGTAAGCCATGACGGATTCACCTTTAGCCATCTTGATGTGATGAAGCTGCTGCTTCAAAGCTAGAACACGACTAGTGTTGTTGATTTCATACATCTCCTCCAAGGTTCTGAACATATTGCTTACTGTATTTAGCTTGGAGATGATGAGAACAATGTGATTTTTTACTGAATCAATTAAGATCTTTTGAGCTTGAAGATCTTTCTTCCTCCATTGGGTCTTTTCTCCTTCTGCCTCAGGCTTGGAAGATTCTTTGGTCACAAAGTCTGCAAGGTCATTTTCATTCAACGCAAGCATGATGCGGACTCTCCATGATGTGAAATTGGAAGCCCCATCCAATCTATCTTCAACCCTAAGATTGTGAGCCATTTTATCTGATCTTTAATGATAAGACCAGAATGTAAATAACTGAATACTGTAAATCTGATTATACTAATTCAAACTTGAATCTGATACCATGTTAATTTTAATATTCAGATTGACAGTAAGAAACAAAAAAAAACATAAATGCTTAAATAACACACATATACCTTGGGAAAACCTCCCTCTTGGAGGTGAAAAACTCAGCAAGAAAATCTCAGATCCAATTTATATTAAGAGCAAAAACATATTACAACTTTGCCCAGCTAAGGCACGAAACATAGATATCAAAATACAACATGGCCTCTTCTTGAATTATCGAACCCTTTGAACCATTAAATCAGTTGAACCGTCAAACCATTGAACCATTTGAACCAGTTCAACTGTCGGCAGAATCCTTGCACTGTTGAACCTTTGAACCCATCGAACTATTGAACCGCTGAACCAGTTCAACCATCGGCAGAGCCCTTCATTGTTGAACCTTTGAACTCATCGAACTGTTGAACCATTGAACCTGTTGAACGGTTCAACCAATGGTGGAGCCCTTTCACTGTGCTTGTAGTAGATCGTTGATCGATTAGATTTTGCAGGGCAGAATTTGGTAAGTGATTGTTGTCCATTGTGATTGCTAGTCACTCTTCATTTATATGAGATTGCACAAACATTTTGGCACCAAATTACATATACGTTACATTTGAAATTGGTCTTGACCTATTTGTAATTTCAAGATACATAGAATGGTGAGTTCGTCCAATTGGGGCCTGCCTTAATCAGATAATACAATCTGAGATCTCGAAATGCTAAGGCCGGTAGGCCATTCAGCATTTCATGACTGGGTCGGTCTCTAGAAGGGATCCAACCTTGCTACCAAAATCAACACCCTGCAGTAAAAATAAGTCCTCTAATGCATTAATATTAGTCTGATAGTATTTTTGTCTCATTAAAGCCTTTTTGAAAAACCTAATTTATCAGAGATAAACATTTTAACAAGGATAAACTAAAACAACTTATATAATGGGTATGTAGTGGTCAACCATAGCCCGCGACAATGCACTCCACTTAAATATCATCCATTTCAATGATCAAACAGTTAATAGAAAATTTACATTTCATCCACAAGAAGAAGTGGTAAATATTTGTTCTAATTCTATTGGCCAAAATTGACTTTTGACTGTTAAAGTAGTTATTGTTTAAAAATAACTGCAACAATGGTACAAATTACCTCATTGATTGTAAGAAGAACAGTTGTATCTTTATCTCCCTCCACCTGCCAAGCTATCCATAAAATGATTCATTGACTAAAATACTATGATTAAACAAAGATACTGTTAAAAGTATATATCTATAGGCATACAGTTTCATAAAGAGGAAAGTATTGGATTCTATTGCCAATTGCATACAGTTCCTCTTCTTGGCCTATAATATTGTCATTAGCCTTTACAAGGAGAAAAAAAAGGAAGTACTGATGTGGAACTAAATCTGTATAAGAAATAACATAGAAAAGGAAAGGGTTTTCCCTTAGAAAATGTTGTCCCAAAATAGCAACTTGTCTACGTTTGACATTACTTTCTCACCCACTTGAACTATGCTATGGGAACTGTGCTTACTTTTTATCATTTCCACAGTGCTGTTCATAATTTATGTTGTTTTGAATTGTGCATGTAGTGGTCAACCACACCCTATAACAATGCACTCCACTTAAATATCATCCATTTCAATGATCAAACAGTCAATAGAAATTTCATCCACAACATAATGTGGTAAATATTTGTTCTACTTTTACTGGCCAAAATTGACTTTTGATTATTAAAATAGATGATGTTTAGAAATAACAGCAATAATGGTACAAATTACCTCATTGGTTGTAAGAAGAACAGTTTATCTTTATCTCCCTCCCACTTGCCAAGCTATCCATAAAATGATTCAATGACTGAAATACTATGACTGAACAAAGATACTGTCAAAAGTATCTATCTACAGGCATACAGTTTCATAGAGCGGATAGTATTGGATTTCGTTGCCAATTGCATACAGTTCCTCTTCTTGGCCTATAATCTTGTCATTAGCCTTTACAAGGAGAAAAAAAAGAAGTATTGACGTGGAATTAAATCTATATAGGAAACATCATAGAAAAGGAAAGGGTTTTCCCTTAGAAAATGTTGTCCCAGAATAGCAACTTGTCTACGTTTGACGTTACTTTCTCACCCACTTGAACTATGCTATGTGAACTATGCTTACTTTTTATCATTTCCAGAGTGTTGTTCATAATTTATGTTGTTTTGAATGGTAGAAAGAGTAGTAACAGAAAAATAAAGGCCAAATAGGGCCACACATTTTGGAGTTTGGTGGGTAAGGTGAAACAATGGCCACTGAGGAAGTACTATTTAGTTAGGAATATTCTTCAATATAAATAATATTATATATGAAATGAAGAACAGAGTGTGTTATCTCATATTATAAAAAATTAATGCAATAAAATCTCTATATAATATTTATAACTCCATTGTTGATACAGAATTGGGCATAGATTGATCTTTATTAATGAAGAACCATTGACAATTAGAATGGTTTAATCTCTAAGTTGCTAGTTCTGGTACGGGTTCGGGTTTGGGTTCGCGGGTTCAGTTCGCAGGTTTGGCCAAAATTTTTTTGGGGGGTTGGGTTCGTTTTATATATATATAAATATATGTGTATGCAAAAAAAAAAAAACATAGAAGCAAGAATTAAGTTTAGAAATGCAAGAATAAAGTGTAAAACACCATATAGCATCATATAATCAACAATACTACCATCAACTTGAATATCATAAAACATAAAACTCGAACTTCAAGTTTAATAACAAGATTCAAAATAATAGTTTAATGTTCAACAATCAATTTTCATTGTTTCAATGTCAAATGACAAATGTCAATCATCATATGGATTTGCTAAATCCTCCACATCATCATCATCATCATCTTGGACATTAGCAGGATCATTTGAAGAACCACAACCAACAACACTGCCACTCACAATACTCATTGAAAAAGTGTGCTTTTAATGTATTTTTAGGGTTAGTTTTGCTTTTTAGAAGAAATAAAAAATCATAAAAGCGACTTAAATGTTTAAAAAAATTTAAAAAAATCATTTTTGACATTTTTAATGCCGGATGTTGTTTTTGCACCTCAGGTTCGAACCCGGTCAGCCCGGGTGTCTGGGACACACCCATCCCCATTCTGTAGCACCCGGTGCAAATCGCACCCAAATCCGGCCAGGGGGCAGGCGAACCCTGCAACTCAGTTTAATCTTATTGATGTTGTTTTAAAATGGACTGGTCAATGTCACCATGTGAATAATGGTACTCTTGATGTGAATATGGGTTCAACCAAATCAAAAGACTGATTTTCAATACAAATGACTGATAGATTAAATCTTATGAAGTAATCCTTCCTCATAGAAGAAAAAATAAATTTTGTAATTAATTAAAAGTAAAAGGGCTTCATGGAATTCATCTTTAAAGCTAATGCCATCTGTTGGTTGATTCTCTGAAGTTCTAACTATGTAAATCTCTTGCCAATAATGTACAAAGCATGATGGTAGTTCTGAAATGGGAAATATGCTAACAACCACCATACCTAACATCTAAAAAACTAATGCTTTCCAATGATAATAATGCACCAACCTGATTCAAGGAAATGTTTGAAGAAGTGAATATTTTCTGTAAATATCAAAGATCATTTTTTATTTAATATCAACCGAAATGTTCAACATTCAAAACATTTATATATAAATTACAGAGATAGAGTAAAATGATTGTATCAAGATTTGCAATAATAAAGATAACCTCTCATTTGAGTCCATTGAGGTGCCTGAGTAATGTTATACTTAACCATTCTCGTAGATACAGCGAAAAACAGCAAAATCAAATCAACTTTTCACCTTTTATAACCCAGCCACCATGCTCTTACTATGTACAGCATTCGTTTTCTACTGGTAATTTTCTAAAGACTCTTCAACTCCATCTATAATTTTTTTTCTGTGTAGTGGTAGACTAATTTATACACTCTGGAATGCCATTGGCAGACAACGAATTTGTTCCGACACCAAGCCTCATAAACGTAATGGAAAAAAGGATGAGCGGAATCAAAACACATTCTGCCCATCTTCAGCAAACTCTTTCACAGGTATCCAATTTTATGTCTGTTTATTTACTCTTCATTTTTATTGGGAGCATGTAATACATGTTTGCATAGGTGATCATTATTTCTCATTTCCTGGAGCATTCAATGCCCTTGATTCTATATCGTATCTTGAAACAATTTGAGTAATTCTTTTGATTGTAACGTAATTTTTTTAATATGACAATGACTAAACATCAATTTAAATAGGGAGAATATAGCTTTGTCTCTGGGTATAATTATAATAGAGACAGTTCATTGTTCTACTTCTCATAAATAGTTGTCAACGGTTTTTCAAGTCCCTAAAGGCATCGTATCTAAAATTGATGGCCTCTGCAGAAAATTTCTTTGGCAAGGCTCCCTTGAAGAGAAGAAAATACATCTACTCGCTTGGGATAAAGTGTGCAAACCTAAGGCGGAAGGAGGATCGGGAATCCTGAATATCCAAGCTCAAAACTAGGCACTTGGGGCTAAATTGGCGTGGAACATGTACTACAAACCTAACGCCATGTGGGTTAAGCTAATGAAAGCCAAGTATCTTCATTCGTTGGATAATGAAAGAATCTTTACAGTGCAAAACCCTCCCAAGGGCTCCACTATATGGAATTTCTTATTAAGATGCAGGGACCTCCTCCAGCCCAACCTCACTTGGATTATACACAATGGTGAAAAGGCAAACTTCTGGTTCGACTCTTGGGGCGGGGAAGCACCACTGTCTACGTATTCTGAACTCTCCGAGGCATGTTCTTTTCTTCAATCACACTGGGGGCATAAGGTTAAAGATTACTGGAAGGTGGTCAGGGTAGGAAGTTCAGTTTCAGTTGAATGGAAAGGCTTTCTAGACTGCAATTTTTCTGTCTCCCAAAAAGCTCTTCTCAGCCATCTCCTTGGTAGAAGGACAGTTTTCGTCTCCAACTTAGAGGATGAAGTGGTCTGGACAGCGGCAAGCTCAGGACATTATTCAGTTAAAGATGGTTATAATTTAGGAGTGCAGAAAGCGATGTCAAAGTGGCCCTCAAAGTTGTGCTGGGGCACGTCAATTCTCCCTAGGGCTGGAGCTTTCGCTTGGTGCACCCTTCATAATAAAATCCTTACAGGTGACCGACTCCGAAGGTTAGGTTTGGGCTCAAATTTCCTTTGTGTGCTTTGTGGTTTGGAGGAAGAATCTTTAGATCACATCTTGCTTCACTACCCCTTTAGCAGAGTATGCTGGACATGGTTTCTCAGGAAGTTAAAATGGTCAAGCCCTTTCTCCAAATTTTTATCTCTTATGTTTAGAAACTGGCCTCTTCCATTTGCTTCCTCAACTTTAGCATGTCTGTGGGAGTTAGGTCCTTCCTTGATTATTTGGAACCTCTGGTGGGAAAGGAATAAGCGTATTTTAAGAAGGAAGCTTGTTCAGTGTTTCAGGTCTGCACCAAGCTAGATGCTGCCATTTCAGATCAGACAGTGGCCTTTCTTAGATCTTTTAATTCCTCTAAGTTGGTTTGGACTAAATGGGATGAGGAAGTTATATCCCTCTGGCCCTCAGTCAGATCGTTGGGGATTGGTTTAAATACAGGAACTCCTAAGGACTCCACATCTAGAGATAATGTCAGATGGACTCCACCCTCTTCTCCATTTTGTAAGCTCAACATTGACGGGGCTTGTCGAGGGAATCCTGGCCTCTCTGGAACGGGATGTGTCATTAGGGACATTCATGGAGAGTTGCTGGCAGCCAAGTCATCCAAACTGCCTCCAGGCACCAACAATGAGGCAGAAGCGTGGGCTCTGGTACATGGACTTAATCTGGCGATCGAATATGGTTTAAAGAAAGTGTGGATAGAGGGAGATTCCTTGTTAGTTATCAATGCAATAAAGGGGAAAGGTTTAGATAACTGGAAATTGACCTACATTCTTTCTCAGGCCAAAGCCCTCCTGATCAGACTGGACAACTTTTTCATATCCCATACTCTACGGGAAGGCAACAGGGTGGCGGATTTCCTAGCCAATGTGGCAATTGATAGTGATAAAGATACTGTTTCCTTCCCTCGTGACGATCTTCCTTTGTCTTGCCAACTGACCTCTCTCCTATCTGCTGACATGGCAGATGAGTAACTTTGTATCTGGACCGGCTTGAAGTTGCTGACATGTTTGTTGTATAACCGGATGATCTCTCACTGGTCTCGCGTTGGGATTTGGAAGCCGTAGCATTTATTTTCTCATTTTCTTCCTCTTTTACACTCATCTAAGGATCTCTGATAATTCTCAGGAGCACTTTTCGAAATCTTGGTGTGATTATTGTTGTTAGCTGAATGATAGTTAGTCAGATGTCCCGCCTGCAAGGGGCTGATAGCGTATCTGCTCTCGCCTTATGTGTATTTATAGTCTTTGCCATGATAGGACTCCTTGTTTATCCTTTGACAGCGCAACGGCTATTCATTTCAGTATTCCCCTATTGGCAGTGGACACGTTGCCCCTCTTTCTCGCTCCCATATGGACTGGCAGAGTACCCTTTTCTTCAGTGTTGCAGCTGACGTGAGCGTCTTTATGTCCCCGCCAGATCTCTCTTCATTTATGTCTTCCTTCAGGCTTCTTCCTTATTTGGCTCCCTCATGTGTGGTTTTCTTGATATGCCGCATTACTTTTCTCTGCGTTTTGCGCGTTCTTGTCTTCTTTCGATGATGGCGGATATGCGTTTGAATCAGAGATTGTTCTTCCCTGCCCTCGACTGGGAACCGGAGATATGGGGGCGTGTGAAGGCGATTGATCTTATGACGCTTATAGATTCTGACTGCACTCTCATTCAGTTTGCTGTTCGGAATATAGTGGGTCATGCCTGGATTAGAGGCTTTGAAGGTCGTGTGTTGAATTTTTCAGACATAGTGTCACAACTCCTTTCCAATATAATGGACCTGGTCGTAGATGGAGATTATGTGCATTCCCTAGCGGCAGGTTTATTCTTCAAGAACATTTATACTGTGGAGCGTTGGGAGGCGGCAGTGTCTAACTATCGTATGGAACAAGGTGACGCCCTGATCGGGGGGCTTTTCAATCTGACAGTTCTACGGAATTCTCCTCCACAGCAGGCTATTTACAGAGCCCTTCAGTCTAGTATCAAATCTTTATGTGGTGAGGATCTGGAGGATGCCTTACGAGCCTACTGTTTTATTTTCTCAAAGAAAAAATGCGAGCAAATCAGGGACGTGTTCATTGCTATTCGTTTTCTCAGAGTCCATGCTTCTGACATGGCTCCTGGGATGCCTCACTACGCCTTGGCGGACTTGGATGACGGGGGTCAGTCACTGGCCACTGTGGATATGGAGGCAAGGGACCTACCGGAGGCTCCGCCAGCGGCTTAAGCTTCGTCTGCGGCCTCAGCCCTCCCTACAGCTCGTGTTCAGTTGGCGGTAGATGCTCTTGCAGGTGGTTCGGTTTTCAGTTTTTGTCCTCTGTTTGGCTGACGCAGATGGCTTCTATGGGTGGTCCGGTTTTCAGATGTTTTCCTCTGTTTTGCTGACGCAGTTGGCTTCTACGGGTTTGTTTTCATGACCTCTATGTTTGGGGGTGGTAGTGTCTGTGGGGTTTGTCTGTCTTTAACTGTTTCAGCTGGTCCGTTAAGGGACTTTTTTGTGTTATTATGTTTTTCTAGGCTTGTTTATGGGTCTTTTTGGTATTTTATTGATCATCAGACTTGGCGCTTGCCTCTTATCTGTAATCCCTTCCTAAATTTCAATATCTATGGGTGTCCTCACCTTTTTCTGGAAAAAAAAATAAATAAATAAATAGTTATCAAGAATAATATCCCAAGTGTCAATGCCTTTGTAAACATGCATAAATAAAATAAAATAAAGTTGATTTTTCTGAGATGGACTACCAAATGAGAAGGACTACCAAATTTTTTTGGTAGTTACAAGATGTGTGCACATATAGAATGGCCTTTGGGCCAAATTAATTTTAAAAAAAATTAATAATATCTAAACAAAATCCAATTAAATAATAGACATGTTAAAAAAAACAAACTTTATTGCAAATATACTATCTATACATTTCATGATTCACTTAAGATTTAACATATTTTATTATATAACAAATAGTCAAGTCTAATTCATCTTTAACATAAAATCTTCTATAAAATCCAAGAAATGATAATAATGCTTTATGGAAGCTTCTATTTATTGCTATTGGAGGAATAGAACAGAATATAGAACAGAATCAAGGGAAGAAAAATGTTACCTAAATTAAAGCTCCTCTGAATATAACGTAGCATTATGAGAAATAACGTCTCATAATGTGCAGTATTATGAGGACTATTTTTAGCGCATAACGTCTCAAGGGAAATAAAGAAACGCTTCTCTGCATAACTAGTGACTTAAAATAGAAATAACAACACTGAAATAAAGAATCATCGGGCGCGTGATGATTAAAAAATATACGATTTTTTTCTTCTATATATAGGTACCTATCTTCAATTCAAGGATAACTGAACTTCTGGAATCGAGAAAACATGGAAGCTAATCGACGGGAACCGCAGAATGTGAATCATCCGCACCTGAAGGTGAATCAGAATCTGCAGCAACGGAGGAAGAACCGGCATCGGCATGGGAATGCGAATGTTAATGTGGTTTCACAGTCAATGGAGGGTCTGAGTTCTGTAAGAGCAACTCAGAGCCTTCAATATGGTACATTTTCTGAAAGGCCCTTCGCTGTTGCTGCATCAGTTTTTTTGGGGGGGGGTTGTGCCTCTTCTGTTTCTAATTTCTTTTTGAGTATTTATTTATATATTTATTTTTATTTTTTAAAACATAACTAAACTGCAACCCAGTTTTCTCAAACCATTGCTGCATGAAGCACATTTGCAATACATTGCATAGGCCTAAAAAAATCCAGTAAGATCTGTATAAAATTCAACCAAATGAGAACAAATTGAAATTGCTTTTGCATGTGAAAACAGCAAATCCAATCACATATTGTTGAGGGTGCAGCACCTTGGTCAAATCCTTTTGGCCGTTGGAAGTGATGCGTCTTCCACCAATGCCAATTTTTTCCAATTGCTGGAATATATGTCGAGCAGTAGACCCACTACTTTTACAAAAATGTGGGGGAGCAACACCATTCCTTCTTTCTGAAAGCCCCAACTTCAATTCGCTGGTTTAAATAGATTTTCCTTGCCATAGATGCTGCTCTTACATAGTACAAATTCAGATGCTGCAGCAGCACCATTCCTTCTTTCTGAAAACCCCAACTTCAATTCCCTGGTTTAAATAGATTTTCCTTGACATCGATGCTGCTCTTACATGGTACAAATTCAGATGCTGCAGCAGCAGCATATGGAGCAGAGCATGAATGTGAATGTGGTATATGTGAGCAGAAGCATATGGAGCAAAGCAAGAATGTGAATGTGAATGTGGAACAGGACAATGGGTCTTCCACACCGTACTTAGTAATCATGTATGGCTTGATAGGCAAATTGTTATTATAGGGCAAACCTATTTTTGCATCAATTAATTCTGCTTGCCATCAGAAAACATAAGCACTTACTCAGATAAAACTTATTGTCAAAAAAGTTATTAATATCCCTACCTATAAAAGCAGGAGCTTGTATTATTACTTGAGAAAATTCACAAATACAAGAGATGCGGAAGACTGGATGACCAGATTGCACTGTTGAAGCACAAGCTCAACTTGATTCATCAGGGCTTGGCATTCAATGGAAAAAGAACCAAGACTGCCAGATCTCAGGGGACGAAATTTCAAGTTTTTATAGAACAAGAGGCTACAAGATTACTTGGGAACTTGGGTTGGGCGTATATGAAACAGTCCAATTATATCGCTGCAGAGGCTGTATACAGGAAAGCATTATCAACTGAACTAGACAACAACAAGATGTGTAATCTTGGTATATGTTTAATGCATCAAGGAAGGGTTGTTGAGGCTAAATCAATGCTACAAAATGTAAAGCCTGCATCTGCAAATGGTCCATGGGGACTTGATTCCCACTTGAAATCCTATGAAAGAGCCCAGGAGATGCTAAGAGAGCTTGAAGGAAAACCAACCAACTATAATCCCCTTAAGGAAAACTCTGCCGTTGAAAGCCTCAAATCCTCTGTGTGGCAATCCCTGCCATGTCCATGGAAGCATACTGAAAATCATCAGAATGAAAATGAGAAACCAAATCCTGTTTCTGTGGATTGGGATGCTGCTGCACTCCATGCAACGTCTGGATTTGGACCATCACAGCAGAATTCCATGGTCTCCTCAGACAAAGATTCACAATTCTCAATGTTTAGAAATGGATTCATAGATGAAGATGGTTTCGGGAATGAAAATGTGAATATAAACAACAGCGTTAATATCTCAGCTCCCTCTCAAAGCAGGACTCCATTTGGGTTTCCTCAGAAAACAGAGTTCTTGAGTCAGAGGCTTGATAAAATTTGCTTGAAAGAAAACGGCAATGCGAAAGGTTCAGCTTTTCTTTCTCTGCAATCTTCCCGTAGAGATCAATCAGGTCTGAATAGTGCAGCTCCTCCTTTTATCTCTAAACATGCCAGTCAAGGAGATCAGCAGTCCTTATTTTCAAATGGGTTGGGACCAAACTTTGAGAAAAGGGCACTTATTCCATCTATAGGAACAAATGATCACCCTAGGATGCCATTTGAAGAAAAGAGAGTCAATGGAGCTACTACAAATGCAAAGAGACCTTTGTTTACAGATCAGAGCTTGGAGATTGAAACAAGTTCTTCATACGGAGACCAGAGCATGGAGAATGAAACAATGCCTTATTTTCTAGGCCAGAGCTTGGAGAATGAAACGATGCCTTATTTTCTAGGCCAGAACTTGCAGAATGAAGCAAGGCCTTATTTTCTAGGCCAGAGCTCGGACATTGAGTCAATGCCTTCATTTCTAGGCCAAAGTTTGTAGGAAACGAGGCCTTCATTTGTAGACCATAGAAAGAATGAAACAAAGCCTGCAACTAGGAGGTCACTGTCATTTGAGTCCATTGGTGTTGATCTTCCACCTTTGCCAAAGAAGGTCATGAAAATGACAAACAGCAGCAACACAGTGCCCTTCCTGACACAGGACAACAATATTGCTGATCCATGGGATACTTTGGGATTCATTGAAGCTCCAGATAGCAAAGACTTTGAACAAGTCACCATACCTGCCTTCTCTGAGGCACCCAATTCAATTCAGGTCTCTCCTGCTCAGCAAAGAAAGTGTAATGGCCGCCTTAGAGTCTTCCAAGAGATGACACTTCCTCCAAGCCCCAAGGCATGAACAGTTGGCCCCTTTTCTTTATGTTTTCTAGCACAATCTGAGGTGCAGAGAACCAAATAGTACTATAGGTAGCATGCACACCCTGCGTATTGCAATGCCCAAACTACATTTTTTATAGTTTTCCATTTCAATCATATCTTATATGGGATCAATAGCTATATTGGCTCTAGTATAGTATGATGAGCCCTCTGGACATTTCCAGAGGGCATGAATTTTCTCCTATCAGGAGAACAAAGGAAGTAGACCGAATGGAATCAGCAGCAAAGTTGCGAAGAATGTTTGGCAGCACAAAAGTGTTGCATCTTCCTGCTGCAAACAAATATTTATTCATTTATTCATTGAAATGAGCATTACTGCTCGTACGACATGTATGCATATAAATATGTGATTTATTATATTTAAAAAAATATTTCCAAATAGTATAAAATAGGGCATGATAACCCTTCAATAAGATATTTTAATTTATTTATAGTGTCTTGCCACATATTCTGATATTCAATGTATTTGGTGATGTATGTTTTGGTTCCATTTAATTCGTAATGTTGATGTACATAATTACTAATGAAGTTCCGTTACAGAGAGCGGGGAAGTGAAACTCTTTCAACTCATTGTCAATGCACCAGGGGAGGTAAGAACTCTAGCTGGTTCACAATTATTTTTTCGTTGGTTTCTTTTACTCAGAAAACAAAATTTTGGTGTCATGGTTTTATTTCAAGGATGAGCAACCATTTATGATCATGGTGTAGATACTTGGAAATTAGACTGTTTATATTTCTGATACAAGCCTTCTATTGAAAAACTTTCAATTAGGTTATGTTTTGAATGAAAAGCTCTCACACTTTGTGGTGGTTTTATTCATTGTGAGCAACTGATAGATTGAACTTATTTTTTCTTAAGCAGCTGCCTTTTAGAAACTTGTGTATGCTTTGGTGGAACATATAATTTTTATTGGAAAATGAATTCTTTGAAACGCAATCTTTTAAAGCAAGCAATGCATCTTTTTGACTTAAATGGTAAGCAGGTCAAGTGAACAATGGGTTAGCGGTTTCCGAGACAACAAAAGAACATACAATAATAACAAAGAATTTCGAAAATACATGTTTAATATTTGTAGAAGAATTGTACATTCTATGGGCCACTCCAAAATTATACCAGACCCGAATAGCATACATCGCCCAACCCAATAAATATTCCCCCAACTTGCAAAGACTTTGCCTTACAATCTAACTCTTTTACAAGTTCATTTCACTCCTGTAAAGACTTTAGTTCCACTTTATCACTTTGTGGTGACTATTGGCCTTCCCACAGATGTGGGATTTAGAAGTTCCTTGTCGCAACACACATATGTGACCTAAGATTAAAGAAACCTGATGCTTCAGCTTCCACATAGCATTTTTGTAGATTCTATGCTGCTCTTGTATGCCTCTAAATCCCACTCAAACACTTCAGACTATTCAGAATAGTCTGACATTTTCATTTTCAACTTGTCAGCCAGAGAATGGATCCTTAACATATCTATCTTCTAATGTGTGGACTGGATCCTATGTGGCTTCCCTAAGCTTGCATGACAATATGCAACACTTTGGTGACACACTCTGCCTTATGTAGTTCTGCGAGGAGTAACTTTGTCTTAACGCAGGCAAGAGCCTGCTTTAGGTCGTGTGCCTCATATGGCACCAATATCACAACCAATGGACTTTGTGGTAGATTACCTAGGATTCCAAACCTGCAAAAAAACACGCAACACAGACTCCATATCAAAACACAATGAATGGAATTCTTTTGGCTGATGTGCAAGAGAGCTCAACCCCTAGCATGCTCCTGTATCACTTATTCCATATTTAAATCTTAATGATGTTGCCATCTCCTGAATGTGTTTATACATTTCTTGCAGGAATTAAATTATTTTTTATGAACATATGAGTTTAGATCACATTTGTTTCTGCAATGTGAGTTTGAGGTCTAAAATTTATATAGGTTGTCATAGCTCAAGGATCTTTGTATAAGTTTCTGTAAAATAAATTTTTGGGTAATAATTTATAATCATTGTTGAAGTAGTTACACCCTCTACAAGTTGACCTAATCTTTTGTTATTTTTGTCTGAATTTTTTACCAAAATTGCCACTCAAATAAGGGCCTCTCCTTTAAAAGGGATGTCTTCCTTTGCATCAATTTCATAGACCAAAGCTAGAAGTTTCCTTTATCTAATTCTGCCCCAACCATTTTGCCTTGTGGATGACTTGATCCTTTGACTTGTCTACTCAAGGTTTGACTCTAGAAATTGTAATTATTTTTCTGCATTTGATGTGTCAAAATAATGGTGGGAAATATGATGGAAGAAGCTCCACAATGAAGATATGGTGCAATCTTATTTATGGTGGAAGGTTGAGATTGAAAGCGTTATCTTGAACTTTCTTAGTGGTGTAAGGAACATATTTGAGTAGTTTGGATGTATTAGATGCCCCTTTAGTATCTCCTTTGGAATGTAGCCACACCATTTTGCCAATTTGATACTGAGGAATGACCTTGTGCTGGACCTGGCAGTGCTCACAGTTGGCACTAGTATTCTCTAGATTATCGTATGTCTATTGTTGAATAGGGAATCCATCAATCTCCAGTAGAAGCCAAAGGCAAGGCTCACATCAATTGTGACCAATTGCTGGAAACCAAAACACGTCTGAAAGGGCACATCCAATTGAGTTTTGAAGGTATTTGTTGTAGCTATGTTGAATGTGTGGAAGACTCTTGTCCGATATATGTGGATTGTTTAAGTGGTGCATCCCAAGGAGGTATACAATCATGTGGTGGGCTACCTTCGTTTGTCCATTTGTTTAATAGGAGGAAGTTGACTTGGATAGTTTGGTAGTCATCATGGACTAGAGAGTGAACTAGAAGATACTCAAGAAAGCTATATATTATTGACACAATGGTCTTTTGGAAACTTAAAGTGAACCCACATGTTACTGGAAATGATCTCAGCAGTGGATTCTAAAGATGTTTTTCTTACAGGGTGTTATAATTTCCATCTTGGAGAACTTGCCAACCACTACATAGACATAATTATAATTTCAATTTGTAACTATCTTTTTGGTTGTAAGTCTTGAAATGAAAACCTTTAAAAGTGAATCTCAAGGTTTGGTAGGCGTTTCCAGTTGGTACTGGATTCATGACTTGATTTACTTGCTGATGTTCTTCCACATCTTTGACCAATGGAAATAACTTTCCTATAGTTTTCTCCATGTCAAAATGAATTGTGTCATCTATACGGACCTTGTAACACCCGATCGCTCTGTAACAATAGATGATAACCTTTCA
The DNA here is from genome assembly GCA_027924645.1 of Cunninghamia lanceolata. Taxonomy (NCBI): domain Eukaryota; kingdom Viridiplantae; phylum Streptophyta; class Pinopsida; order Cupressales; family Cupressaceae; genus Cunninghamia; species Cunninghamia lanceolata. The sequence goes on along the minus strand of BSBN01000859.1, from coordinate 4,907,380 downwards.
CGACTTGTATGAACCTTTGGTGAGAATAGTCGCTTGAGCTACGTCCACTCGCGACTTGAAATTGTGTCTACTTGTTGCCTCTGCCAGTCACGGGCCAAAGAAATCTTCAGTAGTTATAGCCGTCCTGTAAAGAGCAGATCATTGATACAATACTCACCAAGTCCTACACGAATGGTTTCACAATGAACACAATTACCAGGAAGGGGGTTCATCTTATGGGCCATGCCAAAATCGATGGATCCCAAACAACCTACACTACATAACCTAATAAGAATAATAGGTTTAGTTGTAGAGTATCTGCAGTACAATCTAACCCCTTTTTACAAGCACGACTATACTTAACCCCATGTCCCCATGCTGCTGCTTAAGCTATTTGTCTGCTTAAATTTAAGCAAATTTAAGTAGTTGGAGTGGTCCCATGGAAATTTACAATTATGTGAAAAGGATAATATAGAGCAGCTATGTTTAGGAATTGCAAATAAGCTGTGGAAAAAAAGGGGGGCTGGAAATAAGTAGCCACTCCATAATAAAAAATATGCCATGTGGCTGCATATATTTCCTCCCCCCCCCTCCCTTTTTTTAATTTTCTTCTAAATTAAGATAATTAAAATATTTTATTTTTATTTTTTAATATAATAAAAACTACAAATTAAGATAACTGCTTAAGATAAGCAGAAAAAAATATTCATGGGGTCACTAGCTCCACAAATATCTCCTAGAAAAATTGAGCAGTGGCTGCTAGCCAAAATAAGCTAAGTAGTAGCATGGGGACATGCCCTAAGTTTTCTCACCATCAAAACCAAATCTCATTGTTTGTATGCTCCCTCTTTTCTTTGGCCATTAAAACTAGTCGCAGGCAACTCTTGCTCTTCCAATGATGTGTAGATAACAAAAGAGTCAATCTTGCAATGTCACTTATTTATAATTGAAGCTTCAAGAAACCTGATGCTTCATCCTCTAGTCAAATGTAAGCTTCATTTTATCCAACTAATTATATGCTTCACTTTCTCACTAGTTGACCATGCACTTCTCTTTTTGCTTCCACAAAGGTTGTCTTTGTCAACACTTATGCAAGTGTCTACTTCAGCTTGTGTGCCTGTATATGGCACAAATGTCACAACTAATAGCCTTGGCAGGGACATTGTAGGTTACTCAAACTCGCAAATACACACAACTAGAACCACACACCAAAACTCACAATTCGCGCTTCCAACCAAAACACAACAAAATAAAAAGAAACTCTTTTTGGGTGATGGAAGATTGCTCAAACCCTATGATGCTCTTGCATCAATTATTCCTCAAATTATTTGGAAAATATAGATAACTAGCATTACCTCCAATATTGATTCTTGACCTTTTGTGATTTGAATCTCTTGAAATGGTTTAATATCTCCTTTTTCTACGAGTTGAGTGAGGGACTTCTTGAGGCATAGCTAGGGTCTATAGGGTTTAAAACAAAAAGCAAAGCATGTTAGTAGAGATTTATGCATGCAAGCTTGTGAATGTTCAATTTGGATTTAGTTAGTAAAATGGTGGACAACACACTAAACTACAAATAACTTAAAGTATTGCAAACACAATGTAAAAAAATCAAGATGCTTGAATCCAATAAATACATATGATATATGATGAAATGTAAATGGAAGATTAATTTAAATTGGGTCTTATCTACATAAATGTGACATCTGTGCAGTTAGAAGTTTTTCCATGAAATCATTTTACTCTCTTTTTAGATGAAGTACCTTGATAGCTACAGACAAGTGCATATATAAATGAAGTGTTCAGCCTTGGCAATTTAATAAGTCATTCTTTATGCATGGACTAAAAAGACCTAGGTTAGTAAATAAGTAAAATAAATTTGGCAATTATACTTGAATTTTGGTCCTTTTGGGGTGGTTTTTGGGGGGTCAAAATTTGTCAAACTGAGTTTGACACCCTTACATCATGATCTACATGGGCTAAGATTTAAACTAAAAGAGGGGTAAAAATTTATTCAAACTAAAACAAAAGAAGTACAAAGCAAGGGCATTACACAACCCTGTCAATCTCCACTAGGTGGTCCAACTTTTGAGACATATCCAGCGGTAATTGACCCCTATCCACAATGTTCCAATTTTTCATTGATTCGAGGCCCATTTGGCCAAACAATCCTCTACTCCATTCCATTCTCTAGGAATGTGACTGAAAGTAATAGATTCCAAAGAAGCACACAGATTAAGAATATGTTTAATAATCAAAGCTAAATGCCAGCTGACATCTTCTAATTGCTGCCTATTCAACAAAGTCACCACCACCTAAGAATCAGATTCACAAATGATCCTTCCCCACCCAAGATCACAACCATGCTCCACTGCATATAAAATTGCAAGAGCCTCCATCAAATTGTTAGTATGCATACCCTTATAAAAAGAAAAGATAAATTGAATAGTCCCTGAACTATCCAGCATGACCATGATTTCTCTGATAAGAACCGTCCGTATTTATTTTAAACACTCCTTGTGGAGGAGGACACCAACGCCCCTCCCTATTTATCTTCCGAAGAGGATGTCTACATCTATTTCTCATGACCTGACCAGCACCCTTCGAAGCACCACTCTGAAGAGGAAGATTGAGACGATTGCAATAGACAACATCTCCTTGATGCACATTGTCTAAGATTTCAAATGCATTAGAAATTTTCAAATTTCAATTAGTGTTGAAGTAGTTACACTCTCTACAAGTTGACCTAATCTTTTGTTATTTTTGCCTAATTTTTTCTAAAATTGCCACTCAAATAATTTGCCTCTCCTTTAAAAGGGATGAATTCCTTTGCATCAATTTCATAGACCAAAGGTAGAAGTTTCCTCTATATAATTCTTCTCCAACTATTTTTCCTTGTGGATGAGTTGATCCTCTTTCACAACATGATAGCATGATATTATTTGGTTTCGAGGGCACCTAGTCTATTTCCCACCATTTGACTTGTCTAGTCAAGGTTTGACTCTATAAATTGTAATTATTTTGCTGCATTTGATGTGTCAAAATAATATTGGGAAATATGATAGAAGAAGGTCCACAATGATGATGGGGTGCAATCTTATTTATGGTGGAAGGTTGAGATTGAAAGCATTATCTTAGACTTTCTTAGTGGTGTAAGGAACATATTTGAGTATTTTGGATGTATTTGATGCCCCTTTAGTATCTCCTTCTGGAATGTAGCCACACCATTTCACCAATTTGATACTGAGGAATGACCTTGTGTTGGACCTGGCAGTGCTCACAATTGGCACTGGTATTCTCTAGATTATAGTATGTTTATTGTTGAATATGGAATCCATCAATCTTCAGTAGAAGCCAAAGGCAAGGCTAACATTGATTGTGGCCAATTGTTGGAAACCAAGACAAATCTGAAAGGGTGCATCCAATTGTGTTTTGAAGGTCTTTGTTGTAGATATGTTTAATGTATGGAAGACGCTTGTCCCATATATGTTGATTGTTTAAGTGGTGCATCCCAAGGAGGTATACAATCAGTATGGTCGGCTACCTTTGTTTCTCCATTTGTTTAATAGGAGGAAGTTGACTTGGATAGTTTTTTATTCATCATGGACTAAAGAGTGAACTAGAAGATACTCAACAAAGTTGTTGTATCTTATTGACATAATGGTCTTTTAGAAACTTGAAGTGAACCTGCATGTTACTGGAGATGATCTTAGCAGTGGATTCTAAAGATATTTTTCTTGTACAGTGTGTTATAATTTCCATCTTGGATAACTTGCCAACCACTACATAGACATAATTATAATTTCAATTTTTTACAATCTTTTTGGTAGTAAGCCCTGAAATGACAACCTTTAAAACTGAATCTCAAGGTTTAGTAGGGATTGTTACTGGATTCATGAATTTATTTACTTGCTTATGTTCTTCCACATCTTTGACCAATGGAAATAACTTTCCCATAGTTTTCTCCATTTCAAAATGAATTGTGTTTTCTAGAGCATCTTTTGATGTTGCCTTGATGAATTTAAAAAATGTCTGAAATGACACATAAGTTTGTCTTGCAGATAAAAATCATAAACCAATTTTCTGGCAACCAATTCCTAATGAGTGTTACTAAATCAATGTCACTGCTATGTTGTTGACAATTTTGTGATTGGAGGTCAGCTAAGAGAGTCGACAACCTAATTGCAAATCTCATTCTTGTACCTTATATTGAGATGGAATTGCCAAAAGTAGGTGGACAACTTTTGATTGTAGTCGTTACATGTAATTTTCTCTTTAGGATTGCAATAAATGCTCTTGGTTAATTGTTGGATGTACCTAATTGCTTAATATTCATTTTGGTGATGGTTTGAATCTAGTGAAGATGAAAAAGATTGCAAGGAGAAGAAAACATGAAAGGAAACTAAAAATACAAGCATTATACCTTCAAATTCCTCCAATCTCTGTCACTCCTTGATAAGGTTGAGGAGAGATGCACCCAAGGCTCTCCTAGCTTTAGCCAAGTAGAAATCAATTATGTGGATTGCTCTCAAATTCAACACAATATGAAATGGATGGAGGATTTGGCTAAGGATTTGGGAGAGAATTTGGCATATGATGTTGCATAAAACTTATGTTTGAAAATGGCTTGGATGGGCCTATATTTATAAACATTTAGGAGGGGTTCTGGATCAAGGGTGGAGATTGAAAGTTGAGATCCAAGGGTGGCGATGAAGAGATGAGATGGAGGGCTAGATCTTCATCAACAAAAATGAAGGGTTGTGATTATTTTGTAATTTTAAATTCACCTTGGGAAGGCTTTGCATTAATTAGAATTAATACTTGTGAGAAAATAAAAATAAGAGTTTCCTTGGGAGAAGGTGGAATAAAAAAATTAGTTTTATTGGTGAATGGGATGGCATGTAATAGATGTGTTCATTTGGAAAACACATATGTGAGCTTTTTGCATAAAAGAGAGCTCTAACATTAAAGGTGAAAGGTGAGGTGGAAGGGTCATGTGACTCCTTTGAATAAAATATTTCTTTTCATCCAAAAAGTGTGGGGGAGGTGTTAATCAAGGTTTGACCCTCATAATTAAGTGTTTAAATTAAGTAATGTGGCTGTAGAAAATTAGTAAGCGAGTTAATGATAGGTTAAAATTAATTAAATAAGGATTTATTTAATTAATTTGGGTCTAGGGGTTAGGCAGGCCAGGGTAGATAAATAAATAATTGGTATTTATTCTTGATTAGGCTAAGTTTAGGTCATAGGCTAGGGGAGATTAATTAAATAAACATGTTTTATTTAATTAATCTTGGTTAGTAAATAGAGAAATTAATCAAATAATTATTTAGAATATTTATTTAGAATATTTATTTAATTAATGATGAATGATGTTGTAAGGTTTAGTAATGAATTAATTCATTAGTAGGGAATGATTAGTGAAGAATGACCAGGATAAGTGGTTTGGGATGACTTAGGATAAATTAATTAAATAATTTTGATTTTATTTAATTAATTGGCGAAAGGAGTAATTAGTAGTGTAAGGATGCGGGAAAATGGCTTACGAGGTCAAGATATTCTTAGGTGTGTACATTTTGCCCCTCTTTGATGTGGCATGGTGACCGAGTAGAGAATCACAATGTGAGGTCAAAGAATTTTGCCTCAACTGACAGGAAAGGGTGGAAATGGATGAGGGATGCCCCCTCAAGAGGTAGGTTGAAAAAAATACTTTTCTCAAGCAAAAAAGGAGGGAATGGTGGTTAAAAAGGGATTCAAGATGGAAAATGGGGTTGATAGAGGAAGAAACAAAGGAAAATCGGTAAGATTTATGGCTTGATGAGAAGAAATGGTAAATTAGGGATGACATGGAAACTACAGATAGGCAAAAGTGGGCCCAACATGCCACATTTGCACACCCAAGCTGACTAGACTAGAGAGAGAAGAGAAAGAACAATGGTGCAACCAAGCTTCCCACGACACTAGATCATTGATCAGAGCGAGTGTGAGAGTATTAGAGGATGGAGGAGGCTGGCACACAGACCAGAGGATGGAGGAGGCTAGTGCACGGGTATGTCGTCTAACCCTGCTTTATCTTTTTCGAGATTTGGGTTATGTATGGGGTTGGAAAAGGGTAGGTTAGGGGTTTAGTGCTAGTGCACAACCACACAACCCAATAGATTGGTGCATTAGCACCTTAGGCTAGATTACTGTGTAAGGGCCAGGTGGGGAAATGTTAGTTTTAGCACCAAATGTTAGTGGATTAGTGCTATTGGGTGGATTAGCACCGGGGTATCTGGATGGTTTAGCACAATCATCTTGATTAGCACATACATTTCGTTTAGTGCCATTGTCTAGATTAGCGCATAGGGTTGGGAGACTAGCACAAATGGCTAGATTAGTGCCGATCCATAGGGTTGTGGGGTTGTTCAAGTGGATTAGCGCTTGGAGATGGAGGAATAGCACTATCAACTAGATTAGCACCAAGGGGCTAAGTATTAGTGCAATTAACTAGATCAGTGCAATTAGCTAGATTAGCACCATCAATCTATGGTTTAACACCATTGTCTAGATTATGCATTGGATAAAGGGATTAGTGCATTTATCTAGTTTAGTGCCATAAGTTAATGGTTTAGTACCAAGGTGTAGTTTTTTAGAAAAAAACATTAATTTGTGTTGTTTTTTGAATGCATGTTAGCTTGCTAGATTCAGTCTCGAGAGAGGTGACCATGAGTGGTGGAGTGTAGGGATACTTGATTTTGCTGGTAGTGTGTTTTTTCTTGTGAGTAGTTAGTCTTAGGATTGTGTTAGATATACCTTGGTTGAGGGCTCATTGATCAATGATGATAGCATTGGTGGAGAGGTGGCAGAGTGAGACGTACACCTTTTTACTTCCTATGGGTGACATGAGCATCACCATGGAGGATGGGTGGTAGATCCTATGGATCCCCGTTCATGGTGAGTGGGTTGTCTATGATACTATGATGGGTTTGGCAGCGCTAGATTGAGTATTCGCCCTAGTACAGGAGGTGATGGGACAAGATCAGTAAGAGATGATATGGGATGATGCTCATGCTGGAGGTTTTAGTGATTATGGTTGGTTGGGGGGATTCTGATGCCAAATCGGTGCTTGTGAGGGTTTGTAGATGGATGGGGGGACTGCATCGAGAAGATGGTGACATAGTGCATTATATTCCTGGGAGCCATGTCGTTGGCCCAACTTTACCATGAGATGCATATGGTGGTGTACAGAGGTGGAGCAATTCTTTGTTGCAGTGTGACATTGTTACATGTATGGGCATGGAAGCATATAGCTATCACGAGGCCCATATGTCCTCATGTGAGGTGACAATTTGAGCCTTCGGTGATGTCATAGACCGGTGCTCTCTAATATTAACAATTAGGGAGTATGTGGTATTGGAGGTGAAAGTTTCATGAGGTGACGATGGTAGTGTGGCAGCCCTACATAGGCTGCAAGTAAAGGATTGATGATGATATGCATATGCAATATACCCGATAGCCTTGTTACCTCATTGGGAGGATCGAGCATATTATAGATTGATACATGCCCTCTCAGGTTCTATGAGAGTTTGGTGTGCGGCAGGACTTGCTAAAGATTACTATTACTTTTACTTGGGTACAAGAGGATCATCCCTTATGGCCATCAAAGATGGATTCTCAGTTGGCACTTTTGGATTTTACAGGCTTACATGCAGTTGTCTTGTCACATCCCTAATTTTGACTATGTTTTACTTTAACTTACAAGTAATTAGTAGATAATTTTTGGTTGATTTAATGATTTGACGTTAAGTGAAAATGTCAAGATAAATCTATGATTTCATGAGTTTGAGAATATTCATAGAATTTAGACATATGATTATATGTTTTCATAATTGTTTATTCATGATGAATATGTTTTAACTAATGATACACTAATCCCAGTTTGGTGATTGCAAGTTGTATTCAAGAAATAGGTTTTCCACCCTCCAAGAAAGAGAGGGAGAGCATCATGGGAGAGAGGTGAATAGACATATGGAAAGAATAGGTAGTTGCCATCTAAGTCTTGATTTGCATAGTTTAGTGAGCCATGTTAAGTTTGGTAAGTTGATTTTGACTTTTGGCCTTAGTTGTTTCTTGATTTAACAAAAGTCGATTTGATGTCATTAATCCTTTATCTTAGATTTTGTTGAAAAACCTATAAGGGTTAGTCATCCATCAATAAGATGTAGATGATAGTTGACATTTTTCTTGATATAGTTATATTCAAGAGTGATTATATGTGTTTGGTTAATTATCTCTTCTTTGTTAATTTTCTATTGAGATTCTTTTATAGTGTCCTATCAGGTTATTTATGCTTATCTATTTTTTCTATATTGCAAGACAGAGGGGGAGAATATCTCAACCCTGTCCTTGTATCTCGTTAATGGTAGGAAATAATGTAGGGTATACATTATGTATACTTTCTTTATGATGTATATGTGTACACACACACACACACACACACACACATATATATGAGATAGGTCAAAGACTTGTTAATGAAAGAGTTATGAGTTATTGTGTTGTTACTATTGTGTAGTATGTGGTATTTTTATCTCCTGCATATGTGGTGTGTCTTATTGACCAAGTCATGAGAGTTTATTTATTATCGTTCATTTCCATAATGCAAGCCATCATGAGGAATCATGATGAGGCTTTAATATCAGATGATGGAATGTGGCTGAGGGAGTGTGCTCTATTTTTCTACCATAGAAGCTCTCTACATGTAACAAAGAAGTTATTGTAGGAAAGAGAGAATAGAGTAGAATTAAGACAAATGAAGGTCGATAGAATTGGAGCCTAGTGGATCATCATTTACATTGGTTCTTCATTTCTTTGTATTAAGTTTATCAAGTAAATAATACTTTTTTTGATGTTAGCCTCATAGAGGTGTAATTCTTTCTTTTTGTGTTATGAGCATCAAAGATATGTTATTCCTCTAAGTATAAGTCGAGAAGTTAGTCTCTTATTGTTGTATAGTCGATGACGACTTGGGTATTGTTGTGTTTTCCTTAGAATGATGAGAGTGCAGAATAGATTCATATTTGGGAAGCCAAAGGCTTTCTATATTTCTATGTTCCAATATTATTTATGTATTATTTATACTTTTCTAGTATTGAAACTCATTATCGAAGAGTTACTCATCTTTGTGTCTTTCATTCGAGGACTTACCAACTCTATGTTAGAAGACTTAGTAATCTTTTCATTAGAGGAAACTGAAACTATAAATGTCTTAGTGCCTTGTTTCAATAGTTAGTTTAATTCTATCTTAGCATTTAGAGATAACCATAGGTCATAGCTATCAAGTGCCTCGATAGTATTTGTCCAATCCAGAGTTAGGATTATCTATTGATACAGCTTACTATTAGTCTCATATTCTATTATTAGAAGAGCTTTATTATTTGTTTTTAGATAAATGTAAATATATTCCTTATAGGCCAAATGCTAATAAGACAGTATAGTCTATGTATGTCGAATGGCAATTAGTAAATATATCATGTGTGCGTTGAATGTCATATAGACAAAGTGGGTTGTGTTAAGCTGAAAGACTAATAGCTTAGTAGGTTAACTTACAGTTTTAGATAGCAAACTTTTCTCAGTGGTCTATGGACTCTAAGCATTAGAGTGTTATGCAAAAGATTAGTTAATCAAAATTTGCCCAAACTATTGACAAAAGTCTAGTTAACTATGTTGGAAATCCAAGAGTAAATTTTACTAAGGACAACAGTTAGTTATAAAGTTGTCTTTATTTATCTTAACTTATTGAAATCTTTCCTTAGACAACATGATGAGCCTCTTAAGATTGTTGTTATACGTCCTATAGATGATACTACAAGATTTGATATAAATATACTTTATATCTTAACTTATTTGAGTTTGTTGTTTTTTAAATGAAAACTTTGGGAAAGATTATTCCTTACTCTAAAGATTATTAGATGATTGAGATATCATTAGAAACATTTAAACTATTATTATTTTTATGTATCAACCAATATGTTTATTCATCTAAATTGGTGTATTATTATGATGTTCTATCATTCTTAATTTTACCTATATTGGTGAACAAATCATGACCATTAGGTCAAAGACATCATTTCATAGTTATCCTTTATTGGATTAAACTTATTCAATGATTTATATGTTTATTCTATTGCCTTTTATGACTTTGAGAACTATGTGGAAGGTGGAATCGATCAAATGACTAGGTAGTCAAGATTCGATGAGTGGACACCTTATTCTTGCAATATTATTGTTATAACCTTTATTAGTTTTTAAGGGTATTTGTTATTGCAAAATATTGGATTAGAGAAGTTGAGAACCCTAGATTTTATCTAAAGGGATTAGAATGCTTCAACTCTCAAGTCATTTATAATTTGTATAGTCTAGTATGTTCTTTGGTCAACACTCAAAAGATTTGAGAAACCATAGATATTGACATTATTAAATGACTAAGAAAGCACTATGTTGTTAGAATGTCAACATTTTCTATATGTATACCAAGTATGGTTATTATTGAGTAGAGATTAAAAGATAGAAGGTCAAATGCCTTTATAAATTGAAAAAATGCAATAAGTGACTGTTGAGAAAGATAAAGATATCTAAATTTGCATACTGTGAATATAACCCAAATAAGGAATATTTCTAAGTCATATGGTCTAGAAATTGAGTAAAGATCAGACAAGTATGTCTAGTGTTATTAGCTAAAAGAAATTAAACTATAGGATGAGATAGTCTTCAAGTTGAGTTAGAGGTGTGTGAACACATGACTATGCTTATTGCAAACATCTATTTATATAGAAACATTAGCCAAAGTGATGCATTTGTCTCTGCATTCATTAGTCAGTTCACGGTAATCTAGATGGTATAACTAGTCAGTAAGATTATACTTAGCTAGAAGGTTGTCTAGAGTCATATGGTCGATTGAGTTACGTAGGACACAACACTAGGACTCAGATGGCAATTTGTTAGATCCACATGTCTATTCTCTTTGTGAAGGGAAGGGCCACTTCTAGGAAGGAAGGTGTGCAGGGGACTACTGGTATATGACCGTTGGAGGTAAAGCACTTAGATGATGCTCTTCCTCTATAGAGGAAAACTCACCAAGATTTGAATGATAGTTATTAATATTCCAGAGACAGTACTTTTTATATAAAGTTTTATGATATGATTATGATGTAAAATTATTCTTTTGCCTAGAGCAATGTATGTCTAAATGTAAAGTGAAATCTTATCACTACAAGTTATCTTTGAATATAAGGAATTTCAAGGTTGAAATATATTAAAACAGATGTACTTCTATTTATTGATGATTATCAGATGATTAAAAAAATTTCCATTCTTGTATTTCATGTTCTTCACTTTCCTAGTAAATTGTGTGTATAAAATTTTGGTGTTCGGTGGTGGTAGATACAGCTGAGGTAAAGGTGGAGGATGAGCTAATTGTGGAGGAGGTAGAGGAGGACAAAGATAGAGATAGGAGGGATAGAGGGGATGGACGTAGAGTACGACAGAAGACAAGGGATGAAGAGTATGATAGAGAGACCTTGAGGGCTCAGGTGGCGAGCTTGGAGGACCAAGTTAGCCAGTTACAGGCAGAGCTAGATATAGTGCGTGCTGAGCGGGACCGTGCCCTAGAGCAGCTAGGGGGTGATAGAGGAGCTGCATGAGGAGGGGATGGAGGTGATACGGATCTGCTTACACATGATTAATGGATACTTTTATTATTCTTATGGATGCACTTATGTTTTGATTATAATATGGATATATATGGATGCATTTATGATGTAGAGGTTTATTATGGTTATGGATGTGATGGATATGCTTATGTATGGATATACATAATGTTTTGATGATAATTGTATTATGGATGCACTATGTTGTTTTATGATGCTATATTCTTATGCATACAAAAGTTTTATGGATGTATGATGTAGATTTATATGTATGTTGATATTGTTTTGATGGATTATGCATGGATTATGATGTGGATTATATGGAATATGATGTGGATTATGTGGATAATGATGTGGATTATGTATAGATGGATAAATGATGTGATGCTTTGATGTTATATATGATATAAGTGATGGGATTATGATGGTTATTTGGTTATGTAATGGTTATGGATTTAGGCATTATGGGATATATTGTGCTAATATGTATGATATTATGGTATGATGATGATATGATTTATGTTCTAATGATGATACTGTGTATGTAGGATGGACAATGTTGGCCATGATACATATGTTGTTAGAGTCATTTTGAGGGGTGGCAGATGTTAGATGGATGGGGGAATTGGAAATGGTGAATCCTCAGCCACTTGATGCTACTTTTATGATATAAATCAATTGTTGGGCTGGGTAGGTTGGATTGAATAGGGATGGGATGATATGGGATAGTTTGGATGGGTAGGATTACATTAGGAGGGTTAGAATTGGATAGTTTGGTTAGATGGTTAGGATTGGATTGGATTTGATGGTTAGGTCTTGTTTGTCATTAATGCAAAGATAAGGTGATATTAACCTCATAGTTTGGTGGATGGAGATTGGGATAGGATATTGTGTTGATATTAATTTAGAGAAATCCTAGGTTTATTATAGCAAAAAGGATATTTTCACCAAGGTATGAAAGACCAAGGTGATGATGTATATCCATCTTTTGCATGGACTAGACCTACAAAAATAGGATGATCCCATGCATGCCCAAGATAGTACAACCTTGTCTAGAGAATGAGGTGAATCCATAGCATAAGCCCTTAGTAGACAAAAGATATGATGAACCATAGATGTAAAAGGAGATCAATATTCTAGAACTGACCCTACATTTCACAATAAATGAATGTCAAATTGGAATAATGAGAACAACTCACAAGCACAACATACACAAAGAATGACCATGCCCCCTTCTAGGTATTTTAAACATATACCATGATATAGTAAGATCAAGGTAGTTTTGAAATTATCCTTTGAATGGGACAATAGATAAAATCAATAACTGAAAAGATCAACTGACCAAACAAAGAGCCATTGTATCTCTTGTCAAGATAGGTGTGGATTGTTGGATTATACCTATTGTAGGAATGATATATCCGTTAAGGCAATGATTGATTGGATGAGTCAGATAAAATTGAAAGATGAGCAAAAAGATATAGATCATAAGTTGTGGTTAAAGTGGATTTGATGATTGATGATTTTACATGAAGGATGATGCTTTCCTAGTATACCTAGCGAGTGTATTGCATTTGGCTCAAGTGTAAGCTCAAGGGATAGGGACCATCCAAGTGGGGTTGGATGGGTGCATCTTATTACATGCATACTAGATACTTCCTTCATTCTCTAGACTGCCTACATACCCTGTATGCATGAGACAAAGGCACATTACGATGTAGGTCATGATGATATGTAGTTCTAATTTTGGATGACGATGTGGGATGGGTTTGGGATGTTGGGATGTTTTATTTCTTTTGGATTTTCTAATTTTTTGGGATTTTGTGTATATTTTGATATTTTGGGGTTTTCTAGATTTTCTAATTTTTTGGATTTTCTAGATTTTCTAATTGTTTTAGATTTTCTAGATATTCTGTTGTACAAGGCATGCAAGGATCTACTTATCTAGGGATATGCCTTGGGTGGGTGATGAAGGATGGGATGTTTGATGTTGAATGTTTGCAATACCAAGCCATGGGATGGAAGTGGTATGGAGTGAAATTTACCTAGGTGAGGAGTTATTAGATGGTAGAAGTGGCCACTACACATGGCAAATGAAACAATTTTTCATTGTGGTACTTATCCAAGGCACCACCAAAGTGGTTTTCACCATTGGAGGAATTTATTGAACTCAATTTTTCTTTTGGATATTTTTGGATATTTTTGCTTTTTTGATTGGGATATCTGATGGGTTAAGTATAGAACTTCATGAGATGCATGATGTTCATTGTGTCATCTAGAGCCTACCCCTTAGGTGTTTCTAGCTAGTAAGCTCCTGATATGTAGCTAGTTTTTATTACAAAGGGTCCCCAGCAATTGAATTCAAACTTGCCTTTCTTATGTCACTCCTGTAAATTTCTTTGATTTCCATGAGGACAAGGTCACCTATTTCAAATCACTGGGTCTTGATTTTATTGTTATATCTTCTTTAAAGGTGATTCTGATAGGCTTGCAAATGGTTAAGAGCATTGAGGCACTTTTCATCTAGGAGTTCTAGCTCATTCAGATGTGCAACCTAATACTCCTCCTCATCAATGAGATTATGCAATGAAATTATAAGAGAGGGGATCTTGAGTTCAACCTTGATGGGTAGGATGGCTTTGGAACCTAGTACAAGGGAGTACCGTGTGGCTCTTGTGGGAGTACGAATGCTAGTGCAGTAAGCCTAAAGGGCGGGAATAAGCTGTAGGTGCTAGTCATGACTAGCTTCATTCACTATTTTCTTCAAAATTCTAAGGATAGTTTTGTTTGAAGTTTCGACTTGACTATTACCTTAAGGGTAATATGGAGTGGAAAAGTGATTTTAGATATGGAATTTTTGACAAAGGGTGTGGACTTCTTGATTTTTTAAATTTTTCCCATTGTCAGTGATGATGGTGAGGGGGATGCCATAACGACATATGATATAGTGGAAGATGAATTTTTCTATTTGGAAACCAATGATGTAGGTGAGTGGAATGGCTTCCACTCATTTAGTGAAGTATTTGGTAGCGGTGATAAAGAACTTATGCCCTTTCAATGATGGTGGATGGATTTTTCTGATGAGATTGAGCCCCCATTCTGAAAAGGGCCACAAAGTTGTAATGGGTTACAATTCTTGTGACAAAGCATGAATGAGATCTCTGTGTTGCCAACAAGGAAGCAATTTCTTCACAAATTGGAGTGCACCATTATCTAATGTCAGCCAATAATATCCTTTTTTTAGAATCTTCTTTGTATGGTTAGGTCCACTAGAGTGTGGCCCATAGATACCTTCATGTACCTCTTGTAAGGCAGTTTGAGCATTTCAAGAATCAAGACACCTTAGAAGGGTACCACCAAGATTCTTTCAATATAATGCGTCACCAATTAGGGTGAAACAAGAGGTTTGGTGGATGAATGTTCAATGTTGGGTGGATGATAGATTAGGTGGAAGGATGTTGTCATGGAGGTATTGATAGATGTATTAATACCATGGGGATAAAGGACCAACAATGTCGCATACCAATTCAGATTGTGGAACATCATAAATTGGCATTTGCAATTCTTTGATGAGAAACTCACATCACTGATTGTTGTTCTGCACGTCTACCAAACCTCTTATGGTGGCCATGGCATCTACTTCTTTTCTATTCAACCTCGAGTCTTGGTCAAAGTGGATTTCATGGAAATATTCTTTGAAGTCATCAACCATACTATTTATAGGGTAGGAGCTTGTCATCCTTTGTCTTGTACTCATTTTTGACCTATTTGATAACCAATTGGGAATCACCATATACTACAAGATTCTTGATTTTCTATTCGATGGCCATGCGAAGCCCTATGATGAGTGCCTCATATTTTTCTATGTTGTTTGTATAAGGAAATGTGATTTTGTAGGATTTCAGGATGTAATCTCTTTGAGGGGTGACAAATAAGATTCCAACCCCTGAGCCACGATGTGTTTATGATCCATCAAAATACATTTTCCATTCTATTATAGGTGCCACTATGAGGATTGAATCATCTAGAAATTTAGTGAAAGGTGGATGCTCTATTGGGATTGGTGTGTCTGCTAGCTGATCTACTATTACTTGTCCTTTGATGGCCTTTCCTTCTATGTACTCAATATCAAACTCACTAAGGATCATCACCCACTTAGCCATGCATCTTGTAAGAGCTTCTTGGGATAATAAGTACTTAGTGGATCAATCTTTGCTATGAGCTTTGTCTTATGATTGAACATGTAGTGTCTTAATTTCTAGGAAGTGAAGATGACTGTGAGACATGCCTTTTCAATACTTGTGTAATTAATCTCATTTTCCACTACTTGGTATGACTAATATAGGAGATAACTCTTTTCTTTGATCATCGTGTTGTGCTAACAATACCCCTATTGCTATTTCTATTGTCAAAATATAGAGTGATAGGGATTTTCCTTACTTTGGTGGTATGGGAAATGGTGGCGTAGTGGGATGTTCCTTCAATTGTTCAAAGGTCTTTTTGTAATTATCATCCCATATAATTCTACATTTTTACAGAGGAGATGTTTGAATGGTTGTCATTTATTGACTAGCTATGCTATGAAGTGTCTGATAGACTGGAGTTTCCCTTGAAGGCTACATAGTTGCTTCAGGTTCTTAGGTGGAGGCATTTCAACTATTACTTTTACCTGTGCTAGATCCACTTTGGTACCTCATCATGATAGAATATAGGCAAGGAGTTTTCCTGAGGTGACTTCCAAAACATATTTCATTGGATTCAGATGCACTTTGTATTCTTCTAGCTGATAAAGCACTTGTAGGTGTTCATCTCTCTTTTTTTTAAAAATATTCCAATAGGTCATTGACATAGTCTTCCATGATGCTATGGAGTAGGTCATGGAATATCACTATCATAGCTCTTTGATAGGTAGCTCTGGCATTTTTAAGGTCAAAGGGCATAACAACCTAGCAGCATGTTCCCCATGGACAAATGAATGTCGTCTTATTTCGGTCTTCCTTAGTGATCCTAATTTGATTATACCCTAAAAATCCATCCATAAGTAACAATATTTTATGCCCAACTGTTAAATCAACTATGATGTCAATGTTCAGTAGATGAAAGTCATCCTTAGGGTATGCTTTGTTAAGGTGTCTAAAATTCATACTCATGCAAATGCCCCCAGCGACTTTGGCTACATGCATAATGTTTGATACCCATTCTAGATAATCAATAGGGTAGATGAATCCCACACCTAAAATCTTTTTGAGCTTATCTTTGACAAGAAATTCTACTTGTCGATTCATTTTTTCTCAATTTTTTCTTTACTGGCTTCACATTAGGATGTACTGCAAGGTGATGGAGCACAAATATTGGATCTAATCCTGGCATGTCAGCATATGTCCATGTAAAGTTATGGATTCATGCTTTGAAGAATGCTAAGAAGGCCTCTTGTTCTGTTGGTGTGAGGGAAGCCACCCAAAAGGTGATGTTTGGTGATTCTTTGGTACCAAGGTTCATCTCTTGTGATTCTTCCACAAGGATTGGTGATCTTTATTGATAACACTCTAGGATTTTTGAGAGATTCATTCTCTCATCTCCTAGTGCCTTGTGGAGGTTTTCACTAGGAGATACGTCCTTTATTTTTACTTTTTATCATCCAAAAGTGCCACGAAGTAGTTTTCACTAGGGGATGTCATTTTATGTTTTTATGACTAAGAGATGTAGAGGTCTCCTCAAAGTAGGAAGATGTGTTAAGTTCCATGATATAACTAGTTTTGTGATGTCCCAGGGGTATATGGTGTCTAACCCTCATCAATTTAGCTATTGCTCCACCAGTTTGTGTGACATCTAGGACCAGGGGTCCTTGTTGGTCCCAATCGATAAGTTGGGGGTAGACAAGTGGAAGTTCATTAGATGATGATAGCATGGTTGAGAGGCTATAAATGGTGCAAATGGAGGATTCAAATAGTTTAGTGAAATTGGCAAAAGAGTCTTAATAATCCTCTTCATTGTTGTTCTCAATTATAGGAAAGGCTCTTGCAACGTCGCTTAAGATATATTCAAGTTTGGTGGGGGTAGAATCTTGTTTTCTGTACCCTATACTTCATGATAGGGATTCTTTGTAGCTTGGATTGGTTCAAGGATCCCTTGTTCGTGAAGGCCCATACCACCTTGTCCTCTGTAGCTTATTTGTTTGATAATATTTGGACCCTTTTAGTACTTCTTAGTAGGTAGGACATGAGCTTTTTATTTTTCTTCATCTCTATATAGCCATGATGAAGCATCTTCAAGGATATATGGTTCCATGAGGTGTATTTTCTTGAAGATTGGAGATGGTTTGCACTTGATGATCACCATGGAGATTTCCTTTGTCTTAAATGCACCAAATGTTTTAGGAGATGGTAGAAGTTGTCCTTGTTGGCAAGAGACACTGCTTAGAGTTGATAGTTGTTGTTGTTGATGGCAACTAAGATCATCCCAAACATCTGCATAACACAAGTTGTGTTGCAAGTATGGGCCTAACCGGTGTTGTCATTGATGTCAACATACTCTTGTTGCATTGATGATAAGGATTGGATGAGCTGTATGCTGAGGATATTGAGAAAATTAGCCCTATCAGGAACAAAGAAGAACAATGAAGACAATGAGGTAAAGATCCCAGCTAAGATGAAGATCAGAGGATGCGCATCAAAGGGTTTGTAGATATGTGTCTTAAGTTATGCTAAGGATATTGAGAAAATTAGCCCTATTAGGAACAGAGAAGAATAGTGACGATAGTGAGGTAAAGATCCTAGCTAAGATGAAGATCAGAGGATGCGCATCAAAGGGTTTGTAGATATGTGTCTTAAGATGATCCAGTAAAGATTTCAAAGCTCCGCATAAAGATCTAAAGAAGTTATGGCCACTTAAGTAAAACTGGTTCTGGCAGATGTTCAAAGATGACAGAGTGACACAGATAGGTCCAGTAAGATCCGGAAATGAAATATCTTGTTCTATGGATTTGGTGGAGTGTTTAGGAAGTCAATGTGAATTGACAACTCAATTGGTTCATGGTTTAGAGGTCCGCAAGCATCTATTTCAATATGACAATGATGTCAGATTGTGTTCTTGAGGTTCCAGATGTAGGAGAGAATGATTTTAGTGAGCAAAAGTAGTGTGGATGTTTCTGGTGATTCAGGAAAGCTTGTGGAGGTCTTTGGATTGTGTCCAATTCATGTTGGTGGTTCGCATTGAAGATTGAGCTTGTAATTGAAAAATTACTTTCGAATGATGATGTTCTTCCTAAGTCTGGCCGACCAAATGAGTTACACATCCTGCGGATGATCTTGGAGATGTTCTATGGAGAATGGTGTGTTCCTAAAGATCGAAGTCTTAGATCTGTGTGGTTGACAATGTGTTGATCCGCGTGAAGTCTTTTTGTAATTAGTTATGTTGTATTTATGTATTTACTCTGTAATGTATGACGACTTGGATGATTATCCCTAAGTTGATGTCTTTTATAAATAAGGAGTTGTAAAGTCATTTCAAAGGCATCGTGTGGAGATTAGAGTGTGGTAGAGAGGAGTAGAGTTGAAGGCAGAGCAGAAGTATTGAGCTTAAATGGAACTGACTCAAGCATGGTGAAGATGCTATTCTTTAGTTCAAGTATGTAATACTTATTATTCTGTAGACAGTGTGTCTCCTGTAGGCAGTGGGCCTCTTGTGAGCAGTGTGCTCAGGCAGTGAGCCCTAATTGGCATGTGTGATTTTGTTCTTCCTATTCTTTTAACAGATAATACAATCTTGGGTTAGTCACCCCATAGTTTTTCCCTTAACCGGGTTTTCCACATCAAAAATTTGGTGTCATATGTGTTAATGTGTTTCTACTCTTGAATTATTGCATTATGTTTCCATGATTGATTTATTATTATGCTATTGAATTAAGAAAAGGATTTAAGTGATTAAATGGAAGAAAGTTTTGGACAACTGATTCACCCCCCCTCTTAGTTGTCTCTCCTAAATCCAACAAGTTGTTGATACCAGAAGTTAGAATCAGAATTCGTCTAAGTCCAGGTAGTAAAGAACAGAGCAGTAACAGAGTCTGGTATCTTGATCTAGATCTCTCTGGTGGAAAGGCATGGTTTACTGCGGACCTAAAATAGTTGACAACATTTCAAAGACACTCTAAATCTAGAGTTTTGTCCTTTGGTGATAAAGGATTCAAAAGATATTAGCATCTAAGTATCGACTCCCAATATGACAAAGCATATAGAAAAAGAACAGGTAGACCATGCAAAACATCTTGATTTCGGATGTATGGAAGTTGCTTGTTGGACAAATGGTTCTAATCAGTGATTGTGGCAAACATGAGTAATGATTTCCAAGAGCAAGTTTTGGTCCGCACCTCAAGTTATGCATAAATCCAGCTGATAGAATAGAGCATTCATAAAGGTTCTAAGTGTTGTTAAAGCTGACTGACAGAATGATTGTGGATCATGTTGCGGATATATATAGGTGATGAAATTGGACGATTAAGTGTGTGTGTGTGTGTGGTGAAGAAGGTGTATATGTGAAAGGAGCAGAAATCCAAAGTGCAAATGAAGGCAGATCAACAAGAAGAGTAGAAGCAAGATGAAATGTGTAAGATCAATTTTTGTACTTAACTAGAACTGAAATTCATGCATAGGTAGATGCAATTAATCAGTTCAAACCTCTGTCTTTCTCTTGTAATATTTAATAGGCAGTGAGCCTCCATTTACGCAGTGAGCTCTAGGTAGTGAGCCCAAATGCATGTGCATTCCCATTTGTAAAATACTTTTAACAAGGTATTGATTCTTGTAGGTTAACCCCCACCATGGTTTTTCCCTTAATTGGGTTTCCATATCAAAAATCTTGGTGTCAAGTGTGTTATTTATGTTTCTGCTTATGTGATGCTGAAATGTTTATTTCATTAATTTGATTATAAGTTGTAAAGAAAGTTTAAAAGAATAAAAAGTTGTAAATGTGTGACAATTGATTCAACCCTCCCCCCCCTCAGTTGTCTGGACCTAATCCAACAATTGGTATCAGAGGAAGGTTCCTTTGAAAAGCCTAACATCTTTAGGAAAAGATCTTGGAAGAAGTTTTCAAATGGGTTCGTTGAAAGATCAACTTTAGGTGGCCCTGGAAGAACTTGTTCAGTCTAAAGCAGAAATTAGTAATCTAAAAGTTAAACTCAAAGATGTCGATAACACCATTGAAATGCTAAAAGATAAATTGAAGAAATCTTTGCAAAGGAAAAAGGAACTACTTCTATAGCTATCTAGCTTACCTAAAGAAAATGGCATGAATGAAGCTTTGGAAGAAAAGACAAAGGAATGTGAGAAGTTGTCAAAAGAAGCTGCTGTTCTAAAAATTGAAATGGAATCTGGGGTGATGAGGCAAACCAAAGAAAATGAAGACAGGAAGAAAACTGAAGAAGAGCTGAATCAAAAACTAAAAGAGAGAACTGAAGAATATTGCAAATTGGACAGAATAGCTAAACATCTAGAGTCTAATTTATAAGAAAGTAGAGACAATGAGAGAGAACTTGAAAGGCAAATTGTCATAGTCAGACATGACCTAGAAGTTGCAAATGAATATAAGGAGAAGTTCAAGATAAGCTTAGCAAAACTAGAAGCACTACTCGAAGGACAAAAAAAGGTTGATGGCAAGCATGGTCTTGGACATGAGAAAGGTGAAAGCTCCAGATCCAGACAAAAAAAATTTCAACTAAGAAATAGGAGAGACAGAACTAGAAAACCAACAGTAAGACAACCTAATGCTCAAATATATCCATCATTCAATGGAAATTGTTTCAATTACAATAAATTTGGTCATAAAACTACTTAGTGCATAAGTAGAGCAAAATAAAATGGTCCATCCTTCTCTAGTCAATGCTTCAAATGCAAGAGGTATGGTCATAAATCCAATAAATGTAGAAGTATGATAATAAACAACTATAATAGCAATTCCTTCCATGGCTACTGCTTTTCTTGCAATGGATGTGGACACATGGCTAATCAGTGCAGGTCAAGAGGAAATCAAGGTTATAAGAAAGAAAATGTTTTGTACTTTAATTGCAAAAAATATGTTCATATTGCAAGATTTTGTAGAAATAAGAACAATGGAAGAAGAGGTCCGGTAAACAGAAAAATGGATGAGTAGAGACAAGACAAACACAAAATAAAAATTGATGCAAATGAGACTCATAATGAAATAAACAAGATATGGGTCAAGAAAACAAATATGAATGATAGTAATGGATCTGCAGCAGAAACCGATGCTAAAAATTCCTCCGAGAATTGATTTGGGAGCCATGGCTCAGGGGGGACAACATTGCAAATCAAATTCCCCCAGCCAGTAAGTGAGTACCTGGATCTAGCACAATAAGAAAAGGTACCTTGAATTGAATCAGAATAGTGGGAAGGATTTCTAGTAGAAAAATGTGGAGATGGCAAATTATGGAGTAATTAATTTAAAACTCTACAACAAACAGAACTGGCCCTCCCCCACCATTATAGAGTAGGGCCTTTCAAATCTGGCTCGCCCACCTGTCATTTATGCGCTTGCACCCCAGAAATAGATAGGGGCTTCCGGCCCTGTCCGGATACGGTTAGCCATAGATCAGCGGTCTGATTCCGTCATCATACGGTCAGCTGGATTCATTCACCGACAACATCCCGGAAGTGGGCCAAAGGGAGATAAAAAAATTCGTATCCATTCACATCCTCGGTAACGGTTACAACATTTGGGATGAGAGATGAGATAGTAGCTCACTGCACCGACCTGACCTTAGTTAGCGCTCACTCTCACTTCGTTCCACGGGAGAGGCCCCCCCCTCTTCTATAGTTCCCCCCCCACCCCCTACAACAGTTTAGTTTAGTTCGCAACCATAGATGCGAAAGGGGGAACCATGAGAAAGATGCGGGGGTTCGCAACCATAAGAAAGATGCGGGGTTGCCAACCATAGATGGAAGGGGGTTGCCGTTTACTCTCGATTCAGCGCGCTGTCGCCCCCTTGTTAATATGCATAGAACATACTATCCTCCCTTCCCGCGTACTATAGTTCGTGAGCACGACAGGTGGCGAAAAAAATTCATGACGTGACCATTCCATTATAGGCTCCTCTTCGTACCGACCTGGATCGACTGGCTATAATTCCCCCCCCACCCGGAAGGAGATCGGCGGGGCGGGGGAGATCCAAAGAATTATCTATCTGCAGTGCCCGATGGGGCGACCTGCGGAACCAATTCACTTGGTTGGGGCAGGGGGCGGTCCGGCCAAGGGGAAGGACCTAACCGTTGACGGAACGGCGGAGAGAAGTTCAGTGCCACATCCTAGAATTCGAGAGAGGGCTTTCACCGACATTGAACTAAGAGAAAGAATTTGCAGAAAACCAAAAGGTGAAGATCAAATTCAAAGAATCCCATCTGACTACTCAAAGTGAAACCCTGAACCAAAAAAGACATATTTTTCACAAAGCTTTATGAATTCCATTATTGAAGATGGATACTCCACTGGTTGTAAATGTTACTAAGAGGCCATGTCCAAAATTCAAGAAACATCCATACAAATCTATAGAAGTTGATCAGCTAGGAGCCTTTTCTGATGTTCCGTATGGAGTTCTACACGCGGAAGATATTATGGTTGACATACATGTAAACATTGAAGAATTTGGGAACTCAAAACTGTTGGATATTTTTATATAACCGTATAAGGGATGAGAGTTACGACATCAAACTTGAGTTCAAAACACTGGAAAATAAACATCTTGCACACGTTATCCATTTTCCAACCTTTGAAGAGGATGAATGGGTCCGGTATGTACTGAGCAGAATACATGATAACTTTATATGGATGATGAAACCCTTCAAGATCACCAAGGATGCCATTAGGGTTGTGACTGGATTGCACTCAATTGGTGGACTACCTCTATTAAAGGCAGTGAAGAATCAAACTGTGTCTAAAGTCACTAGATCAAAGTTTGACAAGAGAGCTATGACTGTCAATGACATCACTGATCTAGATGTCAAGTTTTCCTCAATGGTAATTGGTTATAAGATCTACCACTCCAATAGGGAGACTTCAGTCTTTGGAAGAACCATTTATGCTGCATATCAGATGATAAAGGAAAATGCGGATTATGATTTGTGTGAGCTGTTACTGAACCAACTAACAGAGAATCTGTAAAAGGTTAGGAAAGATAAGAAGAACTCCTTCAAATATGGTGTGTTAGTCATATGCTTATTCTTCTATTTTATGAATGAATTACCAGATTCAAGAGACTTAGTGTGGACAAATGATAAACTTGTAGCAATACAAATTAGAGATTATTGGTATAACCTTGGTGATGGAAAAGCCCAAAGAACTACACTATGGGGCTACTTTAAGAACTTTTAGAACATGATGC
The DNA here is from genome assembly GCA_027924645.1 of Cunninghamia lanceolata. Taxonomy (NCBI): domain Eukaryota; kingdom Viridiplantae; phylum Streptophyta; class Pinopsida; order Cupressales; family Cupressaceae; genus Cunninghamia; species Cunninghamia lanceolata. The sequence continues at coordinate 4,883,323 of BSBN01000859.1, read as the reverse complement.
ACTCTAGGGAATGGATCCCCAAAACAATAGTTGAGAAATATAAGGATATAATCTGTTTCATGGTAGACACAGATCAGTGTTTGATGGAGGTAGTGGAACCAAGGACTGTGTGGCTCATGCCCATGGGATATGAGGTTGAGGAAGATGTATTAGAGTTGTATGCTCAACATTTGCTGAAACAACCTAAGGATAATAAGGTAGAAAGGTTTGGCACTTTTGAAGAACTAAATATTAAGATCCATATTGAACTCAGGGAACCCGAAATAAAAAGAAAAGTGAACAAGCAAGTTGAAGCATATGCGGAGAGCATAGGTATAACCAAAGAAGCAGTAAAAAAAACAAAGAAAGGTTACAGAAAATTGAGAAATAAAAGAAAGAAAAGAATCAAGGAGGTGCTCCGGTAGAAACCTCTACCAAAACTAGAACAACTAGGAGCTATGTTGCAGCCCCTATTCCACCTAAGACTAAAGTAGAATCATTTAGTGAAGGAGTGAAAGGAAAGAAAACCAACCCAAAAAGAACCCACAAGAGCACACAAGATGATGAGGAAATAGAGACAGATGAAGAAGTAAAAGAAATAAGATCTAAGAAGGTCAAAACTTCAAAGACCTTTGAAGATCAGCCTTCCAGAAGTAGTAAGGCTAGTAAAAATTAAGTAACCGGTAAGGTCGCCATGAGTATTGATGAAATTGTAAAAACAATTACTCTTCATGTAAATTTAAAACCTATCAGAGTTTACTAAGATAATCTTGATCAAGCAAATAAGAAAAATTTAGAAGATGCTATTATCATATATTTGAATAAATTCAATAGAGCCCTGTTGGAAATCTTACAAGAACTTCCTAAAAGTTTAAGGAAGGTAATGGAAATGAGGAAAGAAGCAGCCAAGGATAAATACATAGAACTCAAAGAGTATGTTCTCTCCTCTTTATGCCATGTATTGACTAGAAAAGAAGCAGATAGAATCCTTAGAGAAGTTAAAGATAAATTCAGAAGCAAGGTCCAAATGAACAAGCTAATGCTTGGTGAGACTGAGGAAATTGCAAAGGAAACAGAGGAAATTCTGAGAAGGGCTCTAGACAAAAATAATTACTATATTTCTTGAGAAAAACAAGTGGAAGAAGACAATCCCCCTGCTCTAGAACAACAAGTTCCTGAATAAGAAACCAACAAGAGAACTGATGACCAAAGAACTACTCTAGATCCTCTGGAACTAATCCATGAGGAGACCAATAACGGACTTGATTCATCAAATCTAAATATTGGAGAAGGTTAGGAAGAGGAACAAGTCAATCAGGAGGACATAGATATGGTAGACAAAATGGCTAATGTAGGGGTTACTCTACCACCTAATCACTTTGGAAGAGAAGAGAATATTGCTACCACTCAGAACCCTCTAGATCACATAGCAAGTGGTGAACCAACAAGAAAGAGTCCCTCTAGTGAAAACACAAAGAAGAGTAAAATAGATAAAGAGGAAGAAAAAGGAAAGAAAGATAAAGCAGAAGAAGATGGTGCAAATGTTGAAGCACCTAAAGATAATATTGAGAAATCAGATAAGCAAAAGGATGGTTCTCTAATGGGTGCAAGAGACACTGCAGATGCAGTGAAAGGTCTTCTTGAAAAAGAATTTATTGGGCTTGATGAACCTAAACTACTTCAAGGTTTACCCAATCTAGATGCCCTCTCTCCAATTCAACTGATGAAAATAGCATCATTCACCCAAGTAAAGGCTAGAGAAAAGATATTAAAGTCCGACATGGAGGACAATGAGCTACTGGGGCTTGCAACCAGAATTTTAGAAAAAATAATGCTAACCTATGAGAAGAATCAAAATGATTCCCCCTCCAGCCATTTGAAAAATCTTGTAAGTTTAGTAAACTCACATTTTGAGTCTTTTGAAAAATCTGCGGAGGCAACAGTTCAGAAAGAAATTTTGAATAAGAAATTTAGTCAAGTTAAGAATCTGATAAGGAGTGATAGATTGATACTAGGCATTAGCATAAAAAGCATTTAGAATGCTCTAAGTGATGGAGGAGATATATATAAGTTTTTCCTATCATGGACTAAAGTCAATGAGGATGTTGAGAAGAAGATAAAGGAACAAGAACATAAAATATCAGTTCTATCTCAAAATTTTGATCCTCTAAATACCTCTCCTATAATCTAGGAATGTTAGGTCATTAGCTTGACAAATGAAATAAAGGGACTTGAAAAAGAAAAAATCAATACTATGAAGAGGATGTGTGAAATCCAGGGATTGATTGCCCCCAAGCTGGAAGCCATGCATAATGCCTTATCTGAAGCCCATAATGCACTTCAGACAAGTGATCCTCTAGATCAGGCAAAGGCAGAAGCATATGCATTTTTGCTGAGTGGGTACATCTCACTTTTGGATGGAATGAAGAATAATTGGGCTTCTAAACTTGTGCAATTAAAAACTAGTTTTGCAGACATTCTCAAGTTCATGTAAATAGGATTTGATGATTTGTTGTACATATGCAGTAGTATAGACAAAATTTTTGGAGAATTTTGACTTACGGATCCCACCCTTTGCCATTGATGTCAAAGGGGGAGTGAAGGACAATGAAAAATGAGGTATTCAGCATAGGGGGAGCACCGGATTAATTGAAGGGCACAAATGTACAGACAAAGGGGGAGTCACTCTAAGATAGTCATTTTTCACTAAGTGTTGCCATCAATGCTAAAGGGGGAGATTGTTGGCAAGAGACACTACTTAGAGTTGATAGGTGTTGTCATTGATGGTAACTAAGATCATGCCAAACATCCACATAACACAAATTGTTCATCCTGGAAGTCAGAATCAGAATTTGTCTAAGTCCAGGTAGTAAAGAACAGAGAAGTAACAGAGTCCGGTATCTTGATCCATATCTCTCCAGTGGAAAGGCATGGTTTGCTGTGGACCTAAGATAGTTGAAAGCATTGCAAAGGCACTCTAAATCCATAGTTTTATCCTTCGGTGATAAAGGATTCAAAAGATATTAGCATCTAAGTACTAGCTCCCATTATGACAAAGCAGACATAAGAAGAACAGGTAGACCTTGTAGAAGATCTTGATTCCAGATGTATGGAAGTTTCTTGTTAGACAAATGGTGGTGATCAGTGATTGTGGCCAACATGAGTAATAATTTTGAAGAGCAAGTTTTGGTCCGCACGTCAAGTTATGCATAAATCTAGCCAACAGAACAGAGCATTCATAAAGGTTCTAAGTGTTGTTAAAGCTGATTGACAGAATGATTGTGGATCATGTTGCAGATATATATAAGCGATGAAATTGGATGATTAAGTGTGTGTGTGTGGTGAAGAAGGTGTATATGTGAAAGGAGTAGAAATCCAAAGTGCGAATGAAGGTAGATCGGTAAGAAGAGTAGAAGCAAGATGAAATGCGTAAGATCAGTTTTTGTACTTAATTAGAACTAAAATTCATGCATAGGCAGATGCTATTAATCAGTTTAAACCTCTGTCATTCTCTTGTAATATTTCATAGGCAGTGAGACTCCATTTGAGCAGTGAGCTCTGGCAGTGAGCCTGAATGCATGTGCATTCCCATTTGTAAAATACTTTTAACAAGGTATTAATTCTTGTGGGTTAATCCCCACCATGGTTTTTCCCTTAACTAGGTTTCCACGTCAAAAATCTTGGTGTCATGTGTGTTTTTTATGTTTCTGCTTATGTGATGCTGAAATATTTATTTCATTAATTTGATTATAAGTTGTAAAGAAAGTTTAAAGGAAGAAAAAGTTGTAAATGTGTGACAACTAATTCACCCCCCTCTCAATTGTCCAGACCTAATCCAATAGTCCTACGCAAAATGTTCCATGTAGGTTGTATTCTCCACATCCTATGTCACTAGCTTTGATCTTGATCTCTAGGATAGGTGATGGTGAGGAGGTGGCTACAATGTTGGAGGGATTGATTTATGATATGGATGGTTTTTGATGAGAGATAGATGGTTTGATAGCATTATTATATTGCCAAAAGGGTTTTTCATGCCCTTTCAAGAAACTACAATATTTGAAAGGATGAGGATCAGTGAAGATGGTAATCTTAGTGCCATTATATGGTAATTTAAGATATTGGTGAAAGGTGGATGGTACAGCCTGCATGGCATGGATCCATGAGCGGCCTAGGATGATGTTGTAGGGGAGATCATGATCAAGCACTTGATATTTGGTCTCCAAAATCTTATGTTCAACTTGAATTGGACACTTGATAGTCCCTTTAGATGGTCTTTCGGTGTCATCATACCCTTTGATGGTTATGATTTCACTTGAGTCTACAACCACATCAAAATATCCTAGTTATTTTATTAGTTTGAGAGTGCAAAGATTTAGGCGAGAGCCACCATCTATTAAGACTCATTTTATGGTATGTTTATATATGTGGACTTCGATGTGGAGGGTTTCGTTGTGAGATGTGTTAGTGGCGAGAAGATCTTGTTCAGAGAAGGTGAGATGATGGGGTGATGAAAGGTGTCCCACCATAGCTTGGAATTGATTGACATTAAATTCATTGTAAATATGAGTCTCCATCAAATCTTTCTCAAGGACTTCTTTGTGGAGGGGTGATGTATGAAGCACTTCCAGGATGGAGATTTGGTGTTTTTCCAAGCTATTTGAGAAGGTTGTTTTTTTTGTGGGTGGGTGAATTATGGGCGTGGAGATAGAAGGTTGATCATTGGTACGGGCTCCTCAAATAGATATGTGGCCACAATGAGTAGTGACAATGTAGTTAGGATTTTTGTCTCGAATGGTGATGGTAGAAACTTGGTTATTACATTCTTCTATATGCTGCATGACAGAATCATGTCCCAACAACTGGAGAATGCAAAGGAGAGCATATGTAATAGTCTTCTTCTGCAACATCTATAAAATACTTGTGTCTAAAGGAAATACTTCGTCTTGTGCATGACATCCATACAATAAACATAGTTGATATTATTGACAACCAAATGCATTTTCCAACCATTGTTGACATCAATGAAAATCAAATACCAACACCAAAAAGGGAACATATTAACATAAAGCAATCTCAATAACAAAATATTTTCTACATAAACATGATATCTTACCATCATGCTTCATAATATAAATAGAATTACATTGCATGATAAACTAAACAAAGTATAACACCACATAGGAAATTCATATATACGAATCACAATTCTTAATTACTGACCACACAAAAGTTAGATCCATAATCATCATAAAGAAAAGTCATGCTATCAAAAATCATTCCTAACACAAAATCACCAAAGATTTTATTGCCCAATCGGTGTGTAAAGAAAGTACACAAAACTAATCTTACAACCCACTTGCATCATCATTAATTTTGTAGCCACTACTAGGCTTGGTATTCACACTCATGTGTACATGTGTCATCATGGCATCATACCAAAGTCATCAAGACTTAGTTAAAATTGATGCATGGAATCATAAAAGAGAGTCATTAAATAAAATCATTATCTAGAAAGACAACTAGACACCCCATAGGGTGGTTCTCAAAATAGAATCACATGGAGTCCCATCCATATTTCATACAAAGAATAACACACAATAATTCATCAATCAAGCAAGGACCAAATTTTTCCTTTCTACCTTAGATTTAATTAATGTTATCCATTCATTAAATTTTACACACAAGTTCCAACTAGGTCCAACAAATATTTTGAAGTTCCCAATGAATCATCAATTCATTCTTGAATTGTAATGTCCCTCGTTGACATTGAAAGATAGATAACAAATCTTGTATTAATCAACTTCTTTCTTCTCACCAAAGTTATTAAACTTCTTCCAAGAAAAAAAAATTCACTAAAACTTTCCCCCTTAGGGAAACACTTATACCACCACATATTCCAACTATTTTCTACTTGTACGTCACCAAAGACAAAATTTTTATCTATAAATTCTTCCCACAAGATTAAAAAAATGGTCAGGTTCTATTCTATGACCACTCTCAACCGTTTATCGCATGAGATTATCTTTACTAATTTCTTCTGAATTAGTTATGCCTTAAGGAAAATATTCTCCAATCACAATAGCTAAACATAGCTTGAAACATCCATCCTTAAATCCAAGTGGTTATACCTTCTCAAGGTTCTATGATGAGGCTTTTACCTTTCAAGTGATTTTAAAAAAATACAATGAGTAATTTTAGTTCACAAATATATCTCAATAATTTCACACAATTATGTATGGTTTAATTGAGATTGATTAAAAATAACATGCATCTTTTTAAAATAATCTATCTTGAATAATATTAATAAATAATTTATTTTCATCAAAAGTTTAGATTAGTATCTATTTTTCCTTTTACTAAGTAGGTTTCTCTATTTTCTAGCCAAATTAATCCAAGATTTCTAAGTCATGGGACACTTTAGGAGGTACCTTTGCAAAAACATAGCATATACCTATGCACTACAAATCCTGGCTAGGACCATCCTGAGTGTACTTTGTACCCTGAGTTAGACATACTCTGTATTCCATCTCCTATGCCCACTTCTTAATCTTGATCAAAATAGCCTTGAAAATTTTCTCTTTCTCCCAGCTCAACTAATAGTACATTTTTATATTTTTTTATGGGTAGTTATCCAACCAACAATATACTCATTCAAAGAAAAAAGATATTATTACACTTTTAATCAAATGTTTTATACATGACATTTAATTTTATTTTTCTACTTACAAAAAATAGAAAATAACTTATTTATTTCTTCACTCTTAGGATTTACAAATATTTACATCATTTTCCATTTCACCTCTTTACCCAATATAATAATATTTTAGAAATTGATTTCACTCTTAAATACATTTTACCCATATAATAATTATTTTCACTTCAATTTTTTTTTTTGCTAAATAGTTCTATAACATTTATCTCCCTATAAATTAGTTGCTACCCTTAGGAGCATCAGATTTATCTACATCATAATTGAAATCAAGAGTGTTTAGTCAAATAAATATGGATATTGATACTTGATATAATCAACCTTTTCCTAGGTAGCACTATTAATATTATAGCGAGTCCATTTATTTTAACTTCATCTATAGTTCTATTTATTAAATTTCTAGATCTTATTTCAATAATACTTTTAGGTGCAATTTTAAATTCACAATTAGGTTCAAAAAAATATTTTGCCAATCAATAGCATGATTAGAACTATAGATATATATTTTAAGTGAAGTCCCATGAAATACATTATGAATTTGTACTTGTGGTGGTAACACAAGTCTATAAGCTACATGACCTCTTTTTACAATTTCAAAAGGTCCACAAAAATGAGGAGCTATTTTAGCATATTTACCAAGTTTTAAGGATCTCCTTTTAGATTTTACTCTAGAAGAAAAATTTGACCACTAACATCAAACTGTCAAATAGAACTTTTTATATCATCCCAACTTTGATACCTATCCTAGGCAACCTACATGTTTTGTATGATTTTAGTAATAATTTCTTCCATTTCTAACAAATTTTCTTTTTCATACTAGATTTTATGTATGGGATCAGACCAAGAAATAGGTGTACTACAATTTTGATCATACATGGCTTCAAATGGTGACATTTTGATAGTTGAATGGTATCCTTGTTGGAATACAATACCACTAAAAGGGGAGGGGTGAATTAATGGTATAGAAAACTTGTTTTTACCAATTCTTTAAGTACTCACAAAAAGCCACTATTTCAAAATAACAAAGCAATTAGAAGATCATGGAAAATAAACCATAAGACAAGACACCATGACAAAATATTTAATTGGAAAACCCTAATCAGGGAAAAACCACTATCCATCCTCACAAAAGAACTTTATTGCAGTGTCTCACCGAGAGATAATCTCACTAATTACACTGTTGAATCTCACTAATTACAATGATGAATCTTACTAATTATAATGCTTACAATAACACTAATTCCTTACAAAAAGGGAGCTCCAACTCCACACAAAAGGGAGCACCAACTCCACACAGAAGGGAGCACAAACTCCACACAAAACAAGTAAACATACAGAGTTCTACGCTGTTTACAATATCATCAAAGGTTAAAGGTGGATTCTGTAACTCTCACTCAATCACCTTCTCTATGTGAAGATATTCAAAATAGTAACTCACTATTCCTTTACTAACTTTTCAAAGGATAACTCTTCAAAACCATCATACACTCAACAGAAAAGTACACTACTTTATTTACAAAGAGAAACAAAGATCTATCTATACCCCATAATCATTTTCTTCTTTTACCAACTATACAAAGAATGATTCTTCAAAATTTTATCAAGCTCATCATAGATCAAATATGAAGCACCTGCATCACACACTTCTTTATAAAACCCTCACACACACCTCTGCAATCATTGCTCTACCAATTACAAGCTCTCAATACATTTGAACATATCAGTATGTCTCCAAACATATACTATTACCTTTCACAAATGTTTCTGCAGAGGACTTTTCAACACTCATGCAAATATTCATTTCTTCAAAGCTCCATTAACACATCACTACTTTGTTGTATTGGATCACTTCATCCTAGCTACAATACATCACAAACTTTCTCTACTTTGATTTATAAAAGATTCTATAAAACTCATCAGCAAAAACTTTGTACACAAGAAGATTCACCATTTATATTCCCAACTAACTTCTAAAAAAAGGCTTTTTCTCACTTTTTTATATTGGTTTTTAAGCTGCTCAGTATTCACTACCAAAGCAATTATTAGAACTAACCAAACTACTTTAAAATGGAAGAAACATGCATCTTCCTGTCAAATGTGGTACTCGTAAGATGTCCATTAGAGGTTTGAATATCTACCATTGATTTTAAGATTCATGCCCTAGATAAATTAAATTTGCACCATTGCTTTTTCTATTGGCAACCTAATACAAATACTTCATCGAACCAATAGGTCACCACTAGAGTGAGGGGTTTGTTGCCTCATGGCCTCGACCCCCTTAAGTGATCACTTAGGTGATCTATTACCAACTACATCAAGTCACCTTAAAATTAAAACAAAAAGAATTCATCATAACTTAAGTTATTTTTAACTTGTATTCTAGGTTTAGGTGACCATTAGGCTTTTCGTAATGTAGATTTTAGGTCTTCAAATATTTATCAAAACCCTAACTTTTCATCACACAATGCTGACTTGAAATACCACTGAACCCTAAACTTTGCCAATCACTTCTATTGTAGAGAAATAGTGAAATGATGAAGACCTTTTGAGTCTGAAAGAAACACTTTTCTTTAGAGAGATTTAGGGTTTTAGGACTTAGAGATTAGGTCTCCATATATTGACAAACCCTAATATGCTAACAAGAAAACTTGATCTTGATCACCTATAAACTATCTCTGCAAATTCATAATGGTGACAAGATAAAGAAACTCCTTTAAACATGAAACAAACAAACCTTTGCAACAAATGCATTTTGTAATCTCCCCTGACATTGTCAACAAACTCCACCTTTGCAACAAATGTAACAAACTTATAATATCACTTGCTTCTACTGATGAGTCCTTAATGATGAGTCATTGATGATTACTTTGACTAATGAGTGCAAACAACCTTTTACATTCATACTATGTTGCATCTACACTACTAGACATGTATACAACCAATCATTCAGTGAGTAATCCATTGAGAAAATCCAATTGAGTTCACTCCATCACTAACATACGTATATAAACTGAGATCTGAGATCACTATAGCATTCAAAGACCCTGTGACAATAAATGTAATGTCATGAAACCCTAATCATTCAAACCTCAATAATCCACATTACATAAATGATGTTGACATCAATGCCAACACAAATTCAATCTTGCCAACAAACTCCACCTTTGGCATTGATGGAAACATTTCACTTTGGCAACATTTATATTTCATAATTGAAAACCACCACCACCATTCAAACCTTACAAACTTGCCACACCACCATACAAACTTGCCACCAAGAAAATATAGTTGAAAGGTCATTACCCACCCTTTGACATCAATTTATCACTTTAACAATCATGCTCATAGTAGTTCAATATATATGGATGCCTTACATTCCCCCCAGGATTAGCAATGATTGCAAGATATGCGAAAAATGGATTTGTTGAAAAGGCTTTAGAAACTTTCAAACAAATGCAATTGGCATGTGTATTGCTAGTTATTCTCATCATAACATGAGCACGTTATAACGCTCTCGCGTTATTGTCATCTTTGTTTGACGTGTTTTTATTAGTTTTTAACAAAATCTGGAGATAATATGGAGTGTGCTCCCCATTAGGATGGCACTTTTTTCAATGGAAACTCAAAAAAATACCACCATAATATTAAGCTCTTTGTTAGCTATCTACCCATATAATTTTTTTCACATTTTGAGTACGTTTAGTATTTCATCTTGAATTTCTTTTGTAAGTGTGTCTAGTTTTTGTCAAAAACTAGTGTCTAGTATTTTTGACTTTTTTTTAATCATTCATAAAAATTTGAAATAAGTTATATTTTTAGAAACTAGACTCCATTCTACACGAATTCAAAACAAAATTCAATTTTTGATTAGTTTTCAAACATTTTAGGGGGAGCATGCTCAAATTTCTATTTTTTAGGATGTGTCCACTTTAAAATTACTAAAAAATCAATTATTCATTAAAAATTTATCAGAAAGATCAGGGATAAGCTACATGGTGTTACCTAATTTCTCTTTGGAACGATTATTGAAATACTAAAAAAAAATTAACATTTTAGGGGGAGCACACCAAATGCTACATTATGTTTTTTTGAGAAAACGGGACCAATTTGTGTGCTCCCCCTGTTTGAACCCCTTAATCTCAACCATTTTTAGAAAATAATTGTAGTTTAGAAACTAGATTTGGAGCACTACAACTCTTGTTTTTGTCCCATCTTCAAAATTTGAGTGTAGCTATCTTCAACTTCTCATCCAACATTAATGTTTCCTGATTTCAGAAAAAAAAAGTGGCAACTTAAGACCCCATTTTGGTACCTCATCTTTGTGCACTTACCCTTTGCATAATTAGGGTTTTGGTGTATAATTGAGCATAATTAAGCATAATTGACAATCAAATCACACAAATCTAAGTTTCCTTGCATTCCTAAGTGACCAAGGGCCTGATAGTACATTACCACTTGACTCAAGGTCCTTGAGTGTGTAATGGTGAAAGGAGGATAGGCATAAACTAAACAAACCATCTAATCAACCCTATCCAAATTTCCACATTACATATGTTATACTATGTATAATGGTAAAGATTCAAATATTTGTGAATGGGAAACAATGAATCATGAATTTATTGTCGATGCACATGTAAGAAGGTACTTATCTTATTGAAGTAGATGTCTTTTAATGTTTTTAAATAAGCATGGTGTATGAACAAAAGTTTGAATTAATTTTAATGCAGAAGAGCCAATAATTTGTCATAGTTTGTTAATATGGAAGCAGTTTATTGAATCCAAGTATGTATAACAAGAACTTTGTTTATAAAGAGCAAATTATTAGATTGAATGAAATAGTTGAATAAAATATCCTTGAACTTATGAAATACATAGACAATATAGTAGGTCAATTTAATATAAGTAGCTCAAAATTGACTTTACAAAAGCTAATTATTTTACATGGACTTTAACCACATGTTCAATGAGGGCAAAGGAAAGCAAGGTCCATCTCCAATGGAAACCTTTTTTTAAAAACTCAAGTTTTATGGTTAGAACCCTCCATTAGTAACAATGATAACTGTAGAGTTTAAAACATTTTTGTAGCATCAATTTACAATGGCAAAATACTTGTATACTATTGGCCTGGTAATCTGTTTTGTGTTGCAAGTAATAGCCCACATTAAATGTGCCAAGTGTCAGCACAGTGCGATTTTAAAGAAGGGAAAAGGATAAAGGTTCTTAAAAGCTACGTGGATGCACTAGGTGGCATGGTGATGAAAGGGTGACTGGCAAAGTGTCTAGTAGTGGAGGAGAGCGCCAAATCTCTCCATTTGAGTCTGCGGGCTTCAGGAATCATAGAAGATGCCATGTGTTTGTCTCGCATTCTTTTCCCCTTTTTTTGTAAAGATTCTAAGTTGTGCGGAGAGTGCCAGGTGTCGTAATGATAGGGATTCAAGAAGACACTTGAGGCTGGTGGGTGTTGCCACATGTCTTGAGCATCAGGTAAGTTAAAAGCAAATGAAAGAAGAAGCCAAAGGTGTGAAGTGTCAATATGACACACATTTGAAGAGAGTTTTGAAGGGAGCCAAACCTGATAAGTGTAGGGCACCACATAGAAACTTTGAGCCATTTAGAAGCCTGCAGAAGAGGCCATCTGTCTCAATGGTATTGATAGTTATAGAGCCATGTATTAAGCACTAGTCAACCAATCAGAATGCAAGGATGATGCAGAAGTAGATTCAAAAAGATTTCCTATGCGTGACCAACTTCAGTTCAGTTTTGTAGGTGGGAATCTTAATGGCTATAAGTGTCTCCAGCCCCATCTTTCTGCTATAAATAGGGGAATTTTGTAATTGATATAGGGATACTAAAATATGAGAAGATATATGAGAAGGGATTTTTGTGGTGTGACTAGAATATATCATTTTGCCTCTGCAGTTGTTACAAAAAGAAAATCATCGTAGATCTATGCATATTCTATACCTTATGTATTCTATTGAATTGGTTAATGAAAGAAGCCTCTGTTTTGTGCCATTTGGTTATATTTTCTATGTCTTTATTGCAATTTCTTTAAGTTTAGCCTCTGAGGTTAGATCTGTTTCATAACCTATCATATTAATCATGCTCATTGCTCTTTAATACCACATAAATTATAAAGATTTAATCAATGTGCTTGTTATAGAATCAAATATAAGCCTAGTGCATCACCTTAGAAATTACTTTACATAGTATATGTAATCTTGTTTTTTCTTCCCTTTCCTTGAAATCCATTTGGAAATAGAAGAGCCAGCTTTTATAAAATCTAGAGTTTACTTCAAAGGTTAATCCCACATCTTTGAAGTTTCCCATGTTGGTGATGGATTAAGCCTGAAAAATTATACATCTATAATTTTTGGCACACCTGGTGGGACCCTTTCCTAATTCTCGATCAAGATCGCATGAGCCAAGGATCAAAGAGAAGTTAAAGCTGTGGACCAACTACTAGAGCCTAGTTAGCAGCTAATTTGGGAGTCTTGTTACCACCTTTATTAGCCACCCCAAGAAGAAGGGCAAATCAATCAACTAGAATACTAGGAATAGCCATGGTAGTCGCTATTCCTCCATATCGACCATGGAACTTTGCAAATTGAAACAACAATAGCCCTCTTGTTCTCCCAACACCACTAGATACTTGGGACCCAATTCTAGCTAATGCTTTGAAAGCATTACACAAGTTCATAGGGGAAGAATCCAAGACTCTAACTGAACATCTCCAAGATGTGGTAGATGTTTGTGTTGTACATTTCATCATAGAGAAAAATGTGGCTATGAGGCTACTAGTAGCCTCTTTCAAGGGAAAGGCTCTAGATTGGTATAGGTCACTGGCCTCAAATTCCATCTCTACCTGGGATCAGTTCGGAGATGCCTTATTTGCAAGATTCAGTGAAAAGGGTGACCGATCATCTTTGCTACAATGTTTAATCACCGTAAAGAGAGTGTCCCAAGAAGCCATAACGGATTTTAACACTATGTTTTAGAAAACTTGGGATAGAATCACTGCCACAACTAGGCCATCAACATGTATGACAATTGTATTTTATCTCAATGCTCTTAATTCTGATATCTTAGTGATGATTCAGTTCTTAGGAGGGCAAACCCTACTGGAAGTATATGAATTAGCTGTAAGAGCTTAATATAGCCTGATAGATGCTGGGAAATTGCCTCCAAGTCCTCCCATGCCTATGTTCCCAAATATTTCTATCCTGCTGCCACAAGAAGTGCCTAATACTCCATTAGTCCTTGTGTTTATGTACACTTTTTCGATGCCTCAACAACCCATTACATCAATACCCTCTGCTCCTCCATCTGAAATGGATGATGTCAAGAATATTTTGTGAGGACCGCCCTTTTTACTTCTGTTGTTATGACTATTTACATTACTGTTATTGTTACTTTTTATATTTGTGGGATAGCAGCTCCCAGATTTGCCAAACTATTAAACTTTATTATGATTACGGAAAAACTAATTGGGTGATGTTTGGATAAGTTTACATTTCAGAAAAGTTAATTAGGTGATGATGGAAAATTGTAATATGATTTCATTTATGCTAATTAGAACTATGTTATGATAATGCATGTTTTTTTTAAGTTGCTTCGGCTATGATGATCATATGTGGATACTGATCTTGTAATTTAGTGTGCAGGATTTACTAATCGAACCACAGATTTCGGAGATCATTCCGCACCTTGTTATTGTTATTCCCTGTTAAGCCGATTTGGTTCCACGAGGAACCAAGATCTTTCTGTGTTTGATGTGATGTTGTAATGTGGTCTTTCGTATGGTCGAGTGGGTTAGGTTACCCTCTTGTAACACTATTTTATGAATTGTGTTGTAAAAAGATTGAATTTGAATTTCTTTATTTTATTTAAATCTTTGAGGCCTTTTCATGTGCTTTACCTTGACCATGGGTGTCCTGAATGGGTTAAAGTTGACCCTGGTTTATACCCCATGGGTCCAGGGGCCCATTTGGCATGGGTAACCCTTGAGTAACCTCCATCTAGTCATCTTAACTTCCCCCTGAAGTTAAGTGGCGAAAATTGGGGTTTGGGGGGGACATGATGGGTTGTACCAACACCCAACCCATCCCTCTTCAATCCCCAAGGTAAGAGATGACTACAAACCCATCCATTATTGAAGGATTGACTTGAAGTCACCCTCACCATTAGTGAGATTCCCCCATGTGTTGTGGGGTCATCCATGTGAAGGAAGGAAGAAGAGGCATGGGTCACCTATCTTTTCCTCCTTTAACTCCTTTTATTTCTCCCATGCGTAAGAGAAATGACATGAGGAGAGGGATAAGGAGTACTCTAGGGATGGGTGAGTGACATAAGCCACCAGGACAGAATAGTGGTTTTGGGGAAGGGTGAGGAGGTGACAAGTGTCACCTCCCCATTCCTCTAAACTAAAAAGGATTTGGGTTATTTGTTTCCAATTTTGGGATGAAAGGGAGTTAGTTGAATTTTGGGAGAGTTTTATTATTATTGTCAAAAATAGGAAAGTTAGCTTGGAGGAGAGGAAAGGAAGAGGGAGTTGGTGGCTAAGGTTGGAAGAGATCTCAGTGGAGCTCTGCAACAGTTTCATTCCAGGAGGGCTTTGTAAGGTTGGTTTGATTTTTACCTTTCTTTTGTATATCTGAATGTTGTATGAAAAGTGTGTGAAAGATGCTTATTTGTTTGTGTTTTAGATTTGTTTTCTGTGGGATTTGTTGTCGAGTTGTTTGACAGAGCTTCTCCCACTTGGGAGAAATGCTCAAGTTTGGGGTAGGGGAGGAGAGATCCTCCTCGAGTGCATACCTGGTTCATTCTTTTGGGATGTTGAAAGCCTTGAGGGCATGTATCTGTGACTGTATCTTTGACTTGAGAGTCAAATACAGATTTCTTAAAAAAAAATTGTGATCAAACTTGGTTTGAGGCCAAGAGAAATTGTGTTGGTTAAATTATTTGTAAGGGTGACACTCTGGAGTCGAGTGTGTCCACTCTCCTGCCCCTTATGAAACTCATTGTAGTTGAGTTTTCGTGTTGTGTAATTTACCCACGAGTGTTTGTGTGCTTTGGGTTTGTTGTTGTTCCCTGTTGTGAAGTGGAATGCTTGAGTTACCCAGGTGCGTGTATGGTCTCCCTAGCTCGGGGGTGACCCTCTTGCAGGTCTACGGAAGGGAGGAGAGCTAGATGAGTGGTGTTTTCTTTTTTGTTTGTCTTTGATACGTAGGTTTCCTCTTGGAGCTTATGGTTGGATTTGGAGAAGTTATATTTATGAAGAAACAGTTTATTCTTCTTTGTCATGAGAATTAGATCATGTTCTTTTCATAAGAGTTGAAGAGAGAGCACCTCTCTTGATATTGTTGTAATTTATTGTCACCCTGGGAGTGAAGGAAATAACCTCCCTGATCTTGTTATTGGGTGAGACTATTACTTAGTTGTTACATAACTTCTTTTGTATGTTGGTTGGGAGAAGGAAATCCTTATCTTTTATCTTGTTAAGGGTAATGAAAAGGTTAATCTCCCTGTATTGTGTATAATGTAATTATTTACCTTGACTTTCATATGGAAAGTTTGAAGTTAAATAAAAAGTTTTACTGTATTAAATGTGTTATTGAAAGAAAGAGATCATTAATTATTTGCAATCAAATCTGAACTTGTTTATGTAATTATAAGAATAGATTTGCTCAACTAGTTGAAAGGACAATTTTATAGTTCATTGTTATAATGGAAAATACAGTTTTAAATGATTAAGTTCTTTTTCATTAAATAATGGTTTCAGTTATTTTGTAAAGTTTAGAGCAAGTCTATTATGTATTTACTTCTGTTTGTCCAAGAGTTGAAATGGACATTTATTAATTACAGAAATAAACTGATTAGAACTTCATTTCTTATATATATATATATATATATATATATATATATATATATATATATATATATATATATATTCCTTATTGAATTTCTTATATGATCATTTTAACAGAACATGAGAAACTGAATAAATTGTTTAATTTGAGAAAATTAAGTGGTATTATGAAAATGATATATATATACATAAATATATATATATATATATACATAAATATATATATATATATACATAAATATATATATATAATAATTGTTATTTATTTATCATTTTAACAGAACATGGGAAACTGAATATATTGTTTAATTTGAGAAAATTAAGTGGTATTATGAAACTGAAATATATATATATATATATATATATATATATATATATATATATATATATATATATATATATATATATAATTGTGATTTATTTATCATTACATAGTAATAAACTCGAAATAAAATTTATGACAGTCGAAATAAGATATTGGAGCGAATATGAGTTCGCTGTGTGCAACCACGGTTTTATGTTTTAAAAAAATAAACAATGTTGGCGGTGGGGTTGAAAACCCCACCACAGTCCCTTGGAGAATATGTGGTGTGGGGAGGGGCGGAGCCCCACCCACACCCCATATCGTGGGATGTGGGTGGGGCTCCGCCCCTCCCCACATCCCCTTGCCCTTGAGACCCCGCGGAGCCCCCCTGCAAACGCTGCCTCCACCGCTGTGCGTTGCTCCCGCCGTGTGGCCTTCCTGCCGCCTAAACTCCGCTCGCCACTGTGGCGACTGCCTCCGCCCACCACAGACCCCTGCGCCCTCTCCATCGCCTCCACTGCTCCCTTCGGCCTCCGCCGCCGCCAATCCTTCCCACTCCTGCACACAAGACATACAATAAGAATGTTAGGGTTTAAAAACCCTACAATATATGTGAGCGAAAGTATTAAAAGATAACTCTATATATGATAAATACATACCTCTATATATACATATATTTGTATATATATAGATATCTATTTATATGTATATAGATATTAATTTATAAATATATATTTATATATACATATCTTTGTATATATAGATATCTATTTATATTTTGATTTAAATTTCAAATATATATATATATATACTTAAAGAGGTTCTCAGTTAGGGTTGTTTGTTTTGTGTTATACAAAACAATCTTATAAACTATGTTAGATTTTCTATGGTTTAGGTTCTTGTTTTAAAGAGGAGAGCCTCTTACAAAATATACAATGGATTATAAATGTAAATATATATATATATATATATTAAATATAAAAGTATAACCATTGAAATAATAACAACAGTAATAATAATAGAATAAATTAACAAAATAAACTAACAATATTTGTCTTAATAACAACAAAATAAAAATATTTGTACATTTATTTATTTATGTATGTATATAATCCATATATAAATGTAATTAGATACATACATATATAAATTAAGTGTTAAGACTTTCAGAGAGACCATTCGTTTTCCCATCACAATAATAAGAGAAAATAAAATTATAATTTAACGAGAGCATAAAGGAATATACTATATTACTCTAGGAAGAGTTTCTCAGAAGTTTCAACTATCAACGCGATTCAATAACCGGGAAAATGAAGAGGAAAATTACACGTCACCTTGCTTAAAAGATCACTAGAAATAAACTTAAGAAGCCATCACAGACATTCCATGTGAGGCCATTTTAATCTCAACTGTAGTAAATGTCTAGATAAGTAAACCTGTAAGAGAGTAAGAAGAAGAAAAACTAACATTGGAAAACACAGAGGAGAAAATGCGCGGCATTTCCCACATGGGATAAGAGAACTAAGTGGATGGACCCTTCCGCTAAATTTGCTTAGGAACAAGTCTAATTAATACAAACAAAGAGGAGAAACCTAGATCGGAGAAGACTAGGAGACCGAGTCCAGCGAAGTAGTAAACCAGCCTATGTGACCTGGACCATCCGGAAGTTAGGATTAATGTCAATAATAGATACAGTGATAACCCTGATTGATGTAAAATATGAAGAAAGGTCCGGATAAACATAAAGAAAGCATAGAAACCGAAAGAGAGAGAGAGACCGAAATATAAACAAACTAAATTATCAGAGAAATAGTTAAGGTGAGCGCGATAGAAATACAATCAAAATTAAGACCCAGAGAAAAGGGAAGAGAGAGCAAACGAACCGCCTTGTTGAGAATGTTAAGTCGAAGGAGGAGTATATTTCAGGAAGCAAGAGAGGAGACAGACAACCATGCCTTGCTGAAAAATGACTCAATAGGGAGATCACGAGTCAGTTTAGTCGGAACAAGGCATCGTGGGAAGTTGTTAATCTATCAGTAAACCACGTGCGTAATATAGTGTTGAGTAATTCCCACTTACGCCGTAAGGCGTTATGCTGCCGAAATTTGCCAAGATTTAGATTTAGGAACCTTAATATTATAAGCCTTGTAGTGAAGTTAATGGCATCGTAGAGACCCCCTGGTTGGTCTGCTTGCATCTGGTTGCACGCAATTGTACTTGTACCCCACCGACAACTGTAGTGTTTTCACCTTGAGTGAACACCACCGAGCATGCTTACGCATGCGAGGGGGTTTCTAGGGAAGCGTGAGAATTTTTTTGATATTTCGTGTCATAACCACATGACAGATGTGGCTATGACACGTGTGATGTGTGTTGAGACCACATGGAAAATGTGGGCATGACATATTCTTAGAACCTTTTCAAATGAAATTATTAATCTCAAGTGACAGTAGACTACTTATCCAAAACCTCCTTACCAAGGATTCCAAGGGAATAGGCCCCCATATCAGCCAAACCAATGCCATGGATCACAAAGGCCAAACCATCCTCAACCATCAAACCAACTAATTCTAGTACCCATACCATGTTACAAGTTGTCCCAGCTAACCCAGGTAGGGAAATGGTTCCTGGGAGAAATAATTTGGTAGAAGAATCAAATGCATGGTGTTTCCCTTGCAACAATGCACACATGCCCAGAGATTGTCTTAGAGGCAACTTACAATAGAGAGTAGTAGAGCAAAGAAGAGCAAAAGGTCAAGCTATTGTTCCTTTAGGGTCTTTTCCTTATCAATCACCCAGTGTTCAAAATGCAGCAATGGTAGTGCAGATGCAAAGAATGTCATTAGAACAAGAAGGGGAAATTGCCCCAGAGCATGCCCTATTTTCATGGATTGAAGATGAATATTTAGTATTAATCAATGAGGCATCTACTTCAAAGAAACCCCTAGTACAGTCTAATTATTTCACTAGGTCAAAGAGAAGAATGGTGAACAACCTGAAACTAACTCCAATAAAGAAACTAAGGGCCCTCCATTCAAAGGCCAACACACTCCAATTTCTAGACAAGAAGTATCCATGGAAGCTCTGAATTAAGGAACCTCCAACCCGGTGATGGAGAGAGCAAGATATCCCTGCTATCCTAAGACACAAATGTTGGGACTGATAAATGTGGTGGAACAGTTAAAGAAAACCCCTGTAAAAGTGTCAATATGGGATATGATGGCTATCCTGGAATAGAAGTCACTATTACAAGAAGCATTGTAGTCTCAGATGGATCCCAAAGTTGTTAGCCCAAAAGAAGGAGGCATAGATAAGGGAAGACCTCAAAACAAAGATGCTCCATCTTGACAGACAACTACTCTAGTAAATGTTGCACCAGAGGTAAGTAAGTCTAAGACAAACCCCTTTTATTTAACTCTAATAGTGGGAAAGAAACTATTGCATAACTCCATGATAGACTCGGGGGCTAGCACCACAATCATGCCTAAACAAGTAGCTGATGCTTTAAAAATAGAGTATGAACCATTAGCTAGAGGGGTTATGTAATTAGATGGAAAGTTTGTCCAAACCATAGGAATCATCAAACAACTCCCATTACAGCTATATACATGTCCAAATATAACTGTCTTGCAACATGTAGTGATCATTGATATTCCCCCTATCTTTGGATTGGTCACACTTGATCTTGAGAACTAAGTATGGGACAAAGATGAATGTACTATCTGAATCCCTATCTAAAGAACATATCACTGAGGAACCATCACCAAGGATTGAAGCATCTCATGCTATGATGAATAGGGAGGAAATAGCTTTTACTAAAGATATAGGGGAATGGACTGAACATGATCAAAATGAAGAAGGGAACAATTAGCTGATGTCTATGATGTAGAGTGACCCCTATGGCAACTATGACTCTACTGGTTTAGGAATATATGTAATCTTTAAGGAAGATTAAGAGATACCAAACATAATGAGTCAATACATAGCTGAGAAGAATGATCCTAATGAAGACTCTAAAGTTTAGACTTTAAATTTTGATGGAGCTAGGAGTAAAAATAGTGCAGGAGCAGGCATCTATCTTATTTCACCAAAGGGATAAAAGATCCTCAGAGCCATACACCTCCAGTTTGCTTGCACAAACAATGATGCTGAATATGAATCTTTGGTACATGGCCTGATTTTAGCCAAGAAGAAAGGAATACAGAATCTAACAGTCAAAGGTGATTCAAAGCTACCTGTGAAATAGATTAGAGAGAAAGTTGTGGAAAACATGTGAGAATGAGGTCTTATCACCACAAGATATGGGACTTGATCGATTGTTTTGATGCTTTCAATATAAAGGTCCTACCTAGAACTCAAAATGCTAGAGTAGACAGAATGGCATAAATTGGTTCTTAGTTTGACCCAACAAGTGATCTAGTCATCAATAATGAGGTAGTGAAAGTTATTATCCGACCATCAATCCCTGACAATGTTCAAAATTGGCAAGTTTTTTTATTGTGACCTACAAGTCCTTTTATTTTTACAACAGTCTAGAGAATTCGTTGATCAATTACAGCCAATTATTTAGGAAACATACAGTGATCAGATCATCCAGTTGAAGTCATATAAACTTCCAAGAGGGTTGATGACCTTAGAAAACATATTTGACCCAGATGATGCAAGTCTAGACAAGAGAAAGTTTATGGCAAGTAAAGAAGATTATTCTAAAATTAAGGTCGGCAAAGGAAGGAAGTTGAAAGTAGGTAATGCTACCACTCAAGAGGAAAAGGATAATTTAATTTCTTTATGAAACCAATATGATAGGGTGATTGCATGGACCTATGATGAACTCCATAGTTGTAATAGAGACATCATTCAACATACTGTAGAGCTTATTGGAGGATCAAAGCCTGTTTGCTAGAAATAGAGTCCTGAAAATCCTACAATTGAACCTTTGATGGTGGATGAGTTACAAAAGCTTCTTGAGTCTAAGATTATTTTCCCAATCAAGAATTCAACCTAGGTATCTAATCTAGTGCTAGTGGGAAAGAAAAATAGAGACATTAAGCTCTGTGTGAAATTTAGAGACTTAAATAAAACTTCACTAAAAGATCATTATCCTCTGTCATCCATGGAATAGATCTTACAAACAGTAGTTGGATCAGAAAGATTTTCTCTGCTTGACAATTTTTTAGGATATAATCAAATTTGGTTAGTAGATGAAGACCAACACAAAACAATGTTCACAACCAAATGGGGAACTTTTGCATATGCCAATATGCCCTTTTGTCTCTCAAATGCTAGTGCCAATTTTCAACGGGCTATGGATATAGCATTTAAGGGGCTCATAAATAAGATCATTCTAATTTATTTGGATGATCTCACTGGTGCAGGAGCACCAAGAGGATCATGAAGATTATTGTTTTGGTTTTGATTTTGTTTCATGTTTTGTGATGTAATAAGGTCTATTGGACCATTTCAAGTTGATTCCATGTTGATTGCAAATGGTGTATGGCCATGGTACCAATAGTTTCAAGAAGGCAGTCAAGTCATAGTTGGTCTAGGACAGTCAAATCCTCCATAAGTCTCCAATGAAGTGACAATTTGTTATAGGTGTCTGGTGTGCATCTCATTTTCATGTTAAAAGCCATGTTAACATTATTCTAGAGGGGTTTGTAATAGTGATTTTATTCATATTGTAATCAACCTCTAATGCCCATTGTAGACAATGAAAACAATGGACAGTTCAGACAATTTTGAGAGGTTGGTGGGTAGTTTTTGTAGACACCTAAAATTGGCTTAGGTTGAATTGAGTAAATATTCTAATATTTATCTTAATTCATATTTTCTTTTGTCAATTAAATAAATATTATAAGTTTATTTGATTGGTTCATTATCCTACAATTAAATAAAATCATTTTATTTAATTAAATTCCCTAAATTCTTCTAATGTCTCAAATCCTAAATCCACCTCACAAAATCCACTTCATCAATCCACCTCATCTTTCCACCTCATCCCTTCCACCTCACCATGTTGCACATATAATTAAATATTCTTAATATTTAATTAGCTAGTATCCTCCAAAATCCAAAAATAAATCTTTAATTCAATTATTCCCCATTATCCTCCACTATTGAGTTCTTAATTCAATTATTCCCCACTATCATCCACTATTGAATTCTTAATTCAATTGTTCCCCATTATTCTCCACTCATTGAATTCTTAATTCAATTGTTCCCCACTATACTCCACTATTGAATTCTTAATTCAATTGTTCCCCACTATCCTCCACTATTCAATTCTTAATTCAATTATCATAACTCACTATCCTCCACTATTGAATTCTTAATTCAATTGTTATAACCCACTCTTCTCAAAAAAAGAATTTTTAATTCATCCATTATGAAATAAAGATTCACAAAAAATGAGAGCCATTGATCTCATCTGTTGATCCTCACCCTCCATTGCCTTTTCAGAAAATCTATAAATGAGACCCTTCTCTAAGCAATTAGGGAGACTTCTTCTGGCATCCTTATCATGCCCAATTTTCTCTAGGGAAACTTCATTCTTCTGGCATCAAATCTATGCCTAATTTCTCTTCTTCTCTCTATTTCTAGTATCCTCCATTATCATGTGTTGGAAGCTCACATTCAACACAAACAGGTATCAAAGCCATTCTTCCTTTGTCATCTTGAACAAGCAAGCAAGTAAGGAAAGCTTTTAAGGGCTTCACAATCAAGATCAAAGAAAGATAGGCAAACAATGGAAAACGACAGGTAAAGGAGTTTGTAAGTATTCTTACTTGTTTTAGTTTATCCTTAACTACCTCATTTGTCGGTATGGTATCCCCCAGGCCATTGTCACTGATAATGGGAGACCATTCAAGAATCAAGATGTCCGTGCCTTATGCACACAATACAATATCCAACATCATTTCTCAACTCCCTACTATCCACAGAGTAACGGCCAAGCTAAGGCTTCCAATAAAACCATTCTCAAAATCCTCAAAAAAATGGTCAATGAAGCTGGTCGTGATTGGCACCTGCAACTCAACCCCTCCCTATGGGCCCACATCACTAGTATCTGAACACCCGCTGGTGCCACACCATATGCCTTGGTCTATGGCTCTGAAGCCATCCTACCTATAGAGGTCGAGATCCCATCTCTTAGAGTATCCATGCAGGACCTGATAAAAGAAGAGGAGTATCGCACTTCGAGGTTAGCAGAGCTAGAATTACTAGATGAAAGACACCTTGCCACACTCAATCATCTCCATGTCTATCAAAACTGCCTATGGCGTAATTACAACAAAAAGGTCAAAGAAAGATGGTTTCAAGTTGGTGATCTTGTACTCAAAGAGAATCAGAGAAATCAAGCAGACCACAAGAAGAAGGGCAAGTTTGAGCCTAAATGGTTAGGTCCCTTTATTGTGACAGCAACATATGGATCAGGAGCTTATACTTTAGCTACACCTGACGGCATTCCACTAGATGAGCCACTTAACAGCGTTCATCTCAAAAAGTTCTATGCCTGATCCTCAGAATATTCCAAAAAAAAAAAAGAAGAGGAAAAAAGAAAAAAACAAAAAAAGCAACAAAAAAAATCCATCCTCTGGTGAAAACCTGGGAAACGGGCGCCTTGGATAAGTACCATAGTGAAAACCTGGCAAATAGGCACTGTGTGTAGAGTCAACATCCTTGGTTTCTTCTACCTACCTGTTCCATTCACCCATTCATCTACCTATCCGAGGTGCTTCCTTGTCATTAGTCCTTCTATCAATCTGAGTCCACACCACTGCCATTGCCTAGGTCTTAGGTCCACCAGGGTTTACCCCGAACTACGCTGCCTCTGTGCCATCACGTAGGCAAGGCCATTTAGCAATGAGCCCCCGAGGCACTAGGTCAGTCCCTTAGGGTCCGTCCCACCAATAAGGATTGTGATACCTTCTGCTAGACAAACAAGAGCAACAAAAGCACGCTTCCCAAAACAACAAAAATCATGACGCAAAACATCAACCTGTCCAAGGCAAAACAAAGCACCATACCAAAACACTCAAGCTAATTTATTACCAGTTATGGAAAAAAGACACATCTAATGCAAGAACATTTTGTGATTGGTTAGATTAACTTACAAAGTCATGATTTATGCTATCATGCCTTTCTATGCTACTCGAGGATGCAAAAAGCTAGAGATGCTATGATGGGGGCATGATTATTTTCTTTGTTTGCTGCTTGTGGATTAAACTTTAGTAATGTGACGACTTCTATCTACCGACATGATCGGTAAAAGATCATCGAGGACTTCGAGATCTAAACATGAAAAGGGGCAATCCTTGTCTATTGAAAAATGCAAGAAGTACTCAGGTCATCTAGATTCAATTTTGACTAGATGCTTGTATTAACTTCCTATATCAAAATCCATGTAAGTAATACTCAGGTCATCTCGGTTTAATTATACCTAGATGCTTGTATTTTCTTACAACATAATAAAAGCCCAATGATGAAAGCGCTTCAAAATACTTGCTATACCAAGGTGACAAATATCCATATCCATATCCATACCGTATCCAACTACAGTTCATATCCATTTCCATATCTATACCATATCCAATTGCGTCTCATATCCATATCCATATCCATACCGTATCCAATTGCAAGTCTATCCTTAATCCATGTCAATCAAGTCAAGTCAAGCTTGTCAAATGATCCAATCACAATCGGTGGTCTTGATCCTTGTCCGGTCATAAACCAACTCAATCAATCAATCAATCAATTGTCTTAGACAAGATGTGGCATTGTCAAAACCAAATGAACACACGAGTCTTATACGACATGCTTCATTTCCTGAAACCAGACACTATCCTTCGTGTTGCTCTAGGGATCCATCATTCCCTGCCATGACAACATGCCTGTCGTGTTGGTCTAGGGATATATCATTCCCTGCCATGACAACACTATCATATCAAATGTCTTAGACATGATGTTATATTGTCAAAACCAGACCCAGAGTCTTATACAACATATCTCAATCCTGAAACCAGACATCATCGATCCATATCATTGGTTTATCGCTCGACAGGGGCAATACCTTGTTTGTGCTTGTGTCATTTGTGCATACTTGCTTACTTGCTTGTGTGTGTTATCATTTTTATCTTGCATTCCATATCATTCATCCCTTTCTTCTGCATTCAACCATTTCATCTCCTGTCAACATACCTTATCGTGAGATTGTTCATCTCATGCCTGCCGCCCTCTCCCCGTCTAATCTCCCGAGGGGGCATCCTATCATCATAACCTGTACCAGGGGCAAACTGGGGCATGTATCATTATCAGACTATTTATTCTTTGAAACAATGTGATAAAACACATTGCTTCAAAGAGGGGCAAAATGTAGACACTTAAATTTGGCTCAGGTTGAATTAAGTAAATATTCTAATATTTATCTTAATTCATATTTTCTTCTATCAATTAAATAAATATTATAAGTTTATTTGATTGGTTCATTATCCTACAATTAAATAAAATTATTTTATTTAATTAAATTCCCCAAATTCTTCTAATTTCTCAAATCCTAAATCCACCTCACAAAATCCACTTCATCAATCCACCTCTTCTTTCCACCTCATCCCTTCCACCTCACTATGTTGCACATATAATTAAATATTCTTAATATTTAATTAGCTAATATCCTCCAAAATCCAAAAATAAATCTTTAATTCAATTATTCCTCATTATCCTCCACTATTGAGTTCTTAATTCAATTATTCCCCACTATCATCCACTATTAAATTCTTAATTCAATTGTTCCCCATTATTCTCCACTCATTGAATTCTTAATTCAATTGTTCCCCACTATACTCCACTATTAAATTCTTAATTCAATTGTTCCCCACTATCCTCCACTATTGAATTCTTAATTCAATTGTCATAACTCACTATCCTCCACTATTGAATTCTTAAGTCAATTGTCATAACCCACTCTTCTCAAAAAAAAAAATTTAATTCACCCATTATGAATTAAAGATTCACAAAAAATGAGAGCCATTGATCTCATCTGTTGATCCTCACCCTCCATTGCCTTTTCAAAAAATCTATAAATGAGACCCTTCTCTAAGCAATTAGGGAGACTTCTTCTGGCATCCTTATCATGCCCAATTTTTTCTAGGGAAACTTCATTCTTCTGGCATCAAATCTATGCCCAATTTCTCTTCTTCTCTCTATTTCTAGTATCCTCCATTATCATGTGTTGGAAGCTCACATTCAACACAAAAAGGTATCAAAGCCATTTTTCCTTTGTCATCTTGAACAAGCAAGCAAGCAAGGAAAGCTTCTGAGGGCTTCATAATCAAGATCAAAGAAAGATAGGCAAACAATGGAAAATGACAGGTAAAGGAGTTTGTAAGTATCCTTACTTGTTTTAGTTTCAATCTTTTTTTCTTTCAACTTCCATTGATGTATTGGGTTATTATTTATCATTATTGATATTTTCCTAATTTTCCCATTCACAGTTTTCAGTTGCCTAATTGATTCAAACTAATTGGGAGGCTTGTAAATGTGCATATAAGACTCCTCAGGGCCATGGAGGAGATGTATGTGAAGATTTGGAGGAGAAATAAGAAAAACAAACTCTGTTTTCTGTCATTTTCTGTGTGTATTTCCCTGTTTCTTCCTGTACTCTGTTCTTGCACGAATTCACTATAGATTCTCTTCATGCTGGTATGAAGACAGGATGAATTACCTTTGATTTGAGAGGGGTTTGGGTTCTTGACACCAATCAAGAAGGGAGTTATAAGTAGTTTTCTCTGAACTAGTTGTCAAACCCTGATTTAGGGTTTTGTGCTCAAACGATGGACTTTTCATCCATTCCACTGATCTCCTCATCTTGGAATTGGTGGAATGGATTGTTGTTTTATATTTATGGTTTATGACTGTTTCAAGTGCAAAGAACCGAGTTGGAGAGAGTTTGTTATGTGAAAGCCCAACAAGACCATGTGTTGTGGCTTCATGAAGGACACAACATTGTAGAAAGTGCACACAATCAACTATCGAGACTTGATACCTACAAAAAATGTTGTTCTGGTATCCATTAGACATGTCTCAATAGATTAGAAGTCTCTATAAGGGGTTTGAAGGGTAGTCCCTTTGGAAAAGAGACCTAATTAGGGGCTCTAGGCTAGTAGAACAGTCATAGTTGAAGCGCACTTTCCAAAACACTTTAGACCCATTTTGGGATATGTAGAAGGCAGTCTAAATGGGTGTCTAAAAGCGGTCCAAGTTTTTACAAATCAGGCCTTTAGAGAAAGTTATTCCTGACTATTCCTTTTCCAAGGGCTACAAAGAATCTAAGTGGTTGTGAAGGAAGTACTAAACCCAAGCTTGTCAAGCCTTAGCCAATGGTCTGGATGGGTCCTATGAAATTCCAAACAAGCCTTTACATGATGGTTTCAAGAAAACTAACTGTTGTTCCCACTTTTTCATGTTAATCCATGAGTTAGGTTCTTGAATGTTTGGGAGAAGGTCTTGTAAAACTGTGGGATCCACAAATTGTTCTAGGTCCTCTACATCACTCACTATATTTACCAAGAATGCCAAAGATCACTTTGAGCATTTAGAGGCTATCTTTCAGAGGTGTCAAGAGTTTGGGATTTGTTTAAATCCTAAGAAATGTGTGTTTGGTGTACCTCAAGGGAAACTTCTAGGGCATATTGTTTCAAAAGATAGAATCTCCATTGATATAGAGAGAGTCAAGGCCATACTGGACTTATCCTTACCTATCAATAAAAAGGTAATCCAGTCTTTCCTGGGGAAGATCAATTTTGTTAGTAGATTCATATCTGATTTTGTAGGGTTAGTTAGGCCTATTACTCTGATGTTGAAGAAAGAGTTAACCTTTAAATGGACAACTGAAGGAAGGCAGGCCTTTGAAGAAATTAAGAAGGCTATCTCCACTGCCCCAATACTGTGGAATCCTGACTTCTCTAAGCACTTCATAATGTATGTGTATGGAGATGAGTATAGTATTGTAGCCGTCCTAACTCAGAAAGATGACAAAGAGGAGGGAGAACATCCAATTGCATTCTTCTCCAAGACATTAAGAGAGTACAAATCTAGGTAGAATTTTGTCCAAAAGAAATCTTATGCCATAGTTAAAGAACTTAAGAAATTCAAACACCTGGTAATAGGAAACAAAATCTTGATATTAGTAGCTCATTCGAGTGTTAGAGAATACATTATGGAGGGTGAGATTACAGAAAAAAGAGCTAACTAAATAATCAATATTTTTGAGTATGATGTAGAAGTGAGGCCTACCAAATTGGTCAGAGGAAGAGGACTCTGCCAATATATTGTCCAAGACATAGAGGCATCAATGTTAAAAGAGATAGAGGATGAAACTGTGCTAAAATTGTAAGAGCTTGACTAAGACTCTTGGGTTAGTGACAGAATACAATTCATGAGAATTGGTATCTTCCCTAGTATGCCCTCCCTTGACAAAAGGTATTATAGACAACAAGGAATTAATTTTGTATTGATTGATCACGTTCTATTTAAAAGAAATTTTGATGGAATCCTATTGAGGTGTGTTGAAAAGGATGAAGCTCAAAGGATACTACATGAATTCCATCATGAAGCCTTCGGAGGATACTTCTCAATAAAAACTACCTCCATCAAGATTATACAAGCTAGCTACTACTAGCCCACATTGTTTACAGATTGTCATCAAATGGTTAAGAAGTGTCAATCTTGTCAATTCTATGTTGGAAAGAGAAGAAATGCAACTTTACCTCTGAGTCCTATAGTTGTAGATGAACCTTTTGCATAGTGGGGTTTAGATTTCATAGGAATGATCAACCTAGTCTCAAGTATGCTGTACAAATGGATCCTCATTACAACAAATTATTTTACAAGATGGAGTGAGGCATTCCTACTTAAAGAAGCCATTGAGAAGGTAATTCTAGATTTTTTGGAAGGAATAACTACTCACTTTGGTCCACCTCGCACTATTATATCTAATAATGCTAAGGAATTTTTTAGTACCAAACTATTGGAGTTTGCTTTGAAAAATGATATATATTTGAAGACTTCATCCAACTATTACCCACAAGGTAATGGTTTGGTAGAGTCTACAAATAAGAATTTGATTAAACTCATCAAATGAATAGGAGCTGATCATCAGAAAGATTGGCATAAGTATCTCAATTTAGAACTATGGGCAGACAAGACTACACCAAAGAAAGTGACTAAGATGTCTCCTTATGAACTGGTTTATGGAAAGAATGTAGTTATGCCATTGAATATAGATATCCCTACTTTACAATTGATAAAACAATTGGAGATAGAAGAGAATGACCTAATGCATGTGAGGCTTGTTAAACTACTAGAAGTGCAAGAGAAAAGAGAGTCAGCACACAAATCCTTGGTGAACTATTAGCATACCATAAAGAGTTGGTTTGATCGAAAGACTTCCAAACCAAATTTTGAAGTAGGGTCTTTGGTTTTGAAATGGGATGAAAGAGTTGCTAAGCCAGGGTGACATAGCAAGTTTGATTCATTGTGGACTGGCCCTTTTAAGATTCACGCCCACAAGTAATAGAATGCATTTGAGTTGGAAAATATGGAAGGACAACTCAAAGAGATTCCTATCAATGAGATCTTCTTGAAACACTTCACATAAATTCAAATTCTACCCTTGTATCATAGTTAGTTGGGTCTCTTTAAGTTTTATTTCCTTTCTTGTTTTAATTTTCCTGCTTTCTTTTTGAATAAGTGTTTAAGGAACACTTGTCCATAGCACATTGGCCTCTATATCTAGTAGTTGCACACTCCTCAAGGTCATTAGGTAGTACTCATACTTCAAGGAAGATAACCAATCATTTAAAAATATTGTTGCCTTTAATGCTAACTCGGCACATAATCTTTTGCAGATTTGGAATGATGCACTAATAGTCACTTTGGTGCATCTTTTGGTGTCATTAATTAGAAATTATGGGTCATTTGATACATTATTAATGCCTCTGTTGTCCAAGTAGCTAAGTATCTCAAGAGTTTGCATTACCATTCTTGCTTCAAAATCTCTCAAATTTCCTCTTCTTGCATCGAGAGTTTCAACACCAATTGAAAGTTGTAGCTGTAGATTGAGTCCAGTGTAGTTTCTAGACCATCTTGAGAAGAGATATAGAAATGGAGGGGTAGTCACCACAGGAGGGTCTATTTGATTTACTAGAGAAGTGGAAGAATAGTAAGTCCTGCACATCTGCTAAAGTGTAGCCAAGAATCAATAATCCAAAGACTAGAGCCTTGGAGAAAGGGAGAAGTGTCGATCGTACATAGATAGGTGATTATGTAGATGACATCTTTAACACCTGAATGACCAAAAATCCAAATAATTTGAGAGAAGGGGCACATATAAGATGTCCCGATGAGTAGAGAAGGGAGAATCTGAAACTTTTGGCATGAGGATTTGGACCTCCTAGTTGGCTCAATTCTTGGTCCCTGTCGTTCACCCTTATCTCAAATTGGTTCAGATGTGTGCAGATCTTTTCGACCGACAGACCTCAACAATTTAGAATAATAATTTTGTACTCCAGATAAGCCCTAAAGCAATTCAAGACATGTTAGACCTGCATCACGATCAAAATGCTACTTTCGCCACTATACCCAAGTTGCAAAATATATGGAGCAATGTCAATAATAAACTCAAGTTTGTAAATACTGAATTACACCTAGATAACAACAACACCCAATTACCCACATTACCTATGGCCTGAGGATGGTTTCACGTTGATGTTCAGGATGCCCTCTCCATGCTAGCTTTCATTTTTAGTCAGGATGAAGATGCAAATGTATATGACAAGAAATTGGTGACCATTTTTAGGCTCAAAATGGTAGATAAGTCTACCGAGTATAGATTTGACTTCTCAGAGCATATCTCCTAGGCCATCATTGAGCAGTTATCCAATTTCTCTAAGGTGCAAACTTTTAGGTACTTGGCCTATCTTTTCCATTTAATCTTTTATCAAAATTATCAGCTCTTCCAATGGCATATGCATCTAGATATGAATGACTTTGAAGTAGCTTGTAGAACAACCACTCTGATGTCAGTATGGACTCACGTCCTTTTAGAAACTTCAAATCCCTATAAATTTATTGAGTGTTTTGTGGCTCCTATTTTTGAACAATTAGAATCTAAAGTTATTGTGAATAGAATGACAAATACCTTGAGGGGCCTCTTAGTTAATTCCAAGGTTCCTTGTGACTATTTCTTTGGTGCCCATTTTACAATTCTTAGGCTTCATGGTTTTTCTGGTGAGCCTGTCTTGCTCCCAAAAGTTTTAACCCCTAGAGTCGCAACCTTGGAACTTGGGTTGCTAATTATCCATTATTGATAATAATTTTGGCAACAAGAAGAAGAAAAAGAAATTTTATGATGTCCCTTGGAGTAAGGGAAAGATTACAATTAGGAAAAAGGAAACTGAAAATCTCCTACTAAGAAAGTTGGCACTCTATGGTTTTTTGGTAGTTCAAGATAAATGGAACAATGATCTGGATAGTTTCTTGGCATCCTAGATAGTGAGTAACAAGGTCTCCATTGGTTTCATTCATGACAATCGACCTTTCTAGGAGTAGAGGATGTCACCACAACAAGATACTCCAGAGTTCTATTTAGAGTTCAAGGATTTACCTAACGAAGGTCCCAAGCCATGGGAAACTTTCTACACTCGCCAACAGGAGTATGATCCCAAAAGGCTCATGACACATGGTTTAAGGCTAACTATCAAGAATAAAAATTGGAGCAGTGGAAAGATAGTGGGATATTGGAAGTATAGGTAAGAAATTGTTGAGTTCACCACACTTTCAAGGGAGTTCTGACAAATGAGAAATGGGAGACTATGGGATGATTGTCATATGACTCCCATATCAAGCCCAGACACAAGCAATATCCCAAGTCACTCAGAAGAGATGAAAGAGATAGAAGAAGTAGAGGAAATAGAGAAAGCAACTAAACAAGCTCCTAAGGCTCATGATCCCCAATCTCTCAGTGCTATTGAAAAGAAAAAAGCCATACAACTGCCATCTCATGAGACCAATATAGCTTCGACATCGAGGGGTCTTGGAGAAACAATTTCTCAACAAACACTTGTGTCAATGAAAGAGGCATCGCAGGAAGAAGACCCTGAAGATACAGCTAGAAGGTCCTTGAAATGAAGGCACAAGCTAGTGCTATAGAAAGAAACTAAGGGTGATGTCTTGGTGGCCCCACAACAATAGACTCTCACAACTATGGTGGCGATCCAAGTATCCCTCCTCCTATTTCTCTTTCTTCATCTTCTTCTTTAATGGGGGTGGCAACTCAATTAACCTACTCTTCCACACCTCTTGCCACCTCTATTGTGCCTTTACAATCTTTTGCTCCTTCTACTAGTTCATTGGCCATAACCTCATCACATGCCATTTCATTGCCTTTGTTTTCCCTATCCATGCCCAGGAGGGCTTTTCCTCAGATTGATCCCATCCTGCAGTCCCTAACCGTCATTCACTTGGGCCCCAATGTACTCAAGCATGTTTAGCAAATGAAGCAAGAGGACTATACCAATGTAGTGGCTATGGACTTAGGCCACCTTAGGCCATAGGATAAAGTTGAATTAATGAATGAGACTAATGCATCAGTCATGATTGATTATCTCAAAGCAAGAAGGAAGCTACAAAAGCTAGAAGCAGATCTGGCAAAAACAAAAGCCACTATTAATGGCTTTTCTACAGAAATAAAGGCCATGGACAAAGAGATTGACACTCTTAACAAGGATCTGTAGTCTACTATGTCTTTAGAGGTATACTAGGTGATGCAAACTCAAGTTACAAAGCTTCAAACTAAATTGACATAGGCAGAGGCCACCACAAATGCATTAAAGTAGGAAAAGGCCCTTGCAGAGAAGAAATACCAAGATAAGATACAAGACATGTTTCAGCTATAGCAGAGCCTACTAAAAGAGAAGGATCAAAATAGTGCCCACCAAGCTCAATTCATGGCTAAGTAAGAGAAGACTAAGAAATTGACCACTGAGCTAAGTTAAAGGCCTCAGAATGCTGGAGTGCTAGAGATGGTCAAAGAGTTGTATGTGTCTGCATGGCAAAGGATCTCCGAGGAGGTCTCACAGCTTAAGTCTACCTTTAGTTTCCTCCTCAAGGCTCAACAACTATGTGAAAGGGTAGAGTCTTCAGTCGAGGCTACTTTATCCACTATTTCTTTGAGAGTCTCAGACACTCAACTTTTGTTACATAAGTTCTATGACAAGACTAATGAAGCTTTGCTAGCGGTAGGGGTGAATGACAGAATGATTGCAGCTAAAAACATGAATAAGGTTTTAAGCTTCAAGGAAGTCGTGACAAGATGCAAGACACTTCTAGATATTTTGAAGGAGTCAAAGGCATGAAAGGACACATTGAGAATCCGGTACAGATGGGACTTCCATCTCCTTTCGTGAATGATAGCACAATCTTAATGACTGACCAGATCATGACCCTCCTATTGTTGAAAAAAATGATCAGACTATTTTTCAAAGTTTGAGTGACTCATCAAGTGTGCGGGAGGTGGAATTAGTTCTTATTCCCATGGCCAATCTTGAATTTCAGTTGCATTCAGTGGTGCAAATCATCCAGTCCTTCTCTCATAAGGATATTATCAATTTAGATCTTGCTTCCCAGGCTTTATAGAAGAGGCAAGGCTTGTAGGGCTCATAGTGGTCTAGGTATCATGCCGCCTTGTAGAAGTTGTAATTTTCTTGGTTGTGGCATTACAATTTTGAATTTTTGATCTTTTTGTATACTTTCTAGGTTCTTTCTATGTAGGCACAGAGTCCCGAAGCGAGTCACCAAGAACTATAGAGTTAAAACTCTACACATTTGTAGCATCAATTTATAATGGAAAAATTCCTATATACTATCGGCCTGGTAATCTATTTTGTGTTGAAAGTAATAGCCCGCATGGAATGTGCCAAGTGTCAACATGACGGGATTTTGAAGAAGGGAAAAAGATAAAGGTTCTTAAAAGCTGCACGGATGTGCTATGTAGCGTGGTGATAAAAGGGTGATTGCCATAGTGTCTAGTAGTGGCAGAGAGTACCAAATGTCTCCATCCAAGTCTATGGGCTTTAGGAGTCATAGAAGATGCCACGTGTTTGTGTTGTGTTCTTTCCCCCTTTTTGTTTTGTAAAGATTCTAAGCTGTGCAGAGAGTGCCATGAGTCGCAACGGTGGGGATTCAAGAACACACTTTTGGTAAAAGCAACTAGGATGAGGACCAGTTTGTCATGTGTCCCAGTTTTGAAGCTGACAGGTGTTGCCACATGTCTCGAGCATTGGGTAAGTTAAAAGCAAATGAAAGAAGCTAAAGGTGCCAAGTGTCAAAATGACACGCATTTGAAGAGAGTTTCGAAGGCAACTGAACCTGATAAGTGTACGGTGCCACGTAGCAACTTTGAGCCATTTAGAAGCCTATGGAAGAGGCCATATGTCCCAATCATAATGTTAGTTATAGAGTTGTGTCTGGAGCACCAATTGACCAATCAAAACGTGAGGATGATGTAGAAGTAGATTTAGAAAGATTTCCTACGGGTGACCAACTTTAGTTTAGTTTTGCAGGTGGTTAAGAATCTTAATGGTCATAAGTGTCTCCAACCCCATCTTTCTGCTATAAATAGGGGAATTTTGTAACTAATATAGGAATACTGAAATAGGAGAAGATATATGAGAAGAGATTTTTGTGGTGTGACTGGAATATATCATTTTCCCTCTGCAGTTGTTTTGAAATAAAAAGCATCATAGATCTGTGCATATTCTATGCCTTATGTATTCTGATGAATCAATTAATGAAAGAAGCCTTTGTTATGTGATTTGGTGATATTTTTTGTGTCTTTATTGCAAATTATCTGAGTTTTGATCTATTTCATTACTTGTTATGTTAATCATGTTCATTTTTCTTTAATACAATAAAAATTATAAAGATTTAATCATTGTGCTTGTTATAGAATCAAAAATTTAAGCTTGGCTCATCGCCTTAGAAGTTCCTTTACATTGTATCTGTAATCTTGTTTTTCTTCCCTTTCCCCGAAACACATTTGAAAATAGAAGAGCCAGCTTCTATAAAATCTAGAGGTTGATTCAAAGGTCAAACCCACATATTTGAAGTTTCCCATGTTGGTGATGTATTAATCCTGAAAATTTATACATCAACAATAACAAAGGTAAAACTCAATGTGTGAATAGTAAATACACATATCTGATTGGCACATTCAAAACTCTCAATGAGTGACAATGGTGATGGAGTTTCATCAGGAATTGGGAGCAACAAAAGGGACAAGTCTCCTGCAAGTCATAGAGTTGTTTGCCTTTGGGGGAGATTTTGTAGCGGCCCTTTCTCTGATGAGGAGGCAATTTGTTATTACAAAATGTGTGCCCACATAGGTTTTTGATGCTTGTGTCTTTTACCATGACTTCGTAGTTTGATGGTATGCAAACAAAAGAGAAAATTGATTGCAAATAAAGAAGAATTATTTTTCTACATATAAATTTAAATCATAAGAAGTGCTTCAACTAAAGTCACTTGCACTAATGCATGCCACTTGGACCGAATTGGCAGCGGAGAGTTGTGGAAGAGGAGAGGTTTGTCTCATTCATGTCATAGTGTACAGGAATCATTGGACCACTACGTCCTACATCCAAAGCTTATGCTAGTTGAATTTTTGTATATCTTTTTTATCTCTTTAAAGTTTAATGTTAGTAGTTGGACTGCTATGCCTACTAGGTCTTACAGTGGCTTTAGAAAAGTTAGGGAAACTTAATCTAAAGTAATCAACTGAGTATGGTCAGTTAGATCCTACTCAACACACAAGGTGTGATTTACTTGACCCAAATGGTAGAATACGAATAGTCTCTATAAATGATCACTTATGACAGTTGGGTAAGTAGAACATATAAATAACAACAGTTAGTAGTAATACTTCAAATGTTTCTTATCAAGATTTTTAGGCATCTTCAAATTGATTTAAATCTTTCACTTGGAAGAATACTAAACAAAAGACACCATAGATCTCAAAACCATTAATCAGTACCTCAGATAAACATTATTATAGATATCCAAGCTTAAAAAGAATTTGATAAAAAAGACTAACATAATTAAAACTGGTACATGATAGTGCACGCTTTATTTATAACTTACAATGAACATTAGTCTATTCACAACAATTGGCAACCATACTAGAAAGGTTATTATTATCGATAAGATTTCATAAGATTTGATAAGATTGTGTATAGGAAATGTTTTTTTACATTGAATTTAATATTGAATTTTACAACAATAATGTCTATCTAATTGGATTTAAAGTATGGGCCATACTCATTTCATTTAATTTTAGTACGGCTGAGATTGATTGGAGTATTTAATGTAAACTATAGTCATGATCAAAATAGAATAAAATGATTGGTTCAAACTTGAAAAGACTAATGCAAAATTTTGCATATATAATGCAAAAGTACCATGCCATGGTAAGTACTAAAAATATATATAACAATTAAATATATTAAGATTATATTAAATCCAATATATAAATATATGAAAATAAATAAATATATAGAAAATAAATAAATATGTATATACTAAATTATATTAAATATTATATTTTGTTTTCCATGGGTAAAAGGCCAAAGTTAATGATGGGAAATAAACAGTATGCCTGAAAGTGTGCCCATTCACTTCCAATTCATTTTCCATTTTATTATTTCAGAATTTTTGAAAGCTTCGAGGGGATCCAAACCTACCAGCGAACAAACGATGAATCAGACAGAATGGTAACGGTTATGATTTTGCATGGCGTTATGATTATTATTCCTTTCCCCTCCGTCTCTCCACATAGACATAACGGTAGAGTATGAAACGCCTCATTAAGTGCAGTTGCAGACATATCTAGTTTGGGCACTGAATTTGTATAATTTGCTTCTAGGTGTGTAAAATTTTGAGTTTTTCTGTTTTAGCTATACAGTCATTCATAATTGCACTGGACAAGAGTTTTTATAATATTTCTAAGCCTCTAAATTCTGTTTTTACTTCCATTTCCATTCATTTTGTGACTAGATTTTGTAGATTGGAGGCTTTTTTTTCCACTGAAGACAAAGACTGCATTGTTTTGTGGAAACTGTAAGAGTATTGCATTCACTGAATTCAGAAGTAGAGGGGCAGCGTGTGACTAGGTGTTTAAAGGCAGCACTAGAAAGAAGAGGTAGTTGAATGCTCTTTCTAGTTGATAATTTCAGGAAAGTTACTCTTTCCTGTTGTTTTGAAGACTAATATGATTTTGGTGTTCAACAATTTCAAGAAAACTGTGCATCCAGCAACAATTCTCCTGGAGCAGGGCAGAGCCCTCCAACTCTGATTTTTTTCATATATATATATATATATATTCATGGGGTGGCTGTTGATAAAAAAAATATATGATATTTTGTTGGCAGAAAAAATAGGGGATGGGCAGAATGCTGTTTCTTTAGATGCAATGCTACAGCAATAATGAATAGCAAAAACAAATGCAAACACACAGAGAGAAACCAAACACAGAAGGACAGCAATATATCTTTATATATATTTCTCTATTTCCAGATTACATTTAAATTTCATGTACAAACTACAGACAGAGCTGCTGCTCTGTTTTCTTACTTTGTCCCAATCTCTGGAGCTGTACACTATATATCCGGAGCTGCCTGGAACTCCGTAGCTGTCTACTGTTGCTACTGCAACATTCCTCTCTGTTGTTCTCCTTCTGCTATTCTCTCCTGGAACCTTCTAATTCCTCTGCTATCATTCTTCTGCTACTGCAGGATGTTCTCTTCCATCCCCACTGTTCATTTTCTTTTCCCTTTCTTTTGTCTCTTCTACATACCCAGCAAAAATGGGCGCTCAACCGCTTTCAAATTCAAATTCACCTACCTCATTAATTTCTGGCAGGGCAACGGTGTGGAGGGAGGATGCGGGAGATCCCCAGGTCTGACGCGGGGGCAGAGGCATTAATTATTCTGATGAGGATTAAATTCCAACACTCCCCCTTAATCTGAAGTCAGACGTCAATTTGCAATTTTCATTCCGGAACTAATCTCCAGAGATATACACTTGCCTTTGCCTTTCTGAAACAGATCTCCAGAGCTCTTTTTGCTATTCTACAACATCTCCGGAGCTCCCTGTCTACATCTCTGGAGTTGACCTCTGCATCTCCGGAGCTCCCTGTCTGCATCTCCGGAGCTGACTTCCCTTTTCAGTGTCTCCGGAGCATCTCTAGAGCTGACTCTCTACAACCCCAGAGATCCTTTTCTGCATCTCCGGAGCATCTCCAGAGCTGCACATACATTCCAGAGTTGAGTTTCTGGAGTTCTCCTGCTATTTTTTTGGATCTGAACCTCCAAAGCTATCTTCTATGTAGGACTGCACACCTCCGTAGCTATCCTCTTTCCAGGGCTGCACACCTCTGGAGCTATCCACAATGCTGAGCCTATCTCTTAGGTGTTCAAAGGAATCTTTTGGCAATGCCTTTGTGAAAATGTTAGCGAGCTACTGCTCGGATCTACAATATTGCAACTCAATCTCTCCTCGTTCTACCAACTCCCTAATGAAGTGATAACGGATCTCAATGTGTTTGCTTCATCCGTGGAAGACTAGATTCTTTGTCAGGGCTATTGATGAAACATTGTCACAATGAATGGTTGTACCATCTTCTTGCTGCTCATACAAGTCTGCAAGGATTCTTCTCAGCCAAATAGCCTGACAAGCTGCTGCATTTACTACAATATACTCAGCTTCTGCTGTAGAGAGAGAGAGAGACAATGGGCTGCTTCTTGGATGCCCATGATATCACGCCTGAACCCATGTGAAATACATAGCCGGATGTGCTCTTCTGGTCATCTACATTTCCTGCCCAATCACTATCCGTGAAACCAGCCAACTTAAACTCATCAGAAACATCATACAAAATGCCATAACCTGTTGTGCCATTGACATACCTCAGGATCCTCTTTCCTGCTTGCCAATGTGTGTCCTTAGGCTTCTCCATGAACCTAGAAATCAGGCTTACAGCATACATCAAATCAGGCCTAGTTGCTGTCAAGTACATGAGGCTTCCAACCATGCTCTTATATAGGGTTGGGTTTACTTCCCTGCTGCTGTCCTCTTTACTCAACTTCAGACCTATAGCTGTAGGTGTAAGGGTAGGTTTACAGTTCTCCATCTTAAACCTTTTCACAATCTGTTTGGCATAGTTAGTTTGTGAAATAAATATGTCATGCTCTGTTTGCTTGACCTCAATGCCAAGGAAAAACTTCAGCAGACCTAAGTCTGTCATCTCAAACTCATTCTTCATTGCCTCTTTGAAATAAGCAATGAAAAGATCACTATTTCCAGTAAAAATAAGATCATCTACATACAAAACAACAATCAAAATTTTACTTTCAGCTGCTTTGATGTAGAGAGTGGGCTCACTGTTGCTTTTGCTAAAGCCACTGCTCAACAAATATGAGTCAATCCTGCTGTACCATGCCCTAGGTGCTTGTTTCAGCCCATAGAGGGCTTTCCAGAGCCTATATACCTTGTCCTCTTGCCCTGGGACTTCATAGCCAGGTGGCTGCTCCACATACACTTCCTCTTTCAGCACTCCGTTCAAGAAGGCTGACTTTACATCCATCTGAAACACCTTCCATCTGTGTTGGGCTGCTATTGTAATGACTGCCCAAACTGTTTCTAGCCTTGCAACTGGTGCATAGGTCTCATCATAATCTCTTCCAGGCTGTTGTTTGTACCCTTTGACAACTAGCCTTGCCTTATGTCTTTCAACCTTTCCTTCAGCAGTAGACTTGGTCTTATAGACCCACTTAACTCCAATCACTTGTTTACCCTTGGGTAAATTAGTTAGGTGCCATGTGTCATTCCTCACTATGGCATCCAATTCTTTATCCATGGCCTCACACCATTTCTCTTCTTTCACTACTTCTTCAAAGTGGATTGGATCACTAGAAGTGAATAATGCAAAATTCAAATCTTCATCATCATCAGCATAACTTGTGCTGTCATAAATCTCCTTCACACTCTTTGTCCTTCGTGGCATCAATGATGCAAGTGTGGGATCTGAATTGCCTCTAGAGCTGCTGCTGTTCTGACCTCCGGAGCTGCTACTGTGACCTCCGGAGCTGCAGTTCTGATGACCTCCGGAGCTGCTATTATAACATCCTCCGGAGCTGCTGTTCTTCGAAGTTACAAACCTCCAGAGCTGCTAATCTCCGGAGCCGCAATGCTGCTGTCTACCTCCGGAGCTGCTGTATTGAGCATCTCCGAAGCTGCTGTTCTCTAGAGCTCTACGGTAGTTTCTCCCCGAGCTGCTGCTCTCCGTAGCTCCTCCAGAGTTGCTGTCCTCTGGAGCTTCTTCATCTTCAAGGGGTATTGTGACTGAAATACCCGTGGTACTGTCCACCATTCCATCCCATGCTTCATTCTCAATGAATTCAACGTCTCTGCTGATCACAAGTTTTTTGGTGATGGGATTAAACAACCCGTAGGCTTGTGATTCTTCACTATAGCCCGTGAAGATACATTTCTCACCTTTATCATCAAATTTCTGCCTCTTCTCTTTAGGCACGAATGCATATGCCACACACCCAAAAATTCTTAGGTGCTCAACAGTCTATTTGTTGTTTGTCCACGCCTCTTGTGGAATCCGATCACAGATTGCCTTTGTAGGACACCTATTCAATAGGTAGACCACTATTGCTACAGCTTCACCCCAATAATCATTTGACAGTCCCTTTTCCTTCGGCATGCTTGCTGCCATCTCTGTGATGGTTCTATTTTTCCTTTCAGCTACTCCATTTTGTTGTGGAGTATACCTTGTTGTGAACTGTTTATGAATGCCTTCATACTTGCAGAAATTTAGAAATTGTTTGGAGACATACTCTCCTCCTCTATCTGTTCTTAGGGCCTTGATGTGTTGGCCGCTTTGCTTTTCAGCCAATGCTTTAAACTCCTTAAATTTCTCAAAGGCCTCTGATTTGTTTTTCAAGAAATAAATCCATATTTTTCTGCTATAATCATCAATGAAGGTCATGAAATATACATTCCCACCTAATGTGGGAGTTTTCATAGGGCCACATAAATCTGAATGCACCAACTCCAAAGGTGCTTTTGCCCTTCTAGAATACCTTGACTGAAAGGGTTGTCTATGCTGCTTTCC
This sequence comes from Cunninghamia lanceolata, assembly GCA_027924645.1. Taxonomy (NCBI): domain Eukaryota; kingdom Viridiplantae; phylum Streptophyta; class Pinopsida; order Cupressales; family Cupressaceae; genus Cunninghamia; species Cunninghamia lanceolata. Next base: position 4,841,232 of record BSBN01000859.1, on the reverse strand, counting down.
TAGAATGCAGGCTTCACATTTTCCATCGGGCTCTATAATGTTCGGTAGCCCTCTAACCATGCCTTTCCTAGACAATAAACTTAAACCAGAAAAGCTTAAGTGCCCATACCTTAAATGCCACAATTTGGATGGGTCTTTGATGACTGTCTTGAACGCTGTTTGCTGTCCCACTGCTGTGAGCGCCAGAGATAGTGTAGGAAACTGTGCTAGAGATAGCACCGGAGTTAGTGCCGGAGATGGCGCCAGAGTCAGCGACAGAGGAAACATTCTGTTTCTCGTCATCTGCACTACTGCAATGACCTTCTTGCTGCCTCCTCTATCAAATATAGTGCACCCTCCGTTTTCCATCAAGATTCTATAACCGTTTTGGACCATCTGTCCAATGCTTAGTAGGTTATGCTTTATGCCAGGGGCATAATAGACATCATGGATCTGCATTTTCTCACCTTGCTTGCTAAGGACTATTATGATGCCTTTTCCTATGACAGGGACTTTTTGGTTGTTCCCCATCATGATTTCAGACTTGACATTTCTGTCAATGGAAGCAAACAAGTTTTCATTATCACTCATGTGGTTGCTACACCCGCTGTCCAAGTACCAGACTTCAGGGCTGCTCTTCTTAGCAAGGTTGCACACTATAAATACCTTGGACTGTTTCTCATTTTCAGCCCGATTCTCATTTGCTACATTAGCATTTTGGCCTCCATGGTCTTGTTGTTTCTTTCTACACTCACTAGCATAATGGCCGAATTTATGACAGTAATAGCATTGAATATTACTTTTGTCATACCTTTGATTTGAACTACTGTTCTTCTTCATTCCTTGATAGCTTGGCTGTGAGCTACTTGCCTCTTCTTGGCTGTTAGAAACTCCTCTGCCGGAGTTGCTTCTTCCTCTACCTCTTTGACCTTTACCTCTGCTGTTTCTTCCTCTTCCCTGACCTCTTGCATTAGTCTGAGCCTTGAAGGCTTGCTCAAGGGAAGGAGCAGATCTATTCAACCGCTGCTCATGGCTTTGTAGAGAGCCCATCAACTCATCCACTGCTATCTTAGACAGATCCTTTGTCTCTTCGATGGTTATGACTATAGGGTCAAATCTAGAAGGTAAACACCTTAGGATTTTTTCAACAATCCTTTGTTCATCCATGGTTTCTCCATTTATCCTTAGCTGATTTAGCATGGTAGAAACCTTGGTGTGAAAGTCTGAAATAGACTCACTCTCCTTCATCTGAAGGATCTCGAAATCTCTTCTAAACAGCTGGAGCTTGACTGACCTCACTTTGTCAGTTCCCTTGTAGCTATTGTGCAATATATCCCAAGCTTGCTTTGAATAGTTTACTGCTGCAATGCGGGGAAAAATAGCCTCTGTCAAGGCTACCTCAACTAGACTGAGGGCTTTTGCATCTTTCATCCTAGTTTCCTTCAACTGGTTACTTTGAGCATTCGTTAGGGCTGCATAGGCTGCTGGGTCTGTGATGTCTGAGAACCCATTAGTGACCAAATCCCAAAGGTCATTTGCAACCAGAATAGTCTTCATCTTTTTAGACCAAATATCATAGTTCTGCCCATCAAAACTCGGTGGCTGCTGCCATCCTTTGTTGTCCCCACCTGCCATGCTTCTTAAAACTGAGAAGGCTAAAAATGCCTAGACAAACTAGGGCTTATAGAATACCCACACAAACTTGACTACCCAAAAAAATAGGGCTCTGATACCACTTGTTGGCAGAAAAAACAGGGGATGGGCAGAATGTTGTTTCTTTAGATGCAATGCTACAGCAATAATGAATAGCAAAAACAAATGCAAACACACAGAGAGAAACCAAACACAGAAAGACAGCAATATATCTTTATATATATTTCTCTATTTCCAGATTACATTTAAATTTCATGTACAAACTACAGACAGAGCTACTGCTCTGTTTTCTTACTCTGCCCCAATCTCTGGAGCTGCACACTGTATATCTGGAGCTGCTTAGAACTCTGTAGTTGTCTACTATTGCTACTGCAACATTCCTCTCTGTTGTTCTTCTTCTTCTGTTCTCTCCTGGAACCTTCTAATTCCTCTGCTATCATTCTTCTGCTACTGCAGGATGTTCTCTTCCGTCCCCACTGTTCATTTTCTTTTCCCTCTCTTTTGTCTCTTCTACATACCCAGCAAAAATGGGTGCTCAACCGCTTTCAAATTCAAATTCACCTACCTCATTAATTTCTGGCAGGCCAACGGTGTGGAGGGAGGATGCAGGAGATCCCCAGGTCTGACGCGGGGGCAGAGGCATTAATTATTCTGACGAGGATTAAATTCCAACATATTTTTCTTTTATATATAGTTACCTATCTTCAATTAGCTGCACCATCTCAACCCTCAATTACATTCAAGGATAAACTCCAGCGAGCTTGAGGAGAGAATATTAAAGTAGCCGCAACATGGAAGATAATCCACATCAGCAGAATGTGAATATGCATGGGCATCTGAAAGAGCTGCAGAATGTGAATGTGACTCTGAATATGAATATGAAACACATAAAAAATTTGAATGTGAATATGAAACACATCAAGAATGTGAATGTGAATATGAAGATGAAACACATCAAGAATCTGAAGATGCTGCAGCAGATGGAACAAAGCAAGAATGTGAATGTTAAGCTGGTTTCAGAGTCAATGGAGACTGTTGTGGCTTCTGTAGCAACAACTTCATCAAATGGAGAGAAAAGACAACGTGGAAGACCAATAAATTCATCTAAGAATTCAGACAATGGGCCTTCCACACTGCTTTTGACTTCTGCCAAGACGCCTTAGAGCCTTCAATCCGGTACATTTTCTGCTAAATTATTTCAATCTTTTAGTTTTCTGAAAGGCTCTTTGTTGTTGCTACAACATTTGTTTTGAGATTGTGCCTATTCTGTTTCTAATTTCTTTTTGACTATTTATTTATTTAGTTTAAAACATAACTAAACTGCAACCCAATTTTCTCAAACCAATGCTGCATGAAGCGTATCTGCAATACATTGTATAGGCCTAAAAAAAACTAGTAAGATCTGTTTAAAATTCAACCAAATGAGAACAAATTGAAATTGCTTTTCCATGTGAAAACAACAAATCCAATCACATATTGTTCAGGCTGTAGCAACTTGGTCAAGATCCCTTTGGCCGTTGGAAGTGATGTGTCTTCCACCATTAGTATCAATCTCAACAATGCCATTTTTTTCCAAATGTTGGAGTATATGTCGAGCAATAGACCTACTACTTTTACAAAGATGTGGGGGAGCAACCCCATTCCTTGTACTAACTTTCCCGTATTGAACTGAACATCCATGTGCCCATTAGGGATAAGGTATGTATGGATGTGTATTTGAAATTGTAGGGATAGGGTATGTATGCTTTGTTACATTAGTATACTGGGAGTATGAGGTAATCTCACATATTATTAGGTTGCCCATAAATTATTAGAGTTAAAAATTTAAGAAAACCAAATAAATATCCATTACAGTGAAAGTAAAGATTTGAAACTAGGTCATACTCATAATCTTACTCTTACCCACACTTTTACTTTTACAATTGTTTATTTTTGTTTTCGTCTTCTTATTACAAACCTGCAACTTGAATTGTTTATTTATGCAAGTTCAAATTCAAGTTCAAGTTCAAGTTCACAATAACATAATTTTTAAAAATTAGAATATTGAAGGGAATCATTAATAGCTATTTGGCTTCTGAGATTGTTAGTACTTAGTAATCTTGTATGGCTCGATAGGCAAATTATTATTATAGGGTTAATCTATTTTTGCATCAATTAATTGTCCTTGCTATCATAAAATATAAGAACTTACACAGATATAACTAATTGTCAAAAAAGTTATTAATGTCCTTGTCAATAAAAGCAGGAGCTTGTATTATTACTTGATAAAATTCACTAATTTGTATGTATCTTATCATTAGCAGTAATGTGCAATCAATGATTATAAGAAATCACTTATCATGTCCATATATAATTACACTGATAGGCCTTCACTTACAACGCAAGTTGAGGTCCATAGCATGGTAGGGGATTCATTGATGGTTTGCATGCTGGTGTGGGTATAGGGATGACCATCAGAGAAATCTTCACCGCTCATGTCAATCCTAGGAATAGAGTACTTTACTTCCCTTTGGTGTAGTCACGGTAGGAGGCTTCATAGAATGAACTATCCAGACCTTGTAGTAAGAGTATACACAACAAAAACAACTCAAAGAAATGAAGCAAATGCAGGGTTAGTCATTTAGTATATTATAGAATTGAAATAGAGATCGGTTGGGAACATGCGGGCTTACAATTCAGGCTCATAGGCCTGATTACATATATGTGCAAGATAAGACTTTGAAGCTCCTTCATACAAAACTAAACTATCAATCTTCTAAATCATAAGAACTACTTTTCTAAGGATCTATTACATCAATATATATCCTTTCCAGACCAATAGATTCCTCCGCGTCAGCCAAAGAATGTCACAAACTGAAGGCTTGGTGCAACAAGCACAGAATATTAAAACACACAACTTAACGAAACATCCAATGCTTGGTGATCGAGGCAATAGCAATTGCCTGATAATTAAACCATTACATTTGCTTCTATTTATAGAGGGCTTTAGAACAATCTAGACTCCAGGATTACAGTCAAAACACATGTTTCTCCATTCAACGCACATGGTCTTTCTGCAGGTTTATGGTCAGTGGGAGTGGGTGAGAAGTCAGTGGGAGCAGGTGAGAAGCTTCTATCCTTTGACTGATACAGTGGGTGGAATTAATGCCAACATTCTCCCCCTTAATTTCGACCACAAATTTCAATTACTTTCTTCACCTTTTCCATTGATGCTTCAGCATCTGTAATCTTCAAATTTTATGGATCGAACCTAGGAAATCCCATTTTGTTGTAGGATGCTCTATCCACGAGCTCTGGCCTTCCTGTCACCAGTCCATCATAGGTTCAAGTGTGATTACCTTGCTTTCTTCAACACCTCCCAAAGAGTCACACTGCTGGTGCTTGGGGATCCTAACTTCAATTGCTTCTTCTGACTTCATACATGGCTTTCACAAATATAGAATGCTGCAAAGCGGTGACTTCTTCAGATGCTTAACCTGACAGCTATATTCAACGGCCTCTTTTTAGCGGCTTCCTTCACTACCCATGATCTCCTTTGGCATTCTCATTATTTTAAAACCTTCGTAGCAGGCTTTGAACGACTTCTTTCTTCATTCAACAACTCCAATGATCTGCCAATTTCTTTCACAGCTTCAGCTGGATGGCGTCACCACAATTTCTTCAACCTGATTTCTCTTCAGAGATGAATCTTTCTCATGGCTTGCAGGCCGGTCTGCATATGGGTCTGCCTCCTTCACACACAGAGAGCAATATTTCTTTTGCAGATTTATTTCCGCTACCTCCCTCTACACATGGCAATTTTTAAACGGCTTTGCAGACCTCGTCGTACAGCAAAGTACCTATACTCAAATGCTTTCCTCTTTTCTTCTTAGACACCTCTCTTGGATAGCTGTGACATCTTTGAACAACGATCCTCCTCTTTTGATCGCTCTTGGATAGGCTGCGGCCTATATTCTTTTTCTACAAACCCTTTGTGTGCCTGCTACTTCTGGCAGCTTTTGAACAACAAATTTTTCTGTGGCTCCTCTATTGGAACGATCTCCTGATTTCAACTTTAGCTGCTAGCAGCTTCAGCGCTTCAAGCTTCAAACTTGACTGGCAACTATCACTCAAACTTTGGTAGCTTTTGAAGAACTTCTTTCTGAACAGCAATTCGTTTCTTGTTTCCTTGCAAACAATAGTCCTTTACTTTCTGTTGGCAGCTTCAAATTGGCTCTGATACCAAATGAAGGCTTGGTGCAACAAGCACAACAAGCATAGAATATTAAAACACACAACTCAACCAAACATCCAATGCTTGGTGATCAGGCAATTGCAATTGCCTGATCACCAAGCATTGGATGTTTGGTTGAGTTGTGTGTTTTAATAATCTGTGCTTGTTGCACCAAGCCTTCACAAACTTCAATCAAAAGTTGTAATGTGCAACATGGATAGGTTGGACCTAAATGCATAGGACACTTTTAGAAAATAAGTGAAATGAAGTGTGGATCTCCAAGGAAGGTTGACCATGAACCAAAGATCATTGAATGATGTGACATTAGACTCCAAAGATCAGGAAATACTTCTGCAGGTTTCTCCTTAGCTGATTATCAGGAATTGTTAGAGTGCTCTGCTCTGAGAAATAGTCAATCTTATGATAGTAATATCTTTCTAGTAAAGATGTGTAGACCTCTGAATTCTTGATATGATGTTGATGAATGAATGTAGATGCTAAGTCCAGCTCCACAAGGTCTGAAATATATCTGTGATAGAATGCCAGATCAAAATGTAGAAGTTGCTTCTAACTAAACTGCCTAAACTGAATTAGGAAATGAAAAGAAACAAACTAAACTGCAAACAATGTAAATACAAATGTTTTTGGTTGATACAAGATTGCTCTTGAACCAGGGATGCTCCTGCATCAAACATCTGAGGTTATTGAAAAAGTGAGTCACTCACTTTGATGGGGCTAGGGGAGAACCAAGATGGTCCACCTTAGCCTGAGAAATCCATGATGAATCTTCTTTTGGTCTGTCTTTCCACTTCACAAGATATTCTTTGTATTGCCTTCCTCTAGTGCTGCATCCAACTTTGTTGTCCAAAATGTCTTCAGTTTTCTCTGTTGTTTGTTGTGGTAACCGCTTCTTCAAATCTTCTTCCATGTTGTCACTGAACTCTGCTTCATGATATTGATAAAGATCTATAGTGTTGAAAATAGGTGATTTACCCAAGGTCTTTGGTAACTTCACTACATATGCATTTCTTGAATCAAATTTCTTGAGTATCTTACAAGGTCCAAACTTTTTCATCTTAAACTTGTTATATGTCCCAACTCAAAATCTTTCTTTTCTCAAGTACACCATTACTTCATCTCCAACTTTAAATTCCTTATGTCTTCTCTTCTCATTTACCTTTTTCTTACATATTTATTGTTCATGTCCTCCAAATGCTTCTTCACCTGATTATGCATTGTCTTCATATGATCTGCAAATTCCTCTGCTTCTGCACTCCTCTTTTCTTCCATGCTGATATCTCTTAATTCTGCTACTCCTCTAGGATTCACTCCAGTCATAATCTCAAAAGGTGTTCTTCTGGTACTCCTATTTACTAAATTATTGTATGCAAATTCTGGATGTGAAAGGATCAAATCCCAACTTCTAGCTTTCTCTCCAACCAAACTTCTCAACAAGTTTCTGATACTCCTATTCACTACCTCTATCTGTCCATGAGTCTAAGGATGAAAATTTGAACTGAACTTCAAATCTATTTTCTTCTTCTTCCAAAGTGTATTCCAAAAGTATTCAACAAATTTTGTTTGAAACTATATTCTTAGGTAATCCATGCAATCTCACAATCTCCTTGAAAAATAGGTCAGCTAAATGCACTGCATCAGTTGTCTTCTTAGAAGGTATGGAATGAGCCATCTTTGAAAATCTGTCAACCACTACAAATATTGAATCATGTCCTCTCTATGTCTTAGGTAATCCCATTACAAAATCCATGCTTATGTCTTCCTAAGGTCTCTCTGGTAATGTCAAAGGTTTATACAATCAAGTGTTCTGGCTACTCCCTTTTAAAACTTGACAAACTCTGCAACTCTGCACAAATCTTTGAACATCCTTATGTATCTGAGGCCAAAAATACTTTTCACTTACCAAAGCCACTGTCTTGTCAATGTCAAAATGTCCTACCAATCCACCACTATGCTTCTCCTTGATCAAATTATGTCTCATTAAACTTCTAGGTATGCATAACTGATTTCCTCTAAACAACATATCTTCCTAAATGAAATAGTCCAACCACTTAGTCATATATGTCACAACAGGTTCCTTACATGCTTTCCAAGGTTCTGCAAAATTAGTGTCTCTCTCATACATGTTCTTCAATTCATCAAAACCCAACACTTCAACTCTCATCTCTGTCAACAAGTTTCTTCTCCTCCTCAATGCATCAACAACTTTATTTGATTTTCCACTCCTATGCTTCAACACAAATGTATAACTCTGCATGAACTCTACCCATCTCATATGTCTTTGATTCAACTTACCTTGACTATTCAAATATTGCAAAGCTTGATGATTTGTATACAACACAAACTCCTTAGGCAACAAATAATGTCTCCACTTCTTAAGGCTTGAATTATGGCATAGAACTCTTGATCATAAACTGAATATCTTCTCCTTGCATCATTCAACTTCTCACTGAAATATGCTACAGGTCTACCTTCTTGACTTAATACTGCTCCAATTGCATGTCCACTTTATCACAATCTACTTGAAGAATCACCCATATAAATCTTTTCACTCATCTTTAAATTTATTTGAAATTTGAAGATTAGGTTATCAATTTTTAAAAGCGGATGAAAATAAGTTAAATTTATGTGGAAGTCTGTTTGATTTTTGTAAATAGGTTATGGTTTTCAGTATTGATTGGTTTATATCAGCTCGAGGTAGTAATTAATGGCGTGTATGTTCTTGTGTGGGCTGTAAAGAGTGTGTTGGGGTTAGTTAGGGCTTTGTTATGTAGTTTGATGTTTGAAGGTTAGACATGGTGTGTTATGTTGTTTGAATTTATCTTCATGTTGTTTAGTTGCAGTGGAGTGAAGGAATTCACCTACTTGCCTCGCCTCGCTAACGATTTTTTCTTATATAGTTTTGTGTAGAATTGGTTTTCTATTGAGTTGTTTTATTTGGGGCTTTCGATAATGGATAGGAGCATTTCTCATTGCTTGCCTTGCACTTTTTGAAAGATCCTTTTCAAATCCAATTCAATTTCAACAAGTGGAAATACTTAATCTTAATGCTTGGTGGTCAATTCCTCATCCTGGGGATGGCTCAAAGAGAGTAGTGGCAGGGAACTTGATTTGGTTCTTGTTTCTATGCAATTTTTCTAAAGTATTTCTTATTAACTTGTTTTTCATTACAGCATTACTCTTTTTTCTTTCTATCCCACTCTTCACATATATATTATGATTGTGTTAGGTCCTTTTATAAAAGAACAATCTCACGTGGATAACAATTATGAGGCAAAGGTGGTTTATGGAAGCTTTGTATGCAACACAGGCAGTGGGGCAGCTTTGCCTTCGGGTTGATGTGCAAATAACTTTACAAGATCTGTCCCTGGTCTGATGTGTAATTAACTTTGCCAGTAGCTTGTGATTGGTAGCCATTGTCATGTTCAAGAACATCCTATTCTCCTCTCTGCTACTAACATTGCCAGAGACTTCTTGTTGTTATCTATTTTATGTTCTTTAATTTGTAGATTATTTAATACATTGGAATATTTCTATTATGGGAGATAATCCAAATAATCTATCTATAAACCTATCTGATATCTCACAATTTGTTTAATTCTGGCCTCTCATTTCTATGTTTATTTTATTATTTGTTATGTGTAGTATTATATTTATAGTTACATCGATGTGAGGCCTACCCTTTTTACATTCTGTTCATGTGACTACTTACAATACTGTTACTAGTACTTTTATATTTGTGGGACTGTAGTTCCCATATTTTCAAACTGTTAAACCTTATTATGTTAAAGGAAAACTAATTGGGTGATGTTAGATAGATGTTTGCTTTAAGAGAAAACTAATTAGGTGATGTTAGATAGATGTTTATTTTATAGGAAAACTAATTGGATGATGTCTGAATAAGGTTTACATTACAGGAAAATTAATTGCATGATGTTACAGAGAAAATTGTAATAAGATTTCATTTATGCTTATGAGAATTGTGGTATGTCATGGTAATGCATGTTTTAAGTTGCTTCGGCTATGATGATTATATGTGAAATTGACCTTGTAATTGAGTGCACAGGTTTTGCTAACAAACCAAAGATATTGGAGATCATCCCACACCTTATGTTGTAATCCCTTGTAAAGCCGATCTAGTTCCATGAGGAACCAAGATCAACTCTATGTTGATTTAATGTTGTAATGTTGTCTTTCATGAGGTTGAATGGGTTAGGTCTACCCTCTTGTAAATTTCAATTATGATTTGTGTTGTAAGAAATGTAGTTGAATGTTTTTTAAAAATTTTAAATTTTTGAGACCCTTTTCTTATGTCTTAACTTGACCCCGGGTGTCCTAACTAGGTTAAAGTTGACCCTGGGTTATACCCCATGGGTCTAGGGTCCCTTTTGACTTGGGTAACCCTTGGGTAACCTCCGTATGGTCACCTTAACTTCACACTGAAGTTAAGTGACGAATTTGGAGGTATGGGAGGGATAGGATGAGTGGTACCAACACTCAAGCCCATCCCTTTTCAATTCCCAAGGTAAGAGATGACTCCAAGACCTACCAATTATGGAGGATTTGACTTCAAGTCTCCCTCACAATTGGTGAGAGTCCCCATGGAGTTGTCTAGTCATTCATAAGGAGGAATGAAGGGGAGACATGTGTCACCCTCTTTCCCCCTTTAATTCCTTTTATTTCTCCCATGTGTAAGAGAAATGACATGTGGTAAGGGATAAAAAAGACTTTAGGGATGGGTGAGTGACATATGCCAACAATCATCCCTTGGGACACAATAGTAGTTTGGGGAAGAGTGAGGAGGTGACAAGTGCCACCTCCCCCATTCCTCTAAACTCATGGAGTTGGGTTATTTTAATCCCACTTGGGATAGGGAGAAGGGGTTGTTGAATTTGGAGGATTTTTGTTTATTGAAAAATTACTTTTGGGAGAGGAAGGTGGGAGGGAGTTTGGTGGCTTAGGTTGGAGGAGATTTTAGTGGAGCTCTACATCAACTTCATCCATTAAAGGGCTTTCTAAGGTTGGATTGTATGGCCTTTCCTTTGTATTCTATTTGTTGCATGCAGAATGTGTGAAAATTATTTATTTTGCTTGTGATGTAAATTTTGTTATTGTGGGGAAATTTTGTTGGGATGTTGACAGAGCTTCTTCCACTTGAGAGAAATGCCCATCAAGTGTGGGGTAGGGGAGGAGTGATCCTCCTCAAGTGCATGCCTTGTTTCTTTTGGGATGTTGAAAACCTTGAGGGCATTTATTTGACTTTGAGAAATTGTGTTATTTGTCTTGAGAGTCAAACTATGAACTCCTTGGAATCTTGTTGACAAGTTTGGCTTGAGGCCATGAGAAAAACTGTGTTAAAATTTAGTTGAAGGGTGAGACTCTAGAGTTGAGTGTGTCCACTCTCCTACCCCTCTTTAAACTCACCGTGGTTGAGTTTTGTGTTGTGTAAATATCCATGGGTGTATGTGTGTTTGGGTGTGTTGTTTATACCTTGTTGCGAAGTGGATTGTTGGAGTACCCTAGGTGTGTGGATGATCTCCCTAGCTTGGGGGTGACCCTCTTGCAGGTCTATGGTAGGGAGGAGAGCAGTTTGTGTGGTGTTTTATCCCCTTGTGTGATATGCAGGTGTTCATGGAGCTTTATGTGAAGATTGGAGAAGTTTCCTTGTGTTTGGAAAATATTTTATTTTCCTTTACTCTTAAGACTCTATAGGAAGAGTTTGGGCTTGTTAATGCCCTCATCCTTGTTGATTTTAAGAGAAGAGAAATCTCTCTCTAATATTGTAAATTTGGTATATTGAAGTGGTGAGAAAATATTCCCCCCCTTGTAATTACAGTCTTATTTGCAGTATTTAATACATTTTGTTGCCATTAGGAAATGAATAAGAAAAGAAAATTGTTTTTAGAAGAAATTAGAATTGTCTATTTCCTTATAACCCTGTTTGCAAAGTTGAGAATTTAGTTGTTGTTGTAAACAAAGTTGTTAGAATTCATCTATTGTAAGGTTAGTGAATATGTTAAACTTTATTAATTATGCAAGTTGGAAGTTGTTATTTTGGAAAAGAAATGAAATTTTGTTACATGCATGCATTGAAATGTAGTGATTAAGTGCAAATAAAATTAATTTCTCCCTTTTGAATCAAGGCTTACTATAGTTAAATCGAGTCATTGAGTTGGAAATTGAAAATTAATTAAGAGAAAAAAAAATTGGAAGTGGATATCCTTGTGAAATACTTCTATTTACAGTTTTTATTTTTAAGTTGCATAACATTAATTTAATCGTAGGAAAATTCATTATATACTTATGCAGTATTCTGTCCTATAAGTTAACTGATAGAACCTATTTAATAAATTATATATATATATATATATACTCACAATTTTACACAGCAAATTAAATTCATAGTTTCCTAATTAATTAGCTGTGTAAAATTGTGTGTGTATATATATATATATATTTGTAAATATATTTCATACTGTAATAAATGAAATTTTAAAATGGAAAGGAAAATTAAATAAAAATAAAAAAAAATAAAACAAATTTAATTGCAGTGATGGTGGGGGTTGAATCCCCCCCACCGCAGATTTACAAAGGGTGTGGGGAGGGACGGAGCCCCCACCCACACCCCACATAGTGGGATGTGGGTGGGGGCTCCGCCCCTCCCCAGACCCCCGCATAAACTGAGCCCCACGGGACCTCACCTCCCACTATCCATACTACCTCTACGGCGAACCCTCCGATCCGCCACTCATCTACTGTTCCCTCCCCTTCGCGGCCTCCTCTGTGGCCTTTTCGCTGCCGTAACCCTTGACCTCCGCCGCTATCTCTGTGGCTTCCCTTCACCCACAGGCCATCTTCCCTGCCATGAGTTCCACCTCCGCTACCACCTGACCACCACACGGCCCTTCACCACACTTCGTCCTCCTCTTAGATCCACCCTCTCCACCTCCACCACCACCACTGCGGTCTTCACCCCACCAGTGTTGCCTCCCCTCCATTGCCTCTACATTTCAAAAAAAAAACAAAGAACAAAAAAAAAATGTTAGGGCACAAATGAGTTTGGCATAAAGATATTAGGGCTTCAGCCCTATTTAATGAAAGTAAAATGTATGGGTTTTATGAAAGAAAAGTTAATATTTTAATATAAAAAAAAATAATAATAATAAAAAATATATATATGTATATATATTTATATATGTATATATGTATAAATATCTATATATATATATATGTATATACACATATATATATTAATTATTTGATATAAATTTATCAGAGAGGCCATATTTTTGTTTTTTTTAAAAGGAAAGAAAGAAATTTATATTAGGGGAATTTTATTTTTAACAACAATAAGGAAAAATATATTTATAATTTAAAAAGAGCATATGAAAATAGAATTTAATTTTAAGGAAGAGTTTCTCGGAAGTTTCAACGATTATCACAAATTAATTATTAGGAAAATGAAGAGGAAAATATGATCCTATCATTTACAAAAGACACTGTGAATATAAACGCAAGGAAGCCATCACAGGCATTCCATGTGTGACCATTGTAAGCTCAGTTGTAGATTTAGAAATGTCCAATTGAGAAAAATAAGAGAGAAAGAGAACGAAAGATAAAAGCGAAAACAAAGAGGAGAAAATGCGTGGCATTTTGAAATAGGCTAAGAGAACAAAGTAAGTTTTAACAACCCCGTTGAACCTGTTTAGGGACAAATTAAGTATCAAAATTAATTCAACGTTGAAACTAAACCAGAGCGGAAACCTAGGAGACTGTGCCAAGCGAAGTTAGTAAACCTAGTTTAAGTCATCTGGTCTATCAAGAAATTAGGAATAATGTAAAGAATGCAGTGATAACTCTAATTGATAGAGAACATGAAGAGAAGCAGGGTAAACGTGATAGAAATACAATCAAAATTAAATTTCAGAGAAATGGTAAAGTGAACGTGATAGAAGTACAATCAAAATTAAATTTCAGAGAAACAGAAGTGTGGGCAAATGAATGGGCTTTGTTGGAAATGCTAATTCTGAAGGAGGAGAAATTAATATTAAATTTTAGAAAATGGGAAAGACGACAGATGATCGTGCGTTGTTGAAAAATGATCCATTAATGAGATCAAGTGTAAATTTATTATAATTAGGGATTCGTGGGAAGTTTGTTAACCCTATTAGAGAACCTCATATTAAGAGTAGTGTTTGTGTAATAAATCCTGCTCACGCCCGTGAGGCGTTATGCTGCCAAAATCTTCCAGAATTTAGGGTTAGGAGCCTTGAAAGTTCAAACCTTGTAGCGACGTTAACCGCATCGTTAAGACCCGCTTGTTGGCCTTCTTGCGTCTGGGTGTGTGCACATGTACTTAGTACCCCGCTGACAACTGTATTGTTTCTGCCTTGAGCGTATGCCACCGAGCACGCTTATGCGTGCGAGGGGGTTTCTAGGGAAGCGTGGGAAAATTTTTGATATTTCGTGTCATGACCACATGACAGATGTGGACATGACATGTGTGATGCGTGTTGTGACCACATGGGAAATGTGGGCATGACATTTGGTATTAGAGCCCAAGTTTACACACTGGGCATTATTGGGCACGTTATTTTTCTACAACTTTGATTAATTAGTGTTTACCTTGTTTTGTAGGATGCCTCCCCGACGTGTACGATGAGCGTGATCGCGCAACACGGCCTCCGCTGAGGTCCATAGTGATTCCTCAGCTGAGGGACAGGCACCCGCAGTCATAGCAGATCCACTAGTGCCACAAGCACCACTAGTACCATAGGCACCACCAGTATTTGACATAGGTCCACAAATTCTATAGGCACTGTAGGCTATGTTAGAGAGGTTACCGCCAGCGATTCTTGAGCCATGTGATGAGCCTTGCGTTGATCCGTGAGAGGAGCCACGTAAGGAGCCGCGTGCTGAGCCACTTGTGGAGCCCCGTGTTGATCCACGAGAGGTGCCACGTATGGAACCTTTCGTTGAGATCCCTGACACTACAGTAGAGGAGGTTGGGTCAGCCTACCGTGCATGGAGTAGGAGTCCTCCGAGACCTTTGAGATGAGATGAAACTATGAGAGCAGAGCAGGTACATCATGGACTGTATGAGAATGGGTTGGATGAGCTAGTTGTGGGAGTTAGAGACAGAGGGGACCCCATCAGAGACCTGCTTAGGCTCAACTCACCTACTTTCATAGGTGCTACAGAGGGAGCTGTGGCCAAGGCTTGGCTTATCAGTTTAGACAGGTGTTTTGCGTTGCGACCTTACGAGAGCAACATGAAAGCACGAGTGGTAGTACATCTTTTGAGAGATGCAACAACTACCTGGTGGCACACTGAGGAGTGCAAGCACCATTTGTCCTTAGACACACTAACTTGGGACATCTTCATAGAGCGCTTTAATGCACAATATTTGTCAGAGCACTATAAACAGTGTCAGATAGACGAGTTCCACGATTTACAACAGAGAGGTCTCACAGTTGCTCAGTATGAGAGCTGGTTCATTGAGCTTTCTCGTTACACGAAGTACCTCCATGATGAGAAAATCCTGGTACACAAATTCATCAGAGGACTAAATCACGGGATAGCAGGACCAGTACGTATGGCAGATCCCCAGACCATGAGCGAGGTTGTTGAAAAGGCTCTTATTGCAGAGGAAATTCAGGGGTGAGGGAAGAGTTCACGCCCGCAGTATCAGGATCGTAATCCCCAACAATAGCAGAACTTTCGTAGGCCACAAAACACACCACATAAAGGAGGATATAATTCTTCATCATTACCTCCTAGGCCTCCATAGTAGCAGCAGCATCAGCAAAGATCTAGACCCCAGCAGAGAGGTCAAGGAGGATAGAACTGTGGTTGGCAACAGCAGGGCCTGCGCAGACATCAGAGACAACAGGGATCATCTGCAAGACCCGCGAGGTCTCAGCAGTCTTACAGAGGCTCACAGGGGTCTACTAGATGGACTAGATAGCAACAGACGGGTAGGACACAATTAGGACAGTTATAGGCTAGAGGTCCGTGTTATGTGTGTGGTGGGGTAGGGCATTTAGCTAGATAGTGCCCACAGGGATTTACAGTAGGGGACAACCCTGATCAGGAGGATCTGAGCAGACTGTAGGTGACGTGGGTAGATCCCACCACATGTTTGCAGCAGTTGATAACCACCAGGCCAATTTCCAAGCCTCGGTCATTGAGACAACAGGTACGATTAGGGATTTCCCCATCTCTATTCTTTTTAACTCTTGAGCTACCAACTCTTTTCTGTCTACATCATTAGTGGAGCATTGCAGGCTGGTGGCTTCTAGGCAGGACATTAAGTTGGAGGTTGAGTTGGCCTTTGGGGCCAGGATGTCAGTAGATACCTTGGTTAAAGATTGCGAGATCACCTTAGGTTCCTTCACTACATCATGTGACCTTAGGGTTATGCCATTAGGATCCTATGGTGTAGTTCTGGGTATGGATTGGCTTGTGGCTCATAGAGCCAAGCTAAATTGTCGCTAGAGGATGATTAGCTGCTTAGACGATCATGGTTCACCGGTTGAGATAGTGGGCATTCAAAAGCCCATGGCTATTCGTATGATATCCACTCTACAGCTTAAGCGCTGCATGCGGAAGGGATGTCAGATGTTTGCTATCATGGTTAGTGATAGAGCAGAGGATGAGCCTGAGGCTACCTTAGATGATCACCCTATCCTTAAAGAGTTTGCCAACGTATTCCTGTCAGAATTACCAGGTATGCCTCCACGCAGAGAAGTTGATTTTCACATCAATTTAGTGCCGGCTGCGGAGCCAATATCTCGTGCACCCTATAGGATGACTAAACATGAACTTATAGAACTTAAGCTGTAGTTAGAGGAGTTACTTGAGAAGGGGCACATCTGACCTAGCATTTCACCATGGGGCGCACCAGTTATCTTTGTGAAGAAGAAGGATGGGTCTCTTCGATTATGCATGGATTACAGGTAGTTGAACAAGGTGATGATGAAGAACCGTTATCCTCTACCTAGGATTGACGACCTTTTTGATCAAATGCAGGGAGCCAGAGTGTTCTCAAAAATTGATCTATAATCTGGGTATCACCAATTGTGCATCGCAAAGGTAGATATTCATAAGACTGCTTTTTGAACCAGATATGGCCATTACGAATTCACAGTGGTACCCTTCGATTTGACGAACACCTCTACAGTGTTCATGCGTCTCATGAATGGGGTGTTCCGTACTTACCTAGATCGGTTCGTGATCATATTTCTAGATGATATTTTGATCTATTCGCGAACCGAAGAGGAACATGTGGATCATTTACGTCAAATGTTGCAGTGCTTACGAGAGCAACAACTTTATGGCAACCTAGCAAACTGTGCCTTCTTCAGGACAAAGGTGCAGTATTTGGGACACATCTTATCAGGTGATGGCATCTCTATAGATCCATCTAAGATCAAAGCAATTTAGGACTGGCTAGTACCCACCAATGTGACAGAGGTCAGAAGCTTTATGGGATTAGCCAGTTACTACCGTAGGTTTGTCGAGGGCTTTTCCAGGATAGCACATCCCAACACTTCCCTTCAGCGAAAAGTGAAGGGTTTCACTTGGACCAAGCAGTGTGAGAAGGCCTTTGGAGTCCTCAAGGAGCATCTTACCAGCGCTCCCATTTTAGTGGTTCCAAATTCGGCAGGAGATTTTGTTGTTTGCACTGATGCATCACTAGAGGGTTTGGGAGCCGTGCTTATGTAGGGTGGAAGAGCGATTGCATACGAATCACGAAAGCTTAAGACACATGAGTTAAACTACCCTACTCACGATTTAGAGCTCACAGCAGTTATTCATGCTCTTGTTCATTGGAGACACTTCCTCTTAGGTTGACGCTTTGAACTCCATTCGGATCATCATAGCTTACAGTATATTTTCACACAGCCAAATTTGAATGTCTGCCAACGGCGTTGGATGGAGTTCTTATGCGAGTATGACTTTGATGTCCACTACATCAAAGGGAAGGAGAACATGGTCGCTGATGCTTTGAGTCGAAGGCACCACGAGATCCTGTCCTTGACTTTGAGGGTGGACTTGAGAGATCGCATCTTACAACATCTGCCTGAGGACGAGTGGTTTCTTGAGGTGCAGCAGGAAATTCAGAATCAGAGGGCCCTTAAGGGCAAATTCGTAGGATATTCCCTTGAGTCTGATGGTTTGCTTAGACATCAGCAGCACATCTATTTACCCCATGCAGGTGATCTATGTACAGTGATTCTATTAGAGGCTCATAGACCACCCTATGTAGCACATCCAGGAGTGAAGAATATGCATGCTAATTTGTGACAGCTTTATCATTGGGCTGGGATGAGGCGTGACATTGCAGAATATGTTGCTCATTGCCTTGAGTGCCAAAGGGTCAAGGCTAAGCATTAGCATCCAGCAGGACTATTGTACCCTCACAAGATACCTGAGTGGAAGTGGGACACCATTTTCATGGACTTTATCATTGGTCTACCTATGTCATCACGTCGCCATGATGCCATCATGGTGACAGTTGACAAGTTGACCAAGGTGGCGCATTTCTCACCTGTATGTATGACGTACAATGTACCATCAGTGGCGAGAGTGTTTTTAGATCAGATTGTTAGACTTCATGGAGTACCTCGCCACATCATTTCTGACAGAGACTACATATTCACTCCATCGTTTTGGAGAGCCTTACATCAGGCGTTAGGCACACAGCTCAACTTCAGTTCAGCTTACCATCTAGAGACTGACGGACAAATAGAGAGAGTTAATTAGGTGTTAGAAGAAATGGTTCACATGTATGTTATGGACCATTAGTCTTGATGGGAGGAGTACCTGTATCTGGTAGAGTTTGCCTACAATAATGGGCATCACAACTCGTTGGGTATGCCTTCTTTCCAGGCTTCATACGGTAGACCATGCAAGACACCATTGAGTTGGGATCGGATAGAGGACAGGATTGCCATTGGTCCAGAGATAGTTCAGTATATGGAGCAGCAGGTCACACAAATTAGACAGAGACTTCAGGAGGCACATGACAGACAGAAGAAGTATGCCGATGCTAAGAGAACTGATCGAAGCTTCTCAGTGGGTGACAGGGTATTTTTCAGAGTGCGACCGCACAAGAGTCCAATTTGTTGCGGGAAGGGCTCTAAGCTTGCACCTTAGTTTGTAGGACCTTTTGAGATTTTGGAGCAGATAGGACCTGTAGCCTATCGTCTAGCCTTGCCACCTAGCCTGTCGCATATCCACGATATTTTTCATGTTTTAGTTTTACGTCATTACATCTTTGACTTATCTCACGTGTTGGAATGGAGTGCTCTTCAGGTAGAGGTAGATGGACAACTAGTGTTGGAGCTTATTCGCATATTGGCTCATCGGATGCTGGGCCTTCGAGGTCGAGAGCTAGACCAGGTTAGGGTCCAGTGGGACATGTATGATGAAGTCACTGCGACATGGGAGGATGCAACGAGGCTGAAGACTCTTTATCCTCACCTCTTTGATGACTTCTAGGAGGAAGTACAGTCTTAGGGGGAGAGGATGTGAGGCCTACCCTTTTTACATTATGTTCATGTGACTACTTACATTACTGTTACTGATACTTTTATATATGTGGGACTGTAGTTCCCAGATTTTCAAACTGTTAAACCTTATTATGTTAAAGGAAAACTAATTGGGTGATGTTAGATAGATGTTTTCTTTAAGAGAAAACTAATTGGGTGATGTTAGATAGATGTTTATTTTATAGGAAAACTAATTGGGTGATGTTAGAGAGAAAATTGTAATATGATTTCATTTATGCTTATGAGAACTGTGGTATGTCATGGTAATGCATGTTTTAAGTTGCTTCGACTATGATGATTATATGTGAAATTAACCTTGTAATTGAGTGCACAGGTTTTGCTAACAAACCACAGATACTGGAGATCATCCCGCACCTTATGTTGTAATCTCTTGTAAATCTGATCTAGTTCCACGAGGAACCAAGATCAACTCTATGTTGATTTAATGTTGTAATGTTGTCTTTCATGAGGTTGAATGGGTTAGGTCTACCCTCTTGTAAATTTGAATTATGATTTGTGTTGTAAGAAATGTAGTTGAATTTTTTTTAAAATTTTAAATTTTTGAGACCCTTTTCTTGTGTCTTAACTTGACCCCAGGTGTCCTAACTAGGTTAAACATGACCCTGGGTTATACCCCATGGGTCTAGGGTTCCTTTTGACTTGGGTAACTTCCATATGGTCACCTTAACTTCACACTGAAGTTAAGTGATGAATTTGGAGGTATGGGAGGGATAGGATGAGTGGTACCAACACTCAAGCCCATCCCTTTTCAATTCCCAAGGTAAGAGATGACTCCAAGACCTACCAATTATGGAGGATTTGAGTTCAAGTCTCCCTCACAATTGATGAGAGTCCCCATGGAGTTGTCTGGTCATTCATAAGGAGGAATGAAGGGGAGACATGTGTCACCCTCTTTCCCCCTTTAACTCCTTTTATTTCTCCCATGTGTAAGAGAAATGACATGTGGCAAAGGATAAGAAAGACTTTAGGGATGGGTGAGTGACATATGCCAACACTCATCCCTTGGGACACAATAGTAGTTTGGGGAAGAGTGAGGAGGTGACAAGTGCCACCTCCCCCATTCCTCTAAACTCATGGAGTTGGGTTATTTTAATCCCACTTGGGATAGGGAGAATGGGTTGTTGAATTTGGAGGATTTTTGTTTATTGAAAAATTGTTTTTCGGAGAGGAAGGTGGGAGGGAGTTTGGTGGCTTATGTTGGAGGAGATTTTAGTGGAGCTCTACATCAACTTCATCCATTAAAGGGCTTTCTAAGGTTGGATTGTATGGCCTTTCCTTTGTATTCTATTTGTTGCATGCAGAATGTGTGAAAATTATTTATTTTGCTTGTGATGTAAATTTTGTTATTGTGGGGAAATTTTGTTGGGATGTTGACAGAGCTTCTTCCACTTGAGAGAAATACTCATCAAGTGTGGGGTAGGGGAGGAGTGATCCTCCTCAAGTGCATGCGTTATTTCTTTTGGGATGTTGAAAGCCTTGAGGGCATTTGTTTGACTTTGAGAAATTGTGTTATTTGGCTTGAGAGTCAAAATATGAACTCCTTGGAATCTTGTTGACAAGTTTGGCTTGAGGCCATGAGAAAAACTGTGTTGAAATTTAGTTGAAGGGTGATAGTTTAGAGTTGAGTGTGTCCACTCTCCTACCCCTCTTTAAACTCACCGTGGTTGAGTTTTGTGTTGTGTAAATATCCATGGGTGTATGTGTGTTTGGGTGTGTTGTTTATACCTTGTTGTGAAGTGGATTGTTGGAGTACCCTAGGTGTGTGGATGATCTCCCTAGCTCGGGGGTGACCCTCTTACGAGTCTATGGTAGGGAGGAGAGTAGTTTGTGTGGTGTTTTCTCCCCTTGTGTGATATGTAGGTGTTCATGCAACTTTATGTGAAGATTGGAGACGTTTCCTTGTGTTTGGAAAATATTTTATTTTCCTTTACTCTTAAGGCTCTATAGGAAGAGTTTGGGCTTGTTAATGCCCTCATCCTTGTTGATTTTAAGAGAAGAGAAATCTCTCTCTAATATTGTAAATTTGGTATATTGAAGTGGTGAGAAAATATTCCCCCTTGTAATTATTGTCTTATTTGTAGTATTTAATACATTTTGTTGCCATTAAGAAATGAATAAGAAAAGAAAATTGTTTTTAGAAGAAATTAGAATTGTCTATTTCCTTATAACCCTATTTGCAACGTTGATAATTTAGTTGTTGTTGTAAACAAAGTTGTTAGAATTCATCTATTGTAAGGTTAGTGAATATGTTAAACTTTATTAATTATGCAAGTTGCAAGTTGTTATTTTGGAAAAGAAATGAAATTTTGTTACATGCATGCATTGAAATGTAGTGATTAAGTGCAAATAAAATTAATTTCTCCCTTTTGAATCAAGGCTTACTATAGTTAAATCGAGTCATTGAGTTGGAAATTGAAAATTAATTAAGAGAAAAAAAAATTGGAAGTGGATATCCTTGTGAAATACTTCTATTTACAATTTTTATTTTAAAGTTGCATATGAATAATTTAATCGTAGGAAAATTCATTATATACTTATGCAGTATTCTATCCTATAAGTTAACTGATAGAACCTATTTAATAATATATATATATATATATATATAATGTATTTTTCAGTTATATGAATTAATTAGGAAACTGTGAATTTAATTCGCTGTGTAAAATTGTGTGTGTATATATATATATATATATATTTGTAAAAATATTTCATACTGTAATAAACAAAATTTTAAAATGGAAAGGAAAATTAAATAAAAAAATAAAAAAAGAAAACAAATTTAATTGCAGTGATGGTGGGGGTTGAATCCCCTCCACCGCAGATTTACAAAGGGTGTGGGGAGGGGCGGAGCTCCCACCCACAACCCACGTAGTGGGATGTTGGTGGGGGCTCCGCCCCTCCCCACACCCCCGCATACACCGAGCCCCACGGGACCTCACCTCCCGCTCTCCACACTGCCTCTGCGGTGAACCCTCTGATCCGCCACCCAGCTGCCGCTCCCTCCCCTTCGCAGCCTCTGCGCTGCCGTAACCCTTGACCTCTGCCGCTGTCTCTGTGGCTTCCCTTCACCCACAAGCCATCTTCCCCACCGCGAGTTCCACCTCTGTTGCCGCATGACCACCACGCGGCCCTTCACCACACTTCATCCTCCTCTCAGATCCGCCCCCTTCGCCTCCACCACCACCACTATGGTCTTCGCCCCACCAGTGCCACCGCCCCTCCATTTCCTCTACATTTTGAAAAAAACAAAGAATAAAAAAAAATTTAGGGTACAAATGAGTTTGGCATAAAGATATTAGGGCTTCAACCCTATATAATGAAAGTAAAATGTATGGGTTTTATGAAAGAAAACTTAATATTTTAATATAAATATAAATAAAAATAATAAAATATATATATATATATATGTATGTATGTATATATATTTATATATGTATATATGTATAAATATATATATATATGTATATATATGTATATACACATATATATATTAATTATTTGATATAAATTTATCTGAGAGGCCATATTTTTATTTTTTTTAAAAGGAAAGAAAGAAATTTATATTAGGGGAATTTTATTTTTAACAACAATAAGGAAAAATATATTTATAATTTAAAAAGAGCATATGTAAATATATTTTAATTTTAAGGAAGAGTTTCTCGGAAGTTTCAACGATTATCACAAATTAATTATCAAGAAAATGAAGAGGAAAATATGACCCTATCATTTACAAAAGACACTATCAATATAAACGCAAGGAAGCCATCAGAGGCATTCCATGTGTGACCATTGTAAGCTCAACCGTAGATTTAGAAACGTCCAATTGAGAAAAATAAGAGAGAAAGAGAAAGAAAGATAAAAGCGAAAACAAAGAGGAGAAAATGCGTGGCATTTTGAAATAGGCTAAGAGAACAAAGTAAGTTTTAACAACCCCGTTGAACCTATTTAGGGACAAATTAAGTATCAAAATTAATTCAACGTTGAAACTAAACCAAAGCAAAAACCTAGGAGACTGTGCCAAGTGAAGTTAGTAAACCTAGTTTAAGTGATCTGGTCTATCAAGAAATTAGGAATAATGTAAAGAATGCAGTGATAACTCTGATTGATACAGAACATGAAGAGAAGCAGGGTAAACGTGATAGAAATACAATCAAAATTAAATTTTGGAGAAACGGAAGAGAGGGCAAATGAACGGGCTTTGTTGGAAATGCTAAGTCCGAAGGAGGAGAAATTAATATTAAATTTTAGAAAATGGGAAAGAGGACAGATGATCGTGCTTTGTTGAAAAATGATCTATTAATGAGATCAAGTGTAAATTCATTATAATTAGGGACTCGTGGGAAGTTTTTTAACCCTATTAGGGAACCTTGTATTAAGAGTAGTGTTTGTGTAATAAATCCCGCTCACGCCTATGAGGCGTTATGCTACCAGAATCTTCCAAAATTTAGGGTTAGGAGCCTTGAAAGTTCAAACCTTGTAGCGACATTAACCACGTCGTGAAGGCCCCCTTATTGGCCTTCTTGCGTCTGGGTGTGTGCACATGTACTTAGTACCCCACCGATAATTGTATTGTTTTTGCCTTGAGCATGCGCCACCGAGCACGCTTACGCGTGCGAGGGGGTTTCTAGGGAAGCGTGGGAAATTTTTGATATTTCGTGTCATGACCACATGATAGATGTGGATATGACACGTGTGATGCATGTTGTGACTGCATGGGAAATGTGGGCATGACAAGTTACATCGAAAGAAAATCTTGCATATGGTCTCTTTTTATTGAGAAGTCCAAGTTATTCATGTTTGTCTCTTGAAATTTATGTGTAGTCATGTGATTCGCGTTTGGCTATTTGTACCTACCTATACTTCCTCGATGGTGCTTATTTTTCCAGTGAAAGCATCCATCCCACAGTAATGAAGATGCCATTTTGGAAGACCCGCTACCTTTATTTGGGTAAAGAAATTAAAGTTTTGGATAATGTTATGATGAATTCATAAGACCTTTTGGTTTTTATTTTTTTATTTTTATTTTTTTGGCTTTTAATTGGAATAAGTGGTAATTTTATTTTTATTTTTTATTTTTTTAACCAAAAAAAGGTGGCAAGAACCCATAGAATAAGTTTAAAGCAATTTATACAGATAACATCGAAAGTCAAAATGAAAAGTCAGAAAGATTACATATTAGGGTCCTAACATGGCCAGATGAAACAAGAGGTAGAGAAGAACCCAAAAAAAATAGAGGGAAACAAAAAGTCTACCCCTGAAACACAACTGTCGATCATAAAAATGTAGAAAACTACCAAAAAATAGCATCAAACACCAACACCCAGCCACCACCAGAGGACCAACCAAGCGCCACCAAGAGCAATAGTAAAGGACCCAACCAATCACCTCCACTTGAAACAGATAACACCGCGAAAGATGCCATTGCACAGCGCCGAAAAAACACCGCCACAGCAACACTCCAAAACACTACCCACCAACCAGACTATCACAATCACACCACCATCACCAGCCACCCACCCAGGACGCCAAAAAAGTAACCTACACTATCCCTTCATCATGCCGCTGACGGAGCTGCCTATAGGTTCTTTTCATCCAACTCCACTGACACATATGATTGAGCTCCTTTGTCAGGAGCCTCTAGAGCATACCGAGGCATTCTTGGAGCTAGGTCAGAGGCATGAATCCTTAGGAAATGGATGGCTGTAAACACATCCTTGATCCTCTCAGCTTTTTTCTTGGTAAACAGAAAGCAATCGGACCACAGTGCTTCATCAATTTCACCGCTGCTCAAATATTTGATACTGGCTTGCAAGGCCCTATAGATTGCTTGCTGTGGGGGAGAGGTATGCATAGCCACAAGATTGAAAAGCCCACCAATTAGGGCATCACCTTGATCCATTCTGTAAGTAGACACCACTATTTCCCACCTGTCAACAGTGTAAATGTTTTTGAAGAACAATCCTGCCACTAAGGCATGCACGTACTCACCATCCATCGCCAAATCCATAATGTTGGATAAAAGCTATGAAACCACATCTGAATAGTTGAGCACACACCCCTCGTAACCTCTTATCCAAGTGTGACTGATAATGTTTCTAACTGCAAACTGACTAAGGGTACAATCCGAATCAAGCAGGGTCATCAAGTCTGCCACCTTAACTCTCCTTCTAATCTCTAGTTCCCAGTCAAGAGTTGGGAAAAATAGTCTTTGGTTAAGACGTATGTCAGCCATGTGAATATCCCTGAGAAGAGAAAGGAACAGAAGCAGGAGAGCCGTAGGAAGGAGAATTTATGAGAGAAAATATAGAGCAAAATAAGAGAACGACTGATGCAGGGAAGCAATAACCTTGACACAAGCCAAAACAACCATAAGAAGTAAGACTAAAATCCCAATGTCATCATATGAAATGAAAGTTGGCGAAGGACTTCAATGACATCATAACGTCAGAGAGCACAAGTGACAAGATATGGAGTATACTGCCAATGGAAGAGTTCCATTTAGATCTTGTGACGTGTCCTCTGCAGAAATACTTGGACAGGAGAGATGAAGCCGTTGCACCATCAAGGAAACTCTAATAACCTAGGTAGTTATGGCTTGTCACTTCCCTTTAAATAGACATGAAATGAGGACGGATTCGTTATCCCTGCCTACCCACAAGAACAACTGAATCAGCTTAAACAGTCTTGATTCACTTGCCCACTTGAGATCTGGCAATCCACTTCCACTGACTTGTCAGACGACATACAAAAGGAATTAATACGCATTTAAGTTGGTGCACCTCATTCAAACCAAAACAACTAAGCGCTAAAACACCAAACTCAAGCCAGCCTGTTCCTATCACCTTTTTCTTCCCTTGCACCATGAGTTATGACAGGGTGGATGCCAACTAAGAATTTGATATGGAGGGGATATCTTTTTAAAAAAGCCATGCTGGCAATGAAAGAACAGCTAACAATCAAACAGAGGTAAGCTAGTAATTTTATTTTTTAACACAAATAGCATCTGTAAAACAGCTACAGAAGCATCTAGAGGGGGATATTACAAATTACAGCAGTATGGTGGTGAGAAATTGTAAACAGAACTGCAATGGTAAGGAGGAGAAAGGAGATAAGAAGTAGGTGAATAAGTCCATCGGTGCATGGAAAGGATTTTTACTATTAAAACTATTTCATTGTTTGCTAGAGATCATCTAATCACTCTTGATTAAATCAAGGATTTTTTAGGAGCATCCTTAGCAGAGGCAACAAATGAGCAATACAGCTTGGAGCAGTCACTTTCGAGAGGCCTAGCATAACTTGCAATAGGAGTGCTCCTCCTGGGAAACTTGCTACTCACATGAGATGTAGAGAATCAGAAAAAAACTTATAGGCAGAGACTATTATGAGTCAGTAAATACAACCCAACCAATTAGGAATTATGATATGCCCATTTATAGTTCAGAAGCTCATCTCTAAGCAAACAAAATAGGGAAATGCCTATTTTATTAAGAGAGCATGCAGAAGAATTCATTTCTATGGTTGATGAATCCCTTCTCACTTAATACTTGGAAAGATAATTGTCATAAGGTATGCAATCTAAGGTTAAAACCCAAACTCACTTGCACGGAAAAGAAATGGCTTACTAATTAAGTGTGGCCATTAAACTACTATTTCAAATCAAATCCCATCAAAGGAAACAATGGCCTAGCCACTTGTGAATCTGAGCATTACCAAGGTGAACTTTATACTTTGTCAACAGATAAAGAATCCATCCAATGATTGTCTTTTCATAATGGTGAACTTTATACTTTGTCAGCAAATAAAGAATCCATCCAATGATTGTCTTTTCATAATGATAGAGAATTCATCCAAAGTTTTCTTTCTCATTTGACTCCGCATGCAACATGTTACTGAAAAATTTATAAAGCATCCATCAAAAGGCCTATCAAATCAATCTCCTTTAAGTCTCCCAATGACAGAAAAATTGCCTCCCTAGCTACTCACATGCTCCAAAACCACCCCTCCTATAATTTAAGAAACCAACATGTCTGATTCCTCGAGTTTCAAAGGTCCTCAATAACTAGTTACGACACCTACACTAGTGCACCAAAGATGTATATCATGCCAATAATTCTCTTATTTTAGCCAAAACATTAATAGAAGCCCCAGTCAATAAGAGGTAAAAGGAATAAGCGATCATTCATCTTCATGTAATTAAAAGTTTGATATAAGGTAAGATAGAGTATATGGGAACAAAATTCAACGTCATCCTAGCTACACTAGGAGCTGCACCAAATTCACATGTTATAAAATCAAAGAGAACACAGCCAGGCAAACCCTCTCTCCCTTTAGTCACTCCACAAAAATGTTGAGAAAACTGAAGCAAATTTGTTTTCTCTGAAATCTATTTCTACAGACACTTGTGAAATGTCTAAAACACATAAGAAAAACTTAATTGACAATTAACACCAACTATATAATTATGACCTGGTCAACAAAAAATAGGGGTTTAGCAGTTCCTTGTTTTTTTGAATCCCACAAAAATAGGGTTTTAGCAGTTCCTTGTTTTTTCAAATCCCACCAAATCATTAAGTTTTCTTCTTGAAAACTTTATCAATTTATTGCTACCTCTAGGATACACCAATACTTCTGAATTTTAATCATAGTTGCTAGGAAATTCCATTATAGGAATGTGGACATGTACCTGTCCCCAAATTTCTAGGAATTACATTTACATAAAATATAGCCATCTCCTTGTTAATTTACTTGCGTATACTTATTTTACCAGCATGCCAGTCCCCATCCCCATACTAGTACCATCTCTTGGTAACAATGATTTTAATTAAGTGGAATTTTTAATTGCATCCCCATCCAATCATGATATAGAACAATAAATCTTGTATAGAAATAAATGCCTCCTTGTATGTATTAAACAAACAAACTTGTTACTAATATTTACATTTTACACATATACCAACATGAACAATAGTAAAATGTAAATATTTGTATGTGTGATCCTCTAAAATTAGTGTATGTAAGTAAATCTGGTTAGTATATATGTATAGGAATATAAAAATATTTACATTTTACTATTGTTTATGTTTAATTTCTTTTAGATTTACAAGAATGTTATATTATTAATGGAGATGATGGTGCTAATTTATGTTACTTTATAGATATGTTGGTTTTATTTAAAAAGATAGGTTTAGAATAAGTTTATTTGTTAACACTTCTAATTATTGGTGTCTATATATTTTATATTAACATATTTTAATTGATTGAAATTGGATTTTAAAGGGACAACATGTAGCCACAATGTAGTGGTTGTGGAGTTTGATACTAGAAAATTAGTGCCAAAGATGACCTTGATGATAATCTTGTTGGAATAAATTTTGATTTGATAAAGCCTGTTGGTTAGGCTCTGTCAACAATAGCAACATTGTGCTCAAGAATGTCTCTAATGTTGTTGTGTAGATTTAATACTTCATGAAATCCATCAAATCCTCTGCTTTGTGTTGCCATTAATTTGTGAAGAATTTTGCCAACTCTTTTGTTTACTCATGGTAGTCATCCCCAACTCCCACTCATAATGATGTGGACTTTGACAATCCATAAATCCCATGGTCTAACACTTGAGAGAACATCAATTGACATCAAATATATTGATCATTAGGGTGTCACATTTGCTACAATGTTGTAGGTGTTGTGTTATGTGGTTCTACATACCTCCCTAAGCTTGAGCTACAAGTGATATATGCCCATATACAAGATAGTACATATCTCTTCCTAGGAGGAAGGGGGAGGATCATCTACACACAATATCAATGTTACATTATTAGGGAGTTTAA
Source organism: Cunninghamia lanceolata (assembly GCA_027924645.1). NCBI lineage: Eukaryota > Viridiplantae > Streptophyta > Pinopsida > Cupressales > Cupressaceae > Cunninghamia > Cunninghamia lanceolata. The sequence continues at coordinate 4,811,965 of BSBN01000859.1, read as the reverse complement.
TTAACAATGTATTTACTATTTCCCCCTACACTACACACTATGTTCAATGGCTTCTATTGCCAAAAAAACTAATATCTAAATTTTATTGTGATTTTATAGTAATTAAAAATTACTCATGTCCATATATAATCATATTCAAAATTATTTTAATAAGAGTACTTGCAAATGCTAAAAAAGTCTTCATCCATATGACATCTTTATTTCAATTTTATTCATCAGATGTCATAGTATTGAATATTTAAAAATGCATTTTAATATTTCCAAATAGTGGCTTGGCACATATTCTATTATTTTGGTGATGTATTTTTTGGATCCATTTAATTTGTAATGCTACGGTACATAATTACTAATGAAGTTATGTCACAGAGAGCAGGGGAGCAAGACTCTTTCAACTCATTGTCAATGCACCAAGGGAGGTAAGAACTCTCACTGGTTCACAATCATTTTCTTGTTGGTCTCTTTTGCTCAGAAAATAAAATTTTGGTGTCATGGTTTTATTTCGAGGATGAGCAACCATTTATGATCAGGGTGTAGATACATGGAAAATAGACTTTATATTTCTGATACAAGCCTTCTATTGAAAAACTTTCAATTAGGTGATGTTTTGAATGAAAGACTCTCACATTTTGTGGTGGTTTTAATCATTGTGAGCTAGTGATAGATTGAACTTATTTTTTCTTAGGAAACTGCCTTTTCAAAACATTTGTATGCTTTGGTGGAACATATAATTTTTACCAGAAAATGAATTCTTTGAAACATAATCTTTTAAAGCAAGCAATGCATCCTTTTGATGTAAATGGTAAGTAGGTCAAGTGAACAATGGGCTAGCAGTTGCCCAGACAACAAAAGAACACAGAATAATAACAAAGAATTTTGAAAATACACATTCTTTAATATTTGTAGAAGAATTGTACATTATATGGGCCACTCCAAAATTATATCAGGCCGAAATAGCATACACCACCCAACCCAATAAATATTTAGCCAACTTGAAAAAACTCTGTCTTAAAGTCTAACTCTTTTATGAGTTCATTTGACTCCTGTATAGACTTCAGCTCCACTTAAGCTCTAACTCCAACAACTTCTAGAAAAGAAAGATATCACTTTAATGTTGATGTGGTGACTATTGGCCTTCCCATAGATGTGTGATTTAGAAGGTCCTTATCGCAACACACATATGTAACCTAAGCTTAAAGAAACTTGATGCTTCAGCTTCCACCCAATAGTTTTGTAGATTCTGTGCTACTCTTGTATGCCTCTAAACCCCTAATGCAGGAGCATCTAGTGGTTTAAGGGCAATCTTACATCACCCAAAAAGATGTTTCTTCAAAATCATTACAATTGTTTTCATTTCTTTCCATAATTAGTATTTCTAGTTCCATAATCTCTTCAATAATGATGTAGGACTTTTAGTTTTTTCCAAAACTGCTAAAAATAGCAAACTGTCAGTTTTGGAAAGTTTACCTATCATTTTAGGAAAGTTTGCATTTGGGCACAAATTGAAGTAAAAACTTACAGAAAGATTTATAATGGAAGTATAAGACCTTTGGTGAAGGAATCAGATAAAGATCATTTGTGAGTTGAAATATATTATAGTTTTTGTTTTCTGAAAAGCTCCTAAAATTTTTTGAAATGAGATATGAGGAACTAAAACATCCCATGAGATCTCAAAAAGTTGATGGAAATTCATTTATGTATTTCCAACATGATAGTTCACATTGTGATCTTTTTGGCGCTTAAAACAGTTCATCAATCGGACACCCGGATCAAAAGTTATGCTTCCCAGAAGTTGACCAACTTTTGGAGGGAGTTACAAATTTCAAAATTTAGCTAGAGGCCGCCAAAAAGTGCTATTCATGACTATTTTGGGAACCTTGGGCAGTATTGGAGTTAAGGGGGTAAGTGTGGAGTCAGGAATAGGTGGGAAAACAAAAACCTTAGTTGATTTGGGGTTACAGAAGGCAGATGATTATAGAGTCTAGTGATAGGAAGCTGTAATGTGTTGCAGCCTATGGAGGGTTGATTCCTCTGATTGTATTTGAGCTTCTATAATGTAATAAGTTGTCCAAATCAATAAAAGAAAGTTCTATTTTCTATGTGCAATTTCTATTGTTGCATGTTTTATGATTTACCCCATTCATCAAGTGGTATCAGAGTAAGAGTTTCCTGAGTGTGTGGACAAATCACCGACCATGAGACAGTTTGCACCAGGACCTGAGGTTGTGGGTTTGCTGCAGAGATCAAAATGCCTCCATGAAGAAATAGTATTGGAGAAATTTGTTGACAAAAGAGGGTTTTAGAGCCCTGCAAAGGCAAATAGATGCATTGTAAGAGGAGCTACAAAGAGGGTTTGAGCTAAGAACAAGAGAAGAAAGCAAACATGAAACTGAAGAAGAGCTATCTAAGGAAGAACAAGAAGTTGCAGGAAATCCTATAGAAGCTGGGTTGTTGAGGGCCATTTCAAAGATCGGAAAGAGACCCAGGATCGAAGTTTCTACATATTCTGGAGATTTGAATCCAAAACAACTTATTGATTGGATCAATGACATGGAGGAGTATTTCAAGTATGAAGATGTGGAGGACCTAGATCAGGTCAAGTTTGCAAAAACAAAGTTGAAGGGCCACGCCAATATTTGGTGGAAGGAGGTCCAATTAGAGAGGAATAGAAGAGGAAAAGGAAAGATCACCAGATGGGATCAGATGGTGGAGAAACTAAAGAAGAAGTTCATTCCTATGGACTATGAGATGGAGCTATTGAAGAAGCTGCAAGGACTGAAGTAAGGTAACAAGTCTGTTAAGGAGTATACAGAAGAGTTTTATAAAATTACTATTAGGATAGGCCATGCAAAGCCCAACAAAGAGAAGGTAGCCCATTACATTAATGTGTTGAGGCTGAGTATTTAAGAAGAGTTGAGCCTGGTCAGAATGACCACCATAGAAGATGCGTACTAGTTTTCCTTAAAGGTGGAAGAGAAGCTGAATAAAAGATTTGATAGCAAGCAAAGGGTAAGAGATCAAGGTGGAAGGACTGGTGGAAGACCCTATGGAGGCTGTAATGAAGATCAAAAGAAAAGTGAAGAAGCTGGCACCAATCGAAATTAGAGAGGAGATAATGCCTACCGCCCTCATGACAAAAACAATTGTGAGAAACGAGGAAGAGGAAGAGGCAGACTTGGGCAAGGACCTGGAAGAGGAGGTTTCAGAGGAATCTATTTTCAATGTGGAGAAGAAGAGCATCAAGCATACGAGTATTCACAATATCAAGGAAGGACAAATAAAAGACATGAAGGGGAGAAACCCTAGTTGTTAGAAGAACTTTGCTAAATGAGGAGAAAGAACCAATCAGAGGAAGAGTTTATTCTGCACAAGGTTCAAATGTGAAGGTAAGTGTTGTGATATTATTATTAATAGTGGAAGTACTAACAATCTTGTTTCAAAGGAGATGGTTGACAAGAAGAAAGAATCCACATCCATATCGGATTGCATGGTTGCAAAAGGACCACAGAGCTTTGGTCAATGAGCAGTGTTTAGTGAAATTCAAGACTGGGGAATACCATGATGAAGTGTTGTGTGATATCATACCAATGGATGCATGTCATATGTTGTTGGGGAGGCCATGGTAGTATGATAGGAGCGCTATCCATGATGGCCATGCAAATACATATTCCCTAACAAAGGATGGAGTTCGTCATAAGTTGAAGCCCTTGAACGAGGTGGAAGAAAAGGTATGTAGTACAACCAGAATTTGCTTGGTAAATGGTAGAAAATTTTTGGAGGGAATGAAGCATGAGCATCATTGCTTTGCATTGATTCCTAAGATTAGTCAAGAGAAATGTGAAGATGTACCAGAAAAAGTCTCAAAAATATTGGAAGAATTTTAAGATATTACCTCTGATAATGTACTAGAAGGTTTACCACCAGTAAGGAAGATATGTCATCAAATGGATTTGATACTAGGAGCCAGCTTGCCGAATAGGCAGCCCATAGAATGACTCTAGCTGAGAGTCAAGAGTTGAACAGACAAGTTCAAGAGTTCCTGAGGAAGGGATTGATAACAGAGGGCCTAAGTCCCTATGCTGTGCCTACAGTACTAGCAGAAAAGAAAGATAAAGAGTGGAGAATGTGTACAGACTCTTGAGCCATCAATAAGATCATGATCAACTACAAATTTCCATTACCTAGAATGGATGACATAATGGATTGTTTGAGTGGAGCTAAGTACTTCAAGAAGATTGACCTGAAGAATGGGTATCACCAGATCCATATCAAAGAAGGAGATGAGTGGAAGACTACCTTCAAAACCAAAGAAGTTTTGTATGATTGGTTAGTCATGCCATTTGGGCTAACCAATGCACTGAGCACATTCATGCAGCTCATGAACAAGGTATTGAAAGAAGTTTTGGGAAGTTTTGTCATTGTTTATTTGGATGTTATTTTGATTTTTAGTAAGACTTGGGATGAGCATCTAATGCATATTAGAAGATTTTTAGAGAATCTAAGAGAAGAGAAGTTGTTGATTAATCTGAAGAAATGTAGTTTTGCAAAGAAAGAGTTGGTATACTTAGGATTTGTTGTCTCAGAGGAAGGTCTTAAGATAGACCTATAGAAGGTGAGGGCTATCATTGAATGGCCTACACCAAGGAGTGCTTCCGAGGTAAGATCTTTTCATGGTTTCACAAGTTTTTACAAAAAAATTATTAGGAAATTTAGTAGCATTTGTGCACCCCTAACTGAGACAATGAGAGGGGATAGAAAAGAGCTTAGATGGACTAAAGGAGGAGATAAAAGATTTGATACATTGAAGTAGAAAGTCATAGAGCAACCTGTTTTGGCACTTCCATATTTCAATAAGGCATTTCAGGTAGATTGTGATGCTAGTGGCAGTGCTATAGGAGCTATTTTGAGCAAAGAAGGTAAGCCCATTGCCTATTTTAGTGAGAAGATTAATGATTCCAAGAAAAGGTATTATGTTTATGCTCAGGAGTTTTATACAATAGTTCAAACCTTGAAGAAATGGAGACATTATTTATTGTCAAAGGAGTTTGTTTTATATACTGATCATCAGGCTTTGTAGTATCTTAATACTCAAGGAAAGTTAAATCAAAGGCACTTAAAATGGGTTGAGTTTTTGCAGAGCTATACTTTTGTTTTGAAGCACAGGAGTGGGAAGTCCAACAAAGTTGCAGATGCCTTGAGCAGAAGGCAAAATTTGTTGACAAAAATGAAGATAGAGGTTGTTGGGTTTGATGAGCTCAAAAGTTTGTATCCTGAAGATCTAGATTTTGCAGAGGCTTGAAAAGCTTGTTTGGAACCTGTTACTTTGGACATGACAAAATGGTTGGATTTCATAATTCAAGATGGCATGTTATTTAAAGGAAGCCAGTTGTGCATTCCAAAGAGTTCTGTGAGAGAGAACTTGATTAAGGAGAAGCATAGTGGAGGATTGGCTGGACACTTTGGTCGAGATAAGACCATTGCTATTGTTAGTGAAAATTATTATTAGCCATAGTTGCAGCAAGATGTGAGGAAATTTGTGTAGAGTTGTAGAGTATGTCAAATGGCAAAAGGAGCGAGTCAGAATACAAGTCTATATCAGCCATGGGATGATATCAGTATGGATTTTGTTCTTAGTTTACCAAGGATGCAGAGAGGACATGATTCCATTTTTGCGGTTGTGGACAAATTCTCGAAGATGGCACATTCCATTCCTTACAAGAAGGCTAATGATGATGTTCATATTGCTGAGCTATTTTTTCAAGGAGGTGGTGAGATTCCATAGTCTACCAAAGAGCATAGTTTCAGATCGACATACCAAGTTTGTTGGTTATTTCTGGAGGACATTATGGAAGAAGTTGAAGATAGATTTGAAGTTTAGTTCTACACACCATCCACAAATTGATGGAGAGACGAAAGTGGTGAATAGGAGTTTGGGTAACCTGCTACGATGCTTAGTAGGAGATAAGCCCAAGGGATGGGATTTGATTTTACCATAGGCAGAATTTGCTTACAATAATTTTGTCAATAGGAGTACTGGTAAATCAGCTTTCTAGATTGTATATGGCAATAGTCCAAGAAATACTTTAGAGTTAAGGAAGCTGGATAAAGGAGAAAAGACAAGTGCTGAGGCCGAAGACTTTGCAAAACACCTGAAGAATTTGCATGAAGAGGTGAGAAAGCATATTAATAAGATGAATATTCAATACAAGGCTAAGGAAGATCAGAAGAGGAGACATAAGGAGTTCTAGGTGGGAGATGAAGTCATGGTTCACTTCAAAAAAGAAAGGTTCTCAATTGGAACATACGATAAGCTGAAAATGAAGAAATTTGGACTGTGTAGAATCCTAAAGAAGCATCATTTAGGAAATGCATATGAGGTAGAGATGTCGAGTCGGATCAATATTTCCCCTATGTTCAACATTCCTAATTAAATAGAATATCATGAGGGTGGCACAGAGGATGGACCAACAGAAGAATAGTGGAGTATTCCGGCATCTACTTCAATGGAGGAGATAGAAGAGATCTTGGATAGGTGTGTGGGAAGAAGTACTTGGAATAGGTAATATGAAGAATATTTGGTGAAATGGAAAGGAAGGCCTATTGAAGATTCTTCTTGGTTGTCTAAGTCAAAGGTTGACTGTTTGGGTTTTCCTCAAACAAACACCTGAGATGTGATAGGGTCACTTCTCAAATTACCCTGGGTGTCTGATGCAGGAGCATCTAGTGGTGTAAGGGCAATCTTGCATCACCCAAAAAGATGTTGCTTCAAAATTATTTCAGTTGTTTTCATTTGTTTTCATAATTAGTATTTATGGTTCAATAATCTCTTGAATAATGATGTAGGACTTTCAATTTTTCCAAAACTGCTAAAAATAGCAAATTGCCAGTTTTGGAAAGTTTACTTGCCATTTTAGGAAACTTTACAATTGGGCACAGATTGAAGTGAAAACTTACAAAAAGCTTCATAATGGAAATATAAGACCTTTGGTGAAGGAATCAGGCAAAAATCATTTGTGAGATGAAAGATATTAAACTTTTTACTTTCTGAAAAGCCCCTAAAATTTTTTGAAACGAGATATGAGACACTAAAACATCCCATAATGTCCTGAAAAGTTGATGGAAATCTATTTACACATTTTCAACGTGATAGTTCACATCGTGAGCTTTCCAGTGCTTAAATTGGTTGGTCAATTGGACCCTTGGATCAAAAGTTATACTTCCCGGAAGTTGACGTACTTTTGGAGGGAGTTACAAATTTTAAAATTTAGCTAGAGGCCACCAAAAAGTGCTATTTATGACTATTTTGGGAACCCTGGGTAGTAGGGGAGTTAAGGGGGCAAGTGTGGAGTCAAGAATAGGCAAGAAAATAGAAACCCCAGCTGATTTGGGGTTACAGAAGGCACATGATTCTAGAGTCTTGTGATAGGAAGCTATAATGTGTTGTAGCCTATGGAGGGTTGATTCCTCTTATTGTATTTGAGCTTCTCTAATTTAATAAGTTGTCCAAATCAATAAAAGAAAGTTCTATTTTCTGTGTGCAATTTCTATTGTTGCATGTTTTATGATTTACCCCCTTCATCAATCCCACTCAAACACTATAGACTATTCAAAATAGTCTAACATAACTTACAAAAGGGTGTTTGTCATTTTCGACTTGTCAGCCAGAGAATGGATCCTTAACATAACTATCATCTGATGTGTGAACTAGATCCTATGTGGCTTCCCTAAGCTTGCATGGAAATGTGCAACACTTTGGTGACACACTTTGCCTTATGTAGTTCTGTGAGGAATAACTCTATCTTAACAAAGGCAAGAGCTTGCTTTAGGTTGTGTGCCTCATATGGCACCAATATCACAACCAATGGACTTTGTGGTAGATTACTTAGGATTACAAAGCTAAAAAAAAAGTAGAATAGTCTAACATAACTTACAAAAGGGTGTTTGTCATTTTCAACTTGTTAGCCAGAGAATGGATCCTTAACATAACTATCCTCTGATGTGTGAACTAGATCCTATGTGGCTTCCCTAAGCTTGCATGGAAATGTGCAACACTTTGGTGACACACTTTGCCTTATGTAGTTCTGTGAGGAATAAATCTATCTTAACAAAGGCAAGAGCTTGCTTTAGGTTGTGTGCCTCATATGGCACCAATATCACAACCAATGGACTTTGTGGTAGATTACTTAGGATTACAAACCTACAAAAAAACACACAACACACACTCCATATCAAAACATGATGAATGAAATTGTTTTCACTGTTATGCAAGAGAGGTCAAGCCCTAGTATGCTCCTGTATCAGTTATTTCATATTTGAATTTTAATGATGTTGCCATCTCCTAAATGTGTTTATATATTTCTTACAGGAATTAAATTATTTTTTATGAACTTATGAGTTTAGATCACATTTGTTTCTGGCATACGAGTTTGAGGTCTAATTATATAGGTTGTTATAGCTCAAGAATCTTTGTATACTTTTCTTAAAAATAAAATTTTGGGTAATAATTTTACAATTGTATGTTTTTAGTGGTAATGACATGAGATACTATAACTTCTTACATATAACCATACTTCCAATACACAGAATTGATTTGTATTTGACATACCAAAAACTTTTGACATGGCAACTAAAAAAATACTTCAATTTCTTTAAAAAAACACAAATATTATTCAAAATTGAATATCCCTCAACATATATTGTCCTATTCCACTCAGATTTACAATGGTCAATTTATAAAATTTACATTCAGTTATCAGATCAATATAGACAAAACCATAGACACACAAAATTAACATAGTCAATTGATAACAATTCTATTGAACTGATCATTAGCACTGCATTTAGTGAAGTCAAAAATACATTAAAAACTAGATACCTTTCAAGTGTGAATCCTCCTTCCTCTATACTTGTTTGTTGATGGGCATGTAGAGAAGGTCAGTGTTAATGATTGAACATGAGTTGTTGCCAAACAATTTCAAAATGGAGTCGACCTCAAATAAAGTGATAGGTTTAAAATATTTGCATTTTGGTTTAAAATAGCAAAAGCATATTTGAGAGTGGAGTTAGGTTTAGTGGTGTATTTATTGTGGCATTTCATTATGATCCACTACTGCCATGCACTAAATTTTATTTTATTTGATAATATTTATTTGCTATTTTTTTGTTTTTATGGATTTTTGTTTACTGGTTACAAGAATCTAAACCTTTCAGCCCTTGTTGTGATTGTAGAACACCTCTAGGCGTAATAATTAATATTATTATTATTTCCTATAATATATTGTTTAAAACACTCTTTCTTAATTAAAATAATATTTATCTCATCCCAGTGGAGGGGACATGATAGTCCTCCCACCCTAAATATTTCCTTCAGCAATGTCAACTCTAGAATCCTTGTCCACTCCATGTCAAGGTAGTGTACCATGTGGTGATGCTTGTCAATCCTCGACACTTTACATTTTTTGATCATGATTCCCCATGCTTCAACCTTCCAAATGACCAAGCTAGGGTGATAATTCCCCATCGAACTTTCCTTTTCCATTGATACTTCATATGAAGGCCATTTTTTGCATGCTCCCATGATCATATTCAACATGGGCCAAATATTATCATAGTAGAGTATCTTAGCTTGAAGGGCTTCCTTGATTATTTTCTTGCTTTGAGTAAAGTGGTTCTCCCAAATGCACACTTCCATTCTTCTCATTTCAACCATTGCTGAGGTTCCATTCATAATGCCTTGAAGTGTCATGCCCTTCCCATCTGCTTTGAGTTGGAACTCCATTGTGTGGTAGTTTTTCCAAAATATCCTAAGTGAGTACAACCATTGCATACCCAATACTATGTCCATTTCGCCCAATCCAAAAATGTACAAATCATCCTTAACTTGGTACCCTCCCAAGGATAGGTGGGATGATGTATGTGTCCTCTACAAGGCATAATAGCATGTTTGTCTGCAAGAATAACATTGAACCCATCAAACCTTTCTACATCCAAATCTTTCTTTGAAGCGAAATCTACATCTATGAACTTATGAGTAAGCCCATAATCAATTAGCACTGTGTCCCTACAAAACTCCTTGAATATTAAAAGCATGGTATTTGGGTGCTTTTGAAAGGAGGGCAAGAGTGCCCCTTGGAAAACTCTCAAACTCATTGATCTTTGCCTTATATATGGTTTCCTCCATCTCTAAATCTTCTTTCAGAGTACCTGCTATGTAATGTATTTTCTCTCTTCTTGAGCATCTATGTCTGGCCTCCCATGGATCTCTACAAGAGAAACACAACTTCTTCTTCCAAAGCTCATTTTAGTCTCTTCATACTTGTTTGTTTAGGAGGGAGTGCCATCGGTAAAGGGGTATCTTTCCTAGGCTACTTTATAGGTGCATTCTTAGGGTTGAACTTGTTCCTAGTTGTAGAAATCTCCAACCTCAATGGCCTTTGAATCGCATCTTGTAGAGATGTAGGATCAAAAGTGCTCACTAAGCCATGGAGTGACTCCATCAATCCCTCAATAAACAAGTACATGAGTCTTTCTTCAGTAATATATCGAACCATGACTAAATTTCTCTAAAATTTTGTCACTATTAATTCTCTAAAATACATCTCCAAGTTCTTTTGATCAAATTTGTCTATAGTCCTCTATGTAAAACCAACATATTCCACAATATGTTGATGCCCTTGTGTGATAATTCCATGATGCCACCATTCATGTGCAATCCCATCCAAATGAAGAATATAAAACTTGATAGCTTTATCCTCTTCCATAGGACTAAGTGAGAGGTACATGTCCAAATTTTGAACCCAAGCTCTTGCAGTGACCTTCCTCAAACCATCAAAAGTTGGAAGCTTCATATTACTCACTTTATGTTGTAGGTCTTTGCTACCTTGTTGCATAGGTTGCTTCTCCTCGGTCCACTCTTAGCTTCATAGAATTGTGTGAATGGGATACTGAGTCTAATCTCTGGATTAATCCTTGAATATTCTTCCATACAAGCATTGAGGTCATCATCTATTGGAGTTTGTTCCTTTTCTTCTTGGGATCACTCGACTCTAAGAAAAAATGTGTTGTGCAAAATGGGGTATTGTTCCAATCACAGCCTTGCTATGATTTCTGTAGATCATAGCTCCATTCTAATTTGTATTACTACCTTTTGTGCCATTATTTGGTGCACATCTACTAAGATTGTTCAATATTCACCACATTTGTAGGGGTATTTGTGTTGCTTGTTCTTGTTGTTTTGCCATTTGATCCTACCTCTTTGCAACCTACTATTGTAATTGCATAAAAGCTCTCCAATCATCTCAATCTTCCATCTTCTCCTTACCTCTAGCTCCAATTCCAACTTTAATCTATTGTGTCTTCGCCTCTAGTTTCTTCCTCTCTCTTTCTAGGCCTCGTTGGTCCCATTGGCTCAGTTGCATAAACCAATGTCTCCCTCTAGCTGGCAGGACAAGTTGCTTTGATACCACTGACATATCGCTCAACAAATATTCTCCTATTCCACTAAGATTTGTAATGGCTATTTTACAATATTTAAATTTAGCTATCAGATCAACATAGACAAAACTATAGACATTGACAATTCACATAGTCAACTGATCATTAGCATCTAGGTTCGCACTGTTACACAGATTTTTATGGCTGATCACTCCAAACATGTTATCACAACTTGCACATAAAGCACACTACATGATCGGTGCTTCAATGATATATATACATGTAATAATATTCAAAATTTGATAATTTAGGTGCTTCAACACTATGTAATAATTTAGGTGTTTACAAAATGCATGTATGAAAAAGTCACGAACTATGGATCCTGCACATATTGACTAGTGTACAATGATTATGACCAGATGATTATAATGATCTAGGAAACCTCAGAAAATAGTAGTCTATCAATCAATTAGGATATATGATTCATGCAGAACTCATTCATAGATCTTTGATCATAGCAGTATGAGTACTTTAGACAAGATATTATTCTCAATAAGTCATTAATAAATAGCAGTTTACAAGTAATGATTTTTATTCATACACCCAATGTTTTTTTTTAAGATAAAAGGGGTAGAGCTCCAAACCATATATATTATAATAAAAGTAGAGTAGTTATAGAGAGTATTGTAGAGGGGGGATCAATATTTCCTTGCCCCTCGCAGTGAAAAAATAACAAACTACCAGGAAAGACAGACATAAAATGATTTTAAATGGAACAAAAAAGACCATTTGCCACTTAAAACGCCACCACCACCAAACACTTAACACATCACTTAGTCATCAAGTCCAGCCATAGCTCCAAGAATGTCGCACTCAATAGAAGCCATCTCGTCATTTTCCATCTGGTCCTGGGGATCCTCCGCCTCTGCTTTAGAAGCATCTTCCACCTCTTTAGAAAGCCTACGGTGATGTGGAGCTAGGTCGGCTGCATGGAACCTTAGGAACCTTATGGCAATGAATAGATATTTGCACCTCTGCCTAACCTCCTTAGGAACGAAGTGAGCATGCCCTTTGAGGGCTCTTTCTAGGAAGCAGATACAACCACAGCTAAGGCCATGCTACATTTTCTTGTAGATGCATTCGTAGGACCTCCTAGTGCACAACTTCTTAGAGAGAAGCAAGCCACCAACCCAAGCATCACCAGCCATAATATCATAATTTCCCATTGTTGCATTCCACCTTTCGCTGCTAAACAACTGACAGTTATGAAATCTCGTTACTATGGGAAGGATAAAATGGGCATCTTGCACAATGTCCATGAGATTGGAGAGGAAAACTAACACCATGTCAAACCACTTAATCTCCCACTCTAGGGTTCCTTCCAACCATTTCTGGTTGCAGATTGTCTGAACAGTGAATTGGACGAGAGTACAATCAAGCTGGAATATACTGTTGAGGTCCACCGCGCCCACGCTACCTTTTATAGTCAACTCCCACTGAAAGGGAGGGAATGAGACTCTGAAGGTTGCTACCTCGCCCTCCATAGAAACAAAACCTACAACACCAAAATGAACACAGAAGCCCAGAAAAAGACACAGAAAAGCTCAGAGACAAATATAAAATAGAGGTGAGAGAAAAGTGAGGGTGACTGGTTATAAAGAAGTGTCACTTGTGGATTAAATGCAAAATGAGAGTTGTGTTTAAAGAAGTATGGGAGTGTGATGCCATTCATCTCCTGCGAGCTAAGCTACCCCTTCAACCTCTTAAAGAGATGTATTGTATGATGGCAGCACACCTTGAAACTTGGGAGAAGAAAAGACCTCTGATGGCAGGAGAAGGAATGTCCAGGACACCACTTGGGAGTAGAAATGAGTTGTCACAGCATGTTTGTATTGAATCCAGGATGGGAGGCATTTGGAGCTGAAGAGATCTTAGAGATATCCACATAAGGGAGAAATAAATGCTCCCATCAATGCGAGATAACCATTTGAGTGGTAGATTAAAGAGAGGACAACTGCCATCAACTAGAAGAAAGCTTTGGGTGGTGAGCTGAATAACCATTCCCAAAGCACACTATAGAAGGAAGGTGATACACGTTGGCATGTATCCATGTGGATTTGTAGGACCCACTGACACTTGTTAAAGCGTCTCTACTAGAATTATGAGGTCTCATGCCCTGCCCTAAGCCACCCACCCACCCCAACCCTAGTTGGTCGAGGCCTGCAGGGATCTTAGTGACAGTGTTTTATCTCCTCCTGAATCTTGGAGCCTGAGGAGAGACGGAGAGCTAGCATCATGTAGTAATAGAGATTTGAAAGCTTCTGGAACCTCATGGAGACCATAATCAAAGAAAAATTCTTCCTCATTGTTATCAAGAGAATAGTTTGCCACCCTGTTTCCTTCTCTATAGCAGTGAGAGATTTCAAAAGACTTGAAGACCTTTAAAGTCTCTTTGGCTTGATCTATTAAATATTTAGATGACCAATTCTCGACCTTCCCTTATTGCAGAGCAGAGATGATTAAAAGGGAGTCACCCTCTATAGATACCTTCTTGAAACCTTTTAATTATGCTAAGTGTAAAGCATTTAGAAGGGCCAAGGCTTTTGCTTTGTTGTTTGTTCCTGCTAGGAATTTGGTAGCTTTTGTTGATAAGAAATTCCCATCACTATCTCTTATAATACAACCTAGAACCGAAGGCCCTTGATTACCTCTACTTGCTCCATCAAAGTTAACTTTTACATATGGAGTTGAAGGAGGAATCCATTTGACTAAGGCTCTATCTATCTTTGTAGTAGATGTTTGGGAGGGAGCACTCTTTGGGAGTTTTTGTAAACCTTTCCAATTTCTGAGCATAAGAGCGTCCCAACTAGTCCAGTTCGACTCCTTGAAATTTGACCACCTTAGTTTGGCTAGAATTGTATCCACCACCAAGGATTCCATCTCTCTACTGATTTCTAATAAAGGATTTGATGAATCCCTAAAGGTCCTATGATTTCTTTCCTTCCATAAGATCTAGACAATTACAGAAGGACAAATCACCCATAAATCATGAAAATAGTCATCCTTATTTAAAATTGGCCAACTTCTCAACCAATCCTTCAACATGCTTGATAGAGGGGAAGACCAGTTCAGAAGCTACATGAAGTGTTCCTAGCATTGTTTTCTGAAGTGGCAATGAACAAGAAGGTGGTCTACTGACTCGTTCTCTTCCTGGCAGAAGACACATTTAAAGTTTCTTCCTAGAGAAAGCCTTTCAATTCTGTGACCCATGAGGATCCTATTATTCAAAGCCAACCATGTAAAGGTGCCTACTCTTGGAAGAATCGGATCTTCCCAACAGAGATTAGTGAGCCAATCTGAATTCCCTCTTGTAGATAGAAATTGATAACCTGAATGCACCTTGTATCTTCCCGAGCCATCTCCTATCCATATAAGTTCATCTTCTTGAGGGGAAAAGAAGATGAAGCGATCCTCTAAAATTTTTGTAAGTGCCAATTTTTTCTCAATAGGGAAGTTACAATTTTTGAAGATTTTCCATTTCACCCTTGGTGGCACTGATCCAGTATCCACCATAAAATAAGAGCATACTTTCTCACCCCAAAATCTTTTGAGATAGGCAGAAGCCTCCCTTAAATTTCCCAGAGAAGAGATTTTTGGAAAGCCATTCCATTGATCATCCCAAAAGGATGCCTTTTTCCCATTATGGACAACCCAGAAGAGTTTGGGGAGGATAACATGACGGCATTTTACTATGAAATTCCAAATCGCTGAACCCCTCGGAGGATTTGCCACCATAAGGATTCATTCTGGAGATCTACTATCTAAGTACTTATTTTGTAACAACTTTACCCATTTCCTCTAAGGATGTTTATACATTTTCCAAGTGAATTTTGCTCCCAATGCTATGTATTGCAGTTCCAAATTGATAACACCTGCTCCCCTTAAGACTTTGGAGAGCACACCCTATCCCAAGATATTAAGTGAATCCTCCTTGAGTCTAAGGTACTTTGCCATAGAAACCTCTTGCAAACATTGTCAGCTAAAATTCCTTTTGGAGTTTGTAAAGAAGACATCATATAAATTGGAACTGCTAATAAGACTGATTTGAGTAGTGTGAATCTCCTAGCCAAGGAGAACCAACCACTTTTCCAAGCTTGCATTTTGTGGAGCAGGTTATCCATTACTCTTTTCCATTAGCCTTTTGTATGGCATCCATTAAACAGAGGTACTCCTAGATATTTACCTGGCAAAGATTCTAGTTTGAAATTAAAAAGATTTGAGATACCTGGAAGTTGACCCTGTGGAGAATTGAACACATAGATTTTGGATTTTGAGGGGTTTATCAATTGACCAGAGGCTTCACAATACATGTTCAACATTCTTTTGACGGCCAACGCTTCTCATTTACTGGTATTACCAAAAATAATGGTATCATCTGTAAAAAGAGCATGTGTGAACGAGTCCTTAGAAGCTTTAACTGTTATAGCACTCTAGATCCTGTTACTTCTTGCTTATCTTATTAACCAGGTAAGTGCTTCAGCCATCAGAATAAAGAGGTACGGGGATATGGGATCTCCCTGTTGCAATCCCCTTGAGGTTTGAAAGTTGGGTGATTCGCTACCATTTATCAAGACAGAACAATTCACCCCTTTAAGCCCAAAGAAAATCCACCTAATCCAACATGCTGAGAAGCCAAGAGAGGACAGGACATGAAACAGAAAGTCCCATTCCACTCTATCATATGCCTTGGACATGTCCAATTTTAGCACCATATAAGGTGATCTTTCTTTATTGACTGAATGAAGGATTTCATGAGCAAGAATTGCACCTTCTCCTGTCTCTTTCCCAGGCACAAACCCTCCATGTTCTTCTGAAATAATTTGAGGAAGAAGAGAGGCCAATCTGGAAGCTGTCAGCTTGGAGATAACCTTGTAGAAGAAATTACAAAGTGATATGGGTCTAAACTCCTCAAAGGAAGATGGAGAGCTAACCTTTGGAATCAAAACTAGCCATGTGAGATTGAAATTCTTGAGCACATTACTAAACTTCTTGGATTCCTCAACAGCTAAGAAGACATCTCGACCAACAAAGTCCCAGCATTTTTGAAAAAATATACCTGACCAACCATTCGGGCCTAGAGCTTTATCTCCATTAAGGGAGAAAACCACTGCTTTGACTTCTTCTAGCATGAATTCCTTTAAAAGCTCTTGATTGTTCTTCTAAGATTTTCTTGGGAATATTGAAGCTGCTAAAATCAGTCATAGAGCAAGGATTAGTTGAGGAGAAGAGATGACTGAAATAGAACCTCACTTCTTCCTTTATTTCTTCCATGTTTTGGAGAAAAGAACCATCTTCCTTCTTAATGCATTGTATGATAGAGCTCTGTCTGTGAGCTTTTGTCGAGAAATGGAAATAAGAGGTGTTTATGTCACCTTCTTTTAACCAAATTTCACTGGATTTGTCTCTAGAAAACTTCTTCTCTCAAGAGGACCTCTTCAAGCTGGGAACGAAGGAGTTTTTCTCTAATAAAAGTATCTTGGTTCATGCCTCCCCTAAAAATTTCTTCTTCAATAAAGGACAGGTCTCTTAAAATTCTTTTCTTTTTAGAGAAGATATTTTTGAAATGGAGCTTGTTCCATTCTAAGATTTTCTTCTTAACAAAATCTAGTTTTTTGGCCAGTTGAAACATTCTAGAACCCTTAACAAAGGGTGTTGATTGCCACTATGTTTTGAGGTTAGGGATAAAATTGAGATCTTTGAACCACATCTCTTGAAATTTGAAAAGATTGCACATTCCTTTCCGAGCTCCTCCGTAGAAAAGGCTTATTGGGAAGTGGTCCAAACCTATGAATGGAAGGATGGATGAGAAAAAACTTAAGTTTCCCATGATGGTCTGAGAGGATAAAAGAAACCTGTCCAATCTTTTTGCAATTCTCAGCGCATCATTCCTTCTATCAGACCATGTGAAAATGCCATTGGAAGGTCTATAGTCTTGGAGGTAGTTTGCGTTCACAAATGCTTTGAAATCTGTCATCGATTGGGAGAGCCCCAAGGAACCACCTTGTTTTTCAGACCCATCCATAATCGCGTTGAAATCGCCACCCAAAATGACCACCTAATTTCTCAGCGTATTTAAGAGCTTAGACAAGTGGGACCAAAGTTTCATTTTCTAAGAAGCTCCTGAAGGGCCATAGATATTCATAATCCATAAATCTTTTCCAAAGCAGACTCTAGGGAATTTCCCAAGAATCGAATGATCTTTGTTACCCACTACTTCTAGATTTGGTAAATTTTTATTCCATAAGATTGCTAAGCCACCCGAGGAGCCGCTAGAAGGATGAAACTCCACATTCCAATCTTTCCACTTATTAAAGAAAAAAGTGCTGCATTTTAGTCAAGTTTAGTTTCTTGCAGCATTAGGGTATCTGCTCTCGCCCCATCAAGTTGAGACTTGATGAGACACCTTTTGTTAGAGGCATTTAAGCCCCTAACATTCCACGTAAGGAACTTCATTGCTTCTGAGGAGACCATTCTGCTCCCCTCTTTTTGGATGATTTGGGAAAACATTTCTCCATACTCTCTAAAATTTTTGAAAGCTCCTTTCCTTTCTTCTGTCTTGAGCTCCTCCTGGAAGGTGTGTTCTTCTTATAGATCAAAGGAGTCTGATGAATACCTGTGAAGACGCCTCAAGAAGCAAGTCATCTTCCTGCAGAACTTCATCTACGATCTCTTCGAACAAGGGGTTTGTAGCTTGTGTGATGACTCTCTCATAAAGGACCTGTAGTTTAATGTCCGAGATTTCAGACCCTTCAGCATTCGCTTCTAGGTTCACAGAATCACCAACAATCGGGTCTTCAATAAACTTGATAGAGCTGCAATCTTCATCTGAGACCTTTTCAAAGTCTTTCTAAGGGGGTTCCTGAGTCTTCTGGAAGTCTCGTGCAGAGGTGGCATAGGGTTCTGTGACATTTGAGAGTCTTTGAAGCTTCAAAGGATCATTATTTTGTACAGCCGAGCTCTCCAAGGCTCTTTTCAGAATTTGTAGGCAGAAATCCTCCTCTTGAAGAACATATGTGACTGATTTCTCTATTCCAGAGGTTTCCTTCCCTTGAAGGTTACTCATACCTTGGCTTACGGCTTGAATGTCCTCATTATTCTTCAGAGCACTACCTGAAAAGTTTTCATAAGCTTGCTCCAAGTCTACTGGCACCTCAAAAAACACCTCTTGTTCCCAAAGACCTTGTGCACTAGAAATGCTCACCTTCTTGGGTAGTCCTTAAAAGAACCCTTATCCTTACATCCGAAGTCCAAGAAGGCTCTTTGTTAATAACAATGTCTTGGCAATCGCCCAGAGAATCGCCTATTGTTCTCAGGATTTCTGACGTTCTGTATTCTACTGGTAGATTTGAAATCTGAGCCCACAAAGGTAAAAGAGGGATCTTCTCAGAAACTGAAGAAAAATTGGCTTTCCATGGTTGACAATAGACAAAAATGTCCCCAAACTTCCATAGAGTTTTGTCTCTCTACATTTGATCATTGCAAATAAAAGCAAAGAACCCATTTCCCAAATAATCAATCTCCTCCATTTGGCCCCATGTACTTTTAGCCCGCTCTAAGAAATCATCTGAACCGTAATGGGTGTTAGCCGCCTTGCCAATAAAAGCCCTTTCCTTAAGAATGGCTTGTCTCTCCTTAAGAGCTTCATGTGAGATTGAGACCTGGACCACAACTGACTTTTTCCTTGTGACCTCTGGGATTTTAGGCCTGAAGACAGGGTTTCTTTTGTCTATCTGCTCTGGAAGATTTCTGTTTTGGAAGGCAAAACCTCCATTGTTAGTCTTCTGAGCATGGTGCCTCCTCCCTTTCTGAGAAAATCTCCATCTACCGCGACCCCTCTGGGATTCCTTTTGTGGCACTTTATGTTGTGGTTCTCTAGACCATCCGTTTCTGGCCTCCTTGAAAGCAATGCCTTGTGGGGGGAGAGGAGTTCTCCTGTTCACATAGGTTTCCTCTGAAAAGTGAAGTCTTTTCTCTGAACGATCCCTAGCTGTTTGAGATTTTTCAGCAGGTTGAACAAAAGTTTGATTCCTTGCTCCCCTATCATGCCCCGGGCCAGGATCATGACCCCAAGAGAGCCGATTTGTTCTTCTTCCACTCTGCTGAATGCTACAGGCCATGGATTTACAGTATTCCTAGTCTTTTATCTGAGAGTATTAATGTATCTTATTATTACACCCAATGTTAATCTAGTGAGCAACTGTTTTACAATAGTTTCCATAATATAATAGATGATAAGATCTTAATTAGTTTCCCACTCAGGAGCAATGTCAATGATATCCACCAGTTGACTTACAATTCCTTGGAGATTCATGGGTCTACTCCTAATTCGCTGAAAGTATATTGCTGACCAATAGATTTTCATATAACACTGCTGGTAAGTGATTTTCAGTAGTTATAGCCGCCCTACGAATGGTTTCACAACGAACACAATTACCAGGAAGGGGTTTCGTCCTACCTGAACATCCACAAACTGAGGTTTGCGTCTTAGCTGAAAATAGAATTGAAATTATTGAATTCAAGAATACACAAAAAATCCGATACGTTGGTGGGCGTGTAGACCAGGTCAGCGTTAAATATTGAACATGAGTTAGCGCCAAACAATTTCAAAATGGAGTCGGCCTCAAAAAAATATATTTATTAATATGATCAATATTATTAGTATTTATAATATTATATTATTATTTCTTATAATATAGTGTTAAAAACACTCTTAATTAAAATAATATTTATCTCATCCCAGCAGAGGGTACATGACAAAAATCCAGTTACAAAATTTATCAAATGAGCCCTGTAAAATGTTTTGGAAGTGGTTTCTATTAGATTTGAATAAAAATAAAGTACAAAATCACATCACTACTTAACATTTGCCCAAAGTTACCTCTTGATTTAAACCACAAGTGGGTCAAACGAACAACTAGTTAATATTTGCTCAAAGTTACACAACTAAAACACAAGAAGAAAGGAATAACAATGAAGAATTAGTAAAACACACTTAATATATTATTGCATAAGAAATGTTTGAATCCTATGGGCCACTCCAAAATCGATGGATCCCAAAAAACCTACACTACCTAGACTAATAAGAATAATCGACTTACTTGTAGAGTATCTGCAGTACAATCTAACACCTTTTTACAAGCACAACTTTACCTAAGATTCACTTTTTATGACCTTTAGATCCAAATCTCATTCTTTGTATGCTCCCTCCTTTCCTTGGCCATTAAAACTAGTCATAGGCAACTCTTGCTCTTCCAACAATGTGTAGAAAATAGAAGAGTCAATCTTGCAATGTAACTTATTTATAATTGAAGCTTCAAGAAACTTGATGCTTCATCCTCTAGTCAAATGTAAGCTTCATTTTATCCAACTAATTATATTCTTCACTCTCTCAGTAGTTGACCATGCACTTCTCTTTTTTCGTCCACAAAGGTTGTCTTTTTCAATACTTATACAAGTGTCTGCTTCAACTTGTGTGCATGTTTATGGCACAAATGTCACAATGAATAGCCTTGGCGGGTACATTGTGCATTACTCAAACTTCCAAACACACACAACTAGAACCACATACCAAAACTCACAATGCACGCTTCGAACCAAAACATAACAAAATAAAAAGAAACTCTTTTTGGGTGATGCAAGATTGCTCAAACCCTATGATGCTCTTGTGTCAATTATTCCTCAAATTATTGGGAAAACATAGATAACTAACATTATCTCCAATATTGATTCTTGACCTTTTGTGATTTGAATCTCTTGAAATGGATTACTATCTCCTTTTTCTAGGAGTTGAGTGAGGGACTTCTTGAGGCATAGCTACGATTTAAAACAAAAAGCAAAGCATGTTGGTAGAGATTTATGCATGTAGTCTTGTGAATATTCAATTTGGATCTAATTAGCAAAATGGTGGACAAAACACTAAACTACAAATAACTTAAAGTATTACAAACATAATGAAGCAAAAGCAAGATGCTTGAATCGAATCAATACAAATGATATATGATGCAATGTAAAGGAAGATTAATTTAAAATAGGTCTTATCTACATAAATGTGACATCTTTACAGTTAGATGTTTTTCCATGAAATTGCTTTACTCTCTTTGTAGATGAAGCACCTTGATAGCTATAGACAAGTGCATATGGAAATGAAGTGTTCACCCTTGACAATCAAATAAGTCATTCATTATGCATGGATTAAAAAATATATGGGTTAGTAAATAAATAAATAAAAATTTGATAGTTATACTTGAATTTTGGTCCTTTCCGGGTGGTTTTTGGGGGCTCAAAATTTGTCAAGCTGAGTTTGACACCCTTACATCACGATCTACATGGTCTAAGATTTCAAATGCATTAGAAATTTTCAAATTTCAATCATTGTTGAAGTAGTTACACCCTCTACAACTTGACCTAATCTCTTGTTATTTTTTCCTGAATTTTTTCTAAAATTGCCACTCAAATAAGTTGCCTCTCCTTCAAAAGGGATGACTTCCTCTGCATCAATTTCGTAGACAAAAGCTAGAAGTTCCCTATATCTAATTATTCCTGAACCATTTTGCCTTGTGGATGAGTTGATCCTCTTTAACAACCTGATAGCATGGTATTGTTTGGTTTTGAAGACTCCTAGTCTATTTCCTACCATTTGACTTGTCTAGTCAAGGTTTGACTCTAAAAATTGTAATTATTTTGTTACATTCAATGTGTCAAAATAATGGTGGGAAATATGATAGAAGAAGCTCCGCAATGAACATGGGGTGCAATCTTATTTATGGTGGAAGGTTGAGATTGAAAGTGTTATCTTGAACTTGCTTAGTGGTGTAAGGAACATATTTGAGTATTTTGGATGTATTAGATGCCCCTTTAGTATCTCCTTTTGGAATGTAGCCACACCATTTTGTCAATTTGATACTGAGGAATGACCTTGTGTTGGACCTGCTAGTGCTCACAATTGGCACTAGTATTCTCTAGATTATTGTATGTCTATTGTTGAATATGGAATCCATCAATCTTCAGTAGAAGCAAAAAGCAAGGCTAACATCAATTGTGGCCAATTGCTAGAAACCAAGACAAGTCTGAAAGGATACATCGAATTGAGTTTTGAAGGTCTTTGTTGTAGCTATGTTGAATGTATGGAGGACTCTTGTCCCATATATGTGGATTGTTTAAGTGGTGCATTGCAAGGAAGTATACAATCATGTGGTCAGCTACCTTTGTTTGTCCATTTATTTAATAGGAGGAAGTTGACTTGGATAGCTTGGTATTCATCATGCACTAGAGAGTGAACTAAAAAATACTCAAGAAAGCTATTGTATCTTATTGACACAATGGTCTTTTGGAAACTTGAAATGAACACACATGTTACTGGAGATGATCTTAGCAAAGGATTCTCAAGATGTTTTTCTTATAGGCTATTATGATTTCCATCTTGGAGAACCTACCAACCACTACATAGACATAATTATAATTTCAATTTGTAACTATCTTTTCAGTACTAAGTCCTAAAATGAAAACCTTTAAAACTGAATCATAAGGTTTGGTAGGTGTTGCTGCTGGATTCATGAATTGATTTACTTGTTGATGTTCTTCCACATCTTTGACCAATGGAAATAACTTTCCCATAGTTTTCTCCATGTCAAAATGAATTGTCTCTTCTAGACCATCTTTTGATATTGGCATGATGAATTTAAAAAATGTCTCAAATGACACATAAGTTTGTCTTGCAGATGAAAATCATAAACCACTTTTCTTGTAACCAATTCCTAATGAGTGTTAACAAATCAATGTCACTACTATCATGTTGACAATGTTGTGATTGGAGGTTAGCTAAGACAGTCGACAACCCAATTGGAAATCTCATTCTTGTACATTATATTGAGATGGAACTGTCAAAAGTAGGTGGACAACTTCTAATTGTAGTCATTATGTATTTTTCTCTTTAGGATTGCCAGAAATGCTCTTGGTCATTTGTTGGATGTACCTAATTGCTTAATATTCATTTTGGTGACAATTTGTATCTAGTGAAGATGAAAAAGATTGCAAGGACAAGAAAACATGAAAGGAAACTCAAAATACAAGCATTATATCTTCAAATACCTCCAATCTCCTTCACTCCTTGATAACGTGGAGGAGAGATGCACCCAAGGCTCTCCTAGCTTTAGCTAAGTAGAAATCAAGTATGTGGATTTATCTCAAATTCAACAAAATATGAGATGGATGAAGGATTTTGCTAAGGATTTGGGAGAGATTTTGGCATATGATGTTGCATAAAACTTATGTTTGAAAATTGCTTGGATTGGCTTGTATTTATAACGATTTTGGAGGGATTTTGGATCAAGGGTGGAGATTAAAAGTTGAGATCCAAGGGTCGAGATGAAGAGATGAGATGGAGGGCTAGATCTTCATCAACAAAAATGAAGGGTTATGATTATTTTATAATTTTAAATTCACCTTGGGAAGGATTTGCATTAATTAGAATTAAGACTTGTGAGGAAATAAAAAATAAATTTCCCAGGGAGAAGGTGGAATAAAAAATTTAGGTTTATTGGTGAATGAGATGACGTGGTAGATGTGTTCATTTGGCAAACACATGTGTGAGATTTTTGCAAAAAAAAGGAGCTCTACCATTAAAGGGGAAAGGTGAGGTGGAAGGGTCATGTAACTCCTTTGAATAAAAAAAAATATTTTTTATTCAAAAGGTGTTGGGGGAGGTGCTAATCAAGGTTTGACCCAATTAATTAAGTGTTTAAATTAATTAATGTGTCTATAAAAAAATATTGGGTGGGTAAAATTAATTGAATAAGGATTATTTAATTAATTTGGATCTAGGGGCTAGGTAGACTAGAGTAGCTAATTAAATAATTGGTATTTATTCTTGATTAGTCTAGGTTTAGGCCATGGCATAGGGGAGATTAATTAAATAAACATGTTTTATTTAATTAATATTGGTTAGTAAATAGAGAAATTAATCAAATAAATATTTAGAATATTTATTGAATTAATGATGAATGATGTTCTAAGGTTTAGTAATGAATTAAATGAATTAATTCATTACTAGGGAATTGTTGATGTAGTTGTTATACACACACAACAAGAGATAAAATTCACTATGAACTTAATCTATCTTGAAAGATATGAAGAATTATCAAATAATAATTCACAATCCCAAGTCTCAGTTAGTCAGGTCATGACTATGTCAGATTACTCATGGTCCAATGTGAACCTATTTGTTCAAGGGGCCTATATTTATTACTCACTTTGCTCAATGGTTCTAAATTATCAAATATCACATACTTTGTTGTCAATCTTTGCATGAATTTTAAGGAAACATGTTATGCACCTCTCAAATTCTATGAAAACTATCAAAGATCTTTATTATTTGTAGGTATTACCAAAATTTTTAATAATTTCCTTCAGATTACTATGTGTTAGCTATCTATTTAAACTACTAGTAAAATAAAGATAAAAGATAGGGTTAGAAACATGATCAATACAAAATATGATGCTCTGTTACTCACGTGGATAAGTTTGATGATCCTGGACAGTTCAAAAACAAGTAAATTCACATATCCTAATCAAGATCATTTCACAAATTCACATACAAAATTGCAATGTTTAAAGGAAATATATCAGAAACACCTAAATCAAATAACACTCTGGAATAGATGCAAAAATTTTATGTTTCCATTTACTGATATATACTAGCCATTTCAAATTTAAAATGTTTCATGACTTCAAACCTTTTGAATGTATCAATAGTATTCATTAAAACTTATAGACAGTTTTACAGATGTAGAAAGGAAACATGATGTTCCACATACTCCTTCCTATAGACACAGGTGAATTTCTCCTCAACCAATTATGCTCAAAGTACTATCCTAGTCACATCTCTTGCAAAAAGGCTCGAGTGTGTTTTTCTATGTAGGCCATGTGTATTCCATGTGTCACATATCAAAATAAGTGTAGCAAGAATCCTTATATAGATCTAGATCCCTTTCTACAGCTAGAAAAATCCCATCAAGGGTTCAAATTCACAATACAGTATCAATGGTGGAAAAATACTTGCCCACCATGCACCAGCTAGTACATAGGAATATCCTTGGAATATACTCTTTGCTAGTTGTCACTCCAAAATATCATGAAAGAATATTCTCCTGGTCACAAAGATGCCTTTAGAATCCCCTTTGAAATGTCACAATGTCTTCTATGGTTGACCTTCTCTTTAGGTGGCATCCTGCCAAAAAACATATGCATTAAATTCTGTAGACAATATATACAAATTTGATTTTTCTCTTTAGTTTACTATTCAATGCATATTTTGAATTTTGCATACTTTGGCTCTTTTTCACTTTTGCATTTTGTATATCTTATACCTGCACTTTTTACTAATATCCAATAAAGGAATGACGATGTCATTAAAGGCATTTCCACTTAATGACCATTTTGATCTTAAGTTTGCCTTTCTATTTGAAAGAATGCATGATATGTCTTTATACACTTTTGTATTTTCTCTCTTGTTTATTCTTTGTCTATTTGCTTTTTTATATGCTTATGTATATTTTATACAATCGTCAAAACATACAAACTCGGACTCCAGTGATTTATGAAACGGATTAGAATTACCCTCAAGTCCAGTTGTGTACCTATTTTGTTTGTGTTACCTTTTTGTATATCATATGGATACACCTTTCAACCCCGTCGATGTTGACCTTTATATCTTTCACTACTTATAGATCTACTTTATTTGGTAATTTAATCTGATTTCACATCTGTAATTGCATATTGCTCTTTTGCATATTGAATACATACATCTCAAACATACATACACAGACTTCACCTAAAGTTAGCACAGTTAAACTTTCTAGACACATCCAGATTTGTATCTATATATTAGATACAAATGTTTATACATACAAAGACACATACAATACATACCCAAGTTTAATTCCCCTTATGAAGCCAATTGAGCTTTCTTTTGGGGTCTGCTCATGCATTTGTATAAGAGTGTATATTACTAGTGATGTATCATCTATACAAGTGATATGATTGTGACATTATATACTTGATTTAAATATCTTTTGACATCAACTAATGCACATTTTGTATTTGTATAAGAGATACATCATTATAATATACAAATACAAACGTAGATTTCTATCATTTATAAAGCAATTCATAAACACCATTGGGTCCAGATATGTATATATTTTGTTTCGACCGCTTGAGATACAAACACAAAACGAGACTTAAACCCAATATATACCACAACCTGACATACCATAAAAGCAATGTCTACATGATACATGCACATGACAATGTATATGAGATACATGTTGATGAAAATAACCAAACATTGACTTTTCACAAAAACTGGCATAACTATCAAAATATGCAGAATTTTCAAACCGTTCAAAAGGCAACCCTAGCTCAATTTTAATGTAGATCCCATTGATAAAAACTATTTTCACCAAGCATTGTGTAACTTGAATTTAAAGCATTAGAGACATTTTACCCAAATTGCCAAGTAACCAGAACCAAACCAACACAAAAGAGAAAGCCACAAAAGAGGTCCTCATTTTGCTAAAGGGTAAAATGGGGCATGTTGTGAGAAATTAAATTTAAATGACTCAAGAAACAAAATCAAATAAATCAAAGATTTCTAACTTTCCTATATGTAAGCATGCTACTTAATCACATAAAGAATGTATTCACTAACCCAAAAGAAAACTTTCAAAGGAAATTAAGTGTGTGTGATTGCTTTATTCCCATTCTTTGGAACAGATTCATAAAATAGCATCTATTTACATTGAACTAGATAAGTTGATTTAACCTTCTAAGCCAACCTGGATAGAGCATTACTGCTAGTCAGGTGTCCATAGCCCTGGCAAGGTTATTGCTATAATCACCCCAAATAGAGCCCTACCACCAGTTAGGCATCCATAGCCCCGATGGAGTTATCTAGCAGTCCTCATATGTTTCAAATGATCGCTTTGATCATTCCTCTATATTCATTTTTTTTTACTTTTGATACTACAATAAAGCTCATGTTCAACAGGTAATAAAATCTTGTTCTTGATATGCAGGGTGGAGATTATAGTGGTAGCAAAGGCAAATCTTTTAATTTTTCACTTAATGCAAGTGTCCACTATCTCCCAGACCTACTCCTAGAATTTTAAAGATGTGTATTCATATGATTCCTTGAATGTTCCAATTTGTTGCTGGTGAATAAAATCTTTCAAAGATTAAATAGACAAACTATATCTATAAAAGTTACAACCTGTGCATAAATTTTAAATGGTTCCTTCAAATTTTCTAGAAATTCCACTATTTTCAAAAGTTGTAGCCTGCTCTGTATATCCAAAATCAAAATGAGGATGTCCACCAAAAAAAACAAAAGGGAATAAAAGCAAATGAAGCAAGACAGAAAGAAAAAACAAAATTACAAACGAACATAAAATAAACAAAGGCAACAACTACTCTACCGCACTATGTACAAGACACTACAAGGCAAATGAAACCCAAGATAACAACCATAGACACCTACACGTACATGCCTTCTAAGAGTATGCATGAACATTAGGGCATTAGTTATGGTTCTAATCCTACCAAATTTATCCTTATATTCTAAAAAATATTCTTTTATTATGAATTTTCCATATTTGATAGAGTAATCTTTAATGATCAGCAATTGAGGAAGTTCATTATGTTCATGACTGATCCATTTACATGTTTTATCCCCTAAATTTTCATAATCAAAATAATAATCAACATTATTATTTGGGGAAAGGAGAAATACAACTTGGTGCATTTCTTGTTCAACTGGACATGCTTATCCGTTGCCAGCTAGTTCTCCATTTGACTTTGCATTTTTGCTACTCGGCTCAATGTCTTGTATCACTTCAACTTGAAGGATATATGACTCCTGATTGATTACTTCTTCATCTTTATCCAACTCCACCTCTTCATTCTTCAAGCTTATCTAATGTTTAACCTTAGGAAACACCTCAATGCTCTCTTTAATTCCTTGCACATCCACACTCAGGTGAGTAGCAAGTCATCATCATAACCTGATATACATGAATCTATCATTTCTAAATAATTTGAC
This sequence comes from Cunninghamia lanceolata, assembly GCA_027924645.1. Taxonomy (NCBI): domain Eukaryota; kingdom Viridiplantae; phylum Streptophyta; class Pinopsida; order Cupressales; family Cupressaceae; genus Cunninghamia; species Cunninghamia lanceolata. The sequence goes on along the minus strand of BSBN01000859.1, from coordinate 4,783,380 downwards.
TATAAAGGTGAACCAATATTTGATTGATAGGAATACTTCCCTTTTTCATTTTTGAAATGGCACTGGATTGACATCTGATCCTATACAGCGATAACAAAACTTTATGGATCTTCAATTTTCATGAATGGTTCATCAAATAACTCATTTCTATCATCCAGTGGAATTTTTGGTTCCATTGTCGTGCAATAATCTTGTAATTGATAATTCAATTTAAAGAAATCTTAAATAATAAATCTGTATTTACTCTATTCTCTATGACTCCTTTAGTTCTTGTCATAGAAACTTCTTTAGTAGAAGGGCATTTTAATTCTTTCACCACCTATTTACACTTTTTTTGTAAAATCATCTTCATCAAAACTATTCAAATTAGATCCGGAGGCATTATCCTGACAAGTATTTCTTAATAATTCAATATTTTTATGAAATATATCAAGATTAATTTCACATTTATTTTCCCTCTCATTAAATCTTCTTTGCCGATTATCTGATGACTAAAAATAAGTTGTGATTTATTCTCTATAATTTTCAAAAGATTCATAACTACCATCTGCTTTATTCATATTTGAACTTTGACATGGAAGTGAACTCTCACGTTTACCATAGAATGATTCAATGAAAGATATCTCTTTATCCTTATCTTCTAGAATTGGTTCAACTATTGCATTTTGTGGACAACTCATGACCTCTGGTGCTGTATCTTCTTGTTTCTCCAGAATTCCTTCATTTTTCTACCAAACCTCAATATTGTACACATTTGAGAAAGGAATTAGTTCTTTCAAAGATAAATCTAACCTTGTGAGGAAAGTCAGACAACTAACTTCATTGTGCTTCATAAAATCATGTATCCTGCATCTTCTGGACAAAGCAAGGTTAGATAAATTTTGAGGATAAAGTTTCTTATTTAAAGTTCCCTGCAAGAAAGGAATATTAACTTGGAAATTGTCTTCATATAACCATCAAAAATGAGAATCTATTTTAATATTTTAAGAATTTTGAAATTTAATGAGATCTAACATATCTCAAAATAAATCTTGAGAGCCTAGAAAATCAGACTAGTCTTTAACGTTTTGAGTTGGATCTTTGCAAAGATACAGTCAAATCTTCTCAGACAAGAGATATTTGTAGTCATTAAACTGAAATGATGAAATATTTATGTAATATTCACAGAAATACAAAACTTTCAGTCACATGCCCTCCTTGCAGCACCAAAAACTATTGATGCAATTGTTATACACACACAACAAGAGATAAAATTCACTATGAACTTAATCTATCTTGAAAGATATAGAGAATTATCAAATAATAATTCACAATCCCAAGTCTTCATTAGTCAGGTCATGACTATGTCAGATTACACATGGTTCAATGTGAAGCTGTTTGTTCAAGGGGCCTGGATTTATTACTCACTTTGCTCAATGGTTCCAAATTATAAAATATCACATGCTTTGCTATCAATCTTTGCATGAATTTGAAGGAAACATTTTCTGCATCTTGAGAAAATTCTATGAAAACTATCAAAGATCTTTATCATTTGTAGGTATTTACAATTTTTTTTAATAATTTCCTTTGGATTATTGTGTGTTAGCTATCTATTTAAACTACTGGTAAAAGAAAGATAAAATATAGGGTTAGAAACATGATCAATACAAAATATGATGTTCTACTCACGTGGATAAGTTTGATGATCCTAGAGAATTCAAAAGCAAGTAAATTCGCATATGCTAATCTAGATCATTTCACAAATTCACATAAAGACTTGCAATCTTTAAAGGAAATATATCAGAAAAACCTGAATCAAATAACACTCTGGAATAGACATAGAAATTTGATGTTTGCATTTACTGATATATACTAGCCATTTCAAATTTATAATGTTTCATGATTTCAAACCTTTTGAATGTATCAATAGTATTCATTAAAACTTACAGTTGTTTTTACAAATGTAGAAATGAAATAGGATGTTCCACATACTCCTTTCTACAGACACAGGTAGATTTCTCCTCAACCAATTATGTTCAAATTACTCTCCTAGTCACTTACGTTGCAAAAATGTTTGGGTGTTTCTATGCAGGCCATGTGTATACCATGTGTCACACATCAAAATAAGTGTAGCAAGGATCCTTATATAGATCTAGATCCCCTACTACAGCTACAAAAATCCCATCAAGGGTTCAGATTCATAATATAGTATCAACGGTGGAAAAAGACTTTCCCACCATGCACCAACTAACACATAGGAATATCCTTGGAATATACTCTTTGCTAATTGTCACTTCAAAATATCTTGAAATAATATTCTCCTAGTTGCAAAGATGCCTTTAGAATCCCCTTTGAAATGTCACAATGTCTTCTACGATTGACCTTCTCTTTAGGCGGCATCCTGTCAAGAAACATATGCCTTAAATGTTGTAGACAATATATACAAATTTGATTTTTCTCTTTAATTTACTGTTCAATGCATATTTTGAATTTTGTTTACTTTGGCTCTTTTGCACTTTCGCATTTTGTATATCTTATACCTGCACTTTTCACTAATATGCAAACAAGGAATGATGACATCGTCAAATGAATTTCTACTTAATGACCATTTCGATATTAAGTTTGCCTTTGTATTCCAAAGCATGTACGATATGTCTTTATACACTTTTGTATTTTCTCTCTTGTTTATTCTTTATATATTTGCTTTTGTATATGCTTATGTATATTTTATGCAATCGTCAAAACATACAAACTCAGACTCTAGTGGTTTATGAAATGGATTAGAATTACCCTCAGGTCTAGTTTTGTACCTATTTTGTTTGTGTTACCTTTTTGTATATCATATGGATACACCTTTCAACCCTGGTGATGTTGACCTTTATATCTTTTGCTACTTATAGATGTACTTTATTTGGCAATTTAATCTAATTTCACATCCATAATTGCATATTGCTCTTTTGCATATTGAATACATACATCTCAAACATACATACATGGATTTCACCTAAAGTTAACACAGTTAAACTTCCTAGACGCATCTGGATTTGTATCTGTATATTAGATACAAATATTTACACATACAAAGACACATACAAGACATTCCCGCTTACTTCCCCTTCTGAACCCAATTGAACTTTCTTTACGATTCTGCTCATGCATTTGTATAAGAGTGTATATTTCTAGTGATGTATCAACTATACAAGTGATATGATTGTGACATTATATACTTGATTTAAATATCTTTTGACATTTGCAAATGTACATTTTTCATTTGTATAAAATATACATCGTTATAATATACAAATACAAACATAGATTTCTATCATTTATAAAGCAATTCATAAATGCCATTGGGTTTGGATATGTATATATTTTGTTTTGACTGCTCAAGATACAAATACAAAATGGGACATAAACCCAGTGTATACCACAACCTGACATACCATAAAAATAATATATACATGACACATGCAAACAACAATGTATACGAGATACATGTTAACAAAAATAACCTAGCATTGACTTTTCACAAAAACTGGCATAACTCTCAAAATATGCAGAATTTTCAAACTGTTCAAAAGGAAACCCTAGCTCAATTTTAATGCAAATCCCATTGATAAAAACTATTTTTCACCAAGCATTGTGCAACTTGAATTTCAAGCATCAGAGACATTTTACCCAAACTGCCAAGCAACCAGAACCAAACCAACATAAAAGTGAAAGCCACAACAGGGGTCCTCATTTTGCTAAAGGGTAAAATGGGGCATGTTGTGAGCATCACAACATGAATGATTAGTGATGAATGACTAGGATGAGTGGTTAGGGATAGCTTTAAAGGATAAATTAATTAAATAATTTTGATTTTATTTAATTCATTGGTGAAAGGGGTAATTAGTAGTGTAAGGATGTAGGAAAATGGCTTACAAGGTCAAGATATTTTTTAGGTGTCTACATTTTTCCCCTCCTTGATGCGGCATCGTGACCAAGTAGGGAATAGTGTTAGGTCAAAGAATTTTTCCTCAATTGATGGGAAGGAGTGGAAATGGATGAGTGATTCCCCCTCAAGAGGTAGGGTGAAAAATTTAATTTCTTTAGGTGAACTATTGAACAAGAGGGAATGGTGGTTAAAAAGGGATTCAGGATGGAAAACATGGTTGATAGAAGAAGAAATGAAGGAAAATGGGTAAGATTTATGGCCTGGGAAGAAGAATTAGTAAATTAGGGTTAACATGGCAACTATAGATATGTAAAAGCGGGCCCAACATGTCACATTTGCACACCTAAGCTAACTGGACTAGAGAGAGACGAGCAAGAATAATGGCGCAACCAAGCTTCCCACGACACCAACATCGATTGGAGTGGGTTTGAGAGTACCAAAGGATGGAGGAGGATGGTGCACAAACTAGAGGATAGAGGAGGCTAGCACACAGGTATGTCATCTAACCCTTCTTTATCATTTTTGGGATTCGGGTTAGTTATGGGGTCAAAAAAGGGTAAGTTAGGGGTTTAGTGCTAGTGCATAGCCGCACAACATAATAGGTTAGTGCATTAGTGACTTATTCTAGATTAGCGTGTAAGGGATAGGTGGGGAAATGTTAGTTTTAGCACCAAATGTTGGTGGATTAGTGTTATTAGGTGGATTAGCACTGGGGTATCTAGATGGTTTAGCACAATCATATCGATTAGCATATACATTTTGTTTAGTGCCATTGTCTTGATTAACACATAGGGTTGGTAGATTAGCACAAATGGCTATATTAGCATTGAGCCATAGGGTTGTGGGGTTGTCCAGGTGGATTAGCTCTTGGAGATGGGGGAATAGTGCTACCATCTAGATTAGCACCAAGGGGCTAAGTATTAGCACAATCGGCTTGATTAGTGTCATCAGTCTGTGGTTTAGCACTATTGTCTAGATTGTGGATTGGATAAAGGGATTAGCACATTTATCTAGTTTAGCACCATAGGTTAATGGTTTAGCACCATGGCACTAGTTTTTAGAAAAAAAGGATTAATTTGTGTGGTTTTTTAATGTAGGTTAAATTGCTAGATAATTAGTCTCTAGAGGCGGCCACTAGTGATGGAGTGTAGGGACAAGATTTTTTTGGCGGAGCACCTCTACTTGTGAGTAGTTAGTCTTAGGTTTGTGTTAGATATGCCTTGTTTTAGGGCTCATCAATCGATGATGATAGTGTGGGTGGAGAGGTGGCAGAGTGAGACTTGCACCTTCTTACTTCCTATGGGTGAGATGAGCATCACCCTTAGGATGTGTGGTCTATTCTATGGATCCCCATTAATGGTGAGTGGGTTTTCTATGATACTATGATGGGTTTGGCAGCATTGGATTGAGTATTCACCCCAGCACATGTGGTGACAGGCCAAGATCATGAGAGATGATATGGGATGTTGTTCTTGCTGGAGGTTTGAGTGATTATGCTTATGTGGTTTGGTTGGGGGGATCCTGATGCTAGATCGGTGCTTCTGAGTGTTTCTAGTTGGATGGGGGGATTGCATCAAGTAGATGGTGACATGCAGCACATTATATCCCTAAGGGCCATGCCTATTGGCCCAACTTTACCATGAGATGCATATGGTGGTTTACAGAAGTGGAGCAAGTCTTGGTTGTGATGTGACATTGTTACATGTATGGGTGTGGGAGCATATTGTTAGGAAAAGTGTCTCAACCTTGCAACTATGAAAGGTTTCTATTCTTCCCAATTTTGGTCTTTTCAAATACACTTTATCTTGAAGAATGGTCTAGAACTTTCAAAGTTTCCAAAAGGGCTAAAAATGGCGGGACTTACTATTTTTAGTAACTTGACATTAGACCATGGATGGGCCTAAAATTTTCTAAAAATGGGTGGAATGGCTAAGTAAACATCTCGGGTGAGTTTCGACTCAAGATCACACGAGGATTATGAGATATTAAAGTTTCTATTTTTTGAAACTACCAAAAAAAGTCTCGAACTCAATTTTGAGGCAATTAGAGGTCCTTAAACATCCTAAAATTTGTCATAACTAGTGAAGTAGGTTACATATTGATAGATCTCTTCACGAGCTTTATGTCGCATTAAATGGTTCATCAATCAGACACTAGGATCAAAAGTTATGACCTCTAGAAGTTGGACCTCCTATTTTTAGGAAATGTAAAAACATGTTGGACACTTAAAAGAGTTGTAAAGGGGAGAGTTACACATATTGGTGTGTAATTTAGTAGATCACAAGGCATATTTGATTGGAGATAATTTGGGTGCCACTTTTGGGTGGTTTTGGCTCATGGTTTTGTAATTACCATTGACAATTTACTATATTGTATCTCCTATATATTAGGAGCTTGAGATGGAGATTGTGTGTAAGAGTCTCATAAATGTTGAGTTACCTCTTGGATCTCTGGTTGGTTATACTCCTGTGAAATCTTACTCTGCAAGTATATTGTAATCTTCTTTGGAGCATGGGGTTTTTTACTTGAAAGGGTTTTCCCCACACATATCTTGTGTTGTGAGTTTTGTATTTGCATTTGATGTTGTTATTACCTTTATGTTAATGTGCATCTAATAACCTGTTACTATAAAAGTTAAAATTTGCATAAATCTTTCCTTAGTAGATCAGTGTAGGAAGTGTTTCTGTGTACCTTTCTTCCTTTCAGTTGGTATCAGAGCCTTATCACCTTTGTTTCTAGTTGTTGTGTAGAGGGTTTCTTGCGATGATCTTTGTTTCAGTGGGAGCTTGTGTAGAGGATTTTGAAATCTTTGTTGTAGGAAAGAGATCTCGAGCACATCTCAGAGGTTTAATATAGAGAAGTTCAATGGAGGCAAGTTTGAGTTGTAGAAACTCAAGATGGAGGGCTTATTGGTGGTTAGAGATCTATGGCTCGCAGTATCCAGAACCATATCATCAGGCATGAAACAAGAAGATTGAGATATGATGGATTGGAAGGCTAATGGTCTGATAAGACTCTATTTGGTTGATTCAGTGCTCCTAAATATCCATGAAGAGAAGAATGCTAAGGATTTTTGGAAGAAGCTTGGAGATGTTTATCAGGCTAAATCCCTGTGAACAAGTTATTCTTGCAAAATAAATTATATTCTTTGAGGATGGAAGATAGCAGATTTGTCACTGATCACCTTAATACATTCAATATGCTTGTTGCCCAATTGACCTCTATTGGTGTGAAGATGGAGGAGGAGGATCGATGTATTACATTACTATGTTCCTTACCGGATTTGTAGGATCACCTTGTTATGGACATTGGGAGTACCACTACCACCTTGAAGATCAATGAAGTGGTTTCTTTGCTATTGTTTGAAGAGATGTGGAGAATGTCTTCTAAATCAAATAAGGAGGCTTTTGTGGATCCTGGTAGATCTAAAGAGAAGGGAAAGAAAAAGGAAGATCCAAATCTCATGGGAGATATAAGTCTCTCGAAAAGTCCAAAGCCCTGTGTTGGAACTGTGGCAAACATGGTCACTTCCACAAGGAGTGCAAGAAGGAGAAAAAGAAAAAGGAGAAGAACTATGATTTAGATTCTGACAAGTCTTCTCAAGATGAAGGAGAAGCATTTGTCACTACCTTGGCAATGCATGTATCTAAGGATGTGTGGCTTATTGACTATGATGCATCTTTTCACATGACCTCGCATCAAGGTTGGTTTTCAAAGTATGGAGAATACGATGGTGGAAAGGTGTACTTGGGTGATGACTCACATGAAGATTATTGGTCATAGAAGAGTCTTGATTCGATTCCCTAATGGATGAGTGAAGGGGATCAATGGTGTTCTATATATCCTTGGTTTGACACAAAACCTCCTTTCTATAAGTAAGTTGAATGATGTGGGTGTGTAGGTTGTTTTCTCGAATGGAGAATGCAAGATGACTAGAGGATCTATGGTGTTGGCTAAGCATGTTCGTATTGGCACTCTATTTAATCTTGATGCATGCATGATTCAGTGCAATAGTGCCTCTATTTCAAAGAAGAGAGCTTTAAGGTCTTCATCCTCACCATTGGAACCAGCAACAAAGAGGACTATTGCATCTCGAAGAGGACTTTTGTATCTACTTTTGATGGTCATGCTTTCTAGGTACCTAAGGGTTTTCATTCTATAGAGATGAAACTTCCAGCTGAGAAGATAATGTTATGGCACCAAAGGCTTGGTCACATTGGTGAAAAGGGTTTGAGGACCCTAAAAAATAGAAATATTGTTGAGGGCATGAATGATTGTAATCTTTAGTTTGGTTTCTGTGAATATTGCATTTATGGAAAGCAAAACCATGTTCATTTTTATTCTAATTCTCACAAATCTTCTAATGTATTGGACTTGATTCATTCTGATGTGTTTTGTCCTGTTAATGTTCCTCCGATTTCAAAATTTGTTTGCTTTGTTTCATTCATTGATAATTATGTAAGTATAAAGACATGGGTGTATTTCCTTAGAAGCAAATTTGAAGTCTTTAGTAGATTCAAAGAATTCAAATCTCTTGTAGAGAATCAAAAGGATAGAAATATTAATTGTTTGAGGACTGGGAATGGTGGTGAGTTTTGTTCAACATATTTCAATAAGTTTTGTAAAGAACAAAGGATTGAGAGGCACAAGACAACTCCATATACCCCTCAATAGAATAGAGTTGTAGAGAGGATGAATAGAATGTTGATGGAGAGGGCAAGGAGTATGGTAAGTGGATATGACCTTGAACAAAAGTTCTAGTCTAAAGCTATTGCTACAACTTGTTACTTGGTTAACATGTCTCCTACATTAACACTCATTAATAAGACACCTATGGAGGTGTCGTCTGGTAAAAATCCTTCATTGAGACACATTTGAGTATTTTGTTGTGAGGCATATGCACATGTTCCTAAGGAGAAGAGGTCTAAGTTGGAGAACAAGGCTGTGAAGTGTATCTTCATTGGTTATGGCATTGGTGTGAAAGGGTACAAGCTTTGGGATCCAATGGCTAAGAGAGTTCTGTATAGTAGAAGTGTGATCTTCAGAGAGTGCAATCCTTCTACTATTGTCTTCCACCCTTAAGAAAATTAAACCAAAAACACCTATTGGACTTGATAATGAGGAGAGGTCTAGTAGCTCTGAAAATTCAGAAGAATATGAAGAACCTCAACCTCAATCTTTGAGGAGTTCCACGCAGATAAGGCGGCAACCTAATAGGCTTGTTTATTCATTGCATGATTCTAGTTGTGTTTTTGCTTTGATTTCTAACACCGATGAGCCTAGAACTGTGAAAGAGGCTATGGGTATGAAAGACATAGGTTCTTGGAAGGAGGCCATGGAAGAGGAGATGGCTTCTTTGGAAAAAAATAATACTTTGGACTTGGTGCCTTTGCCTGAAGGATGAAAACTTGTTGGATGCAAATAGATGTTCAAAAAGAAATTTGGTGTAGATGGTAGTGTTGAGAAATATAAGGCTATATTGGTTTCAAAGGGGTATTCTCAGGTGGAGGGAATTAACTATTTGAAGTCTCAGGGTAAAAGCACAAACCTATGTCACACTTTATAAAGGAATTAGCTAACAGCAAAAATTTTTTTGAACTTCGACCTCATAGAAGTGGCGTTTATGTTTTGAATTTCAAAAATATGTAAACTAATGAAATGTAGATCTCTTGATGAATTTTATGCTTGTAATTTTTCAAAAAAAATAAAAAATTATTTTGACAATTTTTTTATAAATTTAAGAGCAAATTTTGAATTGCTAAAAATCTCAGAAAAAGTGACTTTGAGTCCACGTCACAAAAAAAAGAGCAAACAATTTTATTTTTCCATATTTTTTTTTTCCTAAATAGAGGAGTTCAATATCTAGTGCATGGAGAAAAAAAAAATAGTATTAAGTGCATATTTTCTTTGTACTATCATTTTAAAGTTAGACTTTACAGAATCTAATAGTTTTCATTCCATGTCAACTTTATATATATATATATATTTACCATTTTCACAAAACCAATTATACCCTTTTAGAGAGGACTCTTTCCTCTAGTGCACCATATAATTTTGAAAAAATTTGGATGTGTTTTGATATATTTTTTTAAATTTCTAATTAGTGTCATCTTTGATTTTAACAACCTACTTGCAATAATTTAAAAAATATATATATTAAAACTATTCAAAATATTAAAAACAAATCATATTTGGATTCTAGACTTAGAGCTCTACTAAATGATATTTTTTTATTTTTGAAATAATCCATTTTGATTGAAGAAATATTCAGTTTAATTTGAGAATTTCAGAAAACCATAGAAAATGAGGAGGTGGCTACCAAGTAAGATGCCACATAGATAGTTTTGAGCTAAAGTATTTGGGGGAAAAATCATTTGGGGGAAATTTTTTTTTTTTTTTGTTTTTAACTGCATGATTTCATTTCTTATTTTGTTTTTAACTAGATGATTTTGGGTGAAACCATCTCGCCCCCAAATAGACTCGCCTGAAAATAACTTGCCACATATGCCCCACACAATGGCTATGTGTATTCGGGCGAAACTATCTCACCCCCAAATAGACTCGCCTAAGAACAGTTTGCTCTAAATTATTTTGTTGGCCAAAAGTGTGACACAGCTTTGTGCTTTTATCCAGTGGTCAGTACAGTTTGAGATGAAAAATCTAGGGGTAGCTTGGTACATTCTGAGGATGGAGATTAGAAGAGTCAAAGCAAATAGAAAACTTTCGTTAGGCTAGAGTAAGTATGTTAACACTGTGTTGGAGAGATTCAGTATGGTAGATTGCAGACCTTTGATTGCTACTATTATCATGGGGACACAGTTATCTATTGCAAATTGTCCAAAGTCTCCTTCTAAGATGGAGGATATGAGCAGAGTTCCTTATTATAGTACGGTTGGAAGTTTGATGTATGTGATGGTCTGTACTAGACTAGACATTACCCAAGTAGTGGGAGTCCTTAGTCGATTTATGGCTAATCCTGGATGGGTACATTGGAATGCAGTGAAGAGAATGTTTAGATATTTACACTGTACTTCTGAGTATTCCTTATGTTATCATGGTTATCATATAGGACCTCAACATTCACTTTGTATTTGTGGATTTTTGGATTCTGATTGGGCAGGTGACATTGACAGTAGGAGATCCACCAGTGCTTATGTGTTCACTATGTTTGGTGGTGTTGTTAGTTGGATGAGTAAGCGGTAAACTATGGTCATTTTGTTCACTACTAAAGCTGAGTACATGGCAGCAACTCATGCTTATAAAGAAGCCATTTGGCTTAAGAGATTGTGTTCTGATGTTGGGTTTAATGCAGGGAAGATTACTATTTGTTGTGACAGTCAGAGTGCCATATGTTTGGCGAAGAATCCTACTTTTGACACAAAGACTAAGCATATTGATGTCTAGTACCATTTTGTTCGTGACATGGTAGAGGATGGGAAGGTAAACTTGGAGAAAGTTGACACTTTGACAAATGTTGCAAATTCCTTGACAAAACCTGTGAACATAGAGAAGTTCAAAAGGTGTTCAGAGTCTATGGGCCACTCGATGCCTAGCAATTAAATCATGGTGTTTATACTCCCTTTGCTCTTGCAAGGTGTTTGACAAATGGGAGAATGTTAGAAAAAGTGTCTCAACCTTGCAACTATAAAAGGTTTCTATTCTTCCTAGTTTTAGTCTTTTTGAATACCCTTTATTTTGAAGAATGGTCTAGAACCTTCAAAGTTTCCAAAAGGGCTAAAAAAGGTAGTACTTACTATTTTTAGTAACTCGACATTTTACCTCAGGTGGACCCAAAATTTTCTCAAAAGGTGCATAATGACTAAGTAAACATCTTGGGTGAGTTTTGACTCAAGATCATACCTAGATTGCAAGATATTAAAGTTTTTGTTGTTTGAAACTACCGAAAAAGTTTTAAACTCAATTTTGAGGCACTTAGAGGTCCCTAAATGTCCCAAGGTTGTCGTAACTAGTGAAGCGGGTTATAGCTTGATAGATTTTTTCATGTGCTTTTCAATGCATTAAACAGTTTGTCAATTAGACACTTAGATCAAAAGTTATGACCTCCTGAAGTTAGACCTCTTATTTTTGGGAAATGTAAAAGCTATTGGACACTTAAAGAGATGTAAAGGGGAGAGTTACATGTGTTGGTGTGTGATTTGGCACATCACAAGGAATCTTTGATTGGAGATAATTTGGGTGCCACTTTTTCGGTGGTTTTGGCTCATGGTTTTGTAATTACCATTGACGGTTTGATGTATTGTATCTCCTATATATTAAGAGCTTGAGATGGAGGTTGTGTGTAAGAGTCTCATAGATATTGAGTTACCTCCTAGATCTCTGGTTGGTTATACTCATGTAAAAGGTTTTTCTACAAGTATATTGTAATCTTCTTGATTCCTAAATAATATATTGGTCTACCAGTCCAAAAAAAAGTGCATTTAGTTGGTCTACAATGTCATTCTTCTTAACAACCTTGTTCAGGAACTAGGGTTTCTAGCATATAAGAAAAATGCATATCTTTTTATTCCATTGTCAAAAATCTATAAAAATTCATGAAAGGTTATGTTGTGAGGGTATCTAAAAACCCTTTAGAGGATATTTCATAGTTTTCCATTTTGGTGGAGTTGCTAATGAAAGTTAGCTTGTAGTTGTGTGTAGACAGACTAACAAGCCCTAATGATTTGGGGAAAATTGTGGTAAGCCATTGAAGAAATGATCCCTAATGTAAAAATTGATGATTTAGGCCATGTATGACATGTTGAAGGTATTGGAACAATTGTTGAGACAATTTGATGCCCTAAACCCATTTGGAGCATGCCTAGTTGCCAATTAGGCCTAGTCAACGAATATGACAATCAAAATTTGAGGCATTCTGTACAAAGAACCTTACCCTAGTTTTGAGATATGTTAAATAATGGCCAAATGGGTATCTGAAACAAGTCTTCTTTCTTGTAGATCTATTTTGGGTGGAAATTTATGTCTAAAATTACTCTTTTGAAAGACTACAAGGAAGAACAAGGGTATGTGAAACAAAACCCATCATTTGATGTTTGAGGGTTTGGATGAGTGATTCTTTCTAATTCTTTTGAGATTGTTAACCCCTTCTCTACATCAAATTGGTATCAGATCCCATAGATCTAGGCAAAGAAGTTCTAGGAGTTTTGTGTATTATCCTTTTTGCAGGTTGAAGGAAGAACATGGATACCAAAAGACTAGGCCAAGGGAAAAAAAGGGGGCCTAAGGTGAGGTATCACAAACACAAGAAGCATTGAGAAGAAGCAAGGTGAAAGAGACTTGCTTGAGAAAGAAGAATGGAAATGTTGAGAAGATTAATCCATGGAGACTTGAAGAGTATGAAGTTGCCAAGCAAGCAACAAGAGAGAAAAAGAGAGGAAAGGGAGATAAAGAAGAAGGATGAGAAGGTAAAACAAATTAATATTGAGCAAGAGATAGAAGAGTTAAGACAAGACTTGGAACAAATAAAAAAAGTTCAAGAAAGAATGAATCTTGAGATGCAGCAGTGTCTTGAGAAATCAAACTAGTAAAATGGTTGGCTTTTACCAATAAGAAAGAGGATAAAGTGGCCTATCAAGAAGATCATTCAACAGAAAAGAAGGCAAGAGAGGACAACAAAACTAGACACTAGAAAGTCTTTGTTGACGATGGAAGAGCCTAAGCCATCTGAGGAAGAGGAAAAATATAAATAAAATGGGTCCATTGAGACTCAAGATGTTATTTCTAACAATATTTGTGAGTATGTGTTCATAGGTGCAGCGGATGCAAATAAAGATGGAAAAGAGTCTAAAGAAAGAGAAGAAGTGCACACAATGTATGAAGATGGTTATACAAATGTAGCACACTATGGGGACGAAGATGTTGCCAAAACAACCGAGATAATGGTTGTATTTTCTGATTTTATGGATGATGAATATGCTGACAAATTATATTCCAATGATGAAGATGAAGACATAGACGGTGGTACTAAGGCATATGAATGAGAACTAGAATTTTGGAACTTGGAAGTTGAGAAGTTGCTAAGTAAGAGACAGTGCACGAAGAAGAAGAAAGATCTAGGGAATTTTAGGACTATAGAACATAAATTGAAGGATAAGTTGTAGAAGAATTATATGACCAGGAAGAGAGAGAAGCCATGCACTCAAGTGGACTTTAGTTTTTCTTTCCCTTGGGAGTATGGTGTAGGGGCACTGTCATGCATATGACATCAATTTTTGATTTTTTGTCTTGTTTTGTTATGGTTGATCTAAATAAGGTCATTTGAGACCATTAGATGTCATATAGGACCATTTTTTTGGGTGTTTTGGTACAATTTAGGCAAAAGATGTAAAAGTTGCAAAAATATTGCCAAAATGCATAAAACAATGTTGTCAAAGGTTTCAAAAAGTTGTCATCTTTGTAAACCAAGTTGTTCATGGGTGGTTGGGATAGTTGATATGGTTGAAAATACATATATTTGTAATGCCAACTTGAATTCAGCGGTTGGAGAAGATTGGAATGCAATAAAACTTCATTTTTCCATGTTTTACTTGCATTTTTCTATGTGAAACAACCTGTTATTCACGTTGTACGACCTTGTACAGTTGAGTACGGACCTGAAACTTAAATGGATGGAAAGAGGATTTAATTTCATATTTTTTTGTTTTTACCAGTCCAAAAGAAAAGTTCGTTTAGTTAGTGTACCATGTCAATCTTCTTAACAGCCCTATTTAGAAACTAGGGTTTCTAGCAGATAAGAAAAATGCATATCTTTTTATTCCACCATCAAAAATCTATAAAAATTGGTGAAAGGTTCTATTGTGAGGGTATCTAAAAACCATTTAGATAATATTTCATAGTTTTCCATTTTGGTGGAGTTGCTAATAAAAGTTTGCTTGCATTTGTGTGTAGACAGACCAAGAAGCCCTAGTGATTTGGGGAAAATTGTTGTAAGCCATTGAAGGGATGATCCTTGATGTAACAATTGATACTTTAGACCATGTATGACATGTTGAAGGTATTGGAATAAGTGTTGAGGCAATTTGATGCCCTAAACCCATTTGGAGCATGCCTAGTTGCCAATTAGGCCTAGTCAAGGAATAGGACAGTCAAAATTTGAGGCATTTCATACAAAGAACCTTATCCTAGTTTTGAGATATGTTAAATAATGGCCAAATGGATAGGTGAAACACATCTTCTGTCTTGGAGATCAGTTCTGGTTGGAAATTTATGTCTAAAATTGCCCTTTTGAAAGGCTACAAGGAAGAACAAGGGTATGTGAAACAAAAGCCATCATTTGATGTTTGAGGGTTGGACGAGTGATTGGTTGTGAGTCTTTTGAGATTGTTAACCCTTGCTCTACATCGTACACTAATCACAGTTTGGTGATTGCAATTTGTATTTAGGAAATGGGTTTTCCACCATCCAAGAAAGAGAGGGAGAACATCATTAGAGAGAGGTGAATAGACATATGGGAAGAACAAGTAGTTTCCATCTAAGTCTTGAGTTTCATAGTTTAGTGAGCCTTGTTAATTTTGGTAAGTTGATTCTAAATTTTGGCCTTAGTTATTTCTTGATTCAGCAACAGTTGATTTGATGTTGTTAATCTTTTATCTTAGATTCTATCAAAAAACCTAGAAGGGTTAGTCATCCATCGATAAGATGTAGTTGATAGTTGACATGTTTTTTGATATAGTTATATTCAAGAATGTGTATATGTGTTTGGTTAATTATCTCTTCTTTGGTAATTTTCGATTGAGATTCTTTTATAGTGACTTATCGGGTTATTTATGCTTATCTATTTTTGCTATATTGTGATACAAGGAGGGGTAGAATATCTCAACCCCATCCTCATATCTCGTTAATGTTAGGAAGCAATGTAGGGTATACATTATGTATGCTTTCTTTATGATGTAATATTAAGATGTATTGAGATAGGTCAAGGACTTCTTAATAAAAGAGTTATGAGTTATTGTGTTGTTACTATTGTGTAGTACATGGTATTTTGATCTCCTACATACACTCAACTATTTAAGGCTCAGAGTGGTGTGTCTTATTGACTGAGTCATGAGAGTTTATTTATTATCCATCATTTCCATACTGCAAGCCGCCATGAGGAATCATGATGAGGCTTTAATATCAAATGATGGAATACGGTTGAGGGAGTGTGCTCTATTTTGTTACCGTGAAAGCTCTCTACATGCAAGAAAGAAGTTACTAAGGGAAAGAGAGAATAAAGTAGAATTAAGACTGAGGAAGGTTGAGAGTATCGGAGCCTAGTGGATCATCATTTAGATAGGTTCTTCATTTATTTTTGTGTTAAGTTTATCAAGGAAATAATACTTTGTTTTGATGTCAGACTCGCAGAGGTGCCTACCTATATAAAAGATTAGATGTTAGTAATTATTTCTTTCTGTGTTATGAGCATCAAAGATATGTTATTCCTTTGATTATAAGTTGAGAAGTTATTCTCTCATTGTTGTATAGTCGATGACGACTTTGGTATTGCTATGTTTTCCTTAGAATGATGAGAGCATAGAATAACTTCATATTTGGGAAGCCAAAGGCTCTCTATATTTCTATGTTCTGATATTATTTATGTATTATTTATACTTTCTACTATTGAATCTCATTGTTGAAGACTTACTCATCTTTGTGTCTTTCATTCAAATACTTAGTAACTCTATGTTAGAAGACTTAGTAATCTTTTGGTTAGAGGAAATCAAAACTATAAATCTCTCAGTGCCTTGTTTCAATAGTTGGTTTAATTTTTATCTTAGCATTTAGAGATAGCTGCCAGCATTAGCTATCAAGTGCCTTGACAATGTTTGTGCAATGTAGTTAGGATTATATGTTCATATAACTTACTATTAGTCATATATTCTATTATTAGTAGATATTTATTATATGTTTTTGGACAAATGTAAATATAGTGTATATAGGCCAAATGCCAATCAAACAGTATAGTCTATGTAGGCTGAATGGCAATTAGTCAATATATCCTGTCAAGGTTGAATGTCATATAGATAAATTAAGATGTGTTAAGCCAAAAGACTAATAGCTTAGCAGGTTAACTTATAGTTTTAGATATCAAACATTTCTTAGTGGTCTGTGGACTTTAAGCATTAGAGTGTTATGCGGAAGATTAGTTAATCTAGATGTGCCTAAACTATCTTGGAGTCTTTCCTTAGACAACAAGATGTGGCTCTTAAGATTGTTGTTATACATCTTATAAATGATACTAGAAGATTTGATATAAATATACTTTATCTCTTAACTCATTTGAGTTTGTTATTTCTTAAATGAAAACTTTGGGAAGGATTGTTCCTTGCTCTGAAGAGTATTAGATGATTAAGATATCATTAGAAATATATAAACTATGATTATTTTTATGTATCAACCTATATGTTTATTCATCTGAATTGGTGTATTATTATGATGTTCTATCATTCTTAATTTTACCTATATTGGTGAATGAAAGATGACTATTAGGTCAAAGACATCATTTCTTAGTTATCCTTTATTGGATTAAACTTATTCAATGATTTATATGTTTATTCTATTATCTTTTATGGATTTGAGAACTATGTGAAAGGTGGA
Organism: Cunninghamia lanceolata; assembly: GCA_027924645.1. NCBI lineage: Eukaryota > Viridiplantae > Streptophyta > Pinopsida > Cupressales > Cupressaceae > Cunninghamia > Cunninghamia lanceolata. The sequence goes on along the minus strand of BSBN01000859.1, from coordinate 4,765,871 downwards.
ATCGATCAAATGACTAGGTAGTCAAGATTCGATGAGTGGTCACCTTATTCTTGCAATATTATTTTTATAACCTTTATTAGTTTTTAAGGGTATTTGTTATTACAAAATATTGGATTAGAGAAGTTGAGAACCCTATATTTTATCTAAAGGGATTAAAATGCTTCAACTCTCAAGTCATTTATAATTTTGTATAGTCTAGTATGTTCTTTTGTCAACAATCGAAAGATTCAAGAAACCATAGATATTGACATTATTAAATGACTAAGAAAGAAATATGTTGTTAGAAAGTCAATATTTAATATATGTGTACTAAGTATGGTTATTATTGAGTAGAGAGTAAATGACAGAAGGTCATAGACCTTAACTAATTGTAGATATGCAAAAAGGTACTGTTGAGAAAGATAAAGATGTATAAATCTGTATATTGTGAATATAACCTAGATAAGGAATATTTCTAAGTCAGATGGACTAGAAATTTAGTAAAGATCAAACAAGTATGTCTAGAGTTATTAGCTAAAAGGAATTAAATTGTATGATAAGATAGTCTTCAAGTCGAGTTAGAGGTGTGTGAACACATGACTACGTTTATTGCAAATGTCTATTTATAAAGAAACATTGGCCAATGTGATGCATTTGTCTATGCATGTATTAGTTAGTTCACAGTGTCTAGATGGTCTAACTAGCTAGTAAGATCATACTTTGCTAGAATGTTGTCTAGAGTCATATGGTCAATTGAGTTATGTAGGACACAACACTACTTTTGCCTAGAGCAATGTATGTGTAAATTGAAAGTGAAATGTTATCATTGTAAGTTATCTTTGAATATAAGGAATTTTAAGGTTGAAAAATATTTAGAAAAGATGTCCTTTTATTTATTGATGATTATCAATGATTAAAAAAATCCATTCTTTTATTTCATGTTCTTAACTTTCCTAGTAAATTATGTGTGTAAAATATTGGGGTTCGATAGTGGTAGATGCTAGGACTACTGCAACTTATGACGCTTGGTGGGTGCATGCAAGACTTGTGCAGTTGACCATTCCTAATGGTGAACCAAATGCAGCTGAGGCAGAGGTGGAGGAGGAGTTGATTATGGAGGAGGACGTAGAGGAGGATAGAGATGGAGATGGGAGGGATAGAGGGGATGGAGATAGGAGAGCCATTGAGGTGTTGGCAGTAGTGGCGGTAGGTGTTGCAGGTGCAGGTACATTTAGTTCAGTTCCCTTTACTTCTAGTTGTAGAGTATGACACAGGATGAGGGATGAGAAGGAGGCCAGAGAGACCCTAAGGGCTCAGGTGGCAAGCTTGGGGGACCAAGTTCACCAGCTATAGGTAGAGCTAGATATAGTGTGCACTAAGCGGGATAGTACCCTAGAGTAGCTGGGGGTGATGGAGGAGCTACAGAAGGAGGCAATGGAGGGGATGGGACTCTACTTACATATACGACTGTAGAGTGTGATGCAGAGAGGACCACACGGAAGCAGGCAATTACAAGTACAACTATAGACATAGATGTTGTAGTGGTAAGGATAGGCACATCGCTATCAGTGCGAGAGGGATGAGAGCAATTAGGCTATGGGTGCAGGACTAGGAGATGTCTTGGGTTGAGTTCAGTACCAGGCCTATGATTGTTGGAGAGAGGCTAAGAACTATTGTACCTTCTATGAGCATTTGGTTCCTGTGGGCCAGCATGAGAGTTTTAGGTGCTAATCTGGGGAATTAATGTCTTAGAGATCAGGGCAGTCCTAGTGCTTAGTTTAGCATCCATAGTCACAGCAACCATCGCATCAGCCAGCTTAGTAGACACATCAGTAGCCACTGATTGGGCCACGTCCCTTAGGACTAGTAGGGACTATAGGGGAAGGAACTTCTATGGCACTGTTGATAACTGAGAGGGGGGGTGAATCAGTTATCCTAATTATTTATGCTTTCTGAACTTTCTTAATAATCAATGCAGCATTAATTCAAATAAGAAAACATAACCATGAAATGGAAATACACATGACACAATATTTTTGACATGGAAACCCTATTAAGGGAAAAAACCACGGGGTGATTAACCCAAGAATGTATTCTCTATTAGAAGAATGGAAATACAAAATGGCACTTGCCAATTAGGGCTCACTGCCTGAGCACACTGCTCACAAAAGGAACACTACCTATAGGAGACACACTTTCTACAATTTATAAAGAGTGTAATACAATACTTGAACTGATAAGAAGCATCAACATATGTTGGAGTTCAGTTCCGGTTAGGCTCTGTATACTGATCTACTGCACTTCATCTTTTCTCTTCTTTTGTGCTACTCTCCTTTTACATACTGGACCTTCCTTTCTGCTTTTATTCAGCTCTTCTACTTTTCTTTGCACATCTCCAACCACCACAACACTCCTCACAACTAATTCCATCTTATATATATATGCGTAAAAGTGATTTCATCACCTTTCTAGTTGACACCTAGAATAGTCAATATTTTCCACAAACTCTGATCTGTCGGCTGAATCCTTGCTTACCAAGTATTGTGGATCAAGGATATACTTGTAGAAGTCATCAATCATGTCAGCCAATCATAATTTATTCCTTCATAACCTTTACCATCATTAGTAACACATCCAGAATAATGTCTGATGTTCTACCAGTCAGTTCTTCCTCTGTCCATACTGCCAATCAGGAACCCGATACTCAAGTATTCATATCTTTTTCCTCATCTATCATCGGAGGCTAAATCCTTGGAATCTATCACTCAAGGTAGTCCTCTTGACCCCCCCAAATCTGCACTTCACCAAGATATTTCCTCTAGGAGATCCAGACCTAACTCTCGGCCCTCACCACATGCTATGTTCTTGTTTACCGGACCACAACATTCTTCACTCTAACTTCCGGTATAGACACACCATGTCCTACGGATGTGTGGGATGAACTTTGTTACCATCAATGACAACAATCATGAATCCATATAGTGTCTCTTGCCAACAATCTCCCCCTTTGGCATTGATGGCAACACTTAGTGAAAAATGACTAAGTGTTTACACTATGCTCCCCCTTGGCTGATGCTCTATTTTTATATATAGATTCCAGAGCTCCCCCTTAGCTGGCTACAACATTTTTCACTGCTCATCACTCCCCCTTTGACATCAATGGCAAAGGGTTGGGTCCACACACCAAAATTTTCAAAATTTCAACTATACTTGGCCACATAAGTATATACATATGGCATACTTACATATACTGAAGAATGTCTGCAAAAGTTGTCTTCAATTGGACAAATTCTATTGCCCAACTTTGCTTCATTCTGTACAAAATTGATATATGACCGCTTAATAGGAATGCAAATGCATCTACCCTTTTTAGATCTATCAGATCACTAGTCTGGGCTGTGATCTGGGCTTCTTTTATGGCCTCATGCATGGCCTCTAACTTGGGGATAATTATTCCTCTGAGTGCACCCAACCTGCTTATTCTATTTTTCTTTTCCTTCTCCAGCTTCTTGATTTCATTCAAAACTGCAATAGTTTGACATTCTTGATTTATTATGGAGGATGAGAGAGGATCAAAATTCTTTGATAGATTTGTCAGTTTGTCCTCCTGTTCTTTTACTTTCTTCTCAATGTCCAATGTTGCTTTGGACCATGATAAACAAAATTTGTATATTTCTCCACCATCTTTAAGAGCATTTTCTAAGCTCTTTATCCCAATATTCATATTTCTCCTATCATTAATTATCAACCCTTGTACCTCTGATAACTTTTTGCAAGAAATTCCTTCCAGACCTTATCTTCTGCTGACTTCTCTAGGGAATCAAAATGTGTGCTAACACTATTGACTAGAGTTTTGAGATTATCGGATGAGGAGGCTGTGGGATCCTTCTGAAACGATGGCATAATCTTTTCTAGCACTCTGGAAGCAGCTTCTATCAACTCACAGTCTTCCATGTGAGACTTCAGGAGTTTTTCTTTAACCTTTGCATTAGCAAATGAAGCTATCTTCATTGTCTATACCAGAGAAAGAGAATCAAAATTAAATGGTCCTTGTAGAAGCTCTAGTTCCTCAATCTCCATTGTTTCTTTGTTCAAGAATTCTTGGATAGTTTTTGTAGTGTCTCTTGCCGAAGACAGATTTTTCTTCTCTTCTGCATTCTTAGAGCTATCTTTTGGAGCTTTCTCTCCTTCTACATTCTTACCACTAGCAGTTGTGGTCTTCTCTGTTGAAGTCTTCTCTCCTTCTGTAACCTTGGTATTGTCATCTTCTTTTTCCTTCACCTCTGCTTCTTTCTCCTGTATTCTTTCTTCTCCTTTAGATCCGAAGTCTGTAGGGGAAACTAGAGGAGAGATATTTGTTTGTTCATGAGCCACCTCTTCTAGTGTAGAAGATTCCAAGTCCTTATCTGTTTCTACATCGGTATTCATTACCTCTTCTGTCATTTTCTCAATAGACTCTTCTGCAACACTTGTGGTCGAGGGGTTAGTACCCAAGTCCTCTATAATTGGAATGTTGAATCTTTTGAATGCATTCCAAAGGATCTCTTCTGTCTCTTTTGCAACTTTGTCAGTTTCTTCGAGCATAAGTTGATTCATCCTTACTTTTCTCCTCAACTCATCCTTACAATCTTTGAATACCATATTCATTTTCTTGGGATTGATTCAAGGGTATAGCTGAATTGCTATCTGTTCCCAGATTTCTAAATCTTTTGCTCAAGCATTGTTCTTCCTCATTTCAAGCCTTTTCTCTAAGCTTTTGGGAATTAGAGAGATAATTTCAATAAAAGCTTTATTGTAAGTGTTCAAAACTTAACTGTGGCTTCCTCCAGAATCTTTTTATCTGCTTCATTATATGCATCATAGAATTTTGTTAAGGGTTGCAGGTTCCCATCCACAGTAACTGCTTTTACTACAACATCTAAAGATAGAGTGGGTTTTTCAACAAATTCATCTTCCTTCTCTTCTTCTCCTTGACCAGTAGAGTGTTCACCGGATGATTTCTTCTTCTTCAGTTTCTTTATCTCCTCATTTGATTCAGTTTCCTCATCATCCTTTAGGCTAACATAGGACCTTGTTGCCTTTTTCTTTGTTCTCTTTTCTCCTTTTCCGGATGCCTGGACTTCTGGTTTTGATGTCCTTGAGCTTTTAGCAGTGATAGGTGTTGATCTCTTTGATGATCTGGTCCGGGTGGAAGATTTTACCAGAACACCTTCCTCACTTTTCTTTTCTACCTTTTTCTTCTCTTCCTCAGCCCTTTCCATCTTTTCCCTATTGGCATCAAGTGCCTCCTTTGATATGCCAAAGCCTTTTACAACATCTTCAACTTCTTTTCTTACCTTCCTCTTGATCTCTAGTTGTCTGAGTTCCACATGAACTTTTACACTTAGCTCTTCGAAGGTTCCAAACCTTTCTACCTTTGGATCCTTTGGCTGACTTAGCATGTGTTGAACATGTAGCTCCACAATTTGTTCATCAACTTCATACCCTATAGGCATGATCCATACAGTTCTTGGTTCTACTGCCTCCATTAGGCACTGATCAGTCTCTACCATAAAACATACTGTGTCTTTGTATTTCTCAACAAGAGACTGGGGAATTCTCTCTCTTGCTTGCATCATGTTCTAAAAATTCTTGAAATATCCCCACAGAGCTGTATTTCTTGCTTTAGTATCCCCAAGCCCATGCAAATAGTCTCTGATTTGGATGGCAATCGATCTGTCATTCTGCCATACCTAGCCATTGGATCCGGGAAGCTCATTCATGTATTAAAAGAATAGGCAGAGTATTAAGCCACCATACTTGAAGGAGTTCTTCTTATCCTTCTTAATCTTTTGCAGATTTTCCAAAAGTTGGCTTAGAAGAAGTTCACATAGATCATAGTTAGTATTTTCTTTTAGCATTTGATAGGATATGTAAACTGCAGTTCTCGGTACTAAATTTTTCCTACTGGAGTAATAAATCTTGTAACCAATTATCATGGATGCAAATTTGACATCCGGTTCAGTGATGTCTTCAATTGTCATAGCTCTCTTGTCAAATTTTGATCTAGTTGCATCACTTACTATCTGATTCTTGACAGATTTGAGAACAGGTATTCCACCAGATGAGTGCATAGTGGTTACTACCCTAATTGTATCTTTGGTGATTTTAAATGGTCTATTCAACCATAAGAAATTGTCATGCACTCTACTCAACACATACCAAACCCATTCATCTTCTTCAAAATAGGGGAAATGAATGCACTGTGCAAAATGCTTATCCCGGATGGCTTTATACTGAGGTTTGATCTCAAAAGAATCATCTGTTAATTGCTTGTGATAGATATCCATTAACTTTGATTCCCCAAATTCTTCAATATTCATGTGTATGTAAACCCTAATGTCTTTTGTATGCAACACACTATGCGGAACACTGGAAAATGCTCCTAGGGGATCTACTTCCAAAGATTTCTATGGATGTTTCTTAAATTTGGGGTGAGGCCTATCAGAGATTTTCAAAATATTTGGAGTACCCATCATTCAAGGATTTATAGAGAGATATTTGATAACGGAGAATACCTTTTGCGCCTTTTAGTTTCACGGAGTTAGCCGGATTGATTTCTGGATGAAATGACTTCTGTAAATGATCTTAGATGAGCTTGAGGGATTTTGTTGCAGAGCCTCTCTTTTCATTTCTTCTTGAATGCAGAATGAGAAAATGCTTAGTGAGCAAACCCTTATATTGCTTCGTAAACCCTAATGTTAAGTTGCAATAAATGCTCAACCTAAGTCATTCCGGTTTGTCTTATTCGGATGACTTGAAGAACTGGATCAATCACGATCTTAAACATCTTGCGGATCTTCCAAATCTTAACCATAATTTATTTAGATGTTTCTCTTTAGAACCCTTTGATCCGCAACTCATCTTGTGCTAGTTCTGGAACCAATTGACTGGCTGGGGGAACAAGGTTTTCTTTGTGTCTCCTCCTGAGCCAGAGCTCACTTTTTAATTTTCGGAAGGAATATCAGCACCAGAGTCTGGTGTAGATCCATCCTCTACATTCTCTATACTTTTCTTCACCCAAATCTTGTTCATCTCACTTTGAACTTCATCCGCATTCACTTTTTGTTTTCCCTTATCTTGATTTTGATTATGATATACCGGGCCTCTTTTGTCTTGATTCTTGCTTCTACAGAATTTTGCAATATGACCGGATCTATTGCAAATTTGGTAAACAACATTTCTGTTGCATATTTGATTGATATGCTCTTGATCTGCATTGATTAGCCATATGACCTATTCTATTGCATGCAAAGCATCTACCATTGAATGATTTGTTCATTCATGAGATTTGTGACCATACCTTTTGCTGTTAAAACACTATCTGGAGAAGGATGAATTAGTTTGATTCATTCTCTTTCTGCACTGATTAGCTTTATGACCAAAGTTATTGTAGTTGTGGTAGTATCCATTGAAGGATGGATATCTTTGAGCATTAGGTTGCCTTACTAGAGGTCTTCTAGGCCTATTCCTTGGATTTTCTAATCCAAAATTCTTCTGACCGGATCCGGAGCTTTCTCCTTTCTCATATCCCAAACCACACTTGTCATCTACCCTCTTTTGACTTCCAAGAAGAACTTCAAGTTGAGCAGAACTTATCTTGAATTTCTCTTTATATTCATTTGCTGTTTGAAGATCCCTTTTGAGAGAGACAATTTGATCCTCAAGTTTTTCTTTATTATCTTTAGCATCTTCAAGATCAAATTCAAGATGTCTGATAATTCTATCCATCTTGTGGCAATCTTCTGATTTCTCCTTGAGAGATTGTCTTAGATTATCTTCAGTTTTTCTTTTCTCTTCAACTTCTTGGGTAAACTTCATAACTCCTAATTCCATTTCATGTCTTACCATAATGATTTCTTTTGATAACTTTTCACATAACTTGGTTTTCTCCTTCAGATCTTCATTTGCATCATTTGCTTCACCTTGACTTGCCAATTGCTGAAGTAGCTCCTTTCTCTTTTTCATAGAGAGACTTAATTTGTCTTTTAGTTCTCTCATGAAATCATTAGCCTGTTTGAGTCTTTCCTTTAATTCATTGACTTTAGAGTTTGACTACTCAAGATCATCAAGGGCAGTCTTGAGTTGCTCCCTTAAACCATATGCATCCATTTGGATTCCTAGATCTTCCTCAAGCTGTTAGACTCTGTTAGGAGGAACTTGGCTCTGATACTAATTGTTGATAACTGAGAGGGGGTGAATCAGTTATCCTAATTATTTATGCTTTCTGAACTTTCTTGATAATCAATGCAGCATTAATTCAAATAAGCAAACATAACCATGAAATGGAAATACACATGACACAATATTTTTGACATGGCAACCCTGTTAAGGGAAAAAACCACAGGGTGATTAACCTAAGATTGTATTCTCTGTTAGAAGAATGGAAATACAAAATGGCACTTGCCAATTAGGGCTCACTGCCCAAGCACACTACTCACAAGAGGCACACTGCCTATAGGAGACACACTATCTACAATTTATAAAGAGTGTAATACAATACTTGAACTGATAAGAAGCATTAACATATGCTGGAGTTCAGTTCCAGTTAGGCTCTGTATACTGATCTGCTGCACTTCATCTTTTCTCTTCTTTTGTGCTACTCTCCTTTTACACACTGGACCTTGCTTTCTTCTTTTATTCAACTCTTCTACTTTTCTTCACACATCACCAACCACCACAACACTCCTCACAACTAAATCCATCTTATATATATGCGCAAAAGTGATTTCATCACCTTTCTAGTTGGCACCTGGAATAGTCAATATTTTCCACAAACTCTGATCTGTCAGCTGAATCCTTGCTTACCAAGTAATATGGATCAAGGATATACTTCTAGAAGTCATCAATCATGTCGGCCAATCATAATTTATGCCTTCATAACCTTTACCATAATCAGTAACACATCCAGAATAATGTCTAATGTTCTACCAGTCAGTTCTTCCTTTGTCCATACTGCCAATCAGGAACCTGATACTCAAGTATTCCTATTTTTTTCCTCATCTATCACCGGAGGCTAAATCCTTTGAATCTATCACTCAAGGTAGTCCTCTTGACTTCCCCAAATCTGCACTTCACCAAGATACTTCCTCTGAGAGATCCGGACCTGACTATTGGCCCTCACCACATGCTTTGTTCTTGTTTACCGGACCACAACATTCTTCACTCTGACTTCAGGTATAGACACACCATGTCCTGCGGATGTGTGGGATGAACTTTGTTGCCATCAATGACAACAATCATGAATCCATATAGTGTCTCTTGCCAACATGTACTACATGGGTCTCCTCCTAGTTCTCATACACCATCTATTTAAGAGAGTTCAGCTCATGGCTCTTGATTTTGTATATGCCTTTGGGCTTCTTATATGTATTTTGGCCATATGGGCATATTTTTGAATCATGACCATTTATAGATGTACATAGATATTTGATATTTATATGAGATGGTGATTTTTGATAGTGATATATATGGATGCATTTATGATGTAGATGTTTATTACAGTTATGGATGTGATGGATATGCTTATGTATGGATATGCATAATGCTTTGATGATGATGTTATTATGGATGCATTATGTTGTTTCATGATGCTATATTTTTATGGATATGGATGTTTTATTGATGTGTGATGTAGATTTATATGTATTTTAATGTTGTTTTGATGGATTATGCATGGATTATGCAGATTATGATGTGGATTATATGGAATATGATGTGGATTATGTATAGATGGATAAATGATGTAATTCTATGATGTTATTTATGATATATGTGATAGGATTATGATGGTTATTTGATTATGTAATGGTTATAGATTTATCAATTATGGGATGGATGGTGCTAATACTTATGATATTATGGTATGATGATGATGATGATGATGATGATATGATTTATGTTCTAATGATGATACTATGTATGCAGTATGGATGATGCTGGTCATGATACATATGTTGTTAGAGTCATTTTGAGGGGTGGGTGATGTTAGATGCATGAAGAATTGGAAATGGTGAATCCTCGATCACTTGACACTACTTTTATGATATAAATCCACTTTTGGGTTGGGTAGGTTGGATTGGATAGGGATGGGATGATATGAGATGGTTAGGATGGGTAGGATTAGATTGGGAGGGTTAGAATTGGATGGTTAGGTTAGATGGTTAGGATTGGATTGGATTGGATTGGATTGGATGGTTAGGTCTTACTTTTCAGTAATGCAAAGCCAAGGTGATATTAACTACATGGTTTGGTGTGTGGAGATTGGGATAGGATATTGTGTTTATATTAATTTAGAGCAATCCCAGGTTTATTATAGCAAAAAGAATATTTTCACCAAGGTATGAAAGACCAAGGTGATGATGTATATCTTTCTCATCCATGCCCAAGATAGTACAACCTTGTCTAGAGAATAAGGTGAATCCATAGAATAATCCCTTAGTACACAAAAGGTATGATGAACTATATATGTAAAAGGGGATCAATATGCTTGAACCAACCCTACATTTCACAATATCTGAATACCATATTGGAGTAATGAGAACAACCCACAATCACAACATATAAAAGCAATGGCCATGCCCCATTCTAGGTATTTTTGTCACATACCATGATATAGAAAGATCAAGGTAGTTTTGAAATTATCCTTTGAATGGGACAATAGATAAAATCAATAACCAAAAAGATCGACTAACCAAACAAATAGCCATTGTATCTCTTGCCAAGATAAGTGTGGATTGATGGATTCTATCTATTGTAGGAATGATATATCCATTAAGGCAGGGATCAATTGGATTATTAGGATAAAGTCGAAAGATGGGAAAAAAGATATAGGCCATAAGTTGTGGCTAAAGAAGATTTGATGATTGATGATTTTTATGTGAAGGATGATGATTTCTTAGTATACCTAGTGGGTGTATTGCATTTGGGTCAAGTATAAGATCAAGGGATAGGGACCATCCAAGTGGGGTTGGATGGGTGCATCTTATGTACCTACATACTGGATACTTCCTTCATATTCCAGACTGCCTACATACCCTATATCCATGAGACCAAGGCATATTAAGATGCGGGTGGTGATGATATGTAGTTCTAATTTTTTATGATGATGTGGCATGGGTTCAGGGTGTTGGGTGGTTTTTTTTTGGATTTTCTAATATTTTTTGGGGTTTTCTAGATTTTTTGAATTTTTAGATTTTCTATAATTTCTTATTTTTTTGGATTTTCTAGATATTCTACTGTACAAGTAAGGCATACAAGGATCCACTTATCCAGGGATATGCTTTGGGTGGGTGATGAAGGGTGGGATGTTTGGTGTTGAATGTTTGTAGTACTAAGCCATGGGATGGAAGTGGTATGGAGTGATTTACGTAGGCAAGGACTTATTAGATGGCAGAAGTGGCCACTACACATGGCTCCTGAAATAGGTTTTCACTAGGGTAAATGCACAAAGTTGTGTCCACTTAAGGTGGAAGTTTTAGCCTTAGAAAAAAACCTGAAATCGAGAAAACCAAAATGGGATCCCATTTTGCTTCGGGATCCCAAGCCAAAAGCAGGATCCTGTTTTGTAGAAATGGGATCCCATTTCATAAAAGGTTTATATTTTAACCTTTTATGAAACAGGATCCCATTTCTTAAAATTTGAATTTTTGACCCAATTTTTTCTATGGGTTTTGGGTCAGAAAGAAAGCTTGGGAACTTGACCCTTGGCTTTGGACCTGGTTTGACTTGCAAGTTGAAGGTCCTTCCAATGTCACAAGAAAATAATGACTTGAAAGGGCATGTGTCTAAAGACCTTTTTTGTAGAATTTTTTGACATAATTTAAACCTATTATAGATGAGACAATGTAGATTCCAAATATGTAATTTTTATACAATTGAATTATTTTTTCCTTTTTTCAATTCATTTCTGATGAAACAGGTCCATAAACTTGAATTATCAGGGTTTCTTAGTATTTTAATAAATTTTTATTAAAATAATTTTTTGAAAAACAAATTGTACAAAAATGTACTTCAAACAATTCTTTTCAATTTGAAAAAAAAGATTCAAAAAATGATAAGTTTAGGTCATCTTATTTGTGACATACATGATTTTTTAAAACACCAAATATGGCCAATAAAAAATTAACAAAAAAAATTCAATAAAAAATTACAAAAAAATATGCAAAACGTGCTTCATTGAGTTACAAATCTTTTCCCAAAAGGATTTAGAAAAATACGATTATTTAGGTCAAAATATGGATGACGTACATGTGCATGGTATAGTAAAAAAGAAGTGACATTGAAACAATGGTTTTTAGAAAGGCGTATTGAAAATCAATTTATATCATCTAGGTATTCAAATAAATTATATATTTAGAAACTAGACTCCGAGTACTACATTTTATGATAAATGGTTTTTTTCAAGATTCCATCTCTAAGTGCTTCAAATTTTAAGGTCAAATGTGACAAATTCTGAAAATCAGGGAAAACACTTCCACTTTTTGGCCAAAAAGTTGACTCAACTTCTTGCACACACCCACCATGAGACTTATCCTAGGAGTCACCGAAGTGTTTTTCACTATTGGATTACTTTATTGCACTCAATTTTTTTATTTTTGGATTTTTTTTTACTTTTTTGATTGGGATATATGATGGGTTAAGCGTAGAACTTCTTGAGATGCATGATGTTCATTTCTCATCTAGAGGTTGCCCCTCAGGTGTTGCTAGTTGTTAAGCTCCTGATCTATACCTGGTTGTTATTACAAAGGGTCCCAACCAATTGGGTTTGACCTTGCCTTTCTTGTGTCACTCCTATAAATTTCTTTGGTTTTCTGTGAGGACAAGGTCACTTATTTCAAATCAGCGGGTCTTGATTCTCTTGTTATAGCTTCTTCAGAGGTGATTCTAATAGGCTTTCAAATGGTTAAGAGCATTGAGACACTTTTCATCTAGGAGTTTTAGCTCATTTAGATGTGCAACCTGATACTCCTCATCAATGAGATTATGCAATGAAATTCAAAGAGGAGCTTTATCTCAACCTTGATGGGTAGGATGGCTTCGGAACCAAATATGAGGGAGTATAGTGTGGGCCCTGTGGGGTACGGATGTTGGTGTGATAAGCCCAAAGGGTGGGGTTAAGCTGTAGGTGCTAGTCATGACTAGCTTCATTCATTGTTTTCTTCAAAATTCTGAGGATACTTTTGTTTGAAGCTTCGGCCTGATTGTTACCTTGAGGGTAATATGAAGTGGAAAAGTGATGTTGGATATGGAATTTTTGACAAAGGGTGTGGACTTCTTGATTTTTAAATGGTTTTCCATTGTTAGTGATGATGATGAGGGGGATACTATAATGACATACGATATAGTGGAGGATATATTTGGCTATTTAGATACCGATGGTGTAGGTTAGTGGAATGCCTTCCACCCATTTAGTGAAGTATTCAGTGGCAGTGATAATGAACTTACGTCCATTGGATGATGGTGGATAGATTTTTCTAATGAAGTCAAGCCCCCATTGTAAAAAGGGCCACAAAGTTGTGATGGCTTACAATTCTTGTGACAGAGCATGAATGAGATCTTTGTGTTCTAGAAAAAGAAGGCATTTGTTCAAAAACTAGTGTGCATCATTATTTAATGTTAGACAATAATATCTTATTAGATTAGAATATTTTTTTGCAAGGGAAGGTCCACTAGAGTGTGCTCCACATATACCTTCATGTACCCATTATAAGAAGGTTTGAGCATCTCAAGAATTGAGACACCTTAGAAGGGTACCATCAAGACTCTTTATATATAATGTGTCACCAATGAGGGTGAAATGGGTGTTTCGGTGAATGTTCAATGTTGGGTGGATGATAGACCGAGTGGAAGGATGTTGTCATGGAGGTATTGATAGATATCTTGATACCATGGGGATAAGGGACCAATAATGTCGCATACCAATTTGGATTGTGGAACATCATAAGATGGCATTTGCAATTATCTGATGAGGAACTCACATCACTGACTATTCTTCTGCATTTCTACCAAATCTCTTATAGTGGCCATGGCATTTTCTTCTTTTGTATTTAACCTTGGGACTTGCTCAAAGTGGATTTCATAGAAATATTCTTTGAATTCATCTACCATCCATTTATAGGGTAGGAGCTTGTCATCCTTTGTCTTGTACTCATTATTGACCTATTTGATAAATAATTGGGAATCACCATATACCATGAGCTTCATGATTTTCCATTGGAAGGCTATGCAAAGCCCTATGACGAGTTCCTCATATTCTTCTACGTTGTTTGTACAAGAAAATGTGATTTTGTAGGATTTCAGGATTCAATCTTCTTGAGGGGTGACAAATAAGATTCCTATCCTCAAGCCACAATGTGTGTATGATCCATCAAAATACATTTTCCATTCTATTGTAGGTGCCACTGTGAGGATTGACTCATCTAGAAATTTGGAGAGAAGCATATGCTCTGTTGGGATTAGTGTGTCTACTAGCTAATCTACTATTACCTATCCTTTGATGGCCTTTCTTTCTCTGTACTCAATATAAAACTCACTAAGGATCATCACCCACTTAGCCATGCATCCTATAAGGGATTCTTGGGACAATACATACTTTAGTTGATCAATCTTTGTCTTATGATTGAACATGTAGTGTCTTAAATTCTAGAAAGTGAAGATGGCTATGGGGCATGCCCTTTCAATAGGTGTATAATTAAGCTCATATGCCACTAAGGTACTATTGATATAGTAGATAACTCTTTTCCTTGATCATCGTGTTGTGCTAATAATGCCCCTATTGATGTTTCTATTGTCTACATATAGAGTAACATGGGTTAGAAATGGTGGCGTAGCGAGATATTCCTTCAATTGGTCAAAGCCCTTCTAGCAATTATCATCTCATATAATGCTACATAATTACAAAAAAGATGTTGAAATGGTTGGCACTTATTGGCTAGCTATGCTATGAAGCATCTGATAGACTAGAATTTCCCTTAAAGGCTACATAGCTGCTTTAGGTTCTTAGGTGGAGGCATTTCAACTATTACTTTTACCTGTGTTGGATCCACTTCGATACCTCATCATGAAAGAATGTAGCCAAGGAGTTTTTCTAAAGTGTCTTGAAAAACATATTTCTTTGGATTGAGATCCACTTTGTATTCTTCTATTTGATCGAAGATTTCATCTAGCACTTGTACATGTTCATCTCTTGTTTTTTATTTTCCCAATAGGTCATCGACATAGTCTTTCATGATGCTATGGAATATCACTGTCATAGCTCCCTAATAGGTAGCTCCTACGTTTTTAAGGCCAAGGGGCATAACAACCTAGCAGTATGTTCCCCATGGACAAATGAATGCCATCTTATGTTGGTCTTCCTCGGTGATCCTAATTTGATTATACCCTAAAAATCCATCCATAAGTGACAACATTTCATACCCATCTATGATGCAGGAGCATCCCTAGTTCAAGAGCAATCTTGCATCAACTAAAAACATTTTGCATTTCAGTTCTTTCATTTTTCAGTTTAGTTCAGGCAGTTCAGTCAGTAGCAGTTCTCAATTTCTAGTATGGTTTTGGCAATTCACACCTTGAAGATTAGGACTTAGCATCTACATTCATTCATCTACATCATACCAAGAATTTAGATCATTTGGGTCAGTTACCAGAAAGTTATCACAATTAGAAGATCATCTATTTTCTCAGAGCAGAGCATCTAACTGTTCCTAATAACCAGCTAAAGGAGAAGGCTTGTGAATCATCCCTTGACTTGCGGATCTCAATGACACATCATTCAATGTCTTATGGCTCGTGGCTGACCTTTCCCAAGGGTTCGCACATTATTCCTTTCATTTTAGGAGGTGTTTTATGCATTTAGGTCTAACCTATTTGTGAACACGTTACATCCCCTCATTGGAGTTTGTGACCTTCCTTGGTCGATGTGGAAGAATCTATTGGTCCAAAGATGATATATAAAGATGTAATAGATCCTTAGGAAAGTAGTTAGCAATTGAATTATATTCTATAGTTTAGATTTTGTGTGAAAGAGCTTCAAAACTTTATCTTGTGTATGTATGTAATCAGGCCTCTAAGCCCAAGTTGTAAGCCTGCATGTTGCCAGCCAGTTTGTATTTGAATTCTATGATCTATTGGATGACTAAATTTGCATTTTTTCCCTAATCTTGAGTTGTTTCCGTTGTGTTTACTCTCACTGTACAGTTTGGATAGTTCATTCTCTGAACTGTGACTACACCAAGTGGTATCAGAGCAAAAGTTTGAATCCTTGGAGAGGGAAAGCTTGATTCTTTGGAACGAATTAGTGAAGGGGATTCTGTAAGATCTTGTTGTAAGAAGATCACCAATATGAGGTAGGTTACTTGTGCATAACTGATCACCAATTGAGAGGCAGTTGTCGCTTGTAGCTCGATCGCCAAACCTGAGGTAGTTTGCACTTGATCCTAGGAAGATGCTACTGCGAAGAGTTCCTCCTATTGGTAAAATGGATAATGGAATGGATGAGATTATGGAATTGATGAGAACAATGTGAATTCATTTGGATGCTATTGAGGAAGAGAGGTGAAGAGGATTGACACCGAGACCTAATGTTGAAAGTAATGATGAAGAAGAATTCCAATTTGCTGAACAAACTAGTGACACCCTAGAAGGTAATGAAGAAGAAGAATCAGATCACGTAAAGATGTCGTGAGCTATTTCAAAGATTGGAAAGAGACCTAGAGTTGATGTGCCGAATTATACTAGTAACTTGAACCCTGAAGAGTTGATTGATTGGATAAATTATATGAAAGAATACTTTGAATATGAAGAGATAGAAGATCCAGAGAGTGAAATTTTTGAAGACAAAGTTGAAAGGACATGCTATTATATGGTGGAAAGAACTTTAGTTGGAAAGAATAGAAGGGGAAAAGAAAAGATTATAAAGTGGGACCGGATGGTGACAAAGTTGAAGAATCAGTTTATACCTACTGACTATGAGTTGGAGTTGGTGAAAAGATTGCAGAACCTAAGACAAAAGGAGAAATCTATGAAGGAGTACACTGAAGAATTTCATAAGATGATCATAAGGATAGGACATAGTGAAGCAAGAAAGGAGGAAGTGGCAAGATACATCAATGGACTAAGATTGAACATTCAAGAAGAACTAAGTTTGGTAAGGATGACATCTTTGGAAGAAGCATATCAATTTGCCTTGAAAGTTGAAGAGAAGCTGAATAAGAGGCATGATCAGAGACAGAGAGGTAGAGGAGGTAAATTTCAGAGAGCTAGAACATTTTCTAGATATGATAGATCATTTGTAGAGCAGAACAAATTTGACAACCCAGTGAAGAAGGATGACAGAGATAACAATGATTACCGGAGAGATGACAAAAACTTTTACTAGAGAGGAAACCCTAGTGCATACTAGAATGAAGGATATAGAAGAAAAGGAAGAGGATTTGATAAGAAGATGTTCAGAGGTACTTGTTTCAAGGTTGGAAATGAAGGACATAGAACATTTGAATGTAATCAGGTAATACAAGCAAGAAAGTAGAAAACAATGGAAGAGCAACCTATGTTGAGGAAGAACCTATTGAATCACCTAGTTTAGTTGGCAATCCAGAGAAAGGAGAATTATTGGTGATGAGAAGAGCACTATTTCAAGTAGAGACACATAAGGAACCATTACAAAGGAAGAGTCTGGTCAAAACAAGATGCAAATCTAGAGGTAAGTGTTGTAGAGTTGTAATTGATAGTGGTAGTTCAGATAACCTAGTTTCAGAGGAGATGGTGACTAAGATGAAATTGGAAAGATTGAAACACCCTAAGCCCTATTAGATAGCATGGATTCAGGATGATCATAAGCTACTAGTGAGTCAGCAATGTTTGGTGAAATTTCATATTGGATCTTATCATGATGAAATCTTGTGTGATATTATGCCTATGGATGTTTGTCATATCTTGTTGGGTAGACCTTGGCAGTATGGTAGAAAAGCTATGCATGATGGGAGAAAGAATACATATACCATAACAGCAAATGGAAAGAGAATTACCTTGATTACTTTGGAAGATGATCCTAAGAGTGAAGTATGTGGGAATGCTAAAATCTGTTTGGTAGATGGAAGGAAATTTTTACATGGTTTGAAATAGGAAAGTCTATGTTATGCCTTGATTTCTAAGAAGCCCCAAGAGGTGAAGAAAGAGACTAAACTGGAAGAGATAAAAGAGTTGCTGATAGAATATGAAGATGTCATATCAGATAATGTGCCTAAAGGATTACCACCTATAAGGAGTATCAGTCATCACATGGATCTTATACCAAGAGCAAGTTTGCTTAACAAAGCAGGACATAGAATGACACCGGCAGAGAATGTAGAATTGAATAGATATATACAAGAGTTGATGAGGAAAGGTTTGATTAGAGAAAGTTTAAGTCCTTGTGTAGTACCTACAATGCTAGCACCAAAGAAGGATGGAGAATGGAGAATGTGTACTGATTTCAGAGAAATAAACAAGATCATAGTTAAGTATAGATTTCCCTTACCTAGGATGGATGATATTATGGATTGTTTGAGTGGAGCAAGATATTTCACAAAGATAGACTTGAAAATTGGATACCATCAGATCAGAATCAGAGAAGGAGATGAATGGAAGGATACTTTTAACACAAATGAAGGATTGTATGAGTGGTTAGTGATGCCTTTTGGATTGACAAATATACTATGTACTTTCATGAGATTAATGAATGAAGTCTTGAAGAAATTTTTGGATAAGTTTGTGATTGTATACTTGGATGATATTCTAATTTTTAGTAAGACAAAAGAAAAACATTTGTGGCATATTAGACAAGTTTTGTAGAGGTTGAGAGAGGAGAAATTATTGATTAACATCAAGAAGTGTTGTTTCGTGAAGGAGGAGTTGGTATATTTGGGATTTGTGATTTCTGCCAAAGGGTTGAAGATGGACCTTAAGAAAGTAAGAGCAATTGTTTAATGGCCTGCACCGGAGAGCATTGGAGAAGTTAGATCATTTCATGGATTGGCTAGTTTCTACTGGAAGTTCATCAGAAATTTCAATTCAGTTTGTAACCCTATGACTGAGATAATGAGAGGTGACATAAAAGATTTCAAGTAGACATTAGAAGCAAACAAAAGTTTTGAGTTGTTGAAGTAGAAAGTGATAGAGCAACCTGTTTTGGCATTACCAGATTTCAATAAGGTATTTCAAGTTGATTGTGATGCTAGTGGAAATGTAATTGGAGTAGTGTTGAGTCAAGAAGGTAGACCTTTAGCTTATTTCAGTGAGAAGTTGAATGATGCAAGGAAAATATATTCAATTTATGATCAGGAGTTCTATGCCATAATTCAAGACTTGAAGAAGTGGAGACATTACTTGTTGCCTATGGAATTTGTGTTGTATACAGATCATCAAGCTTTACAGTATTTGAACAGTCAAGATAAGTTAAATTAGAGACATATGAGATGGGTAGAATTTATGCAGAGTTATACTTTTGTGTTGAAGCATAGGAGTGGTAAATCAAAAAAAGTTGTTGATGCCTTGAGTAGAAGAAGAAACTTGTTGATAGAGATGAAAGTTGAAGTGTTGGGTTTTGATAAAATGAAGAGCATGTATGAGGGAGACATTGATTTTGCAGAACATTGGAAAGCTTGTAAAGAACCTATTGTGACAGATAGAAGTAAGTGGTTGGACTATTTCATTCAAGAAGATATGTTGTTCAAAGGAAGTCAGTTGTGCATACTTAGAAGTTCAATGAGGGACAGTTTGATCAAGGAGAAGCACAGTGGTGGATTAGCAGGACATTTTGCCATTGATAAGATAGTAGCTTTGGTGAGTGAAAACTATTTTTGGCATCAGATACATAAGGATGTTCAGAGATTTGTACAAAGATGTAGAGTTTGCCGAGTAGAAAAAGGGAGTAGTCAGAACACTGGATTGTATAAACCTTTGATAGTACCAGAGAGACCTTGGGAAGACATAACCATGGATTTCATAATGGGATTACCTGAGACACAGAGAGGACATGATCAATATTTGTAGTGGTTGATAGATTTTCAAAGATGGCTCATTTCATACCTTGTAAGAAGACAACTGATGCAGTGCATGTAGCTGACCTATTTTTCAAGGAGATTGTGAGATTGCATGGATTACCTAAGAGTATAGTTTCAGACAGAGATGCAAAGTTTGTTGGATACTTTTGGAAGACACTTTGGAAGAAGATGAAGATAGATTTGAATTTTAGTTCTACTTTTCATCCACAGATAGATGGACAAACAGAGGTAGTGAATAGGAGTTTGGGAAACTTGTTGAGATGTTTAGTTGGAGACAAAATAGGAAGTTGGGACTTGATTCTTTCACAAGCAGAATTTGCATACAATAATTCAATCAACAGAAGTACCAAAAGAACACCTTTTGAGATTGTTACTAGAGTGAATCCTAGAGGAGTTACATAATTGAGAGCTATCAGTATAGAGGAAAAGACGAGTGCAGAACCAGAAGAATTTGTAAATCATATGAAGACAGTACATAATCAGGTGAAGAAACATTTGGAAGATATGAACAGTAAGTACAAAGAGAAGGCTGATGAGAAGAGAAGACATAAGGAATTTGAAGTTGGAGCTGAAGTGATGGTGTACTTGAGAAAAGAAAGATTTCCAGTTGGGGCATATAACAGGTTAAAGATGAAGAAGTTTGGACCATGTAAGATACTCAAAAAATTTGATTCAAGAAATGCATATGAAGTGGAATTACCAGAGACATTGGGTATTTAGAAACTTTAGTATTTCCATGTAAAGTTGTGGCTTCATGCTTTGGAGACTACCAAGAAGGCCTCTTGTTTTGTTTGTGTGAGGGAAGTTGCCCAAAATGTGATGTTTGGTGATTCTTTGGTACCAAGGCTCATCTCTTGTGACTCTTCCACAAGGATTGGTGATCTTTCTTGATATAGCTTTGGGATTTCTAGGACATTCATTCTTTCATGTCATGGTGCCTTAGGGAGGTTTTCACTAGGAAATACATCATTTATTTTTACTTTTTATCATCTAAAAGTGCCACGGAGTGATTTTCACTAGGGGATGTCATTTTATGTTTTTGTGACTAAGAGATGTGGAGGTCTCCCTGAAGCAAGCAGATGTGTTGAGTTCCATGATATAGCCAACTTTGTGATCTCTTATGGGTATATGGTGTCTAACCCCCATTAATTCAACTATTACTTCATCATTTTGTATGTCATCTTGGACCAACCCGGTCCTTGTTGGTCCCAATCAGTAAGTTGGGAGTAGACAAGTGGAAGGTCGTTGGATGATGATGGCATGATTGAGAGGCTATAAATGGTGCAAATGGAGGATTCAAATAGTTTAGTGAAATTGGCAAAAGAGCCTTGATAATCTGCTTCATTGGTGTTCTTGATTATAGGAAAGGCTCTTGCAACCTCACTTAAGATATATTCAAGTTCAGTGGGGGTAGACTCTTGTTTTGCATTACCTAATCCTTGATGATAAGGATTCTTTTTAGCTTAGATTGGTTCAAGGATCCCTTGTTCATGAGTTCCCATACCACCTTGTGCTTTGTAGCCAATTTGTTTGACAATATTTAAAACCTTTCTGTACTTCACAGTAGGTAGGACAAGAGCTTGTTTTTTTTCATCTTCATCTCTATATAGCCATGATGACACATCTTCAATGATATCTTGTTCCATGAGGTGTATTCACTTGAATATTGGAGATGGTTTGTATTTAATGATCACTGTGGAGATTTCCATTGTCTTAGGTGCACCAAATGTTTTAGGTTGTCCTACACAAAATGTTTCATGTAGGTTGTATTCTCCACACCCTATGTCACTAGCTTTGATCTTGATCTCTAGGATTGGTGATGGTGAGGAGGTGGATATAATGTTGGATGGATCGATGTATGATGGTGATGGTTTTGGATGAGAGATGGATGGTTTGATGGAATTATTATACGGGAAGAAGGTTTTGTCATGTCCTTCCAAGAAACTACAATATTTGAAGGGATGAGGATCAACATAGATCATAATTTTAGTGCCATTATATGAGAATTTAAGGCATTGGTGAAAGACAAATGGAATGACCTGCATGGCATGGATCCATGGGCAGCCCAGGAGGATGTTGTAGGGGAGATTAAGATCAAGCACTTGACATTTGGTCTCCAAGATCTTAAGTCAAACTTGAATTGGATGCTTGATAGGCCCTTTGCATAGCCTTTCAGTGTCATCATACCCTTTGATGGTTATGATTTCACTTAAGTCTACAACCACATCAGAATATCCAAATTATTTTATTAGTTTGAGACTGCAAAGATTTAGGCTAGAGCCACCATCTATTACGACTCATTTTATGGTATGTTTATATATGCAAACTTCAATGTGGAGGGCTTTGTTGTGAGATGTACTAGTGGTGGGAAGACCTTGTTCAAAGAATGTGAGATGATGAGGTGATGAAAGGTGTCCCACCATGGCTTGGAATTGATTGACATTCAAGTCATTGTGAATGCGAGTCTCCATCAAATCTTTGTCAAGGACTTCTTTGTGGAGGGGTGATGTGTGAAGCACTTTGAGGATGGAGATTTGGGAAGGTATTCTTCCAAGGTATTTGAGGAGCTTGTATTTTTTTGTGGGTGGGTAACTTATGGGTGTGGAGGTAGTAGGTTGATAATCATTGTGGGCTCCTCACATAGATATGTGGCCACAACGAGTAGCGAGGACATATTTAGGAGTTTTGGCTTGAATGGTAATGGTAGAAACTTGGTTATTATATTCTTCTATATGCCCCAAGATGGAATCATGTCCCAACAACTTGAGAGTGCAAAGGAGAGAATATGTAATAGTATTCTTCTGCAACATATGTACAATACCTTTGTCTAAAGGTAATACTTCTTCTTGTGCATGACATCCATACAATAAACATAGTTGATATTAATCACAACCAAATGCATTCTCCAACCATTGTTGACATCAATGACAATCAAATGCCAACATGCAAAAGGGATCATATTAACAAAAAGTAATCTCAATAACAAAATATTTGCTACACAAACATGATAGCTTACCTTCAGGCTTCATAACATAAATAGAATTACATTATATGAGAAACTAAAAGAAGTATAACATCACATAGGAAATTCATATATATGAATCACAATTCTTAATTACTAACCACAAGAAAGTTAGATCCATAATAGTCATAAAGAAAACTCGTGCTATCAAAAAGCATTCCAAACACAAAATCAAAAAATATTTTATTCCCCAATTGGTGCTTGAAATAAGTACACAAAACTAATCTTGCAACACACTTGCATCATCATTAATTTTCCATCCATTACTAGGCTTAACATTCACACTCATGTGTACATGTGTCATCATGGCATCATACCAAAGTCAGCAAGACTTAGCAAAAATTCATATATGGAATCATAAAAGAGAGGACCATTAAATAAAATTATTATCTAGAAAGACAAATAGACCCCCCATAGGGTGGTTCTCAAAATAGAATCACATGGAGTCCCATCCATGATTCATACAAAGAATAACACACAATAATTCATAAATCAAGAAAGGACCAAAATTTTCCTTTCTAACTCAGATTTAATTAATGTTATTCATTCATTAAATTTTACACACAATTGCCAACTACGTCCAACAAATATTTCCAAGTTCCCAATGAATCATCAATTCATTCTTGAATTGTAATGTCCCTCCTTCACATTGAAAGATAGACAAAAAATCTCTTATTAAACAACTTGTTTCTTCTCACCAAAGTTATAAAACTTCTTCCAAGAACAAAATTTTCACTAAAACTTTCCCCCTAAGGGAAACCACTTGTTGCAAGTATGAGGATAACTAGTGTTGTCATTGATGTCAACATACTCATATTGCATTATTGAGAAGGATTGGATGTGCTGTGTGCTGAGGTTATTGATGAAATCAGTCTCAATAAGGAACAGTGAAGAACAATGATGAGAAGGCAAAAGTCCTCAATAGGTTGAGGATCAAAGGATACGGTTTAAAGGGTTTGTAGATATGAGTCTTGAGATGTTCCAGTCATGATTTCAGAGGTTCGCATGAAGATTTGACGAAGTTATGATTGCTCAAGTAGAACCAGTTCCGACAGGTGTTCAGTGCTGATAGAGTATCACAGATTGGTCCGATGAGCTCCAGAATTGCATTATCTCATTCTGTAGATTGGAGAGAGTGTTGATGAAGTTCATGTGAAGTGACAACTAGATTTGTTCATGGTTTGGAGGTCTGGAAGCATCTTTTTCATTATGAAAGTGATGACAGACTGTGTTCTTGAAGTTCTAGATGAAGAACAAAAGAATTCCAGTAAGCTGATAAAGTGCGGATGTTCTTAATGACTCAAGAAAGGTTTTGGTGATCTTTGGATCATGTATAATTCTTATTGGTGGTCCACATTAAAGTTAGAGTTTGCATTTGAAGAATAACCACAGATATTGGTGTTCTTCTTGAGACTGGCTGACCGGATGCATTACACATCTTGTGAATGATCTTATAGGTGTTTGCCGACTTAGATGATTGTTCCTAAGTAGATACCTTGTATAAATAAGGGATTGTTAATTCATTTTGAAGTGTGTCTTAGTGTGGATGGGTGTGGCATAGCGAAAAAGAGTGAAAGGCAGAGTAGGAGTTTTCAAGCTTAAATGAAACTGATCTAGACATGGTAAAGATGTCAATCTCTAGTTCAAGTTTGTAATACTTGTTACTTTGTAGACAGTGTGTCTCTTGTAGGTAGTGTGCCTCTTGTGAGCAATGTGCTCAAGTAGTGAGCCCTAATTGGCATGTGCCATCTATTTTTCTTATTCCTCTAACAGAGAATAATCCTTGGGTTAATCACCCTGTGGTTTTTCCCCTGACCAAGTTTTCCATGTCAAAATCTTGGTGTATCATGTGTTGATGTGTTTCTACTCTGGTGTTTATGCTTTATGCTTTCATGAGTGATCAATTGATATGCTATTGAATAACAAGAGGATTTAAGTATTTGAATTAAGAGCAAGTTTTCGTACAACTGATTCATCCCCCCTCTTAGTTGTGTGCCCTAGATCTAACAATTGGTATCAGAGCCAAGTTCCTCTAAAAGGAGCTTAACTGCTTGAGGAGATCTAGGATGTCATCATACAAGAAGGATAGTCTGAAGTTTGATGAAACCAACTTCTCTCTTTGGAAAGGTCGCATGAAATGTCACTTAGAGTGTATGGGAAAAGCATACTTGTCCATGGTCACAAAAGCATATGTACCTCCACAAGGTGGTTCGACAACTCTAAATGAAATCACAGATGCTGAAAACAATCTGCAAACCAAAGAGGCTCTTCTAAGTGCATTAACTGACTCAGAGCTCTCAAATGTTATTGACCTACCAATTGCCTATGAGATCTGGATTAAATTGAAACTTCTGCATGAAGGAGATGAGTATGTTAAAAGTGCAAGTTTGCAGAGTCTCAAAGGGAAATTTGAAAGATTGAAGATGAGAGATGATGAAAATATTACTACCTTTATGCCAAGAGTAAATGAGCTGGTATGTGGAATTAGGAATGCTGGTGGAGTTTTGGATGAAAATGAGATTGTTGGTAAAATTCTCAGATCCCTTCCTACTGCCTACAAAATCAAGGTTGCTGCCATTGATGAATTCAGAGCCCATACAACTATCACAAGAGACCAATTAGCTAGCAAACTGGCTGCATTTGAAATGACCAAGTTTGGAGATGATCCCCCCAAGGCTGAATTTGCATTCAAAGCTAGTGCCTCTGTGAAAGGTAAACAAAGATTTGATCCAGGAGATAACTCTTCAAGGAAGTAGTCATGGTATGATCAAGTAAGAAGAGACATGGAAGAGGAAGAAGCAGAAATAGCTCAACTTGAAGCCCTCATTGTGAAGAGACTGCTAAGAGGATCCGGTAAGTATGAAGGAAAATTGCCCTTTAAGTGCTTCAATTGCAATAAGATTGGTCATTTTGCCTCAAGATGTCTGAAAAGATCAACAGGGCCAAATTCTAATAGACAAAGGTTTCAAAAGAATTGTTATTATGTTCATGAAGAAGATGATAATGAAGGAGTAACAGATGATGAATCAGAGATAGGAAACAAATCTAGAAATGAATGGGTATTTATTGCCATCAAGGAAGAAGATCCAATATCCTCTAAATCTGTCAATCATAAGATTGTAGAAAGAGCTTTGGCTGCCCAAGTTGAATAAAATGATGATTGGGTTATTGACAGTGGATGTTCTCACCATATGACAGGTGACAAGGACAAGTTCTTAGATTTGGAAAGGTATAAAGGAGGAGTGGTAAAGTTTGGTGATAATTCTGCTGGTAGAATCAGAGGAAGAGGAACTATTTCTTTTAATGGAAGAAACAAAACTGGTAATGTGATGTATGTTGAAGGTTTGAAGGACAATCTTCTCAATGTTGGACAGTTGGTGGACAAAGGCTATGATCTCCAATTCAAGGATGGAAAATGCAAAATCTTTGAAAGATCTGGAACAGAGTTTGCATCCGGTACTCAAACTAAAGGGAATATCTTCCACTTGGTTGGTGCTGGTAAAAGTTGTCTGTTTGTTCAAGTTGATCAAAGTTGGTTATGGCATACAAGGATGTGTCATGTAAATTTTGATAACATCATCAAGATAAGCAATACTCAGGCTGTAAGAGATCTTCCAAAGTTGATAAAACCTACAAATAGTTTGCGCAAAGAATGTCAGCTAGGTAAACAGAGCAGAGTCTCATTCAAAATCAAGTATCAGTCCTCTATCAGATTATTAGAATTAATTCATACTGATCTATGTGGTCTGACAAGAATCAAGAGTATGCAAGGTGATAGATATTTCATGTTATTGACTGATGATCATTCCCAAATGATGTGGGTTACCTTTCTGAAAGAGAAATTAGAAGCTTTTTAGAAGTTCAAAATCTTCAAGGCTATGGTAGAGAGTCAAACTAGATTAAAACTGAAATGTCTGAGGTCTGATAGAGGTGGTGAATTCACATCTGGTGAATTCATAGACTTTTGTGAGAAGCATGGTATAAAGAGACAGCTATCTTCTCCTAGGACTCCACAGCAGAATGGAGTAGTTGAGAGAAAGAACCAGACCATCCAGGAAGCATCCAAGACAATGATGATGGAAGCAAATGTTCCCCAGATGTTTTGGAGAGAAGCTGTCAGCATGCAGTCTACATTCTCAATTGAGTTCAAATTAGAAGCAATACCTGTAAGACTCCTTATGAACTTTGGTTTGGCATCACTCCTACTGTGAGATATTTCAGAGTATTTGGTAGCAAGTGTTACATTAAAAGAGATGAAGATCTAGGAAAGTTTGATGCTAGAAGTGATGAAGGAATTTTCTTGGGTTACTCCACTCAAAGAAAAGCATACCGGTGTTACAATAAGAGACTGAGAAAGATGATAGTAAGTACAAATGTGAAGGTTGATGAAGGAATTGAGAAGCCCTCAAGGTTTTATGAGTATAATGAAGATGATCAAGATGGTGTTCTAGTTCAAGGAGCTCAATCCTTTCCTGAAAGTCAGATTCAGACTAGTCCAGAAAATTAGGAAGAAGAGATAGGTCTAAATGAGCCTGATCAAGAAACAGAAGTGCAAGAAACTCCCAAAGTTCCAAGGTATGTAAGACTGAACCACTCTGAAGATCAGATCATAGGTGACAAAAGCAAAGGTGTGCAAACTAGAAGGAAAATTGCTCAAAATTCAGATGAATGTTGTCTGATTTCAAAGATTGAACGTAAGACAATAAGTGAAGCCTACAATGATGAAAATTGGACCAAAGCAATGCAGGAAGAGTTGATGTAGATTGAGAAAAATCACACTTGGGATCTTGTTTCTAGACCTAGTAACAAGAATGTGATTGGAACCAAACGGGTCTTCCAGAACAAACTAAATGAAGTTGGTGAAGTAATCAGAAATAAAGTCAGATTAGTCTGCAAAGGCTACTCTCAAATAGAAGGGATTGATTTTGAGGAAACCTTTGCTCTGGTGGCAAGAATTGAAGCAGTCAGACTATTTCTTGCATTTGCTGCCTTCAAAAATTTCAAAGTGTATCAGATGGATGTCAAATCTGCTTTCTTGAATGGTGACTTAGAAGAAGAGGTGTACATTAAACAACCGGATGGATTTCAGTTATCTGAGCATGGTGATATGGTCTGCAAATTAAAGAAGGCATTGTATGGTCTAAAGCAAGCTCTAAGAGCATGGTCTGAAAGGCTGGACAAACATCTTTTGAAGATTGGTTTCAACAAAAGTACTGCTGATAGTAACCTATATTTCAAAATTGATCATGAAAACATCTTGATTGTTGAAGTATTTGTTGATGATATCATCTTTGGAGGAAGAGACAGCATGTGCAAAATCTTTTCAAACCAAATGAAAAGTGAGTTTGAAATGTCAATGCTCGGTGAAATGAATTTCTTCTTGGGACTGCAAATTACTCAAATAGAGAAAGGAATCTTTACCTCTCAGACCAAATATGTGAAAGAACTATTGAAGAAATTTGGAATGGAAGATTCAAAGCCTATGAACACTCCCATGGCTACTAGATGTAAGTTGAACAAAGATGATGACTGTCCTAAGACAGATCAGACCAAGTATAGATCAATGATTTGAGGATTATTGTATCTCACTCAAACTAGACTAGATATAATGTAGGCTATTGGTCTTGTAGTGAGATTCCAGACTGATCCCAGAGAATCTCATGTCATGGCAATCAAAAGAATTTTTAGGTGCTTAAAAGGAACAGTTGACTATGGTCTATGGTATCCTAGAGATCATAATTTTTCTCTTCATGCATATACAGATGCAGATTGGGTAGGAGATGTGGATGATAGGAAGAGTACAAGTGGAGGAGCATTCTTTTTGGGAAAAAGGTTGGTTTCTTGGCTAAGTAAGAAACAAGAGGCAATATCCCTGTCTACAACTAAAGCAGAATACATTGCAGCAGCAGGAAGTTGCACTCAACTTTTGTGGATGAAGTAGATGCTAAGAGATATTCAAGTAGAATATGAGGAGCCTATCACAATTTTCTGTGACAATTCAAGTACAATAAATATTTCTAAGAATCCGGTATTGCATTCTAAGACCAAGCATATTTCTATCAAATTTCACTTTTTGAGAGAACAAGTGAACAAGGGTGAAGTTAGATTGGAGTATGTGCCCTCCAAGGATTAGCTTGCAGATATTTTTACTAAACCTCTTCCCAAGGACTCTTTTGAGTATCTCAGGGAGAAGTTATGGGTCATGGGCCCTCCAGTGATGAACTAGGATGCACTAATGTGCATCAGTCCAGTGCATATCACAGTCATATCTTGTGATCTGGATTGATGAT
Organism: Cunninghamia lanceolata; assembly: GCA_027924645.1. Classification (NCBI taxonomy): domain Eukaryota; kingdom Viridiplantae; phylum Streptophyta; class Pinopsida; order Cupressales; family Cupressaceae; genus Cunninghamia; species Cunninghamia lanceolata. The sequence goes on along the minus strand of BSBN01000859.1, from coordinate 4,736,499 downwards.
GGGGAGCTGCTACTCCGGGGGAGCAGTTGGTATGATTCTAATGTGTTAGAATTGCAAGTATGAGCTCTTTGCCATTGATGTCAAAGAGGGAGAGAAGACTTGTGAAAAACAAGTGGTTGATGATCAAAGGGGGAGTAGTAAAGAAAGAGAAGACATGTGAAGAGTTGTTGCTGATAGGGGGAGCTATGACAGAAATGAGTTGTCTTGATGGTTTTTCACATCATATGTTGCCATCAATGACAAAGGGGGAGATTTTTTCAAGTATGAGGATAACCAGTGTTGTCATTGATGTCAACATACTCATAATGCATTATTGAGAAGGATTGGACGTGCTGTGTGTTGAGGTTATTGAGGAAATCAGTCTCAATCAGGAACAGTGAAGAATAGTGATGAGAAGAAGGCAAAAGTCATCAATAGGTTGAGAATCAGAGGATATGGTTTAAAGGGTTTGTAGATATGAGTCTTGAGATGTTCCAGTCAAGATTTCAGAGGTCCGTATGAAGATCTAATGAAATTATGATCACTCAAGTAGAACCGGTTCCAGTAGGTGTTTAGTGGTGACAGAGTATCACAGATTGGTCCGGTGAGCTCTGAAATTGCATTATCTCATTCTGAAGATTGGAGAGAGTGTTGATGAAGTTCATGTGAAGTGACAACTAGATTTGTTCATGGTTTGGAGGTCTGGAAGCATCTTTTTCATTATGACAGTGATGATAGATTGTGTTCTTGAAGTTTCAGATGAAGAACAGAAGAATTCCAGTAAGCTGATAAAGTGCAGATGTTCTTGATGACTCAAGAAAGGTTTTGGTGATATTTGGATCATGTACAATTCTTATTGGTGGTCCGCATTAAAGTTAGAGTTTGCATTTGAAGAATAACCATAGATATTGGTGTTCTTCTTGAGACTGGCCAACTAGATGCATTACACGTCTTGCGAATGATCTTATAGGTGTTTGCCGACTTAGATGATTGTTCCTAAGTCAATGCCTTGTATAAATAAGAGATTGTGAATTCATTTTGAAGTGTGTCTTAGTGTAGATGAGTGTGGCATAGTGAAAAAGAGTGAAAGGCAGAGCAGTAGTTTTCAGGCTTAAATGGAATTGATCCAGACATGGTAAAGATGTCAATCTCTAGTTCAAGTTTGTAATACTTGTTACTTTGTAGACATTGTGTCTCTTGTAGGTAGTGTGCCTCTTATGAGCAGTGTGCTCAGGTAGTGAGCCCTAATTGGCATGTGCCATCTATTTTTCTTATTCTTCTAACAGAGAATAATCCTTGGGTTAATCACCCTGTGGTTTTTCCCTTGACCAGGTTTTCCATGTCAAAATCTTGGTGTATCATGTGTTGATGTGTTTATGCTCTGGTGTTTATGATTTATGCTTTCATGAGTGATCAATTGATATGCTATTGAATAACAAGAGGTTTTAAGTATTTGAATTAAAAGCAAGTTTTTGTACAACTGATTCACCCCCCCTCTCAGTTGTGTGCCCTAGATCTAACAACACTTATACCACCACATATTCCAACTATTTTCTACTTGTATGTCACCAAAGACAAAGTTTATCCAACACTTCTTCTCACAAGATTCAAAAATGGTTAGGTTCTCTTCTATGACCACTCTCAACCATTTATCACATGAACTTATCTTTACTAATTTCTTCTAAATTAGTTAGGCCTTAAGAAACATATTCTCCAATCACAATAGCTAAACTTAGATTCAAACATACATCTTTAAATCCAAGTGGTTATATGTTCTCAAGTTTTTATGATGAGCCATTTACCTTTTAAGTGATTTAAAAAAAATACAATGAGTAATTTTTAGCTCACAAATATATCTCAATAATTTCACACAATTATGTATAGTTTAATTAAGATTTATTAAAAGTAATATGCATCTTTTCAAAATAATCTGTCATGAATAATATAATAAAAAAATTATTTTCTTTAAAAGTTTAGATTAATATCTATTTTTCCTTTTACTGAGTGAGTTTCTCTATTTTCTGGCTAAATTAATCCAAGATTTCTAAGTCATGGCACTCTTTAGGAGGTACCTTTGTAAAAACATAACATATGCCTATGCACTACAAGTCCTACCTAGGACCATCCAAGGTGTACTTTGTACCCTAAGTTAGATGTACTATGTATGCCCTCTCCTATGCCCACTTCTTAATCTTGATCAAAATAGCCAAGAAAATTTTCTCCTTCTCCAATCTCAACTAAAAGTACATTTTTTATTATTTTTTTATGGGTATTTATCTAACCAACAATATACCCATTCATAAAAAAATAGATATTATTACACTTTTAATCAAATGCTTTATACATGACATTTGATTTTATGTTTCTACTTACAAAAAATAAAAAACAACTTATTTCTTTCTTAAGCCTCAGGATTTACAAATATTTACATCATTTTCCATTTTACTTGTTTACCCAATATAATAATATTTCAAAAATCACTTTCACTCTTAAATACATTTTACCCATATAATAATTATTTTAACTTCATTGTTTTTGGGTGAATAGTTCTATAACATTTCTCCCCCTATAAATTAGTTACTACCCTTAGGAGTATGAGATTTATCTACATCATAATTGAAATCAAGAGTGTTTAGTCAAATAAATGGATATTGATGCTTAATACAATCAACCTTTTCCAAGGTAGCACTAATAATATTATAGTGAGTCCATTTTATTTTAACTTAATCTACAATTCCATTTCTTGACTTTCTAGATCTTCTTTCAATAATACTTTTCGGTGCAATTATAAATTCACAATTAGGTTCAAAATAATATTTTGCCTATCAATAACATGATTAGAACTATAGATATATTTTTTAAGTGAACTCACATGAAATACATTATGGATTTGTAATTATGGTAGTAATGCAAGTCTATAATCTAAATGACCTTTTTTTAGAATTTCAAAAGGTCCACAGAAATGTGGAGCTATTTTATCATATTTACCATGTTTTAAGGAAATCCTTTTAGGTTTTACTCTAGAAGAAAAACTTGACCACTAACATCAAACCATCGAATAGACCTTTTTGTATCATCCCAACTTCTATACCTATTCTGGGCAACCTACATGTTTTGTTTAATTTTAGTAATAATTTCTTCCATCTCTAACAAATTTTCATTTTCATACCAAATTTTATTGATGGCATCAAACCAAGAAATAGGTGTACATCAATTTTGATCATACATGGCTTCAAAGGGTGACATTTTGATAGTTGAATGGTATCCTTGATTATATGAAAAATCCACTAAGTGTAAATAGTCTTCCCATAACTTAGGTTTATCTATAGTATACAATCTTATCATGTTTCTTAATTCTATTTTCCCATTTTACTTAGGATGGTATGTTGTGCTAAAACTTATACTAGTACCAATTTCAGAAAAAAAGAGATTCCAAAAGGAAGAGTGATGAGGGGGTCAATCCCATAACACACAATAATACAAATTGCACACAAAAATAGGAATGTTATTTTATTAACTTGGACAATACATTACATTATAGAAACTAAAATCAAATCAAAGGATGAATCCTTAACATGTTGCAACATCCTACAACTTCTTTTCCCCTGACTACTAGAACCTTTTGCCTTCTATAGCTTCAAAACAACTAGGGTTTCTATTTTACCTCATTTTCTTGACTCTCCACTTTCCCTTTTTCTCCACTACTCCCAAGGATTCTAAAAAATGGTCATAAATAGCCCTTTTTGGCATCCTCTAGCCAAAATTTTGAAATTTGTAACTCCCTCCAAAAATAGGTCAACTTTGGGGAGCCATACCTTTTGATTTAGATGTCTGATTAACGAACTATTTGAAGCATTGGAAGTATTACAGAGTGCTCTATGTACTAAGGATTTTCTTTTCCAATTCCACCTAGTTTTTGCATCATATGGGGCCTCTAAGTGCCTCAATTATGACTTTGCAAAATTTTATGGGGTTTTCTAGAGAAACAAAAACTTTAATATCTTTCAGCCCCCAAGTGATCTTTATCTAATTCCTTCACCAAACGTCATATTTTTCCATTACAAAGCCCTGTGTAAATTTTTTCTTCCATATGTGCTCAAATGCAAACTTTATAAAAATCTAGCAAATAGCTATTTTTAGCAGGTTGGGAAAATTGAAGGTTCTACATCATTATTCAAGCAAATGGGGTGTCCACAAATACAAAAAATTGCAAAGAATAGAAAACAAAATCATCATTTTTTTGGGTGATGCAAGATTGTCCTTACACCACTAGATGCTCCTACATAAGACACCCAGGGTAATTTAAGAAGTGACCTTGTCACATCTTAGGTGTTTGAGGAAAACTCAAATGGTCAACCTCTACCTAAGACAACTAGGAAGAATATTTGATAGGCCTTCCTTCCCACTTCAATAGATATGCTTCATATTACCTATTCCAACTATTTCTTCCCACATGGCTATCCAAGATCTCTTCTATATCCTTCTTTGTAAAAGATGCTGAGATACTCCACTATTCCTATGTTGGTCCATCCTTTGTGCCACCTTCATGATATTGTGTTAAATCAGCAATGTTGAACATAGGGGAAATGTTGATTACACTCAACAACTCTACCTCATATGGATTTCCTAAATAAATCTTCTTCAGAATCCTGCATGGTCCAAATTTCTTCATATTCATTTTATTATGTGTCCAAACTGGAAACTTCCCTTTTCTCAAGTGAATGACATGAATCACTCAATGAAACTTCCCATGGACATGTGACTGTAAGCACAAAAATCATGAACTGCCTCCACGAGGACCCCTATGATGAGTCAGATCCTTGTCACATACATGTAAGCTTGAAAATAAATCCATTGGACAACAGGCCTCTTGACGACATGTCCTCTCTTCTTGTTTTGTGTCATTTCTACTTTGTCGATTCTCCTTCTTCTCCTTCTTCCCCATTTTTGACGCTTGTTGCAACACTTGTTGACTTGCATTTTCTAGCTTTTGACCTTCATCCTAAGCATTGTGAGTGTCTTGTAGGTGAGCTTTCACCTCTCCCCTTTGTATTTCATCTAGTGTACCTCATAAAAGCCTTCTAGAGATCCCCCGATCCCTCTCCCGCTTTTCGTTTCTAGTTTTGAGCATCGTATCAAAATCTCCCCCTATTATTTCCAAATCTTCCTTGGGGATCCTCTAGATGAAAGTGAATATTTGGATTCTTCCACATGACTGACCTGTTTCTTAATGCAGAAATCATCCTTTTCCTCCCCTTTACCTTTTGCCACCCTGATTTCTACATTTTGCACCTTTTCACCCTAGATCTCCCCAGATGACCCATGGTCACCCCTGGAGTGACCCATGATCTCCTGGGGCAACCTTGTTTGATGAAAGTGGTCACCCTACTGTCTTTTGCCCTGTGGAAAAACTAAAGTCTCTCTTGCATTTTTTCTCTATTTTCGCTTGTTTTTCTTTCTGTTTGCATGATTTTTGATCCTTGATATAGAGTTAACTATTTCATGAACCCATGCATGCATAGTTAGCTCTATTTGATCTACAATTAACTCTCTAATCAATCTCATGCATTTCTTCTAATGCATTTTCTTCTTTAGTGATAACCTTTCATTGCTTCATCACTCCCTTTCTTACTGATTTCACTGGGCAATCAACCTTGTTAACTCCCCAATCTATTCTTGTTAACTCATCAATCAAATGAGTTAAATCTTCAATCAATTGCATCTCTCATCCCCTCTTCTATCCTATAAATACCTCACCTCTTCATTATTTTCCAAGTTGAACAAGTTGGAGAATACTCTTCCCATCTTCACAAGTTTTTTCAAGCTTCTTCATAGGCCCTTGAGCCTCTTTCTTCATTTCTTTCTTTATTTCTTCAAATCTTAAAAGATTTCATTGTTGCATAGCTTCAAAGCTCTCCCACAGAGGCAAATTCATTGTGCACCAGCTCTTGCCAAGTTTGCTCTCTAACCTAGCATTCATATGCTCAATACAGGATGTAAGTGCCTTTTATTTTCTTTGTTTCAATCAAGCAACACCACAATGCTCAATTTTCAGCCATCATGTTCAATTCAAAGCTCACATCAAGCTCATACAAGATTCACAAAAGTTTCTCTTTGCTTTTTTAGGTCATTTTTTCGTCAAGAGGAACAACTGCTGTCACAAAAGGATTCAAGGTTGCCTATACAAGGGTCACTAAGGGATAGTGTCCAGAGTCTTCAAACCTTCATCTATTCATGTTCTTTTCTTTCTTTCATAGTAATTAGACAATAATTTTTCTCTTGGGAATAGTAACATACTTGCTTTTTCCTTGATAGATTAGATCTTGCATGCTAGATTAATCATTTTTACATTTCTAGATCTACTTTGTGAGAAAGAGCATTTTCCCTTTTCATTATATTAGATTGCATTAAAAACACCAAAAACCCACAAAAACATAGGTTACACATTGCATTTGAAAAGACATATAGGGTTGCATACATATTTATTTCATAGATTAAAAGCATTTTCCTTTCCAAAAATATTCTAAAAAATACCAAAAAGACGCATTGCATGTCATTTAGTCTGCATTCATATAACTCCCTTAGAAATAGACAGCATCAAAAACCCTTGATTCCATCATGAGGTAAACACATTCCAAAAGATCTCAAACAAACCCTCAATTCCATCACGAGGTAATCACAGTTGAACAAAGACAAACCCTAAGTCAACAAAACCCTAGGTCAAAACCCTAGATCTAGTTAGAGTTAGCAATTACACGACTTCCTCTATCATGATTCACGAATGTGTTTAGGATTGAGAGGAGAGTGGGTGAAAGCTATCTAAGATGAGATTGAGGAGATCCATCTATGACCACAGAAATAGACACACATTCCACCACAAGAAGATCCATTTTTTCTCTTATTGATTGAGGAAAATAGGCAATTGCAACTACACAGAGCATTTCTCAGAGACATAGAAACAGTAGAAGCTACTGAAAATAACCGTTTGCCCACACAAAGGTGGAATTCAAGGAATCCAAATAAAAGAAGACAAACTAGTAACCCTTCAGGTCATAGGGTTATCTCAACCACCAAAAAAATTGAACGAAACATACACCAAAATGCACAACAACAAAGGCCATAGAACTTGTTGACCCCCCTTCATGAAATCTAGCTCTCCAATGAGCTAGACCCTCACCATGTCTCACCTCCTCTTGACTAGCTAATTCCATGTGAGTGAGAGTGATGTGGCAGATCGCCCCGTGGCAAGGAGAGAAAGGGTTTGTGTGCATGCCGAGATCTGACTCGATAGCCCTAGGAAACCAGAGTCACGATTTTGAGTGTATATATTTTGGTGAACCCAACGTGAAGAACAAATCCTTTTGGGATGGATTCTTTCACATTTTTTTGCACTTCACAATGTTTCATGCAAAAAGTCAAAGGGAATGTCCCCTTGAGTAAAGTTACAAATTCAACATAGATCTAAAGAGATCTTGACAATGTTGACCAAATAAAAACACAAGTGAACAATCAATCTCAGATCCATCAAGATGATCAACCCATAACAAGCCATAAAAAAATGGCCACCAAAATAGTCAATGAAGTATGTTGTCAAGAATAGAACTTACAAGAAGCTCAGGGGAATCACCCCTCTAATGAAAGTAGCACATGTTTAGATCCAATAGCTTCAATCTCAAATCAACCAAAGTCAAAAGACTCAAAAGGGATCCAACAAGATCCCCACAACATTAACAAAATCAAAACATGCTTAGTGAGTGTTTGGTCTAAAATCCATCAACAAGACCAACCCATTACCAGTGATTTGAAAATGGCCAACGAAATCAATAATTAAGTGAGCCATCAAAAGAAAAGATTACAAGAAGCTTGGGGGGCACAAAAATCCCTCCATATGGCACATCAAGATAAAAAGTCCACAACATGTGAAATGTCATTAGAAAGAACAAATAGGGTCACTCAAACCCCAATGAAAAGAAATCCATCGCAAGGTGGAAAAACTCAAAGAATGAACAAAGCCTCACTCACAGACCTTATAGAAAGTTTGGTCCAATGAATCGAGACCCTTGAGGCTCGGAGGGTTGAACAAGATTGCCAAAACAACATTACAGAAAAATCTAGGGCACATGGAAATCATTTCATTGACAAGATCAAGTCAAACCAGGGGGCAAAACAAAATACCCCTCATCCAAACTTCCATGAAACATTCAGGCCTCCCTTGCCCTCACCATCCAACATGACAAGTCTCAATCAAATAGGTGGGATCCCTATAATGCAAGATCAACCACAAATGATCCCACTCAATATTCAAAACATAAACATGACACCATCTAGTCATCAAATTTTTTTAGGATATCAACAATCTAGCATACCCTTTCAACAAACACAAAAAGCTCCACTTGAAGGGCTAATGTTTGGAGGAATAAAATCCTCTACACATAACTCCTTCCTAGGAACATACCTTGAGTGATTAAGGAGCCTCTTGACTACAACATTCGTCAAGTTATACTACCATGGCCTCTCCCTGAACTTCCAAAATTTAAAGGAGAGGGTGATCCCAACTCTCATATTAAGGCTTACATCATGGTAGTGCGACAACTCATCCCTTGGGATGGGGTGGTAGCAAAGATTTTTCCAAAGACTTTGGAGGGTATCACTTTGGATTGGTACTATCAACTTCCTGAAGCATCAATCCACTCCTTTAGGCAAATCATTGATCAATTTGTGGCTACCTTTGACATAAATAAATTGGTTAAGACAAAAATACAAGAATTTTTAATAATCAAACAAGAAGCCAATGAGTCAGTTGCACGTTTTATCACATGATGGAGGAAAGTTCTCTATTCTTCAACTAGTGCATCAAACATGGATCATAGAGAACTTTTTGATCTCTTCTTACACACTCTCAACAATGACATACGAGAACAAGTTCAAAAACTCCCTTACAAATCATATGAACTAGCACTCGAAAGTGCCCTTAGAATTGACCAAGCTGTTATTGATAGTGGAAGAAGGGAGTATGATGCCAATGGAAGGTTGATAAACCATGATACAAATAACAAATCCTGGACAAATGATCAAGACACAGATGGATCAACAAACACTTAAATGAGAATAATTGTCCCTACGATAGTCATACAAATTTGGGGAATAAAAATGCCAACAACTATCCCTCGAGAATCAACAAAAAGTATTACAACAATCATCATAAACCTCAAGACCGTAGTCATAATTAATATTGCTCATTTCAGAAGAGAAGGGGGCATGAGATCAAATCATGTTGGGGGTACCATCACTTCATATCAAACCTCCCAAAATTTCAACAAAAAGCATTCATGGACACATTATCATAGGATGAAGAACTTAGTCCCAACTCCTTTGATCAAAACACCTTAGGCCTTGTGGAATTAGATAAAGAGCAAGAAATTTGTGTCATACAAAGACTAGAGAAACAAGATGACACCTTCAATGATTCAAATTTTTCTCACATGCTAGTGCTTATCAATAGTTCTCCTACACACAAGAATGCTCTCCTCAAAGCCCTAGATCCAGGCCATATAGTTCAAAATGCTCCAAATGAAAAGTGTTCTTCTTCAACATTTGATTTTGAAAAGTTACCCTCAGACAATGACATAGCCAAATAGGATGAGCTCCACCTCCATCTGATAGTCCAAATCCAAGACTGTTCCATTAAACGTGTAATGATTGATGATGGGTCTGCAATCAACAGTCTCCTTTTTGCTTCTTCAAAGAATGGATTACAACGAGACATAAATTAAAAAATAAACTTCCATCCTTAGAATTGATGATAACCCAAACATTCAAACCATGGATAAGTTCAATCTTCAAATCACTTTGGGTCCCAAAACCCTCGCAATGGAATTTTATGTCATTAATGAAGAAACCACTTACAACATGATCCTAGGAAGACCTTGGATCCATAGGATAAGGGCCATTCCCTCCATATTATTTCAAGAAATCCATTTCTTACACATGGGATAAACCCACATCATCAAAGCATATCCTGATCCTTTCAGCCATTATAGAGTTGAACAAGTCAAAAATAAGGGAAAGATCATGGAAACCACTAGTGACCCAAAAATCAACACTTTTGAAAAAGGAGAGACATCAAAACAAATTGCAAACATAAACAAGACCTTAAAATGTATAGGAAAGGGGGTAACAAGAGAATTCCCCTTCGATCCAAACTCAACAAAGTGTTATGCTCCATTTAGCTCAGTGGCCATTCCAATCGAACCAAACATAAACATTCCTATGATTGAAATCATGACTAAAGAAGAAGAACTAGAATCCCCTCAAAAACTAGGAGACTCAACATGAACTCCAATTGCCCCTCAAAATTTCAAAACAAACCTGAGAACTCAACAAGAACAGAAAATGATAAAGCTAGGGGGTAAATCATCAAACAATGAAACATGTGAGTACACAAAATTCCTCACTGAATACCAAGACATTTTCACACCAAGTTTTCGAGTGTCCTTGCAAAGACTTCCAAGTGAAGTTTAGGCCAAATTTGTTAGGTCCACACATAGTTAAGGAAGACATCAAAAACGACACTACCTTGTGTGCATTATGGAAGGAGAAGATGTTAGCATCTCATAAAAAAGAGAAAACATAAAAAAAAAATTATAAAACTCAAAAATGTTAAAAACAATTTGTTTGTTACATTTTAGTTTCATTCTGTTCATTTTACATTACAGTTCAGGATTTGCTCTTATGATAGTTTCATTTTAATAAGGAGTCTATGTTTCCTAAATATTTGTCATCCTTTCAGGACCTAGAGATTCCTCATTTTTCACAATCGTCATTATCCCTCTTCACTACCAGTGATTCTAATCAAAACCTAGCTCTTAGCTTTACATTGATCTTAGTCTTAATGAGTAAAGATGTTAGGTCTAAACAAAGTCAATATTCAAACCTACAGTGTTCAAAGGAAGCTTGCAAGTAGGCCTTCCCAATTCTTCCCTAGTAGTAGAGAAGTCCAACCAGATTACAAAAACTTTAGGTGGCGCTTAGCCCCTTATTTTTCTTGGCCAAAAATGTCAAGAAGATCAAAACTTTGAAGGAAGCAATCTAAGATTTGAGTGAATAAAAAAATGAGTGATGAAAATAAGAGTGTAAAAAAAAGAGAATTGAGAGATCAAATCATTGCATAGCTAAAATTCCAAAAAGCATTCATTTTTTGAAAAATCAAAATCCAAAAAAAAGAGGAAAAATTAAGTGAGGAAAATACAAAAAAAGTGAAAAAAGAAAAAAAAAGAGAGATACAAAAAATGAATGAAAGCAAGAAGGTTGTTGAATGTCTATACTCTTGGGTGGAGATCAGTCTAAGCTCAAAGCCTCAAGAGTGACATTCTAACAGAGAAGGAAAGGTACAAAGCGCACACACGCACTAGTTGAGTAAAACCGAAGAGTCTAGTTGTCTCTAGGATCTTCTTCTATCTAGGGACCTTTTTTCTTTCTTGGATATCCTTTACCTTAGTTCTATCTTGCTTTCCATCTATGATCTAAGTCTAGCGAACACCTATAAAATTTGTTGCTTGGCTAAGTTGAAAACTTGTCAGATTGTCCTATCTACATAAGGATCAATGTTTAGCCTTTAGCAAAGCCTAGAAATCAGAACCACTCCATAATTCATTTCACTCCCCACTTGAGTTTTTCCTAAATCTTATCTCATAGCCTTGAATAGGTCTCTTATATAAAGACACCCCGCAATCCCCTGAATAAAAAATCGTATTTAAGAACAATCACATTGTTTGTTCCACATTGCATTCATATCAAAATTAGAAAAAGAGCCTCAAAGCAATAAAGTAAATGTCATAACTTCTGAGATTCCATAGAAGTAAAAGTTTCATTTTAGCATCACTTGTGTTATGGCATCTGCATATTGTCACTTGCATTCATATAGATATATATGCTCAAAAATACAAAAACAAATTGCATCATTCATATGTGATCATCTTAGCTATGCATTCTCATAAGCAAAATAAAAGTTCTAGTGAACCATATGCATAAGAGGGAAAGTGAAATATAAGATGTCGACAGAAGCTATGTATGGATCTCATTTAATCAAGTCTTGTAACAATAAAGTATAAAACAATGTCTGAGCACAAGTCACTCCTCCAAACAAGTCAAAAGAACAATATTATGTAGTCAAGTACACGAGTCTCCCCATGCAAGGGGGAAAGAGTAGAAATGCCTTAAATATAGGTCTTCCAAAGACCTCAAGGAGTTTCAAATCAAACCTTTGCAAAATCTCCACAAAAACCATAAAAATTAGAAAAATCAGAAAAACCTAAAAAAATTGTAAAACATCAAAGAACAATCTATTCTCCTCCTCTCTAGCTTAGCATTTTAGTTTTTTTTTGCTTTTATGCATTTGTTTCGTGCATTGTTTTGCGTGCTCTCATGCCTACAAGTCCAAACCAACAAAAGTGACTAGTCGAACTCAAATGATCATGATAAGTTTGTCATTTTAATTTTCATTATTTGTTTTGATATATTTAGATGCCAGACTGATACTAGTTATTGTAGGTACAGATTGTAGAAAATTGACAAGAGGTAAGGCCTAGTTCGAGAATGGTGTCTACCTTTCATGTAGACTATCGTCCCCAAAGGGGGCAAATATGTAAGCACAAAAATCATGCACTGCCTCCATGAGGACCCCTATGATGAGTCAGATGAGTCAGATCCTTGTCACATACATGTAAGTGTGAAAATAAATTCATTGGGCAGTAGGCCTCTTCACAACATGTCCTCTCTTCTTGTTTTGTGTCGTTTCTTCTTTGTCAATTCTCCTTCTTCTCCTTCTTCCCCGTTTTCAATGCTTGTTGCAACACTTGTCAACTTGCATTTTCTAGCTTTTGACCTTCATCTTAAGCCTTGTGAGTGTCTTGTAGGTGAGTTTTCACCACTCCCCTTTGTATTTCATCTAGTGCACCTTATAGAAGCCTTCTAGAGATCCCCTGATCCCTCTCCTGCTTTCTATTTCTAGTTTCGACCATCCTATCCAAATCTCCCCCCATTATTTCCAGATCTCCCCAAGAGATCCTATAGATGCAAGTGGAGATTTGGATTCTTCCACATGACTAACTTGATTCTTAATGCAGAAATCATCCTTTTCCTCCCCTTTACCTTCTACCACCCTATATTTTATATTCTACACCTTTTCACCCTAGATCTCCCTGAGCGACCCATGGTCACCCCTAGGGTGACCCATGATCTCTCTGGGCAACCCTGTCTGAGGAAAGTGGTGATCCTAACATCTTTTGTCCCGCAGAAAAATTGATGCTTCTCTCACATTTTTGCTTTGTTTTCACCTATTTTTCTTTATGTTTGCATGGTTAGCTCTATTTGATCTACAATTAACTCTCTAATTAATCTCATGCATTTCTTCTAACTCCTTTTCTTCTTTAGTGATAAACTTTCATTCCTTCATCACTCTCCTTTTTGCTGAGTTCACTGGGCAATCAACCTTGTTAACTCCCTAATCTATTCTTGTTAACTCATCAATCAAATGAGTTAACTCCAATCAATTGCACCTCTCATCCCCTCTTCTAACCTATAAATACCTCTTACCTCTTCATTATTTTCCAAGTTGAACAAGTTGGAGAATACTCTTCTCATCTTCACAAGCTTTTTCAAGCTTCTTAACAGGCCCTTGAGCCACTTTCTTCATTTCTTTCTTTATTTCATCAATGCTTCAAAGATTTCATTGTTGCATAGCTTCAAGGCTCTCCCATGGAGGTAAATTCATTGTGCACCAGCTCTTGCCAAGTTTTCTCTCCAACCTAGCATTCATATGCTCAATACAGGATGTAAGTGCCTTTTATTTTCTTTGTTTCAATCAAGTAACACCACGCTACTCAATTTTCATCCATTGTGCTCAATTCAAAGCTCATATTGAGTTCATACAAACTTCATAGAAGATTCTCTTTGCTTCTTTGGGTCATTTTGTCGTCAAGAGGAACAACTGCTATCACAAAAGGATTCAAGGTTGCCTATACAAGGATCATTGAGGGATAGTGGAGTCTTCAAATCTTCATCTATTTAGGTTCTTTTATTGCTTTCATAGTAATTAGACAATCATTTTTCTCTTGGGAATAGTAACATTCTTGCCTTTTCCTTGATAGATTAGATCTTGCATGCTAGATTAATCATTTTTACATTTCTAGATCTACTTTGTTAGAAAGAGTATTTTCCCTTTTCATTCGATTAGATTGCATTGAAAACACCAAAAACCTACAAAAACATAGGTTGCACATTGCATTTAAAAAGACATATAGGGTTGCATACATATTTCTTTCATACATTAAAAGCATTTTCCTTTCCAAAAATACTCTAAAAAATACCAAAAAGATGCATTGCATGTCATTTAGTTTTTTGTTATCAACATGATATCTTACTTGCACATTCTTCTAACTATTATCTGCAAGGAAATGGATTGGTAAAGTCCATGAACAAAAATCTCATCTCTATCATGCAAAATCTAGTAGAGGAAAAACAAAAGAATTGGCACAAGAGATTATTTGATGCATTATGGGCTGACAAAACCACATATAAAAGGGTCATCGGCACATCTTCCTTCCAACTAGTTTATGGAATTGATGCTCGATTGCCAATCCCTCTAGAGCTTACTGCTCTTTCTCTTCAGACAATGATTGAAGGTAATGAATTTAAAGATTCTCTAGAGAAAAGAATCATGCATCTGATAAAACTTGAAGAACAAAGGAGTCAAGTAGTTGACAGAATCATAGAACATCAGGTAAAAGTCAAGAAACTATTTGATAAGAAGACTAGACAAAGGTAGTTTGTTGTAGGAGATCTTGTTCTACTCTGGGATAAGAGGAAAGAACCCAAAGGGATGCATGGAAAGTTTGATTCTCTATGGAAAGGACCTTTCCAAAAGCATGTGGTGATAATTCATTTTACTTGGCGTATCTCGATGGCACTCATCTACCCTTACACTACAATGGACAGCACCTGGAAATTTACAATCAGTAAAGAGGGATTTATTCCCAACTCGTTGTACATAGGATAGTTTTGTTGTGTTAGTGAGTTTCCTTGTTTTGTTCTATTTTTGTCGTGTTGTACATCTCTTTTCTAATCTAACTCTATCTACCTAATGATAAGATTACTAGTCTTGTCAAAGACACTGGGGTTCATCTACGTCATTACAGTTCTTGTCCCCAAGTAGAGACAGCTATTTACCCTGTCTTTCTACCCAATTTTAAACCTTTTGCATATTAAACCTCTATACCAAGTCATCTTTTTTGTTACAATTTTGTTGATGTTGTGCTTCTTGTTTCAGTCATGTTGATAACTTGTTATTATGACATCATTCTTTGTCTTATCTCTCTCCATTGAAGCTTTGAATAGCAATATTATGCCAAGACAAAATTTACAGCTTAGTAATATTATATTTCGCATCCACTTTCATTTTATACTAAGCTCGCATCAACTTTTGTTTTTTGCAAAGTCCACTATGCATCGGCTTTTATTCTTCACAAACCTTGCATCAATTTTTGTCTTTCACTAAGTTCACGTTGACTTATGAGTTTGGCTAAGTTCACGCATTTTGACTTTTTACCAATGGCATAATTTTACAAGTTTGGAGAAATCCACGTTCACTTTTTACATGTGGCAGCCAAGAGTTTAAAAGTGATTTTTATTGTTTAAAAATAACAAAAAACCATATTTCTCTCCTCCAAACAAGTGCAAAAAGAACCAAAAGGTATAAATTTACAATGGCATCAAATGTTTCAAGTTCGTTATTCACTTGGGTAAAAGCTTGTTACACCCACGTTCAGCTCCCAAAATCCAGGAAATTTCTTTTAACTTTGTGAGAACAGAGACATTTAGATAGCCAGACTCCTCTAAACTCGTGCCATAATGTTGACTATTAAACAATGGCTAGTATTTATCATTGTTTTCGATACATGCAGCGGGTATTGAGCCTTGTTTCTAATAAACAAATTATATGCTAAACATTGAGGAGCTGCATGCCAAAGAAGGTGGCCTTGTAAAAACCATAACTCTAATGTCAATCTTCAAGTAATCAACATGTGGATAATAGCATGAAATGGAAACGCTAGTATAAAGGAATGCATGTTTGCAGTTAGCAAATGATAAACAACAAGCCTTAAACAAATGTGGTATCGTGGCACAACGTATGGACATAATTTAGTTATTAACAAAAGTTTTCAGCAAACACTCGCCATTCCTCATGGCCTAAAATAAAGGCGAAAGAAATGCACAATAGCTGCTCGATGGAATCACTCAAAGAGATGTAATCTCATGAAATCAAATGACTGTCAAAAAATATGTGAATTAGTTTTGTTGAACTCGAAGAAAACCATTAAACCTGCATGCAAAGTGTTGAAGCACAATAAATGACATTGGATTGTTTGACACAATGCTTCAAAGAGATACAATTTCAGATATACGAATAGTTCACCAGATATATGAATAGATTGCCAGATATGAACAAAGTGTGTTCGTTGAAGAAGGTTGCAGAAACTTTTTGACAAAGGCAACTAGCTGGTACAATACCAGACTCATGACCATTGCCAGCACCCAAGAACGGATCTTAAGAACAGGGTATGGACATCCATGAAAGTATAATAGAAACTGGTTCTGTCAAATGTAAATACCTCAGAGGAATCTCATCTTAAAGGCTGTAACACATAAAATGACTCTATTGAAAAGACTTTAGAAGCTTTCAAGTGAATACAGTTATCATGGAATGAGGATTCTTGTTAGATGTCATAGATGGAAAAGCGGCTTGGTCGACAAGTAAAAAGAACATCAAAGTTTAGAAAAAGAACTAGAACCATTTGCTATGACATTGCACTACAATGACGACTGGTGAAAGCAAAATGCTCAACCTTTGCCAGCATATTTTGAAGCATATACAATGGAATAGAAGTCATTTGATAGTCGTCAATGTCATCTGGTAGTAGCAGCCTCCTCACAAACTCTATTGGGATATGGTGCACAAATGGTTTACTGAGATAACTTTCAAAAAGAATGCAAATTGGCTGTTAACCTGCACCAAAAGCCACACACAAGATAAAAACCTTTCAAGCATGGAAAGATTGTAACATATGCATGTTTTGGATTCATTTTTTTGCAGATGAAAAGTTAAAATCCATGATGTTTGCCAACATCCTCTCAGTGTAATGAATGAAATTTTTTGTCATTATAGTTGCAAGTAACCTGGTGGTATTAATGCAGAAATACAGAAGTGTAGACATTAAGTATATTGAATCCACGGTGCAATGTTAATATCCTGAACAAACATACAAAAGGCCTGTGAATTGTTTGATTAAATATTGCAGACAAATACAGTTTCACGAAAAATAGTGATGGCTATTTTGATGTAGCATGTATGCCAATTGTGGAAGGTAGAGACTAGACACACAAACTATTTATAAACAACCTCAAAGAAATTTCACTCTTTGAGGATACTTATCACATGCGGATGCCCAGGTATGAATACCTGCTACCTTTTTGTTTAAATAAAGTGTTTTTCAAAATCCCCTCTCGAAATCCATTACATGCATATAAACAACAAATTGGAAATTATCAAACAAACCTCATGAAACACTGCAGTAAACTCTAAAATAGGATAAACACAAGCAAATTCCAAAACCTTTTTGTGAATATTTAATCATGAAATATAGATATCAGGGGTTTGAGTTCCTCTTAGTTCTTGAATCCACTCTTCCAGAAATATCAGATACTTCTATAGGACACATCAGTTTGGCAGATTTCTGCAGAACCATGGAACAAGGGAAAAGATCACCAATGGCTCAGAAGTTGTTTGACATTGGATTAGCTCATGTAGCTAGTTTCCCAGTAGCAGTCCAATGCACAAATCTAGGTTTACAATGTATGAAGCATTACAATCTAGAAACTAGAGAGATTAGAACCATTGATGACAAACTAATTGTCAGGTTAAACAGTGTTTCAATTGGGATTACTTTTAGGCTACTTGTCAAAGATCAGTTTGTGAACATAGACAAAAGGGTTGCTCATCAATATTTCAATGAAAAGAAACATCAATGTCTCAACACTATAGCAAAACACTGGTTACATACACCAAAAGGAGGGAAATCCCAGTTGCCTAAAGTCCTTCACAGATCATGTTTCATAGAGGATATTTCCAATATGATTGTTCTACTTCATAGAGTGATGGGAGATGAAAAAGTAGCTAATTTTGAAATGTGGATGTCCCTTTTTATAAATGTTATATGTGCAGGAAATCAGTTTATCGACTGGGGCAGCATTATTAGTGACAATTTGCATTATTAGTTGACCAATTTTGAATTGAATGAACATTTCTACATGTCTTCTTACTTATTTTATGCAATTACATGCATGAAATCATGGCCAGGTCTTGCTACCAAAGGAACTTATGATAACATGACACAGATCTATGATTACTACCCTCAGTTACAGCTGGAACAAAGTTACAAGCAATATCATAGGGTAAATGATGCTTTCACAATGTTGACGGTAAGAGAACTTCAAGGTAATACTGCACTCTAGATTTCACCAAAAGCTGCCAATATGATCAAAATATATGGGAGCTATTTAAACCAATATCTTAGATTTACCTATCTACAAGTTGGCAGGTTTGATGGATACCCATATAAGTTGCCTAGATATGTAGATGACAAAATGGTATTGATAGAACTATGCAGGAAAATTGGTTCACTTAATAAGAAATGCAAAGATAAGAGAACACCTGGAGTTCCATTTCCCATTGGCTTTAGTCATTACAACTGCAAATCTTTTGCAGATGCTCAAAACATAGAGAGATCTCTGATAAAAATCAGCTTGTATGACTATACTATGAGATTCAATTCTGATAGTAAAGGATATGTCAGGGACAATCTACGACTTGGTGCAGGTTATTGTCATTTTCCAAAACTTGAAAACTTTTGGGAAGATTGTGAAAATGATTATGAGGTACATAAATGAGACTGGATGAGGATGACCATTGGACAGATTAGAGAATTCAAGCTAGATTGCAATACAGATGGAATTGAGGAAGATGGTTCAGAATTAATTGACCCTATGTATTTTGATAAAATTGAAACACAGTCTTTACTACCCATCAATTGGTCTAATGAGGAGATCAAATATTTGGGTATAAGAATTGTTCATATCATTCAAATGACTAAAGATTGGGTAAAGAAAAAAAGCTATTGAGGCAACAACTACTAAACCAACAAGTAATAATGCTTTATCATCAAGTAGAAAAGACAAGCATTCAAATTCTTCTTCTTCTTCTTTCCATTCTCATTCTCCATCTTTAGGCATTGATTAACATAAGAGTACTCAAGGAGGAGATGACAGAGAAGATCCATCAAGAAGAAAGGGTCTTAAGAGCATTTGTGAAAATGATGAAAAATAGAAAAAGGGGAAAACAAAAATAAAGGATAATGCATTGCCTCCCATACAAGAAGTAGTTGAGGAAAACAAGTCCACAAGTCCTGAAATCCTCCATCAAAATGATGAGCATTTAAATGTCTCTCCTTTACTTCTTGTTGTTTCTCCTTCTCATGAAACACCTCATTCCCCTCATGCATTACAATCTATACTCCCACCGCCTATGAACATATTCAGTGAGCATGTTCTTCCCTCAAATATAGTACCTCTTTCCACAAATATTTCAGAATCCTCACATAATCCTTCCTCTTCCTGGTTGCAACAAAGTTTGTCAAGAAAAAGAAACAATGCTCAATTAATCATGCCTAATTTTGATAGTCTCCAATTTGCTACAAAGGTCTCCCAAATCTAAAAAGATCAAGATTACATCAAGGATGGTAGTGGATTCTTCATCAGGCAATGTCTATGTTGAGGTTGCACAACCTGTTTCAAAAAAGAATTTGAATGAGGCTACAGAAAGTGATTTTAACATCACTAAGATAGATCTTGGTCCATCTACATATGAGGGTGACATGCAAAATTTTCAAGTATTAGCTGCCAAGTTAATAAAAAGAACAGAGAAAGAAAGGCACATGAAAGATCAACTAAAGCAACAGGTACAAGTTTTGACATCCTATCTCAAAGCCGTCATAGATACATCTGCTTTCGCTCTTGATACTTCCTCTACCCTCACTAATTTCTCTCTTGAAAATAATGTTGAAAAAGAGATTATTGAAAGTGTCAGCAAATATCAGTTGTATGGAAAAATGACTAAAAAATAGGTTGAACATATGAAATTAAAAGTATTCAGTTTCATCGACCAAGCAAAGACTCTATATGATGAAGCAGAAACAAAGAGGGAAGAGGTTGATAAAAAAAATAAGAAGCATCTGGAGGAAGAATTATTGTGGCAGGGAATATCTAAGGACCTTAGTGAGATGATAAAAACTGATAATGAGATATTATTTTCTGAAAAAGTCTTTTCACACATTGAAGAAAATCAATCTCACTCTTGGCCTTGTTCAGTTGAATTGAAATTGTCAAATATAAGACAAGTTTTGGCTGCTCAAGAAAAGCTCCTGGAAACTTGTGAAATGTGAAGATGAAGATTCACACTGATTTATTAGCAATCAAATTTGATGTGATGGGTAAAGATAAATCTCATGTTTTGGAAGCTCAAGCTATTAAAAGAAACTTTAAAAATATGATTAATACAGAGTTGTTCAATAAACAGGTTTTCAATGAAGGACTTATGGATAAATTGAATCTCATCTTTGTTGCTGTCAATTATGGCATTGATCATATATCAAATTATCGTCATGATTTGAGTAATGTTCATAAAGATCTATCAGAATGGAGGCTTCATATGACAAGAGTGTTTGTTCCCAAAAATAAACTTATAGCTTCAGCAGTCAGGGTGTTCAGAGCATACAAAACAAAGTCATCTCTTCCTTCACAGAAGTTTGTAGCAGCAAAAACATTTTCAGATGGTACCAGAGGTGGCAAAGATAAAATTTGATGGTTTCTTGTGAGATCAATTATATTGGTCCACTTTTTAAAGTATGCAAGAGTATAGGTTTTGGTTCTCTTTCTATGAAAGTGACTTTACATCACTCTTTTGTAATTAAGTTGTAAAGTGCACTTTATTTTGGGAGCTTTTGAAAAGACCATATAAAAATTAATTAAAGTGCACTTTTATTTTCATAAAATATTTTTGGGTAGTTAGGAGAAGTAGTCATGAGGTAGTTACAAAGTTGGTTACTAAAGACAAGTCTATATATATAAGACTTGGTGCTTGTAAAAAGGGGACTTTTTGGCTTTCACATTTCAAATGGTGTTATGAGAAATAGAGTTGTACAACTCAATGTGAAGAAATAAGAGACATTTTGGATTGTGTGATCTCAAATATCTTTTTAACATTATTCATTCTTCTTACGTTGATGGGTGATGTTTTCTTTACATTATCTTGCATCTGCAATGTGGAATAACAACTAGTCTTGGAGGAATAGGTTACTAGATAATATTTCAACATATGTTGGATATCTCTTGAATCATTTCTTCTTTTTAATACTACATACGCTCACTTTAATAGTTTAAGAAGTGTTCTTATATTGTCTTGGTGGGATTGTCAAAATTTATACGTGTGGGTTGAGTCAATGTTCATAAGCCCATTGTCTTAACCTTCCAAACCTTTCTTTAATTTCATTTCTTTCTTAAATATCATAAAAATCCATAATTTATCAAACGAGGGAGCTATCCCTCGACACACAGAGGTAGGTTGATAGAAAAACTACAACTTTACCAACTGTTGGTATGTTTTTCCACTATATGTTTTCTAGGCAAAGAGTCAATATAATAATTCGTATATTTTAGTGCAAATCTGTTTACCAATAGGACCACACAACTATCTAGATGTATCCAAATATAGAATGAAGGCAATAAGCCAACCAAAGCACGCAAGCGGTAGAGAAGACCCAAATCTACACTTCTTCAGCAAATAAGCATGTGTAAATGCAAGTATTGAAAGGAAAGCATGCAGGCGGTAGATTTGACCCAAATCTACACCTCTTTGATGGACACGTGTTCTATTATGACCTAATCATAGATCGGCCCATTGCAAATGGGGACCCACCTTTTTTTCTTTAGGTTTAAGTTTTCTCTGAGCTTGTAGGTTTGGTAGTGTTGTTTTACCCAAGTCTTGACATAATCTTGCTAAGGAGTCCATATCTTCTCATCCTAATGTATGCCTTGAAGCCCTGAAATTGACTAAGTCTAGAATCCTAATGCATGTCCTGAAATCCTAAAAACTAAGTCTGAAATTTGGTGGATCCTCAGAAATCTAGAATCTGCATGTTAAATTTCATGGATCTAAGACCTATCTCAAACATCTTGAAAGTATATTTCAAAAAGTATAGGAGATATTCTTAAATATATTCTAAAATATACTTGGATTTCAAGTACGAAAAATTGACTAAGTCTGGGAAAGCACACTTTCATGAAGACCTTGCATTGAACACTTAATACATAGATGCATAAAATTTGTGCTAATCCTCTTGGGTGCACATTTACCCCACTCTTGCATAATCTATGAATACACACTAGCATGAAATGTATGCTTTTATGCATGCACCTCCACAGTTGGTGCCTAATCCTCTTGGGTGCACTTTTGACATGCCTTTCCAACTTGCATTTTATGCAAACATGCATGATTTGAGTGCTTTTGGGTGTTGACGCACATCTTTAGGGTGCTTGCACATTGCAATTTTGAACACTCTATATGCACGCATAAAAATAGCGCTTTTGCCTTTTCTCCTTACTCATCCTTGCATTTGGCACTCATCTTGTGGGTGTTTGCATTCTAAATTTTAAACTTCATACATACCCCCTCATTCCTCAATTTTGGCACTGATTTGGCATATGATTGCATTATGAACTTTGGATTTTTCACAACACATCCTCAATTTAGGTGCTAAATTAGAGGGTCCTTGCACTATGCATATGTTATAACATCATACATGAAGGCATAAAACCAGTGCTCATCCTCATTTAGGTGCACATTTAGAGGTTATTTGCATTATTCATTCAATGCACTTACACATAAAATCAACACTTTATACATATATAGATAGAATCAGCACCTAATTTGAGCACCTGATGGAGTCAGCCAAGAAGGGAGATGAGAAATCAGTTTTTAAACATAAGAGAGCCGACCTAGAGATTTGTGAGGGAATGCATACATATAGAAGATCATTTGCAAAAGGCAAATCCAAAAAAAACAAGTTCTAAGGGCAGATCTGGGCAATGATTTGCAGGGTCTATGCATTTTCAACTTTATATCATTCAAGACTTCTCATAAGCCTAATGCTTTTAATGCTAATCTATCATATCCTAGACTACCTTGCAAGTTGCATAATTCCACATTTCATAAGTAAGGGAAGCTTTGCAAGGAAGGTGGCATAGATTCTACACACCCTTGCACTGGGCACTGTTAACATTCATGTAGACCTACTCAGAATCACTTCTTTTAGGTGCTCATCTACCCCTTGTTTGCATTCTGCACTCATTTACTCACATACATAAAATCATCACCTTCCTAATGATCTAAGATATGTGAAAGCATGGTAGATTTCATACAAGTTGTCTGAGTTGGTAAATAAGGGAGAAATGTTAGGAGGTCAATAATGAAATGTTGTTAATAATCATCATATTTGCAATTGATAATTGTTCCTCTTTTATAGGTGATGGAGAATCTGGGAAAGAGATTGACAAAAGCTTGCATAAAGAAAGTATAAGGGATGGAAGAATTGTTGTTTGAGTTCACAAGGAAATCACTTCAAGAAAGATTCAAGAACATAAAAAAAAAGATTTCAAGTTCACTAAAGACAACTTCAGTTCCAGAGAAGGAGTACCATTCAACTTTGTAGGTCCAAGAATCCAAAGGTTCAAATTCCACGTCCCAGCTCCAGAATTCTCTATTTCATGTGCTGGGCAGAGATAGAGAACATCCATCATATGCAATTCTACTCCAAGAAGTCATGAACAAAGACATCTTCTACTTCTTCAACCATCTAAAGTTAGAATCCTGCATGAAGACAAGAGGGTCACAAGAAGAGAAATGAGCATTTACCAAGACAACAAGCAGAGGTTTTAAAATTCCCAAGTTTGCAAGTGCAAGCAGCTAAGTTCCAAAGTTGAAAATCCAAGTTAAAAGACTACTCCAAAAAATCCATAATTTGGGAAAGTATTCCAAGTGATGTGGACATGATGAAAATCAAACCGGTTCGCTCAACGCTAAGGTGGCATGTACACGTCATCGATCATATCACATTTTGCCACATTACTTATCTATATTCAATACACTCACACAAATAATAGGCTAAAGTTGGCACTTACCTTGGGATGCTCCAAAGATGCCTTTTCAAGCTTATCTTCTTTGAAAGCATGCCTTCATTGCCTCTTGTTTCTAAAAATAGTTGGTTGTTGTAACAAACTCCTTATGTGGTGTAATCTTGGCCATTGATTTCCAAATCAATCCTGGCCCTTTGTTGTAATTGTGGAGTCTATAAAAGGCTCACTTCTCTAATTTGTAAAAGGGAGGAATCAAGAAGTACCTAGAGTAGATGTTGTAGAAATAGGAGTAGATTAGAGGAGACTCTTTGAAATCATTGAAGATATGAAATTGTTGTAATCATACACTTCCAAAATCAATACAAGCTCATTGTTGTCCTCATGGTGATTTGTGTGATTGTGGAATGTTAGCATGGTTTCTAATTCTTGAATATGATGGAGATGTGTTTCCAAGTAGAGTAGAATTAGATTAGAAAGTTCATTGATGTAATGTTAATATGTTAATATATTTGATGAATT
Organism: Cunninghamia lanceolata; assembly: GCA_027924645.1. Taxonomy (NCBI): domain Eukaryota; kingdom Viridiplantae; phylum Streptophyta; class Pinopsida; order Cupressales; family Cupressaceae; genus Cunninghamia; species Cunninghamia lanceolata. The sequence continues at coordinate 4,711,701 of BSBN01000859.1, read as the reverse complement.
CCTTCATGGTTCATACTTTTCATGGATTGTCGAAGGCAACTCACTTTGTAAAGTTAGCCTGAACCATCATGTTCTTTAGTTTGATTGTGAAGATTGTTCAAGCTGCACCAGTTGTGGGTGTTTGGAAGAATGTTTCACAATATGAAAATCCTTGAATTACTTTATAAGATTGTACTGACTTTGTGTAATTGTTGGTTCTCATGGTGAAGCGAAGTTTGGTTTCATGAGGAATTTGTCTATCCTAGCATGTTTCATTATCTCATTGTCCTTAGAATAGCTTTCTCAACCCTAAGTTCTCTTTTGCATTTTCTTTTTGTAGCCAGTTGGAAGTTCCATTTCATAAGGAAGAAGTAACATATTTGAGTGGAGTAAGGAGTATATTCAATGTAAGTCCCTTTGTGAGTTTCAACATTATCACATCAACTACTAAGTCTATCCATTGCAAAACATGAATTAGGAACCTTGGAGTTGTCTCATTGGATCATAATGTTTACCCTTTGAGAGACTTTATTCAAAAGAGGATAGAATACTTGGTATTTTATTCTAAGTCTGCATGTGCATAAAAAACACATCAACAGAATTGGTGCTAGGAGGAGGGCAGAACAACGAATTGCTCCATTTGTTCCAAACATACAAAAGATATTCTGGTGTGTTATCATTCATTACTCCATCATCCATCACTTTTATGCATGCCTCTCCTCATACTGCTCAATAGAATTGAACAAGGAGGAGGCCAAAATGAGGAATTTCCTACATCTCAACTCAAGATAAAAGGGCATGAACAAGGAATTACATTGCTTCTTTCAGTCCAAGCATGCGAACAAACTCTGAATTGTGGAATTGGAACCAAGGGAGATTTCAAAGCCAAATTCAAGATTTGCAAGATCTCTCTTATGCCAAAAAATACAAAAAAGTAGAAAATTCAAAAAACCAAAAAAAAGTAAAAAATTGAAAAATACCAAAAATAACGATGGATTTCTCACCACATGTGAAGCGATTTCAAGGATTTGGGTAGAAATATGATCCTCAAGTGGATGTCATCCAACTTTGGTAGAGTCTGAATGTACAAATTCATCCAAGAAATGTGGACTTGGCTGACATTGCATCACGGGATGGATGTCAAATTCATGCTACCAATGATCACAAGGAGTTATATTGTTTAACATTTCTTTCAAGAATGGAACTAACATTGCAAGGAAGAATTTCTTTTTTGCAAGTTTATGAGCTAGTTGTGAGTACAAGGGTGGAACCTAAAATTTGAAGTGAAAGTAAAGCCTTCATAAGATTTAAAGAGATGATCAAAGAAAAAATAAGTATTGAGAAAGACTTGAGCGTAAAGTACCATTTGATTCCATGCGAGTGGTGTAGAATTCACAATGCCAATCATTTGAAAGTCACATGTTCGACAATTTGGGAGGCTATTGATCAAGCCAAGGTGTAACTGAAGTTTGAGGAATCATCTGGAGAAGAAGGAACTTCCATTCCATCTACTAGTGAAAATAGCACAATTGAATTTGACAATCAATGCACAAGTAAGTTACAAGATGAATTCACATGCCTTGTTCAAAAGACAGAAGGGCATATTGAAGAAATTCAAATGTAGATAAAAAATATTCAAGCAAGTACAAGTGAAGATCAAGGTGTGGATTTGTGAAGCAAAAAAAAATGATTTAACTGCATTGCAAGAAGAAGAATTCCATGCTGAATATTCATTCATGTTACTAGGAGAAATTATTGAGAGTGAATTACAAGAGATTGCAAGCATCCTTGAAAAGGGAGGTGATCAAGGAGATATGTTACACACCGTCATCCACAAACCCAAAAATGAAGAACAATTCAAAGGGCCACTCGACGCCTTCATGGATGAAATACAAAAGGAATACCTCTCGAAGCTATGCCAAGATGAAAAAGATTAGAAAATGGAGGTCAAATACACAATGCAATTCAAGTTGGTGTTAGGCCCTTTATTGAAGATCCATAATGAACTTATAGGTGAAATGTTCCATGCTCCTAAAATTCAATTGTTTTCACCTTTATATCTCGATATGCCCACTATCGATTATGATGTTGATTTTCATGTTGCGGACGCTAGTGGGACGATTCATCACCAACTCTGACCTCCCAATGCATTGATAAGAGATGAAAAAGAATTGCTACTTGAGGATGAAGACCACCAGGTTGTATCTCTCCTTGCTTTTAATGACAAAGATCATGAATTTCCAAATTGTGAACTTGAAACATATGAATTTGATTACTGAAACCTAGGGAAAAAAACCTACATATGGAAAAACCATGGTCCTTTTGAACTGCCACAACTTATAATTTTAGGCAAAAAAAAATTTGAATATGAGAAATGTCTAGTGAGAGAACATTTTTCTGAGTTCAAAGATAAGTTTTCCAAATTGAGGATCATTACTTGCCAACTATTGTTGCTTTTCATTCTAAGAAACCATGCCAGGTCTTGTATATATTTGGGTCTTTTGAGTCATGTCCGCTCTTTGTATATAGCTTGCTTAGAGTAGGTTTCCATTTCTATTGCTTTAGATTGGGTTTTCTTTTTGTAGTTTAGGTTATTGCTTTAGTTTAGGTTTCTTTCATGGGTTTCCCAATTGGTGAAATGGGCGTTGTTATCCTTTAAGCATGTTTAGCCCGATTCATATCGAATGTTAGTTCATTTCTTTGATAAATTTTTATGAATGTCTTTAGAATCTGAAGATGATTTTCTTTAGCTTTATAAACAAGTTACGATTTGTACTTGACTCAGAAATGAATTGTATATTGTGTCTTGACACTGACATCTTGTGATTATAATGTTTAGAATGCTAAATCTAAATCTAATTATTAACCTCTTAGTTTTTCTTTGAGAAACTTGCATCATATGGATAGATTCATTGTGGACTCCATTGTTAGTGTTTGAATAGCATGTTGCTTGCTCTTGGAAGACAAATCAACTGTTTAGAATTACTTGAAGTATTTTGGGATCTTATAACTTACACACTTAATAATTCTCAAGTACCTAAGTGAGTCTATGTGAGCTTACATTAAGTGAAAAATCTATGGTCCACCTTTGCCGCCATCAGAATTCCACACCCAACTAGCTGAGTTATCAACATAACTCATGTCATCAAAAAGCATGTGTTGCAAGGGTAGCGGTACTGCATTGTACTCTGCCAAACTTAAGCTTAATTAGATGTTATGAAATCAAGAAAAAGGAGAAAAGAAAAGAAAAGAAAATCACAATCACACACTATAACTCAGATGGATGATTGAGTAATCTCTATCAGGACCATGGATGCCTGACTAACAGTAGGGCTCTGCTTGAGTGGAATTACGAGACAAAACCATCAGGGCTATAGACGCTCGCTGGCACTGAGGCAATGTCCAAGTAGTTCATGAGCTGTGTACTAATCATGTAGCTTAATCTAAAGGAACTTAGATGACCTTAGTTGTTGATGGATGGGAATGAATACAAACGCACACACTTGGATCTTTGGGATATGAATGGTTATGCTAAACTTTTGACTTTGACTCCTTGATCGTGTATTCATGTTGTGAGGGTAAAATAGTGCATCAATCAAATGAATAACAGATGACCCAAACATCAACAGAATGGGGAAACAAAGAAGATTAAATAAACAATGAACGAACACAGCAAACCTCTTCCATTTCGAAACTTCCGTTGTTCGCCTATCACGAATCGTCCTTTCGCAAATGAGATGAGCCCTCAGAGAGTGCAATCTTTTAAAGCTGTTTGAGGAAGTCGATGGTGAACGGCTATAGTGTGATATGCAATGAAGGTGAGCTCCAATGCAACAATGGTGATCTCAAGCTTGTAGATGACAAGTGGGTGCCAAAGGCGCGCTGGTGATATTTCTGCAGAGTAACAATGTCAAAAGCCTGGATGATTAGAATGGAGGGATGAAGCTTCATTTATAGACTCGGAGGAATAGGAATCAACGGTTGAGAGAAGATATGAAGATCAACGGCTGAAGATGGTTGAGGAATGTGCAACCAGTGGAAATGTGCCAAGTGTCCCAGCTCCATCATGAAAGGTGGGATGTGACAAAACTGATTGGAGAGTTAACAGACTTGACTGATCTGTTAACAAAATTGATTGATCAGTTAGAAGAGTGGATTGTGGAACTGACTGGATTGATTGAGGATTTGACTCAACTGACAGGTTAGTTAACAGACTTGATTGATTGGTTAACTGACCTCTGATTGGAGAAGAAATAGGCCATGTGGGTGAGGGAAAATAAGATAATTAAATATTAAATATATTTAATTACATGTGCAACCTGATGAGGTGGACAAGGTGAGGTGGAAAAGGTGAGGTGTAAAGGTGATGTGGAATTTGGAATTTAGAACTTTAGGATAGAGGAAATAGGATTAATTAAATAATTTATGATTATTTAATTGTGAAGGACTTTAGAAGAATTTTAATTAAATAAATAGAATTTATTTAATTGTGAGATAGTGAATTGATTAAATAAATTTGGAATATTTATTTAATTAATAGAAGAATGGAATAAATATTTAGAATATTTATTTAGGATGATTCGTGTCATTTTTAGGCGTATACATTTTGCCCCTCTTTGATGCAATGCAGTTTACAGCGTTGCTTCAAAGAAATTGATAGTCTGAGTGATGATACATGCCCCAGTTTGCCCCTGGTACAGGTTAAATGACGATAGGATGCCCCCTCGGGAGATTGGACGAGAAAAAACGGCGAAAGTTTGGGAGACGGACGATCTCACGACGAGGAAGGGGTAAGGATAAGTTGTAGGAATAGGGATGCGGTCAGGGATGGGGGAAGAAAACGGGAGGAAAAATGGACACGGGAAGTAGTCACAGTCATCACCTAGCCAGAATTAGGGTTTGGAGGCTATAAATAGGAGCTGGGTCCACAAGAATAGTCATTTGCACACTTGGTTGATCTGGATTGGAGAAGGAGAGCTCAGAGCAAACTTAGAGCAGCATGGCGGCCAGAGCAGCAGACATTCCACGTGAGGAGCACCGATTCGAGCGAGTCTGACGATTCGGGCGGCCAGCAGAGGCAGGACCCCCGGTATGTGCTTCGAAAAATTTCTCCTAGGGTCGAGTTTAGGTGTCATAAATGCTCGTAGAAAATAGGTGAAATGAATGCGCCGAAACGCAGAACGGCGCATATGCCTCGCGAAGCTGCGCTTTTGTGATTTCACGGCGCATATGCCGGTTTCGGCGGCGCATGCGTCAAAGCTGCGCATTTGTGCACTTTGGCGGCGCTTTCGTAATTGGGCGGCGCTTTGGTATTTTTGCCGCGCATGCGTGAAATGTAGCAGCGCATTTGTTAAAGTTGCGCATATGTGACTTAATGCAGCGCATACGTGGATTTCTGCGGCGCATGTGTTATAACGGCGCATGTGTGCGCTGTAGCGGCGCATATGCATCTTTGCGGCACATACGTTGATTTTTGCGGCGCATATACCAGAAATGGCGCATTTACCACCTGTTGTGGCGCATTTGCTTGGGATGGCAAATTACTTAGCCAAATTGATTCAATTAGCGTCCTGTTTGACGCAAGAATCGATGAGCTATCTCCGAGATTGCAGGAATCTAGTCAAGAGATGTAGTGTGCTGTTTTGATCAATTTGAAATGCTAAGTTTAGTTGATATAGTTCAATAGATATGTTTGAATGGTATATGCGGCTTGAGATTGACGCCTTGCTTTGCGTGCTTGCAGGAGGAGATACGAGAGACATTGCAGTCGAGGGAGACGTTCCTGATGCCTCTATTGCAGAGACATATGTTGACGGAGGCTGATAGAGTGGCGCTTGGTGCCATGGGCCTAGATTATGTTTGCTTTATGCCCGAGGTGCGGGTGAACTAAGGACTGTTGACAGCTGCCGTGGAGAGATTCCACAGCGAGGACGGGACCTTCCACTTCCCCACTGGAGAGATGACAGTGACGTTGGAGGACGTCTATAGGATACTGCACTTGCCCGTGGTAGGCGAGTTAGTGGAGTATGACGCACAGCGGGACGCGGGACTCGCCGAGTGTCAGCGAGTATTTGACGATCCCGAGCTGGTGGGACAGGTCATCCCGTGGCAGGACATATATGACTGTTACGACTACTTCCCTGGGATTGTGGCCGGACTGATTGCGGGCGTTGTATGCCCTGACAGGAGATCGCACGGGTTCCCTATTGGGTGGGGCAGGATCATGGAGCGGATGCGGACTGAGGGCACCTGATATGCGTGGGGACCTTACGTGCTAGCCCACCTATACCACGACATGCATCAGGTGGTGTACCACCGCAGCACGAGTCTATCAGCTGGGGTGTTGCTGTTACAGTTTTGGCTGTGGGAGCACATAGCAGTGACTAGGCCGATATGCGTCTTTGCGAGGCAGAGGGGAGAGCCGTACAGCTATGGTTACGCAGGAGTGATTTCCCAGCATAGGCTGGGGAAGCTGGAGTATTGGCGGCATACGTTGGATGGGATAGATGCGGTCGTCTGGCGACCGTATCTGGACTGCGAGCCGTGGGATGATGAGGGAGATGAGCTGCCTTTCTGCTTTCAGACCAGGTGGTTGATAGGCCGGACACGGCACATCTTGGAGAGGCAGACGGTGGGCCGAGTACTGAGACAGTTCGGCAGGAGACAGGGCATGCCGCAGGGACAGGCCATGTTCGCACGGACACATGCAGAGAGGGTCCGATGGGGGCCGATGGCTTCTTATGAGGAGGCTCTGGCAGAGTTCCAGCAGTTGCCGTATGTGGCATGGGACATGCGGCGAGAGATAGCAGATGCAGGGATCACACAGGAGTATGAGGATTGGATTACTGCACATCCATTCCCGAGATATTCAGGGCCTGGCATGCTGGTGCCTCGTATTGACGAGGCGGATTCAGAGGAGGAGGGAGAGGCTGGCCCAGGGCGGAGGGCCGCGAGAGGAGGTCAAAGACGGGGTGGCCGGGCTGCAGAGAGGCCGAGGCAGCGGAGGAGGATGGATCGGGCTGGGTAGGCAGTGCCAGGACAGGGAGAGGTACCGCAGCAGGCGCAGCAGCAGGCACAGATGCCACCACCCCAGCAGGTACCACAGCAGCAGGTGCTACAGCAGCAGGTGCCCCAGCAGCAGGGGCTAGGACAGGCAGAGGCAGCACAGGGGCCAGTGCAGGGTGAGGCACAGGACAGGACTATAGCCAGTCTGAGGGGACAGGTGCGAGAGCTGCAGGCACAGCTGAGGAGAGTGGAGAGGAGGCGAGATACAGACGCAGCGGTGATCGCTGGTTTGACTCGCGAGCGAGACATGGCCGATGCCCGGGTACGCCTTATCTGAGTAGAGAGGGACACAGCAGTGGCTGCCATGGGTACAGATGCAGGGAGCTCTTTTCTAGTTGGGCAGGTGCAGCAGGCACAGGCACAGGTAGGCCAGTTGCAGACGCAGTTGGCACAGGCGCAGACAGACTTAGCCAGAGCGTAGCAGCAGGCACAGTACTACCGAGGCTTGTACCATGGTGCCGTGTCGTCGAGCTAGAGGGCAGGGAGTTTCAGGACTCAGTCTGGGGTGGCTCACGGAGCAGGTCCATCCCAGTCAGGGGCATCTGTCATGGGACCTCAGCAGTCAGGAGCTGGCAGTGGCGGCCCACAGTAGCAGGGGTAGTCAGAGACCAGATTTTGTACATTTTGGGACATGTATCACCGTCTATTTAGACGCATATTGTATATGACACTTTGATTTTGAGAGAGATGATGATTTTGTACATTTGGACCTCTTTGTTTATGATAGTACGGATGATGATGCAGCTTTGTGTATCTATTGCATGTGTTTATGAGATGACTATTTCTATTGCATGATGTGATTCTATTGCATAGTTAGATGGTTTATATGATGCTATATGAGAAATACTTTGATATGCTGCTATATGATGTCTATATGATCTAATGTGACAAATGAATGCAAAATGTAATATGATGTCTATGTGATGATGCAAATGTATGTATATGAAACATGATTTCTATGTTATGAAATAACTGTATATGTGGTGTCTAATATGAGCTAATGCAGATGTGTGTGTGGAACATGATTTCTATGTTAAGATGCTGTATAGATATGTGAGATGCTACTGGATGTTTATATGATGTAATGCTTTGAACGTATGCATTTGTAACATGAGTACTATGTGGTATCTAACTATATATGTGATGCACTTATGTTGTTTGATTTTCTGGGCTTTTAAGATTAAGATGTGATGTAAATGTATTGGTGACCTAATGCATTGGATGGTGCGTTCTACGAACCTAATCATGTGTATGACTAGTTTCTGCGAATGATATGATATGCTCCTATATGCCTTATTTTTGTGATGTCCAAATGTACTGTATCGACAGAAGAATGACATGATATGATAGAGGAATGGTTGCGAAAGAATGACTTGGGAACTTTTCTTGATATCGTTACTCCGCATAGTTTGAATAATGAGGACTGTATGGATGGGTGTATGGATATAGGACGGATGTTTTTGCTTTTAGATTGCTTTACTTCATCATTGGGCATTTTGTTTTTGGTACCTTTCTGAAATGTTGTAAGTGAATACAAGCATCTAGGTATAATTGAACCGAGATGACCTGAGTATCGCTTACATGGAGTGTAATTGAGCAAGTTAATACAAGCATCTAGTCAAAATTGAATCTAGATGACCTGAGTATCTCTTGCGTTTCAACAAGCAAGGATTGCCCCCGTTCATGTGAGACCTTTGATGTCCTCGATGATCTTTTGCTGATCATGTCCTTAGACAAGGTTTCACCTTACTAAAGTTTAATCCACAAATAACAAACATAGAAAGTGATCATGCCTCCATCATAGCATCTCTAGCTTTTGGCATCCTTGAGTAGCATAGGAAGGTATGATAGCAAAAATCAAGACTCTGTAACTTAACCCTAGGTTCTAATCTACAAAAGCATATTTGCGTTGATATATGTTTATTTCTTGCCTTAATTTGTATAAAATCATTTAGAAGACCTTGGGTATTTGCCTCGCATTGGATAGGTTAAGATGCTCATAGTCAAAATTTCTGCTTGAAGCGCGGGTGTTTTCTTGCATTTGCTTGCTTGGTGAGAAGATGGCACAATCCTTATTGAGAAGACGGGCCCTAAGGGACTAACCGAGTGCCTCGGGGGCTCATTGCTTAATGGCCTTGCCTACGTGACGACGCAGAGGCAACGTAGTTCGGGGTAAACCCTAACGGACCATGGATGGACTAGAAGAAAGACGACCAGAATGAAGACAAGAGAGGAGACGAATGGGACCTTGGGAGATAGGGAAGCCTCGGGGGTGCATTAGAATAATGGCCTTGCCTACATGACGGCGCAGAGGCAACGTAGTTCACGGGTTCGGACCACAGACACTGACGAGAGACACTACACTAGGCTCACTGCGAGGAGATGGTATGGGACAAAACTTTGGTTGACAAGGCCACAAGGTGAGTATCAAGCCATGATAGGTAACTGTCGAGTGTTTATTGTGGGATGGGTATGGGTCGAATGGGGGAAAATAGAGGAAGAATGGGCTCAAGGTGATTGGATTCCCAAAGATGGAGAATGCGGTTTTGTCATAAGTAATGCCTGTTTACCAGGTTTTCATCACTTGCTTTTATTTGCACAAGAAGCTAGAAAGTAACATGACGCCTGATTGCCAGGTTTTCATCAGGATACCTATCCAAGGCGCCTGTTTGCCAGGTTTTCACCAAAGGACGATTTTTTTTGCATGCTTTCTATTTTTTTCAATTTTTTTGTATTTTCTCTTTGTAGCTTTTTTTTTGATGTTTTTTTGTTTTTTTGTGATTTTACTGTGCCCCCTTGCATTGGGGTTCTCTTAGGTATAGAACCTGCGAAGGTGCATGCTGTTGATTGGATCATCAAACAACTCACCTTCTGATGTGGCCAACTGATATGCCCCCGATCCGTAAGCTGTTACAATTACATAGGGTCCAAGCCAGTTAGGCTCGAACTTACCTTTCTTTTCTCTATCCTGCTGGTTGCGAGGGTTCTCTTTTAGAACTAGGTCCCCAACCTTGAAGCATCTTGGTCTAACCTTGTGGTTGTAGCTTCTTGACATCATCTGTTGATAGGCTTTGAGATGGTCAAAAGCTTTCTGGCGCCGTTCCTCTAGCAGTTCTAACTCTTGTAGTCGGGAGACTCTGTACTCTTCGTCTGATATGAGACCTTTCAACGACACCCGAAGGGATGGGAGTTCGACCTCAATGGGAAGGATGGCTTCGGAACCATAGACGAGGGCGTAGGGTGTAGCACCTGTGGGAGTGCGTATGCTGGTTCGATAGGCCCACAGAGCGGGATTGAGTTGGACATACCAATCGCAACCAGCTTCATTGACAGTCTTCTTTAGGATTTTCAGAATGGTTTTATTTGATGCCTCAGCTTGGCCATTACCTTGGGGGTAATATGGGGTGGAGAAGCGATGTTGGATCTTGAAACGCTCACAAAGTTCCTGGACATCCTGATTTTTGAAAGGTCTCCCGTTATCCATTATGATGGATGAAGGGATGCCATATCGGCAGATAATGTAATTCAGAATGAAAGAGGAAATTTGCTTTCCTGTGACGGTTGATAAGGGAACGGCTTCAATCCACTTTGTAAAGTACTCAGTGGCGGTTATGATGAATTTATGGCCATTGGAAGAAGGCGGGTGAATCTTTCCCATGAGGTCTAGTCCCCACTGGCAAAAGGGCCAGGGTGTCGTTAGAGGTCTCAACTCCTGAGCAGGTGCATGAATCAGGTTCCCATGTATCTGGCACTGTTTGCACTTTTTGACGAACTGATACGAATCCATTTCCATATTGGGCCAGTAATAACCTAAACGCATGAGTTTCTTAGCTAAGGAAGGACCGCTGGAGTGTGTTCCGCAGATCCCTTCGTGCACATCTCGCAAGGCAGTTATAGATTCTTCCTGTTCTAGACAACGGATTAAAGTACCATCCAGACCACGTCGGTAAAGGGTATTGGCGATAATGGTGTAACGGGAGGCTTGGCGGATAAAGGTTCATTTTTGGTTGGAAGAGAGGTCCAAAGGGAGGATATTGTCCTTGAGGTAAGTGTAGGTCTTACCGTACCAAGGTGAATCAGATCCTACTAGGTGGCAGATGGAATGGGTTTCAAGGAGATCATAAGCCGGCTGTCGAATTGTTTCTACTAAGAACTCATACCGTGACTCCTGTTCAGGCATCTCAAGAAGAGAGGCTATGGTCGCCATTGCGTCGGCTGCTTTGTTCTCTATCCTGGGTATTTGCTCAAATGAGATGGTCCCAAAATGTTCTTTGAGATTGTCGACCATTCGCTTGTATGGGATGAGCTTCTCATCTTTGGTCTGATACTCATCGTTGACCTGGTTTATGACAAGCTGCGAATCACCATAGACACATAGTGCTTGAATTTTCCACTCAGTGGCCATCTTGAGACCAATTACCAAAGCCTCATACTCTGCTATATTGTTAGTGCATGGGAATAACAACCTGTAGGACTTTGGAATTGTGTCGCCTTGGGCAGTGATAAACAAGATACCTGCCCCCGATCCATGGTTGGTGTAAGACCCGTCGAAGTAGAGTTTCCAAGGAGATGTGGACAGAGTGAATAAAGACTCATCGGGGAACTCAAACCGCATTGGTGAAGTGTCCTGTAATGGTGCCTCAGCTAGTTGGTCCACGATGACTTGCCCCTTGACGGCTTTTCTGTCCACATACTCTATATCATATTCGCTAAGAAGCATAACCCATTTGGCTAGTCGACCTGTGAGAGCCGCTTTGCTGAGAAGATATTTTAGTGGGTCGATCTTGGCAATGAGTTTGACAGGATGTGCCAACATGTAGTGTCAGAGTTTTTGTGAGGTAAAAACCACCGCGAGGCATGAGCGTTCCACCTGTGAGTACTGCAACTCGTAGCCCACTAAGGTTCGACTGATATAGTACACAGCTCTTTCCTTGTTCTCATAGTCTTGCTGCGCTAGGAGAGCCCCAAGAGCAGTAGGTGTAGCAGATATGTAGAGAATCAAAGGTTTTCCTTGGATCAGAGGCATGAGTATAGGAGGATTCATGAGGTATTCCTTGAGCTTGTTGAATGCCTCTTCGCATTGCTCATCCCATTTAAATGGAACGTTCTTATGTAGGAGATGGCTGAAAGGATGGCACTTGTCGGCCAACTGTGAGATGAACCTGCGGATGGCCTGTAGCTTGCCCTGTAAGGATCTCAACTGTGTTAGAGTTTTGGGCGGAGGCATGTCCATGATTGCTTTGACCTTGGCCGGGTCTACCTCTATGTCGTTTGCTGACACGATGAAGCCTAGCAGCTTGCCTGATGTGACCCCAAACACACATTTCTTCGGGTTCAATTTTACTTGGAATTGGTCCAGCCGTTGGAAGACTTTCTCTAATGTGTCCAGGTGTGAGTCCCTGGTGAGTGATTTTACCAAGATGTCATCAACATAATCTTCCATGGTCACATGCATCATGTCGTGGAATATGGTTGTCATGGCCCGCTGATATGTAGCACCTGCATTTTTCAGCCCAAATGGCATGACATTCCAGCAAAAGGTACCCCAAGGACAAGTGAAAGTGGTTTTGTGCTGATCCTCTGGTGCTATTTTGATCTGGTTGTACCCTGAGAATCCATCCATTAGTGACAGCATTGTATGTCCCGCCGTGAGGTCGACTATGATATCGATGTTAGGCAAGGGAAAGTCATCCTTGCGGCATGCTTTGTTTAAGTCTCTAAAATCGTTGCATAGTCAAACCCTGCCATCTGGTTTAGACACTGGCACGATGTTTGATATCCATTCAGGGTAATCAATGGCCCTGATGAACCCCACGTCTAACAATTTCTTGAGTTCTTCCTTGACCAGGAGGGCAATATGGGGATGCATTTTTCTCAGTTTTTGCTTTACGGGCTTCACCCCTGGATCCAATGGCAAGTGATGTAGAATCAGGTTTGGGTCCAAACCTGGCATGTCGGCATATGACCAAGCAAAGCTGCCTCTCTTCTTTTTAAAGAATGGCACAAACTTGGTTTTCTCAGGCGGCGTGAGAGATTTTGCAAAGTGGATTATCTTAGGCTGCTCTTCGGTTCCAATGTTCACTGGCTCTGTTGGCTCTACCACGATCTGTGACCTTTCTTGATACATGTCACTTGGGAGAGTGTCAAGCAATCCATCGTCAGGTGCCACAGTTGGGTTTTCACCTTCAGATACGTCCTTTCTTTTTACTTTTTTATGATCTGACACTGCCGCATGGCGGTTTTCACCGTCAGATCCCTTTTTGATCTTTACATTTTTGCGACTAGAAGGCTTGGCACCCTCCCCGAAGTAAGCTACAGTATTGAGTTCGATAGCGAAACCGGCTTTATGATCTCCTTTTGGTAAGTGATCTCGAAGTTCCATATAGTCAATGTAGGCATCATCATTCTGGAACATATCTAATTGAGGGATCCCTTTCAGGTCCCAGTCAATAAGCTCAGGGTGTAAGAGGGGAAGGGAGTCGGATGAAAGACCTGATTCGTTGATAGTGTGGATGGAAATATTGGGAGCACAGGTGGGGGTAGTGTTCTGGGTGGTACTTTCTTCCAGGTTGTTTATCGCAATGGAATCTATACTTTCCTCGAGAGCCATAACTTCAGGGAGGGGCAAATCAGACTCCAGTGGTCTGTCCCATTGCGTTTGTCTCTCATGATATGGGCTAAGGGTTTGGATGGTGTCAATCTCCTTGTCATCATAGGAGTGTTCTGTCAGCTCGTCCCATTCATACTGATTGGAATCATCTGAATCTGCGTCACTATCCACTTGGAGTGTTTGAATTGTCTCCACTTGGCAGGCATTTTCTTTGGCTTTACCTTTACCTTTGTAGCCTAGGCCAGTCGTGTTTCTAGCCGAAGAGGAGGAAGAGGGTTGTATAGGTTCGATGATCCCCTCTTTTCTGAGGCCGATAGGGCCTTGTCCTTCATATCCCATCCTATGCAAGATGGTTTCACCTCGCCCATAGAGCTCTGTAGGGAGTCTGGGTGGATCTTGGGATGTGTTTTCTTCTTCAGCATAGAGCCATTGCAAGAGATCTCGCTCCTCTGATTCATCGGATAAGGTCCCCCATTTTACAAAGGGGTTTGCGGGAGTTGTAGGAGGAGCAGAGGGCTTTGGAAAATGCCTGGGTTGATGCTTGGGCTGGCCAAAGGAGCGAGGAGACAAGGGCATTTTTGCAAGGTTGAGGCTGTGCTCAATCTGGTATTCCCCCACGCCATTTTCTTTTATGGTGATTTTCATTGGTTTGGGCTGTGAAGAGGAAGCTTCGGCAGTATGGTCTTGTGGCGGAGTAGGGGAGATATGGGCTCTATTGTTGGGAATGACGCATTCAGGTTTAGCTTGGAAAGAATTGCAGTGTTGATAGGGATCGGGGTCGCCGTGTATGGTGACCTGCTTGCCATCGTGTGGGAACTTTATGCATTGATGGTAGGTGGAGGGGACAGCTTTCATGGCGTGGATCCATGGTCTCCCTAGCAGAATATTGTAAGCAAGCTCTCGATCAAGGACCTGGCACACCACATCTTTAATTACCGGTCCCACTTGAATGGGTAGGACAACCGTGCCCTTTGTGGTGCGTTCCTCCTCGTCATAGGCCTTTATGGTAATCTTCCTCCGTGGATCCACTGCCTGTTCAGAGAACCCCAATGCAAGGACTAGCTTCAAAGTGCAAATATTCAAACCGGCACCCCCATCAATGAGAACCCTCTTGATGCGGTGCCTGTGTACGAATGCGACAATGTGCAGAGGAGTGTTGTGGGGTTGAGACATGGAAAGGTCATCTTGTTCCGTGAATGATATGGAAGGGGAGGATGTCAAGTTACCCACCATGGTTTGAAACTTTTCTTGGGCGAGGTTAGTGGGGACAATAGTCTCCACTAAGGCTTTCTCAAGAATCTCCTTATGAGAAGGAGATAGACGCAGGAGCTCCAATATAGAAATATGAGCCGGAGTCTTTTGCAATTGGTCGATGACATTATATGGGCGGGGGTTAGACGAAGATGGCGACGACCTGGGAGGAGTAGTGTTGATAGTGACTCTACCACTGCGGGTAATTATACTACAACCAGTTCCGTTAGGTCCTGGTTGTTGGTTGGGGGATAGGATGTTGACTTGCGGAACGTGCTCAGAAATGCAGTTAATGGTGTACTCAAAGGGAACGCTTGCATAGTTAGCATTACTCGACCCACTGTGCTGGTTCG
Organism: Cunninghamia lanceolata; assembly: GCA_027924645.1. Lineage (NCBI taxonomy): Eukaryota > Viridiplantae > Streptophyta > Pinopsida > Cupressales > Cupressaceae > Cunninghamia > Cunninghamia lanceolata. The sequence goes on along the minus strand of BSBN01000859.1, from coordinate 4,696,443 downwards.
GCCTGTTGCGATTGTTGTCATTATTGTTATGACCATTGGAATTGTTGCCAGTGTGACCATTGTTGTGGGTGTAACCATTGTTGTTATTGTGACCGCTGTCGTGATTGTTGTTATACGGCCGGTTGTGGTTTAGGAGAGGGTCCCGGTAGGCCACATGAGATTCATTGGAGGTATGCTGTTGTGTTCCTCCCTGATTCTGATCCAGTATATCCTGTATGACGTTCTTAAGATGGATGCAATTATTGGTTGTGTGCCCCCTTCCTCGGTGATACTCGCAATAGTCTGTGTCCTTCCAATAGGGAGGTTTGACTATGGGCTCATAGTCACTTGTTGGCGGTAGAGAAATTTCATTGTTAGCCAACAATTTCCTGAGAGCAGACTCTTGAGATTCTCCTAACAGCGTGAATTTTCTCCTTGGATTTGAATTGAACCAAGGTCTAGATTCCCGAGGGGATGGCTTGTTGAGTGCACCGTTATTTGCTTCTTCCTTAAGAGTGAATATGGGTTGTTGTATAGGGGCTGCCGCCTTGGCATCCACTACTCCATCATTGACCACATTCTTGTTCTTGGTCCAAAACTTTGACTTGTCAGTTGTGTAATTGGAAGGAGGTGTGTCCTTGTAGAGCTTGAGAGTCCCTTTAGCGATCATAGCTTTCTCAATGAATAGCCCCATTTCGATGACTTTGGTGAATGAGGTAGGGCATTGTATCTGAATCTGATAGCTAAGATCGGGATTCAAATTGTGGACAAACATTTCCAATAGTTGTTTCTCAGGCATGTCGTAAGAACACTTGCTAGCTAGCTGTCTCCATCGTTGTAAGAAGGTGGCGAAAGACTCACCACCTTTTTGTTTGGTGTTGCATAGGTCTAGCATAGATACTTCGTGTTCTATGTTGTAAGAGAAGTGCGTTATGAATTTATTGACAAGTTCATCAAAAGTTTTGATTCCTGGTGGAAGACGCGAGAACCACTCCATAGCTTGACCTCCTAAAGATCTTGGAAATAGCCTCATTAAGTAGGTCTCATTGTGAGCGACTTCTAAACATGCGGCAGTGAATTCCCTGATATGATCTCTAGGGTCCCCCTTCCCTTTGTATTTGTCGAATTTCGGGATTCCGAACTGAAAGGGGAATGGTTTCATGACCAAATTTCTGTCAAAGGGGTACGGTGCTATATCCTCCAAGGAGTAGTTCTTGGAGCTGGTGCCGATCTTAAGGTTGGAGATTTCTAGCTTTAGACTCTCAATTTGTTGTCTCACATCTGCTATAGGAGCATTTTGATCTATGTGTTGTTTTCCTCTTTCATTGGCCTGGGGGACCGTGTCATTTGTGCCTCTCTCATGTGGATTTGGGACTGTGTCATTTGTGTCCCTCTCACGTTCATTGTCTGCATTTTCCATGATGGAGCTAATGTCAAAGTCTGCAGGGAGTTTGAGTCTGAGACTAGCAAGATGATGGAAATATTTGGTGGGATCCTCAAGGAGTACTCTCTCCACTAGGCGTTGGAATTTGCTATCTTGCATGTGTGCCACTAATTCTTCACGAGAAATTTCTTCATCATCATCGTGTGGTGGGGCGATGGGATCGAAAGAGTCAGCCATTTCAGTTAGTTTGTTGTACTGGGATCGAGTAAGAACCATGCAAGGTGGGGTGGGATGAAATGGACTAGGATGGGAAATTTTGGCAAGGTGCCGACTAAGACTGTAGTGAATGGGATACCTAGGACAAGACTTGGACAAAGGGTTCTCTCGCTCAATGACTTCAGGTAAGACGGTTGACACAAGACTCTAGCCACTAGCAAGGGTAGTCGATACCAGTCTCACTGTGTAGGGCTTAGTCGTTCAACAAGACTACTAGCAAAAGGTACTGTGACCTACTAGGCTTACGTGAATTCACTAAAGAAGGACCTATGTCGAATCGGTATTGGGAAATGGGTGAAATGGATGAAAAATGACTGCAAGGTTGATTCTGACTTTGGAAAATGAAACTAGGCTGAAATGGGTACTCCGAACAGCTGACGAAAATTTCTCAAAAATAGGGCAGATGCTCACTGTCACACATGCGCAGAAACAGATGCGCAGCAAGAATAGGTAAATGCGCCATGAGTCGTTGTATATGCGCCGCTCTGGTGAGGTATGTATGCGCAGTGACAGTGCGCAAATGCGCAGCAGAAAAGTATATGCGCAGCAGGTCGGCGTATATGCGCAGCAAGTCGCTGTAAAAGCGCAGCAGAACAGAGTATATGCGCAGCAGAAAGGTACAAAAGCGCTGCAAGTCAGTACAAAAGCGCAGCAAGTCATTGTAAAAGCGCAGCAGAAATGGATATATGTGCAGTTCTGGTATTTTTTTGGCAAATTTTCAGGATTTTTCTCTATTTTTTGGTATTCCTTGGCTGGAAAAGGTCTTCCTGATCTGATATTAGAAATTTTAGCAAGAAAACACAGCAAGCACAAAGAATGTTTTGTAGTTTTTCATTGTTTTTGTATTTTTTCGACTCTATTTTAGACAAAAGCAAGTACAAAATCCTAGGCGAGAAATGGATTACAAGGGTTTTGGGCCACTAAAACAAGAGGTTCGTAATTCAGGCAACTGTTCAAGTGGTTACACGTGCGGCGGTGCTACTCTCCGTTATGGAGTCTCCCAGCCTCACAGGGTTGCGCCTGAGAGGGTTTTGGGGGAGGTTGGCCGTCGGTGTAACATAACAGCACTCGTTGCAGGAGGTTTTCACCTCAAGAACAATTTATTTTAAGTGGCTCGGTAGGGCTTGGCGTTAGCCTGTTACCACTCAGGGTCATTCCCGCTTGGACAAGCGTGCATCCAAGGGCAGGCCCCTCCTAAAGGTTAAACAAGTAGAATGACAAGTCTGGCACTCTGATCACCCAGAAGAGGGGAGAGCATAAGCCTATTGTCATTCGCAAGCACAGAATACACTGATTAATCCACCCTAGTTAAAAGGATAAAAACTAAATGGGCTAAGCTAGTCAAACAAAACTTTGAAGTGATTTCAACAATATTGCAGTGGTTCAATTTTAAGTCCCAAAAAGCAGTTGTGAGTTCAATTTTAGATCCACGTTGCGTGAGATTGTTAACTTTGAAATTCAGGTCTCACGATATAGCAATGGTTCATTTTAACTTCAGAAAGCAGTTGTGAGTTCAATTTTAGGTCCATGTTGCACGAGATTGTTAACTTTGAAATTCAGGTCTCACGATATGGCAATGGTTCATTTTAACTTCAGAATGCAGTTGTGAGTTCAATTTTAAATCTTAGATAGCAATAACTTGGAAGTTTGTTTGCAATGCAAGCATGAAATAAACCAGTTACTTCCTCCCTAATTAAGACTAGATGAAGATTTGTAATGAACAACCATTTTACTCTTTCCCAGAAAATGAAATGTGAGCTAGTTAGATGCAACTACATGTAACTGAACCCGAGCCTAACCTGCAAAACCGCTCCAGCAAACACCTGCAAAAGGGTTAGCGTTAGCGAAATACCCTAGAAAAGTACCAAAACCTGAGCCAGTTACAAATGCGCAGCTTCAGTGACCAGATGCGCAGAAGTGATCAATAGAAGCGCAGTATTAACGAATGCGCTGTAAAAATGAACGTATGTGCCGTTAAAATGAACATATGCGCAGTTTGAACGTATGTGCAGCAACAGTCCTCATAAGCGCCGTAACAGATAACAGATGCGCCATTTTAATGTATGCGCCACAATATTATATGAAAGCGCAGCAAAAATCAACAAATGCGCAATTTAAACAAAAGCGCAGCAACAGTCTATAAAAGCGCCGTTACAGTCAACAAATGCGCCGTTTTAATGAAAGCGCCGTAGCAGTCTTCAAAAGCACCGTAAAAATGAACAGATGCGCCGAAAGAACCTGTGCGTGACTCTGCGGGACCTGTATGGAACCTGCCTTCAAAAAAGCTCAAAAATGGTAAAATAAAGGGGCAACGGCCCCACGGTGGGCGCCAAAAATGTGAGGGTAAAATAGTGCATCAATCAAATGAATAACAGATGACCCAAACATCAACAGAATGGGGAAACAAAGAAGATTAAATAAACAATGAACGAACACAGCAAACCTCTTCCGTTTCGAAACTTCCGTTGTTCGCCTATCACGAATCGTCCTTTCGCAGATGAGATGAGCCCTCAGAGAGTGCAATCTTTTAAAGCTGTTTGAGGAAGTCGATGGTGAACGGCTATAGTGTGATATGCAATGAAGGTGAGCTCCAATGCAACAATGGTGATCTCAAGCTTGTAGATGACAAGTGGGTGCCAAAGGCGCGCTGGTGATATTTCTGCAGAGTAACGATGTCAAAAGCCTGGATGATTAGAATGGAGGGATGAAGCTTCATTTATAGACTCGGAGGAATAGGAATCAACGGTTGAGAGAAGATATGAAGATCAACGGCTGAAGATGGTTGAGGAATGTGCAACCAGTGGAAACGTGCCAAGTGTCCCAGCTCCATCATGAAAGGTGGGATGTGACAAAACTGATTGGAGAGTTAACAGACTTGACTGATCTGTTAACAGAATTGATTGATCAGTTAGAAGAGTGGATTGTGGAACTGACTGGATTGATTGAGGATTTGACTCAACTGACAGGTTAGTTAACAGACTTGATTGATTGGTTAACTGACCTCTGATTGGAGAAGAAATAGGCCATGTGGGTGAGGGAAAATAAGATAATTAAATATTAAATATATTTAATTACATGTGCAACCTGATGAGGTGGACAAGGTGAGGTGGAAAAGGTGAGGTGTAAAGGTGATGTGGAATTTGGAATTTAGAACTTTAGGATAGAGGAAATAGGATTAATTAAATAATTTATGATTATTTAATTGTGAAGGACTTTAGAAGAATTTTAATTAAATAAATAGAATTTATTTAATTGTGAGATAGTGAATTGATTAAATAAATTTGGAATATTTATTTAATTAATAGAAGAATGGAATAAATATTTAGAATATTTATTTAGGATGATTCGTGTCATTTTTAGGCGTATACACATGTTTATTTGGTCTAATGTGTGGGTGTACGTAGGAATTTTGAAGTTGTGATTCTTGTTTATCTTTGGAACACTTGAGATTTTATATTAGTCACTATTTTGGAAATGTTTAAATATTATGTGTCTTGATCCAATCTAGTATTCTTCTTCCCTTTTGAGTATGTTTCCTAGCGAGTTGATGACTTTAAAGGAATCATTTGAAGTTTCTGGGTCTGGATTGGGTCTTTATTTTTGAAATGTTTAGGAAAATTTATTCAAATTGGTGCTGGATATTGTGACCTAATCACACATCACCCCATTGCAAATGGGGACCCACCTTTTTTTCTTTAGGTTTAAGTTTTCTCTGAGCTTGTAGGTTTGGTAGTGTTGTTTTGCCCAAGTCTCAACATATTCTTGCTAAGGAGTTTGTATTTTCTCATCCTCATGTATGTCTTGAAGCCTTGAAATTAACTAAGTCTAGAATCCTGAATCATGTCCTAAAATCTTGAAAACTGACTAAGTCTAAAATTTGGTGGATCCTTAGAAATCTAGAATCTGCATGTTAAATTTCATGGATCTGAGACCTATCTTAAACATCCTGAAAGTATATTTAAAAATATTTAGAGTATAGGAGATATTCTTAAATATATTTTGAAATATACTTGGATTTCAGGTATGAAAAATTGACTAAGTCTGGAAAAGCGTACTTTTGACCCTCCCTTGCAAAAAGTGCACTTTCATGAAGACCTTGCATTGAACACTTAATACATAGATGCATAAAATTTGTTGTAATCCTCTTAGGTGTGCATTTACCCCACTCTTGCATAAACTATGAATACACATGAGCATGAAATGTACGCTTTTATGCATGCATCTCCACAATTGGTGCCTAATCCTCTTGGGCACACTTTTAACATGCCTTTGCAACTTGCATTTTATGCAAACATGCATGATTTGAGCACTTTTAGGTGTTGGAGCACATCTTCAGGGTGCTTGCACATTGCAATTTTGGACACTCTACATGCACACATAAATATAGTGCTTTTGGATTTTCTCCTCACTCATCCTTGCATTTGGCACTCATCTTGTGGGTGTTTGCATTCTAAATTTTAAACTTCATACATACTCCCTCATTCCACAGTTTTGGCGTTGATTTGGCATATTTTTGCATTATGAGATTTGGAGTTTTCACAACACATCCTCAATTTAGGCACTGAATTAGAGGGTCCTTGCACTATGCATATGTTATAACATCATACATGAAGGCATAAAACCAGCACTCATCCTCATTTAGGCACACATTTAGAGGTTGTTTGCATTATGCATTCAATGCACTTGCACACAAAATTAGTGTTTTATACATATACACATAGAATCAACACCTAATTTGAGCAAGTGATGGAGTTGGCCAAGAAGAGAGATGAGAAGTTAGTTTTTAAACATTGAATAAAACCTTGAAAACATATGAGAGCCGACCTAGAAATTTGTGAGGGAATGCATACATATAAAAGATCATTTGCAAAAGGCAAATCCAAAAGAAACAAGTTCTAAGGGTAGATCTGGGTGCTGATTTGCAAGGTCTATGCATTTTCAACTTTATATCATTCAAGACTTCTCATAAGCCTAATGCTTTTAACGTTGATATATCATATCCTGGACTACCTTGCAAGTTGCATAATTTCACAATTCATAAGTAAGGGAAGCTTTGCAAGGAAGGTGGCACAGATTCTACACACCCTTGCACTAGGCACTGTTAACATTCATGCAAACCTACTTAGAATCAGCACTTTTAGGTGCTCATCTACCCCATGTTTGCATTTTGCACTCATTTACTCACATACATAAAATGAGTGGCTTCCTAATGCTCTAAGATATGTGAAAGCATTCCAGATAGCATATAAGTTACCTGAGTCGGTAGATAAGGGAGTAATGTGAGGAGATCAATAATGAAATGTTGTTAATAATCATCATCTTTGCAATTGATAATTGTTTCTCTTTTGTAGGTGATGGAGAATTCGGGAAAGAGATTGACAAAAACTTGCATAAAGAAAGTCTAAGTGATGGAAGAATTGTTGTCCAAGTTCACAAGGAAATCACTTCAAGAAAGATTCAAGAACATAAAAAAAAGAAGATTTCAAGTTCACTAAAGACAACTTCAGTTCCAGAGAAGGAGTACCATTCAACTTTGCACATCCAAGAATCCAAAGGTTCAAATTCCACGTCCCAGCTTCAAAATTCTCTATTTCATGCACTGGGAAGAGATAGAGAACATCCATCATATGGAAGTCTACTCCAAGAAGTCATGAACAAAGACATCTTCTACTTCTTCAACCATCCAGAGTTAGAATCCTGCATGAAGACAAGAGGGTCACAAGAAGAGAAATGAGCATTTACCAAGACAACAAGAATAGGTTTCAAAATTCCCAAGTTTGCAAGTGCAAGTAGCTAAGTTCCAAAGTTGAAAATCCAAGTTAAAAGACTACTCCAAAAAATCCATAATTTGGGAAAGTATTCCAAGTGATGCGAATGTGATGCAAATCAAACCAGTTCACTCAATGCTAAGGTGGCATGTACACATCATTGATCCTATCGCATTTCACCACATCACTTATCTATATTCAATACACTCACACAAATAATAGGCTAAAGTTGGCACTTACCTTGGGATGCTCCAAAGATTCCTTTTCAAGATTATCTTCTTAGAAAGTGTGCCTTCATTGCCTCTTGTTTTCTAAAAATAGTTGGCTATTGTAACAAACTCCTTATGTGGTGCAATCTTGGCTATTGATTTCCAAATCAATCCTAGCCCTTCCTTGTAATTGTGGAGTCTATAAAAGGCTCACTTCTCTCATTTGTAAAAGGGAGGAATCAAGAAGTAGGAGTAGATGCTATCGAAATAAGAGTCAATTAGAGGAGACTCTTTGAAATCATTGAAGAGATATGAAATTGTTGTAATCATACACTTCCAAAATCAATACAAGCTCATTGTTGTCCTCATGGTGATTTGTGTGATTGTGGAATGTTAGCATGGTTTCTAGTTCTTGAATATGATGGAGATGTGTTTCCAAGTAGAGTAGAATTAGATTAGAAAGTTCATTGGTGTAATCTTAATGTGTTAAGATATTTGATGAATTCCTTCATGGTTCATACTTTTCATGGATTGTCGAAGGCAACCCACTTTGTAAAGTTAGCCTGAACCATCATGTGCTTTAGTTCGATTGTGAAGATTGTTCAAGATGCACCAATTGTGGGTGTTTGGAAGAATGTCTCACAATATGAAAATCCTTGAATTACCTTAGAAGATTGCATTGACTTCATGTAATTGTTGGTTCTCATGGTGAAGCGAAGTTTGGTTTCATGAGGAATTTCTCTATCCTAGCATGTTTCATTATCTCATTGTTCTTAGAATAGCTTTCTCAACCCTTTCTCTTTTGCATTTTCTTTTCGTAGTCGGTTAGAAGTTCCATTTCATAAGGAAGAAGCAACACATTTGAGTGGAGTAAGGAGTATATTCAACATATGTAATGTCCCCTTATTAGTCTGTTCCAATTTGTAAAGGGGTTAGCCTATCATTTTGACCCTCATCGGCTAATGGATTTGATTAGAGGGTCTTCTAAGGCTGTTGCTTGGTCATTTGGGACATTACTTCTCTTCAATGCATTAATTGGTTCAGGTTTAGGCCTTTATGGAGGTTATTGGGTGCAGTTTGGTGTACTTACTAATTATAGTAAGTCATTTATCCAGTGTTTCTATTTTTAGTAGGGCACCTGGACATATGGCATCTTCAGTGTTGACCCCGATTATCAGTTGACTTTGTGAAATAAGGTTATTTGTGTAAGTTATATTATTTAATTATTAATAAAGGTGACTTTATTAATAATTAATCATTAAAGGCAAATTATATAGTGTTTTTTTAATGAACAAGGCAATGACACATGAATTAAATGTATTTAAGTGATTAATTATTTAGGTGCACATACCAAGGTGATAAATATAAGTCAACAAAAGATATTGAAAAGCATATCATTAATGATTGAAAAGCACAAAGGGGTCGACCCATAGGTTGAGAAGTAGAAATAGAGACACAAAAGCAAATCATCCTCGTAATTAATGATCATTTGACTTTAGTTTTTGTGTTCTTGGGAATTGAGCAGTTGAGACCAAGGGTTTCAGTTGTGTTGTCTTCTTCTAGCATTGGAGAAAATTTATTCTTCAGTGTTCCAACAATATGAGGTGGTGAAAGATCCATTAAAGGTTTGCATATTGATTTATCTTTACTTAGGAGCCAAAATTGAGCAGATTGGAGAGATAATTGCAAGGGTTTTACACCCATTTTGGAGAACAATCATTGATTACCTTATGGCTGCCATTATATATCTGATTGGACATCATATACATGCCATACTAACAGTCTTATAGGCCACGTGTTCCTCATACAGCCTATGCATCCTTTCTCTAGGCTAAAATGCCTTCTTTCTTGAGCTTCTATCTGCTCCATTGTGAACGGCCAACCTTTATAAGACATTTTGCATATTTATTTGGGTGGAGAAATCCTTGATTGCTGTAGATCGATCTGATTACCAACCATATTCATAGTTACTGTCATTTCCAGAATTATTAATAATTAAAGCTTTGGATTCCAGGTATGAAGAATTGGAAATAAAAGGTTAGTATATATTCTATAGTTAATAAATAACAATTACAACTTTATATATATATATATATATATATATATATATATATATATATATATATATACACATTTCCAGTTGTTTCCATTGTTAGTTTATTTCTTGCATTGTTATTTCTTTCCTGGCATGTTATCCAAAAAACACAAAAAAAGTAAAAACAAACAAAAACAAAAAAATACATCTTCATACATTAGTTTCAGCAGTTAGAACCAGTAGGGTTTTATCACAGTTGTATCAAAGCAGTTTTCCTACCATCCTGTGATTGTAAAAAAATTACATGAGAAAAGGTGAAAAGATTTTCGTATATACCAGGGGAACAGGTCATTGGCAGCCACCAAAATTAGCTAAGCATGATACTACTTCTAGAGTGATTGGGGTTCATAAAAGTTTATCCGGTGAGAGTGACAGAGTTCCTGATCATCACCAGAGATCATCCAATGATAGTGGTGAGTGTGATAGGTGTGATGGCAGATAGAGAAAAGGGAAGTTCAAGATCAGTTAGTCCAAATAATAGATCAGAGCGGAAGTTTGACAATATAATGGACATGATGTCAAAGCTATTAGGGACTATGAGATAGTTTACAGTTTCACGACAGGGTGGTTATGTAAGAGAGACCAGTGGTACTCAAGGTCATGGACAACCATCCATACCGACTGATTGTGCTACCATTTCATCAGGTTCAATCTTCAGTCCTTTACAACCTATTTTTGCTCCCAGGGAGGTGCCCCAAGCACCAAAGATTCCAGCTGTTCAAGAACCACATGTTGTTTCAGCTGCATATATTGTTTAGTATCATGCTGAGTATATGACAATGCCACCAGATGTCAGGCAGATGTTGACCTTTAATTAGTTTTTGGATCATAAGTGGCCTCGAGGTGGTGGTACAATTAGGATAGAGCACAGGGCACCCTAGGCTACACAGGGACACCATGACTATCAGCAAGCTATGAACAAAGTATCTATGCCACCATTTGATGCTAGTGGTAAATTTACTGCAAGGTCATGGGTCCAGAAATTGGACAACTATTTGGCTTTGAAGCCAATGCCTGAGGATGAGGCTATCAATTTTGTCACAATGCATCTTGAGGGTGAGGCACATGAATGGTGATATCATGGCTTGGTGACATTGGGTCACAATTCAATTACCACATTTGATGAGTTCACTAATAGGCCCATCGAACGGTTTGATCATAAAGATCCAGAGTTATTCTTTAGGGAACTTGCACAGCTCAAACAAGTTGGCTCTTTGGAGTCATACGTTTCAAAGTTTTAGCTGTTAGCAGTGATGGTTCCCAGCATCTCAGAGAAAAGACTAGTGATTCTATTTATTGAAGGATTAATGGATCCTTTATGTGGATGGATCAAGGCATTTGAACCTCCTTCCTTACAAGAGGCTATGCAAAAATCTAGAAGCATGGAGTCTGCTGTCCAAAAAAGTGAGTTTCCACAAAAGTCCTTCTCTTCAAATAGAGACAATAGATTCCATCCAAAAGCTTCTAATCAGCAAAAGAAACTAGCAAAAAATTAGACTTTAAAAACAAATCAGCAGCTAAACTAGATCAAGAAACACTCAATGATTTAAGGAGAAAAAAGTTGTGTTTTTGGTACAAGGGACCATACACTAAAGGGCATGAATGTCCTCTAAGACCTAAGGCCAAAAACAAGAAAATGGAATGGTATTATGAGGATGAAGAGCAAGCTGTTATGACAGACCAGCAAGCTGATCATGGTGATTCAGAGGTTGAAAAGTTAGAAAATGAAAGTGAAAATGAAGGGGAAATGAGGCTTCCAAAAGCTCATATCTCTAGCATGAGACATGAGGGTTCTTTTAGAATGCATGGGCTCTTAGCTGGTCAAAAAGTCATTACGTTGCTTGATATTGGTGTCACGCACAACTTTATTGATGCTAGGTTGATTACCATGCGTGGGATACAAATAGAAGAATTTGAAGGTATAAGAGTAAAGGTAGATGATGGATACACTCTTAAGTGTGATAAAATGATTTTAGACCTTCCTATGCACTTAAATAACTTTGATTTTAAGGAAAATTTTTATGTTGTGAACATGGGAGATATAGATGTGGTTCTAGGCATGAAATGGCTTAATGCTATAGGGGAGTTTACTCTTAACCTTCATGAGATGGAGATGAAATTTAAGGTAGAAGGGAAGACTCATGTGCTAAAAGCAATCAGAAATAGTAGTTTGAGGATGATATCATTCAGGAGGATGGAGAGACTCATTCATCATGATATGGTTGAGTGGGCTATTGAGCGTATGTTAATGCCATCACAGGAGGGGCAGCAAAAGATAGTTTATCATCCAGATGTGTAGGTGCTGAGAACTAAACACTCTAAGGTGTTTAGTGAGATTCCACTGGGTAGACCTCTAGATAGGGGCGTTGAGCATATTATTGAGTTGGAGGAGGGGCTAAACCCATCATGATTACTCCTTATAGGCACCCAAAGCAACTTAAAGATGAAATTGAGAAGACAATTAATGAGATGCTTACTATGGGACATATCAGGCCAAGTAAGTCACCCTTTGCTTCATTAGTAGTTTTGGTGAAGAAAAAGGATGGTTCGCTTTGGATGTGCATCGATTACCGTGTGCTAAATAAGAGAACTATTAAGAATCGATATCCCATACCTCATATTGATGAATTAATAGATGAGCTACATGGTGCATGTTTCTTCTCAAAGATAGATTTGAGATCTGGATATCACCAGATTAGGATCAGAGAGAAAGACATAGAGAAGATAGTGTTGAGGTGTCATTGTGGACATTTTAAGTTCCTAGTTATGTCGTTTGGCTTAACCAATGCACCTGCCACTTTTCAGTCCACTATGAATAGGGTCTTCTAGTCCCAGTTGAGGAGATATGTTTTAGTCTTCTTTGATGACATATTCATATATAGCAGATCTTGGGAGGAGCATTTGGCTCATTTGGATACAGTGTTGGGTATACTTGCTAGGGAGTCCTTGTACACCAAGGAGTCCAAGTGTCCATTGGGCATGATAGAGTTACCATACTTAGGCAACATAATTAGTGTAGAGGGAGTTTGCATGGATCCAAACAAGGTTTGAGCTATCATGGATTGGCCTACTTCTAAGAGTCTTACTCAGCTCAGAGGTTTTATGGGTTTGTGTGGCTTCTACCATTGATTTGTTAGTGGGTTTTCATGGCATGCAGCCCCACTTACAAACTTGATGAGCATTTGTTTGGACTCCTTAGGCACAAGAGTGTTTTGAGAAGTTCAAGCACTTGATGACTTCATGTCCAGTCCTTGCATTGCCTAATTTTACTAGGCCCTTTGAACTTCATTGTGATGCCTCTGGTGAGGGCATTAGCACAGTTCTTATGCAGGATAAGCATCCTATTGCTTATGAGAGTAGGAAGCTAAGTGGACCTGAGAGGAGCTATAGCATTTATGATAAGGAAATGTTAGCCATCATGCATGCATTGGCTAAAATCAGGTAATACCTTGTTGGCAGCAAATTTTGTGTGAGAGTTGATCATAACAGCCTAAGACATTTCCTTAGATAGCGAGACTTGAATGATTGCCAGTAGAAATGGATCAGCAAGTTATAGTCATATGACTTTGACATCTCCTATGTCAAGGGATCTCAAAATATTCTTGTCGATGCCTTGTCTCACTGACCTCATTTATGTTCTATAGTTGAGATTACTAAGGATTGGAGGCATTTGATTGTTGCAGAGTATGCCAAGAACCAGTGGGCTTCTGGCATCATTGATGGTATTGTGTAGGATAGCAGATACTTTGTTGTAAATGAGCTCATCATTTACAAGGGGAGAATATTTTTATTACCAGGATCTGAGATGAAGAGCAAAGTGTTGAGAGCCTTACATGACTCACCCATGGTAGGACATCCCAATTACTTTAAGGCTTACAAGTAGATTCAAGAGCATTACTCATGGAAAGGCCTCAAGTCAGATGTTCTTTAGTATTTTAGAGAGTGCCTATTTGTCAGTAGAATAAACAGGAACATACCTATCTTGTGGGTCTTCTTCAGCCACTTCCAATTCCTGATAGGAAGTGGGAATGCTTGTCCATGGATTTCATTACAGGCTTGCCAAAAGTCCAGAGCAGAGATTGCATCTATGTGGTTGTTGATTGGCTCACAAAATACGCTCACATCTTCTCAATTATAGCTACATTTACAGCTACATAGGTAGCAGAGTTATTTTTCCATGAGGTATTTAGGTTACATGGTTTACCTCAAAGTATTGTCAATGACAGGGATAGTCGGTTCATCAGTCACTTTTGGCAGGAGCTATTCAGACTCTATGGAACTGAGCTTACTCCGAGTACTAGCTACCTCCTGAAAATAAATGATTAGACAGAGATTGTGAATAAATTGGTGGAAGGATACCTTCGAAACTACATAGCAAGGCAGCATAAGGCCTGGGTGAAGTGGATTCATCTTTGTGAGTACTATTATAACACCACTCACCATATGTCTATTCAAATGACACCATTTATGGCATTGTATGGATATGATACATCCAACTTCCTTAACTTATTGTTGAGTGACAGTAGAGTGCCTAGTGCTGGGGATCTTTTATAGAAGAACTAGGATATCATGAGAACTCTTCGAGAGAACATTTAAAAGGCACAAAATCAACAAAAGAAATATGCATATCAGAGGAGAGTTGAGCACTCTTTTGATGTAGAGGATATGCTGTATTTGATGTTGCAGCCCTACTGTCAGTCCACTCTTAGGAAGAGTGGTGTAGAGAAACTCAAGCCACGATACTATGGCCCTTTCAAGATTATTAGATGGATAGGTGACGTGGCTTATGAGTTGGACCTACCGATAGATAGCAGTGTGCATAATGTGTTCCATGTATCACGTATCAAGAAGGTATTAGGACATCACATTGTTCCCTCTTCAGCTTTACCACCCCTAGATGATGAGGGGAAATTGATTTTAGTAATTGAGGCCATCCTAGATGTCAGACAACGTCGACTGTGGAAATGGGTCATCAGGGAATATTTGATTAAGTGGAGGGACTTGCCAATAGAGGATGCTACATGGGAGAACAAGGATATTTTGCAACATCCAGAGTTGAGATTGCTTGGGGACAAGCAGTTTCAGGGAGGGTAGACTATAATATCCCCTTCTTAGTCCATTCCAGTTTGTAGAGGGGTTAGCCTATCATTTTGACCCTAGTAGGCTAATGGATTTGATTAGAGGGTCTTCTGAAGTTGTTGCTTGGTCATTTGGGACATTACTTCTCTTTAGTACATTAATTGGTTCAGGTTTAGGCCTTTGTGGAGGTTTTTGGCCCTAATTTGGTGTACTTACTATTTATAGTAAGTCATCTATCTAGTGTTACTATTTTTAGCAGGGCACCTGGACATATGGTATCTTTAGTGTTGACCTCGATTATCAATTGACTTGGTGAAATAAGGTTATTTGTCTAAGTTATATTATTTAATTATTAATAAAGGTGACTATTAATAATTAATCATTAAAGGCAAATTATAAAGTACTTTTTTAATGAATGGGGCCATGACACATGAATTAAATGTATTTAAGTGATTAATTATTTAAGCACCCATATCAAGGTGATAAATATAAGTCAACAAATGATATTAAAAAGCATATCAGTAATGATTGAAAAGCACAAAGGGGTCAACCCATTGGTTGAGAAGTATAAATAAAGACACAAAGGCAAATTGACCTCATAATTGATGATCATTTGACTTTGCTTTTTGTGTTCTTGGGAATTGAGCAATTGAGACCAAGGGTTTCAGTAATGTTGTCTTCTTCTAGCATTGGAGAACATTTATTCTTTAGTGTTCCGGCAATCTAAGGTGGTAAAAGATCCATTGAAGGTTTGCATATTGATTTGGCTTCACTCAAGAGCTAAAATTGAGCAGATTGGAGAGATAATTACAAGGGTTTTACACCCATTTTGGAGAACAATCATTGATTACTTTGTGGATGCCATTATATATCTGATTGGACATCATATACATGTTGTACCAATAGTCTTATAGGCCACATGTTCCTCATATAGCCTAGGTGTCCTTTCTCCAGGCCAAAAGGCCTTCTTTCATGAGCTTCTATCTCCTCCATTGTGAGTAGCCAACCTTTATAAGGCATTTTGCATATTTATTTGGCTGGAGAAATCCTTCATTGCTACAGATTGATCTGATTACTAGCCATATTCACAGCTGCTATCATTTCTAGAATTATTAATAATTAAAGCTTTGGATTCTGGGTATGAAGAATTAGAAATAAAAGGTTTGTATATATTCTATAGTTAATAAATAACAATTGCAGCTTTATATATATTTCTAGTTGTTTCCATTGTTAGTTTATTTCTTGCATTGTTATTTCTTTCTTGGCATGTTATCCAAAAACACAAAAAAGCAAAAACAAACAAAAACAAAAAAAATACATCTTCATACATCAGTTTCAGTAGTTAGAACCAATAGGGTTTTATCATAGCACAAGTCCCTTTGTGAGTTTCAGCATTATCACATCAACTACTGAGTCTATCCATTGCAAAACATGAATCAGGAACCTTGGAGTTGTCTCATTAGATCACAATGTTTAGCCTTTGAGAGACTTTATTCAAGAGACGATAGAATACTTGGTATTTTATTATGAGTTTGCATGTGCATTAAAAACACATCAACATGTTCATAATGTAAAGCCACTGGCAAAACGTCTAAGCTTGATCAAACCAAAATGGTCGATAACAAGAAATCTTGTTCAATGCCAAAACAGGCTAAAAGATATGCTATACTAATTAGTGGTAAACCATCCAGTTTTTACAATATGAAATGCATGATATGAAAGCCTCCAACAATACTACCATTTGGGGTTACACATATAAGCATGAATGCATTCCCAAAGACAAAACAACAAGTAAATGGCTACAACCAACATATATATATGTATTCTGAAATCAATGAATAGACTGCTGCAACAACCATTTTAGACCATAAATTCATAGGTAATCATAAGGTAGAATGCTCACAATGAAGGCTAACACAAACCCATATAAGTTCCCACTCTAAAAGTTGATGTAGACAACATACAAGACCAAAATCCCACATAATTCACTGAAAATCACTAATATCTCAAAACTAATCAATATTGCAATGAATTGAGGAAAGTACACTCAGATGGGTGGCCAACAAGAATCATAGACTAATGGAAAACTCATCCTAAAGTGTACGGCTTGGTATGATTAGGCATGGGAGCCACCAATAATAAGGAAATCGGTTGAAGGGCAGCGATTTCCTTCATAAACCCTCACGCCCTCTGCTAGTAAAGTATGGCCTAAAACAATCTAGAAACTCTAGACTCCTTCAAACCTAGGAAAACAACTCCACACAGGAAAAGAAACAAGTCACAAAGCGCCTCCAAACAAACTCCACATTGGTGCGGCCCTTCCTAGAAAGAGTATGACCTAATATGTTCAAGAATTGGGATAGCTGCTATGGTCTTCAACTGGTACAACCCTTCAAGGTGCTTTAACAATCACTTCAAACTCTCCATATATTATGCTAAAAAAATCAGACAATAACTTCAAAATCCTTGCACTCTGAAAAGCACATCAAAGGTTTCTATTATTAACAGCAACTAGGGGAATCTACGCTTGTAGCACAAAGGTGATTTTAGGGTGAAATAACTCTATCCAACTAGGAGGGTTTTCATCCTCGAAATTGATATTCCAAGAGGGTTTTTGTCCTCAATAAATATGAAGAACTCAAGTTCTCACTCATAGCAAATAGAAAAAGCAATATTTAGTCTAACCCTTTCTCTAAGCTCAACAACTCCTTATATAAGATTTTCAGAGAATAAAATATTAATTTCCTTTTCCCTTTATATTCTCCTCAAAATATAAAATAAAACATATTTATGTGTGCAGAAGACCACCTTTTTGCCCCCTATGCGTAACGCCACTTTATCTGCACAACTTAAAGTACCTTTTTTAAATAATTAAATAAGCTATCAAATAGAATTATAAATAAAGTAACTTTTTTGACAACTTAAATTAATTATTTAATTTATTTTCCCTTACCAAAACCAATTAGCTTACAAGAAAATTTAGGAAAATAGGCTAACAACTAAACAACTGCTCACATGCGAGAAGGGGACATTACACCCAAAGACTTGGGGACTTCAAGGGGATGTCCCATTTTTTCAAGACTAGACATTTTGGTCCATTTGATGCAAAAAAATGGTAAAGGTAACTTTTTAAGGAAATAAATGCTAAAAACCCCTAAAAAGCTAAAAGGGGGAGGATTATTGTTGAAATTCAGCACATTGTATTGAATTTTTTACAATTCAACTACTTTTAATTTGTTTTAAGTATTTTAATAGTTGTCCCCCCCATCATCCCCAAAATTTGTCAAAATTTTTCCATCCCCAAAATCACATTTGTACATGCCTAAAACTTGAAGAAATATTGTAAACCATTGATTGGATCTTTAATGCACCTAACACGCATGGTTTAAGGATCCCACATGACCAGCTAAGGGTGTGCTCCTATAAGTTACAAGTTGGGATGGATCACCATATTGTATGTAGTGGAAGGAAGTGTCTCTACTCCCTCCAAGAGGTGGAAACTAAGGAACACTTAATTTTCAAATGTCATATCTACTACAAGGCCCAAGCCAGGTATAATTGTTTGTTTAGAGACTTAGGTGATTCTCTATCACCTTCCTCCACTACCCTAATCCTAAGTTGCCAAATTGGAATCAAGTATGAGTAGGTGGGTACGATATGCCAATACAACATTTTTTTGGGGGGTTGGGTACAATTTGGGTATGTTCATACAAAAAACATATAAAAAATTATATATATATATATATATATATATATATATATATATATATATATATATATATATATATATATATATATATATATATATATATATATATATATATATATATATACTTGCAGCCTAAAAATAGAATTAACTTTAGAATACCACATATCATGCATATGCTAAACAAAACCAAAATTTCAAATTTTGAAATATAATATACTAATTTGGTATCAAAAGGATCAAAGTTCAAACTTGAATGTCATGATAGATAATCATTGTTCAATATTAAAATAATACAATTATTAATCAACATCATATGGGTCATTGTTAATACCAAAATCATCATCAGCATTAACATAATGTGATGATGCAAGTAGATTAGGAGAACCACATGTAACCCCACTGTCATTCACACTAAAAGTATGTTGGCTACTGGACTCCTCAAAAGCTGAAGATTGTGCAACAAAAGACAGATCCAAGTCAATTCACTCTAGTTCTACATCCCGTAACTTTGTTGCCCCTTCCTTGTAGTCATCATCTTTGGGAGTAAGAAGCCGCAAGTTGGAATGCACATAAACTAGCTCCTCTACTTTACTTGATGCGAATCGGTTGTGCTTCACTAAGTGGATGAAGGTGTATGTACTCCAATTCTGTTCAAATGAAGAAGAGCTAGCAACCAAAGGGAGCTCTCATTAGGGTTTTAAAATTAATAAATTGTGAATCAAACTTTAAATTTGAAAATAGTAATTTTTAAAATGAAAAAAATCAAATTTAGAGGGTGAGTAAAAATTGATAAACTTACTTGCAATAAAACTCTAATTGCAAGAACTTGAAGGTGTGGCAATTTATGGCCATGGAGGTACCACCAAGAGTGAGCATCCTTCCTATACTTATGAAAAGTAGAAACACTTTGCCCATGGAGGTTGGAAATCAACAAACTCAATTGTAACTACATCCTCTATATCTAGATCAAGGAAGAGTTTAGTAAGTGCCTTACTAAACCTTTCGTTGACTTCTACATCATGGTATGGTGGCACCCTTGTTAGCATAGCAAGGATCTCTTCACAAATTGAATGGGTGGTCATTTTGTTCCACTACTCAACACAAATTGACTACACCTCTTTGAAGAAAGTTTCTTTAGGATCTTGCTCTTTTCATTTATGATGGATTTCATCTTCTCAATCATTGAGTCAATGCCATCATAAACGTCTCCCAAACATGGCTTATCCATGTCAGTAAAGTAGATCATACACATGATGGGCTCGATAAAACTAAGAAGATATTCAAAGCAATCCCACCAAGTGTCATTTAGAATCATTTCTTTACATTTTCTACCCTCTCAATGTTGGATTGCCTCCATATGGACCATGATTGGCCAATGACCATGTCAGAAAGCACCTCTCGCACCTTCACAAGTCATCTCAAGACAATTGTGTTGGATGCAAATCTGGTCTCAGCAACCTATTTGAAAACAAAAAATTAAAAAATTAAAGACAAAGAAGAATGCAAACTTAAAATTTGAAAAATAAATTACTAAAGTTGAACATAAAATTAAAAAATTGCATTGTTTGAATTACCTTCAACAACTCTAATCGTGAGAATGATCTAAAAATGGAGTATGACATGTGGTGGTTTGTGCTGAACATTTGGATCTCTTCGGCCTCAACATAGACTTGTTTGATCCAATCTATTTTCCTACTCAACTTTTGTAGCATGAGATTGAGTGAGTGGACAGCACAAGGTGTCTAAAACATATATGAGAACTATGTCTCAACCAACATACCAGCAATTCTTTGCATTGTCCATTATGACCTGGACAACATTTTGAGGACCCACTTACTAAATGCACTGTATAAGGATATCAGCAATAAATTGTTCATCCTTCACCTGCCCCTCACAATCCATAGCTTTCAAAAACATTGCCCCTTTAGGGCACACTACAATCACATTGATTAACGACCTATTTTTTGGCATCCTTCTATCCATCAGAAATGATGAACACCTATGTTTCTTTCCATGAGGCCGTAATGGGAGACAATGAAGTTTCTATATGTTTGACCTCCTTTGACAATAAGGTGCTAAGTACCTTCTCATAACTTGGGCCTATGTACACTTTTGGAGCTTCATTTACTTTTCTTATCATATATTGCCAATACGGAGATCGAACAACATTGGAAGACAAACCATTTGCATAGAGGCATCTTGCAACGGTTTGGTCAACAATCTCTCTAGCATCATTTTTAAGTGCCATCTCTAATGTTCCCTTTGTTCTTTACATTATTGGGCTCATCTTCATTCCTACCCAAAAATTGGTGGCTCTCTACTACAACATCAGAGGCGACACTATGAGTATGAGATGGAGAAGTAAGTGGCCTCTGCAAGCCCCCTCTTATCCTCCAAAAATGCCTTGTTCTATTCACAACTCTTGCATCTGCTTCCTCTTCCTGTTTGATATATTCTTCTATTTTATGAGGTGGGATAGGTTTATTATTCTTTCCTAGACAAGATTTGATTACCAATCCAGGAATGGCAAACAAATAGCTTTTGACCCAACTGTATGAACTTGTATACTATTTATCACACCCATTGCATTTCCACACATGTCGCACTACCTAGAATTTGTTGTAACATTTCTACATACCTTCACAAAGGTGAATTTGGATCAATATTAAAGGAGGGTTTGCTGACAGAGCAAGAACTAACTGCCATCATAGCAATCTCTACCTACAATAGGCCTGCATTAACAAGTTTGAAAAACAAATATTAAAAATTTGAACAATATATTCTAAAATCTCATGAAATAACCTATAAAATTTAAAAATCAACTTACAAATTATAAATTAAAATTGAACTATTTATTTAATAATTAATAATTTAATAAAAATAATATACAAATAAATAAAAATAAAAATAATACAGAGAATAAACTCAGGGAGGCTATGGCGGGTTTTTTGTTGGACCCTGGATATACTAGGGGTCGATGGAGCACCTTTGATAGTGCGCAGTCGCTTGCCTATGCATCAATCATGGCGACGAGGGCTACCTCCTTTCTTTTGTATGATGATTTTATTGAGGTGGATAACCATATGGATATGTTTCATGACTGTTTGTTGGACTATTTGCATGGTCTCAAGCATAGGATGGCTAGTCTTCAGAATATAGTGGAGGCACTGGCAAAAGGTTTACAGGTGACTCTTCCGATGGGCTCCTCTCTTGCGGATGTTGAGTGTTGCCTGTGAGCAACAATGGATTCAGGTGGCGAGGAACCTAAGGTGGTAGTGTTGTCTAAAGGTTAGGATGGTAAATAATGTAAGCTTAATGTGGTAGGGATGAAGCCTGTGTAATTTGCCCCTCCCCTTGTAGTTTTTATCCTTCCTATTAAGACTTTAAAGATTGATACAATATAGATATAGTTTAGATATAGAATAGAAAAAGAATGGAAATAGTATATGAGGAAGGATGATAATGCCTTAGTATATACTATTTTTTGACACGAAATGGTTATGTAGAGCTCGACTCTAGTTTTTTCTCCAATCCTTGGTCTGTAACCAGGGTTATATTAACAAAAAATAATGAATGATATAAATTAACTATTAAGATATAATAATTATTAAATATTAATATATAAAAAATAAAATAGAAAGGTATAATTATACACTATACAATATATTATATTATTAATATTAAGACCTACTAATTATTAATAATAATATATATATTATAGATTAAGATTAAGATATACTAATAATTATTATTAATATATAAAATTTAAAAATTAAGGTATATAGTATATTATTATTTAATATTTAGTTCATTACCAATTAATATTATTATATTTATTAATTTATATATAAATATAGTATAATTGTATACACAGTTATACTTATATTAATATACTATTAGTATTATATAGAATATATTATATAGTATACTGTATATAAAAAAATGAACAAAACTTGTTCTTTAATTTTAAACAATCAATATTAAAAAATAAAATGAAAATAAAAAACAATAAAGCTTACCTCAGTACCTATAGCAGTCACATGAGTAAGACAAGAGCTGCATAGCAACGAAGTTTCAGCCAAAATGTTCATGAATAGTTGTTTTTTAATTTGTTGTGTTTGCTTAGTTTTAGCAACAATGTCGATAACATAATAACTTTATAATAATCTTGAAATTTGTCATTTTTTGGTTTAAGTTAGAGTTGACAAAACAAGGATTATCTATCATTAGTATTGTGTTATGTCACTCTTAATTCACAAAAGAAAGTAGTCTCACCAACAACATTTGTTTCATCATTTTTAAAATGCTTTTATCAATACTATTTTCAATGATTGTTCCCAAAACACTCATTGTTTTATCATTAGAATGGAAAAAATTAAATAAATTACAAACTTTGATCAACTAAATAAATAGTAAAACCAAAGAAGATAATAGAACAAAATTACTAAAAATATATAACAATACTAGAAATCTAATAATATCAAAATAATGAAATAGTAAAATAATATTAAAATAATAATATTGTCATAATAATAAACTTATTGTTCAAAGTAAAATATTTATATGATAATAAAGGAAATAGGAAATCTATTGTAACAAAATTTAAAAATAATAACAATATTTACGTGATACTAATATTATTCTTACAAATAGATTTATTACTACATTATTTAATCTTTAATTAGAAGAACCCATTATATATGAAAATAATTTTACTTGCCTAATAAAACATTTGTCATTCTACTTTGACCTTTGGATGGAATGAGGAAAATTGAAGATATATGTTCTAAGTATTTTTAAATAGAAAAACTATTATAGTTCTCATTGGTTGCAAAAAGAATTATTAATTGTTCTCTACCAAAAGAAAGATACAAAAGAAAATTGTTAATGAATTTAAGTTTATAAGTAAAGTTGAATATGAAAATAAAATATAGATGGTTACAAATATACAGTTGCCACTCCCTTTCCATAAGCCAATATTACCGCCATTATTGTAATGGATGTGCATTAATCACCCTTATCGGGTAAATGTTTTCTGCCAATTAGATTAAAGAAAAATGATTTTTCAAATATGTTTTATTATAATATTTGTATCTATACAATAGCAATAGCTAAATATTTTTTAAATAGAAATACTATTTTAGTTCTCATTGGTTGCAAAAAGAATTATTAATAACTAGTTAAGAACAAGCCTCGCCTATAGTTTCCTTGGTAGAAACTAAAAAATCACAAAACATTAAAACCTTAATGAAATATGGAATCCCCAAATTGCATCTATATTTCACCCTTTCTTGTTGTTTTTGCAGCTCGAAATGAACAAAAACCATGTTGAAATGAGGTAAGAAGAAATTAAAAAGCACTTTTTAGGTTTTTGCCAATAAAAAAGTCAACAAAACTCTTTGAATCGTCACCAAATAATGACAAAATTGTCACGTAAGGGTTGGAATTGTCTGAGTATGGGAGGGTTTTCCTAGAATCATTTCAACATTCCATTTTGCATACCCTGTACGACTCCATGGGTGAATCTGTACAACTTCCAATGTCAAGACGATTTGTACCTAAAATCAACATACACAAAAGCCAATTCAGCAACTTAGCCCTAACCCAAGATGCTTGGCCCTTTTCCTTCAAGAGTTTTCCACTTACAAGCATAGGACTTTACAAACAAGTCTTGGAGCTATTAGGATTATTACCTATTTTACCCCAAGTTTTTGGGATGGAGATGACAAGGAACGAGGGGATTTGTTTCGAGGACGGCTTTTTTGGGACCATTTTTGGGGACAAAAAGAGATGACTATATAAAAAATAAGGAAAATTTTAAAAATATAGGGAAATTTCAAATATTCATATGATAAGATTGATAAAACATTCATCGTATACATTATAGATCATTAATACATAACATTTGTGTTGAATTGAGAGTTCACATGAGAGTCGAACAAATTAGTAAATGTCAAAACTTAATTGCTTTCATAATTCATTGTCAATATGCATGTGATATTAAAAAATAGTATACATGTTACAACAAAATGCCCAAAGGCTGCAAGTTTCACTTTCAACTACAATATGAAAATATAAAAACAAAGAAAGTATGCTACTGCCCCTAATCTACATCTGCCAATGCTGCATCAAAATCAAAGTCCTCCTCTGAGTCACTGCCACTATGAGGATCTACCCCATGCAATGGAATCCCAACCAATCGCTCCTGTGCCTCCTCATCAACCTAGGTGGCATCTTCAGAACCAACATCCCATCATAAAGCTGGCGTCTATCGATACTCTAGAGTCTAATGATCCTAAAGTCACAAAGCACTATGCACGGCCACTAGCTTCTCCACTCATCTAGAGGGAAGCCTATTCCTCTTGAGGGAGTGAATAAAGTCATATGTGGACCAATTTCTCTCTACAGTAGAGGAAGTAGCAACTTGTGAAAGGAGGCGAATGGCGAGCATCCTCAACTCTGATGTATCCTTCCTATGCCATGTCCACCATCCAATAGGGTTAGTTTCAGCAAATGTAGCTCTATCTATCTTTGCCTCTAGTTTGCTAAATGTTAGACCACAAAGATTTGTGAAGGCAAGCAATTGTGAATGAAGTATTATAGACTCCTCAAATGAATACATCTTTCAAAAGGCCTTCATTAACCCTTCTTTCACCTCTTCGTTATCATAAAGAGGCAGCCTTCCAACCTTTGGTGTATACAATTTGGGATTTAGAGCAAAGGCTGCCATATGAAGCAAGGTGTTCATGGTGTTCCACCTCCACATCACAATGGGCTTAATATGTTGCTCATATAATCCCAAACTAGGATCCTTAGCCAAATTTATTTGTTCATCTTTCTAAGCATGTTGTCAAATGTCTCTTATACATCTCTCCAAGAATAGGAGACTCTGTATTAGCATATCTAATGACATCTACAATAGGTGAGATGGAGCAAACATATCTGCAAAGTGTAAACAAAAGTTTTAAAAAAAGAATAAGATTATGACACTCAAAGTTAATTGACAAGTTAGAAACTTTGAAAGTTGAAACATTGAACAATAAAATTAAAATATTAAAATCAGCAATTTAATATTGAATATTTAATAAAATCAGCAATTTATTAATAAAATCAGCAATGTCTTACCTCACAGTGGACCACCAATCATCATGAAGGATCTTTTCTTTGATGGATTTTCCTTCAGGAGAGCTTGAATTAGGCCATCTACTCCACTCCAAATTCACCATCATCAACTGTAGAGGCTCATACACCTCAAGCATCTTCTCTAACAAAATGAAGTAACTGGCATATCTTGTCTTTGTAGGTTTGAATACCTCTAGCTTCTGCCACCACTTGCTTCACCCAATCTACTTTGCCTATGTCTATAATGCATTGTTCAATGCATGAACACAACATGGGGTCCAAAAGATGTGCTTGTGAGCACCCTCCACCATCATACCAACCAATTTGCACACATGTTGAATCAGTGACCACATGTACAACATTTAAGGTGCCAACCTCCTCTATGGCCTCTTTCAAAATGTTAAACTGGAAGTTTGCATCCTTGCATTTCCCTAAACAATCAATAACTCTAAGAAAATAAGATTCATTTATGCATGTGACTATGATGTTGATGAGTGGCTGACATCTAATATCCATCCACCCATCTATGACAATAAAACAACACGTCCTGATCCAAGTTTGCCTCATATCCTCTAGCACCAAACTAACCTTAGAATATTCTTTGTCTAGGACGATAGTGCGTAGTTTATGATCTCTAAGCAGGACAAATGAGGGACCAATAGAAGCAACATCTTTGATCATTTGTTTGAAATAAGGAGAATGGGCCACATGAAATGGGATGGCATGGGCATAAAAAAATTGGCAATGAAAGACTCTGTCATATCCTATACTTGCACATTGAACACACTTGCAACTAACCCTGGCCTCTCACTATCACTAATCTTTCTCTTTCCTCTTGTGGCAATATCACTACTACCACTACCAACCATGGATGGAATAGGCATAGATGATTGTGCAGAAGAATGTACTGGCATTGGCACACCTTTAGACCTTGTTTCCACCTCCATATGCAATCTACGAGCCTCTACCTTCTCATCCTCCATTATTTTCAAACAAACCTTAACTCCATGGCCTGTAACACCCAAGAAATGAGACCATACCCTTGTATAGCTCCCTCTAAAATCTTTATTGCAAATGTGACACAACCTATTAGGTAAATAATCAAAATAATATATTAACAGAGACTAAAGCTCTTATATAAAAAGTTTACAAAGAATGTTTCTAAAAGAAACATAAGAGAAGTTTCTAAAATATAGAGAAAGGATGTTTCTAAAATAGATTACAGCTAATCTAAAATAGAGAATTAGAAACAACCTAAAAAACAGTATTGACCATTAATAGAATTATCTAAATATTATTCTAATACCCTCCCTTCATGGTCAATCTATGAACTACACCAAGATGCCCCCTAAATCTAATAAACTTATCCGGCCTCAGAGACTTGGTGAGAATATCTATAGTCTAGTCCTCAATTGGAACATACTGCAACACCACTAATCCGTCTTCGACAAGATGGTGGATGAAATGACAATGAAGTTCAACATGCTTTGTCCTTTCATGGAAGACTAGATTTTTGACATGTTTGAACACCCCTTGATTGTCACAATACAAGGGTGAAGGCCTTGCTTGAGACATTTGCATGTCAAAAAGCATCTTTCAAAGCCAAATTGTCTCACATGCTGCTTTAACAACTCCCTGATATTTAGCTTCAGTCGAGGAGAGAACCACTATCTATTGCATCTTTCTGGTCCATGTGACTGTACCTGTGCCCAAACTAAAAACATACCCAGAAGTAGACTTCCTGTCATCAATAGAGCCTCCCCAATCTAAGTCTGTAAAACTAATCAACTTAGGATCTTTACACCTTCCATATAGAATGCCAATGTTGGAAGTGCCTTTCACATATCATAGTACACGCTTCACTACAAACCAATGTTCAGATTTAGGGGCTGTCATGAAGCAAGAGATGTAGCTCACTGCAAAACTAAGATCAGGTCTAGTGGCAGTGAGACAGACGAGGCTACCCACTAGTTGCCTAAATGTGGATTCATTCTCTATAAGGGAGTCTAAATTGGCTAAAAGTTTCAGCCCTTTCTCCATAAGTGTGGATGCAGGTTTGTAATCTGTCATCCAAAACTTGTGTAACAGACTTCTAGCATACTTGGACTAAGAGATGAAGATCCTATTAGTTGTCTGCCAAACCTCTACACCTAGGCAATAATGCAGAAGTCTCAAATCTGGCATGTCAAATGTTTGACTAAGATTATGTTTGATGTCCTCAATCACCTACTCTATGCTGCCAGTAATGATCAGATCATCAACATAGACAATGATGTAAAGACTATCATCAGCATATTGTTTGACATATAAATTAGAATCAGAAGGACTTTACTGAAAACCATGATCCATGAGATACTTATCAATCTTTATGTACCATGCCTGTGGAGCCTATTTTAGGCCATAGAGAGCTTTCACCAGTTTACACACCTAGTGTTCTTTACAAGCAACCTTAAAGCTAGGAGGTTGTGTCATGTAAACTTCTTTTTGCAAATGTCCATTGAGGAAGGCACTCTTGACATCCATTTGATGGAATTTCCATCCAAACTAGGCTGCCATAGCGAGGACAAGCTAAATGGTACTCATTTTGGCTGTGGGAGAAAAAGTCTCCTCATAGTCAATGCCCTCTTTCTCTGAGAGCCCTTTGGCTACCAACCGAGCTATATACTTATCGAGGGTTCTGTCAGCCTTATGCTTAACTTTGTACACCCAGTTGTAGCCAATGGGCTTCTTCCTAGGTGGAAGATTAGAAAGGACCCAAGTGTTGTTTTTCAGAAGACTATGGTGATAAGCTTCCATAGCCTATTCCCACTCAGGTACACCTTTGGCCTCTGAATATGACTGAGGCTCCGAGATGCTGTGAAGGTTAGTCATAAGAGCAAAATTGATAGTATTCTGCTGCTTGCTCTTCTTTCAAGCAGATCTACCCTTGGTCAATTCATTATCATGAAGATCACCAATGGTTTTGGCCTAGCATTTAGGCCAGAGAGTAGATGTACCAACATCTGAAATAGGTGCAACAACATCACTTGGTATGGCTGGAACAAGATTAGGAGGATCCAAAATATCCTGAGGGGCAAGTGGTGGAACAATAGGATGAGTTACTTGGACAAATTCAGAATCCCTCCCATCAGGTGGAGCTAGGGGAAGGCAAACAGCCACATCTGAAGCCTTCAAAGGCTGATCCTCAGGGATAATAGGAGTATACAGAAGAAAGGGCCTAGTAGTCTCATCAACCACTACATCATGATTGAATATGAGATGATATGTGTATGGCTTATGATTTTTACTGTAACCAATGAACATGAGTTTCTAGCTTTTGGAGTCCAGCTTGGTGTGTTTGGCATCTGGAATCCAAACATGAGTAGTAGAGCCAAAAACTTTTAGATGGTTGACCTGAGGCTTACATCTAGATTGGGCTTCTTTAGGAGTCATCTTCTTGACAGCATAGGTAGGAGACTGGTTTAGAAGATAGACAACAGTGTAGACTACTTTAGCCTAGAACTTCTAAGGAACACTTTAATACTCCAATATAGAACATGCCATCTTAGTACTGGTACTATTTCGATGCTCAATGACACCATTCTGTTGAGGGGTGTAAGGTGTGGTAAGCTAGCGTTTGATGCCATGTGCAGCATAGAAATGAGAGAAGTCAGAAGAACAAAACTCCCCCACATTATCAAACCTCAGAGTGACTATTGGATAGCCTAACTCTTTTTCAACTAGGGCCTTGAACTACTGAAATATAGCAAGCACATCTAATTTTTTTTTTAAAAATACACCCACATCTTTCTATTGAAATCATCAACAAATAGCAAGAAATATCTACACCAAGTAACTGAAAGAGTGTTCATTGGTCCACATACATCAGCGTGAACCAACTAAAGTACTTGGATGCTCTCCAAGAATCACCATCTAAAAAAGAAGTTTGATGCTGCTTCCGGTTTGACATGCTTCGCAGACACCATGAATCTGAGTCTGAATCTCAGGAAGACCACCAACTAGACCCTCCCGAGGTAACTAAGAGAGATAGTGCATGTTTAATTGCCCATAATGCTAATGCCATAGTTTTCTAATGGATGTACTCTTGGCTGCCATGGCGTGCTCTTGAGAATCACCATAATCAATGAGTCTATATAGACCATGATCCTCAAGCCCTTGGGTAATGGTGGTGCATGTCTCACAATCCACTATGTTGCATGTGTGCATGCTAAAAACAACATCCAGATGAGGAGTGTCACATAATCTGACTAAGTGAGAGAAGGTTCAGTTCCATGCCAAGTACAAAGTATACATCGAGAAATATTAAATTTCTCCCACCAGACTAAATTTGCACATTGCCCTTCCCGACAACAGTATACTCTTTGCCTCCTCCAAAGATGACAGAATCTCTAAATGGTGTGTACTCAATGAACTAGTCTCGCTGATGTGTGAAATGTTAGGAAGCACTTGAATCAATGTACCAGGAAAAGGATTTGACATGATTTGCAGGTCTCTTGGCCATAAAGGTGTAGAATGCAGACTCCTACTTAGTGTGCTACACAACATGGGCCTCCAACATAATGTTAGACAATGACTCCATTGTGTACACTTTACAAGGAATGAAAAAAGACAACACAAATTCTGAGAACAGAACCCTAGCATGGGTTTCGAAGTAGATTGACAGCACAAATCTCAAGATAGGGTCCAAAACCATAACACAGATCCCAAGGAGAGAATTGTTTTTAAAAATTTGTGCTAGCACTTGGTCGCTGAAAGTACCACTTCTTGAGTGTTGAAACATAATGCGTGGTTCTCAGAGTGACCACTGTCTAGGAACTTAGCCACTAATTTCTAGAGCTAGCAATGAGAGGGACCCATAAAAAAATTCTATCGAAACCTCAATGTAACCCAAAAAATTTCCACTGATTGTTTGGAACCACAATCATAGAAGGAATCTCGACCTACCATAGATGCCACTAAAATGGTGACCAAATCCATGAGATATAAAAAAAAGAGACCACTGACAGAGGATTTTAGACTATTTGACTGATCAGTATAAGTCTTACAAGAAAGACCAACCATAGAACTCGTCTTCAGAAATTGCTAGTTTCACAGAATACATGCGCCAAACACAAAACAAATCTTAGTCATCAGAAAAGAACTAAAACCCATCAAAAAAATACAAATCGTGGGCAGGGAAGGCATGATGTAGGGTTACAAAAGTTGCCGATGTAGAAAACCGCGACTAGAAATTTTCTTTGCTAGAAAAACTTTGTAGAAATCACAACTCCTTCAAATGTGACCTCAGAAATCGTGATTTAAACACCAAAAATACAAACCATCGACCACGATTTAAATGTCGATCCCAAATGTGACCCAAAAGAGGGAAACATGAAGGAAACAATGTCGTCACTTTCAAAACCTTCACAGGTCAAGGTCGACCCAGAACTGTGAGACAGTGTCACAAACCCGCAACCACAAGCACTAATGCTCTCAATTGCATTTTCAGAAATAAATCACATTCAATAAAAAAATGAGAGTCGTGACCTTCAAAAATAGGAGGAAGTGAAAAGGCATGACCTCAAAAGGATTCAAACGATGATCAAAATAGGTGATGAAACCCGTTACAGAACAAATAGCGATCTGGGCAGACAAAGACACGACCAAAAAAATTACGATTTGCAACTTGAACAAACAGCTTCAGCAAAAGATTACGGCCCAAAAAAACAAAAACATGAACTTGGAACAAAAGTTTGAATTGGTACATTGCCGTATGGAACTATACGGCCATGTACGGAGCAGGGAAGAAAACTAAATTTAAATTTTTGTTTTCCCTCTCGTCTGAGCTTTGATACCATATTAGGTAAATAATAAAAATAATATATTAATAGAGAGAAAAGCACTTCTATACAAAGTTTACAAAGAATGTTTCTAAAAGAAACATAACAAAAGTTTCTAAAATACAAAGAAAGGATGTTTCTAAAATAGATTACAGCTAATCTAAAACAGAGAATTAGAAACAACCTAAAGTACAATATTGACCATTAATAGAATTATCTAAATATTATTCTAATAACATCACCCTACTTGAATTTTTCTTTTTGGCATCTAGGGTTGTCACAAGTTGAAGAGTTTTTTGGAGTTAAAAGGGCCCTTTGCATAAGGTTTCAAGACAATGGAAGGGCACTCAAATGGATTTTGTGGTTGTTCTCCTCCACCCCCAGCACTCCCACACCCTGATGAAGCTGAAACTCTAATATTTATTTCATTTTCTTCCACTTCATGGTCACTACTCTCGCTACCACTGCAACTCATGTTTTACGAGAATATAATGCAAGTTTAAATTGAAAAATGAAAAGAAAAAATTAGACATTTCTTCCTTTAAACTTTAAAAAAAATTGAAAAATAACATAAAATAATAGAATGACTTACCTCTTTCACTATTTTGTTGGCTCACTCTCAATGATGCCCTAGATTCAACTTCTCTTCCAGTTGCTTCTTCAAACCTTGCTAAAAAAAATTATTTCTTCTCCTTTTTGGCTGCAATGTTTTTGGAAAAACAAAAATCAAGTTAAAATGAAAATGAGGTTTATTTTCCGTATTTAGGGTGAGCTAGGGTGTGGGGGCCCACCAACAAGCACTAAAATACCATTTTTTTTATGTTGGGTTTTTTTTTAATTGTTGTTTTTGTTGGGGATGGACAATCATCCCAAGGACGGCTTTCATTTTCTAGGATGTCCCCAACTTTTCGGGACGTCCCCTATGATTTTGTAGATTTTAGGGATAGCTCGGGTACGTTTTCTCATCCCCAAAATGTTCTTAAAATGAGGACGCCCAAAAAAATGCTAGGGATGCATCCCTAGGTTTCCTTAATTATTACTCGTTTTATCCCATCATTACTTTAGGTACAAACACTAAGCGGCCTTTGGATGTTGTCATCTCACATTCAGATGGCAGCAAACTAGACAGTTGGTGTAATGTCCCTTATAAGAATAATACTAATTTTACCCTAAATTTTCCCTAATTTCCCCCAATGTGTAATGTCCCCTATTCGGCTTACCCTAGACTTCACCTACT
Organism: Cunninghamia lanceolata; assembly: GCA_027924645.1. Taxonomy (NCBI): domain Eukaryota; kingdom Viridiplantae; phylum Streptophyta; class Pinopsida; order Cupressales; family Cupressaceae; genus Cunninghamia; species Cunninghamia lanceolata. The sequence continues at coordinate 4,663,766 of BSBN01000859.1, read as the reverse complement.
GAATCACAAAGGGCAACAAATTAGGGTTAGGGTTTTACCTTATTAAATAAATATCTCCTTAATGAAGTAATCTTGGATTAGAATCCTGCATTCACCACATAAACAATATATGCAAATATCTATATGCTAGTTAGGGTTAGACCATTGCATCACATCCATAATCATCAACAATGCAACATAGTTGGGAGAAGGGGCATGATGGGTCTGCCCGAAGCCATATGCCAAGCCTAAGAGGGTGTATACCATAGCCCTCCCCCTCGGTGACTTAGTACCTACTTTCCCTATCATGACTCGACTCTCGGAAGACACTTGCCAACTCATGGGATTGAGCGGGGGTCGTAAGTGGTTCACATGGCTCTCTAGGTAAGTGCCCTCTAGTCTTAGGAGCCATTATAGACACTCTAGGATGGTGACTTGCTAACCTTGCTTACCTACTCCACCCCAAGCCCTTCCCACAAGAGGATCGCAGACAGTCCAATACATTTCTAATTCTAGCAAATATACATTTATGAATCATATTGGGACTATAAGCTTAAGCATGAGAATAACCAGAAATGTGACGATAAGCATAAGCATCTATAGATCAGATATATCTATAAACCATAAGCATACATATGTAGTAAGAGTTGGTAGAAAAGATACACCTAAATGTTTATATATGTGTGGAATATATGATAGCAGCCAACTTTTCTAAAATATTGACCGATCTGCTCCTTTATTAATGAATATTATTCCTTATAATCTAGCACTTGCTAATATGATGAGATTGATGTCTTTATATGTATGTTATCTTTGTATTATATAGAAAATATCTTATTCGATGCCTCTTCTATATATCTCAATGGCAGATCTGAACACCTATTTTTCTACTCTTAATCTACTCTATATTCAAATAATATTCGTTGCTTCCTATACTCCCAAAGTCTATATCCTCCATTCCTTGTACCCTTATATCCTCTCACAAGGGAGACATCCTTTTATGAATTGGTATGTCTTTTTATAAAGGAGATTACTGTTAAAGGTGAAATGGATTGATCAATAAATGATAATAAACCCCAAACATCTATGAAATATGCAAGTAAACAAGATTGAATAAACAAAAGCACAAAACTTACAAACTTGTTACCCTGCAGCTTCCATAGTTCACTTATCTGTTCTCGACCTTGATGTTGAAGAAGATTGGCCCTCAGTGAGCTTGCTTCCTTGCTTGTTGACGATGACAAGAATGGAATGGCTATGATATTTTGTTGTGTTGAAGATGAACTTCAAACACAGGGACAACGAAGGAGGATATGGGATGACTAGAATGAGGAGAAGAAGTTGGGCATTATGAGGATGCCAGAAGAAGATTTCTAGAAGAAGTTGGGCATAGTAAGGATGTAAGAATGAAGTCCCCCTTCAATTGCTTAGAGAAGGGTCTTATTTATAGTTTTTCTAAAAAGACAATGGAGGGTGAGGATCAAAAGATGAGATCAATGGCTCTCATTTTTTGTGAATCTTTAATTCATCATGGATGAATTAAAAATTCTTTTTTGAGAAGAGTGGGTTATGACAATTGAATTAAGAATTCAATAGTGGAGGATAGTGGGTTATGACAATTGAATTAAGAATTCAATAGTGGAGGATAGTGGGGAACAATTGAATTAAGAATTCAATAGTGGAGGATAGTGGGGAACAATTGAATTAAGAATTTAATGAGTGGAGAATAGTGGGAGACAATTGAATTAAAAATTTAATGAGTGGAGAATAGTGAGAGACAATTGAATTAAGAATTCAATTTTGGATAATAGTGGGGGACAATTGAATTAGGAATTCAATTTTGGATAATAGAGGATATTAGCTAATTAAATATTAAGAATATTTAATTATATGTGCAACATGGTGAGGTGGAGGAGGTGAGGTGGAAAGATGAGGTGGATTGATGAGGTGGATTGATGAAGTAGATTTTGTGAGGTGGATTTAGGATTTGAGACATTAGAAGAATTTAGGGATTTTAATTAAATAAAATAATTTTATTTAATTGTAGGATAATGAACCAATCAAATAAACTTATAATATTTATTTAATTGACAGAAGAAAATATGAATTAAGATAAATATTAGAATATTTACTTAATTCAACCTGAGCCAATTTTAGGTGTCTACAATTACCTTTCATATGGAATGCAGCACTTCACAAACCTAAATCGTATCACATAGAAAATTAATCGGTACCTTCAAACAATAGCGATAGGTCCTTAACAAACAGTTTTTCCTTCCTTTTATTAATCACTCCTTTATCTTTTGTCTTATTCACAAGTCAGCAATTCTTGTCTTATATGATATAAGACTTTATTCACTAATCATTGGACTTCATATGATCTTTTGTAGTCTATTTCATCTAGCATTCATTTTTTGCACTATAAATCATAATCGTTTCTCCCTTCATTAATGATCATTGCATCACATATCTATGATTTATAAATAAGACTTTGTCTTTTCACTGTGTAAGGAGGTCAGCCCTAGCATAGTATGGGACATTACAGTTGGAACTCATCCTTGCATACCATCACTAGGGCACCTCAACCTTCTTATTTTCATTCTAGATTTCACGGATCTACTTTGTCTCAACGTTGAGGGCGTTATAACCCCCATGGCCTACAATCAAAGTCACAAGGGCAAGCACTTCAAACTAGATTATTTTCTTTCCTATTGATCCTAGTCATTCTATGGTGTATATTATTAGGTATTGCATTAGTAATATCAAATTAGTCAGCAAGGATGGTGTTAGTTATTTTGGCCCAAGCCATGTTACAAACTTGTAATGAAATTGTTTTCCATCATTGATCACACATATTGCTAGCTACCCTTAGCCCAAGTCATTCTCTTAATGGCATTCTTTGACTCTCTTGAAGACATTTTTCAAATTGGCAATGAGACTGATACTTTTGATCTACATGATCAACAATGTATTATAAATGATAATCTTTCATCTAGCTATTTTTTCGTGTTGACATATTCTAGATAAACATCTTTCTTTCTTATTTTTCTTTTTGGTTCATTGGAGATGTATTGAATACTCCTTTTATCTCCTCTAACCTAGCTATACTTTACAATCCCATTGACCTATTCAGTCATCTAAAGATATCTATGTAATGTCCCCATTTTTGGAATGGTCGCCATTAGGGTTGATTTGGGCCTTTCACCTCACTCTGGGACATTGGGAGGATACCATGAGCAGTGGAGATGACTTGTCACAATGCTATGTGAACTTCAATGCATTCATTAGGGATGAGGAGATTTGTCTTCCTTGGAGTCAGCCATTTGGAGGGCCTTTCATATGGATTTGTATTAGAGGTTCAAGTTTCATATGTTGTATAGGTGCTATCACTCCATCTTGGGATGCTTTCATATGGATACCTCGCTTGGGATGACTTGACATCATCATGGAGGTCACTATTCACTAGGGTGAAGAGCTAACATTATTCACATGCCTCTCCTAGGTGCTCATTGATGACTTATTATATTGTTTGACTAGAAATCAAGGCGGAATACAATAATTAACTATCATCCTTGGTGGTGCCCTTGCTAGTCGTCCTAAATCATATTTTTAATTTAAGTTAGGCACCTTTCCTTGAAAGAGAACACATCATACATGGGTCGGCCCACTTGAGAGGGAATATGGTAATTTAAAATATGCACTAACTACATAGGTCAGCCTTGAGGAAAGGAGGAGACAAAATGTGTATATATACTCAATCCATTGGCATTCCAAAAGCATCAAGCAATCAACATTCATTCATACATTGGAGTTTTATCTCTAGCATAAGGGTATTGAGACAAAAACCTCAAATTTTCTTGGAGAGATTGGATGAAACCCTAGCTAATCCAATTGGAGGATTCTGTGATAGGGATCTACTTGTGCATCATTGGAAAGAAGAGCAGATTACGGATCAAATTGTGGAGATTGTTTAGGATGAAAAGTAAAGAGGGATTGACTTTAATGGTTTGTGTTAATCCTTCTTTCACAACTAAACATTCAAGGATATTCAACCGAGTAGGGAACTCTACTACAAATCTCCTGTCATTTGGAACATAGGGGAAGATCAGAATTGTGTGATTTTGTTCTTTAATCAAGCCCAATTATGTTTAAAACCCTAATTTAGGAAATTCATAAACAAACGGACAAATTACAAAAAATGATCGCACATAGAGATATCAAATACATACCAGATTTCAAAGTTCAATGTGCAAAAAAGTCAGGGACTAATGAGTGGGTGCCCTAGTCCAGTGCTTTAGTTTTTGTCAAGATCTGGGAATGATATTTGCAACCTGCTCCCATTGTTCTAGAGGTTTTATAGTTACAGGATCCGAAGGACTAATGAGCGGGCACCTGAGTCTAGGTCCCTATTTTCTTCTCTGACCTACAATTCTGACAGTCTGCACTGCTCTCCTACAACTCCACTTCTTTCGTTGTCACAACCTGTAACCTGCAATCACATAAAAGTGGGTTGGGAGTTGTGGTGTTTAGAGGCTTGCCTTAGTCAAGCCCTAGAGAGACATTCAAGTCTTTCGAACACCATTGTCAGATAGAGAGTGTGTATCCCTATGGGATAGAGGCAAGATCCAAATGATAAATGATAGAAAACACAATTGATATCACTTTGTAGTGAAGATCTCATGGAAGGAAGATGATCTTCATTCCATGAGGAGATGGATGCTAAATCTGCAAATACAAAGACAATAACAACACAAAATTCTACTCTGCCACACAATGAATGCCTTGAATCACTTTCACAAAAGCTTGTCAATCAAAATGTCCATCTAGTATACAAATGAATCACTAATTATACTTTTATATGCAATTACAAACATTCCCGCTAAGAATTTTGTAATTCAAACTTAAGATGTTGGCATAGAACCTAAATAATGGTCATAAACTAACAACCAAAAATATGCCTTGACCTAAAATAGGGGAGGACTATGGCATGGGTACCCAAGTCTTCCCCCACTATTTCAGGTAGGGATCATGTCAAGTACATCCTCTAAGCCCCATTTGCCATGAAACTTGAGGGTTTTCTTATTGGGAGTCACCATTAACATGTAAGATGACTAAAATGTATTCTAAAAGACCCAGGAGCTAAACCTTAAGAGGGAAAAGCCCCTAAGGGGACATTTTCTGACATAACAAAGATCATTCTTAGAGGTGTTCTTGGTGTGGATAGTTCATCAATTGCAAGGAGAAGTGCCCTCTCTTGGAGGGACACCTTTAGGAGGAAGGTTTCATGCATATTTAGAAGCTAAGCTGCTGCTAGGGTTTTGACCAAGGGCAGATTTCTTAAAAGTAGAATAGTAGCCTGATTTATTTCATTTGTGGGTTATTATCATGGTGAATATCATAGTTGAAAAAATTGAACTCGGCAATTACTCGACGGACCAAAAAATTTTAAAAACTTGGGACTTGGCAGAAACTCAAGGAAAAACTTAGCAATAACTCAACAAAGTTATCGAACATAAAAAATACATTAATTTTTATAAATATGCTTTAAAAACATGCATTTTATGGAATTTACAGACCATATTATTGATTTCCTTCAATACCTTTCATCTAAGTTTCCTAGAACTATTGCGAGATTGGGATTTGTTGCAAAAAAAAATTCCCTAGTATGCGTACTATATATATAATAATAAATTATAATATTAAATATAAATATTGTATTAATATAATAATAATAATATATAATATATTATATTAAATTTTAATTATAGACATGTTGCTATTATATATTATTATTAATATATTATAATATAATTATATATTATTATTATTATAATAAAAATATAATATTATATTATAATATATTTCTTATATATGGTAATGGAGCGGTGGCAACGAAGGCAGCAAAATTTTGCAGTTAAGTCGCGGAGACCACTATAGTCTCAAGAAAGCTTATTCATAGATTTTGTTAGGGGAAATAATGGTTTTCATATAGATTTTCCTTTGGGGCAAAGGTTTTATAGACAGGCAAATTATGGCCATGAAGGATTCAGATCTAGGGTTTCTAGGTTTGGGAATAATGTTCAAAGATTTAAATAGAACAAGTCTTCAGTCAAACAAGTTTGGATTCCTAAAGAAGTTAAAAAAACCATAGATTTGAAATCAGGAATTAATTTGGAGGTTCAATTACTAGATAAGTTAATTGATCCTCATGTAAGGGACCTCACTCAAACATCTTTGATTGGTAAGATCTGGAATTGTTCTTTGGTTTCTATGATTTTGGATTCATGGATTCATGATAATTGGGAGGGAGTGACAAATTTTTTTGTGTTGGATGAGGGTTTAGAGTTTTTTGTTGCTATTTTTTCCTCAGTTGAAGCTAGAGATTTAATCTTGAGAACTAAATCTTGGTTTTTTAATGGGAAGGGTATTCACTTACAACATTGGTTTCCTAATTTTAATCCTTCTGCGAGCAAGGATAACTTTTTTCCTTTTTGGGTAAATTTTCCTAATTTACCATTGGATTATAGGGATTTGAATGTTCTAAAATTCATTACTCAAATGATTGGGTTTTTTATTAATCATGATCTTTTAACATTTAAAAACCCTAAGCTTCTAGTTAGGATGTGCTTGATTATGAATACCTCTTTCACTTTTTTGGATAGTATCATTTTGAAAACTTCTAAAAGTTCATGGAATCAAAAGATTAACTTTTAAGACCCAGAAACTATTTTGAAATTTGATAGTTTCGATGTTTCAGAGGAACGGGTGGATTTGGGAAAATTGTGTGATTCCTCTATCCAATGTAAACAAGGGGTTTTTTGTGATCTTCCTTAGGGTAGGGTGAACGATTTGCTTGTAGAAGATAGTAATACATTGTTGGCAGGAGGTAGTTCAGGTTCCAGATTGCTAGGTGATTGTGTTCCTAACATTGTTAATGAAATTCATAATGATATATTTCAAGGAGCGGATTGTGTTGGTTTACAATCTCAAGATCAATTGGATGATGCTCTTAGGTGATTTGGGAGTGTCCTTTGAACCCTCCTTGGATTATCTAGTGAATGCCCAGAGTTCAGAGGTATGTAAAAATGGTTTATCATCAGCTTTAGAGAAATCTCCTTTGATAATAGATAATACTGAGGTGTTGTTTGAGGATTTGTCCCAATCTCTAGAAGCTAATTTGGCTCGTGATTGTCTTGATGGTTGTGAAGTCAATTTGTTGTCTTCCCCTGTTTCATTTTCTAAGCTAGTTAATCATAAGGACCTACCTGATAAGGTCTTTGATTTTGTAGAGGTTGTTAGCAATGCTTCTAATGTTCAAATAGATGAGGATGCAGAGTTTTCTTTTTCTTTGAAAGAGGCTAAAAATTTTATTGATGAAGTTGTTTCTAAAGTAGGGGAAGAACTTACCGAAAAGATTGCAGATGAAGTTATGAATGAAGTTGATGTTCAAAATGATTCATCATCAGGTATTTCTCAAACTCCTTTGGAAACTCAAGTGGTTGTACCTTCTCCTCCTAAGACTAGAGGTAGGAAGTCAAAATCTAGGGTTACTCAGGCAGAAATAGAAGCGGGTGTTCAAAATACTCTTGAGAAAATGTTAACAAGGTTAGCGTTGAGGAGAGATGATGGCTACCCTCAGGACCAATGAAGATTATTTCTTGGAATGTTAGGGGCATTAATGCCCCTAACAAAAAATGCCTGATAAAACACCAAAGTGATTTATTAGGTGCTCATTTCATTTTACTTCAAGAATTCAAGTGGTCTGATCAATCAATAGAAAATTCTCTTAAATTATGGAAGAAATGGAATTTTTTGAGTTCATCTTCAGTTGGTGCCTCAGGTGGTTTGGTTATCCTTTGGGATAAGTTGTGTGTAGAGGTGACTCTCATTTCTAAGTCTACTAACTGGCTTTTTGTTGAAATTTGTTTTGAAAATAAAAAAATTAGACTAATTAATGTTTATGGGCAAACTTCGTCGGTAGACAAAAAATGCTTATGGGATTCCTTGTCAAAAATTGTTCAATCCTTCCCAAAGGAGAATATTATTTTAGGAGGGGACTTCAATTCTATTTAAAATCTGAATGAGAAACAAGGTGGCATTCTTCCCCCTTTGAAGGTAATGATTGATTTTTCAGATTTTGTTAGTGATAATGGTTTGATTGATTGTCTTCCTTCAAATGGGAGGTTTACTTGGATTAATAAGAGGAAATAATTCTTTAGTATAGATGAGAGGCTTGATAGATTTCTTTTGTCTTATCAATGGTTATCATTTAATGGTTCTTTTTCCTCCTTGATTCTTTCTTTCTTAGGATCTGATCATTTTCCTATTCTTTTAGAAATCAATTTTTTGGGTACAAATCTAAGTTTGAAAAGGCCTTTTAAGTTTGAATCTATGTGGTTTAGAGATCCCTCTTTTATTCCTTTGTTAAAGTCTTGGTGGGCATCTATGCCTTTTGTTGTAGGTTCTAGAATGTTTCAGCTTATTAGAAAACTGTAATTATTAAAGAAACTTATTAAGTCTTGGAATGTTTCCCATTTTTTAAATATTTTTAAAGAAAAGGAGGTTATTGAAGGAAAGCTTCAATTGTTAAATTCTCACATAATCAACCATGGGATGGATAGCTCATCTTTTGATCAACAAAAATTATTACAGTCAGAATTGGATGAGATTTTGGCAAGGGAAGAAGAGTATTGGAGATAGAAATCAAGAGAAATTTGGTTACAAGTTGGGGATAGGAATACTAAGTTTTTTCATGCCTCGGTCAAGATGAATGGGCAGTTTAATAAAATTCATCAAATTATTGATCATAATGTATCCCCAATCTCGGATCCTTTCTTTTTACAAAAAGAGCCATTCCTTTCTTCTCGAATTTACTTGCTAAAGATTTGAATGAGCCCTCAGAAGATTTATGTAATTCTTTATTAAGTAATATTCCCAATCTTATTAATGAAGAAGATAATGATTTGTCATTAAAGAAATTTTCTTTGGAAGAAGTCAAGGGTGTAGTCTTTTCTTTCTGTCCAGATAAAACTCCTGGTCCGGATGGGTTTACTCCTTTGTTTTCTCAGAAGTGTTGGGAATTTATGGGTAAAGACATTTGGTTGGCTTTGGAAGAATCAAGGAAGAATAGTAATATCTTAAAAGAGATGAATGCGACTTTTATTGTTTTAATCCCTAAGACTTCTGCTCTGTCTTCTTTTACTTAGTTTAGACCGATTTCTTTATGCAATACTATTTATAAAATCTTCACAAAAGCCATTTCCATGAGGTTGGCTTTGCTTATCCCTAGAATTATTTCTTCTGAGCAAGGAGGATTTGCTTCTAGTAAAGAAATGGTGGATGGTGCAATTTTGGCTCATGAAGTCTTGCATTCTATTAAAGAACTTAAGTTACCAGCTATGATGTTGAAATTAGATATGATGAAAGCTTATGATAGAGTTTCTTGGAGCTTTCTATTAAAGGTTCTTTTGAAATTTGGATTTGACAAGAAGTGGTGTAAATGGATTCAATCTTGCATCTCGGGTGTTAGATCAACAATTATTATCTGTTGATTTTCTGGTAGCTAGGTTAGATCCCTATCAGAGGCTGACCTAATTATAAAATGTTGAATGGCCTATTGGCCTTAGCATTTTAAGAGTCTCAGATATTTGATCAAGGCAGGCCCCATTTGGGTGAACTGATTTTGAAATAGGTCAGGACCTATTACTTGTAATGTGCATTTGATTTTAGCGCCAAGGCCGACTAGGAGCATTAGGTATATGTTATCCTATAAATGTAATGAGCCTTGCTAGACAAACATATTATCATCTCTGCTATGTACAAATTATTGTTCTACAATCTGCCAGTGTTATTCTCCAGTGTCCATCAGCAAATCTATTTTTCATCAAAGTGGAATTGACCTAGCTCAAGAAGCGTCGGTGTAATAGGAAGGCATCTGCTAAAGTTTGCAACCCTATGCTGAAGGAAAAGATCTTGATGATACCTTAGATGTCATATCAGTGTATCGAACGAACCTTACTCCATTTGGCCGATAGCCTAAGTCTCATCGACACCTTAAGCTCCATCGAAACAACAGAAGACTTCAGGTGAACATCTCGTAGTTATACCGATATCGAAGGTCTCACCAAAGCTACAAGGGTCATCGGCATAGCAATAGTGCATTAATTAAAGATCCTAAAGCAGTACTGATAACATAAGTCTCACCAATCTCATTGTGCCATCAGGATAACAAAGGACATCGGTCAGGCCTTGTAAAGTTGTTCTAATAACAAAAGTCCTACCGAAGTCAGGTTGTCATCGGTGTATCGGCTAGACTTTGCCGATATCATTTGTCTTGATGATAATCATTGATTTATGTCAGACAAGGAATGAGCCATGTCGATACTCTCTCTGTAATTTACTTCTAAGCTTAATATAAATCTGAGATTCTATTGTTGGGTTTTTCACCTCCAAGAGGGAGGTTTTCCTAGGGTAACTCTGTGTTATGTATGAAATTATGTCTATTTCTTTCTTACTGCATTCTGATTTTTAAAATTAACATGGTATCAGAGCCAATTTTGAATTAGTATAATTAGATTTGCAGTAACCAATTATCTACCTCTACTCTTATCACTTCTTCAAGATGGTTCTCAGTCTCAGGGTAGAAGATAGGTTGGATGGGGCTTCCAATTTCACATCATGGAGAGTCCGCATCATGCTTGTGTTGAATCAAAATGACCTTGCAGACTTTGTGACCAAAGAATCTTCTAAGCCTGAGGAAGAAGGAGAAAAGACCCAATGGAGGAAGAAAAATCTTCAAGCTTAGAAGATCTTAATTGATTTAGTAAAGGACCACATTGTTCTCATCATCTCCAAGATGAAGACAACAAGCAAAATGTTTAGAACCTTGGAGGAGATGTATGAAATCAACAACACCAATCGTGTTCTAGCCTTGAAGTAGTAGCTTCATCACATGAAGATGGCTAAAGGTGAATCTATCATGGCTTACTTCATGAGGATTTCTCATTTGAGAGATCAGCTCTCATCTATTGGAAAGATTTTTGATGAAAATGATTTGACCATGCTAGCCCTCAATGGTCTTCCAACATCTTGGGAAACCTACATTCAAGGAATTAGTGTAAGAGTTGATCTTCCCAAGTTTGATAGATTAAGTGTTGACTGTATTCAAGAAGAGTCTTGACTGGCTACTAGAGGAGTTATCAAAAACACTCATGAAGACAATCATGTCCTTGCTACCCAGTATTTCAAGAAGAAAGGAGGCTATTGGAAGAACAATTTCAAGAGGAATAGAGATCAAAGGTCTAATTCACCTCATGATTCAAAGAAAAAGAAAAAGGACCTGTCTCACATCAAGTGTTTCAGGTGTGACAAATTCAGTCACTATGCAAGGGACTAGTTATCCCAGCCTAAGCAACAAGGAACACACTTAAATGAAGTCTCAAATCAGTCTAATACTGAAGACTTCCTTTTCATTTCTACTCTATCAAGCAATGTACCCTCAGACAGTGACACTTGGTTGATTGATAGTGGTGCATCTAGACACATCACCGGCTATCGAGAGGACCTCTTAGATATAGTGGAGAAAGAGTCTAATCTTCATGTGGTCATTGGTGATGATGCTCCCTATTCTATGAGAGGCTTTGGTACTACTTCCCTTAATTTAGATTCTAGAATTTCTCTTCACCTCGGTGATATTTTGTTTGTGCCAAGAATCAAATGAAACCTCATCTCCATATCAGCACTAGAAGATAAAGGTTATCAGATTGCATTTTCTAAAGGAAGAGTACTTGCATGGCCTAAGAAGTCCAGCATCAAATCTGCTCATGTCATTGGGAATAGGTATGAGAGCCTATATAAGCTCTCAGCACATCTAGTTCAAGCTCTCATTCATGAAGCACTTGAATCAAGCGAGCTATGGCATAGAAGACTTGGACATCTTCATTTATGAGCTCTCCCTACACTTGAAAAGATAGTTAAAGGTATACCTAAACTTAGTCATATTCATGATGATACATGCAAAGGTTGTGCTATGGGTAAAAACACTAAGAGTCCATTTCATCAAATTGAAAGTAGGTCTAAAGAGAAATTAGCTCTTGTGCATTATGATTTATGTGGACCTATGTCTGTTGCCTCTCAAAGTGGATTCTTATATTATGTAATCTTCATAGATGACCACTCTAGGAAAACTTGGATTTACTTTCTCTAAACAAAAGAATCTGATGAAGTTCTAAGTAGATTCAAAGAATTTAAAGCTTTAGCTGAAAATCTATCTGGGAAAAGAATTAAAGCTTTAAGGTCTGACAATGGAGGTGAATACACCTCGGGTAGTTTTCATGATTTTTGTGTTGAGGTAGGGATCAAGAGGGAGTTTTGTGTTCCCTACAACCCTCAGCAAAATAGGGTTACAAAAAAATAGAACAGATCCATAGTTGAGGTAGCAAAAGCTATGATTCATGATCAAGATCTGCAGACCTTACTATGGGCTGAAGCATCTAGGACCGCTGTCTACATTCAGAATAGATGCCCTCACCGTGTATTGAAAGATATAACTCCAGAAGAAGCATTTTCAGGGATCAAACCTGATACTAGTCACTTGAGGATCTTCAGGAGCCCAGTATATGTTCATGTACCCAAAGAGAAGAGAACCAAGTTGGAACCTTTTGGCAAAAGAGGCATTCTTGTGGGCTATAGTGAAACATCCAAAGCATTCAGAATTTACATTCCATGTCAAAAGTTTATTGAGGTTAGTAGAGATGTCACTTTTAAAGAAAATATTGCAGTCAAAAGATCTAAAGGCTCAAGTATAGAGATTGACAATGAAGTTCATGATAACCCTCAAGACATCGATATTGAGCATGATACTAAGATTCAGAGAGGGTCTACAAAATCTAAAAATTATAATTATCCAAGTGAACCTTTGGATCCTACTAATGGGCCTAAGGACATTACCATGAGTAAGAAGAGACCTCTCTAGATTTAAGAGGCAAAAAAAGTAGGAGACCTCAGAAATTCTCTAACTATGTGACATTGATGTGCAACCTCATTGAGAATGAACCTTCTAGCGTTAAAGAGGCCATGAAACAACAAGCATGGAAGAATTATATGGATGAAGAATATCAGTCTATCATCAAGAATGATGTTTGGGATATTATGCCTAGACCCAAAGGTAAGTCTATCGTATCTTCCAAATGGTTTTTTAAAATTAAACATGTTGCTGATGGAAGTATTGAGAAATACAAAGCTAGATTTGTGGCTCATGGCTTCTCTCAGAAAGAAGGCATAGATTATGAGGAAACCTTTTCCCCTGTTGCTTGATATACCTCTATCAAGACTATCATTGCTATTGCTACAGCTAAGGGATGGAGGTTGCATCAGATGGATGTAAAGATAGCCTTCCTCAATGGTGTTATTGAAGAAGAGGTCTACATTGAGCAACATGAAGGCTTTGTGATCCATGAGAAAGAATCTCATGTATATAGATTGAAGAAAGCACTATATGGCCTTAAGCAGGCTCCCCATGCCTGGTATGAAAGAATTGACACTTATTTGGTAAGCTTAGGTTTCTGTAAGAATGATGTTGATCCTAATCTTTACTTCAAGGTATTCAATGGTGAGATGTTGATCTTGGTTTTATATGTTGATGATTTATTTCTGACTGGAGAAGATCATCTCATTCTTAGATGTAAGGAAGACTTGACTTTAGAATTTGAAATGAAAGATCTAGGTCTCATGCATTTCTTTCTAGGGTTAGAAGTATGGCAAAGACCTACTGAAATTATTCTAAGTCAAGGAAAATGTACTATTGATATTTTGAAGAGATTTGGAATGTTAGATTGTAAACCTATGACTACTCCTATGGAAACTAACTTAAAGAAGTTGAGTGAATCTGCATTTAGGTCTAATCTTGTGGATCCTATTGAATATAGCCAGCTGATTAGATCCTTGATGTATCTTGTTAACACTATACCTAACATTTGCTATGTAGTGAGTGCCCTCAGCTAGTTCATGTGTGAACCAAGACAGATTCATCTTGTTGCAGTCAAGCATATACTGAGATATTTGCATGGCATAGTTGGATATGGCTTGAAGTACCCTCTCAAGATGGTCATTACCTTGGAAGGCTATTCTGATTTTGATTGGGCAGGAAGTGTCATTGATAGAAAGAGCACTTCTAGAGTTTGCTTTAGCTTGGGATCTGCTATGATCTCGTGGTGCAGCAGGAAACAATCTTTAGTAGCATTAAGTACTACTCAAGCAGAATATATTGCAGCTTGTGTGGCATCTCGAGAAGTAGTGTGGCTTCGAAAACTCCTTGCAGGATTGTCTGGACAACCTTGGGAGCCTATCATTATTCACTATGATAATCAGAGCTATGTGAAGCTCTCTGTCAATCCTGTGTTTCATTACAGATCTAAGCATGTGGAAATTTGGTATCACTATATCCAGGATATGGTGCAAAGGAATGCTATTCAGTTGAATTACATCAGCACTGATGAGCAAACAATGGACATTCTCACCAAGCCTCTTGCTCGAGTAAAGTTTGAATACTTTTGAGTCAAGCTTGGAGTAGTGCAGAATGAAGCCCTAGTAGAGAAGGAGCCTCAGCATAAGTGATACATTACACTGTCCTCTTCCACCCTCTTCAAGTATGTATGGTGGATTCACCCTCTACAAGTAGGCATGGTAAGTGAAAGCCTTCTTCCACCCTCTGCAAGTAGGCATGGTGGATATCATGATTCCATGATGTATGTACCCACCCTCTAGGAGTAGCCATGGTGGTAGTCATTATGTGACTATGCCCTTATGAAGGAATCCTCCCTAGCTAAGAGGGAGTGTTGATTTTCTGGTAGCTAGGTCAGATCCCTGCCGGAGGCTGACCTAATTATAAAATGTTGAATGGCCTATTGGCCTTAGCATTTTAACAGTCTCAGATATTCAATCAAGGCAGGTCCCATTTGGGTGAACTAATTTTGAAATAGGTCAGGACCTATTACTTGTAACGTGCATTTGATTTTGGCGCCAAGGCCGACCAGGATCATTAGGTATATGGTCTCCTATAAATGTAATGAGCCTTGCTAGACAAACATATTATCATCTCTGCTATGTGTGAATTATTGTTCTACAATCTACCAGCGTTATTCTCCAGTGTCCATCAACAAATCTATTTTTTGTCAAAGTGGAATTAACCTAGCTCAAGAAGTGTCGGTGTAACAGGAAGGCATCGGCTAAAGTTTGCAACCCTACGCTAAAGGAAAAGGTATTGGCAATACCTTAGACGTCATATCGGTTTATCGAATGAACCTTACTCCATTCAGCTAATAGCCTAAGTCTCATTGACACATTAAGCTCCATTGGAACAATAGAAGACTTCGGGTGAACATCTCACAATTATACCGATATCGAAGGTCTCACCGAAGCTGCAAGGGTCATCGGCATAGCAATAGCGCATCAGTCAAAGATTCTAAAGTAGTTTCGATAACATAAGTCTCACCGATCTCATTGTGCCATCAGGCTAATAAAGGACATTGGTTGGGCCTTGTAAAGTTGCTATGATAACAAAAGTCCTACTAAAGTCAGGTTGTCATCGGTGTATCGGCTAAGTCTCCTGAGACTTTGCCGATATCATTTGTCTTGACGATAATCATTGATTTTTGTCAAACAAGGAATGATCCATGTCGATACTCTCTCCGTAATTTACTTCTGAGCTTAATATAAATCTAAAATTCTGTTGCTGGGTTTTTCACCTCCAAGAGGGAGGTTTTTCTAGGGTAACTCTATGTTATGTCTGAAATTATGTCTATTTCTTTCTTACTGCATTCTGATTTTTAAAATTAACATTATCAATGGTAGTCCTACTGATTTTTTCTCAATTTCTCAAGGTATCAGACAAGGGGATCTCTTATCTTCGTTTCTTTTTATTTTAATGGATGAATCCTTTAGTAGATAAATCTTAATGCAAAATAGTCTTTCCAACTAGAGGGGGGTTCAGATTCCTGGTATTCCTCTTTCTGTTACTCATACCCTTTTTGCAGATGATACTCTTTTGTTTGGGTTTCCTTCTATCAAAGATGCTAAATGTATTCAGAAGGTTATTTCTAATTACAGCTCTGCTTCAAATCAAGCAGTTAATTTTGACAAATGAAAAGTTGTTTTCTTTAATACTAAACCATCTTTGCAAGGTGGGATTGCTTCTATCCTAAAAGTCAAACTAGAAAGTTTACCAAGTCATTATTTGGGAATTCCTTTATTTTTTGGTGCAAAAAGAAAGTATTTTTGGGCCAAGGTCTCTTAGTCTATTCATAAGAGAATTGCACTTTGGAAGGCTAGATGGTTAGCTTTGTCTGGAAGAATTACTCTATTGAAATCTATTCTAACTATTGTTCCTATCTATATGCTTTCTATCTTAAATATTCCCAAAGGCGTTATTTAGGAGATTCAGAAATCTTTGAATTCTTTTTTATGGAAGGGCTTTGTAGATGAGGGTAACAAAGTGTCATTAGTAGCTTGGAATAAGGTTTGTGTTCCCAAGATTCTTGGTGGTTCTGGTATTCGTAATATTTTTATTCAAAATAAAGCCTTGGGTGCTAAGTTGGCTTGGAAGATGTTTTCTAATCCTGATATTAAATGGTACAAATTCTTTCAATATAAATATATGGATTGTCTTTCTTCTGATAGGGTTTTTACAGTTGCTAACCCCCGTAAGGACTCTTCAATTTGGAATTTTATATTCTCTTGCAGAGAAGTTCTTTTACCTCACCTTTCTTGGAAAATTAATAATGGTGCTAAAGACTTCTTTTGGGAAAATTCTTGGAATGGCTTTTCTCCTCTTTCCTCTATTAAGGATTTGGATCATGCTAGGTTTTATCTTTCTTCAGTTTGGGGTGTTAGAGTAATGGATTATCTTTTAGTTTCTAAAGAAGGTTCTTTTTTATATTTCAGTTTGGAAAGATTTTTCAAATTGTTCCTTTCCTGAGAATCAAAAAGTTCTTCTTGGTAATATTTTAAGTAATAGGAGGATTTATTTTTTTCCAAAAGAGAATGTATTGTTTTGGTCCTTCTCTAATAATGGTTCTTATTCTGTCAAAGATGGTTATAGATATTTATCCACTTTAGAATCTCCATCTATTCCTGATTGGCCACATTTGCTTTGTTGGAATGTTGCTTGTCTTCAGAAAGTAGGGGCATTTGCATGGTTAGCTTTAAAGAATAAAATTCTAACGAGTTAGAGATTATCTAAATTAGGGATTATGGATTCCTTCAATTATGTTTTTTCTGGTATTTGTGAGGAAGATGTGGATCATCTATTTATTTCTTGTCCTTTTGCTTTCTCTTGTTGGAAATGGCTTTTTCTTAAGCTAAGTTGGTTTTCTCCTCTTCCTAATTCTTTGTTGGATCTTTTTCATGGTTGGCCTATCTTATTCAAAGGTTCTACTTTTGCTTCTATTTGGATTGTTGCACCTTCTATTGTTATTTGGAGCATCTAGCTTGAAAGGAATAGAAGGATCTTTAGAAAAGAAAGTAAGGATTTTGAGGCTATCTCTTTTCTAATTGAAAAGTCTATTTCAGAGGTAGTCCTAAATTATCTTAAATCTATAAAGTTCTCTGATCTCCATTTCTCCTCTTGGGATAATTTTGTTTTGAAAAATTGGCCTTTTTTAGGCTCTTTTCCTATTACTAATTCAATAGCAGTCTTTAAGCAGGATATAAATTTAGTTAAATGGATGCCTCCTTCTGTAGACTTTATTAAATTCAACTTCGATGGGGCTTCTCATGGTAATCCCGGTCCTTCTTCCATTGGTGGGGTTTTTAGAGATATGAAGGGAGTAGTTGTTAAAGCCTTTTCTGGTAAAGTTTCTGATGGTACTAATAATCAAGCTGAGATCCTTGCTCTTGTTGAGGGCCTAAGGTTGGCTATTGGTCTAAAGCTCCTGAGACTTCATATTGAGAGTGATTCATTAATAGTTATTAATGCATTGAAAAAGCATCATTTTCAAAATTGGAAACTTGATTATCTTCTACAAGAGGTTTGGTATATTCTGGATTCTTTTGAAAGTTTCATTATATCTCATACTCTTAGAGAAGGTAATAAGTTGGCTGATGCCTTAGCTAATTTGGGTTTTGAGTTGGGCTCACCGATAGTCTCCTTTGATGTAGATTATTTTGGTAAGTATCCTCATTTGGAGGAAATCGTACATTATGATTCTTCAGGGTGTGTGGCTTAACTCTCAATTGTGTGGCCTTTTGTATGTGGCATCAAGGCATCATTTTATGTGTTCAATCATTATTTTTGCATGGTTTAGCATGATGGTTTTTGATTTCAATTGTCCATTTGATCTTATTCTCCGTAAATATCTTTGTCCTTTCATTCCTTCCGAGTTGGCTTGTAACAAATTACATTTATTTCATACATGGGAGATGATGTTATCAAATTATTGATATTTGATCCTTTTCAGCTATATATTTGTGATTGCTTATGTTATTAACTATTCTTTATGCTTAACTTCTCTTGCTCTATGTGAATGTTATGGAAGTTCAGCTTAATCGCAGGTTGTTCTTTCCAATCTCAAAATGGGAGACTGCTTTTATTGGTTTTGTTTCTTCAGATGGTTTACAGTCTATTTTTTCTATAGATGGCCCGGAGGTGGAGGAAGCCATTAGAGATGTTGTGGGTAGATATATTCTTGAAGGCCATGTTCAGGTTTTATATCCTTCTTAGATCTTCATAGCTTTTGCATCCAATGCAATGGATTTATCACAAGATGTTAAGTTGGTAAAGCAGTTAATTGATAAGTATGTTCATCGTTTCCTTTTTCTGATGATAGTGTCGTTGAAGCTTTCTAGAACTATGATCTCTTTAGCTCAGAGGCTCTAATTGGTGAGCTTTTCACTAAGTGCCAAGTTCTTCACTCTCCTGCTCATAACTGTATTTTCAATGTTGTTCGTTCTTCTTTGTTGAATGAAAATGAAGATTTTCTGCATCTTTCTATTCATGCTCATGGTAAAGAGATTGGTGAGAGTTTTGCTGACAGTGTGGATGAAAAATTCCAAGCTTTGTTGTTTTTACTTTAGTTTCAACCTCTTCTTCCTCCTCCTCCAGGCTCGCCTATTGAGGAAAATGCAGTGGGGGAACCAAATTATCTTGTTTAGAACCTTAATGCTGCTGTGAATCCGTGATAGGCTATTGGGGTGTTGTCTAGTCTATTTTTCTTTTTCTCTCTTCTCTAGAGGAGTCTTGGATCTATTTGTTGTCTTTCACAGCTTAAATGTAATATTTTGAAATGGTCTTTTGTAAATTTTGCTCCAGTTTTGTGTTTGGAACTTTTTGTATGACATTTTGTAATTTCGAGCTACAACTGGGTTTTCTTCCTCTGGTTCTTTCCTGCCAGTATGCTCGTCGAACTAGGGATTGTAATTATTATTATTATATAATATAATTACAGTGGCTTGCCCATTTTGTTAAAAAAAATATATTTCTTATATATAATATTAATAATAATATATGAAATATATTATAATATACTATTATATTTTTATTATTATAATAATATATAATTATATTATAATATATAATATATAATAAATAATAATATATTAATAATAATATAGTGCTATATAATAATAATATATCGCACATAGTTGAAAACTTGAAAAAATAACTATAATGCTCATCCTATATAAATATTGATAGTTCATCCAAAATCTCTCCTTTCATATGATACAGTCTTTAAAATAATAAATATATCATCATAATCCTATATAAATATTGACAGTTTGTCTGAAATCTCTCCTTTCATACAATATAGTCTTTCAAAAATTTCAATTGTACTAACTATTATAATTTTATAGCAATAATCAAAAACAAAAAAAGCCTACCTCATTTTCCCTGGCGTTGATTTCCCTATGTGGTGTCATGCTAGGGTTTGAACTTTCTAGCACTCACGTTTTTTCTCTCATCCAGAATGGCGAAAATGAAAGCGAGTTGTTCTTTTAGTTTTATTTGTTTGAATTTATTTCCCCCCCTATTCGACGACTTGCGCATTTTTGTTTGATATGTGATTCACAATGATTTTTTTGAGGTAAACTTGCCACGAGTTTTATGGAAAACTCATCCTGACTTTTTCCTATAAAAACTTGCGGCCATTTCAGACGTGCGATTACTCGCAAGTCGCACGATTAATGCACGATTTTTTCAACTATGGTGGATATTATGTATTTCATGATGTAATACCTTCCTATGCTTGAGTGACCTATGTAGAAGATCTTTTGATGTTTTGATGATGCATATACGAATATTATAAGGTACAGATCTGAATAATTCATTTCCAAAATTTATAGCAGTAGTCTCTCATATTTATTGTGGATGCTTGGTTGACATGATTAGTAGGTAGTTCATGGTAAATATAATATTCATGATTGGGAAAATAATTGGGTGTGATCATATTGATATTTTCCATAATTTATGATAAATATATGTATATGTTTCAAGTCTAATTTTTGGAGTAGAACTAGGGTTAGGGCAGAATTACAAAGTGTAGAAATATTAGGGCAAAATTAGGGTTTTAAGCAGAAAATCAGAATTATAGTGTAATATCCCATTTGGGAAATTACAAGTGGTATCAGAGCCATGATCTCGCCACCCTAAGGGTATTGATCATGGATGTTATGATGGTGGAATCCTTTCTTGCATCCTTGGAACAACTTCAAGATGATTTGGATAGGATGTTGGAAAGATGGATTGCTGGTCAAGAAGCTACAAGAGCCAAAAGGAAGGGCATTCTTGAAAAATTAGAAGATTTCATGAAAGAAAAGGAAGAGAAGAAAGAGGACTTGCAGTCCTAAAAGGATAAAGGAGAATTACCTAGTGAAGAACACATAAGTGTCCATGAAGATCAAAAGATTGAAGAAGAGGCAACCATGGAAGAGGAAGGATTACTTGTTGATGACTTGCATCATGAGGATAAGGGAAAGAAAGCATCACACATTGTAAGTTAAAAACTCCTAAGACTTCATGATGACCACGAGATCAAAGAAGGTATAGCCATGAAGATTGCCAAGTTGGATCAGCTACAAGAAGGTATGGGTTTAATTAATGTTACTTTGGATGTTCCTAGCATTGCTTCATCACCTTTATATCATATTGGCAAGGAATCAACTTGTATGGGTATTCTTGAGTTGGATATTGCTCTTAAGGATAATTCAGAAATTTCAATGGGAAATGATCATAGTGGATTGGAGAAAGGTGATTTGACATTGCAAGATAAAGAGGTCATAGTAGTGCACACATCTTCTAGGTCAATCATGAAGGAGGATCATGAAGTAGAAGACTCTATTTACTACTTTGATGGAGGAGGTATCAATTAAGAAATTGACTTATGGAGGCATGATTAGGTTGCATAAAGACCTTGGGCCACATCACTTGGAGGAGAAATTGAAGACAAAGGGAGGTGAGCCTATGATTGCACTAAATCATTTTGAGCATAAACATAAAGCAATGGTAGATTTGTGTTGGATAACCCTAGGGAAGGATGAACACTTTGAAGAAGACCTCTACCTCACCCGGTTTCAAGAGTTTCAAGAGACCATGGCTATGATGAAGAACAACTACTTGCATCTACGTATGGATAGTGATCATCTATTCAAAATGTGCAAGATATATGTGGGTACTTTGAGAAGAGAGAAAGATAGAGTGGATGAGCTCACTAGGGATTCCTTGAAGAGTACCCAAGAGGCCCTTCGAGAATCAAAGGACCAAGTGAAGAAAATTCATCAGGAATTCAGCATGGAACACTCCTCACCATACACCATGAAGTTTTAGTCTTCTATGGCTACCACTTCAAGGGTCAATACAGCAATAATATGAAGCATGGACATATGAATACACATGAGGGCATAACTTGTAGCTAGGGAACATAATTTAGGATACATGACACATTTGATTATCCATCGGAGGCATCCTTTGGACCTACCCTAGTGGACAACCACTTGATCACGGAGGAATAGGTGATTAGGATCTACAAAGACATCCCTCAAAGGCACAAGTTAAGGTCTAATTTCCTGAGTTGCAACAATAGTCCCTTACTTTCACCTTATCATGACATGACAGCCAAGAGGATCAACCTTGAGGCATTTGTTTTCCATGAAGGGAATCATGTTGGATCAGCCTTAGATGGAGAGTATGCAACAATGATAAAGGAGAGGTTTGAGAAGGATGAAGACACTATATGGAGAGTATGCAACAATGATAAAGGAGAGTTTTGAGAAGGATGAAGGCACTATAAAAAGGTATGACAACAACTCTAATTTTTTAATATGGGACAACAGTCTTTTGTTATTGCATGATCATATGTTGGCAACCCTTACACATGAGAATGACATTGGGAAGACATCTTCTATTGTTGTCTTCTATATTGGAGATAAATATGAGATCTTATTTTTGTGCCCAAGACCCAAGAGAACCAAGTTAATTTGGAATGACATAAGTCCTGAGTCTTGAATGTAGGCCAAGCAAGTGGAGCAATCATATTTGAGGTATGGTACAGAACCTTTTACTTGTTTGCATCTTGAGGATTTGATGACACTTCTTTGGGAGAACCACTTGAAGGTTCAAGCAGTATAGGAGCTAGGAGTTGTGGAGTTTACAGTTAGGGGACCAGCCACTAGTGTTTTGATGGCACCTTTAGAGGGAGTCATAAGGGATGGCTCTTTGATCCTTCATGGAGGAGGTTTTAAGTTGGGTGATATTGATCCTTTGGTGATACTTGAGGTTGTCCTATGCTTGTCTACAGAGGCATTTGCATTAGAGTAGTACACTTTAGAAGTATTGATGATTCCTGCACTAAGGTATGATGTTGTTTCCATCTCTACTTTGGAGGCATGTGTCATTGGAGTTGGAGATTGTAATGTCCCCATTTTTGGGTTCTCTAGCAGTGTCATTGTCGTTGACCTTTTGGGTTTGTGTCAGTTTGTTCAGAGGGGTAAATTGATGTTACCAGTGAGCTCTGATGATTTAGAGGAGTTATATGATGCTCTCAGATGTTATTTCTGGCTTCCAGTTTGGGCTCCAAGATTCTTGGAGGGAACATCTATTTATAGTAAGTCGGCCGGTTGGCTCCGTTTATCATTATTTTTCATTGGGATCACTCTAGTGCAGCCAGTTTTCAATTTCGATGCATTTCGATAGTTTCCACAAAATGGGTTTATTAATGGATTTATTTTAATTATTTTACTAAGGTTGCTAAATATTATTTAAAATATTTTAAAAGCACCTTAGTGTTATAGCTCATCGGAACTGGGATGAACTATTTTAAATCATGGATGCATTAAGCAAGGACCTTGTGTGTCAAATTATAATTATTTTAATAAAAGGGTCTTTTTCAGAGAAAATGGGAGTTTAAATTAAAAAGTATCTTTCAGTGCTGGAAATATTTTAAAAGTAAAATAAATCACTTTATGGGAGTAATAAGGTTTATATTTTTATAAAGTGATTTTAAATTATACTTTTCCCCAAAGTTTCAATATGTGCTTATAAAAAGGGAAGTTGGGGGGAAAAAGAGCTCATTCTTGACTTGTTATTTCATGGGAGTTTTCCTTGAGTGCTGGAACTTGCAGGTTCAGCAAACCCTTGGACGAAAACCCTTGGGTATTTGGCTTTGTGAATGAAAACTCACTTGGTCATTTCTTGGTGTATTCACACAAGATCGCAGTTGCAATGAATTGATTAGATTTCAAAGTTATTTGGTGTACAAAGGATAAATCTTCTTGTAGGTTATGAGTTTTATTTTATGGGGGTGTTCTTGTTAATTTTGTGGATTGGCTCTACAAATACAAAATTGATATTTTGAATAAGGTTTTGTTACAATTTTGTGAAGTGTGTGAAGTGGTGGAATCACAGATTAATCTAGAGATAAAAGTGTTGTATGTGAAATGATTTTTCAAAAAAAACAAATTAGAATTTCTTATTGGTTAAAGACCTCTACCATACAATATTAAGATAGAAGTAGTAGGTCAAGGTTGCCGTACCATCAAGGAGGATATTAGACATTGAAAAGTAAGCTGATCGTACCATACCACAAGTCAGCAACTACTTTTTGGAGGTCAATGATTTCTTTTTAGGTGGAGTGGCTCCCATATTATGAAGGCTTAAAGCCTTAATTCACTAGCCACACCATATTTGATTTGCAAGATTATCAATCGTAGCCTTTTGGAAGTTTCGTAGAAGGGAGATATTAAGGCATTAATTCCCTATTAGAAGATTTGCATGCTAGTCATACTTATATGCTAGTACTTGGATAGTATGGTAAGGAGCCAAAGGGGATCATGAGGTTTGGAAAAAGTTTTGATTTATTTCTGTCTTCTGCACTTCCTACAGCATAATCATTATGGCACTCAGTATGAGGTGTGAAACTCAGCTACAACAGCAAGCTCTTTATGACAACATTCTGATAAAGGTTACAGTAGTATGTATGTTTGTTTTGACAACAAAATATTATTGTGGGTTATGATCTTTGGCCTTGTAACTCTGTTGTTCAAGACTGATTTGTATAGTAGCAAGCTAACTCATTGAAAATCAATGCAAACTGCTGGAGTTAAGGTCAGATTGAGTTTTCATTGTTATTTCAATTTCACACAAAGTATTTTCTATAATGTCTATGCAATTTATTATGCATTGTTGAGTTGTTCCTTGAGCAATATATCTTCCAATCTGCATATTGAATGATTCCAAACAAAACAAAACACATTGAAAACATATTGAATATCAAGCAAATGCAAAGTGTTTGATGGAATGCATGCACAGTGAAGTTAGCAATATTTGTGGGATTTGGAAAAAATTTCTAGGGTGGACATTACAGAGATATGCATGGTGCCACTAACATCCTCACCCTAGCACATGAGATTGTTTTGCATAGTTGGGTAATAGATGCTACTTCATGGTGCATGGATTTCATATTGAGTAGGTGAGGGATAGTAGCAGTTTGGGTGCTTTGGAGAGGCTTGGATTACCTCTTCATCACTAGAGGATGGCATTTGAATGATAGCTTATCATTCTATGTCATTAGAGCATTTGTTGACAACCACATGGAGATCATTTTTAGTTGGGAGTTAGCTATCCTGATTCACACCAGCCACCTTGGAGGAGCTGATCCACATTCTCTGGCACCTGTATTGAGGATTTGGCACATTGATGAGAAGTCGACTGATGTTGGAGGTTGGATTGATGATGATACTGCGAGGTGTCTTTTTCTCTTCATGATTGATAGGTGTGATGATAGGATGGTTTGGGATCTGGGTTGAGGTATGTTTGACATTCCACTTCACTAGAGTGTTGGTGGGCTATCTCATACTTCATATAGCACTTCCAATGATTGTATCAGAGTGGCACAGTGAAAGTTTGGAGACTTGTGGTTATGCTTCAAAAATCACATTCTTCATCACATGTTCTTCAAGACTTCAGATTGGACCAGCTATTGCTTCTCAAGGAGTGGCATCTTGGGAGCTTTAGAGGTCATGGTACTTGTGGTTGCGAGCATACTTTATGGAGGATGGTGTTTGATAGGACTCGAGGGTTTATGGTCTCAGCTGTTGGAGTTCACTTTGCATTGCATCCTTCCATTCTTTCTTGGTAGATGCAACCACTAGTGGTTGTTAGGTACGGCCACCGGGCATGCGAGCAGATGGAGGTACATGTCATTTGACACTATCTCATAGCATACAAACTTGCCATTGCTTGAGGACAAGCAATTCCATGAAGGGAGTATTGTAATGTCCCCATTTTTAGAATGGTCACCATTAGGGTTGATTTGGGCCTTTCACCTCACTCTGAGACATTAGAAGGACACCATGAGCAATGGAAATGACTTGTCACATTGGTATGTGGTCTTCAATGCATTCATCAGGGATGAGGAGATTTGTCTTCCTCAGAGTCAGTCATTTGGAGGGCCTTTCATATCGATTTGTATTAGAGATTCAAGTTTCATATGTTCTATGGATGCTATCACTCCATCTTGGGATGCTTTCATATGGATACCTCACTTGGGACACTTGACATCATCATGGATGTCACTATTCACTTAGGTGAAGAGCTAACATTATTCACATGCCTCTCCTAGGTGTTCATTGATGACTTATTATATTCTTTGACTAGCAATCGAGGTGGAATACAATAATTAACTATCATCCTTGGTGGCACCCTTGCTAGTCGTCCTAACTCATATCTTTAATTTGAGTTAGGCACCTTTCCTTGAAAGAGAACACATCATACATGGGTCAGCCCACTTGAGAGGGAAAATTGTAATTTAAAACATGCACTAACTACCTAGGTCAGCCTTGAGGAAAGGAGGAGACAAAATGTGTATATATACTCAATCCATTGGCATTCCAAAAGCATCAAGCAATCAAAATTCATTCATACATTGGGGTTTTATCTCTAGCATAAGGGTATTGAGATGAAAACCTCAAATATCCTTAGAGAGGCTGGATGAAACCCTAACTGATCCAATTGGAGGATTTCATGATGGGGATCTGCTTGTGCATAATTGGAAAGAAGAGCAGATTGCAGATCAAATTGTGGAGATCATTCTTAGAGGTGTTCTTGGTGTGGATAGTTCATCAATTGTGGGGAGAAGTGCCCTCTCTTGGAGCGACACCTTTAGGATGAAGGTTTCATGCATATTTAGAAGCTAAGTTGCTGCTAGGGTTTTTACCAAGGGTAGATTTCTTAATAGCAGCCTAATTTATTTCATTTGTGAGTTATTATCATGGTGAATATTATGTATTTCATGATGTGATATCTTCCTATGGTTGAGTGACCTATGTAGAAGATCTTTTGATGTTTTGATGATGCATATATGAATATTATAAGGTGTAGATCTGAATACTTCATTTCCAAAATTTATAGCAGTAGTCTTTCATATTTATTTTGGATGCATGGTTGATGTGATTAGTAGGTAGTTCATGGTAAATATAATATTCATGATTGATTGGGAAAAATAATTTGGTGTGATCCTATTGATATTTTCCATAATTTATGATATATATGCATATGTTTCAAGTCTGATTTTTGGAGCAGAACTAGGGTTAGGGCAGAATTACAAAGTACAAAAATTTCAAGGTAGAATTAGGGTTTTAAGCAGAAAATTAGAATTGTATTGTAATATCCCATTTGGGACATTACAATATATAGATACTTTCTTTCTTTAAACTGATTCGTAAAGGTTGGCTAAAGTTACAATGTAATGTCCCATTGTTGGTCCATTCCAACATTCTTGGAAAGTTCCAAGAATCCTAGAGAGTGCCAATGTTCTTTGAAAAGAATTCTAATAGTGGCAATGAGTTCAAAAGACCAAGATGAGTCCAATGGTACTTTTTGAATGCAATTCTGACATTCTGGGAGCACTCCACACTTCTTGGAGAAGTTTGCTATTTTTTGAAAGCACCAATTTGCATAAAGCTCGTCATCCTGAGAACTTAATGTTATTTTGGCATGGTTAGAATTCATATTTGGATCATTTTAATATTTTCTACAACTTTAGTGGTTGTGTGGAAAATAATTAAAATATTAAATAATTATTTTAAGTTGTCAAAAAGTTACTTTATTTTATAATTCTATTTGATAGCTTATTTAATTATTTAATAAAGGTTCTTTAAGTTGTGCAGATAAGTGATGTTAGACACAAGGGGGTCGTAAAGGGGACTTTTGTACACATGAAATAAATTATTTTATTTTGAGGACAATATGGAGGGATAAGGGAAAATAATATTTTAATCCCTTAAAAAGTTATAAAGGAGGTGTTGAGCAGAAAGCAAGAGTTAGACTCAATAATGATTTTGCTTCTACTTTGAGTGAGAACCTGTGTTCTCATATTTTCTTGAGGATGAAAACCCTCTTGAGAATACTAGTTTCAGGGACAAAAACCCTAGTAGTTGGATTTGGAGATTTCATTTAGGAATCACAATTGTCCTGTAATGAATCTTTCTCTATTATGCAACTAATGAATATCATTTTTCTCAAATTTTTGAAGAGGATTTGAAGAGTTTTTCAGTGCATGAAATCCTTTGAGGTTTGGCGCCTTCCAAGGAACCAAATATTATCTTTTCAGGCAAGGCGATTTCTATTTTTGTAGGCCAAGTCAATTGTTTGACACTATAAACCCTAGCGTCTCACTAGGCAGGAGCAGGGAAAATTTTTCATAGAGCTAATTTAGACCTGTAGCTACTATTTTAATTGGAGATGAACTTTTAGAGTTGGTCGTGCACCTTGAGGGACAAAGTCGTACCATACTAGAGGATGGCAAATTTTTTCGAGGGCAAATCAGCGCATTTTTTCTTATGTTGTTTGCTGATTGGGAGGCACATCATTCTTTGAGTGAAGTCTACATTAATTGGAGGTTCTAAATCAGATTTTGAGGGAGTGTTGATGTTGGTTAGGGTTTCAGACTTTCCATTTCAGACCTTTATTCTGCTGCAAATCTATATCAGACTTGTTCATCTGTTATTTTAGTGACATTCATAATGTTTAGAGTTGTGTTTTAGCATCCCTCTTCTTCTACAACAACAAAATTTAAATGGGTATGCTTCTAATATTGATTTGTATGATTTTTGGTGCCTCTTTATAGTGATTATTTGTTGCAGCAAAATATTTTAGTTTGAAGTCAAAATTATTCGTTATATTTTGCAGTAGTGTTAATAGTTTGGAATCAGATTGAAATGTCATTTTATTGCAACTGATTTAATGTTGAAATATATAGATGTATAGTTGCAATCAAATATATTGTATAACCCTGGAAGGTAGTACCACTGGTGGCTTTGCATTTCCTACATAGCATTTTGTAATAACTGGATGGTTCACTACGAGTTCTATAGCATGCATTGTGCCTTAGCACCCTCCGCTGAATAAGCGTAGATAAGGATGGCTTTCTGTCTTGTGTACCTACATCTTTGTTTGTAAATGCACACTCCACTGAATAAGCGTAGATTTGGTTGGCTCAACCACCTTGTGTGCTTCATTCTGTATTGCATTGGCACACTCCACTAAAGAAGTGTAGACTTGGCTAGGTCTGCCACCTTGTGTGCTTTGGTTGATTAAGATTTCATGTGGCTGCATTCTTTTTAGATAGTTGGGAGTGGTCCTAAGCACTATATGCTCTCACCTTGCCCATTCTGTGAATTGGGTGATCAAAAGGTGTCGAGGACGTTGCATTGTAGCAATTCTTTAGTTGTTAAAAATAAATGAAAAATTGGGGTGGTTATTACATACAACCTTGATATTTCAAAGAAGCTAATACATATATAATAGTTTAATCCTGTGTATTTCCTTTACAATCTTCACTAAGCGTTTTTCATTTGGTAAAGTTCTCTTCCAGAATGTGCCTCTACTGGTTTGTCTTCTTTTCGTTACGATAGTTTTCTTGCACTCCCTATTATTACCCTATTTGTTTTACAACCTTGTAGCATTTCTTTAGCTTACTTAGTAGGTTAATAGACTATTCCTCCTTAATAAATAGATCTCCAGGCCTTAAGGAATATAACCTGCTTCATGTCCATCCTCAATCCAGTTATAGTTTTGTATAAAACATGTCCTAGGTTCTGACTCATGCAAATATTGATTATTACCTGAAACTCATGTCTTCCAACAGAAGTCAAGAACCCAACAAACCATTGGTTATTATCCCAAACCCACATCTTCGACTAGGATTCTAGAGGATGGCAGCATTGACCAAAGTTTGAACACACAAAAAATCAAATTCCCCAACTTTGACAGTCTAGCAAACAAATCTATTCATGTTATGCTTGGAATCTAGGCACACATCTTGCATCCAACCTTATTTAAGTGTGGCCCCTTATCATGGGGAGTAATGCGTACAGGGTTTGAACTTGGGTCATCATCGGTACAAATGCTTGCCTAGCCACTAGAATAGTAGCCTACTAGAGTCAAGGAAAATTAGGTTTATCTAGTAGTTACAATAAGTGTAAAATTGCCATGTTGTTGTGCATCTTCGTATCTACAAAATGGTCCAAAGGGTTATAGTGTGATGGTAAAGGGGCATACTCTAAGAACCTTGACATGTGATTCAATCATCCTACCTTAAAGAGAGTTCAAGATTTGACCAATCTCTGCAAAGCAATTAAAAAGAGTTAGACGAAAAGGGTGTCAATTTTTTGTAGCAAAAAAGGAACAATTGAGAAAAATCTTGGAAAGTAAAGAGTGTCATTTGAAGAAAGTTATCCTTTTCTTAGATATTTCTAGGATGTTTTTTCAGAAGAACTTCCAGCTCTACCCCCCAAAAGAGTCTTTAATTTGGTAATTGACATTAAACCAAGATCAGAACCAATATCGAAAGCACCTTATCGTATTACTATTATGGAAATAATGGAATTAAAAGCCCAATTACAAGAATTGTTGGCAAAAGGATTGATTAGGCCTAGTGTTTCACCATCAGTTACACAAGTTATCTTTTTCAAAAAGGATGGAACTTTACGTCTGTGTATTGATTATCGTGCGCTCAATAAAGAAATGATAAAGAATAAGCATCCATTACCATTTATAGATGATCTTTTTAATCAAATGTGTGGAGCTTCTATGTTTTCAAAGATCAATTTGTTATTAGGATATCGTCAGTTGAGGTTGAAGGATGAATATATCCACAAAATAACTTTTAGAACAAGATATGGGCACTATGAGTTTACAGTGTTACCATCTGGACATACAAATGCCCCTGCCCCATTCATAAACCTAATGAACAATGTTTTTAGCAATTGTTTGGACAAGCTTGTTCTAGTCTTTCTAAATGATATTCTTATTTATTCTAAGAAAGAAGAAGAACATTTGTAACTTTTGCAAATTGCATTGCAATGCTTGAGAGAGTATAAGTTATATGAAAAACTTTCTATGTGTTCTTTCTTCCAAAAGGAAATTTAGTATTTAGGACACATAATATTAGCTGAAGGAATTTTAGTGGATCTAGCAAAGATCAAAGCTATCCTAGAATAGCCTATACCTAAGAATGTGCATGAAGTGCATAGCTTCATGGGTTTGGCAGTATACTATAGAAAGTTTGTTTTGAATTTCTCTAAAATTGCAAGTCCAATAACTTCCTTGTGAAGAAAAGGGAAATGTTTTGATTGGTTAGATAAATGTCAGGAGGCATTTGATCTATTAAAAGAGAAATTGACAACTACACCAATTCTAAAAATCCCCAATCCTAAAGAGGTCAAGCTTGAAATAATAACTAATGCCTCAAGAGAAGGATTATGAGGAGTGCTTATGCAGGATGGGCAAGTGATAGCCTATGAGTCTAGAAAGCTTAAAGCTTATGAGCAGAATTATACTTCACATAATTTAGATTTGGCATTAGTTATGGATGCTTTACATGTATGACGCCACTATTAGTTAGGGAAAACCTTTGTGCTAAAGTCAGACCATCAAAGTCTTAAGTATGTATTTTCTCAACCACATCTGAATGCTTGACAAAGGAGATAGTTAGAATTGATATCTAGCTATGACTTTGAGATAAGTTATATCAAAGAATAAGAGAATAGAGTAGTAGATGCTTTGAGTTAGCAAAGACACATTTCATCAATTGTCTCTATTCATGCAAACTTCAAGGATTTAGTGTTGCAAAAAATTATCAGAAGATGAATACTATAAGTAGGTCAAGCAAGCTCTAATGGTAGATCTTAAAGATTCAAGGTATGATGGGTTTCATTTTAAACCTAATGGATTGTTGAGGTATAGAGGAAGAATGTATGTTCCTAATTCTGCTGAATTAAGGAACCTTGTGTGGAAAGAAGTTCATTATGCACCATACTCAGGACATCTTGGAGTAACCAAACTTCTAGCATATGTAAAACCTCTTAATTTCTAGAAAGGAATGAAGAACAATGCTGTAAGATTTGTAGTAAATTGTCTAGAATGTCAAAGAGTTAAAGTGGAACATCAACATCCCATAGGACTTTTGTATCCACATGATATACCTGAATGGAAGTGGCAATTCATAAGCATGGGTTTTGTGCAAGGTCACCCAATGTCTAGAAATAGACATGATGCAATCTTAGTTGTGGTAGATAACTTATGAAGGTAGAGCATTTCATACTAGGAAATTCAACTGATGGAGCACCAATTTTAGCTTGTAAATTTTTTTCAAGAAGTGTCTAGATTACACGGAGTTCCTGAGAAGATTATCTTAGATAGAGATACGCACACAATGTCAAGGTTTTGGTAAACCTTGTTCTCAACATTAGGAAGGAAGCTAAATGTGAGTGCAGCTTATCATCCTAAAATAGATGGTCAAATTAAGAGAGTTAAATAGTTTTTAGAGGATTTGTTACGAATGTATTGCATGGATCTTAAATATAAGTGAGAAGAGTACTTACCACTTGTGGAATTTGCTTATAACAATTCCTATCATTTTGATATTAAGATGGCACTATTTGAAGCACATTATGGAAGAAACTGAACTCTTATAAATTGGGATATACTAGAAGATAGGATTAGCATTGGTCCATAATTGCTAGCTGAAATGGAAGAAAAGGTTAAGTTGATCAGAAAAATATTGGCATAAGCCAATGATAGACAGAAACATTATGTTGATACAAAGCGAATTCAAAGACAATTCTCTATTGGAGAGAAAGTCATTTTGAGGGTCAAACATAAAAAAAAATCTATAAAATTTGGAAAGTCCTCCAAATTAGCTCGACGTTATGTAGGACCTTTCAAAGTACTTGAAGTGATCAATCCAGTTGCCTACAAGATTACTCTGCCACCAACCTTAACTAGAATGCACATTTTTTTTCATGTTTCTTATATGAAAAAGTATATTGTAGGAGATAACCATATTCTAAATTGGAATGTATTATAGATACAGAACCCAGGAGTGGTCACAATTGAGCCTCTCAAAGTGATCAAAAAGCACAAGCTTCGCTTGCATAATAGAGAGGTTATGCAGTGCAAGGTCCAATGGGACCAATATGTAGAAGGTAGTGCTACATGGGAGTATTACCATGAGTACTATTAGAAATTCCCTTATTTATTTCATACTTTTAGCAGTTAAACAAAAACTTGTTTTAAATTTTTAATTGGTACATTGAATCATCAAGGACAATGAATCTTATAGGGAGAGATATGTTGCATCCCTAATTTGGATTTGATTTAACTATTTACTTTTCCATGAATAGAAGTGACATTATGAAAAATAATTTAACATTATGTTATAATGTTAGAGTAAAACATTGATTTTATTATATGTCAATTCAAGTGATTAAGTATAATGCATGTGATTAAATGATTTAGTAATTCATGTTATGAGAATTTGATTTGTATTCATAAGATTTATGAATGGACTAATGATGCACTGATCACAATTTAGTGATTGCAAGATGTATGCAAGAAAATAGGTTTTGATTACTCTCTGAGAAAGAGAGAGTATCTTACGAGGAGAAGAGAATAGACCTTTGGTTTTGAACTATTCATTTAGTAAACCCTTTTTGATTCAGGTAAGTAGTGTTTGTTGGTTTAGGTTCGGACAACTGAGAGGGGGGGTGAATCAGTTGTCACACATTTTTAGTCCTTTTTACTTTTAATCTTCCTTTACCACTTATAATCAATTTAATGATATAAACATTTCAACATCAATCAATAACATATGAACAAAAAACATAAATAACACATTCTACACTAGGATTTTCACATGAAAACCCAATTAAGGGAAAAACCACGATGGGGGTTAACCCATAAATATTAATACCCTGTTAAAAGTATTTTTACAAATGGGAATGCACATGCATTCGGGCTCACTGCCCAGAGCTCACTATTCAAGTGGAGGCTCACTGCCTATGGAGATATTACAAGAGAATGACAAAGATTTGAACTGATTAATAGCATCTACTTATGCAAGAATTTTAGTTCCAGTTAAGTACAAAAACTGATCTTACACATTTCATCTTTGCTCTACTCCTCTTACTATTCTACCTTCATTCACACTTTGGATTTCTGCTCTTCTCACATATGCCTTATTTGCATACACCACACACACTAAATCATCTAATTTCATCAGTGATATATATCTGCAATATGATAGACAATCATTCTATCAGTCAACTTCAACAACACTTAGAACTTTTGTGAATGCTCTGCTCTGTCGGCTAGATCTATGCATAACTTAATGTGAGGACCAAAACTTGCTCTTGAATATCATCACTCATTTCGGCCACTATCACTAATCATTATCATTTGTCCAACAAACAACTTCCATACATCCGAAATCAAGATGTTTTGCAAGGTCGACCTATTCTTCTTCTTTATGCTCTGACAAACTGGAACCCGTTACTCAGAGGCTAATATCTTTTGAATCTTTCATCATCAGAGGACAAAAATTTGGAGTTAGACTATCTTGACAATGCACATGACTCCCATAGATCCACATCTAATCATGACTTACCACCGAAGAGATCCAGACCAAAATACCAAACCCTATTGCTTCTCTGTTCCTAACTGCCCAGACTTAGACAAATTCTAAATTTAACTTCTAGTATGAACAAATTGTGTTATGCAGATGATTTGGATGATCTTAGTTTCCATCAATGACAACATATATCATGCCTAGTAGTGTCTCTTGCCAACAATCTCCCCCTTTGGCATTGATGGCAACACTTAGTGAAAAATGACTAAGTGTCTAGTGCAACTCCCCCTTTGTATGTACACTTGTGTACTTTACTTATTCCGGTGCTCCCACTTTTTTGAATGCCTCATTTTTCACTTCCCTTCACTCCCCTTTTGATATCAATGGTAAAGGGTGGGGTCTGCAAGCCAAAACTCTCTAAAAATTCTATATATACTGCCGCATATGTACAAATAATCATTCAATCTTATTTACATGAACTTGAGAACGTCTACAAAGCTGGTTTTTATTTGCGCAATTTCAGAGGCCCAAGTACTCTTCATTCCATCCACAATAGAGATGTGCCCACTCAACAAAAATGCATATGGTTCTTCTTTTTCAAAATCTGGTGGATCACTTGTTTGAAGTACATTCTGGGCTTCGGATAAGACATTATGCATAGATTCCAACTTGTGGGCAATCAATCCCCAAAGTTCACACATCCTCTTCATAGTATTGCCTTTCTCTTTTTTAAGTCCCTTTATTTCATCTATCAAGCTAATAATCCAACATTCCGGGCTTATAGGAGAGGTAGTTAGAGGATCAAAATTTTGAGATAGAACTGATATTTTTTGTTCTTATTCCTTTATCTTATTTTCAATATCCTTATTGACTTTAGACCATGATAGGCAAAACTTATATATATATATATATATATATATATATATATATATATATATATATCCTCCATCACTTAGGCCATTCTAAATGCTCTTTATCCTAATGCCTAGTATTAACCTATCACTCCTTATCAGATTCTTAACTTGACTGAATTTCTTATTTAGGAATTTTTTCTGAACTTTTGCCTCTGCAGACTTTTCAAAAGAGTCAAAGTTTGAGTTTACTAAACTTACAAGATTTTTTAGATGTCCAGAGGGTGAATCATTTTGATTCTTCTTATAGGTTGGTATTAATTTCTCTAAAATTTGGCTTGCAATCCCCAGTAGATCATTGTCCACCATGTGGGACTTTAACATCTTTTTTGTAGCCTTTACTTGGGTGAATGATGCTATTTTCATCAATTGAATTGGAAAGAGAGCATCTGGATTGGCTAAGCCTTGGAGTAGCTTGGGCTCATCAAGTTCAATCATTTCTTTTTCAAGAAGACCTTTTACTGCATCTGTAGTGTCTCTTGCAACCATTTTAGAACAATCCTTTTGTTCTCCTGATATCTCAGTATCTTCTTTAGGTGCTTCAACATTTGCACCATCTTCTGCCTTGTCCTTCTTTCCTTTTTCTTCCTCTTTCTCTGTTTTACTCTTCTTTGTGTTTTCTTCAGAGGGACTCTTTCCTGTTTACTTACCACTTTCTACCTGATCCGAGGGCTCTGTGTGGTAGTAATATCCTCTTCTTTTCCAAAGTGATGAGGTGGAGGCATTACCCCTGCATCAACTATTCTATCTACCATTTGTATGTCCTCCTGATTGACTTGTTCCTCTTCCTAAAATTCTCCAATATTTAGATTTAATGAGCCAAATCCAACATTAGTCTCTTCATAGATTAACTCCAGAGGATCTAAATTAACACCTTGGTCATCAATTCTCTTATTAATCTCTTCATCTAGAACTTCCAATTCTAGAACTAGAGAATTGTCTTCCTCAACTTGTTTCTCTGAAATAATAAAATACTTATCCTTGTCTATGGCCTTTCTCAAAATTTCCTCTGTTTCTTTTGCCATTTCCTTAGTTTCACCAAGCATATGTTTGTTCATCCAGACTTTGCTTCTGAATTTATCTTTGAATTCTCTGAGGATTTTTTCTGCTTCTCTTCTAGTCATCATAGGGCACAAAGTGGAGAGAACATACTCTCTGAATTCCATGTCTTTATCCTTAGCTACTTCTTTCCTCATTTCCGGTGCTTTCCTTAAGCTTTTAGGGAGTTCTTGTAAAATTTCTAATAGGGCTCTATTGAATTTATTCAAATATGTGATGATGGAATCTTCCAAGATTTTCTTATTTGCTAGTGATTATCTTTTTACTGGCCTTATTGCTTTCTGAAGGCTGGCCTTCAAAAGTCTTTGAAGTTCTATCTTTCTTAGATCTTATTTCTTTCACTTCTTCACCTGTCTCTGTCTCTTCATCATCTTTTGTGCTCTTGTGGGTTCTTGTGCCCTTGGTTTTCTTTCTTTTCCCTCCATCATTGGATGGAGTGGCTTCAGACTTCTTAGTGGAAGTGGACTTGAGTTGCTCAGCAAGAGTTACAAAACTCCTTGTCTTCCTTGAGGAGCTTGGTGGGATTTCTAGAGTGACTGTCGGCTCACCTTCTGCTTTTTCTTCTATAATCTGCTCATTGCTTTTTTTCATCTTTTCAATTCTTTCTCTGTTCTACTTTAATGACTCCTTGGTTAGGCCAATGCTCTGAGGATACCTTTCAACTTGTCTCTGCACTTTCCTTTTGGTCTCAGGCTGTCTGAGCTCAACATGTAATTTTAGACATAGTTCCTTGTATGTTCCAAACCTTTCCACAAAGGTATCTTTAGGTGTGTTTAAAAGATACTAAGCATACATGTCCAAAACTCTTTCATCCACCTGATAACCCATAGGCATTATCCAAACTGTCCTTGGTTCTACACTTCCATCAAGCACTAGTCTGTGTCAACCATGAAACATATGTCATTTTCATACTTCTCCACAATTGTTTTAGGGATTCTCTCCCTTGCTTGCATTAAACTCTGGAAGTTTTTGAAGTAGCCCCAAATAGTAGTCTTTTGGGCTTGGGAGTCACCAAGGCTAAGAAGGTGGTCTCTTATTTTCCATGGTACTGGTCTATCAGTTGTCCAATGCACACTTTCAATTCCAAGTATTTCATTCATAAAATAGAAGAACAAGCATATAATCAAGGAACCATATTTGAAGGAATTTTTCTTATCTTTCTTTATCTTTCTCAAATTCTCAATCAATTAATTTCATAGTACTTCACAAAGATCATAATCAGCATTTTCTTTTAACATTTGATAGGCTGCATATATTACAGTTTTAGAGACAGAGTTTTCTTTGCTGGAGTGGTAAATTTTTTACCCAATCACCATGGAGGTGAATTTGACATCTGGTTCTATAATATCATTGATAGTCATCGCCCTTCTGTCAAACTTGGCACTGGCAGCATCAGTCACTATTTGGTTTTTCATAGCTTTAAGTAAGGGCAATCCACTAGTTGAATTTAATCCAGTTACAATCTTGATAACATCCTTTGTGATCTTGAATGGTTTCAATACCCATATGAACTCATCATGTATTCGGCTTAAAATATATTGAACCCATTCATTTTCATCAAATGTCAGAAACCTAATGACTTGCAGAAAATGTTTTCTTTCTAGGGCCTTGTATTCTGGTTTCAATTTGTGGCTATCATCTATTAAGTAGTTGTTAAGCAAATCCAAGAGTTTCAAGTTTCCAAATTCATCCATGTTATAGTGGATGTATGCCCTAATATCCTCAACATGTAGTACACCATTTGGAACCTCAGAGAATGCACCCAACTATTCAACTTCAATTGATTTGTGTGGATGCTTCTTAAATATTGGTTGGGGCGTTTCAGTTACATCAACAACTAGAGGAGTAGCCATATGTAGAAATTGAGAACTCAAGAGATTTCGTAGAAAATAGAAAATACTTTGTTAAGCAGATTAGGATTTTTGCTTAGAAATCTTTTTCTCACTTCCAAATCTTGAGAATTCTCAGCTCTAAGCTCGTCCACTTCTTTCTTCTTGTTTTCTCCAGATGCAAAGTGTTTCAAATGAGGAATGAATGACCCTTTTAAGCTTTGCATCACCTAATTTGCCTTTGTAATAAATGCTTTACCCTAGCACATCTAGTTGCTCTATTTTTTGATAGTCTCTCATGTATCACTCCGCAATTTGCCATAATCACTTCCTTTCTTCTAGAAATCCTTCCAA
Organism: Cunninghamia lanceolata; assembly: GCA_027924645.1. Classification (NCBI taxonomy): domain Eukaryota; kingdom Viridiplantae; phylum Streptophyta; class Pinopsida; order Cupressales; family Cupressaceae; genus Cunninghamia; species Cunninghamia lanceolata. The sequence goes on along the minus strand of BSBN01000859.1, from coordinate 4,625,243 downwards.
ATGTTGTGATTCAATTCAAGGTACCTTTTCTCATTGTGCTAGAACTAGACACTCAACTACTAGATGGGGGATTTTTTATTTTTAATGCAACTCCCCCTGAGCCAGAGCTCCTAATTTAATTGCCTGAAGAATTATCTACATCGGATTCCAGTGCAGACCCATCACTCTAGTTCACAATTAATTTCTTCACCCATGTCTCACTTGTTTCATTCTAGATCTTATTCTGTTCAATTTTTCTTTTTCCCTTGTCTTGTCTCTACTCATCTAGTTTTCTGTTTATCAGACCTCTTCCTTCATTGGTCCTACTTCTATAGAATCTTGCAAAATGACTGGATCGGTTACAATGGAAGCACACAATATTTCTTTGCTCATTTGATTGATTTCCTCTTGATCTGCACTGATTTGCCATATGTCCAAATATATTACATGCAAAACATTTTCCACTGAAAGATTTCCTATTTCCTCTATTTGATGAGTCATTCAGTATCATACCTCTACATTCATTGGATTTGTGACCATACCTCTTACAATTGAAGCATTGTCCAGAGAAGGATAGATTATTTTGATTTACTCTACTTCTGCATTGAGTGGCTTTATGACCAAATTTATTGCACTTGAAACAATTTTCATTGAAAAATGGATACCTTTGAGCATTAGGCTATCTTATTGGAGGTCTTCTATGTCTGTTTCTTCTATTCCTTGGTTGAAAGTTTCTTTGTCCAGATCCAGAGCTTTCACCTTTTTCATATCCAAGACCATGCTTGTCTTCAACTCTTTTCTGACCCTCAAGTATTGCTTCAAGTTTAGCTGAGCTTATCTTGAACTTCTCATTGTATTCATTTGCAACTTCTAGATCATCTTTGAGAATGACAATTGTCTTTCAAGATCTCTTTCATTGTCTTTGCTTTCTTGTAGATTAAATTTTAGATGACCAGCAATATTGTTCGATCTGTAACATTCATCAGTTTTTTCTCTTAGAGTTTGATTTAAATCTTCTTCACTCTTCTTCCTTTGCTCAATTTCTTTGGTAAACCTCATTACCCCAGATTCCATCTCAACTTTTAGAATAGAAACTTCTTCTGACAACTTATCATACTCCTTTGTTTTTTCTTCCAAGGCTCCATTCATGCTATTTTCTTAAGATAAACTGGATAATTGTAGTAGTAGCTCCTTATTCCTTCCTAAAAATTTCTTTAATTTGTCTTTTAATATTTCAATGGTGTCATTAGCATCCTTGATTTCATCTTTCAAATTATAAATTTCTGCTTTGGACTGATGAAGATCTTTTAGAGCCAACTGAAGTTGATCCCTAAGTGAACCCATTGAAAAACTTCTTCTAAGATCTTACCTCAAACTGTTAAACTTCTTTTAACGAACCTTACTCTGATACCAATTGTTGGTTTAGGTGCAGACAACTGAGAGGGGGGGTGAATCAATTTTCACACATTTTCAGTCCTTTTACTTTTAATCTTCCTTTACCACTTATAATCAATTTAATGACAAACATTTCAACATCAATCAATAACATATGAACAGAAAACATAAATAACACATTGGACACCAAGATTTTGATGTGAAAACCTGGTTAAGAGAAAAGCCATAGTGGGAGTTAACCCACAAATATTAATACCCTATTAAAATTATTTTTACAAATGGGAATGCACATGCATTCGTGCTCACTACCCAGAGCTCACTACTCAAATGAAGGGTCACTGCCTATGGAGATATTACAAGAGAATGACAAAGATTTGAACTAATTAATAGCATCTACTAATGCAAGAATTTTAGTTCTAGTTAAGTACAAAAACTGATCTTACACATTTCATCTTTGATGTAGAGGACTTAGGATAGGTTGAGGATTCCACTGTTTGACAAGACGTTCTTCTTGACATTCAAGAACCTAATTCATGGATCATCATGCAAAAGTGGGAACATCAGTTAGTTTCTTTGAAACTAGCATGTAAAGGCTTGTTTGACATACCATAGGACCCATCTAGACCATTGGTTAGCATTTAGCAAGTTTGGGTTTAGGACTTCCTTCACAAACCTAATGGAATCCTTGTAGCCCTTGAAATGCGAATAGTCAGCAACAACTCCATCTGGTGGCCTCTAAACTTGAATGTTAAACAATCCTAAGATACCCTTTTGGATGCCCTACAACATATCAAAGACTCACTATGGGTTGTTTTGCAACATATGCCACTTCCAATAAGGTTGTCCTATTGTAAACAACGCTAATTAGCCAAATTTTACAAAGAGACCCCTACAAATTTCATTCACAGAACCCAACCAATGATTGGAACACTTAGGACTCATGCCAAGATCAAGGATTTTGTGGGTTTTGGACACCTATAGTCGACTGTACCTTCAAATGCATATGTGGTTCCTCAAATGGCTTAATACATGAGGATATTAAGCCGTCCTCACAAAAATTCTGCATCTGCCAACTCCCTCTTCTCTGCAAACATTCCAAAAAACTAAAATATGAAGGAACACATCCATCCCACTAGTCTTGTGGCACTGAGAGACAGTGGGATGGCTAAAATTCCATTAGTTTGGCAAAACCCTAGGTTAGGGTTTAACAAGATAGTTTTTATGAAAAACCTTATATCTCCCTTCTACAAAAATGTCAACACATCAAACTAAATTCCAATGGTAGACAATTCCATGCTCTAACTAATCAGATCATGAGGAGATGAAAATAGTTCTGTACCTTTGCAGAGTACGGCCTGGAGCAGCGTTGGAACTTACGAAATGGAGGTTTCCAGTGACCAGTCCAAGAAGAATGGATGTAACTTGCTTCCTAGACAATGTCAAGGCCTCAAAGTGGATTCAAATGAAATTTAATCAATCATAATACTCATTCTAAATACTAGGAGGGCGTGACACTTCCGTACTTGAAGATGGTACACACTATTTTAACAGAAATGCAAGAAATATATAGAGAATAGCAGAGAATTAGATTTCTATTGCTTGAAACTTCTTCCACACCTCTTCCCCTGATCCATGAGGGTGTCTTAATAGGTTTATACCTTCCTCCATCAGTTTGGGGTCGGCTGCAAACAAGAAGCCACCCTCAAATTGCCCAAAACTATCAATTAGCATTGTGTTTACAATATGTATTAGGGGTATATTATAGTTTAGACAAAACTACTACCTCAAACCCCTCTAGGATCATATGCTATGTCATATTTTGAGACTCCTCTCCAATGCCTCTCCATTTTGATGCTCATGGAGGATTGGCCAAATTTGACTTGACTTCCTACACCAACTACTTCGGCATGCAAGGCCTTACAAAATGACTTCACTACAATTTCAAATGGTCATAAGACCTTATTATATTCTTCAAATGGTCTTTAAGACCTTATTAACATTCAAAAAAAAACTTGGAATAGGCCTTTTGGCCCATTGGTGCCATGGGTCCCCTCACCATCCTCTTGGGGTGAGAAAAGAACTCAAGTCCCTTGAGGAAGTAGATCAGCAACTGTGTTCCCATGCTTCAAGATGTCTTCTTCACTCATCCAAGTGGCATCTTCAGTAGGTAGACTCCTCCATTTGACAAGGTACTCCTTATAATTCCTTCTAGTCTTCTTCAAGACTTTGGTGTCCAAGATGCATTCTAATTGCAAGGGTTGATTGTGTGGAAGACCCTTAACCCATTCCTTATCTCCTGCTGCTATCACATCTACCTTTGAATCTGCGACATTACCACCTCTAAAAGGAAACAAATCTGAGAATTAAAGATGGGAGATATGGCCAAGCCTTGAGGAAGCTCAATCTCATAGGCATTGGACCCAAACTTATGCACATTCTGGCAAGGTCCTATCTTCTTCATGAGGAGTTTGGTTGGCTGCCCCTTTGGAAGTCTTTCCTTCTTCAAATGTGCCATGACCAAATCCCCAACCTTGTATTGCACATATCTCCTCTCATTGGCTTTCTCATTGTACTTCTCATTGTTCCTTTGAAGAGTTTCTCTTACATTATCATGGATGTCCTTCATGGCCAATGCAAAGTCTTCACCTTGAGCACTCTTCCTCTCCAATCCATGTAGATCTCTCAATTCAAGAATGCCTCTAGGATGAATCCCATAGACAGTCTCAAATGGACTCCTTCATGTGTTTCTATTGGTGGAGTCATTATAAGCAAAATCATCTTGAGGGATGATCATATCCCATGCCTCTCCATGCTATTTTGTAAGACATCTTAGAAGATTTCCCAAGGACCTATTCACTACCTCAGTTTGGCCATTAGTCTGAGGGTGATAGGTTGAAGTGAATGACAATTGAGTGCCCAACATATTCCACAATGTATGCCAAAAGTGGCCCACAAACTTTGGATCCCTGTCAGTCACAATGTTAAGAGGCAAACCATGGATTCTAACAATTTCTTTGAAGAACAAACTAGTAATGTGTGAAGCATCATTAGTGCATTTACATGGCAATAAATGAGCCATCTTACTGAATCTATACACCACAACAAATATGCTATCAAAACCTCTTTGAGTCCTAGGAAGACCCAAGACAAAATCCATACTAATACTTTCCCATGGCCTATGAGGAATAGGAAGTGGCTGATATAGACCAACATTAGATGATGTTCCCTTTGGTCTTTGACAAATACTACAATATTCAACAAATTTTCTAATGTCTGATTGCATTTTAGGCCAAAAATAAAACCTTTTCACTTGATCCAATGTTTTACCTAGCCCAAAGTGACCTCCTAGTCCACCACAATGTTTTTCCTTTATGATGTTCTCCCTCATGGAACACCTAGGAACACATAATTGGCTGCCTCTGAACAACAACCCCTGCTACAACAAAAACTCAGAAAAATTAGAATGATAAGAGTCTAAAAAATGTGAGAAAACTTCATATACCTCCTTGAAATCTTCATCATCCTAATACATATGTTTGAGAGCATCAATCCCCACACTTTGCAACTGAATTTCTTGCACCATACACACTCTTCTACTCAATGCATCTCCCACTTTATTAGCCCACCCCTTCTTGCGTTTGATGGAAAAGGTGTATACTTGGAGTTGTTCAACCCATTTCATATGCCTATGATTGAGTTTCTCCTGTGAATCCAGAAAACTAAGACCATGGTTGTCAGTATAAACAATGAATTCTTTAGGCAAGAGATAGTGCCTCCATTTCTTCAAGGCTTGTACCATGGCATACAACTCCAAGTCATAAGTAGAATACTTTCTTTTAGCATCATTTAGTTTTTCACTAAAGAATGCAACTGGCCTGCCTTCTTGACTCAAGACAACCCCTATAGAAAGGTTACTAGCATTACATTCCACCACAAACAACTTATTAAAATCAGGAAAAACAAGAATGGGCTATTGTGCTACCTTTTGCTTCAGAATTTCAAAAGAATAATTGGCTGCCTTTATCCAAGAAAACTTACATTTCTGCCCCCCTTTAATGGTATCCAAAATAGGTGCACAAATATGACTAAAACTACTTATAAAATTCCTATAGAATGTTGCCAAACCATGAAAACATTTTACATCACCTGCTGTTTTTGGAGTTGGCCATGACAAAATGGCCTCTACCTTTGCTAGATCCATCTTCAAATTGCCTTGGGAGATGACAAAACTAAGGTAGGTGAGTTCTTCCTTCATGAAGACACTCTTCTCCATGTTGATCATCAATTGCTCATCATGCAACGTCTTCAAAACCTGATCCAAGTGCTGCAAATGTTCTTCTTTGGTCCTGCTGAAAACAAGAGTGTCATCAAGGTACACCACAATAAATTTGCCAATGAAATCCTTCAACACTTTATTCATGAGATGCATAAAAGTACTTGGGGCATTAGATAGGCCAAATGGCATCACCAACCACTAATAAAGACCCTCATTTGTTTTGAATGTTGTCTTCCATTCATCTCCTTGCCTTATCCTAATTTGATGATACCCAGTCTTAAGATCAATCTTGGAAAAGTATCTAGCCCCTCCCAAATAGTCCATTAGGTCCTCAATCCTTGGCATGGGGAACCTATATCTTATAGTAATCTTGTTAATGGCTCTAGAATCCATACAAAACCTCCATTTGCCATCCTTTTTAGGGGCTAGGACTTTTGGGACAGCACATGGGCTAAAACTCTTTCTCACGAAACCCTTATCTAAGAATTCTTGCACTTGCTTGGCAATCTCTTCAGTTTGAGAAGGTGTCATCTTGTAGGCTGCTGTGTTTGGAAAACTAGACCCTGGTATGAAGTCAATTTGATGGATTATGTCCCTAATAGGTGGTAATTCATTAGGCATCTCCTCTACCATGATACCCTTGTACTTCTCTAACAATTATTGCACTTCCTTGGGAACCTCTTCCTCACTAGGACCATGTAAATTAGGACTGTTTTTAGGCTTCAAAATCAGAGCATACCCTTGGGTTTCTTTTCCCTTAAGGGTGTCTAGAAACTCTTTACCACTAACAATCATGACACTTGACCCAACACTCTTCTCTACATTCTCATCTGATAATGGATCCTTTCTATACTTCCTACCATTCTTGGTTATGATGAAGGAGTTAGATTTACCATCATGTTGGGATTGAACATCATATTGCCATGGACATCCTAACAGCAAATGACAAGCATCCATGGGGATTATATCACACAAAATCTTGTCCTTATATTCCCCTATCTCAAACTCTACCCAAGATTGTTCATCTACCAAATCTTGTTGCCCCTTATTCAACCATGACACTTTATAAGGACTAACATGAGGAAGTCTTTTCAATTTCAACTTGTCTATCATCTCAATGGAAACTAAATTTTTAGTTGACCTGAACCAACAATTACCTTACAAATCTTACCATAGGCCTTCCATGTTGTCCTGAACAATGTTTTCCTCTGAGGGGGTTCTTGTGTTTGAGGCAACTTCAACATGGTTCTCCTCATCATCAAATTTTCTCCATCATGGACTAGGGCTGAACTTCCAATTGGAAAGTTAACACTTTGAAAATCTTCCTCTTGGATCAACTAGTTCCTTCTCTCTCCTCCATGAGAGCATGAGGCTTACTTTTAAGGACATTTGAAGGCTGGATGTCCCACTTGGTTGCAATTGTAGCACCTTCCTGTGAAGACATTAGGACCTCTCCTTAGTCCACCAAATCTACCCCTTCCATTGGGTCTCCTTCCTCTAAAGCCTCCTCTAGAACCTAATTCTCCACTTAGTTCTTTGAAACTAGATTCCCCTTGACTTCTTTGGGACTGATTTCTACCTCCAAAACTACCGCTACCTCTAAAATTTCTGCCACCTCTTCCTCTATTTTGCTGCTCACCTTTCCTCTTCAACTTCTCTCCAGCCCTCAATGCCATTTGAAAGCCTTTGTCCATGGTTTCAGGGGTTAGTATACTGATTTCTTCTTGTATACTAAAATTCAAACCATTTAGATACCTTGCCACTTTACCTTTTTCATCCTCCATATGTCCACAATGAAGAGATAACTTGTGAAACACCTCGGTGTAGGTGGTCACATCCAAATCTCTTTCTTTGAGATTTTGCATCTTCTTGTAGATCTACACCTCATAGTCTGATGGAAGGAATTGGGACTTGATCCTCTCCAACATTCTACTCTATGAAGAGATCATGCTCTTTCCACTCTTTACCCTCTCACCTTGGGTGTAATTCCACCATGTGAGGGCATCACCTTTGAGTTTAGTTTTTCCAAACTTCACCCTCTTGTACTCAGGAACTTCTTTGTATTCAAAGTAGTTATTTAAGGCCTCAATCCACTCCATAACTTCATCAACATTCATCTTGCCACTAAACATTGGAATCTCCATCCAAGCCTCTGAAGAATCTTTGCCAATTGCCTTGATGGCTTCAAGGAAATGTTTCTGTTTTGCAGGTATCTCTGCCTCTTCTTGATCTTCTTCTTCCTCCTCTTTTTCTTCCTCTTCATTAGAACTTTCATCTATCCTCTTCCCTATCCTTAGTGCCTTCAACTCAGCTTGGAGTGCTTCCTTGACTTCACTCTTAATCTTCTCTTCCATCTCCTTGAACTTCTTAACCAACTCAATGGTCATCCCTTTTGGAGGCATGTTGCTAGCCTCTCCTTCACTCTCCTTTGCTGACCTATACCATGTCTTACAGACAACCAAATACATAACCTTTTATGGCTCTGATACCACTATGATGTAGAGGACTTAGGATAGGTTGAGGATTCCACCGTTTGACAAGACTTTCTTCTTGACATTCAAGAACCTAATTCGTGGATCGTCATGCAAAAGTGGGAACAACAGTTAGTTTATTTGAAACTAGCATGTAAAAGCTTGTTTGACATACCATGGGACCCATCCAAACCATTGGTTAAGGTTTAGCAAGTTTGGGTTTAGGACTTCCTTCACAAACCTAATGGAATCCTTGTAGCCCTTGAAATGAGAACAGTCAGCAATAACTCCTTTTGGTGGCCTTCAAACTTGAATCTTAGACAATCCTAAGATACCCTTTTGGATGCCCTACAACATATCAAAGAATCACTATGGGTTGTTTGGCAAAATATGTCACTTCCAATAAGTTTGTCCTATTGCAAAGAGCCCTAATTAGCCCAATTTTACAAAGAGACCCCTACAAATTTCATTCACAGAGCCCAACCAATGATTGGAACACTTAGGACTCATGCCAAGATCAAGCATTTTGTGGGTTTTGGACACCTACAGTCGACTATACCTTCAAATGCATATGTGGTTCCTCAAATGGCTTAATACATGAGGATATTAAGCCCTCCTCACCAAAATTCTGCATCTGCCAACTTCCTCTTCTCTAGAAACATTCCAAACTACTAAAATATGAAGGAACACATCCATCCCACTGGTCTTCTGGCACTGAGAGACAATGGGATGGCTAAAATTTTATTATTTTGGCAAAACCTTAGGTTAGGGTTTAACGAGATAGTTTTTAGGAAAAACCTTATATCTCCCTTCTATAAAGATGTCAACACACCAAACCAAATTCAAATGGTAGACAATTCCATGTTCTAACCAATCAGATCATGAGGAGATGAAAACAATTATGTACCTTTGCAGAGTATGCCTGGAGCAACGTTGGAACTTAGGAAATGGAGGTTTCCAGCGACCAGTCTAAGAAGAATGGATGTAACTTGCTTCCTAGACAATGTCAGGGCCTCAAAGTGGATTCAAATGAAAGTTAATCCATCATACTACTCATTCTAAATACTAGGAGGGCATGACATTTCCATACTTGAAGATGGTACAGACTGTTTTAAAAGAAATGTAGGAAAAATACAGAGAATAGTAGAGAATTAGATTTCTATTGCTTGAAACATCTTCCACACCTCTGCCCCTGATCCAAGATGGTGTCTTAACAGGTTTACACCTTCCTTGATCAGTTTGGGGTTGGTTGGCAACAAGAAACCACCTCAAACTACCCACAACTGTAACTTAGCATTATGTTTACAATATGTATTAGGGGCAAATTATAGTTTAGACAAAACTACTACCTCAAACCCCTCTAGGATCATATACTATGTCATATTTTGACAATCCTCTCAAATGCCTCTCCATTTTGACACTCATGGAGGATTGACCAAATTTGACTTGACTACCTACACCAACTACTTGGCATCAAGGCCTTACAAAATGACTTCACTACAATTTCAAATGGTCATAAGACCTTATTGACATTCAAAACAAAACTTGGAATAGGCCTTTTGGCCCATTGGTGCCATGGGTACTCCTGCACCAATCTTTGCTCTAATCCTCATACTATTTTGCCTTCAATCACACTTTGGATTTCTGTTCTTCTCACATACGCTTTATTCACATACACCACACACACTGAATCATCTAATTTCATCATCTATATATATCTGCAATATGATCTACAATCATTCTATTAGTCAGCTTCAACAACACTTAGAATTTTATGAATGCTCTACTCTATCTGCTGGATCTATGCATAAATTAAGGTGCAGACCAAAACTTACTCTTGAAAATTATCACTCATGTCGGCCACTGCCACTAATCATTATCATTTGTCAAAAAAACAAATTTCATACATTTGGAATCAAGACATTCTGCAAGGTCGGCCTATTCTTCTTCTGTCTGCTTTGACAAACTGGAACTTGGTACTCAGAGGATAATATCTTTTGAATCCTTCATTATCAGAGGACAAAAATCTAGAATTAGACTATCTTGAAAATGCACATGACTCCCCTAGATCTCTAGCTAATCACGACTTCCCACTAGAGAGATATGGACCAAAATACCAGACCCTGTTGCTGATCTGTTCCTAACTGCCTAGACTTTGACAAATTGTGAATCTAACTTCTGATATGAACAAGTTGTGTTATGTAGATGATTTGGATGATCTTAGTTGCCATCAATGATAACATATATCATGCCTAGCAATATCTCTTGCCAAGAGTGTTAATTCAAGTGGTTTCAGTTTGTTGATCAACTTGACAAGTTGTCAATGTAGTTTAGAGTCCTTTTGATGTCTTGACACATCAATCTAGTCATCTTGTGTAATCGACATTATTGAGGAAGAACAATAGTCATTTTGCGACTAGTGTGACTTTCTATCAAACACGTTGTAAAAGAGCTCACGTTTGTATCTTCAAGGCGTAGTTGGTATAATTGTTAACATGTCTCATGTTTATAGTTTTAAATGTCAAATATTTCTTTTGATGACAAAATGAAATTGACCTAATATGCTTTTATACATAAAGGGGAGATAAACTCGACCAAATCATGTTTTTGCATAAGTTTACGTCACTTTATTATAAGTCCTAATGATATTAATATCTATGCTTTATTTTGGTTTATTACTATGTTTCTATTCTTGAGAAGTTAGTTAGAGGTTGTTAGTCAATTTTAAATGATAACAACCATTGTTATAGAAAGAATATTCTTTCTTAACCAACATGAGAGCTTTGAATGTCTTTGTGAGTTGTTGTTTGTTTGAGCGAGTGGTGGTTTAATATCCATGTCCTCCTCAATTTGCATGCTCTAGCCGAGAGCATATGGAGGCATATTAAGTGGATTTATTCACAACATGTGGACAATTCTCTTAAATGACTTGTTAGTGGAGTCGTGGGGAAATAGAATGAGTTTTTTCTTTTGAGTTAAGAAGGGAAAAATGATATTGTTGGAGGGGTCAAACATAATTTTTGAGCAGCAAAAATAAGAGGATAGCATAGCCATCTCTGTAGTGAATAATGTGGGAGGAGATATCATCTATCATCATAGAGCCGACAGTAGAAGAACTTTAGATATTCCTTTTCTTAGAAGAGAAGAGTGGGGATATCGTAGGAGGAGGATAAGGCATTATCTATCATATCTGTGTATCTTTGTTTCACATTTTTGAGGCATGCAGGTAAGAGTCAATACCTTTATTTATGAACTCTATTGATTTTTGAATGGAGTGAAAACTCTTTTAAATTTAGTAGTCCTTTATACATGGCAATGTAGACTCTCTAATAAGAGCTAGTTGGTTATATATATATATATATATATATATATATATATATATATATATATATATATATATATATATATATATATATATATATATATATATATATATATATATATATATATATATATATATATATATATATATATATATATATATATATATATATATATATATATATATATATATATATATATATATATAAGTTCTCTCAAGTTTTATATTGTTGTAGGATGCATGTTGTAATCATAGTTAACTAGAGAGGTCTCTAATAGAGAAAAAATAGTAGCTATAGGTAAATTTTCATACTGTAAGCGTTGTGGTAAAATAGAGAGCACATATATTTATATACTTGTGGTTGTATGATAAGTTTAGGTAGAGACTTGAAGAGTGCATAAGATGTGAAGCTTCTTCATATACATCCTCTATAAATTCTCATATTGTACATGTTCTTTTGTTACTATGTAAACACTTTCTTTATATTATCCATATTGAAACTTATTGGTCATAAAATATAGTGTATATGTGCATATAGAGTAAATATGTTGTATGTCACTAAATAACAGAAGTATATATAAGCACATTCATCATTCTTATATAGTGAGGATATTATGTTAATCATGTGGATATGATCAGTATAGACATACTGTACTATTGATGGAGAAACTAAATGGGAAACAAACTAAATTAGTCTATCACCATCATAGAATCAAACCAAATCTAGTCGAAGTATAGTCTCATGTGAAACTTTTGGTTTAGATATAGCTGAGGTATATGTTGGTCATGATGTTAGTCATAAACAAACATAGAATAAAAGTTACACAACAACCTTTACTCATCTTGAAAGATACGATGAATTCAGAGAATTCATGATCCCAAGTCTCTGTTGATTAGGTCTTAATCTACTGACATTACTCAGTGGTTGATGTGTGTTGTTGTTTTCCATTCAGGGGCCTTACGTTCTTCAGTAATTTTTGCAAAGTTCATCATTATTTCTCTAAATATCCTACTCTATATGTCTGCTCTACATAAATCTCCAATAATTCTACCTCTGCACTGTGAATTTAGTCAAATAATGTGCTTACAGGTTGATATTTGCATGATTTCCACCATTATTTACAATTCTTTGCATGATATTTTCAATACTACATGCATTTAACTCAAATATGCTAATGATTTTCAGTTACCTATGGGATGTCAGCATACCTCTCTATTTCTACTTATTATTTGTCATGACTTGCAGTTATGGTGATGAATTTATGAAATTAAAAAAAGGAAAAGGGTTAAAGAATGAGATTCCCAAAACTACTTGACTGAGATCACTGATCCACATACAAGCTCCCATACATGCAATGAAAAGAAGGAAACTAGAATCATACTTCACCAGGACATTCCACAAATCCGCATGATCCAGTGCAAATCTTCAAAGGAAAAGTTGACAACATGTAATGAAATGAAAGCACTTCTAGTTGAACACAGCATTCACCAGTACATATCCAGAAATCAACATGAAGATTACGTAAAATTTACAATCAGGATGTAATCTGAAACTTCATATCCATTTAGTATGCTCAAGAACAGGAACATTTACAGTGATCTAAAGAAGGAACCTTGATATTTCAACAATTCAAGCCTCATTAGTCTCAGCAATTCGACCTCGTATTTGATTCTACAGTAATTGGCCTTATTGTGCCAGATGTTCCAATGTATATCCTTTATGACAAGTTCTGGCCCATATATAGAACAAATGCCAGAAAATAGTTACAATAATCCAATGATCATGATCCTCTCATAACAATCAATGGTCCAGATGAAAAGCACATGTTTTGCCAGACTGGCAATTATATAGCTGGCACAGAATATTCCAGCATCTTTGATTTGATTTGGTCTCCAGCTGGCAGACAACATATTTGACAATATCCTCCTTGCTTCTGGTTCATGTTGCCTCCGTGGGCAACTTTGCAATGTTCAGCTCCAGATAGCTCCAAGACTTCCTGCAGCAAACAGACTAGCTATAAGCATCACCATTATTTTAGAACATAGTAGGAAAATAAACATTTCATTAAACAGGCCTCATATGTGCAAATACAGGCAATCGGGTTTCAAATCTGTGAAAACCATGCACTAAATGCATAAATAGCGCCAAAAATACTCAGGTCAACCATTGTTGACTGGCAACACACATTTGAGCCCTTTTAAACTTTCATCATTTTACATTCCTGCCCATTTCCTTTTACATATCAAACTTTTAAATCCTCCTGCATATGTCGAATTACATATTGGGCGATATCATGATCATGCAGTCAAAACATATAAGGAATTCACTATATTTAACTTTCTTTGAAATCCATCATTTGCATACTTGGTTGCATATCGGGTCAGCATCATGTTTGCGCATATATCGGTGTGACCACAGCATTCGGCATGACAAAATCCACTACTTCACCGATACCAAGAAGTCAAGCCGAAGACCTTATTTCCATCGGTGAAATACATGAGATCAGGGAGAAAAGACAAGACAAGGCCGACAGTTAAATGTTATACTGATGCCTTTCCCATCGGGGAGACAACCTCAGTCGGTGAGAGAACACAAAGCTCCACCAATAGCAAAAACTAGGCTGATGGACTACTTTAAAACCTTTTATCTTGCCCTAATATATATAGAATTATATGTCCACTTGTACGCTTATGTAATGTATGTCAACATTGTATATAAGAAACATACAACAGTTTTTCATCCTTAATAAACTTTTCAGGTCCAAAGTGCATGCATATTATCAATATGCAGGATAGTAAGAAATATGATCTTCCTCATCAAATATCATGATGATGTCACCATCATATCCCGGGCTTCATAAAAATGCAAAAGATGACGTCACCGTCATATTGGTAAAATCAGGGGATATTTGTAATATCGGGTCACATTAGGAGTATGATCCTCCTCATCGAATATCATGATGACGTCACCATTATATTAATTCTTCGTAGCATGAGGATGAGTTGATGTTAGCTTCATATTAGTGCTAGGGCAATATTTGTAACATAGGGTCATATTTAAGATCAGGTGATAAATGTAATATGACTCTGGCGACTAAAGTAACCCTCCCTTGAAAGATCAGGATGATGATCATCATCATCATGGACAAATTTCATTAACATGCTATAGGATGACCTCATGATCATATCAAAGGAGATCAGGAGGATATAGGATGATGTCACCATCATATTGGTAAAATTAGGGGATATGACCCTCCCTTGAATATGCAAATGTTTTGACAGGAAGATGACCCTCTTATAGGACTTTGACGTGCGCATATAAATATGCAGATGGTAGATTTTCTAAGCAGGGCAATATTATAATATCAGGATGATATTATAATATTGGGTGATATTATAATATCATGATGACCGTTGTTTGGAATATGACCTTCTCAAAAATCATGTTTGACTAGACCCTTGACCTATCATAACTTTCTCATATGGACAAATTTTCAGGTGATATAAAAGGCAAACCTACCTAGAATTTCAAGCTCTTTCACATGGTAAGCTTTTTGAGGACAGATTCAAACTTTGGATTTTGGTTCAGATTTCAAGATCACAAATATACCTGACATTAGGCATATGCATACTGACTGATACGACTTTTACCACTACCACCTAGAGCACAACAGCAAGGGAACAAGCCAGCAAAGTTGGGTCCCTATTTTGCTAAGACAAAATGGGGCGTGTTGTGTAACCACACAACAGTATACTCGTATATGAAACTATTATGATTCATTAGATTTAAACAACTTCATAGTCGGGATAAGACTAGAGGATAATCTCTTCTTTATGATAAATTTTACTTTCAAGATTAAGTAAGTTTGTTATTCTATTGTGATGACATAATGGGAAGACAAACCCTAGATTAACCTACTAGGGAAAAGTTATTAAATGTACCCTAGTGGTTACATCTTGTCTTAGCTACTGCTATAAGGATCAACAATGAAGAGTCAAGTACCTTAATTATTAATGTTTATATTTTCTTGTCAAAAAGAGATATTTCTTAAATGGTAATGTTTATCCTTTGTATAAAAACCTATTTGTTTGATTACAAGTCAACTTAAGTTGTAAGTGTCGATAAGTCATGGACCTCAAATTTTATGATGATACAAAGAGGTATCTATGAGTAGATAGTCATTCCATAAGGTATATGGTACAATGACCATGCCTTGAGAATCCATCTAAGTCAAGAAGACTAGATTTGAGTTAGACAAAACTCTATAAATATACCTAGTTGACCAAGTCAAATTGTAGGATGTGATATTATCCAAGTTGAGTTGGAGGGTGGGTTAACATTATGACTACATTCATTGCAAAGGTATATTTATATTGAATCTTTGCCCAAAGTAAGGCATACGTCTCTATGTTCATTGTCAGTTCACTATATTTGGATTACATAACCTATTGGAATGATCATACTTAGTTAGAGGTTATCTAGGGTTGTATGATCGATAGCATTATGTAGGATACAACACCAGTACTCAAATGGCAAATAACCGTTGGTTACCTTATGTCTATACTCTTTGTGAAGGGTGGGGCCACTTCCAATTGCAAGATGCGGGGGTGGGGGGGACTATCAGACTATGGTTGGAGGTAAAGCACTTGGAAGATGCTCTCTCTCTCTCTCTCTCTCTCTCTCTCTGTCTCTCTCCAGTAGAAGACATGTTGAGGCTTGCAATAAAGATGTGAGAATTCCAGATGCAGTGTACCTATTGGATATGTGACTTGTGTTTCTTAATTTATGCAAAACTTTATCTATTACAGATTATTGTAATTGAAAAGTTAGAATGTCGACTTTGTAAATTATAACATGTTGTATATTTTAGAAAAGAAATTTTAAATTGTTTGATGTATCTTGATTCTTTAATATTATTTCAAATAAAAAAAAGTTCTATATTTTTCACTTTAAGTGTTTTTATCTCATGGTAAATATTTGATTCTAATCTTGTTTAAGAATTGAGATGTTACAAGTAAATAATACCATTTAAACTCTTAATTTTGAATTTCATATGATGGTCATCTTTCCTAATCAATCCATGGATCATACCAAGTCATCAAATTTATAAGAATATTAGTTTTTTTTACTAAAAATGTGGTAAGCCACCCATAAGTCATATTTAAAAAAGAGCATTTATACAGGAGTAGCCTAGGAATGTATCATCTGACAAAGACTAAATAGCAAAAGAGAGAAGTACAAAGAGACGCATGGGATCCAAAACTAGATAAGAACCCAAACCCAAAAAACTAAACCAAAAAATAGCCACGAGTGACAAAACAGAAACACCTAACCACCACCCAACTCCACCGTGTCAGCTACTTCACTCACCTCAGCCACGGGCTCTCCATCCACAGTCTGATCATGCTCCTCCTCCATGTCAGAATCAACTTCTAGTGAGTCTAGATCCTTGGGGAGCTAAGGAGCCTGGTCTACCGCATGAAGGAGTAGAAACTTGATTGCAATGAAGAGATCCTTGCACCGTATCCTTGTGCGTCTTGACACTGAGAAAGTGTGCCCCTTAATTGCCCTATCCAGCTTATTCATGCAGCCACACTCTAAGCCACGGAACATTGAGCAATAAATACATTCTAGGGCCATGGTCAAGTGGAGCTGATGAATATTAGTTATTTTATTTACAAGAATATTAGTTATTTTATTTGTTCTCCTTTTTGTCTTTTGAATTTAATATAAGTAAATTTATTTAGTACTTCAAATAGTATTTAAACACATCAAATTATGGTGGCAGTGTTAATCCTAGACCAATTACACTCCTAAAAGATTTAAAACATGATAGATGATATAACAAAAACACACCATCAATCCCGTAAATTAAATTACTAGAGTTAACCTTTTAAATTAAAAAAATTACATACTTATATAAAAAACTAACCTAAATAAAATAAGAGGACTAAAAAACAACAAAAATAAATAATAGAGAAATGTTGATTAAATTTTAAAATAAAAATAAATAACTTAACAATAATGAAAGATCTTCTTCTCTTTTACTTTGATATATTTTAAGTTTTATTTATTTTCTTTGGTTAACAATGGATATTTTGAGTATTTTACATTAATTATGTATGTTTACTTATCTATATGAGTTTTAACACTGTTACATAATTTAGTTTAATTTAATTTTAAAATTTTGGATAGTGAAGTGTAGGATTGGATTTGCATTTTTTTAATTTGTTTTAGGGCCCAAAGTTTATGGGCAAAATGACGTGATAAATGTCAATTATGTGACATTTTGTTAGGTATGTCTTATAAGTACATAGTAAAGCAACGTCAAATTCAACAACAATTATGAATTAAAAGGTAGTCACATTTGATAATTCTTGGAACTAAATTAAAGGGCATTCACAATTGATAATTCTTAGAACTTAGACTCTATTAAATTTTAAAATGAAAAGAAAATAACTTAAGAATAATGAAAGGCCTTCTTCTCTTTTACTTTGATGTATTTTGAGTTTTATTTATTTTCTTTGGTTAACAAAGGATACTTTATGAGTACTTTACATTAATTATGTATGTTTACTTTCATCTATATGATTTTAGCATCATTGACATAATATAATTTTATTTTATTCTTTTAAATGTTTAGGTAGGGAAGTGTTGGATTGGACTTTCTTCTTTTTATTTGCTTTAGGAGCTAAGTTTGTGGGCAAAATGACCTGTGATAAATATCAATTATGTGGCATTTTGTTTGGTAAGTCTTATCAATACATCATAAAAGAAAAACATATCAAATTCAACAACAATTATGAATTAAAAGGTAGTCACATTTGATAATTCTTGAAATTGAATTAAAGGGTAGTCGCATTTAATAGTTCTTGGAACTCCAAAGTCTATCATGTAATTTGACATTTTGCTCTCTTCTTTGAAAAGTGATATGACAAACTATTTAAGATTGTTTTAAGAGGGATTTTAGCAAAATGGATTTTCTATGATCCTACATTATTTAAGTAATGTGGTTCACCTAATGTCTTGATTGATTAGAATGTACTTTATAGATGACTTTGGAAAACTGCTAGATATGCCACTTCTTGGCTAACTGGGAAGGCTAAATGGGAAGTCATAGTTCTCATGGTTTGTTCATAATTTAGTTCTTTAGTTTGTTGATGATTTAGTTCATGTAGTTATTCATTTAATACTATTCCATTAATTTTATTTGTAAAAAAATAATTGAATTTCTCTATTAAAATTAAGATTAATAATTTTTTTAATAATTTTTTATTAAGCTTCAAATATTTGTATGGATTATCTCTTTAGAGAATCATTTTTCCTACTACAAAACACTTAATAAAGATTTATAATGGAACATATATTTATAGTATTTATAACTTTATCCACCAAATACTACATGTAATGACTTGGAAATAAAAATATAAATGTATACTATTTAGTCAATATTTGCATCTATCAACCATTTGATAGCACCTTTAATGCTTTTACTAGTAGTGTACTTAATACTATACTTGATAATCCATTCATCATTGTGTGATCTTGATAGGTGAAAATCCTCAATGATTCCATGCTTGCCCCTCATCAAATTTCCATTTATTAATTTAAATTTAAACATTCCTTGTCAAATTTCAAACTTAACCATGACTTGACCCTAATTTCAATACAAAGCATTTGCCAATGATAGGTAAGATCCTGTGTTCCATGGGGAGACATCCCTTGCCCTGAGACCCTCGTCCCTATCCCTGTGTCCCAGTTGTTGTCCCCAAAATCAAACATACATTTTATAATGTTTAGATAAAAAACTCACAACTAGCAATTAAATATTGTCGTTATATTGTTGTCATGATTAAAATTACTGTTATACTGCTATCATGATTAAATACTTGTTATATTGCTATCATGATTAAATTTTATTGATGTTATACTATTGTCATTATTAAATTTACAGCCATTATATTGCTATCATGATTAATTTTATTGTTGTTATGTTTCTGTGAATATTTATTATTGTTATTCAGCTTATAGTCTTATACTACTGTCCATCAACTTGTAGAAATTTGAGGCTCTCTCTTTCTCTCTCTCACTCTCTCTATCTCTTTGTATATATTCACAACATGTGGACAAGTCTCTTAAACGACTTGTTAGTGGAGTCATGAGGAAATAGAATGAGTTTTTTTTTCTTTTGAGTTAAGAAGGGAAAAATGATATTGTTGGAGGGGTTGATCAAAATTTTTGAGAAGCAAAAATAAGAGGATAGCATAGCCATCCCTGTAGTGAATAATGTGGGAGGAGACATTTGTTGGAAACAAGGTAGATAACTGAGAGGGGGGGTGAATCAGTTATCTTAAATATTTAACTTTCTTTTCTTCTTTAACAATTAGTGCAACATCAAAAACATATAAGCATTCATAATCATGAGAGCAGAAAAGAAATCAACACACATAACACAAGGATTTTAACATGGAAAACCCTATTAAGGGAAAAACCATGGGGTGACTAACTCAAGATTGTATTCTCCATTAAAAGAATAAGAAGTACAAAATGACACTTGCCAATTAGGGCTCACTGCCTGAGCACACTGCTCACAAGAGGCACACTGCCTATAAGAGACTCACTATCTACAAAGTTTATAGAAGATAACCAGATGTTTGAACTAAAGAGAGGCAACCACATATGCTGAGGTTTAGTTCTAGTTAGGCTCAATATACTGATCTACTGCACTTCAATCTTCCTCTGCTTTAGTGTTGTTATTCTGTCACATACCAGACTTGTATTACTGCTTCCACTCTTCTCCATGCCTTTCCTTGCACACTATTACAACACACACACTTCTTCATACCAAAATTCATCTAGTATATATATCCGTACCAAGGATTTCAACATCTTTCTAGTTGGCAACCAGAATACTCAAGATATTTCCAAGACACTGATCTATTAGCTGAATCCATGCTTAATATGTGATGCGTATCAAAGACATAGACCTGAAAGTCATCAATCATGTTGGCCAACCATGTATGATCTCTCAATTAGCTTGACCACCATCAATTTCTCATCCAGATTAAAGTCTGATGCTCTACCGGTCAGTTCTTCCTCAGTCTGTTCTGCTTGTCAGGAACCCAACACTTAGATGCTCATATCTTTTCACTCTTTCATCACTAGAGGCTCAATCTCTGGAATGTAGTAGTCATGGTACTCCTCATGACTTCCCCAAGTCTACACTTTGGTCCGCACTTTGCTGAGATACATCCCCTGAGAGATCCGGACCTAATTGTCAGACCTTGCTACATGCTCTGTTCTTGTTCACCAGACCAAAACACTCTTCAATCTGACTTCTGGTAAAGACATGCTATGTGCTGCGGATGTGTGGGATAAACTTTGTTGCCATCAATGACAATAATCATGAAGCCACATAGTGTCTCTTGCCAAAAATCTCCCCCTTTGGCATTGATGGCAACACTTAGTAAAAAATGACTAAGTGTCATAACAAACTTCCCTTTTGCTGATGCTCTGTCTTATGTACACTTTTACTGGAGCTCTCCCTTAGCTGGATTCCACATTTTTCACTACTCCTCACTCCCCCTTTGACATCAATGGTAAAGGGTGAAATGTGCATACCAAAATTTGCAAAAATCATCCTATATATGGCCGCATAAGTATATATACATGTTATACTTACATATACTTAAGTATATCTGCGAAGGTAGTCTTCAACTGTACAACTTCTATTGCCCAACTTTGCTTCATTCTGTCAAAAATTGAAATGTGGCCACTCAACAAAAATGCAAAAGCTTCTCCCCTTCTTATGTCTGTCGAATCATTGGTCTGGGCTATGGTTTGAGCATCAGTTAAGGCCTCATGCATGGCCTCTAATTTGGGGATAATTATCCCTCTTAGTTCACTCATCCTACTTATTATATTCTTCCTCTCTTTTTCAAGCCTCTTTATTTCATTTATAATGATGATGGCTTGGCACTCTTGATTCATTAAAGATGTGGTGAGGGGATCAAAATTTGGAGATAAACTTGACAATTTATCTTCTTGTTTTTTTACCTTCTTTTCAATATCCTCTATCACTTTAGACCAGGATAGACAAAATTTATATATTTCTCCACCATCTTTAAGAGCATTTTCTAGGCTCTTTATGCCAATATCCAAGGTCCTCCTGTCATTAGTTATGAGTCCCTATACTTCAGTGAATCTCTTTCCCAAAAATTATTTCTGGACTTTCTCTTCTGCCAATTTCTCCAAAGAATCAAAATGGGTGCTAATAGAGTTAACTAGAGATTTCATGTTACCAAATGAAGAGGCCGAAAGATCCTTTTGGAAGGATGGCATGATCTTCTCTAGTACACCAGATGCAATCTATATCAGCTCACAGTCTTCCATGTGAGACTTCAGAAGCTTTTCTTTTGCTTTAGCTTGAGCAAAAGATGCGACCTTCATTGTCTGGACCAGAGAGAGGGAGTCAAAATTGAGTGGTCCTTGAAATAGTTCTGGTTCATCTATTTCCATCATCTCTTTGGTCAAGAAGTTTTTCACTGCTTCTGCAGTGTCTCTTGCTAGAGACAGAGTCTTCCTTCCTTTTGCATCCTTAGAATTGTCATCAGATATCTTCTCTGTGTATTGTTCTTCTCTTCCCTTTTCCTCCCCTACTTGACTCAATTTCTCCTCTTTTCTTTCCTCTCCTTCAGTTCCGGAGTCTATAGGGGGATCTGGAAGAGAGATGTTTACATCTTCATGGACTTCCTCTTCCGGAATAGAGGAATCCAAGTCCTTAGTCCTTTCCTCACCTATCTCCTTTGACTCTTCTGCAATTTTCTTAGTAGATTCTTCTTTTGATGCACTTAATCCTTCGACATTCATGGTAGTGTTGGTCATGATGCTAGTCATTCGCAAACATAGAATAAAAGTTACACAACAACCTTTACTCATCTTGAAAGATACGATGAATTCAAAGAATTCATGATCCCAAGTCTCCGTTGATTAGGTCTTAATCTACTGACGTTACTCAGTGGTTGATGTGTGTTGCTGTTTTCCATTCAGGGGCCTTACGTGTTTCTGCACTGTTCATCATCATCATCTTCAAATATCCTGCTCTGGATGTTCGCTCTGCAAGTCTCCAACGATTCTACTTCTGCACTGTAAATTTAGTCAAATAATGTGCATACAGGCCGATATTTGCATGATTTCTACCATTATTTATGATTCTTTGCATGATATTTTCAATACTACATGCATTTAACTCAAATATGCTAAGGATCTTCAGTTACCTACAGGATTTCAGCATATTTCACTGTTTCTGCTTGTTATTTATCATGATTTGCAGTTATGGTGATGAATTAATGAAATTGAAAAAAGGAAAAGGGTTAGAGAGTGAGATTCCCAAAATTACTGGACTTAGATCACTGATTCACATACAAGCTCCCATACTTGCAATGAAAAGAAGGAAAACTAGAAATCATACTTCACCAGGACATTCCACAAATCCGCATGATCTAGTGCAAAGCTTCAAAGGAAAGTTGACAACAACATGTAATGAAATGAAAGCGCTTCCAGTTGAACACAGCATTCACCAGTACATATCCAGAAATCAACAGAAGATTACGTAAAATTTACAATCAGGATGTAATCTGGAACTTCATATTCATTCAGTATGCTCAAGAACAGGTACATTCACAGTGATCTGAAGAAAGAACCTTGACATTTCAACAATTCTATCCTCATTAGTCTCAGTAATCCGATCTCCTAATTTATTCTACAGTAATTGACTCTTTGCGCCAGATGCGTCTGTGTATTCTAGTGTATTCCCCCCCCTTTTAAAATGACAAGCTCCGGATGTTATATAGAGCAACTGCCAGAAAACGGTTATAATGATCCAAGGATCAGGATCCTCTCATAACAAACAACGGTCCAGATGAAAAGCACATGCTTCATCAGTTGGCAAATGTACAGCTGGCACAGAATATTCCAGCATCTTCGACTTGATTCGGTCTCCAGCTGGCAAACAGCATATTTGACAATATCCTCTTCATGTCTGGCCTATGTTGCCTCCATGCGCAACTTTGTAATGCTCAGCTTCAGCAGCATCATCATGATTTCAACGCTCAGCTTCAGCAGCATCATGACTTCAATGTTCAGCCTCAGCAGCATCATGATGATTTCAATGTTCAGCCTCAGCAGCATCATGATGATTTCCTGCAAGTAAACAGACAAACATTAGGTTCATCATCATGATGATAAACAACAGGAAGTAAAAACTTTATTAAACATACCTCCCCATGTGCAGCATACGATTTTCAAATCACTGGAAATTTATGCACTAAATGCATAAACAGCATAAAAACAATCAGGTCAACCATCGCTGACCAAACATCAGGCAGTCGGCCCTTTCGAATTTCCATCACTTCATGCTTTCCCGCCCATTTTCATGTGTATCGGGCTCAAAATATGATGATGATGATCCCAATATACAAAGAAATAATCACCTTTCAACCATCCTTAGAATCCGGCTTTGCATCATCATCATATTTGCATCGGCGTGACCACATATGATCAGGGTGACAATTTTACCTTAGGCCGATGGCAACAGTTATACCGACGCCAAAAATCATGATGATGACCAACTATATATCCTCAAAGTGGCCGCAGGATATCACAAAATATGATGATCCTCCTTTCCTAATGCTCTGATGAAAAGCACATCAGGATGTTTTGTTCTTGCACTTTCGGGAAAGAAAGACATCGTCATCATCATCATGATGAAGACAAACAGGAGGACTTGGAAAATGATCCTGCCGCTGAGGAAAATCATGATGACGTCATCGTCATCATCAGGCTTCAATAAAATGCAAAGGGATGACGTCATCGTCATGTTTCGTTAAGATCAGGAGGTAGATGGAATATCGGGTTCCCTCCAAGAAAGATGATCAGGTCATGAAAGCAGTATGACCCTTTTCGGCCAAGGCAATCCGCTCGAAAGGTCAGGATGATGAACATCATCATCATCATATACGCACTGGGTGATCAAAAATATGATCCTGCCGAAAGTCCTGATGACGTCATCAGGATATCCGGGGCTTGTGTTAATCTTCGAACATGACATCATCGTCATCATCATATTGGTGAAATGGATCACGCCTTGGAAAATATCCTGCCGAAGGGCAAAGGTGATGGTGACGTCATCGTCATCATCATATTTGCAAAAGGTTATACTCGTCGGCAGGATGATATTACGAACTGTTGGGAGAGACGAACAAGATCATGATGATCTTGTTCAACATGACTTAAGAAATGAAAATCGCCCTCCGCTTCGAAAGATAAGGTGATCATCATGATCAAGCAAAAGGAGGTTAGGAGGATATTAGGAAATGTCAGGTCCTGAAATATCATGATGATGTTGATCACCAAGACTTGGTCGTGCGCGCGCAAATTATGCAGATGGCAGATTTCTCTAAGTAAGGTGATATTATAATATCAGCATGATATTATAATATCGGGTGATGCTAAATATCATGATGCCCGCAATGTTGGACAATCATGATGCTGATGATGCTAGAATATCATGATGAAGATGATGTTTCCAGGGTCGCTTGACGGGAAAAGTTCACTAGCACTTAAGATTGACGTCCGGATGTTTCGGGACTGCAGGATTTTCATCAGGTGATAGAGTAAGATCATGATGATGACCTTTGGCGATATAAAAGACCGCCTGACGGGAAAAGATTACTACGACTTAAACTTGACGTCCGGATATTTCGACCTCAGGATATTATCGGGGGGCTTTTTCAAATATCATGATGATGACCATCATACAGCAATTATCAGGTTTGACCAAAACTTTGACTGCTCACCACTCCTTCATACGGACGAATTTTCAAGTGATGTAAAAGGCAAACCTGCATGAAATTTCAAGCTCTTTCTAACCATGAAGTCATAGAAACAAAATATGAACTTTGACAAACTAACCTCATGATGATGACCTACCTCATCCTGACCTTCATGATGATGATGCACCTGACTTATTTTTACCAAACCGCCAGAAACAGACAACACAAGCCAAAACAAAAGTTGGGTCCCTGTTTTGCCAAGTCAAAATGGGGTGTGTTGTGTAACCACACAACAACTTGCCACCAAAGAAAACAACAAAATTCAAATGATTCAAGTGATGTGATCACATTCATCTATAGTGTTCTAATTCTGTCTAAGTAAATCATCATGATCTTTGAATGATAAAATTTCATTATGGTGATAAAGCTAACAAAGGATCATGTGTGTGCAGATGATTAATTATCCTCATCTTGAAAGTAAGTTGAAAACATAAGTAACTGGTGTTAAACTACATAGTTGGAGATCATCCCTCATAGCCAACCTGGATAGAGCCTTGCTGCCAGTAGGTGTCTATAACCCCGGCAAGGTTATCTATACAATCTCCCTAAGTAGAGCCCCACTGCCAGCAGGCGTCCATAGCCCCGGTAGAGTTACTTAGATGGCCTAATTTTATTTTGTTTCTGGTTTTCCTTTAAAAATTTAAATTTGATATCATCATGTCTGCTCATTTGTACAAGGTGTAGTCACTTGCAGCTTTAGGTTGGAGATTGTATTGGTAGCAAGGGAGTCCCTTTAGATTTTTCACTTAACACCTATACTCATATCTTCAACAAACCCAAGGCTGTTAGGTGTTTCATTGTGTTTGATTCACTTTGGACAAGAAAAAGTACCCTGATGAAAAGACATCATAAACCTGATCATGATTATTTATCAGAATGAATTACAATCTATATCTAAATCTGATCTCATCACTTGAATCCTAACAATTTAGTTATTTTCTTAGGTGATGAAGTGCATCATCCTGACTTACCAGAACAAGGTCCCAACCAACAAAACAACAACAACAACAAGAAAACACTGTACAAACAACTATACAAATATACAATATGATACACAAGACTGCCATGAAGTCACTCAGGCCTGGAAATAATGTTTGAGGGATTGTCCATTGACTGGCAACGGGACATCCTCACCTGTCAGGTTCTTAAGCCTATAAGTGCTGTCTCCTAAAATTTCAGAAATCTGAAAGGGACCTATCCATAATCTATCAAACTTACCATGATCACCTTTCCTTTCATGGGCTTTATCCCACATCAGGACTAAATCTGATATCCTGAAAGCTTTAACTCTGGCTCTCTTGTCAAACCAGCGTTTGACAACAGCCTGATGTTTTGCAAATTGGTCAATTGCTTGGCTTCGTTTTTCTTCCAGATGCATCAACTGAAGCAACCTGACTTCTTGTTTATTATCTATGCCTAGATAGTCTTGGGCAAACTGCAGAGTAGGAATTTTCAAGTTTACAGGGAGGATAGGATCTACCCCATATACTAGCTAGAAAGGTGAGTTTCCTAATGCAATTTTCATTCTAGTTCTGTCTACCCATAAGGCATATTTCAGAAATGAATTCCATTCCCTGGGATTTTTCTCTATCAATTTTCTTATGATACTCAGTAAATTCTTATTGGTGGATTCTGCTAATCCATTTCCCTGGGGATAGTAATTGGATGAGAACTTAAGTATGATCCCATGATCAAAAGCCCAACTTGACAATTTAGTGGAAATGAAGGCAGAACCATTATCACTTACCAATGCATAAGGAGTTCCATACCTGGTGACAATGTTGCTTTCCAGAAATTTAATGACATCATCAGCAGTACAAGTTTTGCTGCTGATAGCCTCAGTCCATCTGGTACAATAATCAGTAATTGTTAGGACATACCTCTGGCCTGAAGAAGACGGAGGATTGATTGGTCCTATGAAATCCATGCCCCATTGTGCAAATGGGCGCTCTTCCATCACTGGCTGCAATGGTTGTGCAGCATATTTTTCTCTGTTGGCAGCAACCTGGCAAACATGACAACATTTAACATGATCAGCTGTGTCTTTAAAAATTGTAGGCCAGTAATATCCTGCTCTGAGGATTGCATGTGTTGTGGCCAACGCTGATCCGTGGGCAGTTCCAAACTTGTCATGTAACTCTGTCAAGACTTTATTAGCTTCTGGTTTCTCTAAGCATCTCAGGTATATCCTTTCATAATTCTTTTTAAACAGGGCTCCTCCCTTCATCATATATTTCTGGGATCTCATCTTTAAGGCTCTTCTCTGTGAAGCCTGCATCCTCAAAGGACATCTTCCAGTGATCAGGATGTGCCTGATGTCTGAATACCATTCTTTATTGTCTTTCTCATCTATCACATACTGTTGACTGATGATGTTTGGATCAGTTTCAGATATCATCTGGCTCAGAGCCTGTCCTCGTACTAGCTTCATGGGTGTGATCTCCATGTCATATTCTTGTAGTACCGTAATCCATTTGGCCCTTTTTTCACCAGGTTCACTCTGCATCAGCAGCATCTTTACTGCTGCATCTGGTACCACAGCAATCACTTTGCTCCTCAGTATATAATGTCTGAACTTTTTTACTGCTCTGACTGATGCAAGTGCCTGTCTTTCAACATCTACATATCTCAACTCAGCATCCCTGAAAGGACAGCTCATGAAGGCAATTGGTTTCTCTTCTTTATCTTCATTTCTTTGAGTTAACACTGCTGCAGAAGTATGTTCTGAAGCAAATGAGTAGATGTAGAAATCTTTTGTATAATCTGGACTAATGAGGACAGGAGTATCCGAAATGGCCTTCTTTATATCTTCAAAAGCAGCTCTGGCTTCTGGTGTCCAGTCAATTTGTGCATCTTTTTTCAACATGGCATTCAGTGGTCTGACAATCTCAGCAAAGCCAGTGATGAACTTCCTCACAAAATTTATCTTACCAAAATAAGATTTAAGCTCCTTTTTGCTTCCTGGAAGTGGTAATTTCATAATAGATTCCACCCTGTCAGGATCAAGGATAATCCCATCTTTTGTGATCAGGTGGCCTAGTAACTTTCCTGTTGTGACCCCGAATATGCACTTCTTGGGATTCAAAGATATTCCATATTCTTCACACTTCTTTAGCACACTTCTGAGATCAGCAACATGATTTCCCCTTTCTTTGGAGAACACTGTCAGGTCATCCATGTAGATGACTATACATTTTCCTATTAAGCCTCTGAAGGCTATGTCCATTGCTCGCTGGAATGTAGCTCTAGCATTTATCAATCCAAACGGCATACGTCTATATGCAAATATCCCCCATTTTGTGGTGAAGGCAGTCTTTAATCTGTCAATTTTATCAACCATCACTTGGTTGTATCCTAAAAAACCGTCCAAGAAGGACATCATCTTGGCTCCATTTACCATCTGCAGAACCTCATCCAAAGAGGGCAAAGGATAATTATCCTTTTCTGATGCTCTGTTCAGGTTCCTGAAATCCACACACAATCTGATGTCTCCATTCTTCTTCCTGACTGGTACCAGATTTGTCACCCAAGTGGAGTGCCTTACAGGAAATATTATCCGGGCATTTAACAATTTCTTGACCTCCTCAAGGATGATGGGCTCAAGCAGAGCATTGACTGGCCTCTGCTTCTGTCTGAAAGGTTTTGCATCTGGCTTGAGGGGTATAGTATGAGTTATGACAGAAGTGTCATACGTCTTCAGCTCGTCATAAGTCCATGCAATTACATGTATATAATCCTTAAGGGCTTGAGTTATTCCATCTAACTCTTCAGGTGTACAAACCTTACCCAACAAGACATTCTTCTTGTCATCAGCTTGTCCAATATTCACCTGTGAATATTGACCTCCATCTGCCTTAGGCAGATCCTTATGCTTGAGCATATTATCCAGATCAAAGGCTCTTTCTAATTCAATCATACCTTTGGGAATTGTGTTGCCAGGCAACTCTAAAATCTCATCTTCTTCCCAGACATGATCTTCCATACCATTTTCATCTATGATCTGAGCTTCAAATACATCTCTGTTTGATATGAAGTCCAGGATATGCTGATCATCATCAAACACTTGGAGATTAGTCACATTGTCAAGTACCGAAGGTACTGACACCAATTCTACTGCAAATCTCTTCAGACCAGATATGGACAGTGGTTCCAGTGTACTGGCGGCCTGAACAAGTGCATCTGCCCTTTGGTTCTGTTCTCTTGGCACGTGAACGATGTTGAAGGCATCAAAGTCTTCAATCAGGTCCCACACACGATGTCTGTAATTTGACAGCTTTCTGTAGTTACAAGAGTAAATTCCTCTTACTTGTCTCACAACTAGTTCTGAATCTCCAAAGACATGGAGGATCTTCGCCTTCTTCTTATGGGCAAACAACAGTCCATGAATCAGAGCTTCATACTCTGTGACATTATTAGTGCAGGGGAACTGTAATCTGTAAGCTGCTAAATAAGATTTCCCTGATGGATCAGTAAGGTCAATCCCTACTCCAGAACCTTGCTTGGATTTGGATCCATCAAACCTCAGGATCCGAGGCTTATCTTCAGCAGGACATTTATTTGAACTTTCCTTTTTCTTTGTAGCTCTGGCTGCTGCTCCGCCTGATATCCACCTTAACTTAGGTGTGTCATCTTCAAGCTTCCTCTTTCCTTTATCTGATGAGCCTGATGGCTTTTCTGTTTTCTCTTCAATCCTAGCAGGAGGATGATGCTCAGCACATACAGCTGCATGCTTCTTCAAAATGTGCAAGCACAGTGAGCAAGTGGTTTCTGAGTGAGGCACCTCATGCAGCCTACACCAACTTTTGATTAAAACCTCCTGGGGAGATCTACACTGTTGTGTCATTTTTTTTATTTCCTTGACCAGAAATTCTTCGAACTTCGTCAGGTCACTGCCTTTATCCTCATCAGACAACTCGTAATCCGGTTCCATGAAGCAATCACTACCAGGAGTGATCTTTTCCTTTCTCACATCATTTGTCTGATTGGACACCAGGATCTCTTCTGTTTTTCGGATATGATCCTCATCAGGATCCATCGACTCTTCTGTTCCTGCAGAAGACAAATAAAAATTAGTATCATCATCATCATCAGATGTAGCACTCACCTCGGAATATGATGATGATGCTTCACTATACGTCTGCTCCAGCATGATCATGTCTAAGCATGGTTCGCAAGTCTTTTCCGAGTGTGGTTCGCCATGCAATCTGCACCATCCGTCGATCAAAATATCATTAGCAGGTATATTTAATAATTGACAACGTTTTATCTGAGTACATAAATGCATCTGAAAATCCCTGAAGCGATCTATTTCATTCTCATTATCAGGATCATTATTAAGTTCTACGACTGGCATATCCTCATTATAATCATCATCATGATGATGATGAACATCAAGCATCAGGACCTCTTCTATTTGGACAGTTTGCGGCCTGATGTGATAAACTCCAGGTTCTACGTTTACATACATGATCTCATTTGTTCTATTATATTCGGTGATCATATGTTTCATCCTAGGCTCAGCATCAATCCTGATCTGATTAGGTATACCTTTCCATGGCAACCACATGTGACTGAAGTCTGTGGACATGTATCCGTTAAGCATTTTAGACCAGTCCCGGCTAAGCAACATCCCATATGTATCAGGTATGTCAACTACCTGAATGTCAATGTAATACTGGATCCTAGGATCAGACGCTAGCTGCATGTGAATATGAGTGAGTTCTCCGACGACATTTACTTCTGTCTTGTCCAGTTGAGTGACCTTCTTTAAGGATTTAGCAGGATGCAGTCCTAATGCATTGCATATTGACAAAGGCATAACATTAGTTGAGGCTCCTGAATCAACTAAACAGTTGTGCAAATTCTTACTGAACATTCTTATGGTGAGGAGAAACGGTGGTGATTCAGTTTTATCTCTGTACAAGGTCATGTGAGAGGTTTCAGCAGCTTGGACTGTGGCTGACACTTTGGGCTTGACAGTGCTATCTTTAGCAGTATGGTCTCTGCTATTGGATTGACTCGAAAGGTGATTATCCTCTTTAGAAGCAGGATCATCCAGTGACTTCATGAATGCCCTTTTGATGGCAGGAGTTTTCAGTAACTCAGATAGGGACAGGCTGATCTTGATTTTCTTCATTTCATCAGCCAAATAACTGACTAACTTGTCAGACTCATGAGGTGCATTTGCGACTTTTGTTACTGTGTTTTGAGGAGACAAGTATTGAGCATTCACCTTAGGGAACCCAGGGTTATTGCTAGCCTTAGGATCAGGAGGTGTGTTGAAGTTGTTTGGAGGTAGAGATGATGTCAATGGACCGGCAGGTCTGTTGGCATTACTCCTCAGGTTATAATTGTGCTTACCAGGGTATTGCTGCTGGTATGCATGTACTTCCTCATGCTCTCTTGTAGGTTCATTTTCATCCTCAAAAGGGAAGACATAAGTTGCTTCAAAGGTTAAGGCAGATTCTTCACAGGTCTGATTATAATCCTGATGAGGCTGATTAGTGTAGGTTTCCAGCACAAAAGCTGAGTCATATCCACAAGGAACTATTTCATTTCCTTCTGCCTGAGGTGGATTTCCAGAAGTATTAGACACTTCAGTCTGAAAAATGCTGGCAGCAATCCTAAATTGTGGACAATCTAATTCTACATGTGCATTGGTATTGTGAATCCTGCACCAATTGGTAAGGGCTGCTTCAGCAAGATTGACTCTAGTAGTCTGTTTGGCTTCACCAGGAGGCTGATTGTCTAGGGGTGATGGTAATGAACCATTATTTGGCCTAGAGTTCCACACTCTGGGCTGCCTAGGAGGATTATTGTTATTTGCAGCATTACTGTTGAAGTTATTGTTGTATCCTCTGTCAGGGTAATTTGGTCTGTCATTGGAATAACTCCTATTCTGACCTGACTGTGAATAAAACCCTTGATTTCTCAAGTGTGTTACTTCTGTGGTGAGCTTTCTCAACTGAGCAGCAATTTCTTTGATTTCCTCTTTCTCCTCTTGAGCTTTGGCCACTACATTTTCAGTCTGAGGCTGGAAAAAGGAAGATCCATGGTTATTGTGGGATAGGTCTGTACCCTGAGGTGTCTGAGTATGTGCAGGATATTGTGGCAATTGGCCATTTCCATTAGGAGGAGGCATGATACTCAATGGAGGTACTTGCAAGGGTGCAGGCATGATTGCTGGGGGCATCACTGCTCCATTTGGATATTGTGCAGGATATTGCGAAGGATAAGCTGCAGGATACTGTGCTGGATATTGTGACTGCATGCCAGGCAAAGCAGGGAATGCTATATTTGGAGTAGGAGCAGGTATCAACTGTTGATTTACCTTGATAGCTTCTTGAAAAGCTCCTGTCAATGTGGTGATCGCAGGATGTGTTCTCCTGATGAACATGGCGGTTAATGGATCCAGGGCTGAATAATAAATACTTCTGGCAGCATCATCAGCCACCACATATGGGGTAACTAGCTTGGACAACATTTTCTGGAACCTAGCATTGAAATTTGCAATAGGTTCATGCTCTAATCTCTTAATTGTGGCAAACAGGTGGTAATTCATGGATGGATCAATAGGGACCTTGAATCTGTCAAGAAAGGCCTTCTCTAAGACAGCCCACGAACCTACAGAAGATTGACCAAGACTGATGAACCAATTATAAGCCTCTTCCCCTAAGGCAAAAGGGAATAATCTGCACACCACATCCTGATGCTCAATTCGGGCTCTACAGCAAGCTTCTTTAAACGTCCTGATATGATCATCCGCATCCTGATAAGGATGGTATTTTGGACAAAGCTTGTCCGGATACTTTGGTAACTCATGATATGCAGTAAAGGTCAATGGTGATTCTGCTGCAAAGAACGACATTGCAACCTGAAGGGGCTGAACTGGTGGTGCAGTTGGCTGAGGTTGGACTAAAGGTATACCCTGAGGTTGAACAGGAGGTGTCAGGGGTATACCAGAAGGTATTTGCAAACCAACAGGAGTTACAGGAGGAGGTCCTGGTAAAGCTCTGGACGTACTAGACTCTGGAGTATGGTGAACGTCTACAGTCCTAGGTCTAAAACCTCTGACAGGCAATTCTTCGAAAATTTCACTATGTCTAGACCTGGTATTTATCCTGTGAGCCAGGATTTCTCGATTCGGAGGCCAATTAGCTGAAACTTTGCAAATATTGGCTGGATTCCACTGGACGAGGTGATATTTGCGGTCAACTTGCAAATCAGACTGAATATTTACGCGATATTTGCGAAGATACTGCAAATATGACAGGATATTGGGATATTTCGACCAGTAGCACCAGATCTCACGTGTCTAAGGCTCAAATTCTCAAAGCTTGAACAAATTTATGCATCTTTGGCCAATATTTAGTGAATTTAAAGAAATCTACTGTAAAGCTTGCAATATTTATGTGAAATTTGGAAATCTTTACACAGAATGTGCAAATACAAACTTGTCGCAGCAAATATTTATGCAATTTGATGAAATTCACAAATGATCTGAAGTTACCTTACTCTGAGCGTCATCAAACCTGAAAGTACTGATGATGAACGTGGTGTTCCGGACTCAGGCCCTCCTTCTAGCGCCAATTTATGTTGGTCATGATGCTAGTCATTCGCAAACATAGAATAAAAGTTACACAACAACCTTTACTCATCTTGAAAGATACGATGAATTCAAAGAATTCATGATCCCAAGTCTCTGTTGATTAGGTCTTAATCTACTGACGTTACTCAGTGGTTGATGTGTGTTGCTGTTTTCCATTCAGGGGCCTTACGTGTTTCTGCACTGTTCATCATCATCATCTTCAAATATCCTGCTCTGGATGTTCGCTCTGCAAGTCTCCAACGATTCTACTTCTGCACTGTAAATTTAGTCAAATAATGTGCATACAGGCCGATATTTGCATGATTTCTACCATTATTTATGATTCTTTGCATGATATTTTCAATACTACATGCATTTAACTCAAATATGCTAAGGATCTTCAGTTACCTACGGGATTTCAGCATATTTCACTGTTTCTGCTTGTTATTTATCATGATTTGCAGTTATGGTGATGAATTAATGAAATTGAAAAAAGGAAAAGGGTTAGAGAGTGAGATTCCCAAAATTACTGGACTTAGATCACTGATTCACATACAAGCTCCCATACTTGCAATGAAAAGAAGGAAAACTAGAAATCATACTTCACCAGGACATTCCACAAATCCGCATGATCTAGTGCAAAGCTTCAAAGGAAAGTTGACAACAACATGTAATGAAATGAAAACGCTTCCAGTTGAACACAGCATTCACCAGTACATATCCAGAAATCAACAGAAGATTACGTAAAATTTACAATCAGGATGTAATCTGGAACTTCATATTCATTCAGTATGCTCAAGAACAGGTACATTCACAGTGATCTGAAGAAAGAACCTTGACATTTCAACAATTCTATCCTCATTAGTCTCAGTAATCCGATCTCCTAATTTATTCTACAGTAATTGACTCTTTGCGCCAGATGCGTCTGTGTATTCTAGTGTATTCCCCCCCCTTTTAAAATGACAAGCTCCGGATGTTATATAGAGCAACTGCCAGAAAACGGTTATAATGATCCAAGGATCAGGATCCTCTCATAACAAACAACGGTCCAGATGAAAAGCACATGCTTCATCAGTTGGCAAATGTACAGCTGGCACAGAATATTCCAGCATCTTCGACTTGATTCGGTCTCCAGCTGGCAAACAGCATATTTGACAATATCCTCTTCATGTCTGGCCTATGTTGCCTCCATGCGCAACTTTGTAATGCTCAGCTTCAGCAGCATCATCATGATTTCAACGCTCAGCTTCAGCAGCATCATGACTTCAATGTTCAGCCTCAGCAGCATCATGATGATTTCAATGTTCAGCCTCAGCAGCATCATGATGATTTCCTGCAAGTAAACAGACAAACATTAGGTTCATCATCATCATGATAAACAACAGGAAGTAAAAACTTTATTAAACATACCTCCCCATGTGCAGCATATGATTTTCAAATCACTAGAAATTTATGCACTAAATGCATAAACAGCATAAAAACAATCAGGTCAACCATCGCTGACCAAACATCAGGCAGTCGGCCCTTTCGAATTTCCATCGCTTCATGCTTTCCCGCCCATTTTCATGTGTATCGGGCTCAAAATATGATGATGATGATCCCAATATACAAAGAAATAATCGCCTTTCAACCATCCTTAGAATCCGGCTTTGCATCATCATCATATTTGCATCGGCGTGACCACATATGATCAGGGTGACAATTTTACCTTAGGCCGACGGCAACAGTTATACCGACGCCAAAAATCATGATGATGACCAACTATATATCCTCAAAGTGGCCGCAGGATATCACAAAATATGATGATCCTCCTTTCCTAATGCTCTGATGAAAAGCACATCAGGATGTTTTGTTCTTGCACTTTCGGGAAAGAAAGACATCATCATCATCATCATGATGAAGACAAACAGGAGGACTTGGAAAATGATCCTGCCGCTGAGGAAAATCATGATGACGTCATCGTCATCATCAGGCTTCAATAAAATGCAAAGGGATGACGTCATCGTCATGTTTCGTTAAGATCAGGAGGTAGATGGAATATCGGGTTCCCTCCAAGAAAGATGATCAGGTCATGAAAGCAGTATGACCCTTTTCGGCCAAGACAATCCGCTCGAAAGGTCAGGATGATGAACATCATCATCATCATATACGCACTGGGTGATCAAAAATATGATCCTGCCGAAAGTCCTGATGACGTCATCAGGATATCCGGGGCTTGTGTTAATCTTCGAACATGACGTCATCGTCATCATCATATTGGTGAAATGGATCACGCCTTGGAAAATATCCTGCCGAAGGGCAAAGGTGATGGTGACGTCATCGTCATCATCATATTTGCAAAAGGTTATACTCGTCGGCAGGATGATATTACGAACTGTTGGGAGAGACGAACAAGATCATGATGATCTTGTTCAACATGACTTAAGAAATGAAAATCGCCCTCCGCTTCGAAAGATAAGGTGATCATCATGATCACGCAAAAGGAGGTCAGGAGGATATTAGGAAATGTCGGGTCCTGAAATATCATGATGATGTTGATCACCAAGACTTGGTCGTGCGCGCGCAAATTATGCAGATGGCAGATTTCTCTAAGTAAGGTGATATTATAATATCAGCATGATATTATAATATCGGGTGATGCTAAATATCATGATGCCCGCAATGTTGGACAATCATGATGCTGATGATGCTAGAATATCATGATGAAGATGATGTTTCCAGGGTCTCTTGACGGGAAAAGTTCACTAGCACTTAAGATTGACGTCCGGATGTTTCGGGACTGCAGGATTTTCATCAGGTGATAGAGTAAGATCATGATGATGACCTTTGGCGATATAAAAGACCGCCTGACGGGAAAAGATTACTACGACTTAAACTTGACGTCCGGATATTTTGACCTCAGGATATTATCGGGGGGCTTTTTCAAATATCATGATGATGACCATCATACAGCAATTATCAGGTTTGACCAAAACTTTGACTGCTCACCACTCCTTCATACGGACGAATTTTCAAGTGATGTAAAAGGCAAACCTGCATGAAATTTCAAGCTCTTTCTAACCATGAAGTCATAGAAACAAAATATGAACTTTGACAAACTAACCTCATGATGATGACCTACCTCATCCTGACCTTCATGATGATGATGCACCTGACTTATTTTTACCAAACCGCCAGAAACAGACAACACAAGCCAAAACAAAAGTTGGGTCCCTGTTTTGCCAAGTCAAAATGGGGCGTGTTGTGTAACCACACAACAGGTAGAAGGTTCTTCATCTATTTCCTCTATGATAGGAAGATTGAATCTTTTGAAGGCATTCCAAAGGATGTCTTATGTTCCTTTTTCTACCTGATCTATCTCTCCAAGCATAAGTTTGTTCATTCTGGCTTTGCTTCGGAACTCATCCTTGCAGTCCTTGAAGATCATGGTCATTTGTTTTGGAGTAATGGAAAGACAGAGCTATATTGCAATCTGTTCATGGATCTCTAAATCCTTTTCCTTGGCATTCTCCTTTCTGAGTTCAAGTGCCTTTTCTAGACTTTTGGGAATTAAGGAGATGATTTCACTGAATGCTTTATTATAAATGTTTAGGTACTTAACTATGGCTTCCTCCAAAATTATTTTGTCAGTATCATTGTAATCATCATAAAATTTAGTGACTGGTTACAGGTTCCTGTCTACTATGACTACCTTGATGATATCATCAATAGAAAGAGTGGGCCTTTCTACAAATTCTTCTGATTCTTCTTTATTTTTGCTAGCAGAGGATTCCCTGGAAGTTTTCTTTTTCTTCTTCATTTTCTTAACCTCTTCATCAGTCTCTGTTTCTTCATCATCTTTTTGGCTTATGTATGTTCTTGTGGGCTTTGTCTTATTTCTCTTCTCTCCCTTTTCGGATGTCTTGGCTTCTAGTTTTGAGGATTTTGGGTTCTTAGAGGTGGCAGGTGCAGAGCTCTTAGAGGATCTAGTCTGAGTGGAGGCTTGTACCAGAACACTTTCCTTTTCTGCTTCTTGTTT
This sequence comes from Cunninghamia lanceolata, assembly GCA_027924645.1. Lineage (NCBI taxonomy): Eukaryota > Viridiplantae > Streptophyta > Pinopsida > Cupressales > Cupressaceae > Cunninghamia > Cunninghamia lanceolata. Next base: position 4,587,302 of record BSBN01000859.1, on the reverse strand, counting down.
CTCATTCTCAGTTCTTTTTATTTTTTCTCTATTTGCATCAACTGACTCTTTTGAAATGCCATATCTTTTGCCAACTTCCTCTACTTCCCTTCTCACTTTTCTTTTCATCTTTGGTTGTCTTAGTTCAACATGTATTTTTACACTCAATTCTTGAAAGGTTCCAAACCTTTCTGCCTCAGGGTCCTTAGGCTGACTTAGCAAGTGTTGGATATGCAGCTCTAAGATTTTCTCATCTACCTAATAGCCCATTGGCATAATCCAGATTGTTCTGGGCTTGACTGCCTCCATTAGGCATTGATCAGTGTCTACCATGAAACACACTGTATCTTTGTATTTTTCAACTATTGTTTGTTGAATTCTTTCTCTGGCCTGCATCAAACTTTGGACATTTTTGAAGTATCCCTAGAGTGCTGTACTTTGAGCCTTGGCATCACCAAGCCCATACATATAATCTCTAATTTGTGTGGCAATTGATCTGTCATTTTGCTATACCCAACCACTTGATCTGAGTAGCTCATTCATATAGTAAAAGAATAAACACAGTATTAAACCACCATACTTGAATGATTTCTTCTTGTCCTTCTTGATCTTTTGCAAGTTTTCTAAAAGTTGGCTCAGGAGAGGCTCACATAGATCATAGTCTATATTTTCCCTTAGCATCTGATATGCAGTATAAATTATAGTTTTGGACACATAGTTCTCCCTGCTGGAATGATATATTTTATAGCCGATTATCATAGAGGCAAATTTGATATCCAAATCTATGATATCTTCTATTGTCATTGCTCTTTTGTCAAACTTTGATCCGGTAGCCTCACTCATTGTTTGGTTCTTGACCGATTTGAGAGTAGGCAACCCATCGGATGAGTGCAAACTGATTACTACCCTAATGACATCTTTTTTTATCTTGAATGGCCTCATAAACCACATGAAGTTGTCATGTATTCTACTAAGAACATACTGGATGCATTCATCTTCAGCAAAATAGGGAAAGTGGATGCAATGTCTGAAATGCTTATCCCGGATGGCCTTGTAATGAGGTTTGAGTTCAAAGATTTCATCTATTAGTTGTTTATGGTAGATTTCCATCAGCTTTGATTCTCCAAATTCCTTAATATTTTCATGGATGTATACCCTAGCATCTTCTACGTGTAGAACCCCATGTGGAATGCTAGAAAAGGTGCCTAAGGGATCAACTTCTAGGGATTTGTAGGGGTGTTTCTTAAACTTTAGGCGTGGCCTATCAGTGATCTTAACAACATTTGGAGTAGCCATCTTGCAAAAGATTCAGAGAGAGATATTTAAGAATGGAAATACATTTTTACACTTCTAGGGTTCACAAAATGAGTTAGAAAAGATTGTTGGCTAAATCAGATTCTGCAGTTGATCTTTGAGAGAGTTGAAACAATCTTGTTGTAGATCTCTTCCTTTCTTCTTTTCAAAATGTAAATGTGCAAATGATGAATAAAAGAACTCTTATATTTCTACATAAACCTTAATTCCATATTGCAATAAATGCATGCCTTAAGTTATTCTGGTTCCCTTGTTCTTCCTTGTTCTGAGAGAGATCTTTCTGAATCACTGAGGTGCACTTGGAATCTATTTAGTGATGATTGACAATGTATCTCCTTTCCTCCAATCATGCCATTTGTCTGCAAGTCAAGATATTTCAATTTGAATCATACCGGATCTAACTGTGAGAATCCTACTTTTATTGAATGGTTATCAAACCGGATCAATCTTAGATGATTAAACTCTTCAAAAACTCTCACAGATCTTTCATATTTTTACAGAGGCTTATTTAGATATTTATCTGAGAACCCTTTAATCTACAACATTCCATGTGCCAAATTTAGGCACCAATTGACTGGATGGGGGAATTTATTTTCCTTTGTGACTCCCCCTGAGCCAGAGCTCATCTGTTTAGTTTTCAGAAGGAATATCAACACCAGATTCTGGTGTGGATCCATCTGCAACATTTTTTTTACTCTTCTTGACCCAAATCTTGTTCATCTCCTTTTGAACTTCATCTGCATTAACTTTGCCTTTTCCTTTATCTTGATTTTGATTATGATGTACCAGACCCTTTTTATCCTGATTCTTACTTCTGCATAATTTGGCAATATAACTGGATCTATTGCAATTGTGCCAAACAACATTCCTTGGCATATTTGACTAATATCCTCTTGATCTGCATTGATTAGCCATATGTCCCATTCTATTGCATGCAAAGCATCTACCATTGAATGAATTGTTTATTTGCATATTTTTGCATTCATGAGATTTGTGACCATACCTTTTGTAGTTGAAACATTGTCGAGAGAAGGATGAATTAGTATGAATCATTCTTCTTCTGCACTGAGTTGCTTTATGACTGAAATTGTTGCAATTGTAGTAGTATCCATTAAAGGATGGATATATTTGAGCATTTGGTTACCTTACCGGAGGTCTTCTAGGCCCGTTCCTTGGATTTCCTGATCCAGAGTTCTTCTGACCGGATCCAGAGCTTTCACCTTTCTCATATCTCAATCCATGCTTGTCATCTACCCTTTTTTGGCTTTCAAGAAGAACTTCAAGTTGAGAAAACCTTATCTTGAATTTCTCTTTGTATTCATTTACTGTTTGAAGATCCCTTTTAAGAGTGTCTATCTGATTCTCAAGTTGTTCTTCATTATCTCTAGCTTCTTCAAGATCAAATTCCAGATGCCTGATTATTCTATCCATTTTGTGGTAGTCTTCTGACTTCTTGAGAGATTGTTTTAGATTATCTTCAATTTTTTTTTTCTCTTCAATTTCTTGGGTGAATCTCATAACCCCTGATTCCATTTCATGTCTTACCATAATGACCTCTTTTGATAGATTCTCACATAGCTTATTTTTCTCATTCATATCTTCATTAGTATCATTAGCTTCACTTTGGCTTGCTAATTGTTTAACTAGTTCCTTTCTCTTTTTTACAAAGATACTCAATTTTTCTTTAAGTTCATTTATGAAATCATCAGCTTGTTTGAGTCTTTCCCTCAAGTTATTGACTTTAGAGTGAGATTTCTCAAGATCATCTAGGTTAGACTGAAGTTGTTCCCTCATACCATACATATCCATTGAGATTCCCAGATCTTCCTCAAGCTGTTAGGCTCTATTTGGAGGAACTTAGCTCTGATACCAATTGTTGGAAACAAGGTAGATAACTGAGAGGGGGGGTGAATCAGTTGTCTTAAATATTTAACTTTCTTTTCTTCTTTAACAATTAGTGCAGCATCAAAAACATATAAGCATTCATAATCATGAGAGAAGAAAAGACATCAACACACATAACATAAGGATTTTAACGTGGAAAACCCTATTAAGGGAAAAACCATGGGGCGACTAACCCAAGATTGTATTCTCTATTAAAAGAATAAGAAGTACAAAATGGCACTTGCTAATTAGGGCTCACTGCCCGAGCACACTACTCACAAGAGGCACACTGCCTACAAGAGACTCACTATCTACAATGTTAATTGAAGATAACTAGATGGTTGAACTAAAGAGAGGCATCCACATATGCTGAGGTTCAGTTCTAGTTAGGCTCAATATACTAATTTACTACACTTCATTCTTCCTCTGCTTTAGTTCTGTTGTTCTATCACATACCGAACTTGTATTACTGCTTCCACTCTTCTCCCTGCCTTTCCTTGCACACTATTACAACATACACACTTCTTCATACTGAAATTCATCTAGTATATATATTCACACCAAGGATTTCAACATCTTTCTAGTTAGCAATCGAAATACTCAAGATATTTCCAAGATACCTGGAAGTCATCAATCATGTCAGCCAACCATGTAGGATCTCTCAATTAGCTTGACCACCATCAATTTCTCATCCTGATGCTCTACCGGTCAGTTCTTCCTCACTCTGCTCTGCCTATCAGGAACCCAACACTTAGATGCTCATATCTTTTCACTCTTTCATCACCGGAGACTCAATCTCTGGAATGTAGCAGTCATGGTACTCCTCTTGACTTCCCCAAGTTTGTACTTTGCTGAGATACATTCCCTGAGAGATCGAGACCTGATTTTCAGACCATGCTGCATGCTCTGTTCTTGTTCACCGGACCAAAACTCTCTTCAATCTGACTTCCGGTAAAGACATACTGTATGCTGCGGATGTGTGAGATAAACTTTTTTGCCATCAATGACAATAATCATGAAGCCATACAGTGTCTCTTGCCAACAATATCATCTATCATCATAGAGTTGACAGTAGAAGAAGTTTAGATATCGTAGGAGGATAAGGTAGTATCTATCATATCTGTGTATCTTCCTTTCAAATTTGTGAGGCATGTAGGTAAGAGTCAAATACCTTTATTTATGAACTCTTGATTTTTGAATGGAGTGAAAACTCTTTTAAATTTAGTAGTCCTTTATACATGGCAATGTAGACTCTCTAATAAGAGCTAGTTGGTTATATATATATATATATATATATATATATATATATATATATATATATATATATATATATATATATATATATATATATATATTGTTGGGTGAATATTTTGTTGTTTAGCTAACTAATGACAAAATGGTTATATCGCCACAGTCTTTTGGCAACTCCGCTGGGGAACTTCCATCGATCAAACTTTGAAATGATCGAAGGGAGAAGAATCTAGTCTTTAAGTGCCTTTATCCATGCCATTGGGCCATAAAGTCAAGCTACCAAAAAGAAAAAAGACAAAAAGGACTCAAACAAAAATGGAAAACAAAAACACAAAACTATACAAATGTACAAATGAACTTATCTGATACTTCAAAGGTTGAAGTGTTTCAGATGTTGTCCACTATGAGGCAACAAGAATGGTGTTCCATCCAGATACTCCAACAAAAGACTATTTTCACCACAAAGTTGATGAATGATGAATAGGCCTCTCCATAGGGAATCAAACTTCCCATGCATTCCTTTTGGTTCTCTCCTCTTGTCCCATAACAAGACTTGATCTCCAATTTGAAACTCATCGGCCCTTGCTTTCTTGTCAAACAGTTTCTTCACCTAACTTTGATGTTCAATGATATGGTCTACTACCATAGCTTGTTGCTCCTCAAGTTCAGTTAGGTACATGATTCTTTTGTCAATAGAAATTTTGAAAGTTCTATCTTCTACTGCCTTTGCCAACTTCAGTGCCAGCAACTCAAAAGTAATAGGTATCTCTGCATTCAAACCATATAGAAGCTAAAATGGTGACATACCTATCGCCCTCTTAGGGGTAATCATGTTTGCCCATAAAGCATCGAACAATGCTTTATGCCAAGTTCTCTGATTATCTTCCACCAGTTTCCTAATAATAGTACAATGTTTTTGTTACTTGATTCTGCTTGACCATTTCCTTGCGGATAATAGTCTAAAGAGTGGGAAAGAATGATCCCATGCTCATAGCAAAATCTAGTAATCTTGTTGGAACATAAACAAGTACCATTATCTGCTACAATCTTGTTTGGGACTCCAAACTGGGAAATAATGTTTTCCATAAGGAAATTACATACCACTTTGGAAGTGGCATGCTCAACTAGGATGGCTTCCACCCACTTGGTAAAATAATCAGTTGCGGTGAGAACAAAATTGTGTCTCGCAATTGATGGTGGGTTCACAACACCAATGAAATCAATGCCCCATTGCTGAAAAGGTTCTTCAATCACAACTGGCTTGAGAGGTAGTGCAACTAACTTAAGCTTTCCAACAAAGTATTGACACAACTCACACCTACGTACCTAATTGTACGCATCCTGAAATAGTGTGGGCCAATAGTACCTAGCCCACAGAATCTTATGAGCTATCACAGGTGCAGAAAAGTGTCCTCCACAAGCCAAATTGTGAAAAGACTCTAGAAGTTTGCTTTGTTGTGCTTTATCCACACAACAGAGAAAAACTCCATCAAGGCTTCTTTTATATAAACCATTGTCCCATAGGACATAGTTAGTAGCCTTCAATTTGATAGTCCTTTTCTCCTTATAGGATAGATGAGAAGGACACTCACCATAGGTAAGAAAATGAGAAATATTTGAATACCACTCATTTGTAGTAGTGACAAAAAGAACAGTTGGCATATTCTCAACTTCTTCTTCTTCATCCCCTGTCTCTTTTGGTACATTGTCATCAATCAATTGACACAAACCTCTACCACGCACAAGCTTGGTAGGTATGATATCAAGATAAAACTCTTGGATCTTAGCAATCCAATTGCCTCTTTTAGTTTTGAACTCCTGTTGAGTTAGAATCGACTTTACTATTGTATCAGGCACCAAAACAACAGTATGTGAATTCAAAATATCGAACCGGAAGTGCTTTACCGCCTTGACCATAGCATAAGCATGTTTCTCAATATTTGAATATTTCAATTCATGAGACTTTAGAGGATAACTCATAAATGAAATGGGAGATTCCACACCTTCTTCATTCTGCTGAACAAGTATGGCCGAAAGTGTATGGTTAGAAGCATAGTTATATACTACGAAATCTTTGGTATAATCAGGACAAACAAGGACCGGAGCATGAGTTATAGCCTTCTTGATATCCTCAAATGCTGCTTTGCCTTTTGCACTCCAACAGAAAGTAGCCTTACCCTCATCATATTGACAATGTGACGGGTTTTCTCTATGAATTTCGAAATGAATCTCCGCAGAAAATTCACCTTTCCGAAGAAAGAGTGAACTGCAATCTTACTAGTAGATAGAGTATGACTTTGAATAGACTTGACTCTTTTTGAGTCAATTTTAGTGCCTTCTCGAGACATAATGTGATCGAGAAGTTTACCTTTTGTAACCCCAAAAACTAATTTCTTAGGGTTGAGAGAGATATCATTTTGTCGACATCTTTCCATCACCTATCACAAATGATACACATGATCATGACATTGTTTAGAGAAAATAGTCAAGTCATCAAGTATACAACAATGAATTTCCCCATCTCATCCCTGAAAGCAAGGTCCTGTTGTGATGTTCACAACACGCCCCATTTTGCTCCGTAGCAAAACGAGGACCCCTGCTAGTGTCTTGCTTTTTGCTTCTGCTTGTGTTTTTTCTGCTTTCTGGCGGTCTGGTAAAAATGAAGGTCAAGTGCATCATCATCATGATATATGATAAGGTAGGTCATCATCATGAGGTCTGTTTGTCAAAATTCATATTTTGTTTCTGTGACCTCATATTTTGAAAGAGCTTGAAATTTCATGCAGGTTTGCCTTTTACTTCACTTGAAAATTCGACCATATGTGGAAGTTATGCACGGCCAAAGTCTTGGTCAAACCTGATATTCGCAGGAGGATCATCATTTTTTATTCTAAGTCATGTTGACATCATCATCATGATCTTCGCATTATGCAGCATCATGATATCTTTTAGGAAGGTCATGTTATAAACTCGGTTTTGCTGAAGAGCGTCATCATCATCATATTTTAAACGCACCCCCCGATAATATCCTGAGGTTCGAAATATCATGATGACATTAACTTTAAGTCAAGGTAAGTTCCCCCCGTCGAGCGGCCTTTTTTATCGCGAGCATCATCATGATATCCTTGCTTCGCCTGATCTTAAAATATCATGCTGATGGTGTAAGATCACCCGGACTTAACAAAATCACCTTCGGCATATTTGCATGTGCATGCTATAAACCTATCGCAGGGTCATCATGATATTTGCTGGACTTCAAAATATGATGATGACGGCTTCTTGATCATCATCCTGATCTTTCATAGAACATTCGCTGAAATTCGCTAAGTAATGAAGACATCATCATGATAATTTCAAAGGAGGATCATCATCTTCATATCCTCCTGATATCCGTTTGCCGAAACATCATGATGATCAGCCTATCTATTAAGAAGGGTTCGATATTGCATTTCTTAAACAGCATCATCATATTTTGTAATATCACCCTAGCCGAAATATCATGATGACCAACTTATCCTTGTGCTTCGAAGACAAAATATCATGATGACGTCATCATGATAAATCGATGAGAAGTAAATATCCTGATGATCAGCATCATCATATTTTACAATATCACCCTAGCGCGAATATGATGATGACGTCATCATCATTCTTTATCCTGTCCTGATTGTCAAGATCATCATGATCTTGTTTGTTCACCCGATATTTCGCCAAGTCCTCCTGCCGAAAATGCAACCTTTTGAGAACATCCTGATCATCATCATATTTTTATCCTGATCATGATCATGATCATAACATTTTCCCTTCGGCAGGATTTTTTCTCAAACATGATCCGGTAGCCGAAATATCATGATGACGTCATGTTTCAAGTTTAGCGAAGGCTCCGGATATCATGATGACGTCATCCTGATCTGAATAACGAGGAAACAAATATCCTCCTGATGGTCATCATCATCATTTTTCCTTCGAACAGGATATTTTCCAAGACCCGATCCGGCTCCCGATCATGATGATGATGTTCTTTTTCTATGTTCGACAAAAGTAAATATCCTGATGATTATCCTTCATCATCATCATTTTTTCCTTCAAGCGGGATACCTTTTTTTCAAACACGATCCGGTTCCCGATTATCATGATGACGTTCTATTCCAAGTTCGACATACGCCCCAAATATGATGATGATCTTCATCATGCTGATTTTTATCGAGAGGGTTGCCTTGGCCGCAAAAGGGTCATATTATGCTCATCATCCTGATCATGCTCCTTAGGTGACCCGATATCAAATATCCCCCTGATCTTAACCGAATATCATGATGACGTCATCCTTAGCATCTCAATGAAGCCCGAATATCATGATGACGTCACCATCATCTTCCTCTCCTCGGCAGCATGATTATATTCGCATCCTCCTTTTCTCCTTCAACATGATGATGATGATGTTGTTGTTCTTTTCTCCAATATGCAGAGGCGAATCATCATGATGACATTCATCTGGACCTTCAGGAGGGAATGCTATTTCCAGAATATCATGATGATGAGGTATATCTACCAACTTGTTTTTTGACGCACCGACTGCGAATATCATGCCGATGGGCGGGAAATGAAGCGGTGGAGTTTTCAAGTGTTTTTTTTTGGCGCCTCTGACATTTTTTTCAGTCAGCGATGGTTGACCCATCAATTTTGAGCAGCTTGGGCGCATTTTTGACGCGTTTTGAGCGGATTCTAGATCTGATTTCCACGATCTTGCGCAGTCACTTGGATTTAAACGCTTATTCTAGTTTCCTGCTGTTTTTTGTCATAAATGGAATACTTATTGCTGGTCTTGTCTTGCAGGCTTGCAGTTGAGGAAGCAGCTGGAAAGTCAATACAGTGACCTCATGGAGGCAGAAGATCAGATCTCAGGAGCAAGAAGATAGAGATGAAATGCAAAAGTCAAAGCCATTCAAGTGAAGAGGAAGGTCGCAGCTGAAGATATTATTGCAAAAGACAGACAGAAGTTATTGCCCAGCTGTTGGAACTTCTCAGAAGGGGCAATATTTCGCCCAGATTTGACCACAGCTCAGAGATATTTTTGAGAACTGGTTCACCTGTATTTATTGCTGTAACCAGAGGTTTGAACCAGGGGTTCAGTTAGGTTTTTTTTGCTGTAGTGAGGACAATCAGGATGTTATATATTGTGCCTCTCTACACTGTAATACTTTACAATAGGGGCTACACACAGAGATTTTAGGAAAATACAGCAGGATAGCTTAGCATAGTTTAGAGTAGAAGAAGGAGGTCGCCTGTATGTCTGCAGTAAGGTGCGCGTGGAATGTCTGGCTGCCTTACTGTATCTGTAAAGCTTGTAAGTTCTCTGTAGTATGATCAATGAAACTAAGAGTCATTCTTACATTGTAAATCATGTATGGCTATTCGTTTCTAATGCAATAGAATCTGGAGTTCTGCATCTATCTTCTGAGTGTTCTCCTGCTCTTCTTTGTGTTTTGAAATATCTTCTTTGAGAGCTTGCAATTTTAAATGTATGTTTGTGAAAATGCTCAGGACTTACATTTAAGGTTTCTACTGTGGATTTGATCAGATTACTGTGGTATTTACATAGTGGATAATAGAAACACTTAGATCCTTCGGTAGATTAGATGAAGTATAGATTAGATCTCTCTAACTTTTCCCAACCCATCTGAATTATCTAGCTAAAAACGTAGAAATCTAAAGGAAATTGTCTCAAATCTGAAGAAGCATGCATAACAGAGTCTAAGTAGACAGTTTTCATAAGTACATGAAGAAGGAAGCTGCATAAATCAAAGAAAAACATCTGAAACTTGCAGCACAGTAGCACCTTTATGCAAAGGAATGAAGAGCATTGACCTATCTCATGACCTCTTTGCATATTCTTAGGCCAGTAAACCACAGAACAAACCTAAACTACGTAAGGCCCCTTGAACATTACAGCTTCACATTGACCAACTGAACTTGACCAACCGAACCATTGTAGACTTGGGATTAGTTGAATCACCAAATGATTCCTTCTTGTCTTTCAAGTATAGTTTCAGTTCATGTCATGTGAATTTTAACTTATTGTTATGATTGCATCAAAACAGTCATCAACAGTTTTCTGGCGCTAGAAGGAGGGCCTGCCTGAGTTAGGTTTCATTTCAAACTGGCTAACGACAGTAACAGAGTGACTAGGTCTAGGTCCAGTTCAGGAGATATCTTTGTGCAACTACCTGATACAAGGCGAAGTAAAAGCCCTTTAATTTGGAATCCAAAGATATCGCAAGCAGGAAGTTCATCTGGAACACCTGCTGGGTCACCTTTTAACATCTGTAGTATTATAAGTCCTGACAGATCACTGTTCAGATCTTTAAATCTTGGTTCAGGCACTCCTGGAGGTCTCAATCCTCCTCTAAATCCTAATCCACCAATCAATCCAGGTATTTCTACGAGTTCAAATCAAGCTCAAACACCTGCAATGGCTTATTTCGATGTCAATTCTCCCATATTCTTCAATGATTATCATGACATGCCAAAAAATCCAGAAAAGATATGTCCCAAATACCAGTTGCATCAAGACCCAGAAGATCATATTAGAATATTTAAGGAAGCATGTTTTAGGGCTATGTTAGAGCACGAGGATGTTGTGTGTAGGTTGTTTCCTTACACCTTTAATGAGCAGGCCTCTAGCTGGTATGTAAACTTACCCAATAGTTACATTTCTTCCTGGGCACTTATGGAAGAAGCATTTCTGTCAAGATTTAGAGGACCCATTGACCCTTGTGCTTTGTATCATAAGTTGGCTGCTATAAAACGAGGTGAGGGAGAGTTAATTGATAATTTCAATGACAGATTCCAAAAGGCCTATTCTAGGCTAGCAGCCCCTTATACCATAGCTGATGCTCCCTTGTTGGCTATGTACTATGCTGCTTTGGATCCTTTAACTGCCATGTTTGTCAAAAGGAAACCTGACATAGATTCAGTATCCAAAGCCTATAAAGAGGCAGCCTCAGTGAACCAAGAAATGAGACATACAGCCTACAGTCCATTTGGAGGAAATTTTGGGGTGCAGAATCAGGCACACCCATGGAATGGAGTCCCTGTGCAGCATGCTCCACTAATAAATCTGGTTCCTTCTTACACACCTGTGTATAACCCTACTCCAATCCAGGCTATAACTCCTTACACGGCTAGTACTTCCAATAATAGTCAAAATAATGATCAGCCTTTCTTCCAACTTCCTAGGGATGTAACTGTGGCAAAAGCACAAGAGGATAGGGAAGACATCAAAGAGATTACTGCACATTTGAAGAGATTAACAACCGAAGTGACACAGCTAAGAAATGAGAATCTCTATGGCAGAAGCAACCAAAACTACAATCCACCTCAAGGTCACAACCAAGGCCAAGATCAGAATTATAGTCTCAACCAGAACCAGCAGTACAATCAGAACCAAAACTACAATCAGCATCAAGGCCCCAGTCAGGGGCAACCAATGCAAAATAGGGGGCCAGTGATAGATAATAGGACCTGGGGCAATAATAACAAGAACCAGAATCAACCTAGGCCACCCAAGACATGGAACACTGGGCCCAACAACGGTACTCTGGCTTCTCCTTTTGAGAATACGGATAATCATGGTGCAAAACAAATAACTAACATACAAATGGCCAATACAACACCCAAAAATTGGTGTAGATTTCACAATACTAATGCCCATGCTGAGCATGACTGTCCACAGTTCCACTTGGCAGCTAGTATCTTCAACGTAGATGTACAGCCTCCTACCTCAGAATTTCTCATTCCTAAGGGTAATGAGGTAGTACCCTCAGAATATGACACAGCATTAGTCTTAGAAACGTTTACCTTTGCAACTGCAGAAGAGAGGGAGGATGAATTGCTAGAGGATGAACCATACTGTTGTGAAAGTCTTTATCCTGAATCAGCCTTTGTGTTAAATGCTTTTCAGTTTCCTTTTGAATCTGAAAACGAGATATTAAATGAAACAGAGGAGGTGTAGGCCTTTCAACAGACAAATAAAAGCCACACCTATAATTTGAGGAGCAACCCTAGGCTGGGAGGACCTTTCACCACTTCCACTCCCCCGAATAACATCAATACACCCCCAGATCAGAATGCTAGCAACAATCCTGCCATACTTAAAGCTAGTCAGCACACAAATAATGGAACAGCAGTGCAAAAGGATCAAACAAGTAAGACAGAAGTAGTAGAGACAACAAGACTAATGAATTACTTGTCAGAGGAAATAAAGAAAATGAAGGTCAGCATACCTCTAAATGAATTATTGAAGACCCCAGGGATCAGAAATGCTTTTTTAAAATCCCTGGATACATCCATAACAAACATGGTGTCTGCTAATATAACTGTTCCTAGTAGTGATTCACCACCTAAGGAGAAAGGTAAGAAAGTTGAGCAGCCTTCCAACACAAATGTAGTAATACATGCGGATAAGAGGGATACTCAACCTTTCTTGTTAACTGTTAGGTTGTGTGGGAAGAATATACACAATTGCATGGTAGATTCTGGTGCTTCAGCCAACGTAATGCCCTTAGGAATATGTAAAACTCTCGGGCTGACTCCCACCAAATCTGCCAAGGTTGTCACACAATTAGATAAGACCGAGGTTAGTGTGATAGGAGAGCTCATGAACATACAGGTGCAGTTAGCTTCAGACCCTAGGGTGAGCCAAATCATTGACATCCAAGTAGTGGATATACCCGCAAATTATGGAATGTTGCTGAGTAGGGATTGGTCCAAGACATTAAACGGATATATGGCTACTGACTTTTCACACATGTGGTTACCATGGAGAGGCATCCCAAACCAGATCAGAATAGAGGCAGAGCCCAGAATGAGACATATGATAACAGAGTATAATCTAACTAATGAAATCTTATATGCTGCTGTTGAGCCAGGTGTCTATAGAGTTACCAACAATGGGACGCAGATTGAGGAGGTTATGATGTTAAACAGTAGAAAGAAGTGTGTCAGCAATAGAACAGCACTATTCATTAAGTCTGACGGAAATTCTTCAGATGAGGAAAACAATGCGATAGACAGATTTGGTCATGACATTAGACAAGAGGTGGAAGAGTGCATTACATACAATTTCCCAGTCCAATATGTGTATAAGGCTAAAAGTTGGCAAGGAATTGAGGAGATTATTGAGCGACAGAAGGATGCAGCAGCGGCGGTCATTAAATGTGTAGAGGATACAACGATGGAACCAATGCTAGGAATAAAGGATAATAAGATCTCTCTCCAGGAATCATGTGATGATCGTTGCAGGTTAATAGAAGTAGACTCCACACTGGACGATAACTGTGAGTCATCTGACGAACAAATCTTGAAAGAAGAGGATACAGAGGATCATGTAGCTGCTGTGCATAATCAGACATCGCCCCAGCACCATGTTGAAAGTAAAACAGGGGAGTATTCCTATCAATCAAAAGATGTCATCCCACCTTTACTCTCAAGTGATTTAGAAATAATTAATTTCTGTATGTCATATTATGATGATGAAGATACTTACTTAAGTGTTGATGTGCAGGAAACTAATGAGAACATTGAGAGGTTTACTAAATTTGAGGATAAACTGAACATCCAGAATGAAGGAACAAAGCTGGATGAAGATGAAGAAATGATACATCTAGAGTCATTCATCTTTCAACTTGAAGAAGGACTAGACATAGAGCTGGGCAATGAAAATGCAAAGCTAGATGAAGAGCCAGCTACTAATAAACAAGTGTGTTCCACAGAGCTAAAGGCACATCAGGTTGTCTCTTTCCTTTCCTTAGTAAACAATGATAAATGCTATTTTGATTATGGAAATTCAAGAGATAGGACATGCTTATGGATTAATCATAACCCTGATGAGCAGCCTTAGTTATTAGTCATTAAGAGCTATTCTGATAAACACAATGAATCTAGAATATCAGAATTTTTTTCAGAATTCAAAGATAAATCTGCTAGGATGAGAACCATCACCAGTACCCTGTTACTCCTGCACAACCTAACGAAATATGCAAGTAGGGGTGTTCTTGGGTCTTTTTCCTGGGTTTCAGTTTGCCTTGGAGAGGCTGGTATATAGTCTGATGAGGTAGTTGTTAGTTGTTTTTTTTGTGTGTTCTTCTTTTGCTGTTTTCTTTTTTAGGTTAGTTGTTTGTATAGCTTGCCTTTTGTTTCTGTCGGTTTGTACAGTTTTGTACAGTTTTGTTGCTGTCCTGTTAACAACATCATGATGATCCTCATCATGATCTTGTTTGTACAACCTGTTTGCTTGGTCTGTTTGTTGTCTCCTCAGCAGGGATCTTTATTTTACTGTAGAGTATTAGGGAGCAGAACTAGCAACCATTCAAAACAGTATATAATTTAGGATATTCAGGTTAACCATTTGCAATTTACACATAACTTGTCACTGTCATGAATGTAGAGAGTTGTTCATCTTCTGAAGTTTCGTATTCAATAAATGTGATTGAGAATTCGAAGCAGGTTTCTCACGATGACACACCTAAAATCCTTGGGTTTGTTGAACCTACCAGTGTAGATATTAGGTGAAAAATCAGAGGTCACCCTTGCTACCATTACAATTCTTAGCTTAATTTCAGCAAGTGTCCACTCCTTGCATCATCATGAAGTTACAAATTGCTATACCTTATGAGATCTTTCAAAATTAGAAAACAAAAAAATAAATAAATAAATGAATAAAGCGGATTATACTGAAAATCTAGATTAAGCCATCTAAGTAACTCTACCGGGGCTATGGACGCTCGCTGGCAGTGGGGCTCTACTTAGGAGAATTGTAACGATAACCTTGCCGGGGCTATAGACGCTCGCTGGCAGCAAGGCTCTATCCGGTCGGCTATGAGGGAATATCCTCACCTACGTAGGCTAATGTCAGTCACTGGTTTGTTCAACCGATCTTCAAGATGAGGATAATTAATCACATGCACACAACTAAACTGAAAATGGAAATTCATGCATCTTTATTGAACACTTTGAGTCTCAAGATGAATAGTAATTTGCAGGAAAAGATAGTTGGGAGTTATGAGTTCATTACATCTAGTTTCCTTGAACACTCTGAATTTAATTGTTTTGTTTTGGTTGCTAGTTGTTGTGATGTTCACAACACGCCCCATTTTGCTCCGTAGCAAAACGAGGACCCCTGCTAGTGTCTTGCTTTTTGCTTCTGCTTGTGTTTTTTCTGCTTTCTGGCGGTCTGGTAAAAATGAAGGTCAAGTGCATCATCATCATGATATATGATAAGGTAGGTCATCATCATGAGGTCTGTTTGTCAAAATTCATATTTTGTTTCTGTGACCTCATATTTTGAAAGAGCTTGAAATTTCATGGAGGTTTGCCTTTTACTTCACTTGAAAATTCGACCATATGTGGAAGTTATGCACGGTCAAAGTCTTGGTCAAACCTGATATTCGCAGGAGGATCATCATTTTTTATTCTAAGTCATGTTGACATCATCATCATGATCTTCGCATTATGCAGCATCATGATATCTTTTAGGAAGGTCATGTTATAAACTCGGTTTTGCTGAAGAGCGTCATCATCATCATATTTTAAACGCACCCCCCAATAATATCCTGAGGTTCGAAATATCATGATGACATTAACTTTAAGTCAAGGTAAGTTCCCCCCGTCGAGCGGCCTTTTTTATCGCGAGCATCATCATGATAGCCTTGCTTCGCCTGATCTTAAAATATCATGCTGATGGTGTAAGATCACCCGGACTTAACAAAATCACCTTCGGCATATTTGCATGTGCATGCTATAAACCTATCGCAGGGTCATCATGATATTTGCTGGACTTCAAAATATGATGATGACGGCTTCTTGATCATCATCCTGATCTTTCACAGAACATTCGCTGAAATTTGCTAAGTAATGAAGACATCATCATGATAATTTCAAAGGAGGATCATCATCTTCATATCCTCCTGATATCCGTTTGCCGAAACATCATGATGATCAGCCTATCTATTAAGAAGGGTTCGATATTGCATTTCTTAAACAGCATCATCATATTTTGTAATATCACCCTAGCCGAAATATCATGATGACCAACTTATCCTTGTGCTTCGAAGACAAAATATCATGATGACGTCATCATGATAAATCGATGAGAAGTAAATATCCTGATGATCAGCATCATCATATTTTACAATATCACCCTAGCGCGAATATGATGATGACGTCATCATCATTCTTTATCCTGTCCTGATTGTCAAGATCATCATGATCTTGTTTGTTCGCCCGATATTTCGCCAAGTCCTCCTGCCGAAAATGCAACCTTTTGAGAACATCCTGATCATCATCATATTTTTATCCTGATCATGATCATGATCATAACATTTTCCCTTCGGCAGGATTTTTTCTCAAACATGATCCGGTAGCCGAAATATCATGATGACGTCATGTTTCAAGTTTAGCGAAGGCTCCGGATATCATGATGACGTCATCCCGATCTGAATAACGAGGAAACAAATATCCTCCTGATGGTCATCATCATCATTTTTCCTTCGAACAGGATATTTTCCAAGACCCGATCCGGCTCCCGATCATGATGATGATGTTCTTTTTCTATGTTCGACAAAAGTAAATATCCTGATGATTATCCTTCATCATCATCATTTTTTCCTTCAAGCGGGATACCTTTTTTTCAAACACGATCCGGTTCCCGATTATCATGATGACGTTCTATTCCAAGTTCGACATACGCCCCAAATATGATGATGATCTTCATCATGCTGATTTTTATCGAGAGGGTTGCCTTGGCCGCAAAAGGGTCATATTATGCTCATCATCCTGATCATGCTCCTTAGGTGACCCGATATCAAATATCCCCCTGATCTTAACCGAATATCATGATGACGTCATCCTTAGCATCTCAATGAAGCCCGAATATCATGATGACGTCACCATCATCTTCCTTTCCTCGGCAGCATGATTATATTCGCATCCTCCTTTTCTCCTTCAACATGATGATGATGATGTTGTTGTTCTTTTCTCCAATATGCAGAGGTGAATCATCATGATGACATTCATCTGGACCTTCAGGAGGGAATGCTATTTCCAGAATATCATGATGATGAGGTATATCTACCAACTTGTTTTTTGACGCACCGACTGCGAATATCATGCCGATGGGCGGGAAATGAAGCGGTGGAGTTTTCAAGTGTTTTTTTTTGGCGCCTCTGACATTTTTTTCAGTCAGCGATGGTTGACCCATCAATTTTGAGCAGCTTGGGCGCATTTTTGACGCGTTTTGAGCGGATTCTAGATCTGATTTCCACGATCTTGCGCAGTCACTTGGATTTAAACGCTTATTCTAGTTTCCTGCTGTTTTTTGTCATAAATGGAATACTTATTGCTGGTCTTGTCTTGCAGGCTTACAGTTGAGGAAGCAGCTGGAAAGTCAATACAGTGACCTCATGGAGGCAGAAGATCAGATCTCAGGAGCAAGAAGATAGAGATGAAATGCAAAAGTCAAAGCCATTCAAGTGAAGAGGAAGGTCGCAGCTGAAGATATTATTGCAAAAGACAGACAGAAGTTATTGCCCAGCTGCTGGAACTTCTCAGAAGGGGCAATATTTCGCCCAGATTTGACCACAGCTCAGAGATATTTTTGAGAACTGGTTCACCTGTATTTATTGCTGTAACCAGAGGTTTAAACCAGGGGTTCAGTTAGGTTTTTTTTGCTGTAGTGAGGACAATCAGGATGTTATATATTGTGCCTCTCTACACTGTAATACTTTACAACAGGGGCTACACACAGAGATTTTAGGAAAATACAGCAGGATAGCTTAGCATAGTTTAGAGTAGAAGAAGGAGGTCGCCTGTTTGTCTGCAGTAAGGTGCGCGTGGAATGTCTGGCTGCCTTACTGTATCTGTAAAGCTTGTAAGTTCTCTGTAGTATGATTAATGAAACTAAGAGTCATTCTTACATTGTAAATCATGTATGGCTATTCGTTTCTAATGCAATAGAATCTGGAGTTCTGCATCTATCTTCTGAGTGTTCTCCTGCTCTTCTTTGTGTTTTGAAATATCTTCTTTGAGAGCTTGCAATTTTAAATGTATGTTTGTGAAAATGCTCAGGACTTACATTTAAGGTTTCTACTGTGGATTTGATCAGATTACTGTGGTATTTACATAGTGGATAACAGAAACACTTAGATCCTTCGGTAGATTAGATGAAGTATAGATTAGATCTCTCTAACTTTTCCCAACCCATCTGAATTATCTAGCTAAAAACGCAGAAATCTAAAGGAAATTGTCTCAAATCTGAAGAAGCATGCATAACAGAGTCTAAGTAGACAGTTTTCATAAGTACATGAAGAAGGAAGCTGCATAAATCAAAGAAAAACATCTGAAACTTGCAGCACAGTAGCACCTTTATGCAAAGGAATGAAGAGCATTGACCTATCTCATGACCTCTTTGCATATTCTTAGGCCAGTAAACCACAGAACAAACCTAAACTACGTAAGGCCCCTTGAACATTACAGCTTCACATTGACCAACTGAACTTGACCAACCGAACCATTGTAGACTTGGGATTAGTTGAATCACCAAATGATTCCTTCTTGTCTTTCAAGTATAGTTTCAGTTCATGTCATGTGAATTTTAACTTATTGTTATGATTGCATCAAAACAGTCATCAACAGGTCCATTGCTCTTTGGAATGTGGCGCTAGCATTGATCAAACCAAAAGGCATCCTGTGATATGCAAACATGCCCCAAGGTGTTGTGAAAGTAGTCTTGTACTGATATGCTTCATTGACCTCTACTTGATTATATCCTAAAAAACCATCTAACATAGACAACATTTCCTAACTAGTTACTGTTTGCAACACTTGATCCATGATGGGTAGGGGGTAGTTATCCTTTAGAGAAGACTGGTTGAGATTCCTAAAATCAACACAGATACAGATTTGTCCATTCTTCTTTCTTACAGGAACAATATTCATGATCCAGGTGGAATGATGAATCAGAAAAATTATTCTTGCATTCAACATTTTCTGAATCTGAGAAAGGATAGTACCTGATATTTTGGGATTGTGTTCCCTTTGTTTTTGCTTGTGAGGAAATGACCCAGCTTTGAGAGGAATTTCATGCTAAATCTCCTTAGGCCTGAAGGACTTCAGATCATCATAAGAATATGCTAGAACATCAATGTAATGGTGAAAGAGTGTAGTGAATTTAAATTTCTCATCAACAATGCAACACTTCCCAATGTTGACCATTTTGGGATCTGCCTCAGAATTCAAATTTACTTACTCAAATTCCATAGAGGAACTTGAATCAAGTTGTTATTGTTTAATGTATCTGTCATGCCTATCAAATTGCTTTTCTAGGGAAACCAAACCTTTTGGAATCTTATTCCCTTTTAGTTGAAGAAACTCTTCACCAGTTTGTGAATCTATTTTGGAAACATATTCCCGTGGTGGAGATTCACTACCTTTGAAATAGAGCTCATCAAAGCTATCCATCTTTTCCAAGAAAGCTATGCTTTGGTTATCACCATTGAACACTTGCCAATGGTCAGCATTATCTGGTACACTTGGTTTGAAAACCAACTCAATTGTGTACTTGTTACCTTTGAAGTCTTTATGAGGAACCATGAGGGTGGTAGAGATAGCTAATGAATCTGTACGATCATTAAAATCCCTAGGCACCACAGAAATGTCGAAAGCATCAAAACGTTCAATGCAATCCCATACGCGATTGTGATAATGTCTCAATCTTTCATTTTTGGTCTGATACAAATTTCTCACTTGACAAACCACTAATTCAGCATCTCATTAAGCATGAAGATTTTTAACACCTTTAGCATGACCAACCTCTAATCTGAGCAACAATGACTCGTATTCTGTAGTGTTGTTGGTATTGTCGAATTACAGCTTGTATGAGAAAGGCAAGATATCACCTTGTGGAGATATAAAAACAACTCCAGCTCCAGAGCCAGTAGAGGAACAACTGCCATCAAATTCTTAAACCCAAACATCATTTGAATTTTTTACTTTGATGTTTATGTTACTAGTGAATTCCTCATCATTAGAAAGAGAAGATTTTGGCATTACTATGCTCTAATCTAAACTTTCATCTGATTTACCAAAAAGATCCCCTGATTCTTCATCTGAAATGTTAGAGCTCTCATCTAATGAACTAGAAGTATCTTTAGTAGACAAGAAATAATTACCCATTCCTGAGGACTCAAACAAAATTTGGGCTTTGGGATTTGCTGTTTGGGTAACAATGTATTTCTCTTCTTTCTCAGGAAGCAACTTTTACATGATGCCTTTAATAGGTAACCTTGCTTCAGATAGGTCCATGTTCAATTCTCCACCCACATCTTTACAAAAATTACTCTCGAGTAGGATGCCATAAGAGGCTGGAACATCAGCCACTAGGACGGTCATCTTAATCCTCTTGTCTAGAAAGGCTGCAAATGCAAATTGGGCATCTTTGATTTGGCCCACCAATGGCACTTGCTTATTTTCCATGGAGAAACATCTCCCAAAGGTTTTGGTTAGAGTGAGACCAAGGGCATCTGCCACTTTGGTAGGCATAACATTATCAGAGGCCCCAAAATCTATTATGCAATTGCTCAACTTATGACCATTTACTAATAAAGAAACATAGAAAGGTTCTATTTTTCCTGGGGCAACAAGGGGAGTAGTGACAAGATTATTTTGGGTGAATTTGTTCTTAGAGGAATCATGGGCAACTTTTGGAAGGTCTTGTCCTATAGGGACAATTTTTTTTTTGACGTATTTTGCTAACCTATCAAACTATTTGGGAATAGCTTGTAAATACTCAACTTCAGACATTTGGATTTTGGTCTTCCTACCATGATCTATTATATCAAATAACTAAAATGAACTAGGGACAGAGGAAGAAAATCCATCATTTTGAGTTTTATTAGGGGTAGTACTGGTCTAAGGGATAGAAGTAGAAGATATAGGATTGTTAGAGGTACTTACTTGCTTATTGCCCACTGTGTCCTTCGACAGAAAAGGCAATAGAGTTCCATGTTTGGCAATTGAGATCACTGGTTGAGGTTCCTCTCTTTCCTTTCCTTGATCAGCTTGTTGGTTTGACTGATATTGGGACCTAGTAAAAATAACATATGCTCCATCATATACTTCTCCTTCTTTTTCAACTTCATCTTGGTAATTTAGGAAGCCAATGGTAGAGTCACCAGCTAATTCTTCTTCTCCTTCTATAAAAAGATTAGCATCATTCTCCTGGTCCAACTCAGGTTGGAAAGAATGATCATGTTCTACTTCATAATAGCCAACTGCTGAGTTGACTGGCATTGCTTCAATGGCAAGCTTCCCCTGCATGGGTGGAAGACGATTGTGTTGCCCTTGATTTTTGGCAGCATTGCCTTGATATGAATTGTTAGGAAATGTTCTCCTTGGTATATCTCGATAAGGAGGGACAGACATACCATGTGACATTTGCCTTTTTAGAGCTAGCAATCTATTTGCTAACTTTTGTACCATAGGATCCATGGTGCTTGTGGAAGAATTATCAGCAGAAGAAGGACCTCTATTTCTGTTAGAATCTCTTCTTATCTTACCCACAAGGATAAGATCATCTTCAACTTCAATAGCCAAAATTTGAGCTGTAGGAAGATCTACAGGACTAGCCCGCCTTAGTCGAAATCTCACCTCGGGAAGTTGAGTATTGATAAAGAAACACTTAAGATTCTCCACTATTCGCTAAACAGTTGTAGGAATCCTATTTGTCAGCTTATTGAATTTAGCAATGAAATCTCGCATGGGTTCATATGGCTCTTTCTTCATCTGTGTTAGTTGTGCTGACAAGGCATGTGCATCTTCTACAGGTTTGAACCTGGCTTTGAGCTTGGTCTTGAGAGTGTTCCAACTCATTATAGTTTGAGCTTAAAGATGGTAAAACCAATCTACAACAGCACCTTGCATTGTTTCCACAAAAAGTCTTACTACTATATCTTCATGTTCCACCCCTAATACACCACAAGCTATGCAAAAAGCTGCAATGTGTTCATCGGGGTGGACTTTCCCATCACCATAGAACTTAGAAAAATTCTTCCTCAAACTACGAGGTAGTTCATGCAATGGTGGGGTTAGATTTAAAGGACCAAAAGTGTTACCCCAAGGGCCTTGAGCTGCCATGGTGCACTGATTAAAGGGTGGGATAACAAACCTCTATGGAATATGAACAAACAAAACTCTGCTAGCACTAGAACTAGAAGCTTCACCTGGTATTGGAGACCTGGCGTTGGTAGGAGGAAAACTCCTGGTTTGCTAAAGTCGAGGTCATTGAGGCAAAAGACCAAAGTTATTTTGCTGCATCAACTCAAATATAGGATCAATAATACCTTGAGCTCTCTTGCTTCTTGTATACCGTGAATCTGCCAGAATGTAGTGTACTCAACAAAATTTTGAAAAATCTTGGAACAATGGAAAAGAACTGTAGTTCTTCAACTCATAGCGTGAGGCTTCAAGTTGCGCATTCCTTCCCAATAGAGTCACCAAAAAACTGTAGGGTGAATATTTTGTCGTTTAGCTAACTAATGACAAAATGGTTATATCACCATAGCTATGATGAGACTAAGTCTCTCTTAGCAAGGGGAGGTTCCCTCTAGATAATGAGCTCTTTCTAATAAACAACTTTTAATACTTAAATGAACTAAAACTATTCTTGGGATGTTTCCATCACATTCTATTCTCTTTTTTTCAGAATAAATGTTTCTTCTTACAAAATAACAACTTCACAATAGATGATATTTGATAATTCTTGAACCGAGACAAACCATAAAAATGCAAAGTTTTCTATTGTTTGCTTATTTCTCACAAACAAACTTAATTGAATTCAAATGTAGCCCAAAGTCTTCACTTGCACCCAATATGATATATCAAAATATTCACCCAACAGTTTTTTGGTGACTCTACCATTGGCTTCCTGAATTACCAAGATGAAGTCAAAAAAGAAGGAGTATATATATAAGATCATTTGTAGATGAACAATAAAAATTGTTGCCCAAGCATTATCAATGTTGACCTTAAAATGATGAAAGCATTATATATTTGGTAGTTTGGTAGTAAGCATTATATTTATATACAATAGTGTGTCATTTCTTTATATATAGGGGGAATTGATATGTCTATAGTACTATAGAGCTAAGTGACTCAATGGCCTTCAAAGAGGATTTTCCATAAAAGAATTAGATGATAACCTTTGACAAAATTTGTCAGTTTAATTGTAACGTTACAAAACTGCATGCATTCTAGGAAAACCCAGACACAAGAATTCGCACATCTAATCCCTATATTGGTATATTCTGATTTCAAATTGCATGCATTCTAGGCAAAACCAGACACAATAATTCACACATCTAATCCCTATATTGGTATATTCTGATTTCCTCATGTTATTGTTTTCATTCTTTTTAAAATCATTAGTTTAATAAATTTGGATTTTGTTAGCCATGTGGCATGAATATGAAGTGAAATATGAAAATTTGCTTGATTAATAAGAGTGCATATCCTAAAAAAAAATGAATAATCTCATTAAAATTCAGGAATTTTGTAGAAACCATTGTTTCACATATTTTATTATGTGGACGTGTCCTCTAGGAAAAAGTATTTCCAGAATGAAAGACAATAATTAGCTTAAAAAATACTAAATTAATGTTATACAACAAAAAACAACATATAATATTCATCATTAGGTGTCCTCTGAAAAAATGACTTTGAGAATGAAAGATTATAGTTAGCTTAAAAAATACTAAATTAATGTTAAACAATAGCAAACAACATTAACCTATTATTCATCATTAGGTGTCCTCTAGAACTTTCTTCAAGGCCATCTATAAAGTTCATGCTTTATAATTACATGTATTTCCAACATTAACCTAATATTCATCATTACATGTCCTCCAAAACTTTCTTGAAAGCCATTCATAAAGTTCATGTTTTAGAATTACATGAATGAAATATAGAATTAATACACATTCATGATACAAAAGCAAGAAAGAGAAAAAATGCCATACCATGAGATACTTTTGAAACTACAAGATTTTTTGAAATTTATTTCTATTCGAAAGTGGAAACCCATCAAGTTTAGTAGTGTAAAACCCATCCAATTAACTTGGATGGCATACCAATCCATCCAATCCTCTCCTTGGGAAAAATGGTCTACAGAGATATGGGATACCCCAAACTGGTCAAAGAGAGCTTAAATCTAAAGCAAGGTAATATACCTAGGACAGTCCTTGCATTTCCCTTCACATGTGTTAAAACAGACTTCATAGTTATATTAACAACAATGCTGGACCTAAAGATAGGGAATGTAGCTGCAAGTATCATGAAAAGCAGGGCCATTCACTCCAATAGTCTAGTGTACACAAGCATACATCCTCTATAATACAACAATTAATTTGACAACAAACCAAGATGTATGCAATCCAATGGAATAGATGGACCAATTTTATTCAAAAGATAAAGATACCTTTAATAATTTTTGTTAGAAGTTTAAGTAACCTACAAAATACAACAGTGTAAGACTCAGCCCACTATGTGAGTAATTCAATATTGAAATTGGACTAATTTTCATAATAAGATGAGGTACCTACATGGGCCAATTTGCTTCATAAGGTTAAGTAGCCTACAAAATATGATAAAATGATAAGGGTGTTAGGCTCACTTTGACAATGTCCAAACAAAAGCTTCCTTCTAGAAAATTATTTAATCCATGCAAGGAAAAAAACTCCTCAGAAGAAAAAGCACATAGAACCAGACATTCTTTTTGTATGCATATTTCAAAAGAATTTTTATCAATGATCAATGAACATGAATCTAAATGTATATGAGTGAGCTAGTAGAGCCACACCTACCTCATTACATGATGCAATAGGAAACTACAAGGACCTTCAAATTTCATCCACACAATATAAGCAAAAAAAATATCGTGCAATTTGAAATCATTCAAGAAATAATTGTGCATAAGTTAATGGAAAGGTTGTGATGATCAGAAATAGCAAATGACTAATGGTTGCTGGGTGGGAGTAAGTTCACGCACCAAATAGGTCAAATCAAGTGCTACAACAATGCAGGACATACAATTTTATTCCTTTTAGAGTTATCCATTCAAACCTGCCCTTCAAATGCTAAGGAATACCATGGTTAAAGAAGGAAATATCATACACTATATATATATATATAGATATATATATATATATATATATATAGATATATATATATATATATATATATATATATATATATATATATAGTACTTTAGAGTCTGCCAAAAATTTCCCCATACATGTGATACAATCTTTCATTAAAAATATAGAATTTTAGGGCAAAAATGCACAAATATGACTGCCATAAAATTTAGCCCATGTATCTATATATAGGAATCTAAATATCTGACTTGTGGATCTATAAACATGCATTTGTATCTACATGTATTCATTTGTGACATGTAGAATACACACATGCATAAGTAGCCACAATCACACCAATATGCATGTACACCCATGTGAACATGTACACCATTGTGTACCAACCATGCATGGGTTTTAATTACACCTAGAGGCATTCCTACAGTCATAGTAGGGTGGAGGAGAGGAGCTAAAAGATTCCATAATATCCATGTAAACTAAACTAGTATATTTATATTTAAAAATATATATCTACAGTATGCCAAGATATATCTTCTAATTTCTTTTGGTTTTTGGTTTTTATTTTTTATTATTTCTTTTTACAACAGTCAGAGCAGAGGTGGACTTAAAGCACTGAAAGATTCCAAGATTCCATGTAATTTTATAAGATTTTAAATCTAGAAACAAAAAACATAAGATTTATATGCATGAGATTATTAAGATAGAGGATCATAATGAAACACCACAAACAACAATCTCATAGATGCTTTTTCTATTTTAAACTAAAATGCAGATGCTCATTCACATTCTGCTATTGTAGATTATCTTCCATGTTGGGGCTACTGTAATATTCTCTCGATTCAAGCTTACTGGAGTCTCAGTTATCCTTGAATCTTCTGTTGGGGCTTGAGATGGTACAACTAATTGAAGATAGGTAACCATATATAAAAGAAAAATATCATATATTTTTTAATCAATAGCCACCCCATGATTCTTTATTTCACTCCTGTTATTTCTTTTTAAGCAGCTAGTTATGGTCATCAACACTTTTTTTTAGCCCTGCACTTCAAAGGTATTTTATATATTTATGTGTTTTATATCTTCATCACTGCAACACTTATTTTTAGCCCTACACTTCAAAGGCATTTTATATCCTTATGTGTTTTACATTTTCATCTTATTTTTTATTATTATTTTTATGCCTAAGGTAGTCCCTCTATGAGAAGGACTGTCTAGGTGAGGAAATCAATGGTTACAAATGCGTATTAAGAATGCAAGATGATTAAAAGTATTTACACCGTCAATCTCTACAAAAAACATTGAATTTTCATTAGTCCACGTTAGTTTTCTAATTTTGTTTGCGGTGTCTCTATTCATTGGTTTCCTTCACCACTTCTCTCTCCTGTCATGATTTCTGCTGAAAACATTAAAATTGTCAGTAGTGTCCTACTTTCATGGGGTGGATTCACAATTTGTTTGAACCTCTCCAAAAAATAAGCCACAAATGGGGCAGGGACGATGGAGGAATGGCGTTCTGCGGAATCTCTTCAAATTTTCCTTCAGCGTCGAAGCTCTAGAAACTTATTTACCAAAACATAATTCCTTTGTTGTCTCTACCTTGTCGGTGGCTTGTTTTGTGGAGAGGTGTGACCAAATCATGAATCCGCCCCATGAAAGTAGGATAGGACCGATAATTTTAATGTTTTTAGTGGGAATCAGTAGAAAACCAGTGAAGGAAACTAATGAATGGAGACACCACAAACAAAAATAGAAAACTAATGTGGAAGAATGAAAATTCAATGTTTTTTTTGCAGAGATCAACGGTATAAATAATTTCAATCATCTTACATTCTTAATGCATGTTTGTAGTCATTGATTTCCTTGCCTGGCCAGTCGGGTTCTCATAGTCGGGCTCTCATAGTGCAAATGCCTTAGGCATAAAAATAATTCAAAGAAAAAAAAATGAAGATATAAAATACATAAATATATAAAATGCCTTTGACTTACAATGCTAAAATAAGTGTTGCAGTGATGAAGATATGTAACACATAAAGATATGAAATGCCTTTGAAGTGCAGGGCTAAAAATAAGTGTTGTAGACCATAACTAGCCAATTAAAAAGAAATAACAACAGTGAAATAAATAATCATGGTGTGGCTATTGATTAAAAAATATAGGATATTTTTCTTTTATATAGAGTTACCTGTCTTCAATTAGCTACACCATCTGAAGCCCCAATAGAAGATTCAAGGATAATTGAGACTCCAATAAGATTGAATCAAGAGAATATTACAGTAGCCCCAATATGGAAGATAATCCATAACAGCATAATGTGAATGAGCATCCACATTTTTGGTTTAAAATAGAAAACACATCTATGAGAGTGTTGTTTGTGGTGTTTCATTATGATCCTCTATCTTAATAATCTCATGCATATAAATCTTATGTTTTTTTGTTTTTAGATTCAAATCTTATGAAATAACATGGACTCTTGGAATCTTTTAGTGCTTCAACTCCACCTCTGTTGTGACTGTAGGAATGCCTCTTAGCATAACAAGAATAAAAAAAAAACCAAAAACCAAAAGAAATTGGACGATATATCTTGGCGTAGTGTAGATATATTTTTTTAAATATAAATATACTAGTTTAAAATCAAATAAAATCAATATTTTTATGGTTGTATCAAATGAAATGGACAATTTTCTACATACAGTAAATTCTAAAGGATTATAGTAAATAGCACTTGCACCCATAGGAGGTTCAAGGAATACGCCGATAGGAACAAAGTTAACGAGTTTAAAAAAAAATTTGACATGAATTTTTCTAAGGGCATGAGATAATTTCCAGCACTATAATGCTCACATATAAAAGCCTATTGGCTAATTAGTCCATGATGCTACTTATTTAAACCCCTGCCCCTCGCACCCCCCTCTCTCTCTATACATACATACATACATACATAGAAAGAGAGGTGTGTGTATGTATGTGGAACCATAGACAAGGCATGTCAATCCCTCAAAGAAATGTGGTCTCATGGACTACAACGATTGGAGGATATGTACAAAATGGATTTGTTGTTAAGGCATTAAGAACTTTCAAGAAAATGCAATTGAATATACACACACATAGATGTGTATGTGGAAGCATAGACAAGGCATGTGAACTATTTTACAAAATCCCTAAAAGAAATGTGGTTTAATAGACTACAAAGATTGCATGATATGCACAAAATGGATTTGTTGAAAAGGCCTTAGAAACATTCATGAAAATGAAAATGGTAGGTGTAAATCTAGATTATGAAACACCTTTGCTAGCATCCTCTATGCCTGTATCAAAATGGTAAGCTTTGGAATAGGGTATGGACATCCATCAAGGCATAATGGAAGGCAGATTTTTGTCAGATATTATAGTTCGAAATGCTCTAATAGACATATATACAAAATGTGGAAGCACTAACAAGGTACACAAACTATTTGACAAAATGCCTCAAAGAGATGTCATCTCATAGAATACATTGATTGCATGATTGTACAAAATGGATTTGTTGAACAGGGTTTAGAAACTTTCAAGGAAATGCAATTGTCAACTATAAATGCAAATTCCACAACCTCTGCTAGCATCCTTCCTACCTATGCCCAAATGGGAGATTTGGAATAGGGTATGGATATCCTTCAAAGCATAATGGTAGAGGGATTCTTGTGAGATATTATAGTTTGAAATGCTCTGATAGACATGTATGCAAAATGTAGAATCATAGACAAAAAATGTGAACTATTTGACTAAATCCTCAAAGATGATGTAAAGTAGGGAGTAATTTGTCAGAACAAAAATACTTCAATTCACTTTGAATGATCTTTTCACCTTTAAGTCTCTAACTTGGTGCTTTTTCACAATTTGTCCATCTTTGTCGTGTAGCACTTCCAACAGTGTAAATTGGGCATATCTTTCAAAATACCTCTCAAAGACACAAATGGATTAACATTCTAGATACCCTTTATCGTGTTCTTTAACATATCTAATTTGTGCATGAGGTTGTTTTAGATCTTCACCTTCTAAAAATTGCTACTATGTTGTTTTAAGGAGCAAGTAGCCCTGTTTTCCAAAGCACCTATGAGAAGATCAAATGCAAAACTCACAACCTCCACTCCTGGGGTCTTGTCACATCACCTAAGGACCACCCATGTAGATTTTGGCTCAACCACTTGTCACTAAGTTGTTGTCCCACCAAAACTCAATCCTACATAGTCTCTTTGGCTTGTTCACACATGGGGCTTATTGGATATAAGAACTCCAAACCTTATTCCACCTTACCAAAACATCAACCACATCAAAAATGACCTACACAAGCTTCCCAAACCATTATAAATCAAATTCCATAAGTCTTTCATCAAACCCTAGCCTCTAGCCATCTTGTCATATGCCTAAAACATGGTGTTTTGCACCTAGGACATCAACAAAAACTTATCAAACACTACTCCCTGTTCTTTCAACCTTTATGAACATCAAACCCTATCTAAATTCAACCATTCCACCAAGTTTTTGAATTTTTCAATGGTGGTAGTGCTTCAAATCACTCTTTTTCCATTCAAGCCCACAAAACCTAGGTTAACAGGTAGTTTTTAGTAAAAATTCCATAAATTTCTCAAAATGTGATAAAAGGTGATGAAACCAATGCCAAATGAAGGAATATTCAGACCACTGTCAAATCCAATTGGTTTCATATCATTATCACGCCGTACAGGGCCGTACGAACCTCGGGAACAACAAAAAAATACTCAAAATTTAGAAAAACTAAGTTTTCTTGGATTATTTGATCTCCAAACGTCTTCCAACCCTTGCCTTGAAGTTTGTGAGGCATATTTAAACATATCTAACTGAATACCAACTGTTCCAACTGACTTTTGAACAACTTGACTGTTGGTCTTCCACTTTTTTGCATTTTTGCAATTTTGCTCATGACAACATTTGCAAATTATGATAACACTAACAAAATGAACCCACAAATGACGTATTACATTTCAAATGGTCTATTATTACCTTATTGCATGACATGTAGACTCAACACACCAAAACTTTCATATGACCATATTTACAAAATTGACATGGTGCCCCTACACCATACACCCAGACTAAAAAAGAACTCAAGTCCCTTGAGTATTGTACTGCTATAGATCATGCTTGATCACTTCACCTTCTTATTCTCCAAATGTTCCTTCACCTGGTAATCCTTTCCACTAGATCAGGTATTGAAAATTTCAATCATTCTTTGCATTCTTGACCTGTTTACCACCTAGGCATTGCTCCATCTTCACAAACTGACTTGATGGATTCCCTCTGACCTTTCCTTCATTTGAAACTGATGTTGTACCTACTTGAACACCTACAAACATACCTTTACCATCTATACCATGAACTATCTTCTTCCTTACCTTTCTTACATGCTTGAACTTATGCATATACCCTTGTAATTCACCTTGAATCACTTTGCCTTTTTCCTTCCTCTCTTCTTTCAAATTCTCTGCTCCCTAGAACCTTTGTGTTATCAGGTTTACAAACCACTGTATTGACATAATTTAACTACCCACTAGCCTCATTTCTAATAAATTGACAAAGCACTCTTCCTATCATGACCCCAACATGTTTCTCTGACCAATCTTGCATTTCCACAATCGATTCATCCTTGACCTTCTCTTTATTAGATTTGGTTCTCAACTCAATACCATTTCCTCCCAAGTTTATTTCACTCTTCAAGGCTACTATTTTGATGTCTTCAAGTGTAGGAGTGGCTGCAAACTCCTTAGGCTCCTCTTCCTTCATCCTTACAAACTCTTTCTTGCCTAACATTATCACCTTTGCTGCCTTGGTTTTCTCTTTAAGATCTTCCACCAATGGAGTTAATGTAAAAGTGCTTCCATCTTTCTCAATCTCATAAGTATTGTGTCTACCATCATAAATTGCATGTCTATTAAACTAACATAGTCTTCCTAGTAACAAGTGGCAACAATCCATTGGTAACACATCACAAAGTATTTTTTCCTTATATCCACCAATGTTAAACTCAACCCAAGCTTGCTCATTCACTAAACAGGTTGATTTTCATTCGACCAGGACACTTTATAAGGTGTTTCATGAGGTATCTTTTCCAATTTTAGTTTATCAACCATTTCATTAGACACCATGTTATCAGTACTCCCTGAATCTACTATTACTTTGCATACCTTTCCATTGCATTTGTAGGTGGTCTTGAAAAGTGTTCTCCTTTGTGTTGATTCTTTCTCCTTGGATGCTTTAAGTAGTGTTCTTCTCACCATCAAGGATTCCCCAGCTTCTAGAGAAGCAAGTTGATTAGGAGAATGAACGCTCTCACAATCTTCCTTTTGCACCAATTGAACTCTTTTATCACCACCAATTGAATTAGAAACTTGTTTCTCTGGACATATCCATGCTGGATGGCCAAACTGATTGCAATGATATCTTCCTAAAAATGAACTTGAACCTCTTCCTCCACCAAATCTTCCTCTAAAGCCTCTAAATCTACCTCTTTGATCAGCAACTTGGTCTTTGCTTTTACTTGCATCTTCTTGGTCGTCATAAGACTATCTTGATCCTCTCCCTCTACTAGTGTTGCCTTTGCCTCTTCGTTGTCTTTCTTTCCTTCTTTTTAGTTTCTCTTCTACCCTAGCTGCCAACTGAAAACATTCCTCAACCGTCCTAGGTGTAGCCAAACTCAATTAATCTTGAATTTGAAATCTCAACCCACACATATATCTTGCTATCTTTTCATTCTCATCTTCAACATGACCAGCCCTGATACTTAATTTGTGAAATTCTCCAGTGTAGGCCATGACATCTTTATCCTTCTACTTTAAACTTTGCAACTTCTTAAAAGTTTGTATTGCATGATCACCTAGAAAAAAATGGCTCTTTATCTTTGACACCATCCTATCTCATGAACTAATTTTTGCTTTTCCTTTTCTCACTCTTTCCTCTTGAACATAATTCCACCATGTAAGAGTAGGACCTTTCAACTTAGTCTTAGAAAACTTTACCTTTTGATCATATGCGACCTCCTTGTACTCAAAGTAATTGTCCAGTGCATCTGTCCAATCCAATACTTCTTCAGCATCCAACTTTCTATTATACATTGGCACATCTATTTTCTGCCTAGAAGAATCTTGTCTGATAGCCTTTAGCATCTTCATCATCCTTCTCTCAATAGGGTCTGATTCATCATCACCTTGGACTCCTCCTTGAGGGTTTTCACTTTCACCATCTTCCTCTCAGTCACTTTCCTCTTCAGTGGCCTTTCCTATCCTTTGCTTTGTCTCTAATGCTGCAAATCTAGCTAAGATTGCTTCTTGTGACTCCTTTAACAACTTTATCTCTCCAGCAAGAATTGCACTAACTTTAGTAGGCATCTTGTCCTTCAATCTTCAACTTTTCACTTCCTCAAATTTCCACTTCTCTTCCTCAAAAGATCAACAACCTATGCTCTGATACCACTTGATGTAGAGCAGGGAGTAATTTATCAAAACAAACACAATTCAATCCACTTTGAATGATCTTTTCACCTTTAAGGCTCTCATTTGGTGATTTTTCATAATTTGTCCATCTTTGCCTTGTAGCACTTCCAACAGTGTAAATTGGGCATATCTTTCAAAATACCTCTCAAAACCACAAAAGGATTGACATTATAGATACCCTTTATGGTGTTCTTTAACATATCTAATTTGTGCTTGAGGTTGTTTCACACCTTCACCTTCTAAAAATTGCTGCTACGTTGTTTTAAGGGGTAGTTAGCCCTATTTCCCAAACCACCTATGAGAAGATCAAATGAAAAACTCACAAACTCCACTCCTGAGGCCTTGTCACATAACCTAAGGACCACCCATGTAGATTTTGGCTCAACCACTTGTCACTAAGTTGTTGTCCCACCAAAACTCAATCCTACATAGTCTCTTTGGCTTGTTCACACATGGGGCTTATTGGATCTAAGCACTCCACACCTTATTCCACATTACCAGTACTTTAACCACATCGAAAATGACCTGCACAATCTTACCAAACCATTACAAATTAAATTGCATAAGTCTTTCTTCAAACCCTAGCCTCTAACCATCCTTTCATGCCTAAAACATGGTGTTTTGCACCTAGCGCATCAACAAAAACTTATCAAAACCTACCCCTTGCTCCTACAACCATTATGAACAATAAACCTTATCCAAATGTGACCATTCAACGAATTTTTTGAAATTTTCAATGGTGGCAACTCCTTCAAATCATGTTTTTTCTATTCAAGCCCACAAAACCTAGGTTAACAGGTAGTTTTTAGTATAAAAAACTTTCGCAAAATGTGATAAAAATTGATGAAACTAACACCAAATGAAAGAAGATTCAGAGAACTATCAAAACCAATTAGTTTCACATCATTATTAGGTCATATAGGGATGTACTAGCCTTGGGAACAAAGAAAAGATAGTCAAAATTTAGAAAAAAAACAAAGTTTTCATGAATTATGTAATGTCCCCTTTTTAGCGTGATCCTGTCTTATGATGGTTTAGCCTATCATTGGGCCTCATAGGCTAACTCAGATGGTTAGAGGGTCCCTTTTGGTAGAGATTGGTGTGTTTTCTCCATTAGAGCTCAGTATGGGTTCAGGTTTGGCCTTCGTTGGACTCAATTCTATAGACTTACTATTTATAGTAAATCATCTTTCTAAAGTTTCTATTTATAGTAGGGTATCTGGTCATGTGGTGATTTTAGTGTTATTCCCTAGTTTCACCTAGTGATAAGGTTGTTTAGAGGTCTTTGGTCCCATATTGGAGCTTCTTGCTATTTTTAGCCGATAGAGGTTGATAGAGATGGACCCCTGCTATTTTTTGTAAGATGGTTATATGCATAGAGGGTGTCATGGTGAACCCCCAAGTTTAGAAAAAATTGGAAAATGATGTTTAATTAAAGATATATTAATATTTTAAGTGGCATTAATGATATATTATAAAGTTATCATTTAACTTTATAATTTAATGTTGAGTTTGGAGCCACTTAAATGATTAAAAGGACATCTTATTTAATGGTTTATGTTATAAGGTCAACAAAAGCAAATATATTAAATGTATTAAAAAAAAGCATTTGAAAAACAAAATGCTCTCATAGAAAATCGTGCCATCCTAGGAGAATATAAAAAGCCAATGGAAAATTAAATACCATATGTTCATGGTCAATGAATTTGCTTTTTAGGAACTTCTTGAAGTTTATGCATCTAAGACAACGGTTTCAGGAATTACCATCTATTAAAGAATGAAATCTCTTCAATAGAGTAGTTGATCTAAGGTGGTGAAAGATCCACTAAAATTGGCCATCAGGAGAGCTT
The DNA here is from genome assembly GCA_027924645.1 of Cunninghamia lanceolata. NCBI lineage: Eukaryota > Viridiplantae > Streptophyta > Pinopsida > Cupressales > Cupressaceae > Cunninghamia > Cunninghamia lanceolata. Next base: position 4,552,319 of record BSBN01000859.1, on the reverse strand, counting down.
CACATAGAGGCTCTATTTGCGCAAATTGAAACAGAGATATCAAGAGTTTGAATCAAAGTGTAGAGTGAAGGGCAGATTTTGTCATTGGTTGCATTCTCATGACTACTAGGCACTCACAAATGGGAAGTACAGCAGTAAAGTACCCAGTTGTACCTCCTTTTAGCTCCCACATCCCCTTCCTAGGGTGAAGCACTTGGCATTTGGAGTCTATTTTTTATGCATGTTGGCAATTGGGTCGAGACATAGTTAGACCTTGTTCAATAAACTTGGAGAAGGTAGATTTATATTAGGTTCTTGCATTTCATTTAGTTCATTTTACATTGTCATTTTAGGGGTTGTTGTAGGTGAACATTTATATCAGACTTTGACATTGTAGTGAAAATGATTGCAAAGCCAAGAGTCTTGGCTAGTCTATGTCAGCAATGCACTCAAAATTGTCATTGAATTAAGGAGAGATACGTTGCTTGTCATTTGCTTGATGTAATGTTCATGTTGAATAGTGTAATAGTTTGCATGCCAATTGTTTGACATAGTGTCCTTTGGTTGTAGGTGCATGTTTTACATTTAGAAATCATATATGTGCATTGGAAAAGATAAGAAGTCAGATATACATTTAGATTATTGCTTAGACATTGTAGTATTGGTTTACAAGCATCTAGAGTACTTTGATATCATTTTTAAGCAAACATAATAGACTGAAATAATAGACTAGCAAGTATTAGGTTTGCCAAAGAAGTGTTTGACAAATTTCCCAATGCAAAAGTTGAAGAGTTTTGAGTCTGATTGAGTAAGGCTCATTACAGTGGTATCATAGCAGTTTCCTACCATCCTGTTGGGTTATCTAGAAATATTCAATTGCATGTCAGGGACTTCATGTTTGCATGTTAGAGATTTTCACTTGCATGTTAGTTTTAATGGTTGCATGTCAATGCTTAGTGGTGGCATGTGTGGTATCAGTAGGTGCATGTTAGTACTTGTGATTGCAAGTTAGCTTTTTTCAGAGCCCTTGATCTTGCCATCCTGTGGTGTTAGCAATTGATAGATATGCCTTCTACATCTAGAACTATGGAGGTAATGGAGTTTCATAGTTATATTTATACTAGATTTATTAAATATCGATCTCTTCCTAAGAAAATCTGAGATGTTCTCACCTTCAATCAGTGCTTGGGTGGACTTGAAGAAGAGGAAGTAGAAGTTGTGAGAAGGAAGGAAGAAAAGGAGGGATGAAAAGTGAATTGCTACAAGATGATTTGCATCTTATAGATGTACCAGAAAGGCTTGAACAATAGTGTGGCTTTGATCAAGAAATAGAGTCAAACATTGAGGAAAGCAACACAGGTTCATTGCAGCAGAATGATGCATTGTGTGAAGAGTTAAATGTGCAAAAACAAGAAAAGAAAGGAGATTTGTTTCAGCCTATCCGTGTTCATGATAAAGACAAAATTCAGTCAAGTGGAATCCCTAGGATGGATGAAGGTATTGACATTCGTAAGGACCATGAAGTTGAAGAAGACACCATAATGGACCAGCCACTTGTAGGGTATATAGAAGAAATACAAGAAGATATGTTATCATTAGCTTTGCCTCCTAAGGAGAATGAAAATCAGTCAGCCTATGACAACCTTATGCTAGAAGAAGAGAACAAAGATGTGTTTTAGTCTACTTGTGAGGACTCTTCAAGTATTTTGGCTAACAACACTGAGGATGGATTGTGTGTTGTGTCATTTCTACAGGAAGATACAACTAGTGGTGTTGACAAAGAATCCAATAATGTTATAGGTAATAGCTTCACGAGTTTCTTTGTGGGCAACTTAGAGATTTTCCTTGACAAATCAGGTGATGAGATGGATTGTTTGGTTGATTCGGTGAGTGATACTACTACTGATCCTACTTCACTCCATGAAGTATCTTTGTCATCTACAGTTGAGTTAGGTGTGTTTGGTGATGCTCACATAGTTACTAGTGAGTTGGATTGTGTTTTGGCATCAAACATTGATGATCCTTTGATTGGAATTACCGCTGCTCAAGTTCTAGATCAGCAAGTGTACCATGAAGATGACATTGAGAGTGTTGAATTTGTTAGTTCAGTTGATAGCATGAATGTGGACATCACTACAAGACAAGATTTCTAGGCTCAGTGTGAGGATTTAGTGTGTGAATCAGCTTTGTTTCAGAAGGCCAATTCCTCTCACAGTTTGGAAAAACAATTGAAAGTCAATGAAGACCAAATTGAGGCTACATTGACTCACTTTGATAGTATACACAAGCTGATTGAAAATCAGCTATGGCATGATCAGCTTGTGATGAGTCACAAAGGTAACAAAGAAGAATCTTCCCAACCACACTTACTGGTAATCAAAGAGGATTTGATTGCAATGAAATCAAACTATATGCATCTCCTCTCTGATCGAGATCACCTCCTTGATCTTGCTGAAATCTATTTAGGTGCATTGAGTGGGAAGGAAGAAGAAGTGGACAAGTTAATTCATGAGCTTGAGGTTACTTAGGGTACGTTGGTGAGCACTCAATTGGCTCTTCAAGCAATCAAAAATTAGATTGAAGAACTTTGTTTGGATTTGAGCATTACACAAGCTTCTTCATCCACAATTTAAGTACAATCATCTTTGGCAGTCCCAGTTCAGGTGGATGATAGTGGCATGAGTTCTTCAGTCTGGGACACTCCATATGAGAGTGTAGCGCCTCTTGTATTGGTTGACCAAGGGGAACATGTTAGGTCTTTAAAAAGTAGGTTGCAAATCCTAAGAGGATGCTAGACTCTATGATCAGATTGGCAACATTTTTGAACAAACGCGACAGAGTTAACCTGTAGGGTTGATGATTCCCTGCACTTTAGGCACTACTATACCTAGGTGGGTCGACCTTGAAAGTTGAAGCAGATTAGATGAGTGTAAGTGCTTCAACCTAGTTAATGGATCTACCCACAGTGGTAAATGGTGTGGAATAGATGAAATCTTGTTAACTAGTTCTATATCTAATATCTGAGAGATGATTGGTATAAATTGTATAAGCAATATCAAGGCAAATTTTATAACTATAATCAACTAATGGATGGGTTTTGGATATAACTAAATGATGAACTGAGATAAGACTAGTGTCTTATTTGGTAAACAAAGTCAAATGAAAACTTAAGACTATTGGCTTATATTGGGCAATAACTCTAACTGTTTGGCACAATACTTTGACTTATAACTTGTATAAACATGCAGGGAAATGATTGACAGATTGTTCTTAATAATCCAACTGACACAATCAAGTTTCTTGTTATTCACCAGAAGGAAATTTAATCCTTTCTTGAAGGAACCAATTGAATGAAATATACAAGAACAACAAATGATATCAACTTGGAGACAGAATGTCAATCCTAATTATATGGTTCTTCTTAATGATCCAAATCAACACTTCCAGATTACTGTGACTGACAAGAAGGATTTTAATTCCTTTTAAGGAAACCAATTAATCAAATCACACAAATACAACAAATGTGCATTGACAAATTAAATATATACTTGATATATCAATTTGAATAATAAGAAAATACTGAACTGGAGACAACCAAATAACTGAATAATTCCAACAAATAATTGATGCCAGTATAAAACCATAGAATCAGAGATCTTCAATTAACTTCTTTAATATAGTACTTGCAACATGGTCTTTTAAAAATATTATGAACTTCTTCTAATATATCCTACTACTGATGATAATTGATCACCATATGTCCAACTTATATAGAAATATTTATGAAGAGACATAACTCTTCAAAATGTCTTTTTGAAAATTAAAAAGGATTAACATAACAACAACAAAGATAACAACCCTAAGCCCTGCTAAGCCACAGGTATATCTGAGCAACATGATCTAGGTACTCTTGGCTTTGATGTGTATCAGCGAATTCGATAGCATTTCTGGTAATCACATCCCTTGTCACCATCTTCTCCAGTTGCTTGCAGGCCTCCCCAGATGCCAAGTCTTTATCCTTGAGAACCTCTAAAGCTTCATGTAATATCACCAGGTATTCTTTACTCCATTCATCTTTGCTCTTCAGCTCCTTGTCATTTTTTAACAACATGGGTATACCTGCCTATAAAGCCTCAATGCCCTGGCATCATTTTTAAGCTGGTCATGATATTTTTGATGTTGTTCGATCAAGTCTTTTGCACTAGAGGTACCTATAGTGTCAAGAGTATCCCTACTCTATATCTCATGGAATTTCTCTTGAAGCCTATTGTTTAACCTTTCATGTTCTTGGATTACCTTATGGTTCTCAGAATAGACATCCCAAAATTTATTCATCCAATGTATCATATTGATATGCCTATTCTATAGTACTGTTGGAAGTCTGTCAATTTGAACGTGGGCTATTTGATCAACAGATGGTGACTGGGCACTTTGTGAACTCTCTCCTTGGGTTAATCTTTTAACTGATCATCTAAAGGCATTCTTGACAATATCTTTTAGAAAATCATTTTCTTTTGTCAATCTTTCACAACTCAGCTTATATGCATCTTGTTCCTTGATCAGCATATCTATAATGGTTGTCTTCTTATGAGGAGGGTATAAGGCCCATATCGTGAGTGAGTTTTCATCATTGTTATATTTGGTACCCATGTATACCTCTGTGACACCCTCAGGAGTGAGCTTATACTTGTCATCAGTATTGTGCAAGAAACTAGCAAACAACAAGGTAGAATTTATGTCAAGTCCAGGAAATATCATGGCACTCGCTTCTCTGAGCAACTATCTACCTTTGTTAGGAGTCATAGCTTTCAACTCATTGTCTACTATTGTTTTTAACACATTAATCAATTTTTTTTCATTATCAGCCATGACATCTTCAATTGATTCCCTGAGTTCTTTTCCCTTTCATTTATACAAAAATGATTTAAATTCTTGAGAATGAATAAATTGATCATTTGCAATGAAAGAATCATATGCTAACTATCTAGGATCCTCATCACCAGGCCCCTCTTCAATCTGTTCTCTATTAGGAGATTGATAACATTCTATTTTTTGTTTAGATATTTTAGTTGCATGTTCATGTAGCTCTTCTTCTCCTACAGATTCCTCATCACCAAAAGACAACAACTCTATCTCTGTAAGCTGTTTTCTCTTCTCATCTAGTTCTCTATTATACTTCTCAATTACCAGTTCAACTTCAGCTTCTTCTGTGTTCCTAATAATATCATCATGTGGATATGGTATATGTGTATATCCATTAAGATTTTGTTTTCTTCTAGTAAAATCAATGAAACCCTTGGGATCAAATCCTTTTCTCACCTCTGTACACCTCATGTTGTAATCCATTAATTTGTCCCTGATGAGACCATAACCTTCGTTAGACACCACAATAAAATCCCTAAAGCATAGAGTGTTAGGCATGAAGGATTGTTTTTCATAGGTACTCAAGTTCATTACATTAGAGCAGTTCATTTGCCTAACTATTTCTAAGTAGGCAATCCTATCAGGAACTGTCTTGGGCAATATAAATGGGGTATCTTCAAAACTATAAATTTTGATCATGGTTGAATCCTTAAAGCAATACCAATCTCCCTAGTTGTGGGTGACAGTTGGGGGACCACCAAAATCTTTTGGTATGAGAAACCTTTTTATTTCATCTAATAGTGAATATTCACAAGGATGATTGAAATATCTATACAACACTTTTACACAATATTCTTCAAAATGAATGTAAATGGAGTGGGAAAACCTACTGTCCCATATCCATGTCCACATTTACATAGGTGAATTTTGTCCCCTCTTGTCTACTTGAGCAATTCTGAGTTCACTTGGCCATATTCTAATTTCCTGGCCATAGTATAATACCATGTGCATGAGGAGCAAATAGTGTTCAAAAGAGACTGTTGGGGCATTGTTCTTAATTACAATTAAACTAGAATCAATTTTTCTTAAGATATAAGCAACATAGTCAAACTACCTAGCATTGTGACACTAGATATCTGTTGCTATCACCATTAATGGAATTCTCATAAAATCAAGAACCTCTGACCCTAGGACTTGGCCAATGGTATAATACGTGTATTGGATATACAGTTCAAACAAGGACACATGGAATGGAGGCCCATCATTATCATCAAAAGGCACTATTTTTTCCTCTGCCCTAGGCCTGTGGAGAAGCAATCTCCATCCATTGTACATGGTGTCCATCCTCCAATATTCTTTGTCCAAAACTTCATATACTATGGGAAGAGTACACAAATCATCCAAATCAAATACTTCACAAATGGCATTTTTGGACAAGTATATAACAGGCTCTCCTTGCAGATTACATATGGCTTTGAGGCTGGGATTGTAATGTTTAGCCAAGAGTTTTAGGAGTTCCACATTCACAAACACATTAGGGACGACCAATTTTCCCAAATTCAAATGCCATGGATTAGACATTGGGACATTCCTAAATCTTCTATCATAATGGAATTTAAACAACTCATAGCCTCTGATTGGTGTCCATACATTTCCTAGGTATTTGTATTTGTCTTCTAATTTCTCTACCTCTACCCTGAGTTGTGTAGATCTTCAGGCTTTAGGGGTAGACCCAGACAATTGGTCTATCAAATCCTGATTTAGTTTTGTCTCTTTCATTTTTTCATCAGGGCTTTTGTCAATTTTCTGTTTCTTAGGCTTACTAGTTTCACCTTGCTATTTTCTACCCTTGCCCTTTACTAGAGTCTCCATTATAATTCTAGATAGCAAATTCAAATTGTAATCCACCACACAGAGGTTTTTATGTATGTACCTATTGTCTGAGATGATGATCAAATGCCTTTGTTCTCTCCTCCAAGTTCTTGCTTGTGTGCTCCTCTCAGACAGTTATTTTGAACCCAATTGCACTAATTTCAAATGACTCTTCAGGGGATTTCTTCTTGGTCTTTAATTAATAGTTCCAGTGCATTAATTTCATAATCATTGTGAGATGTCACATCATAACCTGCTTCATCAGTGGGACTTTTGTAATGTTAGGGCAATCTAATAGCTTCTTATGTCGTGAACATTTGTAGATGGCTCAATCATTGTGACCCTTCATTTTGTCTCCTTGATGTCACCTTTTATGAAAACATATATGTGTCTGTATCGGCAAGACATTTCAAGGTTTACCCGATATAAAAATGAGAACAGGAGATGTTGTCGACTTGACTTACATTATCATTGAGAGGATAGCATCATACTCTGATATTTCAAAAATCTTCGATATGAATATCGGCATGGGTCTTGTCGTAATGTTTATCAATTTCTCTTTACAAGATAGGTTAGTGAAATCAGTAAGACCCAAGAAATTAAAGCTGACATCGCTTGTCTATAACCTGTCAGAAAGAGACTTATCGATGAGTGTGGCCACTATCTTCATCGGAACAACATATGATATCAGGATGACTTCATTCGACTTACCTGATCCTGGTTGTTTCCTTGATGGATTTCTTTCTATCCTTCATCAGAATGATCATCATCACATGTCACCAAAATCCTTCGTCGTTGTGACTATAGATTCGGTAGGAGTTGTAAACTTTACTCCGATCTGTTCCCTTTTGTCGATCAATTATATCCTCCATATACATCAGTGTGACTTAGGATGAAAATGCCTTATGGTCGTTGAGACATCATAAGGTTGAAGACACTTTAATCTCTTGTCCCGATATGCATTTCTTCCTGACGAGTCACTAGTTCCACTCGTTCCATGGGTTGTTCGGCAAGAGTTTTACCAAATTCTCTCATTGGTGTGGTCTATATTATTGGGGGAGTGTTCAGAGTATTCTCCGATAATGTTTTCTCATACTGATGGCCCTTACATTTGATTAATTCGGCGTGACTGGGGATGCTCTCTCTAATGAAGGATCATTGGTGTTACTTATTTCATCAGAGATTTCTAAAACTTTCACTTTGACCATAATCCTCATGCTGATACACATCTAGCTCACTTCAAATGGAACATGGATCGGTATAAAAAAATTGAGATCTTGCGAAAAACAAGGAACTGAGGCCCCTTATTATACTATGGTTTGAGGGGTGAGACAAATATTTGTGGTAAAAATCATGTGATATTTATGGAATTTATCAGCTACTATTATGATTTTGGGCATATGGTTTTCTAATTTTGTTGGACATGGGGTGGGTAGGAGTATAGGAAAATTTCAAAATTTTCTAGTCCCAACAGTGGCTTTGTCTGGAATGTATACCCCTTGCGGGTATAACAAGAATTCAGATCTCTTGGGGGAGTAGAACATGTACTTTATTTATTGGGGATGACAGCTTTATAGAATTTTAGGAATATATATATATATATATATATATATATATATATATATATATATATATATATATATATATATATATATATATATATATATATATATATATATATATATATATATATATATGAAATGAGAATGGGAACTGAAAATGAAAATGATGTAGAACGAGGATGATCCTATACTACTATACATGGAAAAGATATTTGTTATTGTTGAGAGATTCATAGGACTGTCCATGTACTGGCAGATCCTAATCTCTCTTGATTACCCTAAACTACTGTGCATGGAATAAGAGTACTTTGAGAATTATTTAAGAGTTGTCCATGCATTGGAAACACTTATTTCTCTTTGTGCATGATTTTGATGTTTTCATGAAAAGAAAGGTTTAAGAAACTGTCCATGCAATGGCAGTTCATGTTCTTCTCCAGACATATTTTGTAGATAGTAGGAGTCATCTCCTTCTTTTCCAATGACAACAAAAGGACCGAACCACAAGGCTTCAAACTTTCCATGCTTTCCTTTCTCTTGGCATTTGGCATTCTACATCAATACCAGGTCATTCATCTCAAATTTTATGTCCTTGGCATTTTTGTCAAAAGGGTATTTTACTTGTGATTGCAATTTGATGTTCTTCTTTTGAGCCAGTCTCCTTGTCTCATCAAGTTCTGTAAGATGTTCTAACCTTTCTTCCATTGGTTCAGGAATGTTTAAATCCTCTTGAAGAAAAAAATTGTAAACTAGTAGAAGATTTTCTAAGGGCATCCTTGCTTGTGTTCCATACACCAGTTCAAAAGGAGATCTTCCAATTGCTCTCTTCATAGTAATCCTATTAGCCCACACAACCATTCTCAACTTTAAATCCCATGCCTTTTTATTTCCCTCCAACATTCTTTTTATAATTTTCAAAAGATTTTTATTTCTGCCTGCCCATTTGCTTGTGGGTGATAAGGGGAAGCATAAGACACATTGATGCCATATATATTGTAGAAATTTTGAACTCATCAGACCTAAAGCACATTTCGTTGTCTGTAATCAACCACACTAGGGTGCCAAATCTAAATATAATGTTTTCCATTAAAAAATTGATCACCACCTTGCTTGTTGCTTATTTAGTTGGGATTGCTTCCACCCATTTTGTGAAGTAATCTGTTGCCACTAAAATCCATTTGTGTCCTCCGCTTGACTTCTCTGCAATTTCTCCTATGAAGTCAATACCCCATTGATAGAATGGAGCTTCCACCTGCATAGGTTTCAAGGGTAGTGCTCGATATTTTATTTTTCCTAAAAAATTTCTGGCATGCCTCGCATTTTCTTGTATAACAATATGAATCATTGAAAACTCTAAGCCAATAGTATCTAGCCCTCAGGATTTTGTGAGCTGTAGTTTTTGCTGAGAAATGCCCTCCACATACTCCTTCATGTAATTCTTTCATGACATGTTTTGACTAATGTTCATCTAGGCATAGTAGCATAAGACCATCCCTATTCTTCCAATAAAGATCTCCCTCGATAAATACATACTTTGAAGCCTGTAACTTAAGTGTCCTTTTCTTGTTATCATCATATCCTTTAGGACATTTCATATGTTTCAGATAATATATGATGTCAGTATACAATGGAGTATGCTCAATGCTAGAACTCATGTTATTAAAATCATCAGTATTACATATCTGAGAAGCCTCAAGATTGTTTTCGGCCATTAGTCTAGCAAGACCCTGTCCTCTCACTAGTTTGGTGATTTGTATTTCAATATTAACCTCCTAAAATTTATTAATCCACCTGTACCTTCTTCCTGTGATCTCAGTTTTGACTAATACATCTTTTACTGTAGCATTAGGTGCATATGCTATTATTTTAGCTCCCACCAAGTATGGTCTAAAAGCTTTGACTTCTTTCACCAATGCATACGCTTGTTTCTCAACTATCTCATATTTTAATTCTACATTTTGAAGAGATTTGCTAAAAAATGAAATGGGTTGTTCATATCCCTCATCATTTTTCTGCAACATTACTGCTGCAACTATATGATATGAACCAAATGAGAACAGCTGAAATGGCTTACTGAAATCGGGAGATACCAGAACTGGGGCTTCCTTGATTTCCTTCTTAATGGTGGAAAATGCCTCTAATGTTTCTGCTGTCCAGTTCACTTTTGAATTATTTTTTAACATTCTTGATATGGGACTAACAATCTCTACAAAATTTGATATGAATCTCCTAACAAAGTTGATTTGGCCAAAGAATGACTATATAACTTTTACATCCTTAGGAATGGTAACTTGGTCAATGGCTCTTACTCTTTTAAGATCTATTTTTATTCCATCTTTTGAGACTATGTGACCAAGCAACTTGCCCTTTGTTACTATGAAATGGCATTTCTTAGGATTCAATGAAATTCCATATTCTAAGGCTTTAATAAAAATTTGCTCTAAATGTGTACAATGATCTTCAGCCTTTTTGGAATATGTTGTCATGTTATCCTGATATACTACCATGATTTTATTAATCAGTTTTGCAAAGGCCACATCCATCGCTCTTTAGAATGTTGCTCCAGTGTTTGTGAGTCTAGATGGCATTCTTAAATACACATACGTTCCCCATGTTGTGGTGAATATAGTCTTATATTGTTCTAATTCTTTGACTTTCACCTAATTATACCCTGAGAAACCATCCATCATTGACAATAGTTCACACCTTGTAACTCTTTGCAGTACTGCTTCCATATTAGGAAAGGGATATTTGTCCTTAAGAGAAGATTTATTTAGATTCCTGAAATCCACACATAATCTAATATCACCATTTTTCTTTTTGACAGGCACCAAATTAGAAACCCAAGAAGAATGTCTAATGGGTTTGATAATAGCTCCATCTCTTAGTTTTGTGAGTTCTTCAAGCATTTTAGGGGCCAGTGTAGGATTAATAGGCCTCTGCTTTTGCCTGAATGGTTTAGCATCCAGCTTTAATGGTATTTCATACTGAAAAAGATCCTCCCTATATGCTTTCAAGTCATCATATGACCATGCAAATACATGTCTATACTTCCTGAGTAAGTTGATGAGCATGCTCCTAGTTTTGGGACTGAGCTTCTTTCCAATGTATACATTCTTTGGGGCTATCTACATCCCCAAATTAATCTCTTCAAGATTGTTCTATACTACGGGTGTGTCTTTCATTTTAAATCTGTCACATCCATCAAACGCTTTCTCCAATGCTATGAATCCCTTGGGTATTTTGTTTGTTTTTAGCTAAACCATCTCTTGACTAAAGAGAGTTTCTTTTCCACCACATTCCTCCACAAATGCATTAAAATCAATCTCTTGGTTTTCATAGTGATCGACAAAATGTAAGAATTTGATTATATTGGTATCATTATCAAACACTTGCCAGTTATGGATATTATCTGGGATAGTGGGTCTGGTTTTGAATTCAATTTCTATAATACCCCCTAATGTGATATCATCCCTTTTTAATGCAATATTCACTAGAAAATTTGCCATAATATTTTTTGATCTATCAATCCAGTTGATTGAGAAGGCATCAAACAACTCAACATCATCCTAGATAGCATTTTTATATTGCTTCAACCTCTTGTTTTTAGATAAGTATTTCCCTCTTGCTTGATAAGTAACTAATTATGAGTCCCTGTATAAAGCCAGCTTTCTTATTTTATGTTTGATGGCTCTATTCAAACTAATGAGCAAAGCCTCATATTCTGCTACATTGTTTGTGCATTCAAATGTCAATAAGAATGAGTATTTAAAAGTTTTACCTGTTGGTGAAATAAATAATACTCCTACCCCATTTCCCATTTTGCTACATGCACCATCAAAATATATTTTCCACATATCATTCTCCTCTTTCTTAGATTCTATATGTATTGGATTAGTATTTTGCAATTCTGGCTTACTTGTTTCAACCTTGAAGGTTCCCAAATCTGTATCACAGAATAGATTTATTTGATTTTGATCTAAGCGTTCTATGATGTTCTCATATCTTGGCTTCCTACACAGCTTGATCTCTTTGCCTCCCACCGGTATTGTGGCATATGATAAATCTAATTGGACATTCCTTCCTGCCATTGTAGCCCATTGTCTTGATAAGAGCATTCCATAATATGGTGGAATGTCAACCACAGTGATATCAATATTATAGGTTGCTTCAGGGTATGAAGCTATTTTTATTTCCACATCCCTCATAATGCCCACAACTGGGATAGACCTATTGTCCATTGCATAACATTTACCGAACGTAGCATGAACCCACATTCCCAATTCTTTCATAACTGTTATTGGCTGCACCTGAATCAATCATGTAGTTCCTCACTAACCTATTTCTGATTAATAAGGTGGTGTAGAAAGGGTCCACTTGTGAGGGGTTCTTTGTTAAGGTATCACCTAGATATACTTCAGGAATTTGGAATGTTTCTTGGTGAACATTGTTTGTTCTATTCTCTTATTCTTTATATTTTTGATTTGGTATATCTAAAATCAGTTTAACCACTGTATTTCTGTATTTATCTATCTTCATCATTTCCAAAAGTGGAAATGATATCTTCACCTGAGATATTGCATGAGCAATGTCAAATGAATGGGCTATAGTCTGATCATTCCTTTTTGTCTTTATATGTTCCTTTTCTTGATTTGGTGATTTATCTTTTTGTTTTATTCTGCTCAAATTTTTTTGGTTCTCTAAATGAGGACTTTGCATTATTCCTTTTGTAATTTTGATCTTTTATAAAGACACTCTTAGGTGTTCCCTGTTCTGAATTTACTGTCTTGTTTCTTAGATTATAGGTATTTTAGCTTGGGCAACTATAGCTATTGTAAGAACTTCCCTTTCCTTTTCAGTGGGCTTTCTCCACTGATCATATGGCGAATTGTTATAATAATAAGTCCCTCGTAGTTGTCCTCTTGATCTGAGAATACTTCTTATTTTCCCATGTTGATATGATGTTTCTGGTTCCCCACATCATATTCATATCCCTCTTCCTTTGTAGAAGAATAGTCTTCATTCAACAAATATGGTGTATCTTGCATCATATTTATTGTGTGATTATCTCTGTTATAGTTGTATAATGCTTCTTCTTGTTGTATTGTTTTAGCCACTACACAATATTCAGGTGAGTGTGGTAAATTGCACACCAAACACCAAGGTTTATCTTCTACCATATGTGCCCCATTTCTCTTTAGAGGGTCAGGAGTATCTTTGCCATAATGTTACTTTCTACTGCTCTCAATAGGTCTCCCATCCTTCCAATTTGTATTATATCACATATCATGCAATCTTGGTCTTTCATGTCTATGCTGACCTTCTTGTTTATTCTGTTGAATATTTGGGCTTTGAGGAATTCTAGGATTATCTCTTTTGCTAACCATACCTGCATCTTTTCTATTGTTTTCAATAGTTAATGCCCTTTCTATGCTTCAGCTAGGGTCATAGGGCACCAATTTCTAAGCTCGTATCCTATCTTAGGATCAAATGCTTTTAGATAAATAATTAATGTTGCTAGATCAATCAATTTAGATCCATGTGGTATTTTGTTGTGTAACTTGGAAAATATCATATTGAAATTATAGACTGACTCATTTTGGTATTTTTGGATGCTTATCAATTCGTGCAATGCAAACTCAGGGGCATACTGATTGCTATACTACTCCTTAAATTGACTATGGAAATCTGTTAGGGAACTGATTGAGGCATCTGGTAAGCTGTTGAACCAGTCTCTTGCATCTTTCACCAGAGACATCATGAATAACCTCATTTTAATAACATCTTCATAATTCATACTAATATCTTGTACAAAGGCATTGAAGCTTCTGATATGATCCTCAGCTGATACTACATTGTTTCTATTGAACTTGGGAACTATATTTCTCCAATTACTATTAACAAGGTATGGATACAATTGATATCTAGTCAGATCAAATTGCCCACATATGTTTGTGAGGTTTTGGGGTGGAACATTCATGGGTGGTGGGTTAGGGTAGTAATTATATCTACCTAGAGGTTGATGATAAGCATATTGCTATTGTGGGTTTATGTGGGGGTTCATATGAGGATTTTGTGGTCTACAATACTATTGGCTAGGGGGTGGGTATGGATTAGTCATATGTTGAGAGGTGTTATGTATGAGAGGTGGTCTAGGATTATTCTGGAGGGTATTTTGATGAACATGACTTCTGGATGCTTGTAGATTGGAAACACCAATTATATTTTGGTGCAAGTTTTGTTGTGGATTCCTCAAAGTATTTCCTCTATGTGGAGGTATATATTTTGGGGCAGCTATTTTAGTCCTATTCCTTATCTGTTGAATTTCCTATTTTAACAGCATCTCAGTTTCCTCTACCTTGATCAATTCAAGTTCTTCTTGGAGCTTATGCACATTCTGCTGCACTTCATTTATATTTCTTGTATTCTTCAGACTTTTATTCAACTCTTGATTCGTGGATCCATATTTTACCCCCTCTTCCTACTGTAATGACATTTTATAATCATATTCAGCTTGCCTATGATCAATTTCCTTCATGGCATGTGCTTCATACTCAAGTTGGTCTTGAGGATCAGGTCTATATTTCGCCAATCTATCATCAATTACTCTGTTGATTTGAGACAAATTCTTATTTGATTCGTGCAAAGGGGTAAAACTATTGTGACTTATGATAGTTTCTTCTGTATTATCCTCTTGAGCTTCCTGATTATTAATCTGATGAAAATAATTTGATGCTTCATTTTTCTTGGGAATAGCTCTAATTGGTGGGGATGATTGTAACTTCTTCCCTTCCATCTTGGATCTTCTACCATCAATTTGGTACTAACTTTCTATTATAACAGGTTCTAGAGTTGCCACCTATTTTTGTAAATAGGGAAAGTTTATAATTTATCTTTCCGGATTCTTCTTGCCAGCAGAGTTACGAATTTGTATTCTTGAAATTTTTGAATCTATAAAAGAATGGCCTCTTACCAAGGCTCTTTGTATTTGGTTCCCTAGTAGAGTCACCAATTTGTTAGGTCTCAAAAATGCAGGTTGCAAATCATAAGAGGATGCCAGACTCTATGATCAGCGTGGCAATGTTTTTGAACTAACGCAATGGAGTTAATCTATAGGGTTGATGACTCCCTACTCTTTAGGCACTGCTATACCTAGGCGGGTGGACCTTGAAAGTTGAAGCAGATTAGATGAGTGTAAGTGCTTTTAATAAGTTAATGGATCTACCCATGGTGGAAAATGGTGGGGAATAGATGAAAGCTTGCTAACTAGTTCTATATCTAATATCTGAAAGATGATTGGTATAAATTGTATAAGCAATATCAAGGTAAATTTTATAACTATGCTCAACTAATGCATGGGTTTTGGATAAAACTAAATGATGAACTGAGATAAGACTAGTACCTTGTTGGGTAAACAGAGTCAAATGAAAACCTAAGACCAATGGCTTATATTGGGCAATAACTCTAACTGTTTGGCAGAATACTTTGATTTATAACTTGTATAAATGTATAGGGAAATGATTGACAGACTCTTCTTAATAATCCAACTGACACAATCAAGTTTCTTGTTATTCACAAGAAGGAAAATTAATCCTTTCTTGAAGGAACCAATTGAATGAAATATACAAGAACAATAGATGATATCAACATGGAGACAGAATGACAATCGTAATTATATGGTTCTTCTTAATGATCCAAATCAACACTTCAAGATTACTGTGACTGACCAGAAGGATTTTAATTCATTTTAAGGAAACCAATTAATCAAATCACACAAATACAATAAATGTACATTGACAAATTAAATATATACTTGATATATCAATTTGAATAATAAGGAAATACTGAACTGGAGACAACCAAATATTTGAATAATTCCAACAAACAATTGATGCCGGTATAAAAGCTTAGAATTAGAGATCTTCAATTAACTTCTTTAATATAGTACTTGCAACATGGTCTTTTAAAAATATTATGAACTTCTTCTAATATCTCCTACTGCTGATGATAATTGATCATCATATGTCCAACTTATATAGAAATATTTATGAAGAGACATAACTCTTCAAAATGTCTTTTTGAAAATTAAAAAGGATTAACATAACAACAACAAAGATAACAACCCTAAGCCCTGCTAAGCCACAGGTATATCTAAGCAACATGATCCAGGTACTCTTGGCTTCCATGTGTATCAAAAAATTCAATAACATTTCTGGTAATCTCATCCATTGTCACCATCTTCTCCAGAAGCTTGTAGGCCTCCCTAGATGCCAAGTCTTTATCCTTGAGAGCCTCTAAAGCTTCATGTAATATCACCTAGCATTCTTTACTCCATTCATCTTTGCTCTTCATCTCCTTGTCATTTCTAAACAACATGGGTATACCTACCTTTGAAGCCTCAACGTATTCCTTGGCATCATTTTTAAGTTGGTCATGATATTTTTGATGTTGTTTGATCAAGTCTTTTGCACTAGAGGTACCTGTAGTGTCAGGAGCATCCCTACTCTATATCTCATGGAATTTCTCTTGAAGCGTGTTGTTTAACCTTTCATGTTCATGGATTACCATATGGTTCTCAAAATAGACATCCCAACATTTATTCATCCAATGCATCATATTGATATGCCTATTATGTAGTACTGTTGCAAGTGTGTCAATTTGAATGTGGGCTATTTGATCAACAGATGGTGAGTGGGCATTTTGTGAACTCTCTCCTTGGGTTAACCTTTTAACTAATCCTCTGAAGGCATTCTTGATAGTATCTTTTAGAAAATCATTTTCTTTTCTCAATCTTTCACAACTCAGCTTATATGCATCTTGTTCCTTGATCAACATTTGAGCCTCTGCTTTATTTAATTTTGCAACATTTTTGCCAATGTCTGTAGTAATCAAAGGATCAATTTCCCCTGCTTTCAAAGTCATAACATGCCCAAAAGTTTTTTTAGTATCTATAATGGTTGTCTTCTTATGAGGAGGGTATAAGGCCCATATCATGAGTGAGTTTTCATCATTGTTATATTTGGTACCCATGTATACCTCTGTGACACCCTCAAGAGTGAGCTTATACTTGTGATCAGTATTGTGCAAGAAACTATCAAACACCAAGGAAGAATTTATGTCAAGTCCAGGAAATATCATGACACCCGCTTCTCTGAGTAATTATCTACTTCTAGTAGGAGTAATAGCTTTCAACTCATTGTTACTATTGTTTTTAACATATCGATCAATTGTTTTTCATTATCAGCCGTGACATCTTCAATTGATTCCCTGAGTTCTTTTCCCTTGCATTTATACAAAAATGATTTAAATTTTGGAGAATGAATAAATTGATCATCTGTAATGAAAGAATCATATGCTAACTGTCTAGGATCCTCATCACTAGGCCCCTCTTCATCTTGTTCTCTATAAGGAGATTGATAACATTCCATTTTTTGTTTAGATATTTTAGTTGCTTGTTCATGTAGCTCTTCTTCTCCTGCAGATTTCTCATCACCAGAAGACAACAACTCTATCTCTAGAAGCTATTTTCTCTTCTCATCTAGTTCTCTATTATACTTCTCAATTACCAGTTCAACTTCAGCTTCTTCCATGTTCCTACTAATATCATCATGTGGATATGGTATATGTGTATATCCACTGAGATTTTGTTTTCTTCTAGAAAATCAATGAAACCCTTGGGATCAAATCCTTTTCTTGCCTCTGCACACCTCATGTTGTCATGCATTAACTTGTCCCTGATGAGACCATAACCTTCTTTAGACACCACAGTAAAATTCCCAAAGCACAGAGTACTAGGCATGAAGGATTGTTTGTCAGAGGCACTCAAGTTCATTACATTAGAGCAGTTCATTTGCCTGACTATTTCTATGTAGGCAATCCTATTAGGAACTGTCTTAGGCAATATAAATGGGGTATCTTCAAAACCATAAATTCTAACCATGGTTGAATCCTCAAAGCAATACAAATCTCCCCAGTTGTGGGTGACAGTTGCGGGACCACCAAAATCTTTTGGTCTGAGAAACCTTTTTATTTCATCTAATAGTGAATATTCACAAGGATGATTGAAATATCTATACAACACTTTCACACAATATTCTTTAAAATGAATGTAATTGGAGTGGGCAAACCTACTGTCCCATATCTGTGTCCACTTTTGGATAGGTGACTTTTGTCCCCTCTTGTCTACTAGAGCAATTCTGAGTTCACTTGGCCATATTCCAATTTCCTAGCCATAGTATTATACCATGTGCATGAGGAGCGAATAGTGCTCAAAAGAGACTGTTTGGGCATTGTTCTTAATTGCAATTAAACTGGAATCAATTTTTCTGAAGATACAAGAAGCATAGTCAAACTTCCTAGCATTGTGACACTGGATATCTATTGCTATCACCATTAATGGAATTGTCATAAAATCAGGAACCTCTGACCCTAGGACTTGGCCAATGGAATAATATCTATATTGCATATATGGTTCAAACAAGGACACATGGAATGGAGGTCCATCATTATCATCAAAAGGCATTGTTTTTCCCTCTGCCCTAGGCCTATGGAGAAGCAATCTCCATCCATTGTATGTGGTGTCCATCCTCTAGTATTCTTTGTCCAAATCTTCATATACTATGGGAAGAGTACACAAATCATCCAAATCAAATACTTCACAAATGGCATTTTTGGACAAGTGTATAACAGGCTCTCCTTGTGGATTGCATATGGCTTTGAGGCTGGGATTAATATGTTTAGCCAAGAGTTTTAGGAGTTCCACCTTTAGAAACACATCAAGGATTACCAATTTGCCCAAATTCAAATGCCATGGATTAGACAATGGGACATTCCTAAATCTTCTATCATAATGGAATTTGAATAAATCATAGCCTCTAATTGGTGTCCATACATTTCCCAGGTATTTGTGTTTGTCTTCTAATTTCTCTACCTCTACCCTGAGTTGTGCAAACCTTTGGGCTTTAGGGGTAGACCTAGGTAATTGGTCTATCAAATCCTGATTTAGTTTTCTCTCTTTCAATTTTTCATTAGGGCTTTTGTCAGTTTTTTGTTTCTTAGGCTTACTCGTTTCACCTTGTTGTTTTCTACCCTTGCCCTTTACTAGAGTCTCCATTATAATTCTGGATAGAAAATTCAAATTGTAATCCACCACCCAAAGGTTTTTATGTATGTACTTGGTGTTTGAGACGATGATCGAACTCCTTTGTTCTCTCCTCCAAGTTCTCACTTGTGTGCTCCTCTCAGACAATTCTTTTGAACCCAATTGGAATGATTTCGAATGACTCTTTAGGGGATTTCTTCTTAGTCTGTAATTAATAGTTCTAGTGCATTAATTTCATAATCATTGTGAGATGTCACATCATCATAACCTCC
This sequence comes from Cunninghamia lanceolata, assembly GCA_027924645.1. Classification (NCBI taxonomy): domain Eukaryota; kingdom Viridiplantae; phylum Streptophyta; class Pinopsida; order Cupressales; family Cupressaceae; genus Cunninghamia; species Cunninghamia lanceolata. The sequence goes on along the minus strand of BSBN01000859.1, from coordinate 4,532,673 downwards.
TTCATCGGTGGGACTTTTGTAATGTTAGGGCGATCTAATAGCTTCTTATGGTGCGAACATTTGTAGATGGCTCAATCACTGTGACCCTTCATTTTGTCTCCTTGATGTCACCTTTTATGAAAACATATATATGTCTATATCAGCAAGACATTTCAAGGTTTACCTGATATAGAAATGAGTAGAGGAGTTGTTGTCAACCTGACTTACATTATCGCTGAGAGGACAACATCGTACTCTGATATTTAAAAAATCTTTGATATGAAAATCGGCATGAGTCTTGTTGAAATGTTTATCGGCTTCTCTTTACAAGGCAGGCTAGTGAAATCGATAAGACCCAAGAAATTAATACCGACATCGCTTGTCTTTATAACCTATTAGAAATAGTCTTATCGATGAGTGTGGCCACTATCTTCATCATAACAACATATGATATCAAGATGACTTCATTTGAATTACCCGATCCTGGTTGTTATCATGATGCCTTTCTTTCTATCCTTCATGGGAATGATCATCATCACATGTCACTGAAATCCTTCATCGTTGTGACTATAGATTCGGCAGGAGTTGTAAACTTTACTCCAATTTGTTCCCTTTTGCCGATGAGTTATATCCTCCATATACATTAGTGTGACTTAGGCCGAAAATGCCTTATGGTTGCTGAGACATCATAAGGTCAGAGACACTTTAATCTCTTGCCCCGATGTGCATTTCTTCATGATGAGTCACTAGTTCCACCTGTTCCATGGGTTGTCCAGCAAGAGTCTTACCGAATTCTCTCATTGGTGTGATCTATACTGTCGGGGGAGTGTTTGGAGTATTCTCTGATAATGTTTTCTCATCTCGATGGCCCTCACATTTGATTAATTCAGCGTGACTGGGGACTCTCTCTCTGATGAAGGGTCATCGGTGTTACTTCTTTCATCAGAGATTTCTGAAACTTTCACTCTGACCATAATCCTCATGCCGATACACATTTAGCTCACTTCAAATGGAACATGGATTGGTATAAAAAAATTGAGGTCTTGCAAAAATCAAGGAACTGAGGCCCCTTATTATACCACAGTTTGAGGGGTGAGACAAATATTTGTGGTAAAAATCATGTGGTATTTATGGAATTTCTCAGCTGCTATTATGATTTTGGGCATATGATTTTCTGATTTGATTGGACATGGGGTGGGTAGGAGTATAGGAATATTTCAAATTTTTCTTGTCCCAATAGAACATTTAGAGTTGCATATTTATGAGGAGAGTTCTTCGCAGTTTAGTGTTGATTGCAACCAGGAGGTGGTTGCCTTGTCACACTTGATAGGTGGACATGATGTTGATTGCAAATCAGCCTTGAATAGAGATTTGGCTATTAGTATTGCCAAGGAGTTCATAGGGAGAGAAGACAGTGTTGATGGGTTTTCCTTGTCTTGTTCTCCTCTTCATATTGTTGGTACTCAGTCACTTTGCAAAGACAATTACTATAGTGGTTTTAGATGCACTACCATCATAGAAGTTAAGCATGATGATGACACTTGCGTAGAGTATATTCAGTATGGGGTTATTGATCTTGGTAAGCTGATTGTGCATGTTGGTGTGAATTCTTCACACATCAATATGCATTGTTTAATTCTTGATGCAGGCAATGCATTTTGGAATCCTAGTGCTGATTCAAGATTCCCAGAGGAATTGGTTAGTGCATCACATTATGATTACATTGTGTGGGATGCATTTTGTTTTCCATTAAGCCCACATATAGTGGACTTGCTATTCCAGATGGCATTTAGGTGTGGGATTGATGACTGGTATGTTATGCTTCCCTTCAAGGAAGAGGAAGCCATGTCATGCAAGGTTGTCAGTTTGCCCCAGAATGATTATCATTGTGGGTCCATAAACCATAGGTTTCAATATTAGGGAGAAACCTCTTAGCAAATTAGTGATCCAGTTACAGACAATATGGTGTAGTAGGTGCCACCAGTTGTCATTGATAATGGATTGTTGATTTTGTCTTGGAATCTTCGTGGTGACGTGTTTGATTCGTCACTCTATTTTGGTCATGATCAGGTGTTCCACCACTCTTGGTATGATGTCAATGGTTTATATAGAATGGTATAGTGGAAGTTAGTAGGTGCACTTTGTGACAGACTTCCAGTTTAGCACTGGAACCCAGGGGTTTGTTAGGGTTAGCCGACAGAAGATATCAATTAAATGCAAATAAAGATTAAACAGAGAAATGGAAATACACAGAATTAATAATAGCGAGAGACAAGATTTAACGTGGTTCACCCAAACTCGGGCTACATCCACCAAACAGAGAGTCCAATATTATTATCCAGTAAATCAAACCGATTACAATCAGCAATCCTTGCAACTCAATACTGCTGCAAATGCTACAATACAATACTCAAACCCTAACCCTTGGCCACTTTTTATCAAGCCTTTTTGTCGGTTACAAAAATTAGGGTTTTCTTATGTCGGTCATAAAAAATAGGATTTTTTAAAGTCGGCCCTAGGATTTTTTTAAGTCGGCCCTAAAAAAAATTTCTTGGGGGCTACTGCCCCCGAACCCCCGTTTCTCGGGGGTTGCCACCCCCGAACCCTGGCAAGGATACATGGCTAGTCTACAGTACTTTCCTGATCAGTTGCCACCTACCAACAATCTCCCACTTGGAGACTGATCCTGGACAACACCGCTGCGCATGCAGCTCCCACTGGAAATAAGCACCCTGGACTCTACTGTTCTATTTTTGTTGTCATCAATCGAGAAGACCAACCGAAGCTGAAGAGGAGCTCAGCTTCCCCCTTGTCACTGCCTTTGTAAACATATCTACTAGATTTTCATCTGTATGTATCTTTGCCAGCCTTAACTGTCCATTATCCAACACCGACCGAATAAAGTGATACCTCAACTGTATGTGTTTGGTCTTTGAATGCAAGGCAGAATTCTTTGCAAGATGTATGGCACTCTGACTGTTTGTATACAAAGAACTGTTAGCCTGTTGTTTACCCAATTCTTCCATGAAAGATTGCAGCCAGATCATCTCCTTGCTTGCCTCTATTGTAGCGACATATTCTGCCTCGGTGGTGGATAAAGCAACCACCTTTTGCAACTTGGAAATCCAACTCACCGATGTTCCTCCTACAGTAAAGACATAACCTGTAGTACTCCACCTGGTATCAATATCCCCTGCCAAATCTGAGTCAACATAACCTGCTAAATCAGTATTAGAGCCCCCAAAACATAAGTGTTTATTAGATGTACCTCTCAAATATCTGAGAATCTATTTTACCGCATTCCAATGCTCAAATCCGGGATGACTCATATACCTGCTAACAACTCCGATAGCATGTGCAATATCCAGTCTCATGCATACCATGGCATACATTAAACTTCCTACAGCTGAAGCATATGGGACTTTAGACATTTTTTCTGCCTCCTCTTGTGTCTTTGGACAAATCTCCTTAGTCAATTTCAAATGACTAGGCAAAGGTGTGCTGACAGCTTTTGCATTCTCCATATGGAATCTCTGCAACACCTTTTCAACATAAGCAGCCTGAGATAGAGTCAATTTTCTATTCTTCCTATCTCTGCAAATTTTCATACCAAGGATTTGTTTTGCTACCTCCAAATCCTTCATATCAAATGACTGTGATAACTGATGTTTTAACTCTCTGATGAGATCCATGTGAGACCCAGCTACAAGCATGTCATCAACATATAAACATAAAATAATGTAGCTGTCATTATCCAACCTCTTAAAATAAACACAATGGTCAGAATTACACCTGCTGTAGCCTTGCTCAGCCATAAAACTATCAAATTTCAAATACCATTGCCGAGGTGCTTGTTTCAGGCCATACAAACTCTTCTTCAATCTGCACACTTGTTTCTCCTTACCTTTGATCTCAAATCCTTGTGGTTGTGCCATGTATATCTCCTCCTCCAAATCACCATGGAGAAAGGCAGTTTTCACATCTAGTTGTTCCAAATGCAAGTCTTCAGCAGCCACAATACTTAAAACAGTACGACTAGAAGTCATCTTGACAACCAGAGAAAATATCTCATCAAAATCAATGCCCTGTTTCTGTGCAAATCCTTTTACAACTAACCTGGCCTTAAATTGTTTCTTACCTCCATCTTCCTTTTTCAGCTGGTAAACCCATTTGTTTGGTAAAGCCTTTTTACCTGTAGGTAACTTACATAATTCCCAAGTCTAATTTTTCAGCAAGGAGTCCATTTCTTCTTTCATTGCAAGCTCCCACTGAACCTGTGTATCCACCTGCATAGCTTCATCATACCCTTTTGGTTCACCAGCATCTGTTAACAAAATAGAATACAAAGAGGGAGAAAACCTTTCAGGAGGTCTACTTATCCTTGTTGACCGTCTAACATTCACTGGAGTTTGTGGTATTTCTGGTTGCTGTTGCGGAGCATGAGGAACCACTGGAACATCACTATTTGGAGTATCGTCCAGCACCACATAATCCTTTTCTTTCTTCTCATGTTGCTGCAACTGATCTTTGTACAACACCTTCTCATTGAATATAACATCCCTGCTTCTCACAATTTTCTGATTTTCAAAATCCCAAAGCCTATAACCAAATTCATCAATGCCATATCCAACGAAGGAACATTTTTTTGATTTTGCATCCAGCTTGGTTCTATTTTCAGGATCTATATGTGCAAATGCTTCATAGTCGAAGGTTTTCAGAAAAGAATAACTCACCTTCTTACATGTCCATGCTTCCTCTGGAATACCATAGCCCAAAGGAACTGAAGGACCTCTATTAATTAAATATACAATAGTGTTGACAGCCTCTACCCACATGTTTAAAGGTAGCCCAGCATGCAATCTCATGGTCCTTGCACGCTCCATTATTATCCTATTCATGCGTTCAGCCACTCCATTTTCCTGTGGAGTCCCTAGAACCATTTTCTGACTACGAATTCCATTAAAGGAACAATAATCTTCAAATTCTTTGCTGCAATACTCACCACCATTATCAGATCTGAGACATTTTAATCTTTTACCTGTCTCATTTTCAACCAAGCTTCTCCATTTCTTAAATGTTTCAAATACATCAGATTTCTGTCTAAGGAAATAAATCCAGACCTTCCTAGTTGCATCATCTATAAATGTAACATAATACCGAGAGCCACCGAAAGAAGATACCTAAGCTGGTCCCCATACATCTGTATGCACAAGCTCCAACTTTTCATTTTTCTTTTGCTTCCCATCTCTGAGAAAACTGACTCTCTTTTGTTTTCCATACACACAACTTTCATAGAAATCCATATTAATACATTTCAGACCTGGTAAAACTTTCTTAGAATGAAGTACCTTCATACCTTTTTCACTCATATGCCCAAGTCTGTTATGCCACAATGTTGTTTCAGAACCTGCAGCAACTTTTCTAATCTCTTCCTCCAAACCTACAGCAACTGTTCCTGAACCTGTTTGTTTTTCCTCTATAACATCTAAAGTAGAAGGAACAGTATGACCTGTACAAAGATATAAGGTGCCTACTTTCACACCTTTTGCTACTACTAAGGCACCTTTTGAAACCTTCCAATTTTTATCAGTAAATAAAATAGTGCAACCTTGTTCAATTAGCTGCCCTGCTGAAATTAAATTCCTACTGAGCCTTGGAACATGCCTTACCTCTTGTAGTAGCCAATGATTCCCATTCTGCAACTTAATCTTGATTCTTCCTTTTCCAACAATCTGACAGGGTTCGTTATCTCCCAAATAAACCAGCCCGAAATCCCCTTGGACATAATCAAGAAAATAACTTCTATGGGGCGTAGCATGAAATGAGGCCTCTGAATCTAAAACCCATGAATCATCAACATTATCTAGGGAAAGAATCAAAGCATCATCTTCAGATTTATTACTTACCACATTTGCTTCCTTATTGCCTTCTTGTTTGTCTCCTTCTTTATTTTTTCGAGACCAGCAATCTTTCTTCAGATGACCTGGTTTTCCACAGTACCAGCAATCCTTCTGTCCTCTTGTTTGGGATCTTTTGTCCTTTGATTTTCCTCGTGACTTCCCATGACCTCCAGAACCTTTTCCTCTCTCCTTTGATCTGCCCCTGCTTTCTGCATTCAAAACACTGCCTGATTTGGATCCACCTGAGCTTTTCTTATGAATTTCCTCACTCAGAATAACACCAACAACATCATCAAATTTTAGGGTATTTGAACCGGAAACAGAGTTACTAACCGCCATTACCAAACTATCCCAGCTTTCAGGCAATGAACATAATATCAAGAGAGCTCTAACTTCTTCATCAAATTTTACATTTACAGAAGTCAATTGACTGACAATCGTATTAAATTCATTTAAATGACCTATCACAGATCCACCTTCAACCATTTTCAAATTAAACAACTGCTTCATGAGAAATACCTTATTTGAGGCTGAGGGTTTTTCATACAATTTAGCCAAAGCTTTCATCAGACCATCTGTTGTCTTCGCTTCTGTTATATTGAATGCCACCGACGGTGCCAGGCACAACCGAATGGTTCCCAGTACCTTTCTGTCAAGAAGATCCCAATCCTCATCAGACATTGTTGCCAGTTTCTTGGCTACTCCTTCCAACGGCCTCCATAAATCCTTTTGATAGAGGTAATCCTCCATCTGCATCTTCCATAACTGATAGTTCTGCCCATTGAATTTATCAACCTTCATTTTACCCTCGTCCGCCATTGCTCCCACTCAACTGTGAGACTTTCCTGCAGACGATAATAGAACACAACCCGCTCTGATACCACTTGTTAGGGTTAGCTGGCAGAAGATATCAATTAAATGCAAATAAAGATTAAATAGAGAAATGGAAATACACAGAATTAATAACAGCGAGAGACAAGATTTAATGTGGTTCACCCAAACTTGGGCTACATCCACCAAACAGAGAGTCCAATATTATTATCCAGTAAATCAAACCGATTACAATCAACAATCCCTGCAACTCAATACTACTACAAATGCTACAATACAATACTCAAACCCTACCCCTTGGTCGCTTTTTATCAAGCCTTTTTGTCGGTTACAAAAATTAGGGTTTTCTTATGTCGGTCATAAAAATAAGATTTTTTTAAGTCGGCCCTAGGATTTTTTTAAGTCGGGCCTAAAAAAACCAACCCCAGCGAGGATACATGGCTAGTGTACAGTACTTTCCTGTTTAGTCACCACCTACCAACATGGTTGACATTAGAAGTGATATGTTTATTTTAGCTATAGAATTGCATAGTTTGCTAAGTTTTAGCAGGTTCTATGGCTGCAGCTATTTTTAGTGAGATTCTAATGTAGTTCCTTACATATTCATTTAGGATCCAGGCATTAGTTGTGGGATACTCTCCAGTATGTTGAGGAATCCTTTGTGTGCATTGGGGTTCCAATCAGGGTTCACTGTTGAGTTTTGCAATGTGTATACAACGGTGGTTACTTGCAATTGCACTTTTGATCTTTATGTACATGATCTGTTTTAGATGTATAGCTTAGTTGTGCATATGCTAGATAGTGTGTATGAAAGCTTATCTTGTGTAGTTATGGGAAGCAAACATTGTCGGTATTCAGAGTTGCTTCCACTTAATGCTTATGCTCTTGCGATACCTGGTGTTGGGGTTCATTTGTTTTTATAGGATCTATCAGTTGTACTTGTGATGGTGTTACAGGAGTTGATTGGTGAGAAGGACATTACACAACACTTTCCTTGGGATTGGGTGGTGTTAACTTTGCTGTTGAGATTGTTTGGGGACAAGCAATTTCAGGGAGGGTAGACTGTAATGTCCCCTTTTTAGCGTGATCATGTTTTATGATAGTTTAGCCTATCATTGGGCCTCATAGGCTAACTCAGATGGGTAGAGGGTCCCTTTTGGTAGAGCTTAGTGTGTTTTCTCCATCAGATCTCAGTATGGGTTCAGGTTTAGCCTTCGTTGGACTCAGTTCTGCACACTTACTATTTATAGTAAGTCATCTTTCTAGAGTTTCTATTTATAGTAGGGTATCTGGTCATGTGGTGATTTTGGTGTTGTTCCCTAGTTTCAGCTAGTGATAAGGTTGTTTAGAGGTCTCTAGTCCCGTATTGGTGCTTCTTGCTATTTTTAGCCGACAGAGGTTGATAGAGATGGGCCCCTGCTATTTTTGGTAAAATGGTTGGATGCATAGAGGGTGTCATGGTGAACCCCCAAGTTCAGACGAAATTGGAAAATGATGTTTAATTAAGGAGATATTAATATTTTAAGTGGCATTAATGATATTGTATTTATTAATGATATATTATAAAGTTATCATTTACCTTTATAATTTAATGTTGAGTTTGGAGCCACTTTGATGCAGGGACCTCTGGAGGTCATAACTTTTGACTCGGATGTGGGTTTTCTACAAAATTTTATAGGTGGATGTGTTATGAGGTGGCCTATGGTTTCCCAACCCACCCTAGTTGGTTGGACCTCATCTTGGCACTTTTTTAGGGCTTGAAACTTTCATCTTGGCCCTCAAAATGGTAATTTCATGTTTTTTTCTAGTTTTTTAAAAGTTACTTTTTTTTAATAACTCAAAACTCATGTTTCGAATTTAAGATGTTAGTTGGCTTTTCATCGTACCTTAGCTTTAGGAAGTTATTGGGAAAAAATTGGATTCTTAAGATATGATTGTAAACTTACCTAAAATGGCAAAAATCTGACAATTGTCGAAATCTGCCAAAAAAAGTAATTTTTTTTTCGTTGTCTTGGATATATGAGAGTTTTCTCTCATTGTAGTAGCAGAGTTGATGAATAGAAGTTTTTTTATGTTCCAGTCTTCAAATCTTTGGCTCTCACATGATTAATGGGAAAATTGTATTGATTGTATGTTGTGTGCTGCATCATCTGGTATCAAAGCAGGAAGATAGCTGGGAGAGGAAGAGGAAGAGGTGGTCTTGGCTAGATGCATAAAGAAATGCAAAATCTGCAAAGGCAAATAGAAGAACTTACAACACAGATGGAAAACCAAAGATTGGGTAGAGGAGGAGACGAATCTGATGAAGAGATAGGTCAAGGCGGTGTAAATCAAGATACATAACATGAAGAAGAAGAATTAGAAGGCATGATTTTTGAAGAGAGGATGCTCAAAGCCTTAGAAGGGAAAAATGAAGGGATCAAGGTAGATGTTTTAGATTATGCAAGTAGTCTTAAACTAGAGGAGTTAATAGACTAGTTGAATGACATGAGAAATTTTTTTGAATGGAAAGCCATGACAGAGGAAAAGAAGGTGAAATTCGCATGCACCAAATTAAAGGGCCATGCAATGATTTGGTGGGATCATCTTCAAAAGGAATGAACAAGGAAAGGCAAGGCTAAGATTAGGACATGGAATAAAATGGAGAAGAAGTTGAGAGAAAAATTATTGCCCATAGATTATGCGCAAACCCTTTTTCGTAGGTTTCAAAATTTAAAGTAGAACCTCTCTTCTGTGCAAGATTATACAAATGAGTTTTATATGTTGTCTATACGTATAGAGCATCAAGAAACTAATGAACAGATGGCTGCTAGATATGTGAATGGCCTAAAATTCTCTATTCAAGATGAATTGACCATGCATTGACTCAACAGTATGGAAGAGGCTTACCAATTGGCTCTAAAGGCTGAAGAAAAATAAAATAGACAGTACCATCAAAGGAATAGAGGAGGAAGAAGGGGTACATCAACCCCATTTTAAGGAGGTTCAAATTATGGCAGGGGAGAGTCATCCCATGGATTGGAAAAACAAGTAGACACTCGACAAGATCCTCCGAATCAAGAACAAGGAAGGGGATTTCAAAGAGGTAGACGTTATGGTAGTGGTAGAGGATGGGAAAACCAAAGAAGGCCTTTCACTTGTTTCAAATGTGGAGAAAAAGGTCATAGGGCATTTGAATGCTCAAATTATAACATGCAATAAAGAAATCAAGGAGGACAACCTAGGGTGAACCTTATTCAAATGCAACATGAAGTGGAAAGGATGGAACTAGAGGTTCCACCAGATGTGGGAGAAATTCACATGATGAGAAGAGCAATGGTGATTCCAAAAAAGGAGAAAACACAAGCCAAAAGCTTTGATGGTTCATGGCTTCGAACCAATATCTTCAAAACTAGATGCACTTCAGGTGGCAAGGTATGTCAAGTTATTGTTGATGGAGGTAGTTGTGAAAATATGGTTTCTAAAGAAATGGTAGAAAAATTGAATTTACACTGTGAAAAACATCTGCATCCATACCGCATTGCATGGTTTAAAAAGGGAAATGAAGTCACTGTTGATAAAAGATGCCTAATTAAGTTTAGCATAGGGAATATCTATCAAGATGAGATATGGTGTGATGTTGTCCCAATGGATGCCTATCATGTGTTATTGGGAAGGCCATGGCAGTATGATAAAAAAGTTATGCATGATGGAGAGAAAAGTACATACACCTTTTGGAAAGATGGCTCTAAGGTGATTTTATTGCCTCTCAAGGATGAAGGAAAAGGTGAGACTGTGTTGTTTGAAAGAGATCTTGTTAAAGAAATGAAGGTGACAGGGTGTTGCTATGCATTAGGAGTGAAAAAAGGTGAAGAGGAAGACATTTTAGTTCCTCTAAAAGTAGCAAAGCTATTGGGAGAATTTGTTGATGTTTTGCCTGATGAATTGCCTGATGGTCTACCGCCAAAGAGAGCTACTCTACCCAACCAAGCAGCTTATACGATGAATCCAACACAACATGTAGAGATGAATAAGCAAGTAATAGAACTCATAAGTAAAGGTGTGGTGAGAGAGAGCATGAGCCCATGTGCTGTACCTACATTGTTGACCCCAAAAAAAGATGGAACATGGAGGATGTGCACTAATAGCAGAGCAATTAATAAGATTACCTTCAAGTATCAGTTTCCTATACCTCATATGGAGGACATGATGGATGTCCTTGCAGGGGCCAAATATTTCAGCAAGATCGACCTAAAAAGTGGCTACCACCATATCTGGATCTGAGAAGGGGATGAGTGGAAGACAGCCTTTAAGACTAGAGACAGATTATATGAGTGGATGGTTATGCCATTCGGGTTATCAAATGCACCTAGCACATTTATGAGATTGATGAACACTAAACTATGACCTTACATTGGTAAGTCTGTGGTAGTTTATTTTGATGATATTTTGGTATTTAGTAACAACAAAGAAGAGCACCTACAACACTTGAGGATCATCTTTGGTGTGTTAAGGAAGGAGAAGCTCTATGCCAATTTGAAGAAATGTAGGTTCATGCAGGATAGTTTGGTTTTTTTAGGCTTTGTCATTTCTAAAGATGGTGTCAGAATGGATCTAGAAAAGGTCAGGGCAATTCTAGAATGGCCTAGTCCAAGCAGCATCACAGAGGTAAAAAGTATTCATGGCTTGGCCACTTTCTATCGAAAGTTCATTCAAAATTTCAATAGTATTGTAGCTCCTATAACAGATTGCACCAAAGGAAGGGAGTTTGTATGGACCAAGGATGCTAAGGAGAGCTTTAAGTACTTGAAGCAAAAGGTAACAGAAGCACCTATACTCACATTGCTAAATTTTGATAAGGTATTTGAAGTAGAATGTGATGCCTCCCATGTGGGGATAGGTGTTGTGCTTAGCCAAGCTGGAAAACCTATAGCTTTCTTTAGTGAAAAGTTGAATGACGTGAGAAAGAATTATTCTACTTATGATTTAGAATTTTATGCAATTGTTCAAGCATTGAGGCATTGGAGACATTATCTAGTTCCCTAGGAGTTTGTATTGTTTATAGATCATATTGCACTGAGATACTTGAACACACATAAAAAGTTGAATAGTAGGCATGCCAAGTGGGTCTCTTTCATACAAGGTTACAATTTTGTGTTGAAGCATAAGTCTAGAAAACAAAATCAGGTTGCAGATGCATTAAGTAGACATGTTGCACTTTTGACCACAATGGAAACTGAGGTGATTGGTTTTGATGCCATCAAAAATTTGTATGAGTCTGATGATGATTTTTGGGAGATTGTGGAACAATTGAAGGCACCAGTATCTAGTAATTTAAATCACTTTAGGGGTGAATATTTTATGTAAGATGGGTATCTATTTAAAGGAAAACAACTATGCATACCAGCTGGCTCTATGAGGGAAAACATTATCAAAGAATTTCATAGTAGTGGGTTAGCAAGACATTTTGGCAAGGATAAGACAATAGCCTTGATAGAAGATAAATATTACTGGCCAAAGATGAAAAGGGATATAACTAAGTATGTAACAAGGTGTAGAATCTACCAAGTGGCTAAGGGACATTCACAGAATACAGGGTTGTATATGCCATTACCAGTACCAACGGCACCATGGACAGATTTGAGCATGGACTTTGTGTTGGGACTTCCACATACTCAATGAGGTAATGACTCCATTTTTGTAGTTGTTGACAGGTTCTCCAAGATGGTTCATTTTATTACCTGTAAGAAAACTAATGATGCAATGAGGGTAGCAGAGTTATTTTTTTCAGAAGTTGTTCGACTACATGGTGTTCCAAAGACTATTACCTCTGATAGGGATACCAAATTCCTCAATCATTTCTAGAGGACTCTATGGAAGAAGATGGGGACTAAGTTACAGTTTAGTAGTGCTTATCATCCTCAAATGGATGGGCAAATAGAGGTAGTCAATCGAAGTCTGGGAAATTTATTGAAGTGTATTGTTAGAGAAAAGCCAAAACAATGGGACATGGCATTACTCCAGGCCGAATTTGCCTATAATAGTTCTGTTAACCGATCAACAAGAAAGTCCCCTTTCTAGATTGTGTATGGTAGGAATCCTTAGGGTGTTTTAGATTTGGTACAACTACCAATGAAAGATAGGGTCAGTGATGATGGGGAAGCATTTGCAGAACACTTTCAACAGTTGCATAAAGAAGTGAGACAGAAGTTGCAGGATAGTAATGAGAGGTACAAGAATATAGTGGATACTAGTAGGTGACATCAGACATTCAGTGAAGGTGACTTAGTGATGGTATATTTGAGAAAAGATTAGTTTCGTACTAGAACATACCACAAGTCGAAGTACAGGAAAATTGGTCTTTGTAGAATTACAAAGAAGATCAATGATAATGCATATGAGGTTAGTTTACCAGATGATCTTGATATTTCTCTTGTGTTTAATATTTCTAATTTATATGCATTCCATGGTGAGGATGATGCTGAAGATAGTCAACCAGAAGTGGCATGGCACCACACATTCCCCATAAGAAGGAAAAGATTGCACAGGTTCTTGATAAGAAAACTATCTATACTCGGCAAGGGCATTACAACAAGTATTTAGTACAGTGGGAAGGATTTCCACCAACAAATAGCACATGGATTACATAGTGGGAAGTACAAAGGTTAGATCTAGTCAAATGGCAGTAGTTTGAAGACACTCACTTGTAGGAGCTGCGTTCTTTTCAACAAGAGGAGAATGATGCAGGGAATTCTAAAGGTCATAACTTTTGACTCGGATGTGGGTTTTCTACGAAATTTTACAGGTGGATGCGTTATGAGGTGGCCAATGGTTTACCAACCCACCTTAGTCAGTTGGACCTCAACTTGGCACTTTTGGGGGGCTTGAAACTTTCATCTTGGCCCTCAAAATGGCAATTTAGTGTTTTTTTCTAGTTTTTTAAAAGTTGCTTTTTTTAATAACTCAAAACTCATGTTTCAAATTTAGGATGTTAGTTGGCTTTTTGTCCTACCTTAGCTTTAGGAAGTTTTTGGGAAAAAATTGGATTCTCAAGATATGATTGTAAAATTACCTAAAATGGCAAAAATCAGACAATTGTTGAAATCTGCCAAAAAAAGGTCATTTTTTTTGTTTTCTTGGATATAAGAGAGTTTTCTCTCATTGTAGTAGTAAATTTGATGAATAGAAGTTTTTTTTTAAGTTTCAGTCTTCAAATCTTTGGCTCTCACATGATTAATGGAAAAATTGTATTGAGTGTATGGTGTGTGCTGCATCACACTTAAATGATTAAAAGGACATCTTATTTAATGCTTTATGTTATAAGGTCAACAAAACCAAATATATTAAATGTATTAAAAAAAGCATTTGAAAAGCAAAATGCTCTCATAGAAAATTGTGCCATCCTTGGAGAATATAAAAAGCCAATGGAAAATTAAATACCATATATTCATGGTCAATGAATTTGCTTTTTAGGAACTTCTTGAAGTTTATGCATCTAAGACAACAGTTTCAGGAATTACCATCTATTAAAGAATGAAATCTCTTCAATAGAGTAGTTGATCTAAGGTGGTGAAAGATCCACTAAAATTGGCCATCAGGAGAGCTTCACATAGAGGCTCTATTTGCGCAAATTGAAACAGAGATATCAAGAGTTTGAATCAAAATGTAGAGTGAAGGGCAGATTTTGTCATTGGTTGCATTCTCATGACTACTAGGCACTCACAAATGGGAATTACAGCAGCAAAGTACCCAGTTGTACCTCCTTTCAGCAAATACCATATACTTGTGATTAATGAATTTGCTTCTGAGGAACTTTTTGAAGTTTGTGCATCTGAGATAAATGTTTTAGGAATTACCAGCCATTGAAGAACAAAATCTTTTCAATAGAGCAGCTGATCTGAGGTGGTGAAAGATCCACTGAAATTGGCCATCAGGAGAGCTTCACATAGAGGCTCTATTTGTGCAAATTGAAATAGAGATATCAAGAGTTTGAATCAAAGTGCAGAGTGAAGGGTAGATTTAGTCATCGATTGCATTCTCATGATTGTTGAGCACTCACAAATAGGTCGTACCGCAGCAAAGTACCTAGTCATACCTCCTTTCAGCTCCCACATCCCCTTCCTAGGGTGAAGCGCCTGGCATTTGGAGTCTATTTTTTATGCATGTCGGCAATTAGGTTGAGACATAGTTAGATCTTGTTGAATAAACTTGGAGAAGGCAGATTTATATTAGGTTCTTGCATTTCATTTAGTTCATTTTACATTGTCATTTTAGGATTTGTTGTAGTTGAACATTTATATCAGACTTTGGTATTGTAGTGAAAATGATTGTAAAGCCAAGAGTCTTAGCTAGTCTATGTTAGCATTGCACTCAAAATTGTCATTGAATTAAGGAGAGATAAGTTGCTTGTCATTTGCTTGATGTAATGTTCATGTTGAATAGAGTAATAGTTTGTATGCCAATTGTTTGACATAATGTCCTTTGGCTGTAGGTGCATATTTTACATTTAGAAATCATATATGTGCATTGGAAAAGATAAAAAGAAGTCAGATATGCATTTAGATTATTGCTTAGACATTGTAGTATTGGTTTACAAGCATCTAGAGTACTTTGATATCATTTGTAAGCAAACATAATAGACTGAAATCATAGACCAGCAAGTATTAGGTTTGCTAGAGAAGTGTTTGACAAAATTCCCAAGGCAAAAATTGAAGAGTTAGCATCTGATTGAGTAAGGCTCATTACACATTATTTAATCTCCAAATTTCTTCCAACCCTTGCCTAGAAGTTTGTGAGGCATATTTAAACATATCTTACTAAATACCAACTGTTCCAACTAAGTTTTGAACTACTTGACCATTGATCTTCCACTTTTTTGCATTTTTGCAATTCTGCTCATGACAACATTTGCAAAATATGACAACAGTAACAAAATGAACCCCCAAATGACCTATTACATTTGAAATGGTCTATTATTACCTTATTGCATGACATGTAGACTCAACACACCAAAACTATCATATGACCATATTTACAAAATTGAAATGGTGTCCCTGCACCAAAAGAGATATCGTCTCATGCAATGCAATGATTGCAGGATATGCACAAAATGGATTTTGCAAGGATGCTCTCAAAATCTTTGAATTAATGAAGCACTCTAAAACAAATCCTAACATTGTAAGCTTTGCTTGTATTCTAGGTGCATGCAGCCATGCAGGTTTAGTGGATGAGAACTGTACATACTTCAATCACATTTGTAACTCTTATTGCATTACACCTACAGTTCATCATTATGTGTGCATGGTTGACCTCCTTGAGCGTGCTGGCTATCTTGAAGACACCCTAAACTTTATCATTGAAATACCTATTAAATCTGTGCTGGTTGTATGGATGTGTTTTCTTGGTGCTTGTAGATCACATATGAATATAGGCTTAGGCGTATTTATAGCAACACTGCTTTTTGATTTGAACCCTAAAAATGTTGCACAACTTACGTTCTTCTCTCAAACATCTATCCAGAAGTGGGCAGGTGTGGTGAGGTTTAAATTTGGTAAGGAGATTGATGAAAGATAGAGGAATTAAAAAGATCCCCGGATGTAGTTGGATTGAAGGGCATAAAATGGTACATGCTTTTTGTGTTGGAGACAAATCACATCCATAGACAAAGGAGATCTATGCAAAGTTGGAGAAATTGGCTTGGAAGATGAAGGCAGCAAGGTATTTTCCAGATTTAAGAATTTACTTAATGTTGTGGAAGAATGGGAAAAATAATTATTTCTCTCCGACCATGGTGAAAAGTTTGGCAATTGCATTTGGTTTGTTAAACATGCCCCATGGAACAACTATTAGAGTTGTTAAATCTAATTTTTGAACATTTTATATGAGGCTATTCAATTGAAAGTGAAAAATAGCCCATAAAGATATACTTTACATTCATTTCTTACTGTAACTATAACAATATGGGTTACATACACCACGGATTGTAGAATGATAGCGGGTATGACTTGTGAACGGGGATGCAACCAGGACATGGGAAGGCTGGGGGTGCCCAAACTTACAAAGGTAATTTAATTTAAACTGACTAAATTTTAGATTTTAATGTCCACTAAGTACAGGAAATATAATTTCTTAAGGCATTAATGTGCTTTAACTTATCCTAAAATAAAAGGCGTAAATGGAATGTAATCCTCGTTACAGCCATTAGATGTGTTGAGAATGTAGATTATGATAGACGCATGGCATGAATAATGAGTGCAAAAGCGGGTGAATTTGTTTAGACACTCACAAGCTTCATTACCTAAGGAAGGATTTATAAAATTCCTTACCTGCCACTCCCGTGCGCTGTGCCAGCCATGCTCTCTATGGGAGTACGGGAGTTCCTACTCTCTAAAAGAAATTGTTGCAATTGTGGCCCTTCCTATGTTTGATTCTGTGAACAAAAAACCAAATTTAAAATATAAAATACTCTTCATTTTTTATTTTTGGAGAAACAAATTCTAAAATTGAAATAAAAAATAAACAATGGTGAGACCTAAAAAATTTAACGTCTCCGACACATGCATTGTACTTGAAAATACCTTTGCAATGAGACATTCACTTGAAGCGCAAAATTTCTCCGACGTCACTGCTAACAGCCATTTTATTATAATGAGAGGGTTTTGCATAAAGATAACGCGTGAAACATGAAATGGAAATCCCCTTCATAGTTCTGCTGTTTTCTTGGTCTCTTTTCTCGTTACCAGTATTACCAATATCTTTCGAAAGAAGGCCGCTTGAAAAAAGCCATTGAAATAGGGCATACTGCCTATCCTACAGTATCGAGGTTGATTTTGGTAGTGCAGTAGTACTTGTTGAGGTGTAATGAAGGAAAGAAGATGATTGTGTAGAATAAACGAAATAGAAACTTAGCGTGTTTATGAAGGAAAGAGGATGATGTGTAGAATAAACGAAATAGAAACTTAGCGTGTTTATGAAGGAAAGAGGATGATGTGTAGACACAAAGCAATTCATGTCTTCCAATCCATTAAATACCAGCCCTCATGCAGTTTAAAGGGTTTGCGAAGAAGAATTATTAGAGATTCCAGGGTTGCTGTTTGGTTTACATAATTCTCCTCATAAATAAAGTAGTTCGTTTTCCAGTATAAGAGAATTATCTCCGTAAATAAACGTAGTAGTTGGATTCTCCCCTAACACCAAATAAGGAATTTTAAAATAAACAACTTTTTCCATAAACAACAAAGGAATTGCAAACATCTCTTATGAAAACTATAGAAATTATGTCTTGAATGAGGAATGCATTAGAGTAGTTTGAACATGTCCAACTTTAAAGCCTTACTAGACCAACATCTATGTCATAGATTACACAAGGAACACCATTCCCTACCTATTTTGCACCTACCTTATGTAATCATTGCAATACTACCCATAGAAACCAAAGTCGTGACTTGAATGTCATGTTTATTACAAAACCATGAAAGTAATTTGCACCAAGGATACCTTAGAGAATTCAAGAATAGATAACTCTCTATTAATAATGTCTCGGTAGAAGTGAAACAAAGTTAGAGGTTGAAATAACATTGAAATCTCCCCTAAAGCCTCCACTTGAGATTGAATTGAAGAAAGTTTAAACTAAAGCTTTTTTAAGAGAAGTTGTCTTGTCATTAACTAATGAATATAATTGTGTTGTATACAAGACAAACAAGTGAACTAACATATGAAATTTCACTTCAAAGGGATAAATAGTATGAGAAAACATCACAAGGTAGTAAAGATATGAAATAAACTACACAATGAGTTAATGGAAAGACTCTCAAACCACATTACAAAAACAAAAGCCCCATAAATGTTGATTTACAAGTCCATTTACAACGGAAAACAACAAGAGAAGCAGAGGAAAGAACAAATCTAACAAATGCACATGCATCACAGTTTCACAAATATTACAAAAGGGACAAGACAAAGGAGCAATTGAAATGAAATGCAAATGACTGCTTATAAGCAACTTAAAATGTAGTAGAAGCCATGTTGTTAGTTGAGTATTGTTGTGACCCTTCATAGCAAACCCTTAAAATATAAAATTTTGGGACCCTAGAGCTTTAAGTTGAGATTCATGTTTCTTGCAGAGA
Source organism: Cunninghamia lanceolata (assembly GCA_027924645.1). Lineage (NCBI taxonomy): Eukaryota > Viridiplantae > Streptophyta > Pinopsida > Cupressales > Cupressaceae > Cunninghamia > Cunninghamia lanceolata. Next base: position 4,513,859 of record BSBN01000859.1, on the reverse strand, counting down.
TTGAAAAGGTTTCATTTGGCATTTACCTTATTTTATTGCCTTGATGAAATTGTATTATCAAAAGTGGTAAATGTCCTAGTACTGTGCTTTATTATCCTAAGGGGACATTTTGTTTAAAAGAGGCAATGTTATGTTAATTTTTTTGCAAAATGATAAAGTCTCCATTCGTAAAGTGCAAATGTGCTTTGAAACCCTAGTCTCCTTTTGTTAAAGAATTGCAAACCGCCTTCAATTTATGGAAGCTTGAGAGTGGTAAATTGTTATCCTTGAACCCTGAAGTCCCAGTTGGTGGGCCATTAATGGCACATGTGCAAGGGGAGATCAAAACATCGAGTCCATTGGTTTGCCCATCATTTTGACTTCTTCATGTAGCTATTAGCAATTCAACTCCTTGTGACCACCCAACACCCTCAAATCTAGATTTGTCAAGCTATTTGAAGGCACTTCTACACTTTCTCTAGGTTTTCTTGTATTTTATTTTGTTTCTCATTGAGTTTTTTATCATCTGTAATTTTGGGGTTTTGTTTTAAATCTTAGCCATAGTCCATTTAATGGTGTTTTCCTACAAATATTTTCTATGCTATTATTATTATTATTATTATTATTATTATTATTATTATTATTATTATTGGTGTTTGCATTGGGTTCAAATGGCTTAAATCTATGAATTTTAAATTTTTTTATCGAAACCCTACTAAGGCTTGCTCAGTGTTCTACTCTATAAATTCCATGTCCTAGTTTTGAGCCTTAACCAATGTTTTGGCTTTTAATTAGAAACCCTAAGACCTAGTTTTATAGTTACCAACAACAATAAAGAATATCAAATACCAAATAGATCAGTTAGAGGCACAGATAGAGGTCATCCACACACAAATTCAACAACTACAAGGTCAAACAGATTAGATTAAGGCACATATCAAATAGTTGACAGATGTGATAAGCTTGATATGAATACATCCGAGCAGAATATTGGGGGAAGCTAAGAGGGGTGCAAAACAAATACAAATCCCTACCAGTCTTGTGGAGGCCAAGACAACATAGTCAAACTCAGGGCCACATACAGATATTACAGTAGGCCAAGAGTCAGTGGGATACTACTCTATCATAGGGGTAAGTGTACAAAGATGGGGGACCAAAAGAGGGTCTTAAGATGTCACTTTTTTTTTCTAAAATCAAGAAATACTGATGTTGGATGAGAAATTGAAGATAGTTACACTCAAAATTCGAAGATACAACAAAAACAAGAGTCATAGTGCTCCGAATCTAGTTTCTAAACTACTTTTTTTTCAAAATTGGTTGAGATTAAGGGGTTCAAAAAAGGGGAGCACACAAATTGGTCCTATTTTTTCAAAAAACATAACATAGAATTTGGTGTGCTCCCCCTAAAATGTTAACTTTTTTTAGTATTTCAAAAATTGCTTCAATGAGAAATTAGCTAACACCATGTAGTTTGTCCCTAATTTTTCTGATAATTTTTTTTATGAATATTCATTTTTTACTAATTTTCAAAGTGGACACATCCTGAAAAAAAAAGAAAATTGAGCATGCTCCCCTTAAAAAAATTTAAAACTAATCAAAAATCAATTTTTTCTTCGAATATGTGTAGAATGGAGTCTAGTTTCTAAAAATGTAATTTATTTGAAATTTTGATGAACGGTTAAAAAAAAGGTCAAAAATACCAGACACTAGTTTTTAATAAAAAATGGATACATCAACAAAAGAAATTAAAGATGAAATCCTTAACATACTCAAAATGTGAAAAAAATTATATCGTTAGAAAGCTAATAGAGAGCTTAAGATTATGGCAGTATTTTTTCAACTTGTCATTGAAAAAAGTACAAACCTGATGGGGAGCATGCTCCAGATAATGTTATTTTTGTTACAATATCAAAAAACACATCTTTGGATGTCCTAAACACAGTCCAAGCATTTGGGTTGGAAGCCCAAGGAAAATCCAAGCCTAAGGCTTGGAAATCACCAAGGCAAAGCACATAATGCGCTTGTATTATGGTGAAACAAAACTCTCTCTCTCTCTACCCTCTCTCTAACTTTGTACTTTCCTCCCCTCTCTACCTCTTACCCTCTCTATCACTCTCTACTTCCCTCCACTATCTACCTCCTACACTCTCTCTCATTCTCTTCTTCCCTCCCCTCTCTACCTCCTACAACCTCTCTCTCACTCTCTACTTCCCTCCACTCTCTACCTCCTACCCTCTCTCTCACTCTCTACTTCCCTCCTCTTGTTAAGTTTGGCATGATGGTTGTCTTGCCATTGATGTCAAAATAGTGGGTCTTGTGATATTGTAGTTGTTACTTGATGTCAAAATGCAAACAAGGTCTCGATAAAGGTGTTGTTAAGATGTTCAAGGGTACAATGAATACTCATCTTGATTACCTTGTTTATATGGTAGTACAACTTTTAAATGTTGTTGCTCTCATATATGGTGTTGAAGAGTTGAAGGTTTGATGTTCATGGCATTCATTAACCTATGTTTTGTTCTATTCTTCAACATTGGTTCAAATTGAGATGTTCCATTGGTCATCATTGTTATGCTTCAAGATTGTCGAGTTGCTTCAAGATTAGAATGCATGTTTGATGTTCTCAGGGGATTGTCAAAAAGTGATTAGAGGATCTCAGTTTTCAGTCTTCAGTCTTCATCATCACAGAGATGTTTGGATCGAGAATTGTTGCCAAGGATTTATTCATTCTCATCTTCATATTCATATTGTAATTCATGTGGATCATGTGGTTCAGGGAATTAGGTTGCTACTGAAATATCAAGGAGAATCAAAGAGAGTTAAATGTATGGTTATCAAAGTGAGTCATGAGTTTGATTTGTGTGGAGTTGTTACTCAGAACCTTTTTGATGTTTCTGAGTCCTTTTTGGTTGGAGAATTTAGGGTTTTCTATGTATTAAAAGTCTTTTATAAATCCTAAAACCCTAATGTTCTTAAGCCCTAAAGCCACCTTATACTAAAAGTTTGACCATCATCATGTAAAGTTGCTTTGTGTTTTAATTGGTTATTGACCTTCGATTATAGGTCATTCACTTAATTGTTACACATTGAAGGGTCTTTAATGCATGATTTTGACCAGCCCTTCTTCTTTCCTAACTAGTTCTTAAAGGTTATATTCTTCTCACAAGGTGGGAGTTTGAATCAAGGGTCGAGATTCAAAAGGCTAAGCTCACAACTGCAAAATAAGCAATGCAGATTTAAAATTGTTTCAAATTCCAATGGCTTAGTTCCTCTATTCAATTTAATGGGGAGTTAGAAGGATGAGAACCCTAACTGTTCTTACAGTTATGGAAACGAACCATTAGGGCCAGAAAAATTAATAGAAGGGGTAATGAGATGATTTAGGTGATGCGTGTTGGTGATTTGAAGACTATAGAGTAATACCTTCATGATGATAGGATTTAATCTAATATTTTAATGCACACCTATATATATGAAAGGTTTAAAAATTGAGATATATTTTTTAGTATGTGTAGTGTATACAGAGGTATGTTGATGAATTAGATTACAGAGCTTTATGTGTAATATTACTGAGAAGGTCTTGTGAGATCTTGAGTGAGTAGATGGTGTCTGAAGACAAAAAGAATATGGATAAACAAAACAGAGTCTGCAAGATACATAGATTGTCCTAGATCTTGCTGTCAGAAAAGGAGAATGAGTTGCAAGCATAGAAGAATTTGGTTTGCAAGAAACATCAGAATACATGATAAGGAGTGTGTGGTATTGTATGCATATTATCATTGTTTATATGGATTTACAGAGTTTTTGATTCATGTTTACACTATCATTGTGTGTGAGGGTTATGTGTTGATTGGAAGAAGATATAAGAGGTTGAGATTGTCTTCAGAGAAGACTGACATGTGTTGCAGGGGGATTGAAGTATTATGTAATCATTGATGAACAATGTTATTTGTGTGAGAAGGAGGGTTATGTCATTTGATGCATTATAGTGAATTAGGGAAACCCCCTAAGTTAATTTTTCTTTCTTATGTACACTTGTATTAGCCAGTGAGGCACCTGATTGCCAGTGAGGCATTTGTACTTGCCAGTGATGCATCTAATAGCCAGTAAGGTATTTGTACTTGACAATGAGGTGTCAAATAGACAGTGATGCACATTCTACCAGTGAGGCATTTGTACTTGTCATTGAGGCATTTTGTTTAATCCAATGTGACATTTTTAGAGTGGTTGTTCATCCCTATGAGGGTTTTCCACTCATCAAATCAGGTGTTATGTTTTTTCTTTGTCTCCATGTGTTCATGTGCCCTAATGCTCTTATGATTTATTAAAGGTCTTATTTCTTATGCTAATCATTGTACTTATATGAATCCATGATATTGTTATCATGTTCTATTCAGTATAATAAAAGGTGCAAAAACTTATAAGTTTTCTAGACCACTGATTCATCATCCCCCCTCTCTTAGTGGTCATGTACTCCAACAAGTGGTATCAGAGCATAGGTTCCCTATAGAAGTCTAACTGGCTTGGGTAGGTCTTGATAGTGGAGTACCATGGGAAAGTGTAAAAGAAATAGAGAAAAGAAAGAAGCCAAGCAAAAGGTTGTACAAGTAACCCCAGTCAAGTCATGTGATGAGTTGTTGCATGAGTCTCTTCTGAATGATGATATAAAGTTTGATGAAAGAAAAAAATGATTTTGTTGTTAAGATTGATGATACAGAAGGAGACCTCTTTGTGGATGAAGATGGACAGGAGTTTGATGAAAATGATTGTGAAGTTGATTTAGAAGGTGAACTCCTGTGTGCCTTAGATTAGATCAAGCATCTTAGAAAGGAGAATCAGAGATTAGAAGACCAACTTCAACAAGAAAAAGACTCCAAAGATAAGGTATGTTCAAATTTTGCAAAAGTTTATTTAGAACTTGAAGAGGCAAGAAATCAGATTGTAGACTTAAAGAGTCATGTTGATGAATTTGAAAAATTGATTATTAATCTAAATATTGAAATTGAGGAAGCCAAAAGATTAATAGATGTATCAAATTCTGACCTTGAGGTGAAAAGAATTGAATGTCTAAAATTAGAGGCTGAAATTGTCAATTTTAGAAAAGTTTATGAAGGGCTCAAGGTTCTATCCAATAAATATCAGGAGTTTGAAGAAAGCACAAATAAGTTGCATGAAATGTTGGCAAACAAAAGCATCATAAGGACACTACTAGTCTAGGTTATGAAGAAGGAGAATTTTCTAAAGTTAGAAATACTCCTAGAAGGAAGATAGACCTAAATTATTACTCTGCTACTCCTGAGGAAGACAACAAGAAAGTAAAAGATAAATTTGTTGATGTTGGAAGAAGAAGGACAAGTAGGTTCTCAAAACCTTCATCTTTTGGGAATTCCATTCAATAAGATACAATTATTCCCAATTTCATGGTTATTGCTATTCTTGTTGTATATATGGTCATAGAACTAGAGATTTTAGAACTTACTCAAGAATTGGTCTTGGATGGAATAAAGATAAGAGTTTTTACAATTTGTCAAATTAGGACTATAACATTGTTTGTTATAATTGTATTTAAGTTGTTCACATAGAAAGGGATTGTTGGATGCTTGCAAAAAATGATCATAGAAGGTATTTTTGGTTGTCAAGAGAACATGATTTTGTTCCTCCTATTGGTCATAAGATCAGATACTATAGGTATCATAATTTTGGACATAAAGCACTATTTTGAAAGAGTAACTTGATGAAACCATCTAGAGGCTACATGTTCAAGCAAAAACAAGAAAATATCTTGACCAATATGATTAAAGGTCCTATGCAGGTTTTGAAAAAAAATAGGGTCAAGTGGAAGAAAATTTTAATCTTGTGGATGTTGCACAAGACACGTCATCAATTGCATGAGATGCATCATGAGGTTAGGGGCAGACATCCAATGCTCTATTTCCAATCCCCGAAGAGTTTCAACAAGTTGCATGGTTAAATAGGAAGTCTAGTTGGTTTGGCACCTATGCTTCAAGGAAATGCTTGTCATCATGCTTCATTTAGAATCATCATGTTTCAAACAATGGTATGAATAATGTCAATTTGTAACAGTCATAGTTGTTTTGTCATAGATCACTAATGTTGGGGCACATTAGTCTTATGACAATAGACCAGTGATCTTTATGATGTTTTTAGTGTCAGACAATAGTTGAAGAGGAAGGTTTGAAGGTTGCAGTTATTGAAGACAATGCTATTGTTTCTATATGGTAGGTTCTTTTGTTGATGATATTTATATCAATGCCAAGTAGTTGTGCTATGTGGTGCAAATATTTGGTTCATTTCTCTATGATATCAAGTAGAAGAAGAGCAAGTTTGATGACATGTTGAGATAGTAACAGACAAATCTTGGCAATCTTCCTATGTAGACCTTATGGGCTTGTTGCAGTCTAGATAATTCTAGAATCAGCAGATTAGAGAGTACTTGGATCAGTGATTGCAGTCTTTTTGATCTTTTCCTTTGATTATATCTTTTGTGTAGTAGACAAACTTTGGGTTTATTGTAGAGTTGTTGCAGAGGTAGCAGACTATTATTGACACTATATTTAAAGTTGACAATAGCAGTGATATTACAAGGGATTGTCATTAAAGAAAGATAAATAGTGTTCACACTCATTTGAATTGTTATGGATTTTTTTCATTGATGCAACAAAATCTGTGTTCACTCTTCATTTGGACAATTGCATATAAGGTGATTGTTTTACTCATACATGCACAATATGCTTTGAGTTTTCATTGCTTCATGAACATTTGGAAGTGTTTATATTAGTCAGCAAAGAGTAGTGAATACATGTGATAAAAGGTTATCACCATGAGATTTTTGGGTCTTACCAAGTAATACGAAGAGTCTTTCTAAGTTTTAAAGCACTTAAGATGCTTTAATGTCTTCTCAAGAATGAGACTTAAAATATTGATCAAAGACAGAGTATAATCTATAAGAACAAAGGATGAGATAAAGTTTCAAGCTCCTATATGGTTGAGTGAGTCTATTAATGGTCTGTTGATTACTCAAAGAAGTTTGTGATAGTTAGAATAGTGTAGTACAGTCAGTTATGTGTTTTGACATTGTGTCTACTTTTTAGGTTGCAATATTATTGGATTTTCTATATGATGTAGCAAGTATGCCAATGGTGATAGTGTAACTATCATGGTCAAGCTTTGACATGTTTTACTAGAGTTATAAGATAGTGGGAGTAGTTGATAGATCCTTTCATAATTGATAGCAATTTAAGAAGGAGTAGTTTAACAGTGGTAGAGCAGTAAAATTGTAGTAGCAAATGGAACTTTGGTGAGGTTGCTTAACAATGCACTCAACAACTTGTCTATAGAGACTTTGAACTGCACTTACAGTTTTGGATAACCTTGATGGATAATGTGGAGAAGGGACAGAGCAAGGTAGGTGTTAATTCCATAGTGCATGGAGGAATAATGCATTCTCTCTTTGTTATCATTGAATAATCTTGACATCTTCTTATGTTCACTGAAGTGTTTCATGTGCTATCCTCTAATGTTTGTCTTGAAACTTGTAATAGTGCTAACTTACATAGGTATACATGATAAGTAGTAGAACTTATGTGATAGGAACATATGTCATCATATCAAATGTTGGAACCATTCATAGTGTTACCTTATGATAGATCACAAACATTCAATCACAGTTTGCAGAAACAGTATGATGTTTATCTTTTTTATAGGGGGAGCACTCAAAATCAGTCTTGATAGTGTTTGATAGAAATTTGTTTCAGTATTATTAGTGACATTGTGGAATAGTGACAATGTTTGATACCTTATCAATAACTGTGTGAAGCTTTCAGACCATGCTATGAGATATAGTGGTTTGTTAGTTTGTATTTTAGGTAATACTTTATTATGAAAATGACAATGTTTCAGTTTGTTTTTCTTTAATAGAGCTATGACAGTGGACTTCAGTATGTGGTTCATGATTTAGAGATGACATTGGTTCAAACTTCATCACTAAAATAGTGTGTTTTGTATGCCAAATAACAGGAATGCCTTCAATTGTGCAGTGAATTCTTCTTCTCAGCAATTAGCACACAAAGGAGACAGTCAAGAAGGCAGAATGTGGTTCTTCATTTATTGATAACAAACTATGTTTATTCTTTGAATGCTACTCTTTATTGTCAGCTAAAATTGCTACATGACTGTACTTAGGGGCAGTATTTGCCATTGCTATTAGAAAGGGGGAGATGAAAATATGGTAATGGTTGATGTTTTGATGATTGATTACTAATGGCTTACAATGCTGGTGTTTTTACATAAATACCAAAGCCAAATGGGGAGTTTGTTAAGTTTGACATGATGGTTGTCTTTCCATTAATGTCAAAATAATGGGTCTTGTGATGTTGTAGTCTTATGATGTTGTAGTTGTTACTTGATGTCAAAATGCAAACAAGGTGTTGATAAAGGTGTTGTTAAGATGCTCAGGGGTAGAATGAATGGTCACCTTGTTTACCTTGTTTATATGGTACTACAACTTTTAAAGGTTGTTTCTCTCATATATGGTGTTCAAGAGTTGAAGGTTTGATGTTCATAGCATTTATTAACTTGTGTTTTGTTCTATTCTTCAACGTGGCTTCAGATTGAGATGTTCCATTGGTCATCATTTTTATGCTTCAGGTTTGTTGAGTTGCTTCAAGATTAGAATGCATGTTCAATGTCCTCAAAGGGTTGTCAAAAAGCGATTAGAGGATCTCATTTTTTAGTCTTTAGTCTTCATTATCATAGGGATATTTGGATCAAGAATTGTTACCAATTACTTATTCATTCTCATCTTCATATTCATGTTGTAATTCATGTGGATCATGTGGTTCAGGGAATTAGGTTGCTATTGAAATGTCAAGGAGAGTTAAATGTATGTTCATCAAAGTGAGTCATGAGTTTGATTTGTGTGGAGCTGTTACTCATAACCTTTTTTATGTTTTTGAGTCCTTTTTGGTTGGAGAAGTTAGGATTTTCTATGTATGAAAAGTCTTTTATAAATCCTAAAACCCTAATGTTCTTAAGCTGTAAAGCCACCTTTTACCACAAGTGTGACCATTATCATGTAAAGTTTCTTTTTATTTCAATTGGTTGTTGGCCTTCAATTATAGGTCATTCACTTAATTGTTACCCATTGAAGGGTATTTAAGGCATGATTCTGACCAACCCTTCTTCTTTGCTAACTGGTTCATAAAGGTTATATTCTTCTCACAAGGAGGGAGATTGAATCAAGGGTTGAGATTCAAAAGGCTAAGACTACAAATGCAAAATCAATAATGTAGATTTAAAGTTGTTTCAAATTCCAATAGTTTAGTTCCTCTATTCAATTTGATAGAGAGTTAGAAGGTTGAGAACCCTATATGTTCTTACAGTTATGGAAATGAACCATTAGGGCTAGAAAAATTAATAGAAGGGGTAATGAGATGTTTTAGGTGATGCAAGTTTGTGTTTTGAAGACTATAGAGCAATACCTTCATGATGATAGGATTTATTCTAATATTTTAATGTGCACCTATATATATGAAAGGTTTAAAACTTAAGGTATATTTTTTAGTATGTGCAGTGTATCCAAAGGGATGTTGATGAATTAGATTGTAGAGCTTTGTGTGCAATATTACTAAGAAGGTCTTGTGAGGTCTGTAGTGAGCAGATGGTGTCCTAAGACAAAAAGAATATGGATGAACAAAGCAAAGTCTGCAATATACATAGTTTGTCTTAGATCCTTCTATCAAAAAAGGAGAATTACCTACAAGCATAGGAGAATTAAGTTTGCAAGAAGCATCAGAATACATGATAAGGAGTATGTGGTATTGTATGCATATTATCATTGTTTATATGGCTTTACAAACTTTGTGATTGATGTTTACACTATCATTGTGTGTGAGGGTTATGTATTGACTGGGAAAAAGATATAAGAGGTTGAGATTGTCTTCAGAGAAGACGGACATGTGTTGTGGGGGGATTGAAGTATTATGTAATCACTGATGAACAATGTTGTTTGTGTGATAATGAAGGTTATGTAATTTGATGCATTATAGTGAATCAGGGAAACCCCATGAGTTAACTTTTCTTTCTTATGTGCACTTGTATCAGCTAGTGAGGCATCTGATTGCCAGTGAGACATCCAATAGCCAATGAGGCACATTCTACCAGTAAGGCATTTGTACCTACTAGTGATGCATCTAATAGCCAGTGAGGCACATCCTACTAGTGAGGCATTTGTACTTGTTAGTGAGCTATTTTGTTTAAGCCAGTGAGGCATTTTTAGAGTGGTTTTTCATCCCTATGAAGGTTTTCCTCTCATCAAATCAGGTGCTATGTTTCTTGTTTGTGTCCATGTGTTCATGTGCCCTAATGCTCTTATGATTGATTAAAGGTCTTATTCATTCTACTAATCATTGTACTTGTATGAATCCTTGATGTGTTTATCATGTTCTATTTAGTATATTAAAAGGTGCAAAAACTTGTAAGTTTTCTAGACCACTGACTCACCCTCCCTCTTAATGGTCATGTACTCCACCTCTCTCTCACTCTCTACTTCTCTCTCTCTCTTTATCTCTGTATGTATCTCTCCCTCTGACCTATCTACCTCCTAGTTTTCCTTTTCCTAGCTATCCTAGTTTTTCTTTTACTTTCCAAATTCTCTTTAGATCCCACCAAATTTCCATATTTTACTATTTTCCACCTCTCCTCATCATTCTTAGACCATCTAATGAACTTTCATTTTATCTTGTTTCCATTTCATCCTCCCAATTTATATCCTCATCCCTCTTTGCATGTCCTAGTTTTCTTGTTTCTATGTTCTTTGTTGATAAGGGAGAGGGAGAGGGTGGAAGAGGGAGAGAGGGTCGACATGAAGGAGGGGGAGAGAGAGAGAGAGAGACAGAGAGACAGAGAGACAGAGAGAGAGAGACAGAGAGAGACAGAGAGACAGAGAGACAGAGACAGAGAGACAGAGAGAGTCCTATTTTTCTTGTTTTAATTTCCTTCATCGATAAGGGTGAGGCAGAGATAGAGGGGAGAGATAGCGAGATAGAGGAATGATAGGGGAGAGAGAGGCAAGGGATAGGGAGATAGGGAGAGATAGGTAGGTAGATAGATCTAGAGGAGACATATAGGGAGAGGTAGAGGAGATAGATGGGAAAGATAGAGAGATAGACAGCATGAACAAGATGTCCAAAGAGATAGGGAGAGAGATTGAGAGGTAGAGGGATGATAGAGATATAGGGAGATAAGGGAGAGATATGGAGATAGAGGTTTAGGGTTTCTTAGGTTTAGGGGTTAGGGATTAGGGTTTAGAGGCATTATTTAGGGTTAAGGGGTTTTGGGAGAGAGAGAGAGATTTGCTCAGGTTTATGAGTTTATAGTTGCTTAAGTTTAGGGTTTAGGGAATTATTTAGGGTTTAGGAATTTAGGGTTGTTGAGTGAGGTTAGGGGTTAGGGTTTAGTGGCATTATTTAGGGTTTTGGGGTTTTGGGAGAGAGAGAGATGGTTGCTTAGGTTTAGGGACATTATTTAGCATTTATGAGTTTAGGGTTACTCAAGTTTAGGGTTTAGGGGAATTATTTATGGTTTAGAGGTTTAAGGTTGCTCAGGTTTAGGGTTTAGGGATCAGGGTTTATAGACATTATTTGAGGTTTATGAGTTTAGCATTGCTCAACATTAGCATTTAGGGTTTAGGGGTTTAGGGTTACTCAAATTAAGGGCTTAGGGATTAGGTGTTTAGGGTTGCTTTGTTTTATGGTTTAGGGGTTAGGGTTTAGGAGTTTAGGGTTTAATGTTTAGAGATAGATAAAGAGAGGGGACTGATAGAGATTGGGAGAGATGCAGAAGACAGAGGGGAGAGATATGGGATAGAGAGTGAGGGACATGTCTAGAGACACAAGGAGATAGATTGAGAGGTAGAATGAAGATAGAGATAGGGAGATATGTGAGAGATAGGGAGATAGAGGTGTAGGGTTGCTTGGGTTTATGGTTTAGGGGTTTTGGTTTTAGGGGTTTAGGGTTGTTCATGTTAAGGGTTTATGGATTAGGGGTTAGGGTTTAGGGTTTAGGGTTTAGGGGTTAGGGGTTGAGGTTTAGAGGTTTATGCTAGGGTTTAGAGAGAAAGGACAAATAGGGAGATATAGAGGAGACTGAGGGGAGAGATAGGGAGATAGAGAGAGGGACATGACCAGAGACATAGGAAGAGATATTGATAGGTAGAGGGATGATAGAGATAGGGAGATAGGTGAGAGATAGAAAGATATATGTTTAGGGTTTCTTGGGTTTAGGGTTTATAGTAAATAGGAGTTTGGGTTTAGGGTTTAAGGTTGATCAGGTTCAGAGTTTACGGGTTAGGAGTTAAGTTTTAGGGGCCTTATTTAGGGTTTAGGGTTTGGGGTTTAGGGGTTAGGGGTTAAGGTATAGAGGTTTAAGGTTTAGGGTTTAGAGAGGGAGAGATAGGGAGATAGAGTTTTAGGGTTTAGGGTTTAGGGGTTACGGGTTAGGGTTTAGGGGATTAGACATATAGAGAGGGAGATATAGAGTGTTGTCAATCAAGTATGCACCCTTGCTAAGTTCACAGAAACTTAGCTACTTGTTGAAACATGGAATCATTCTCAGATGTGGGTCTCCTATAATGAGAATGAATCTCTAGAGTGACCTAGTTCTCCTTATGATTTCCTAATCTATTGACTTGCAAGGAAAAAGGATAGAAAGATATACTAAAAGAAATGAATCCTAATTAACTTGAAGATGGAATTACCTAACAAATATTACTCAAAAACAAGCTACTGAACTTTGACCCTCACAACACTCAGCTTATTTAACTCATAACTATTTTGCATGGAGGTCTGGAAGACACAACATGCAACCTGAATTAAACAAGATTTTCCAAAAGGAAATCACAAACTAAGACAAAGCAAAGGATAAATTTTCATCACAATGCAACATCAAATCAACTTGCAAATACTCAGACAAAATATGAAGGAAGGTTGTTGCTTAATAACTGAAGGAATAATGAATACAGTGAAATAAATGAGTACAACACTCTCAATGTGAGAGGAAGACTTTGTCTCTCTGCACTCTAATCCCTAAAACTAAAAAAAAATTGAAATTGGAACTGAAATTGGAACTCTTCAAAAGGAAGGAAACTCTGAGATATATGCTATGGATGATTCCCCTCCTGAAAGCTGGAAAAAAGATCCTAAAAATAAACTCTAAGTCCATTTTCAAGTTACTTAGAAAAATGGAAATAAAAGCTCTAAAAAATAGTCCAAACTGCCAAATCATGATGCCAAAGGGTCTCCTAATGTGTCCCCACCACAAAGCTACTTTCTCCTACTATGAAATCTCCAAATTTTGTCCTATATGACTCTAAATAAAACATATCAAAAAGAATATCTGATTTTTTTTATTAGCCTATAAATTGCCTAAAAATAGTTAAGTTTTAAAAGCAATTTATCAATGATTGCTTTAAAACTAACTTCACAATGTTGTGGCAAGTTAATCTATATCCCTATTTGATTTGATTTTTGCAAAAAATAAATAATATATGGCTCATAATTTCACCAAATATTTTACAAGGTATTACAATTAATTTTCTAAAAAAAATCATAAAAAATGATGAACACATTACTATATATTTTGTAAAAATAAATCAAAGTCTTGAAGGGTTAAACCATGGCTCTAATCCACATAAATGCATTGTCCATGTGGCAATATCCTACCATCTCATCTGTGTCTTCATGACTCACAAAATGCCACCTCACTGCCTTCGTACAAATACACCTTTCTCTCTCCAAGAATTTTCATCATGCAAAGATAAAAAACTAATGACAAACCCCTGCCACCTTGTAAAAATATCTTACCCACAAATAACTTTACCTTGCACTCAATGCATTAAGAAATGCATAATATATGTTGACTTCTTGACCCGACCACCTTGCTAATCATTACTCACTATGCAAAAGGACCTTTGACTTTTCAATGTTTGCAAAAGACAAAATTACATATTGTCGACCATGCATGAGTGCAAAAGAAGTAAATTCAAGCATCTATTTAGTCGATCACAAGGGAATAAAGGTTATATGAAAAGTATCTAAGGCATAAGCCTTACCTCCTAATGATGTCGACCACCCTTTTGACTTTAATAAATAAAATTAAGTGCAAAAGTGCTATGATGTTGTTGGTGTTGTCGGCCCTTCTAAGCAATTGTCACTAGGAATCACATTCTTTCAAGTCTTGACCATGGTTTGCATTTTGGATATGGTAATGAGTTCCATTTTGTCAAGTCAAAAATAAAAGAAACTTTGAATCCCATTGAACAAAAGCAAAAAAGCCCTAAAAGATATTTCATTTAGCATTTGGCTTTCTTTTGTTTTGGCTCTACAACTTTTCTCTATGGCTGACTTAGGGTTTGATACCCTCTGCTCTCTCCTCCATTCTTGGGCTCTCTTGGTTGATTTTCTTGGAAGATATTTGTAGAAAACAAAAGGTAAGTTGTTGCTTTGACATCAATATGGATTTTCCCCCATATTTGAGGCGTCATTGGGGCCTTACAAACCTCGGTTCTAACTATATTTTCTGATATATTTCAGTCTTTGTTCATCATAGATTTTGAATAGCTTCTCCATTGTAAAATGCAAACCCTTTTGGCTTTGAAGCCATGGCTCCATGGCTTTTCTGATGGGAATTCTCTATATTCTTTTTGCTGACGCTGTGAAGCCACAGCCATGCTTGGTATGTCTGAATACTCCAGCTACTCTTTACTTTGCTCACGGGCTCAAAAACTTATTTAAGTTTTGTGCTTTTCTTTACATTTACAGTTAAAGCTCAGAACTATGAGACATTTTGTGCTCTTTAAATTTCCTTCATTGAAACCTTGAAACCCACGGGCTGGAACTTTGCATTGTCTGCAGTTTCATGGTTTGAAAACTCCATTTAGCAATATATAAAAAATTGTAAAACTCATACATGGTACTTTGTGTTCCTCCTTTCGATACATGCTTATGTTAGTGGCCATGGGGCCGTGACTATAACAGTTCATCCCACATTTTCTAAATATTCTCTTTGCATATTCCTTGTATTCTACTTCATTTGCTTAGTATCTAGAAATAGACAAGGCTCAACATGATAAAAGACCCCTCTATCTGGTAGTTAAAGAAACTCTGTATGGTTCTTGAATCAATGTGAAAGTACAACTTCTATCTCTTCATTCACAATCTGCAAGGCTACAACTATCTGTCTTGCAGTTCTTTATTTGGTCTTGAGATGTCTTCAATAAAATTCATTTCCTGCATCATTGTGTGGTGATCCTTGAAACAAGCCAATTATATCTGGCAATGACAACACTTTCGTCCTAACTATATGGTGCAGAGGCACCTAGATACCTTAATTAATTTCATGTTCTTTTGATGTTTTCAAGTTGTATAAGGTCCACGTGATCAATTGTAAGGCCTAGTGCCACGTGTGAGTCCAAGTGGAATAGGAGAAGTCATAGGGTTTGGTAGTGGAAGAGCAAACACATTGTAACTGAATAGGTTGATAGTTGCAGAACGGTTGGCATTCCCACCGATGCAAACTGTCAAGAACAAGAACATGTATAAATAGTTCAGTGAACAGAAGAGGAGGAGTAATATAGAAATTGTGTGTGATTTGTGGTAGAATAATAGTAAGAAGATAGAAGAATTGTTTTCAGTGCATAAGTTCCCAAGATAAATAAAAGATCTTATTTTGTTTGTGTTCTTTCACCGTGTCACTATAGTTAGTTCCATTTTGTCATTCGGATGGGTTACTGAGCCATTCCACCGATGAGATTTCTTCAAAATAAGTGGAATGGGTCTGTTTTGTACAGTTAGTGTTCTTTTTGTTTTTGTTTATGTTCAGTGTCAGATCGAGTGTGGGATGTGTGATCAAGCCTAGCATCTCCATGTGCTAGGATTTGGCGAAGGCAGAGAGTGTCTGTGTTGCAGAGTTTGTCTCCGACAGAAAAATAACTATTAAAAAAGGCCCAGACGATGGTTGTCTGGCTGGAAAAACAAGAAGAGCTAAGTTGGATGCAATAGTCTGCCCGAAGGGTAGTCGAAGTAACCAAGTGCATTGGCATAAGATTTGTGTTGTTTCACCGGATATACTTTATGTGAGTATATCACAGTTGTATGTTCGTGTGTATGTCGTGAAATTACATCAGGTGAGATACAAGGAAGGTCAATGGTTAATTTCTGAATGCATGTTCTGAATGTACATGGAGAATGCATCTCCCAAATGTATATTGAAAATATACATTGCGCATATACATTGTGTTGGATGCAAGAGGCGATCGACAGCGACGCTAAAGGAAACCGGTGATCACAAGTCGATGGAAGTATATACAGTCTTTTGTTAAGTTTTTGACATTTCCTCTGTGCACTCTGCATCATTCTGGTATCAGAGCTTTGGATGTTCTGCGTGTGATAGATCTGTGAATGTTTATGTCAGATAGAGAGAGCGAAGGAGAGGCCAGTGCCATGCCTCTAAAGGGGATGACAGCAGAAGTGCTTAAAAAGTTCCAAGAGATGGAAGAAATGATCAAGGTTGGAGTCAAGGTTGGAATCAAGGAAACACTCTAGGCTGAGTTGAAGGCACTAAAGATAGTAAAGAAATTGGATGATGAATCTAATGAAGAAGAAGAAGAAGACGGGGAAGAGTAAACAACCTCAGGATAGACAAATATATTTGCAGATCAGAAACAATTTCTGGAGGCCATAAAATCACTTGGTAAGGAATCGTCTGAATCAAGAATGGAGATTTTGAGGTTTAGTGGAAAGATGGACACAGAAGAAGTCATCGAATGGGTCAAGGCTTTGAACAATTACTTTGAGTACAAGGAGGTACCAGAGAATAGAAGAGTCAAGTTTGCAAAGACAAAATTGAAGGGTGCTGCAGTCACATGGTGGAACTACACCCAGGGAGAAAGGGTGAAGAGTGGCAAGAGCATGATCTCATCCTGGAGTCTGATGGTAGAGAGGATCAAGGCTCAGTTCCTACCAGCGGATTATGAAGTTCAGACATACAGGAAAATGCAGAACCTCAAACAAAAGGACATGGATGTATCCACCTACACGGAGGAATTTCACAAATTGTCTCTAAGGTGTGGGCTTGCTAAGGATGAAAAGGGAAGAATTGCCAAGTATATTAATGGCCTGAAATATAGCATACAAGATGAGATTACCATCTTGACACCAAAAACCATGGACAAATGCTTCCAAGTGGCACTAAGAGTAGAAGAGAAGAAGAAAAGAAAAGGAGAACAACAAAATAGGGGTAGAGGTGGAAGGAACTTTAGAGGTAGAAATAGTTTCGGTGGCAGAAATCAGTTCCAGAAGAATCAAGGGGAGTTCAGTCAACAAGAACACAGTGGAGAATCTAGTTCCAGAGGGGATTTTAGAGGAAGGAGACCCAATGGAAGAGGCAGATTTGGTGGACTAGGCAGAGGTCCTAATGGCTTCACAGGAAGATGTTATAATTGTAACCAGATTGGGCACACAGAAGGCAAGTGTCCAGAGAAAGCCTCAAGCTCTTATGGAGGAGATAGAAGGAGCCAGCTGATTCAAGAAGAAGATTGTCAGAGTGTGAACTCATCTATGGGAAGCACAGCTCCAGTACAAGATGGAGAGAATCTCATGATGAGAAGGATGATGCTGAAGGTACCACAGAACAAAGAACCACCGCAGAGGAAGACACTATTCAGAACTCTATGTAAAGTTTTTGGCAAAAGGTGTAAGGTAATTGTTGATTTTGGCTCAACTAAAAATTTAGTTTCAGTAGAAATGGTAGAGAAATTGAATTTGAAAAGATTGCCACATGTTAGTCCATACAAAGTGTCTTGGCTGAACAAAGGGCAACAAGTCTTGGTTGATGAACAAGCTTGGGTAGAATTTCAGATAGGGGAATATGGGGATAAACTTTTATATGATATAATTCCCATGGATGCATGCCATTTACTGTTAGGTAGACCTTGGCAGTATGATGTACAAGCCCAGCATGATGGTAAATCTAATTCTTTTGTTATCACCAAGAATGGTAGACAGTATAAGATGGATCCTTTACCAGAAGAGGGTGTAGACAAGAATGTAGGATCAAGTATCATGTTAGTGAGTGGGAAAGAGTTTCTCCATAGTCTAAAAGAAGAGGGAGCCTAGGGGTATGCACTGATTCTAAAACCTAAAGACAATTCTGATTTGTCTAAAAATAGCAAGGAAAAAGTCCCTAAGGAAGTGCAGGAATTGTTAGACAAGTATAAGAGTATCATGGTGGAGGATATGCCCAATACACTACCCCCTGTGAGAGACATAAGTCATCAGATTGACTTCATCCCAGGATCCACATTGCCAAATAAACTAGCTTATAAAATGACACCTAATCAGAATGAGGAGATTGCTAAACAAGTTCAAGAACTGTTGGATAAGGGCTTGGTGAAGAAAAGTCTTAGTCCGTGTGCTGTACCTATAGTTTTAGCTCACAAGAAGGATGGAAAATGGAGATTATGTACTGATTCAAGAGCCATAAATAAGATCACCATCAAATATAGGTTTCCTATGCCCAGAATAGAGGACCTCATGGATTGTTTGGGTGGAGCTCGGTACTTTTCTAAAATTGATCTCAAAAGTGGATGCCATCAAATCAGGATTAGACAAGGGGATGAATGGAAGACAACCTTTAAGACTAATGAGGGTCTTTATGAGTGGGTGGTGATGCCATTTGGACTGTCCAATGCTCCAAGTACTTTCATGTGTCTAATGAATGAGGAATTGAAAGATTTTATTGGCAAATTTGTTGTTGTCTATCTTGACAATATTCTGATTTTCAGCAGGACAAAGGAAGAATATTTGCAGCATTTGGAAGAGGTTTTGAAGAAACTACATGAGGAGAAACCAATGATCAATATGGATAAGATTGTCTTCATGAAGGAAGAACTCACATATTTGGGATTTGTGATATCCCAGGGTAATTTGAAAATGGATCCGGAAAAGGTAAAGGCTGTTCTGTCTTGGCCAGCACCTAGGACAGTAAGTGATGTGAGAAGTTTTCATGGGTTGCCAACTTTTTATAGGAAATTCATAAGAGGATTCAGCCATGTTTGTACACCCATTCTGGATACCATAAAAGGAGGACAGAAAATTAAGTTTGTTTGGAATAGAGCAGTAGATGAATCTTTTGAGATTCTTAAACAAAAAATAGCAGAGAAACCCATTTTGGTTTTGCCTGATTTTAATAAGTTGTTCACTATAGAATGTGATGCCAATAACCTTGCCATTGGTGTTGTCTTGAGTCAGGAAGGTAGACCTATTGCTTTCTTTAGTGAGAAGCTGAATAATGCTAAAAGGAAGTATTCCACATATGATCTAGAATTGTATGCAATGGTGCAAGCATTGAAAAAATGGAGACATTACCTCTTGCCCAAGGAATTCATTGTTTATACTAACAACCATGCTTTGAGTTTTTTGAATTTGCAGGAGAAACTAAATCACAGGCATATAAAGTGGGTCGAACAACTCTAGGTGTATACTTTTTCCATCAAACATAAGAAGGGACAAGCTAACAAGGTGGTAGATGCTCTGAGCAGAAGAGTGTGCACTATACAAGAAATCCAGTTACAAAGTGTGGGAGTGGATTCTCTCAAGAATATGTATCAGGATGATGAGGACTTCAAGGTGATCTATGCAATTTGTTCATAGTTTTCAGATTCCTATCATTCTGATTTTTTTGAATATTTGTTGTAGCAAGGGCTACTGTTCAAAGGCATCCAACTGTGTGTACCTAGGTGTTCCATGAGGGAGAACATCATAAAAGAGAAACATTGCAGTAGTCTTGGAGGTCATTTTGGACTAGACAAGACATTGGAACAAGTGAGAAGGCTTTACTTCTAGCGTAAGATGCAAACAGATGTTAGGAAATTTGTGGAAGGTTGTAACATTTGCCAGAAGGCAAAAGGGACTTCATCAAACACAGGTCTCTATCAACCACTTCCAATTCCACAAAGGCCATGGGAGTGCATCAGTATGGATTTTGTTTTGGGTCTTCCCCAGACTCAAAGAGGATTTGACAGTGTGTTTGTGGTTGTTGACAGGTTTAGTAAAATAGCTTATTTTGTGCCATGTAAATGTACTAATGATGCTTCACATATTGCTAGTCTTTTCTTCAAGGAGATAGTAAGAATTCATGGTTTGCCATTGAATATTGTTACTGACAGAGATGCCAAATTTGTGGGACATTTTTGGCGCACATTGTGGAAGAAATTGGGCACCCAATTGTCTTTCACGTCAGCATATCACCCTCAGACGGATGGACAAACTGAGGCGGTGAATAGATCACCAGGTAATCTTTTGAGGTGTTTGACTCAACAACATGGAGAAGTATGGGATGTGATCATCCCACAGGCAGAATTTGCATATAATGATTCTGTTAATAGGAGCACAGGAAAGAGTCCTTTTAAAGTTGTATATGGGATTCATCCTAGGGGAATTTTGGAGCTCATGGATCTCCAAAACATGGAGAAAAAGAGTGCACAAGGAGAAGATTTTGTAGTAAGTATGAAAGATATCCATGATGCTGTCAGAGGAACTATATAGAAGAACACATGGAAATACAAAGAGAGAGCTGATCAGAAGAAAGGGGATGTCCAATACAAAGTTAGAGATTTGGTGATGGCATATCTGAAGAAGGAAAGGCTTCTGAAGGGACAGCCCATGAAGCTTCTTATGAAGAAGATAGGTCCATGTAAGATTGTACACAAGTTTGGGCCTAATGCATACGAAATTGAACTCCCTCCAGGTTTCGCAATATCACCCATTTTCAATGTGTCCGACCTGTTTCCATTCAGAGGAAACAATGTTGCTGGTTCAGATGTGACAGAAGTAGGGGATGCAAAATAGATTTCTGATCTTCCACCGAGTCAGCCAGTGCAACTAGAATGTATTTTGGACACCAAAGTTCAAAAGAAGACCAGACATAAAACCTACAAGCAGTATCTAGTTAAATGGCATGGTTTGCCTGATGAAGATGCTACCTGGATGAGTGAGAAGGACATCATCAAACATGGGGTTACTGTTTCTGACTTGGTTCCTCAAGGGACTTGAGTTTTTTTACACCCTGGGAGTATGGTGCAGGGGCACCTAGATACCTTAATTAACTTCATGTTCTTTTGATGTTTTCGAGTTGTATAAGGTCCACGTGATCAATTGTAAGGCCTAGTGCCACATGTGAGTCCGAGTGGAATAGGACAAGTCATAGGGTCTGGTAGTGGAAGAGCAAACACATTGTAACTGAATAGGTTGATAGTTGCAGAACGGTTGGCATTTCCACCGATGCAAAATGTCAAGAACAAGAACATGTATAAACAGTTTAGTGAACAGAAGAGGAGGAGTAATACTGAAATTGGATGTGATTTGTGGTAGACTAATAGTAAGAAGATAGAAGAATTGTTTTCAGTGCAGAAGTTCCGAAGATAAATAAAAGATCCTGTTTTGTTTGTGTTCTTTCACTGTCACTGTCGTTAGTTCCATTTTGTCATTCGGATGGGTTACTGAGCCATTCCACCAATGAGATTTCTTTGAAATCGGTGGAATGGGTCTGTTTGTATAGTTAGTGTTCTTTTTGTTTTTGTTTATGTTCAATGTCGGATTGAGTGTGGGATGTGCTGATTGAGCCTAGCATCTACATGTGCTAGGATTCGGCGAAGGTAGAGAGTGTCTGCGTTGTAGAGTTTGTCTCCGACAGAATAATAACTGTTAGAGAAGGCCTAGAAGAAGGTTGTCTGGCCAGAAAAACAAGAAGAGCTAAGTCGGAAGTAGTAGTCTACCTGAAGGGTAGTCAGAGTAACCCAGTGCATCGGCATAAGATTTGTGTTGTTTCACTGGATATACTTTTTGTGAGTCTATCACAGTTGTATGTTCGTGTGTATGTCACGAAATTACATCGGGTGAGATACAAGGAAGGTCAACAGTTAATTTCTAAATGCATGTTCTGAATGTACATGGAGAATGCATCTCTTGAATGTATATTGAAAATATACATTGTGTTGGATGCAAGAGGCGATTGGCAGCGACGCCGAAGGAAACTGGTGATCACAAGTCGATGGAAGTATATACAATCTTTTGTTAAGTTTTTGACACTTCCTCTATGTGCTCTGCATCACTATATGATGGCAAATGTCAGATATGATAGTTTGATTGTTCTTTTGCTTTATGATAAAAATGTTCATTTGATATGCAATATATACTCTTTACTAGTTGTTTCACATATGTATTTCCTTTTGTATTTTGACATTTTGTCTTCCTGTAATGAAGAAAATTCCACTCTTCCACTACAGACCATGACTGGTTCATGGAATTCCAACAAACCTATATGGAAGAAACTCATTTCATTGTTCTTAAAATAAAACCCCGATTTTCTCACTATATCTGAGGTATAAAATCTGTAATCTCTTTTACTCTGCATGCACTTACCAACTTATCAAAATATGTGGTGAGAACTAGTTAAGTTCTATGAGTATTTATGACTGGTATCTATCATATGGTGATTGATTTACCTTGGTGATTAATTTATTGGAAGAAATAATAAAAGTGACCTCTTTGTTGTTATTCTAAAGGGAAAGCTTTAGACCTTGATGTTCTACCTGTACTCTACACATTAGAGCTAACATATCACTTATCTGTTGTCATCCTCACTTTGCAAGATAGTCCTCATATAGTATCCCTGTCTAGAATCTCCTCCTTCTATAGACCTTCCATATGCCTTTCATAGTGTTTATATGGCCCTTCTTCAATAGGCTATGATGACCTTTTTTATATAAGCAAGACTATCACTGTCTTCTTCTAGGATAATATTACCTTAGAGATGGTTATGAGATATGATCTTAAGGAGATAGTGAGGGATCTCTACTCGATTATCATCTATGTCTTTGTCAAACTTTGTAGACTATACCTTCAAGCATAGATAAAAGGCATCTTCTTTCTATGGTACACAGATGCGCATGTAATTCGATCTTACAAGGCTGTTCCAATGTCAAGATTATAATTTCCTTTTGTATCTGTCTCTATCTAATTTTTCAACTATAAAAACAAGACATCAACATCTCATTCACCCTTTTCTTGCTTTTGTTGTTCTATCCATGTGAACATTCAATGACAGTACTCATGTCATTCTCTTGTACCACCTCATTGTGTACTGCTGTCCTCTTGATTTCTAATTGTCAAGATGTTGTCCCAATCTATCATTTACCTGTCAGTCTCAGCAACAAGACTTGATGCAATGAAAGATTTTAGTTCATCCTTGTGGCTACATCTGTACACATGATGTATATGCATGATCCATTTGATGACTACATA
The DNA here is from genome assembly GCA_027924645.1 of Cunninghamia lanceolata. Taxonomy (NCBI): domain Eukaryota; kingdom Viridiplantae; phylum Streptophyta; class Pinopsida; order Cupressales; family Cupressaceae; genus Cunninghamia; species Cunninghamia lanceolata. The sequence goes on along the minus strand of BSBN01000859.1, from coordinate 4,490,502 downwards.
CAGATAATGAATCCATGATATTGATAATGCTCTTTTCTTTAGTGTGTTCATCATGTAGATAGTCTTGGAAAAGTTCTCTATTCATGCATGGTTTTAATTCCATCCCTTGGACTAATCATCATGGATGAATACTGAGCTTGCATTTACTCACTTGATCTGTTTTAGCATAATGAACACAAATCTCTATTTCATTCCCCTTTGGAACTTAGGGTAGCATGCCGAGCTCTACCCTTGTAGGAGCCCATTTTGCAACACATGCTTATCTTTAGATCAGTAATGTGATTTTATCTATTTCTTGCACATGAAACAAACAAGTTAGCTTAAAACAATGAAGTACAATGATTGTTTCTATCTCAGCTCTTCTTGCATGTGGATGACAGTCATTGATTAATGCACTATAATCAAAGTATTATGCCTCTTCTGATAGGATATAGGATTTTCATAACTGAAGCTTCTAACAGGACCCTTCCCACATTTTTACAGGTACATGTCAAGATCAGAAGAAGGACAGGATGCAACTTCGGTGTTACATCCCCAATTTTTGTCTTGCTATACTTTTACTTTTTTCTTCTATATATGTAAATTTGTTGTGATGTTTACATTAATGACAAGGAAAAACATGGATTTTATTGAATGCCATTTATTTAAATCATAGAAATGATTATGTTATTATTAATTTAATATTTGTATTATGATATTTGATTTATTAGTTGAATTAATTGAATAATGATGCATTGATCACATATTGTTTGGTGACAAGTGAAATAGGATTTCAGGTTATTAAATGACTCTCGAAGAAAAGAGAGAGTATCTTTCTAGGAGAGAGATATAGACCTCAGATTATGAGTGGTTTATTTGCCAAACTGAGTTATAATTGTATAACGAAAATATGAACCAATGTGTCGTAAGAGGTAAGCCTTGTCTTGTCAATTTACTTCTAAATGTAATTGATATTGTTTTCAAATCTTTCTAAGTCATATTAAGTTGTCTTAGTCATTAATAACGTTAACAATGTCATTTGAGTTTGATTTGTTACTATTTACGTTTAACGTAAATATTATGACGTTATTGTCGTAAAATGATTGTCATATTATTATTATTAAGTTACTTGATGTATTATAAACAATTATTTACATTAAGATGATATAGTCAAGTTAAGAATACGTGAATTATGTCAACAGATTATGATGGGGAGACAAGCTCAACCCAATCACAATATCCGTAATCCTTTGTTTAATAATATCTTTGTATTGAATAAACTATATCTATCTAATGTAATAGGTGATGTTATGAGAATTATAATTGATGTAATCAATATGTAGATGCCTTAGCATCAAATGAGGATAATACCTCATAATGAGTCGATGGTTTAATGTTTGAGTAAGCCAAAGGCTTATTTTTAGGAGAGTCTTCAATAGTGTTGGTGGTAAATCGAACCACTCATTGTGCAACATTTAAAAATTAGTTGTGTTTAAGTGATGTGTCGGCCACATCTTAGAAGGAGGATTGTGGTTTTAACCACCACAACCAACGAGTCTTGGAGCGGTAATCTCCCATTGACATGTGGGATTTACGCCTAAATATTGGTCTTCAATTTTGATTTAACCATTATAGACTGTTAAGCTTTGATTAAAGTTTGTAACCGACCATAGAGAAGGTGGGAAATGAGGTGACTTTGTAGGAGTCGTGCCTCCATCATTATGACTAACGACTTGAATGAGTCATGGTTGTTTTATTTTAAGGAGGTTTAAAACTTGTAGAGAAGAGAGGGGGATAGAAGGATATACAGAATAGAAGATAGTAGTTGTGACAGTAGTTGAATTCACATTCTAGTAGCATCGACCTTGTGGGTTATTCACACATCTCAGTCAACTTAAGATTGTATACTTCCAAGAATTCCTCAGTTCATGTATTATTTAACTATGAGGAAATTGTTTAGTTTTCTAAAACTATACATTGTAATATTATATATAATTATATGAGTTTGCCGGTAAGGATTAACCTTCTAAACTTATGATGTGATAGTCAAAAACTGTTTAGTAGCAACATATGAAAGTGCAGATAACATTCATAAATAAACTATATTGAATTAATTTCCTATAGTTGATGAAGACAAAGAATGTTTTATTTGATTGATATTTGGTCATATCAGTGAGTATACTATTATAGTAGACTAAGTCAACCATCTTCTTAGTAATTCTAAAACTGTTGATCATACCAAATCAGAGAATGAAAGATAAATGACTATCTTAGAAGGAGAATGTTATAAGTTGTCATAAGCTTGAATGAATAGTCTTCTTAGTGAATTAAGTTTGAAGAAGCCAATAAGGAGTTTGGGAATAACCATATGATAGATTATCGAATGGATGAACCATGTTTCCATACTCTCATTTTGAACTGTATAGTAATGAGGTTATGATGATTTAACATTTTGTCTTGTATAGGTTATATAGACAGATGCATAGCGGATAATGTTATTTAACCAAGAGTACTAGATTCATAAAAATTGTTAGTAAAAATTTGTATCATATCAATGGTAGTAACTTATAGATATTATGGAAGATGGAATAAGGTTATTATGAAAATCCCATTTAAGACTAATTGTCTTTACAATTCATGAAAAGATCCAATTTAATGGAGTAGGTTAAGTTTTCCTGAGAATGACCTTATAGGGATATTTATACTTAGGATATGTTTTGTTTATAAACATTATTAAAGTTATTTTATGTTCTTTTGTATAGGAGACAATACTTATTTGAGAACTATAGTATTCTTAACCTTGGTTAAGTTAACCAAGGATTATTTGTGAATCTAGAACTCCTAGATATAAGATATGGTTATATTGTTATATTGTATTAACAAGGGATATTAGGGTAACCCTAGAGTCGACTACCAACCAATTGAATGGTTATGTCATATAGACTTACTCAAGTCAAATGTGACTCATAGGTTAAACTATTGCATGAATAGGGTTGGTAAGAGATTTAAATTGTGAGAATATGATAGTATCCAAGTTGAGTAGGGGTGGGTAAACACAACGACTACGTTCATTATGAATGATATGGATATTAAAAACTTTGGCCAAAGTAATGCATTTGTTTTCTACATGCATTATCGGTTCACTGTATTCGAATTGCTCATCCTATAAGAAATCATACTTAGCTAGAGGGTATCTAGGGTTGTATGGTTGATAGAGTTGAGTAGAATAGAACACTATGTACTTGGAAAAAGGCAAATTACCACTAGTCACCTAAAGTCTATATTCCTCGTGAAGGGTAGGGCCACTTCCTATGTGGAAGATGTGTGGGAGACCACCAGTTTGTGGTTGGAGGTAAATCACTGGAAATATGCTCTCTCTCCAAGTAGGAAACATGCCAGAACTTGTGATAAAGATGTCAGATATTTAGATGCAGTATTTATTCCAAATTTGTATATGTAATGGTTTTACATTTGTAAACATTGTAAATTAAAAGACAATATGGGTATATTGTATTTTGTAAAAAGAAAATATTGTAAATGTAGTACTTGATTATTTGTTGAATAAAAAGAAAAAAACTTATCTGATTTTTACCTTGTTGAGTTACTCTATGGTAAATTTTTGTTTATTACTATGTTAATAGAATGTGGATGTTACATTCGGAGATCAACAACCCCAAGGCAATGATGGTTGTCTTTCCTTTTATATTCATTAGATGCATAGTATTTTCTTTATATTTGCATATGTTCATCTATCACCCATGGCTTGTGTGGGATATGTCATTCTTTCTTTTAATGCAATGTTTATCCTTTTATGTACTTCAATTTGTAAATGAATAATCATTGTAGTGATTGAAATACTTATCTCTCTTGTAAAAATTTTGCAATGTAATGAATGATCTAAAATCTTTCCTCCTTTTTGAACAACTGAACTACATTTAGCACTGAAACATAATAACTATGCAACTAACACATAACAAAACTCAGCCAATTTTGAGTTGTAGTAAAAAATGGTAACATTTATGGTGACTTCTGCTTTATGCTTGCATGCTAAGCATTTGACCAGTTGCCTTGAACACCCATTGGGCATTGAGTCATACTATGTCCTTCTCAAACTTAGAAAACACTGCAATTCAGCTCTCCAATAGTCCAAACAACAACAAAAAAACTAAAAACAAATTAACTGAAAGAAAACTAATAGCCTCTGATGGCCAAAACACATGTGTGGTAGCACTTAGGGAAACAAATTTGATTGAAAACAAAAGTATACTAAACACTTATTAACTGAAAGCACTAACCTAACCCTACTCTAACCATCTAAAGTGAATGATCAGACAAAACCATTCACCAATTAGGTGAAATAGCTACCTTTTCTCTATAATCTGCAATACTCCATAAACTTGTGACTTGTCCAAAAGAGATGAAATAAAAATAAATAACCAAAAAATTGCTGCAACACCTCTCTGAATGGAAACATGAAAGTACTCACTAGTTTGGTGAACTGATCAAACAAACAAGGAAGTTGATAATGCTCAACTTGGTACCTTTCTTGCTGATGTGGATCAATATCATTATGAGGTTGTACCCTCTTGTTAGCTGCCAACCTAGCCAGATATCTGATAGGACACCCCCTAGAAGGTGTTGGATCAAATAGAAAACATTTTATATGTTTAGGGGTAGCAGTATCGTCTTCATTTTACATGATGGTCTACCATGTAAGGTCTTCCTCCATACTTAATGGTTCATCCTCCTCTGTCAGGGTTACTAATAGCTCTTCAAAATCAGGCTCAAAATACATATCATCATTCAATGAAAAACACTTTGAATCAGAAGGCTGCTCTTCTATGAATAAAGGCAAATGGTCAAACAATGAACTAACCTTTTACATCATACCACCAATTGGCATAACATCAGCCTCAAACTCTTATGTGCAATAGAAGGACAACTCCTCAAAATAGTCTATATCAAACTCCTCCAGTGATTTACTTAGGAATGTCATGATTTCTTCCTCTTGTCCTTGTTATCCCAAGTGTCTTTCCTCCAAAGGGTCAGCCAAATATGAGTAGAAAAGCTCAATTTTAGCCTGCAAAAGATCTTCCTCTAACTTCTAATTATCCAAAATAGGGTTGTTTTCACCAGACTGTCCTTGAATTAGCAAGTTACTATTAGATTGCTTTGCCTCACTTAGCAACTCACTGCTATCTCTTTGTTTTTTTGAAATCAGTGTCCTTGATATGACTATGGATTCCTCGTTTGGTTGGACAAAATCAAGTAATTGATTGAACAAGGTAATTGACCTCCTCTTGATGCTGCATTTTCTGTATCTTGCCTTCATGCAGCTTTTGAACAGCAATAGAAATTTTTTCAAATGAATCAAAATCTAAAGGGTTTGGTACCGATTTTGAAACAACAACCTTTTTAGATGAATAATGCTTAATATCAGCTGTAAAAATAGCACTAGTGGCAGCAACCTTCTACTTTTCTTTCGATCTGTCTGGCTAGTCATCTTTCACGAAAAAGGAGGGTCATTAGTGAAAACACTGAAAGATTCATCAAGAGAAGTCTTGGACTGTTCGATCTCTTTCTTCTCTAACCGATATTGCTCCATAGCCATATGTAATAAATTCACATTCCTAGTTTCTTTCATGGTGAGTGAGTTATTTTGAAAGGCAATAGGTCCATCTTCATAAAGGCGAATAGTGAAAGGACAATCAGATTCATCTGTCTAGGAAACCTGAAGATTCACAGACTGATATTGGATGAGAACAGGCTCCTAAGTAAAATTAGATCTTGGAATTTTGATTTTCTTGGGAGTTTGTTTGCATTCAAAACCCATCTCTTGGTGGGAAAAAGATTCTTCAAGTGGCTAATTTTGAAGCATAATATATTTAGGATGTACCAACCTAGGTTCTTGCAAGGGCACAGGGTTCTTGAAACTGGGAATCTTGACTTTGGCAAGAATAATAGGTTCGCTTTGATTGAAACATGCAAAATTATACTCACATACCTCATCCTGAAAGGATTGATTTTGAATGACAAGAACTGCTTCAATTTGCTGCCTATGCTTTTGATGGAACAAAACCCTCATCTACTGTTCTCTAGCTGCTATTTCTTGTTCAAAATGTGCCTTTTGTGCCTCCAACCCCTGCTCATGAAGATATACATGATAGGCTAATTCATCCTGTTGCCGATTGTACTCAATCTACCTATTGATCTCATCTATCCAGCTCATCATTTTTGCCAAGGTATCATTAAATGTGTCCTTAACCTATCTTACTACAAACTTTGTTAGTTGATCGAAAGGTTGAGTAGGGGTGGGTGGGTGGAAAACATGTTGTGCATGCCGATATGCTATTGCTGCATGGTTGTTCAGAATAAAACCAATTGCATGATTGCTCTGATACAACTAATAAGATGACTGATTGGAAACACCATCATGATATGGTGGATGATATGAACTGATCATCCTAAAAATAGAAAAATAACCTGTAGAGCCACCAGGTATGCTAGTTTCTTGCCTCCAAAGGTTGGATTCACTGATACACACAGCAAATATCAGTGATAAATGATCTAACTATGGACTAAAACAGTCCAACCTATCCCACTGGGCATGCCAAAAATTGTTGTCAATCAAGTATACACCCTTGCTAAGTTCACATAAACTTAGATACCCATTAAAACATGGAATCATTCTCAGATGTGGGTCTCCTATAATGAGAATGAATCTCCAAAGTGAGCTGGTTCTCCTTATGATTTCCTAATCTAATGACTTGCAGGGAAAAAGGATAGAAAGATATACTAAAAGAAATAAATCCTAATTAACTTGAAGATGGAATTACTGAATAGATCTTACTCACAAATAGGTTACTAAACTCTAACCCTCCCAAGATTCAGCTTATTTAACTCATAAATATTTCACATGGAGGCATGGAAGGCACAACATGCAACCTAAATTAAACAAGATTTTGCATAAGGAAATCACAAGCTAAGACAAAAAACAGGAAAAATTTTCATCACAATGCAACATTAGATCAACTTGCAAATACTCAGACAAAATATGAAGGAAGGATGCTACTCAATAGCTAAAGGAATAAGGAATACAATGAAATAAATGAGTACAACACTCTTGATGTGAGAGGAAGACTCAGTCTCTCTACATTTTGATCTCTAAAACTGAGAAAAATAGAAATTGGAACTGAAATTGGAACTCTTCAAAAGGAAGGAAAATCTAAGATATATGCTGTGGAAGATTCCCCTCCTGAAAGATGAAAAAAAGCTCCTCAAAATAGACTCTAAGTCCATTTTTGAGTTACTCAGAAAATCAGAAATAAAAGCTCTTAAAAAGAGTCCAAACTGTCAAATCATGATGCCAAAGGGTCTCCTGATGTGTCCGCAGCACAAAACTACTTTCTCCTGCTCATGAAATCTCCAAATTTTGTCCTATATGACTCTAAATAAAACAAATTGAAAAGAATATCTAATTTGTTTTATTAGCCTATAAATTACCTAAAATAGTTAAGTTTTAAAAGCAATTTATCAATGATTGCTTTAAAACTAACTTCACAATGTTGTGGCAATTTAATCTATATCCCTACTTGATTTTATTTTTGCAAAAAATAAATAATATCTAGCTCATAATTTTTCCAAATATTTTACAAGGTACTACAATTGATTTTCTAAAAAAAATATAAAAAATGATGAACACATTACTATATATTTTGCAAAAATAAATTAAAGCCTTGAAGGCTTAAACCATGGCTCTAATCCCCATAAATGCATTGTCCATGTGGCAATATCCTGCCACCTCATCTTTGTCTTCATGACTTGCAAAATGCCACCTAATTGCTTTCATGTAAATACACCTTTCTCTCTCCAAGAATCTTCATCTTCCAAAGATAAAAAACTAATGATAAACCCCTATCAAATTGTAAAAATATCTTACCCACAAATAACTTCACCTTGCACTCAATGCATTAAGAAATGTATAATATATGATGACTTCTTGACTTGACCACCTTGCTGATCATTACTCACTATGCAGAAGGACCTTTGACTTTTCAATGTTTACAAAAGACAAAATTATATATTTTTGACCATGCATGAGTGCAAAAGGGGTTAACTCGACCATCTCTTTAGTCGATCACAAGGGAATAAAGGTTATATGAAAAGTATCTAAGGCATAAGCCTTACCTCCTAATGATGTTAACCACCCTTTCGACTTTAACAAATAAAATAGGTGCAAAAGTGTTATGATGTTGTCAGTCTTGTCGACCCTTCTAAGCAATTATCACTAGGAATCACATCCTTTCAAGTCTTGACCATGGTTTGCATTTTGGATATGGTAATGATTTTCATTTTGTCAAGTCAAAAATAAAATAAAATTTGAATGCCATCGAACAAAAGAAAAAAATCCCTAAAAGATATTTCATTTAGCCTTTGGCATTCTTTTGTTTCAGCTCTACAACTTTTATCTATGGCCGACTTAGGATTTGATACCCTCTGCTCTCTCCTCCATTCTTAGGCTCTCTTTGTCAATTTCCTTGGAAGATCTTTGTAGAAAATGAAAGGTAAGTTGTTACTTTGACATCAATCTGGATTTTCCACTATATTTGAGGCGTCATTGGGGCCTTGCAAACCTCGGTTCTAACTATATTTTCTGATATATTTTAGTCTTTGTTTATCATAGATTTTGAATAGTTTCTCCACTGTAAAATGCAAACCCTTTTGGCTTTGATGCCATGGCTCCATGGCTTTTCTAATCGAAATTCTCTGTATTCTTTTTGTTGAAGCTGTGAAGCTGCGATGTCTGAATACTCTAGCTACTCTTTACTTTTGTCACAGGCTCAAAAATGTATTTAAGTTATGTACTTTTCTTTATATTACCAATTAAAGCTCAAAACTATGAGACATTTTGTGCTCTCTAAATTTCCTTTGTTGAAACCCTAAAACCCACAGGCTGTAGCTTTGCATTGTCTCCAGTTTCTTAGTTTGGAAACTCCATTTAGCAATATATCAAAAATTGTAGAACTCATACATGGTACTCTATGTTCCTCTTTTTGATACATGCTTACGTTAGTGGCCATGGGGTCGTGACTGTAACAGTTCATCCCACATTTTCTAAATATTCTCTTTGCATATTCCTTGTATTCTGCTTCATTTGCTTAGTATCTAGAAATGGACAAGGCTCAACATGATAAAAGACCCCTCTATCTGATAGTGAAAGAAACTCTGTATGGTTCTTAAATCAATATGAAACTACAACTTCTATCTTTGCATTCACAATATGTAAGGCTATGACTATCTGTCTTGCAGTTCTTTATTTGATCTTGAGATGTCTTGAATAAAATTCATTTCCTACATCATTGTTTGGTGATCCCTGAAACAAGCCAATTATATCTGGCAATGACAACACTTTGTCGCTTACTGTATGATGGCAGATGTGAGATATGACAGTTTGATTGTTCTTTTACTTTATGACAAAAATGTTCATTTGATATGCAATATATACTCTTTACTAGCTATTTCACATATATATTTCCTTCTGTATTGTAGATAGTCAAGAACACTTGACCATTCATTTCTTCTTGATTGTAACTATGCATGATAGAAGGAAAAGCATGAAGCTCTTTACCTATGCATGAAACTGTATTTTGACATTTGCTCTTCCTGTAATGAAGAAAAGTCCACTCTTCCACTACAGACCATTACTGGTTATTCGAATTCCAATGAACCTATATGGTAGAAACTCATTTCGTTGTTCTTAAAAGAAACCCCTGATTTTCTCATTGTATTTGAGGTATAAAATCTGCAATCTCTTTTACTCTGCATGCACTTACCAACTGATCAAAATATGTGTTGAGAACTAGTTAAGTTCCATGAGTATTTATGGCTGGTACCTATCATATGATGATTGATTTACCTTAGTGATTACTTTATTGGAAGAAATTATAAAAATGACCTCTTTGTTGTTATTCTTAAGGGAAAGCTTTAGACCTTGATGTTCTACCTGTACTCTGTACATTAGATCTAACATATCACTTATCTACTGTCATCCTCACTCTGCAACATTGTCCTCATATAGTATGCCTGTCTGGAACTTACTCCTTCTACACACCTTCCATATGCCTCTCACAGTGTTTATATGGCCCTTCTTCAATAGGCTATGATGACCTTTTTTATATAGGCAAGACTATCACTATCTTTTTCTAGGATGATATTACCTAAGAGCTGGTTATGGGATATGATCTTAAGGAGATAGTGAGGGGTCTCTGCTTGATTATCATTTATCTCTTTGTCAAACTTTGTAGACTATACCTTCTAGCATAGATAAAAGGTATCTTCTTTCTATGGTACATAGATGGCACATGTAATTCGATCTTGCAAGGTTGTTCCAATATCAAGATTATAATTTCCTTTTGTATCTATCTCTATCTAATTTTTCACTTGTAAAGCAAGACATCAACAGCTCATTCACCCTTTTCTTTCTTTTGTTGTTCTATCCATGTGAACATTCAATAATAGTACTCATGTCATTCTCTTGTACCACCTCATTATGTACTGCTATCCTCTTGATCTCTGGTTGTCAAGATGTTCTCCCAATCTGTCATTTACCTATTAGTCTCAGCAACAAGACTTGATGCAATGAAAGATTTTAGTTCATCTTTGTGGCTACATCTGTACACATGTTGTATATGCATGATCCACTTGATGACTACCTATAGATAATGAATCCATTATATTGATAATTCTCTTTTCTTTAGTTTGTTCATCACCTAGACAGTCTTGGAAAAGTTCTCTATTCATGCATGGTTTTCATTCCATTCCTTGAACTGATCATCATGGATGAATACTGCGCTTGCATTTACTCACTTACTTGATCCATTTTAGCATAATGAACACAAAGGTCTATTTCATTCCCCTTTGGAACTTGGGGTAGCATGCCGAGCTCTACCCTTGTGGGAGACCATTTTGTACCACATTCTTATCTTTAGATCAGTATAATGATTTTATTTGTTTCCTGCACATGAAACAAACAAGTTAGCTTAAAACAATGAAGTACAATGATTGTTTCTTTCTCATCTCTTCTTGCTTGTGGATGATGGTCATTGATTAATGCACTATAATCAAAGTATTATGTGTCTTATGATAGGATATAGGATTTTCATAACTAGAGCTTCTAATGGTACCCTTCCCACATTTTTACAGGTACATGTTGAGATTAGGAGCAGGACAGGATGCAACTTCAGAGATTGACAACCCCAAGGCAATGATGGCTATGTATTTCCTTTTCTATTCATTAGATGCATAATATTTTCTTTATATTTGCATATGTTCAGCTATCACCCACAACTTGTGTGGGATATGTCATTATTTCTTTCAATGCAATGTTTATCCTTTTATGTACTTCAATTTGTAAATGAATAATCATTGTAGTGATTGAAAACTTATCTCTCTTGTAAATATTTTGCAATGCAATGGATGATCTAAAATCTTTCCTCCCTTTTGAACAATTGAACTGCATTTAACACTGAAACATAATAACTATGTAACTAGCACATAATAGAACTCAGCCAATTTTGAGCTATGGTCAAAAATGGTAACATAGAGATAGGGAGAAAGAGAGATATGGAGATAGAGAGTGGGGGACATGGCTAGAGACATAGGGAGAGAGATTGATAAGTAGAGGGACGATAGAGATAGAGAGGTAGAGGTTTAGAGGTTAAGGTTTAGGGGCATTATTTAGGGTTTAGATGTTTAGGGTTTCTCAAGTTTAGGGTTCAGGGGCATTATTTAGGGTTTATGGGTTTAGGGTTGCTCAAGTTTGGGGTTTTTGGTTGCTCAAGTTTAGGGGTTTAGGGTTTCTTAAGTTTAGGGGTTTAGGGTTGCTCAAGTTTAGTGGTTTAGGGTTGCTCAGATTTAGGGGTTTAGGGTTGCTTAGGTTTAGGGGTTTAGGGTTTCTCAAGTTTAGAGTTGCATGTCAAAAGTAGTTTTGCTATCTTTATCTCTCTCCCTCCCATCTTTATCTTGCCTCCTATCTCTCTCTATCTCTCTCCCCTCTTTAGCTCCTATCATCTCTATCCCCTCTATACCTCCTACCCTCTCTCTCTCACCTTTATACCTCCCTCCCCATATTCCATGCACTTAAAAACACTTATAATTTTAAAGGCATGACAACACTTAAGTCTTTTGATGCATAAAATCTCTTAAAACTTTCATGCTTGACAAAACAAGCTCATGTTTTGTGAAAAAATGGACAAAAATCATGTGGGATCTATATTTCAGTCCCACATGCTTTGTTATTCCCTTCTTTTCATGCACAATTAGACAACAAAATTCTTTTTTAACTAGTTGACATTTTGGCAATCATTTTTTGCCTAATCCACCACATTTTTTAGGTTTTTTAATGTAGAAGAACTAAATTGCATGTTTTTAGATAGAATTTGGTTGTTTAAACTAATAGTTTCAAGTTTCATATTGTTTCAATGTTAATTTTAATGTATTTAGATTGATTTAATGATATATGTTGGTTTTTTTCTTAATTTTAACTAATTGTATTTGAGTTATATATCTAAGTCAACATTGAATACAAAGGAACTTGCCAAAAAGTTTAGATTTTTGAGGATTGGGCAACTCAAATCTTGAAATCTAAGGCATGCTCTTCAATATTTCCTTTACTTCATTTTATGATTATGTTAAAGCATGAAATCTCATGTTATAGCACAATCATGAGGGAAGTGAGAGGATTATCATTTTGAGAAGTTAAATTATATGAGTAAGTGAAAATGATCACATGTTGCTATTATCCTAATTCAAACACTAACCTAAACAATTAGAAGGATACTTTAAAGGCAAAAATCAATAATAAATGATAAGTCAATTAATCTCAAATCCATAAAAAAAGATATCCATGATACTATATAAACATATCTAGTTGACCTCTTGAAAGGATATTCATATTTAGTAGGGAAGAATGTCTTGAACTAAAAGATAACCATACATGTCATAGTCATAGTTATTACGACAATTATAATCACAATGGGGTTGTCTTGAATAGATAGTGTCCTGTCAAGGAGTTATTAGATAGTTAAGAAAGATAGAGTATTGATATTGGTGGGTGCATGTACTATAATATAGTCAAGGAGGGTATGATACCGTCGGGATAGTCTTGAATAGAGCCTCCATGCGTGATAATATAACTAGTCCTTTGTGATGTACCTGAATGTCTATGAGGGTGATGAAGTTTGAGGGTGGAGGAAGGATAATGTAAGTGTCTTAAGTTGCCCAAGACTATGATAGTCCAGAAATATACATATGATCTACACATGTTCCCTTATACATTGCATCTTAAATCCATGGCAGTGGACATCAATTTCATGGTTTTCACCAAGCTAAGAATCCTTCTATAGTTACTATAAGCTACTCTTTAAGTCATTGTCATGATCAAAGCCTAGAATTTCATAGTTTCATCAAGTTGTCACTAGCCTCTTATTGCACATTTTAGAGTTAACTAGATGATTTATGAAGCATCAAAGACACCATTGGAAAAATCACAATAAAATACATGAAACTCTCATAAGAACACTCACAATCACTAAAACAAGAAATATCTAAGTTAAAAAAGTCATCATTATGTGTATTAGTATATTTAAAATTGAATTAAAATATGATATACATGAATTTGTCGTTTCTTGATTAGTTAACCCTAAAGAATTTTAAACATTGTCAAAATTGTAAGTACACATCCCTGATTCTTGTTCTTGTCAATCTAGAAGTGAACCATGACCTTTAGAAACAACATAATTACATTCAGGACTCTTTTGTACTCTCTCAATTTGAACTATGTCATCGATACCTCCCTATAAAAAAGTATTCATCATTCTCTCTAATCTAACTGGTTGTATCAACATAAAATTTTGCAATCTGATTGATGCTACAAATGTGATATAATCGGTCCTCATTTAGTAATGAGTTGTCACTATAATCCTTTTGGTTATTTACCTCTAAGAAATTAGTTTGAGTTTTATTTATTGGACCTATACTAGGTAACCTATTTGTTTCTTGAGTATCCTCTAAATTTTTTGGACTGCCATCTATTGCAAGTAGTGTGCCCTTGGTCTCCTTGTGCTCTACAACGCAGTGCTTGGGTTTGTGACAAGACTTAACTGCCTCCCATGGATTCATTAACTCCAGCGGTTGTATCAGGGATTAACAGGTCAATCTTTTGGTGCAATGGCAATCATCTTTCCAACAATTGGTATTAGAGCCTGGGTGACGTGTTCGAACCCCTCGCTTGCGCTAGGCGAGGGATTATTGCAAGATGTGCACCCTTGGTCTCCTTGTGTTGTATAATGCAATGCTTGGGTTTGTGACAAGGCTTAGCTGGCTCTCGTTGATTCATTAACTCTAGTAGTTGTATTAGGAATTAACAGGTAAATCTTTTGGTGTAATGACAACCATCTTTCCAACACCATCTCAAGATTTCTCCAAGAAATTAGATTGGTTAGGCTGCAATAAACTCTATATTTTAGTTTTTTTTGTCATCATAAAACTCAGTCAAAAGATCACCAACAACTTTGTCATCATAATTAGCCTTAAGATTACTCATTTTGTGATGATTTCACCCCTTGTCTATCTTGAATAGCTAATTCAAACTATAATTGATGCTCTTTGTGTTCACCATGATTTTTTTCAAGTCTTCCATCATAAAGTTAGTTTCAAACATTACTTAGTATTTTGTCTCTTAACATTTCAAACACATCTATTGAAGGCAAGGAGTCTTGATTAGTGTGTTACCACTTAGACCAATTGTCACATCATGCTAGTCAAAAAATATTTTCTCCTAACTTTTGAAGATAATTCAACACAAGTTCAATCCTTATAACGGTAATATAGTTAGCTTGTTTGTCATAAAAATCATCATGTTGATTATTCATTATGCTTCTAACATCATCATTGTGTTCCTTATCATGAAATCCATTTGTTTTCTCTTTATTACCCTTGTGATCATTAATCCCATGACCTTGATTGACAATAGATTGCTGATTTGAGATGACTTCACACTTATATTCATGAGCTACTCTAACTAATTTACCACCTACAATATAAGAATTTGGGCTGTCCTAACATGCCGGTAGGTCTAGTTTTACCTTGTGAGTCTCCATTTGGAATGGTTGGTCCATCACAATGTGCTTGCTGTAACTCTCCTTAGTGCTAGTGACTTCTTCTATTATGTCATGAGTAGGTGTATCCATGGGAGGTTAAGAAAGTGTGTTTGAGAAGATATGTTAAAAAAATATGAAACTACCCTAGAGATTGTGCCTACCACCATTTGTAAAATAACATCAACAATCAATATGTGCTCATCTATGTCATCAAGAAAATCTAGGCCTAGACTGTCATTACACATTTTCACTTCTAATCTAATCATGTCAAAATCAACAAGTTTGGAGTCATCATATATGTTGATTATTCATTAGTCATCATATGTTGATTTATATATGCTGACTATTCATTGTGCTTCTAACATCATCATTGTCTTATTCGTGATGCATATAGAAATTATCATCATGCGGAGGAAATGAGCAAAGACTCTAACACCAGTAGAGCATGAAGCTAATAATGAGGGGAAAAGAGAAGGAATGAGGAAAATTCATGAAAGGAGGAAATTGTAAACCATACAAGAAGACATTCCACCATTACCAATTGAAGAGGAACATGATACATCTAATCAAGCTAAGAGAGAGATGGAATTGGCGGCACAAAGGGAACAAATACAAAACCTTTGTTTAATGAGGAAATTGAATCTTGAAGTTGGAGGCACTCCATCGTTCATAGATCAAGTTGAAGGAACACCATCATTCTCTTCTAAAATTGGAGGCGCTCCATCTTTCATAGGTGAAGTTGAAGGTACATCTTCATTCTCTTCTCAAGTTGGTGGCACACCATCATTCACACGTCAAGTTGAAGGTACACCATATTGTCTATCTCAACTTCAAGCTTTTTCAATTTTTTCATCTCTAATTGTAGGTATGTCATCTATCCCATCTCAAGTAAATATTGAATAAATTGTTAATGTTGAGTCAACTTTACCAATGAAAACACCTCCTAGAATTTTGCGTAGAAAACCTAAGTTTCTAATTGATATTGATTCAAATATTTTGAAGCCCATGTAGGCTAACATTCCCAAGTGTAGTTACCAAAGATATGCAAATAAGATATGGAAATCATTCTATGAGAACTTAAATAAAACTAGAAGATGTCAAGTATTTGTTGAATTGATGAAAAATCTAAAATCCAAGTCCAATATGAAGATTCTCGGCCTAAGAAAATCGGATGCTTCAAGTGAAAAATCAATTGTAAAGAATCTAATGAGTGCATATGAAAGTGTGGGTTCCACCTCATGCACCAAGGATAGTAATTTGACAATAGTAAGCCAAAAAACAAACAATGGTCACCTCATTATAAAGATAAGTCAAGCATTGAAAATAAGTAGAAAAAACTCTAATGAGAGCCATTGTAAGATGTGAAAGAGTTGAGGGCCCAAATACCAATGAATTGTGGGCATTCTCAAGGAGACTCCGATGGAAAGACAAAGTTGTTGTTGAAGCCTTGAGCTCCATCATCAAAGAATTCTAGAAAAATAACATAAGAGTATCCTCTAATGCAAGAGATATTGTAAGGAAAATTAGTTGTCGAAACCGCGAGCCACATCCAAAGCATTTTTTGGATGTGACTCAAACACAATTTTTCAAGAAATTTCAAAAGATGTATCCTCAAGTCAAAATTAGTCAAAGGTATTTTGAGATGGTAAATCCTTTCTATGTCAAAATAAATCACACATGCACAACTTCTTGTTGTAGAGTACAATTTGAGTTTTCTAATCATTATGATGTTTATAGATATATATGTGTAGATTTGCATACTAAGGATGTTTTGAAGGAGTGTAATATAAAGTGTCTACCTAAATCTTCAAGAGATTTCATATCAAGCATCTTATGTCAAAGAGTAGATAGTCAATTATTCCACAATATCTTATGCTTGGATGGCACGTGTGATCATTGTGATCTGAGTTGCAACATTTGCCAATTTGTAAACATACAGAGAACACACATGCAATTGGAAATGAGCTAGTAAGTTTTGGAAAATAAAATATAGTGGCATATAGTCTAAAAGATGGAAAAGAAGCAAAAAGGTGTGAATTGGTCATTCAAAAGATTCCACTATATCAATTTATGTATATTTTTTGAGATATTATAGTTTATGAGTATGCAAGGCATATTGATGTAGAGGATGGAGGATTATATCAACACAACTCAAAAGAACTCACTTTACAAGTTTGAAAACTTAATCTTGTTAGTATCTCTCACAAGCCTTCATACTGCCTTGCAGCCCTCCAAACAGGGTTTTTTCAGCATATCTTTTGAAGAAGACTTCAAACCCACAAACCATTTACCTCTTTTTAGATACCCATTTAGTTTTTTGACAACATATTTTGATTTTAGATAGGGTTACTTTGGAATGAAGTACTCTAAAATTGATTGTTCCTCTGAAACTAGGCCTAATTAGCCATGTTTTACAAACCAAGTGCATGAAAATCAAAACCCACAATACAAAAACCCTACCTATACACATTTCATGGGGTCCAAAACCACCAATTTTGCCAATTGGGACAATACCTAGATCACCTTTTTTTCAAACCCTTCCTCAACCTACTCAAACAAGCCAAAAAACTTAAGAAAATCAGGCTAGGGCTGCTTGGAATTCATCCAAAACTTCAATTCCTACAATACCCACTTTCAAAACCTGAAATAACATGTTAAAACCTTCCATTCCACCAATTTTCAAAATTTTTCAATAGTGGAAAAGCTCAAAATTCTATTTTTCTCTCAAAACCCTAGATAATGAGGTTTAATAGGGAGTTTTTAGTAAATTGGCTATAAAATGCTCAAAACTTCATGGAATCAAACCAAACTAGTTGCAAATGAAAGTAGTTTCATTCCTCTATAATTCCAATCATTAAATGCATGTGTTCTAGCCGTATAGGCCATACAGAAGTGCTAGAACAACAAAAAATAGTAAAACACATAGAAAATGGAAAGTTTCTTATTATTTCTTCAATAAAAATCAACTCCAGCCCCTGCCTCAAAGTTTGTGAGGCCTTTTTATTATTGTACAACCCTAACACAACCATTCATAACCACTTCTTTAACCTATGACCTTTCAACTTCCTAAAAATGACAAAATTGCAAGTTTGCATAACAACTTTTGCAACAAATTACAAAACTTAGCAAAACTTGACAACTTGACCCCCTATGACTTCAAAACCTCAAATATGGTCTAAATAGACCTTATTACATAATACTTGACTCAAAACACCCAAAAATCCAACTTTTGACCACATTTACAAAATTTGACTAGGTGCTCCTGCACCATACTCCTGAACAAAAATATGACTCAAATCCCTTGAGTACTTTGCTGCCACATCAAATCCATGCTTGTCTATGTCATCCTCCATCCTCCAAGTGTTATCTCTGTAAGGTAATCCATTCCAATGGGTAAAAAACTGGAAACATGCTTCATCCTTTGGCTTGTTGAACTCCTTAGCACCTTGGCTGCAACCCAACTTCAAAGACCTGCTTGATGAGTGATCCTTGACTCCTCCATCTAAAAATGTTGTTAGACCTGCATCATAACCTACTACTATACCTCTTCCATTCTTGCAATGAACTTCCTTGTGCTTTGCTGTAGGTGTACACTTAAACTTGCCCACTTTGCTTTGCAACTCACCCTTGACCTCTTCATCTTTGTCTTGGACTTCTTTCATCTGCTGTGATACCCTTACAACTATTGTTTGATCAGATTTACCAACCTCTAAATGACCATTATCTTCTTTGGGAAACAATGAACGAAACACTTTTTCCATCACTACCTCAACATGCTTCTTAACCCACTCTCAAATCTCCACAATCAATGTGTAGTGCCCCTCATTTTTGCTTTCTGATAGACTGATAGTTATTTCATTTAGACATTATGACATTTTTGGATTTATTGTTTGATGATAATACTATCTACTGCTTTAATGATACTGTTAGAACTATTGTTTATACTTATATTATGACTAGTTATGAACTCAATTGATTATGTGGATCAATCTTATCATGAGCTTATGTGATTATCTGATGATGTTTAGTTGTTTAGTTACTGATGAGCATGCATGATATGGTTACTTGTGGATGTGATTGGTGGAAGGGACAGTGTCGCATTACTCATGCGTGAGTACCCTTCTCTGCTACGATTCTCTTCCACTGTGTGTGATTAGATGGTTATATATATATATATATATATATATATATATATATATATATATATATATATATATGCTCGACATTTCGTTTCTTGCAGGTTGCAGGTACCAGGCATCGACTCCACTTGAATTGGCAGGTTTGAGCGTGCCTCAAATATGATGGAGAATTGTTGATCAGAGATGACATAAGGTCCCTCAGGTTGTCATCATCCTCGAAGAGGGTGAGTCCTTGTCCTGTGGTCTGTCAGACTAGTTGGTTGGGCATGATAATCAGTCATCTTTGTTGAGTCGTTTGGTATTGTTCGATATGTAGGTTTGCAAATTGTAATTGTGTGTTTATTGTTTTGATTAATTTGCATCATTAAATAGAAATTATAGTTCACCTTAGTAAATAAATAATAACATTATGGGGAAAATAAGTGTTCTAAATCAAGAATTTAATTGATAATTTTTATATGCAAAGATAATAGTATTTAAACAAATATTAAGTCATGTGGAAGTAGTTAATATATATATATATATATATATATATATATATATATATATATATATATATATATATATATATATATATATATATATATAATTATTGTTGAGTATGAATATAAATATTCTATTTTCTAATTGAGATTAATAAATTAGAGTATATTGTGTTGTCAGAAAATCTGGTTGGTGCAACCCAAAATAAATAAAATTTAAATTTGTCATACTTAGGGGTGTAATGGAAATTAATGGGTAGTAGTGGATGGCATGTAATGGGAGAATGTAGTTATGGGGGAATTAATTGTTTTTCTATTTTAATGTTTTTGAACGTTTTATCTAGGCATCAATTCCTCGGAGAAAGGAGGACATTACACATTTGGGGAAGATTTCTGGTGCAGAATGGTTCGATGAAGGGCTCTCTTTGGAAGGGGATAAACTAAGGTCTTGTTCTGGAATTCCTTATCATTGCTTCCAAGTAAGTTTCTGTATGATTTGAGTATATCTCCATAAGTGATTTATGTGTGCAAATATATATATGTATGTATTTCGATGCTGATTGTGGAGTCGGATCCCTGTTGAGTGATTTTGAATGCAATATCGTAGAATTTAAATCAACAAATCCATTATGTGTTTATAGTGTAGTCTCTGCTTCTTGTAAAAGACCCCTCCCTAGGCTTCTTGCGGATTAGACTCTCTGTATTTCTTGTGCTTCCTTATCTTGTGGTGGATGCTCGTTCCTTGTTCCAAAGTTCTCACGTATGGAGCAATTGTCGGTCACTGACTGTGTGTCTATCTGTTATATCTGCATGAGTAAATCATCTCAACAAATCTCGGTGTGCAACTTCACCTTGAGCGCCCCTTTGTAAAGTATAATCTTACTATTTTTGCTTGAAAATACCCTATGTTTCTCAGTCAATTTTGTCCATACCCCACAATCATCACATTCCGTGAGATGGTATCTCTTAGAGGCAATCTAACAAGCTATTCTACCAGAGCATTTCCTTTAGGTTCTTCCTGCTCTGCTCTTGGTGATTGCGCCTGCTTGAATGTTAAGTTTTTTTTAAAGCAAACCATTTTGTGTATATACTCCAATCTCACTTATGTGAGGAATTTGATATTTAATCCTTCAATGCCGATACCATGAGATTGCCAACCCTTTTGAGGCATTCTGTCAAATAGTTCACATGCCATGGCTATGATACCACATTAGTGCATTCATCGTCCAAGCCTATATCTCTTTGATTTTGCATTATTCTCCCTTATCAATGGATGTAATCTTCAGGCACCAAGATAGCACCCCCGCATCTCCGTTGGGTCATCTGACATTTTACCTTCCAGATGCGTTTTACCTTACAGTTCATACAAATCCAATCGCTGATAACTTTTTCTTGAATTTTTTTTTCTCTCCTTTCATCAAATCCATTTTGAGTATGTCCGGCAATCGTTGAATCTCCTTGGACTTTTAAACTGAGCACCGCCGCTTGAAAAAAAACATAGCTTCAATTTCTTTTGTTTCGTTTCTTTCTGTTGTAAGCGACCCTCCTATGTAAGAAATCGTTCCTGATAGGAGAAAGAGTCTTCATAAAAGTAAAATCTCTTCCCCTGTCAATAAATCGCTTGCTATGTAAATCATTTTTCTTATGTGAATCACCATTCAATGTTTATTGCCTTCTATGAATATCGAACGACCCTTTATGTATGGCAACGACTTCTGTATCATTTGGTTGGCCTTCTATATGAACCAAATAGCCTTTAGCGGGGGGGTTTGATGAGAAAACTTGGCATATTTAATCGGCCTACAGATATGATGATATGAAACGGCCTTCTTTATAGGAACAACAGATTCTTCTCCCAACCAGTTGATCTCTTTCTATATTAGAGTTTCCAATACTTAGTAATCAGTCTTTTCTGAAAGTATCCTAGATTTTTTTCCTTCGGCGAATTTACCTCTTTCTATATTAGAAGTTTAAATATCTTTATTCTTTTCACTAAGCTTTTGAAACCTTCTATGCAGGACCGCGTCCGTAAATGCATCCTCCGTTAAACTAATTCATTCTTAAATTCATCCATCAGTGTTTGTAGTTGGCCAGATCAGTCACTTTTTTTGACGTCTTTCATAATTTTGGGACGATTGCAATCCTATTGTGCTAGTCTCAGGATGAACGTATGTCTAAAGAGATTATATTTCCTATTCTAGTGGATATTTAATTTTTGGTCAGTTTAATGTTATTTTCGTTTCACACCAAGACGTTCCAGGTTGTAGTTGCATCCCCATTCATTAATCATTTCCTCTAGCATTCCAGAAAACCTGAATATGTGTGGATTTCACAGTGGTAAATGAGGTTTAAACGTATCTCCTTAGGCAAATTTTCTTACTTTCAATCGAGTAGAGTTATGTTAAATGATCAAACTAGATTGTCAGTTCATAAAACCTCCAATGCCACTGTTGATTGTCATTGCATTAGTAATAATAAATCTGTGTACATGGGCGCCTATCGGATGATAGATAATATTTTTACTTTCCAATTTTTCATCATATGCATTATTAGAATTATTATAAATATTATTGTTACTATTGTTATTACTTCAAGATTAAATAGTTACTAAACATTATTATTATTATTATTGTTGTTAATATTACTTTAAATTAAATGATCACTAATTAATAACAATGAAATAAATGTCGTATTTGAATAGATTGGTCATAAAATAAGAAATCTTATAAAATTGAATTTTAATTATGTGGGTATTACATTTAAATGTTGTTAAATTTAGATTTAATTAGTATTATCATATAAAGAAATTACTATTGTTGGAAATTAAATAATGATTATGGGTTTTGTTATTAGAAGTAAGTTCCAGAGGCATTAGGTTTATATTTTGTTTTCATGTTTATGCCATGAGTGTTAAGTATCATGAGGAAAAGTCTTGTTAGTTGTTATAGTTCGCTTTAATGTTGATTATGTGTGAGTCGGATTTGGTTTATGGGAAGGTTTTAGAAAAAGTAATCGAATATGTTGTACAGGGTTGCTTCACATAGAAGCTATGGATAGTGCAAGTGAGAAATTTGTCCCGTGATCATGTGGAAAATGCAAGAGGGTTAATGCCTTGCATGATTCATATTACCATTGTTATGCTTGTTGAGTGGGGTCTTCTGGGTGCAGGTAGGGGAGTGGCTCTCAATGGGGGTCGGAGCCCAAAGTGGCATCTTGGATAACCCATGTGAGAGTTTCTTAACTCAATGATAACCTAATTAATGTATTTAGGGGGGGGGGGGGTTGGGTAGTAAACACATTAAGACAAGATAATTGGATGCCTCACTCATAGCTCAAGTGCTCGTTTAGGCTTGAGATGAGCTAGGAAGGCCTGGAATGGCAAGATCAACTACCTTGTCCACATGAAAGGTATGTTGATTCCGTGTGAGTTTATATGGGCGCCGGGGGTCAGAAGAGGCTGCCAGGATAACCTAGGATGGGGACCGAGGCCTAAGAAGACCTACCAGGACAACCCATGACAAGCCACATGATAACACTCCTACCTACTGCAGTCTAGCATTCCCCAGATGTTCTCTTTTCATTCGTGGTATGGTTGCCTCTGGAATAGATGATTGAGTTATGATCTGTGTGGTTGTATAATCATATGTAGCCCTTGTGTTTCATAATTTTGTCAAGCTGACTATTCATGTCGTGGGACCTTATTGTTATCTCCTAGCATGGGGGGTGGACCTCAGGGTTCCACATGGTCAGGTGGTTGTGTATTTGCTCCATTGGTCTCTTTGTTGTTTCTCAAGTGCATGAGGATTTATCTTGTAGCAGACCACTACCTTTGTTCAGTTCGAAGAAATAGGCACTCATGATTGTACACCAGATTTATCATATACTATTATATTGATGTGTACACTTTGATGTATTCATAAATTAATATAGTTGTCCTCGTAAAGATGTATCCATTTGTAAAGAAAATTTTAAACATATTGTAATCTCTTATGCAAGATCTTGATATTACTATTTGATGTCATGAATATGTGTTATCTCCTTAATGTACTTGGTTTTGGATTAATTATGGATGATTATCAGATTATGTTAGTAATTAGTAATGTAGTCATGTTATCCCTAGAGATTAAAGTTTAACTTTCAGGTTAAGTGAATATATGATTACACTTTGTTACAATTTCTTCCTTTTAAAAAAAAAGTTTTGGCCTTTTGTGATGCATAGTTTAACTTATCTCTAGGGTTTCATGGCTGGATGTTACACAATGCATCCTTTACCTTCTCCATATCATGTTCTTTCATAATTGAATCATTCTTCAACGCTACTATCTCAGTACCTTCAGGTTTAGTAGGGGCTACAAACTCCTCATGCATTTCTTCCTCTAGCTTTATAAACTCCTTCTTGATGTCCTCTATGCTCTACCTCTTGTCCTCTTTGAAACAACTCCAATTGGTCTTCATTTTCACTTTTGGTTTCAACTTGTCAGAGAAAACTAGCCTTCTAACTGTCTTGTCACCTTGAATCTGATCCTTCATGCTTTGATGTATCCCAATCTCTATCTCAGCACCTTGCTTCTCTTCCATGACCTGTTTCATCTTGACTTTTGGTTTGTTTCTCCTTAAAATTGCTATCACAACAAGAAAGTGATAGATCTCTTCCTTGTCCTTTTTCCTTTGCGATGTATTCATGATCTTTGCATCTTTGTTTTTCTCTCCCATCTGATATCCTGCCCCTCTATATGCTGCTTCCTCAAGGCTACTAATCTTTGATATGAAAGAAATAGAAAAACTACTATCTTACTTTGCAAACAATGAAGGAAACATTATGTCACCATACCTTTGCAATATCATTTCATCCTTCACCTCTGTTCTCTTTGTGCCTTCAAACTCTGATATGGCTACAACCTCGTAGTTCTTCTTCTTCTTCTTCTTCTTCTTTCTTCACTTGTCTTCTCCTTTGAACTATCTTCTTAGTGGGCCATACAACTTTCTTCTTCATTGTCAAGTGCCAACTTTGTGCTTGTTTGAGCTACTGACTCCATTCCTCTTTCATTCTTTCTCTCACATCTTTCAGTTGTTCCATAGCATTCCTCAATTCTTTTATCTCTTGGTCAAACTCCATTTGTTTTCCCCTCTCTTTTTCCTCTTTCCTCTTCCTTTCTTTTTCTTCTTACTTCTTCTTTTGTGACCCCCAGCCTGCAAGTACCTTCTAAACAAATCCATCTTTCCTCAAGCAGGTCTCTCCTTGCTTCTCCTTGTCTTTGCCTCACCTAGGTTTCTTCTCTTCTTCTCTACCTAGCCTTTTGGCAACCAGGTTCTCTCTTCGACCTGCACAAACACACAAACATAAACATCAAACTCTCTCTTGCCTAGACCTTCTGAGATTTGATACGAATTGATGCAGAGGATGGAGGATTATATCAATACAAATCAAAAGAACTCACTTTACAAGTTTGAAAACCTATTCTTGTTAGTATCTCACGCAAGCCTTCATACTGCCTTGTAGCCCTACAAACAGGGGTTTTTCAGTATATCTTTTG
This sequence comes from Cunninghamia lanceolata, assembly GCA_027924645.1. Classification (NCBI taxonomy): domain Eukaryota; kingdom Viridiplantae; phylum Streptophyta; class Pinopsida; order Cupressales; family Cupressaceae; genus Cunninghamia; species Cunninghamia lanceolata. The sequence continues at coordinate 4,465,210 of BSBN01000859.1, read as the reverse complement.
AAGAATACCTCAAACCCATAAACTGTTTACCTTTTCAGATACCCATTTGGTTGTTTGACAACATATTTTGATTTTGGATAGGGTTACTTTGGATCAAAGTCCTCTAAAATTGATTGTTCCTCTAAAACTAGGCCTAATTAGCCCTGCTTTACAAATCAAGTGCATGAAAATCAAAACCCACAATACAAAACCCTACTTCTACACATTGCATGGGGTCCAAAACCACCAATTTTACCAATTGGGACAATACTCAGATCACCTTTTTTTCAAACCCTGCCTTAACCTACTCAAACAAACTAAAAAACATAAGAAAATCAGGCTAGGGCTGCTTGGAATTCACCCAAAACTCTATTTCCTGCAATACCCACTTTCAAAATATGAAATCAAATGTTAAAACCTTCCATTCCACCAATTTTTAAAAATTTTCAATAGTGAAAAAGCTCAAGATTCCATTTATCTCTCAAAACCCTAGCTAATGAGGTTTAATAGGCAGTTTTTAGTAAGTTGGCTATAAAATGCTCAAAACTTCATGGAATCAAACAAAACTAGTTGTAAATTAAAGTAGATTAATTCCTCTATCAACTCCATTCATTAAATGCACATGTTCTGGTAGTACAGGCTGTACAGAAGTACTAGAACGACAAAAAAATAGTAAAACACACAGAAAATGGAAAGTTTCTTATTATTTCTTAAACAAAAATTAACTCCAACCCCTGCCTTGAAGTTTGTGAGGCCTTTTTATGATTGTAAAACCCCAAAACAACCATTCATAACTACTTCTTTAACCTATGACCTTTCAACTTCCTAAAAATGACAAAATTGCAAGTTTGCATAGCACCTTTTGCAACAAATTACAAAATTTAACAAAACTTGACAACTTGACCCCCTATGACTTCAAAACCTCAAATATGGTCTAAATAGACCTTATTACATCAAAATTGACTCAAAACACCCAAAAATTCAACATTTGACCATATTTACAAAATTTGCCTAAATTTGACTAGGTGCTCCTGCACCACGTACCCATAGAGCTCGATGGTTGGACTTGCAATTAAAGTTACGCAAGAACATTTTTCCACTTGGTACCATCATTTTAGTTGTTGACTTTGTGCAATTGTAGTATTACAACTCTACGTAGGTTGCTATATTTGTGCAAATAACATTCATTCATGCAGAAGATAGTACAGATCGAACGATAAGAAGATCTTAAGGGAATATAATTTTTATATTAGTGATGATCACACATATTCTATAGATTTTATGAAAGGTTTCTTTCATATGTTCTACTATGATTTGGCTAGGAGGAGCATATCATTTCGTCAGCATACCATATGGTCAAATAATTGTGTATTACAATTCAAGAACTCTAGGATGTTCTGTTGGTTGAGAAAGATGCATAAGATGGATGGTGTTAACATATGTGGAATTTTGGTGAGGCTAGACATGGAAAGGGGGAGCATGATGGTGCAGGATCATATATCAAAAGAGCATTAGCAGGAGAAGAGTTTAAGTACAAAGACAATGCAAAGTTGACAAATGTGAGATCTATTGTCAAATGGTGTAACACTACAATGGGTTCAGGTATTGAAGGCAAGTCTATAGTTCTTAGATATTTTTGGTTGGTTGATGATACCAACATTGCAAAATATGAGGACTGTTGTACATTGATAGGATCGAGTGAGCTACACTGTTTTAGAAGCTCTAATGCGGGTTCATGGAGTATTCATACGTGGCAGATGGTATGCTTTTGTTCTTCATGTACATATGAAGCTTGTTATGATTGTGAGTCAAAGAAGTGGGTCGATGATTGGTGTACAAGAAGCCTAGGTGTGATTGACATGTATTGACTATCAACAACACTACAACTCAAAAAGATTGAATCATCGGTTGACTTTGTCCATATTTTAGATCTAGTTCAACTAGGTATTATCAGCATTCAAACTTAATAAAATTCAATATTTCATCTTATTTTGTAAAATTTTTTTTTTGTTAACTGTATTAATCAAACTAAATGCATGTATCAATTTAGGGCATTTTTATGGAGTGACTGTAGTTAAAGAATGAAGAAGGAATGGATTACTGTTTGTGTCATTATGTTGAGGCAAAAAGGAAATTATATTCCCTTGTTATACATAGAGAAAACATCGAGTACCCTATAGGATAGGTGGTTGTTACTAGAACATGGCTTAGAAGGTACCCAATGAAGAAGTTTGATGTGTGGTTGTTCGAGGACTTTGACACACATAGGAAAATTCCTCATTATTTCAACTTGTTATGGCATCAAACACTCATTTGATCAAATATGGGGGTAGACCATTGAACAGGACCTTGTGGAAGGTTCATGAGTCTGACCACAAGGAAATACTCAACAAAATAAAGAGTAGAGAAGACCCAGAAGGTTCATTGGATTGAATAAGTGGAATGATAGAAAGGTATGTTATTTATCTTTTCTATCCTCATTTCACCTTCTATATTTTTGACACCTATCTTACCTTCTTATATGTGCTCCTTGGTCCTGGTTGATTAGCATCATTTCATTGTAGAGTTCATTAGTGTACTCATTTTTGCTAAATAGTGCAATTGCATTTGCATGCAATATTTGAGTATGATGGAGGTAGACATAATCCTTAGGAAGATGCCTTTGGAATGAAAGTAAGGTAGGTTTTCTTGATTATTTCATAATGATATGTAATTTAGTTACTATTTCGTAATGAGTTTTAACGATGTTTCTTTACATTTGGTGCTAAAAATTGATAGCAGCGGTAAGGGAAATCTTAATTGATGCCCTACAAGACATTGGATCAAGTGAGAACATCTTTATAGTACTAAATTTTCATCTACTAGAAAGGTATTAGGAGTGAATTTTTACATTTGGCATCTCCTGGGGCTAAAAACATGGTGCCAACACATTTGGGTGGGTGAGTAAATGCTAGGGGAGATGTGTTTTTGGTGGTGAAGCCTCATGGTCATTCTCAGCTACATCAAACACATACAATGTCTCAAGACCCCTAAGACAAAAAAGGTGTTAACCTTTGTACCAACTATTCTGTCAAACCATGGCACCTAGGAACATCTTTGCATGTATAGGTGGATTTTATATCCACCTACAAACACCTACCTCAGTTTTTTTAAAATCAATTTTGTTTGCCTATGGTGGCTGTAAAGGGTAAAATTTGGATTGTTTAGTATAGTGTTTGAATCCTCCTTTCACCAATTACATTCAAGGACCTTAGGATCTAGTGGCAGAGCACTATTAGGTCCTTGGTCACTTACGAAGGCAGGGAAACTTGGACTAGGATGTTTAATTGTGAATTTTCATTCTCTTATGTTCAATTGACCATTAAAACCCTAATTATGTGAAAATGACAGTAAACAGATGAATAGGGTGTGTGCAAGAAGTTGTGTCCACTTATTGGCCAAAAAGTGGAAGTGTTTTCCCTGATTTTCAGAATTTGTCACATTTGACCTAAAAATTTGAAGCACTTAAAGGTGAAATCTTGGAAAAAGTCACTAAATATGAAATGTAGTACTCGGAGTCTAGTTTCCAAATATGTAATTTTTTTTAATACCCAGATGATACAAATTGATTTTTAATAGGCATTTCTAAAAACTACTATTTAAAAGTCACTTTTTTTTTTACTATACCATGCACATGTACGTCATCCATATTTCGACCTAAATAATCATATTTTTCTAAATCCATTTGGGAAAAGATTTGTAACTCACTGAAGCACGTTTTCCATATTTTTTTGTAATTTTTTATTGACTATTTTTTTTTTGTTAATTTTTTATTGGCCATTTTTCTTGTTTTAAAAAATTGTCGTGTATGTCATGCATAAGATGACCTAAACTTGTCATTTTTTGAATTTTTTTTTTCAAATTGAAAATAATTGTCTGAAATATGTTTTTCGTATAATTTTTTTACAATTCTTTTTTTAACAAAAAGTTATTAAAATACTAAAAAACCATGATAATTCAAGTTTATGGACCTGTTTCATTAGAAATTAATTGAAAAACAGAAAAAATAATCCAATTGTAAAAAAAAATTACATATTTGGAATCTACACTATCAAATCTATAATGGGTTTTAATTTCGTCAAAAAATTCTATAAAAAAGGCCTTCAGACATATGCCCAAAGTCACTAGTTTGTTGTGACATTGATAGGATCTTCAACTTGCAGGTCAAACCAGGTCCAAAGCCAAAGGTCGGGTTCCCAAGCCTTTTTTCTAACCCAAAACCCATAGCAAAAAGTGGGTCAAATATTGAAAATTTATAAAACAGGATCCCATTTTGAAACGGGATCTCATTCCATAAAAGGTTAATATTTTAATCTTTTATGAAACAGGATCCCATTTTGAAATGGGATCCTGTTTTAAAATGGGATCCCATTTCATAAAGGTTAAAATATTAACCTTTTATGAAACTTAAAACGGGATCTCGCTTTTGGCTCGGGATCTCAAAGTAAAACGGGATCCTGTTTCATTAAAAGCAGGATCCCATTTTGGTTAACCCAATTTTGGTTTTTTTTCTAAGTCTGAAACTTCCACCTTAAGTGGACACAACTTCTTGCATTTACCCAATAACAGAAAATTATCTTGCAAAGGGATGTAAAATGATGAATCATAGAGTACCTATTTTTGGGGTTTCGAGGTGGAAAAGTCAGGGACACAGGAGCAGGTACCCAAGTCCAAGGCCTATGGTTTTGTCTAGATCTTGGAACTCAGTCTGCAACTCCTTCCTATTGTTCTGGTGATTTTCTAGTGTGTCCTTTTTTCTTTTGTTCTGCAATTCCAACACTTTAATATGCCTTCTAGCAAACTTCACTTTGTCCATCTCCTCAACCTGTAACTTGTAACCATGAAAACTTTGGTGGGGGTTGTGGTGTTTAGAGGCTTGCCTCAGTCAAGCCCCAAAGGACACTTAAGTCTCCAAACACCATTGTCAGATAGAGAGTGCATGCCCTTGTGAGGTAGAGGTAAAATCCAAAGGAAATAATGATGAAAACACAATATGATATCACCTTATAGTGAAAATCTCATGGGAGGGAGATGCTCAAATCTATGAATACAAACACATAAACCACACAAGTCTTCTCTTTCAACACAATGAAAGCCTTGAATCACTTCTAGAATGCCAATGCTCATGAATGTAATTTTCTTGTTTCTAAATGAATGCCTAATCATACTTTTATATGCAACTACAAGTACTCCTGCCAAGATTTCATAAATTCAAACTTACTGTGTCAGACTAGGGCCCAAATAACGGTTATAAATTGACACTTAAAATTTGGGCTTGACCCAAAATATGGCAAGACTAAGGCACGGGCGTCCAAGTCCTCCCCCCTATTTTGGGCAAGGTTAAGCTCAAGGGGTCCTCCTAGGTCCAATTTTCCATGATACCTAGGGTTCATTCCACTGGGATGCCAAATTATGAAGTAAGATGTCCTAAATGCACACTAAAGACCCAGGAGCTAAACCTTATAAGGGAAAAGCCCCCAAGGGGACATTTTTTAACGTTACATTTAGCCCCCACTTTAATGTATGTATAAACACAAGGCCAATACATACATTAAAGTACGGTTGCGAACATAACAAACATGCCAAGCATGGAGAAGACACGCCAATCACATAGAAGATAGTAACATGCACGCAAAACATGGAGAAGACAATTACAGTCACGCAAAACACGGAGAAGACAGTCAATGCATAGAAGACACATTAATGCATAGAAGACAAACATGATTTCTTTTCTTTTCTTTTTCTCATATATACGAAATGCAAATGCAAGTACTAGAAAGTAAAGAAACCTCCCATAATACAAGATGCACTCATCGTGCAATTCTTTATACTGTATATATGGGGCAACGCACATGCAAGACACACAAAACCTCTGAAAATTTAGGAAGCACTCATCAAGCTAGTCTTTAGACTACATATGGGGCAATAGACACGTCAAACAAAGAAAGCATGCCAAACACACACACTTGAAGACATGGAGAAAACACAATAGACAAGCGATGGTGTGTACCTATTTCTAGGTCCAACACCATCTCAGGCACATTACAAGCACACACCGATGATTGGACTTCACCACAACAATTGTCAAAAACATACTTAAGGGTTGAGTTAGTCATAGAACCACTCCCTACCTCCACAGAGGTCTTTTGAAAATGACAGGATGATGCAATCTACTCTAAGAAATACACCATCCCTACCTCCATAGAGGGCTTAAAATAAAAAGGATATACGCGATATCCTGCCTCCATAGAGGGCTTAAATGATTGATTGATTTATTGCAAACAAACTTAGAGTGCAGGAAGTACTCATTGCACTAGTCTGCACCTAAGGATAGGCACATAGCTAACATCTACAACATAAAACTTACCTTATATATGCCCCCACCTTAAGGTGGTTGATATCTGTTATCGATATCAAACACATTAAGGTAGGAACAAAACACATAAGGGAACACAATCTCTCTCAAAGCCCGGCCCCTAGAGGTGACATGTAATTCACAATCACCAAATGTTCCCACAAACACATCCCTGCAAGAAACATGTTAGTGTCTACAACATCATGATAAATAACAACATCAGTGCATATGAAATCTGAGGCATGCAAGATACAAGGTAGACAAAGTGCATGGAGCAATAGTATTGTTGTGTTTTGTAAATGACATAGAACACCATCAAAATCACTACACAAAAAGAATGAGTGCTTCTACTAGCTAAGCATTGGATAAAATATACAACCCCATCATCATATTAGGAACTAAGTCCATTTTTTGATTGCTCTTGAAAGGGACACTACGTCTGCATCAGTATAAATGTTTTTCGTCATCCCCCCGCTAGGTAGAAACACTAGAGGAAGGGAAACAATAAATCAAAGAGGAGAAACAAGTGTCTTAGGGATAGTCATGTAAGAGGGTGCCCCCAACTTACCAACTGCAACGCTATGTCTATAAGACACAACACACAACAATGAAATCAGAGAGAGAGGCAATATAGAAGAATGATGATACCAATAGAAGAAGATCACAACAAAGGTAGCCTCCTGGTATCTTGGACCTTACGGGAGAATCAGGGGTCATCCCAAGAGGCCTAAACAACACATAACACATTACGGGGGAATCACATCACAAGAGAGAGATAAAGGGTTAGAAATACTTACCTATTTAGCACCATCATTAAGAATATACATATCTAGAGTATCTCTCATGTTGTTTTGATATTGTATTAAGTTTAGGATGACAAGAGGCTTTCTTTTCTTTAGAAGGATTATATCCAATGCCGCTTGAGTAATGTGTTGAAGCATATTCTATAGGTACTCGAATTCCTTGTTGATTTACACCACATCCCTTACCTACATAGTCATTATGTTTGTACAAAATTTGAAATCCAAGACCATATTGAGAATCCAGTTCCTTAGAAGAAGGTGAAGCCTCGTAGGTGTCATAATTTGTAGTATAAGTTAGAGTATTATTTTTATTTTCGACCAAAGGGACTTTAGGTTTCTTAGGTGCCTCAAAAGAGTTCTTAGGTGAGATTAATGCTACTTTTGACTTGTCAAGACTATTAATTTTATATTCTCCTATACTGCAAGGATTAAAATTTAGTGGGCCCCAATCATCACAAAAGAGTGCGTTCAATGTTCTAGAGTCTTGCATAACATAATCTATGGGAAGAGGCATGGATAAATCACCTCGTAAACTATTTAAGCTCGTATGATTGTAAACTAGTTTTTTCTTTTCAATGTGTAAACAGCTATCTGGTTTAGGATCAGCATGAATAGTATGAAGTTTACCTTTGAATATAAATTTGATTCAATGATGCAATGTGGAAGGGACTACCCCCAATGCATGGATCCAGGGTCTACCAAGAATCATGTTGTAAGATAGAGAACAAGGCATGACATGAATCAAGGTAGGCACAATCATAGATCCTACCTGTATAGGTAGTGTTATAGTGCCCATGGTTTATCATCCAACATTATCAAAGCCATGAATGTTAATGCTATTTGGTTTGATTTGTGATGTGTTAGCTTTAATCTTATGTAATAAGTCAATGCCATAAACATTAAGAGCTGATCCATTGTTGATCATAACTTGTTTTACCAATGTTTTATTTATTGTGACAAAGATTATAAGAGGATCATATTGGTTTTAAACTTCAATTGACGGTAATTCATGTGGTTGAAAGAGAATAGCTATTTTTGTTGCATGCATACTATCCAATACAGCTGCTACATCATTAGGCTTCACAGTAGATGGCACAATCACCTATTGTAAAGCTTCTTGGAGCATTCCATGGTATGTAGGCAATGTTTGTATCAAATCTCAAAGAATGATCTTAGCTGGAGTAGCACGAAGCTGCTCGACAAGATCATACTCTTAACCAATTTTATGAGTAAGACAAGGTGGTGAAGGGAGCATAGGTCAAGAACATGGAAGAGAGACAGGCACATGCAATGTAATGTCCCCTTTAGCAAGTCAAAATTTTCTTAACCTTGCACAGAATTTCAACTTGTAAAAGAGAACATTAGTAATCAATTCTTGTTATAATATGAACATATATCAATAATTCAATTATCTAATCCTTAAGTGGATTCATACTTAGGGTTGTCTATTATATGTTAATTTTATTTATTTTCAAACCCAAGTGGAGATGGGGTACTATCTCTTGTTAGGTTGCATGAATCATCCTCTGCAGGTAGTGCCTTTGTATGATGTAACACATGCCCATTCCACCTTAGGTCTTACTAAGTGCCTTTGTATGATGTAACATATGCCCATTCCACCGCAGGTCTTACTTATTACCTTTCTATGATGTAGCATAATCCATTCCACCGCAGGTCTTATCCATTGCCTAAGTATGATGTAACATGGTCCATTCCACCGCCGGTCTTATCTACCTTTGAGGTATTAATGCTACTTCTTCCTAACAAGTTTACCTCCAATCGCTCAATGTGTGCTATGCTCTTATATAAATCAAATATGATTACTCTTTATTATATTTATTTATTTCAATATCAAAGTTGTATTTAACTCAAAAGTGTTCCCTTAAAAAATATCTTTTTTTCCTCCAATGATGTTTTCCATCTCACAACCTTTATTTATTTCTCTTTCAAGAGATATATTCGAAGAGAGGCATGTCTCTTATTATGCTTGGTGGTAAAAGACATACTTACCCTCTTATAATTTTTATACTTTATATTAATTCCCTTTTGTGATAAAACTAGTTCTAACCATACCTAACTCCCTTATCATAAGAGGATAGGTTAAAAGATATTTATTTTATCTTATTATTTATTTATATTATTTGTATTTATATTATATCATTATAATAAATGATATATTATTTATTATTTATTATTTATATTATATCATTTACATCATAATAAATGATATATGATTTATATTATATTATTTGTATTTATATTATTAGATATATTTATAATATATTATATTTTTATATATTGTTATTTATAATATGGATATTATATTTTAATTATAATAAAATATTGATACAATAATATTATTTATTAAATAATATATAATGTATGTAATTATTTCTATCATCCAAAATAATATTTTACAAACCGTTCAAATCTTTACTTTAACAGTATCTTGATATGGGGACATGACAACCCTCCCCACTCAAGATTGCTTGTCCTCAAGCAACTATAATTAGGTATCCTATAATATTTTATAACATTATATTTTATTAGGTTTCCCTTATATAAAATAACATTACACTCACCAATACTATAAAATGACGGCTATAAAATTTAACAAATTAATATAGCTAATAAACTATAGTGCCATAAAATAATAATTTATAAATCAGCACTAATTTTTATAAATAATTTATTTTATAACTATATTTTATTAAGGTTTATGTACACCATAAATACTTTGGGTAAACAATTGTTTACATATATTTTAATGTGTTTTTTTTTCACTAGGTTACTTATAGATGAAAATAACTATGTGAAATATATTACACTAAATAGAGATGTTTAATATATATTTATTTATAAATTATATTTTAATTATTTTATTTTACTATTTCATTTAATATAATTTTATTGTTATTAAGAGTAGTCTTATTTTTATTTATTTTTTAACCTCATTTACTCATTATTTATTAATTAGATATTTGTAAGTAAATTTTAATTTTTTAATGTTGCATCATAACATATTGAGTAAATTTTATTTTTTAATGTTACATCTATGTATTTAAAATATTTTATCAATGTATTAAACACTATTATTCTAGCAAATTCATACCTGGGTTTTCATTGATTCTTGTTTATTTATTTATTTTTTTAATTTTTTAATTTTTAATTTTATTTAACTATTATTCATAGGATGACAGGATCACTGCTCTGATACCACTGTAATGTCCCATTTAGCAAGTCAAAATTTTCTAAACCTTGCACAGAATTTCAACTTGTAAAAGAGAACATTAGTAATCAATTCTTGTTATAATATGAACATATATCAATAATTCAATTATCCAATCCTTAAGTGGATTCATACTTAGGGTTGTCTATTATATGTGAATTTTATTTATTTTCAAACCCTAGTGGAGATGGGGTACTATCTCTTGTTAGGTTGCATGAATCATCCTCTATAGGTAGTGCCTTTGTATGATGTAACACATGCCCATTCCACCTTAGGTCTTACTAAGTGCCTTTGTATGATGTAACATATGCCCATTCCACCACAGGTCTTACTTATTACCTTTGTATGATGTAGCATAGTCCATTCCACCGCAGGTCTTATCCATTGCCTAAGTATGATGTAACATGGTCCATTCCACCGCTGATCTTATCTACCTTTGAGGTATTAATGCTACTTCTTCCTAACAAGTTTACCTCTAATCTCTCAATGTGTGCTATGCTCTTATATAAATCAAATACGATTACTCTTTATTATATTTATTTATTTTCAATATCAAAGTTGTATTTAACTCAAAAGTGTTCTCTTAAAAAATATCTTTTTTTCCTCCGATGATGTTTTCCATCTCACAACCTTTATTTATTTCTCTTTCAAGAGATATATTCAAAGAGAGGCACGTCTCTTATTATGCTTGGTGGTAAAAGACATACTTACCCTCTTATAATTTTTATACTTTATATTAATTCCCTTTTGTGATAAAACTAGTTCTAACCATACCTAACTCCCTTATCATAAGAGGATAGGTTAAAAGATATTCATTTTATCTTATTATTTATTTATATTATTTGTATTTATATTATAATGTAAGATAATTATAAGAATATTTGTATTTATATTATTTTTTTCTATTAGCTATAGAGAGTACCAAAAAGAGTAACAGTTCACCAAGAATCACCAGGACAGAGGGAAAGCCTCACGTCAAACCACAGTATCAACTATACAGATATACAAGATCATGAACAACAGCTAAACACTAGTGCAGAATATTAGGGTAAGTATCAACCCAGGTGGTCCAACCGAGTGGGCCTTCATCTAGACAATGTTCTTCCTCTCCTGAATTTAGGCCAGCATAAAGATCTCTTCCTTTCTCGTAATTTGGTTCCTTTTGATCACCTGGTTCAGTCTCCATAAAGTGTCCTCAAACATTTGCTGATCATCCAGAGTCTTACGCCACTGGTAACCATACTTGAGCTCATAAATAAAAAATGTGGCTTGACCATCTTTGAGGAACTTCCTGAGCTTTTCCTTCTCGATCATCATAGTAGTTTGAACCTACAAGAAAATTTTAAAATAAGTGAGTTTACGAAAACACTCAGTAAGATCCCTTGGCTTACCTTGGTATTTCTCTTCATTCCTGCACTTCCAGATCTGCCAAAGAATGTTAGAAGAGAGAATATTCCAAAAAAAATTTGCATCTTTACTAATACCATTAATATACCCAGTAACCATCTAAAGAATGTTAACATTAATAGGATAAACAATACCAAAGAGTCTCCAAATTTCTTTAGCAAAAAGACATTCAAATAAGATATGCCTGCCTGAATTAGGCATTCTGCAGATACTACAAACATCAGTAGAATGAGAGTCACTTCTGATCGGTAATCTATCAAGTAAAACCAGCCACTTAAAACATTGAATTTTAGGCTCAACAGGGCTTTTCCAAATACTATCTAGCAATTTATTCCAAGAATTATCATCAAAAGAACAATACCAAACTTTATTAATATGTTCAAGAATATCACCATTGTGATCAATAATTTATAAATGTTCTTAGCTTTAAGCTTATCTAAGACAATACCATCTTGCCACTTGCACTTAAGGAATCTGTGCGAATCAACATGGCAAGTGGCAGGGATATCCTTAGTAGCAAGAATAATCAGATTATAAGTCTTCTTGTGAGAATCAGGTAAGTTAAATCTGCACTTGAGATCAGCCCAAGGAATAAGACTGTCATGTTCAAAAATATCAGCAAATTGAGTAATACCAGACTTAGCCCAGAACCTAGCAAAGCATCCCTGATAGAGGGCTAGGGGTTTATCATTAATGCTCAAGTTCCACCAAATGGACCTCTCACCATGGAGATAATTATCATTATGGAATTCCTTATTGGTAATATACAACCGGACATGTTCCTAGGCTCGCCAAATGGATTTAAATATGGCAGAACCCTGAACAACAACTGGGAATTTACCAACAATCAAGTCATAGAAGGGGAGATCCTTCTAAGAACTAGCTTTCTTGGGATAACCTCTCTCAATGCTATGTCGAACCAGCACTTTCCAAGGACTATCACCCTCCAGAGAATGAAAAATCCATTTCGCGGCAAGAGCAATTCCTTGTAACTTAAGATCTTTCAGCCCAAGCCCTCCCAGGGTCTTATCCATATGACACCATTTCCAATTAACACTATGACATTTTTTATTACCTTTACCATCCGACCAAAGAAAAAATCTAATGGCTTTTTGAATTTCAAGAATTTGATAATTACTGAACATCCAGGTAGAAGAATAATAAATATTATAAGAGGACAAAAGCTTTTGGCAAACTTGAATTCTCCCAACCAGAAACAAGGATCTATTGTGCCATTTATTAAGCTTATTCATAATCTTAGCCTTAACCCAATCCCACATATCCTTAAGAGAAGGATCAACTGAGTAAGGGATACCAAGATACTTAACAACTTTATTAGGACCACCCCATTGATAATTATAATGGGAAAACCAACTAGGAGGTTGCTCATCCCAGCCCAAACAAATAGACTTAGCCTAGGAGATACGATCTCCAGAGATGGTGCAAAACAAATCCAATTTAGCTTGTAAATTTAAAAAATTGTTATTAGAGAGCTCAAAGAAAAGAGTAGTATCATCAACAAATTGGCTATTTAAAAGCTCATCATCGTTAGGGAGGTAAAGGCCCCTGACTTCCGGGAATAGAGTATTATCCCTGAGAATATAATATAAAGCTTCAGCAGAAATGACAAAAAGAGCAGGAGCTAATGGGCAGCCTTGCCTTATAGATCGCCCGAGAGGGAAAGGATCAGATAGAGAACCATTAATCTCAATTTGGGCAAAAGCATCACTGAGAGGAATTTGAACAGCATTGCAAAAGTAAGGAGGAAATCCAAAAGATTGAAGCATCATGATTATAAACTTCCACTCGACCCTGTCATAGGCCTTCTAAAAATCAAGAAGCAAAATAGCAGAGTTTTGATGAGAGCACTTAGCCCAATCCATGGCTTCCCAGGCCGTGATAAGATTCTCAAGAATATATCTACCTTTAATGAAGCTAGTTTGGGTAGAGCTAACAATCTTAGGAAGAATGTGAACCAACCTGAGGGCTAACACTTTGGCCAGAATTTTATAAGACACATTAAGAAGTGTAATAGGCCTCCAATTTCTAATAAGAGTCTTATCCATCCTTGGGGAGAATCTTAATAATTCCCCTGTTAATCTTAGAGCCAAGAGATCCACCAATCATAGCCTCATTGTACAATTCCAGCAAGTCTTTACTGATCCAATTGATGTTAGCTTTGTAAAACTTGACAAAGAGACCATCAGGCCTAGGGGCCTTATCATCCTTAAGGGACTTAATAGCCCCAACAATTTCATCAATAGAAATAGGAGTGGAAAGGAATAGGTAATCAACCGATTCCAGCTTATTCAGGATAAGAACCTTGCAATTAATTCTAGCCACTTCAGCTTCCCTAGAATCCTCAGAGGAAAACAAATTACTGTAATAAGCAGTAAAAGAAGTCATAATACTAGCAGGGTCTGAAATTTCCTGATTATTAAGAACAAGTTTGTCAATAGATTCTTTGATTTGTTTATGCTTAAGAAGGTTAAAAAAGAATTTTGATCCTCTATCACCATGATGGATCCAATTAGCTCTTGACCTGATTTTAGCACCTTGGATCTTAGATTGCTGGTGCCTACTAAGAACATCTTTAGCCAAGAGCACCCCTTTGACAAGGTCTGGGTTAGAGGAGTCATATTGAAACTCCATCTCAACTTTCTGAAGATCAGAACAGAGCCGTTTCTCAATGAATCGATAATCTTTAGCAAATTTTTGACCTATAGTTTGAAGAAAAATTTTCCAAGATAAAAGGTTAGCCTTCCATCTATTAATCATGGAGGAGTCCTTAAATTGGTTAAAATTTTTGATAATTTGAATGACACAAAGAATATCCTCATTTTGAAGAAGCTTAGTATTTAAGATAAACTTACCACAAACAGGCTTCTGCCTAACGAGAGTAGCATTAAAAGTAACATGAGCAAAGATGGGGTGATGATCAGATAAAGTAGTAGCAGAAACCAAAACAATATTACCATTATGATCAGGGATGAAGGAGAAAAAATCTTTGTTACCATAAAAACGATCAAGCCTAGAATATATCCTAGCATGCCCTTGCTAGAAATTGCACCAAGTGTGCCATAATCCAGGATTATTCTCTTTGTTATTAGCAAGAGGATCGAATAAATTTTTTGAGCAAATAAAATTAGACCAGTGCACATTCTCACAATCTTCCATTTGAAGGGATTACCCCCAATTTTATCCATTTGGGATTCAATCATGTTGAAATCCCCTCCAAAAAACCAAGGAATATCAGGCAGGGAGGCAAGCCACTTCCAAAGGGAGATTCTATCTTTGACATCATTAGGAGCATAAATAGAGCAGAATCCAATCAGATTATTGTCAAAATTCATAGTAAACCAAACAGCCCTTTGACAGGGAGAAACTCCATTGTTAATGATGAGGGGACTCCATTTAGGATTGACAAGAACAGCAATGCCCCCTTTACCTCTATTATGATTAGAATGAAATTTGATAGCATCATACCAAATATAATTAAAATTGGTTTCAAGAGTGAAACCAGTGGACTTAATTTCTTGCATCATGAAAATATCAACAGAATTAAACGAATTTAACACACGCTTAAAAACAAACTTTCTGTCAGGAGATTCGAGCCCCCTAATATTCCACGAAAGACAATTCATTGAGAACCAAAGATAGGGGTAGAGCACGCATCAACATCAGGGCTTAAGCCAGAATTATCACTAGTTTTCTTAGTCACTGGTTTATTCTTGGATCCAGGAGGCCTACCATGCCTTTTTGAGGTAGGATCCTCAGATTTAGGATCCACTTCATAGTCTGAGGATTCAATGTCCATAGCCAAAGAAGTACCCTTAGCAGGAATAACTTCTAATATGAACTCATCCTCATCAATTTCTTTAAACTCCTTTGGTGGCAATTTTCGAGCATTAGAAACGGGCTTGGTGGAATTAGCAACAATCATATCAGAACTCTGTGAAAGAAAAGCAGAAGTAGGAGGGACATAAACAACATTAGTGATTTTTTGAAATGGTTTGCTAGAATTATTCCCTTTTCATTTCTTGTTCCTAACCATAGTAAAACCATCATCTAATTCAGGGCCCGAAACCTTTGGGGGAGGAGGTAAGAGCAAAAGATTAGTCAGAGGGGTATTCTAGATAATAATAGGAGGCCTGGGAGGACTCATGGAAGAAGAATCAACAGCAGAGGGAATCAATGAAGGGTTACTTGACTGATTAGGGTTATTAACGGGTTTGGCCAATGGTTTCTTAATAATAGGACAGTCCTTTCGAAGGTGACCTTCTTTTCTACATAAAAAAGAAGCATTTAAACCGCCTAATATTTCAACAGGGCAGACAAAACACTCATTAAGCACATTAACATAGATCTCAGGAGGAATTTCTTTACCAGGGAGAAGCGAGATGAGAACCCTAGCATCCATATGCGGGACAAGCCTCACTGTGTCATCCATCCTAATAGTTTGCCCATGGGTTCTAATAGCTTGGGCAAGAAACGCCAGAGAAAGGGAGGGACATTTTTGACCAAGATCCATCTGGGAGTAGACAAAGCCAACACCTCTTCATGGGCGGCCTCGGGGGTCTAGGCCAACGCATGGAAAGAGGTTGAACCAACAGACCAATATTGCTTTTTTAACACCTCTTTCTGAGCTTCATTAGTCGCAAAAAATATAACAAATAAACCCTTTTGAATATGTCTGCAAAAGGAAATGTGAAAACCAAGCTTGATATTCCAAAAATTATAGAACCAGTCATCCAAAAACTTACGGGGAGGACATTTATCAACCTCAACAGCCGCAAAGAAAATAACAGTATCTTTAAGTCTATTCTTCTCTTTAACAATTTCCGCAATCATCTCTGAATTGGGATTTAAAGAGAATGGTATCGGGGAAGCCAAAGGGGTCTTACCAGTTGGGGTGGCCTCATTTGCATCAAGACCGGCAACCACAAACCTAGCTTTGGCGTCGACAATACCCGCAGACTGAGCCACTGCCTCCGAAAAAATTTTGGGCTTGAAGGTGGTGGAACTAGCAGGAGGAGAAGAGCCATTGTTTTTTGGTTGAGGACCAACTTTTGTTGCAGCCAAGGCAGGTACAGAGGATGCCGAGCTATTAAATGTGTTACCTGCCAAAAATGTAAATTAGAGATTAGAATTAGAGGGAAAGGTTGGAGTAATAGCACCTGACGCAGTCGCATGCACGAGGACCTCCATCTATCCTCTGCTGTCAACCGCCTTTCCTTCTAGTGACGCCACGTTGCCAGCAGCGAAACCCTAAAGCTGAAAACCATTGCCGAAGAAAATACCAAAAATGAAACTTTGCAGACCGCCTAATTTATATTTTTTACTAAATTTTTTTACATTCGTATTTATATTATTAGATATATTTATAATATATTATATTTTTATATATTGTTATTTATAATATGGATATTATATTTTAATTATAATAAAATATTCATACAATAATATTATTTATTAAATAATATATAATGTATGTAATTATTTCTATCATCTGAAATAATATTTTACAAACCATTCAAATCTTTACTTTAATAGTATCTTGATATGGGGACATGACAATGCAGCGCTTGCTTGCTTTGCTTGTTATGACAGGTGTTGTATATGTGAGCAATCATATTGTAGAGTGGTTGTTGCAACACATTTTGAACACCTTGAACTGTAATCACCGACTTCAAGCAAGAAGGTGTGTTAAGTGTCCCTCGCACAATCATCTTAGGAATATTGCTACCAAGTCTATTATTGAAGACTGAACTAAGCTTGTTTCCCTCTTTGTTGTACCCAACATCCATTCCTATAGGATTTAATGTGAGAGACCTTTTCTCATCCCCTAATACTACATCATGGCCAGGGAGAGCATTGGGATGAGAGGAAGGTACATCATTATCATCAATCTCTGTAGCAGAAAAAGGCTTTTCACTCTTATCTTTCTCATGAGTATTCCTAGAGATGAATTTGGTTAAATCTTCTAATATCAAAGGATATGTTCCTATGAATAGTGTGAAGCTATTAAAATTGTGTGTTTAACAAAGTAATTGCAGCTCATATGTAGAACATATAGAAGCGTCAATACCACTTGCAGAAACCATGTGCTCTAGAACATGAGGTTTCTCATTAGTGAAATTACAGAAATTTTTAAAATCTAGGATATACTCATGCAAAGATTTCAGAGATGAATAACATGAAGATGCCATAATGAGATGGAAAATTAGATTATAAAAGTTTTCCAAATTAAGTGCAAAACTATATGCACAAATGGCCTAAAATGGTTGATTTTTTTGTACTTTTTTAATGCAAATGAATGAGAAAAAGGGTGTTGTAAGGATTTTAGTCAAGGGAAAAAAATTATATGTCTGATATCAGTCCAAAACAGCAATAAGATCCTTCACAACACACTCTTGATGCAAATCTAGGATGACGATAAGTTAAAACCTAGTGAAAATCAATGAAAATTACTAGTTGTTTGTTGAAATTGAATATGTGTAAATGCAAATTTTTGAAATATGAATGCAAAAACACACTAATATGTGACACTATATGCAAAATAAGATTTGACTGAGTCCCTAAGATGAGTAGTAAAATCTGAAACAAGATTTTAACTACAAACCCTAGCTTTTGGAATTACTAGGTTATAAGAAAATTTTGAAATTTCAAACAAACCCTAGCAATTTTAATATAAAAAAAGGCAAATAATTAAATAATTATGAATTTATGCAATTTACATCATATCTAGTGAAAATATCAGAAATTAAATTAAATTAAATTTAAATTAATTCAAATTATTTGAAAATAAGCCAAAAATGCCAATTTTTTTTAATTTTCCAAAATTTTCAATTTTTTTCATAAATTTTTAAATGTGATATGAAAATGATGAAAATGAATTTTTGTAATTTAGGTCAGATATAATTTAAAAATCATAAATTAACTTAAATTAAATGAAACTTAATTCAAATTATTTGAAAATTGAGCCAAAAGTGCCAAAAAAATTTTTTACAAATTTTCTAATTTTTTTGTTAATTTTCAAATGGAATGAGATGAAAATTAAAAAAATGAATGAATTTCCAATCTAATGAAAAAATTTGAATTAAAGTGAAAATTAATTCAAATTAAATCTAAATGCAAGCAAAAAATGCCAATTTTTTTTTAATTTTTTCAATTTTTTTGTTAATTTTCAAATGCAATGAGATGAAAATTAAATAAATGAATTAATTTCAAATATAATGCAAAAATTTGAATTAAAGTGAAAATTACATGAAATTAATTCAAATTAAATTAAAATGCAAGCAAAAAATGCCAATTTTTTTCAAATTTTTCAAATTTTTTGTTAATTTTCAAATGCAATATGAAAATTATGAATTAAATGAAAACAAACTTCAGATCTAATGAGAAAATTAGAAATTAATTAGATGCAATTAAACTATGTCAAAATTTAAACCCTAAAATGCATTTTTTTCAATGTTTTTCAAAATTTTCAATTTTTTTGTAATTTTTCCAATGCAATAAAATGAATGATGAAATGGATGAATGGAATCAATGCAAATATGAAGAAAAAAAATCAAAAAGGTGCCAAATTCAATAAAAACTCAAGTTCACCAAAATTTTAAAGGGTAAAATTATGATCGTTTAGTTTAGTGTTTGAATCCTCCTTTCACCAACTACATTCAAGGACCTTAGGATCGAATGGCAAAGCACTATCAGGTCCTTGGTCACTTACAAATGTAGGGAAACTTGGACTAGGATGTTTATTTATCAATTTTCCTTCTCTTATGCTCAATTAACCATTTAAACCCTAATTATGTGAAAACGACAGTAAACGGATGAATAATAGAAAATGCTCTTGTAGAGGGATGTAAAATGATGAATAATAGATTACCTATTTTCGAAGTTCTAAGGTGGAAAAGTTAGGGACATAGAAACAGGGGCCCAATTCCAAGGCCTATGTTTTTGTCTGTATCTAGGAACTTAGTCTGCAACTCCTTCCTACTGTTCTGAAGATTTTCCTATTGAGGAACTTTAGGGACTAGGGAGCAGGCACCCTAGTCCAGGGTGTCCTTTTTTTTTCTGTTATGCAATTCTAACACTTTAAGATGCCTTCTTGCAGCTTCACTTTGTCCAACTCCTCAACCTATAACCTACAACTATGAAAACTTTGGGAGGGGATTGTGGTTTTTAGAGGCTTGCCTTAGTCAAGCCCTAGAGGACACTTAAGTCTCTGAACATCATTTTCAGATAGAGAGTGCGTGCCCTTGTGAGACAGAGGCAAAATCCAAAGGAAAAAATGACGAAAACACAATATGATATCCCTCTCATGGGAGGAAGATGCTCTTCATTACATGAGGAAATGGATGCTCAAATCTACAAATACAAACACATAAACCACACAAGTCTACTCTTGCAACACAATGAAAGCCTTGAATCACTTCTAGAATGCTGATGCTCATTAATGTAATTTTCTAGTTTCTAAATGAATGCCTAATCATGTTTTTATATGCAACTACAAGCACTCCCGCCAAGATCTCATAAATTCAAACTTACCGTGTCAGCCTAGGGACCAAATAACGGTCATAAACTGACATTTAAAATTTGGGCCTAACCCAAAATAGGGCAGGACTAGGGTGTAGGTGCCCAAGTCCTCCCCCTATTTTGGGTAGCATTAAGCTCAAGGGGTCCTCCTAGGTCCAATTTGCCATGATACCTAGGGTTCATTCCATCAAGATGCCAAATTAAGAAGTAAAATGTCCTAAATGCACACTAAAGACCTAGGAGCTAAACCTTATGAGGGAAAAGCCCCCAAGGGGATATTTTCCAATGTTATAGTGGCAAGGAACACATTACTCCAAAATGCTTCAGTTTCATGCAGTGGAAAGTTGTTAGGAGTGATATTTTACATTCCACAGCTTGTGGGGTCTAACTGACTATGCTAACATGTCGGGGTGGGTGGGTAAATTCTAGGGGTGGTCTTGTTTCATGCACCAAGTGTCACAGTCATTTGGGGTAGCAGGCTACCGACAAAGTCACTTAAGATCCCTAAGAGCAAAAAACTATCAAACTTTGATGGAGTGGTTCTTAGAATTTGTGGTAGCTGGGAATGTTCCATTTAGATCTACAGGTGCACATGGGGTCTATGCACAATAACTTCTCTTAGTTTTAGTCAACTCTAATCCATTTGAGCATACGGAAACCAAATGCATTCTTGTAAAACACTTCAGTTTCATGCAATAGAAAGTTTCTAGGAGTGATATTTTGCATTCCATAGCTACAAGACACGTGAGCTATGGAAGCATAAACAAGGCACGTGAGTTGTTTGGCATGATGCCTCAAAGAAATGTTGCCTCATGGAATGCAATGATTGTAAGATATGAACAAAATGGATTTTTTGAGAAGGCTTTAGAAACCTTCAATAAAATACAATTGGTGTGTGTAAAGCCAAATTCCAAAACCTTAGAAATGGTATCTTTGGAAAACGGTATAGAAATCCATCAAAGCATAAATGATATAGGAATTTTGTCAAATGTTTTAGTTGCAACTACCCTACAAGACATGTATGTAAAGTGTGGAAGCATATACAAGGAACATGAACTATTTGACATGATGCCTCAAATAAATTTTGTCTCATGGAATGCAATTATTGCAAGATATGCATGAAATGGATTTTTCATAAGGCTTTAGAAACTTTCAACCAAATGCAATTGGGACATCTAAAACTAAATTGCACAACCTAATCCAACATCCCCCTTGCCTATGCTAAAATGGGATCTGGAGAACATGGTGTGGACAACCATCAAAGTATAAAGGATATAGAAATTTTGTCACATGTTGTACTTGTAGCTACCCTTATAGACATGTATGAAAAGTATGGATGCATAGTCAAGGTGCATGAACTATTTGATATGATGCCTCAAAGAAATACACAATCTAATGGAATGCAATGATTGCAAAATATGCACAAAATGGATTTTTTGAAAATGATTTATAAAATCTCAAGAAAATACAATTGGCGCATGTAAAACCAAATTATTGTAATGATAATTGATCATCATAATAAATATTTAATGTAAACTATCATGAACATAACATCTAGTCTATATATAAAGCCATATAGGCATGTTCAAACAAAGCCATATAGGCATATAAAAAACATACAAAAGTATGCATATAAATCCATCTAGGCATACAAAAACTATCCCAAAA
The DNA here is from genome assembly GCA_027924645.1 of Cunninghamia lanceolata. Taxonomy (NCBI): domain Eukaryota; kingdom Viridiplantae; phylum Streptophyta; class Pinopsida; order Cupressales; family Cupressaceae; genus Cunninghamia; species Cunninghamia lanceolata. The sequence continues at coordinate 4,443,192 of BSBN01000859.1, read as the reverse complement.
TCTAGTTTCCTATGAAATCCTATCAAATAATTGGCAGCCCTTGCCTAGTCATGAAGATGGAGAGCTAATCAGTGACTCATCCTCTCTCCCATCGAGTAGACCTCCTTGACAGATATTTTTGTAGCTCCACCTATTCATACAATCAAACAATATGCACATTAATATATAAAATATGAAATATATAACATCACATATGTAATCAATCACTTACTGCTAGTTGATGATCCCTCTCAATCATCGTTTCTCTCTTCATCCTAGTTGAACGGGTTGGAGTTGTGACCCCCTGTGAGAAGTGTCAAGAAGCAAAATTAACTAAACATAAATATCATTTATGTACATCAAATGACATGAGATAAAATAAGAAATATAAAATGACATTTACATGTTACTATCTCATACCTCGGTCAAAGGATTTGAAGACAACACAGCTGCAACAATGCTTGTCTGCGCTGACTCGCAAAGATGAGGAGGAGTCTCCATATTGAGCATCTAAAAACAAAGTTCAAGGTTATTCAACCAAAATAGATACATAACATTATTTAAATGCATAATGATTACAAATGTTTAAATTTACCTATGTAAAAGTGGTTCTACATCTAGTGGACCAAGGATACCATGGAGGTACTGGTGAAGCTGCCTGTTGGAATCATCAAATTGTCACTAAATAATATTACCATTGATATATGTACTATATTTATGGTCACGTGATAAATTACATACCTACTGACTCAACCTCCTCTCATAACCCACTAATGGGTGGCTAATAGAGGAAAGATGAAGACTCTGACCCTGGAATTTCATCATGCAGACAATTACATACATTAATTTTGACCTATAATATAGATAGTCATATAAAATTAATTACAAATTTCAAATTAGAATATATTAAATCTAGATGAAACTTGTACAAAATTATCTGGGAGTCAATACCAAATGTATGTTGTAAGACATCATCTATGAGAAGAAGATCATCCAATATTTCAAATAAGATTTTCATTTGTAATTTAATTTTCTTTCTCTATGGAACTAGGGTTTTGTGTGTATGTGAGCAGCTGTGTACTACATCAAAGGCCTTCAATTTTTCTTTAGAATCATCCATAGATTCCTTCCCTTACTATTTGCACCTCCAACATCCATAGGAATGGGGTTCCTCTCTCCAAATATCATAGTCCTTCTTGTAGCAATGTTGCAAGAATCCTCTTTGCCATCATCATCTTCAAGATCTGCTTCAAGGTCATTGTCTGCACCTTCCAAAACCTTGATAATTACTAGGGTCATGGCCTTGGACCCCAAATCTTCTCTCCTCTAATCTTTCACCAAAGAGAAAATGTTATCTACTACCTTAAGAACCTCCAAACTTTTCCTTTCCACTTTGTCCCTTTTCTCCAAATTATTCTAGTTGGACAACTCCCCTTTCACCATATCCAAACCAATATCATGGATATCACCACCAGGACCTTGTAGTTCTTGAAGGGAGAGTTCCCCTTCCCTAAAAGGGTCATCTTCATTTCAAGTGAAATCAAATAAAAGATCGTCTCCTCCTTTTTGCCCTTCAAATTACATGACTTAGCAATATGCCCTATTTTACAACATTTATAACCCCTAGTCGAAAGGAATTCATAGTCTAATTCTTGATTCCATTCCCCTAGAATAGAAAATAGCTTAATAGTATGCTTAATAGGTTTTCTTGGGTTGATTCTTACACAAATTCTTGCATTTCAATAATGGACATACTCCCCTAAAGAATCCTAATTAAACGAAAGATTTTCTTCGTCCAAAGCCTCTAGGGAGCTTATACAGTCTGATCCAAAGAGGTGCTTATTGAATCTTTTCCTCATGTGGATCAAATCCTGGAGTCCATGCTTGAATATACAAGTTGACATTGCCCATAAACCATGGGCCTCCCTTTAGAATATTCTCCCTCTCAAATTCTAATTGGAAAACTATCTGCAAAAATGCTAATGCCAAAAATCTCACCTCAAGGATGAGCCCCAACCATTTCTATTAGATATAGGATTTAATCCTATCCAAGGATGACTAAATACCAACAAATTTGGCAATTACTGCATTTTTTTAGTTTCTCAATCTTTGAATGAAGTAGGTTATCCAAAATTTTGATGCAAGGAATATCCTTCAAAACTTTAACATTCACATTGCCCACTGCAATTTGAATCACCTTCTCCTTTTTTCCTGTAGTATTCACTCTGATTTCCAAGGTCATGAAGAAGAGCACCAAGGGCGTGCAAATCATATTTATTTGGATTCACATTGCTAATTTCAGCTTCTCCAAGTTGGTCATTTTTTCATATTTTGAAATATATTTATTTATTTATTATTCAATAAGTTTATCGTTATTATATTTAATTTAAATTTAAATTAACTTTAATTTTTTAGTTTAAATTTTAATTTCATTTTATTTAATTATAATTTGGTTTTAAATATAAATTTTAAATAATTCTTGAATTTTTAAATTATAATTATGAATTTTTTGTTTGTAATTTTTTTTTTATTGAGAGTACATGGGTTTTTGTCCTAGTTCGGGCTCAGAGAGACCCTTATGGGGGATCTCTTCCCAATAGATTAATCACCTGAGACCACAACTAGGGGGTCTCCATCCCTAATGGGCATTAGTGCCCAATAATTCAAATCCATGAACTCATTGGCCCAACAAAGGCCCACAGCCTGCGAGCATGCCAGCCTAGCGGAGGACCCGAGAAGGATCCTACGAGCATGGTAGCCTAGTGAAGTCACAAGGCCTATGAGCTCATTGGCCCAGAGGGGATTTGAACTTGGGTGGTACTCACCACCACGTTGTGCCCCGAAGGGCACTTTATTTTTTATTTTAGTTCAAACTATTTTTTAAAAATTTGTTTATTACTTAGATATACAAGATCTAATTGTTTAAAATTTTTAAACAAGTAAACCTTGATATTAGTTTTTCTAACAAGGCCATGAAAATTATAAACAAATGTATTAATGACATCTTTCAGATGCCAATGAGGTAACCTACTTTGCTTGCCACAACAAGAATATCATTAGTATTTGGGAGATTCAAACAACTGTGAGGCTCTCTCTTCCTCAAGAGCTTGAAAAGCATGTAGTATCTAGAGGTACAAAGGTTGTTACCATTTCATCAATGCTTGATCTTCTCCTCTTTATTTTGAATATGGATTTATCAAATCTTTTAGTGTTAAATTATTTAGTTTGTTTAAAGGGTTGTAATCCTTAATTTTTGTATAAGGGATGTTTTCAATAATTATTTTCTTCTTTGATGGTTTGAAGTAGCAAATAAGGCGATAATAACTATACGAAAAATAACTTTCAGGATATTTACTAGTACATTTGTGTAATCCTAAATCATAAACATTATTTATGAAAGAATTTTTGGTTTTAGATTATTGAATGCAAGTTTTGTATAAGGGATGCTTTTAATAATTATTTTCTTCTTTGATGGTTTGAAGTAGCAAATAAGGGGATAAATAGTTGTACCGAAAATAACATGTTGATGCTTAAAATTACGCTGATTCTAACACCAACATGGGAAGTTTCAGGAATATGGGACTTGCAACCTGAAACAACCTCTAGATTTTAAAGAAGCTGGCTCTTCTCTAACTTAAAATTGGTTTGGGAAAAAGGGTAGAAATTAACACAAATAAAGATACAGTTAGTGCAAATCTATCTAGGGCGATGCACCTGAGCAGTATCTCTCTAAATTCAAGCACAATGAAACTATCTTTAAGATCCAGTCACATTAAAGAGCCGATACTGCATGATCAATATGAACAGATAAAATGAATAGCATCAAAGGCTCGTCACTAGACAATTTTTGCAACGACCCAGAAAATATCAACGAAGCACAGAACTCAGTATTCTCATTAATTTTTCAGCAACATAAAAGGCACAGAAACATGCACAATTACATTAACCTTCTGAATCAAGAATAACAGAACAAAGGCAAATGATATTACTAGTCACAACAAAAAGGTCTACAAACTTCTCGTAACTCTCTGATAACAATCTATATGAAGAAATCTCTATATCAAAATGAATCCCTTATCTAGATCCCTAGGCACATATTTATAGCATAGGACTGGCTCAAGATTGTCCGCACAATCAAATCCCAATGGTCTAACTGAACTGGAACTTAACTAGAAGTGTCTAATAGAAAATACCCTTCGGATCCGCAAACAGTTACAATAACTGTAAATTCATTGGTTGTCACAATACATGTGGTGCTCCTCTTCTTGCCAGAAAAAGACACTTGGCAGCTTTCGCAATATTTAGAAACAAAAACCCTTGAAACAGATGGCAGCGTCTACGGCATTTGCAAATAGGTATGTGGCGCCTTCCGCAACTTTCATTCTTTACTGTGTCTTTGTATTGGGAGGGCTCCGCCTGTGACATCTATCACAATCTACAGCAACTATAACTTGAAACTTATAAAAATGGGACCCACCTTACTCTTACCGCTTAGTAGCTTTAAACAAGGATAGATGGTGCCTTCCGCATCAACTTAGCTTCTATACGTGGCGCTTTCCGTGCTCTTGAAATTCATTTAGAAACTTACGCGGAGATTGACACTTGTTGTCATCCGCATCAATGAAGAAACACTTAGAAACTTAGTACCAACAGCTCATCTTCGGGCCAACCTTAAATACGTGTCACTTTCTGCACCAACCTAGCTTCTCACCAGGGCCCACCACCATTCATTGCTATGAATCAAAGGATACTAAAATAGATACGCAGAAAGCAACACATGGCAAGCTCCACAACACTTAGAAATACACGTGGCAAACTCTGAGAGCACTATGAAACTTTGTAACTATATCTCCACAGGTGACACGTGGCGATGTCCGCTTCATTTGAAATAATAAAAATGTGGCCCACCTCTATCCTTTGTAAACTGTGAAACATAAAAAATAATCCTGCAGGGGTTGACACATGGTGGCTTCTGCGGTTATCACAAGGGACACATGGTGCTTTCCGTGCGCACACAGCAACTCTTAACAAAACTTGAAACTCAAGTAGAAACAGACACTTGGTGCGTTCCGCGGCGAGTTGCTATAGACACTGTTTGAAAAACCTTTTGCCACGTGGTGCGATCTGCTTCAAAGCTATAACATAGAAATGGAAGTGCGGTTTGAAACTGAGGCATGACACTTGTCACATTCTGCGCTACTCTAAGGAAACTAGCAAAAGAAACCCTTGCAGTTGTGGAAACCTACAGGGACACACACAGAGGCAAAATTGAAACTCGCTGTGACACATGCTAATGCGCCGCAACAAGAAACAAAATGTAGAGTTTTTAACTCTACAATTCTTGGCGACCCTGAGGACTTTTGAGCCTGCTCAAAAAGAATCCAAAAATTTGGGCAAAAGAATGTATATAAAATACAACAAGGATTAAAGATTTTTCAAAGCTGTCTAATAAACAGACCATTCAGAATCAGAAAGTCCCTGTTTATTCTGCAGATCCTGAAAGGCTAAATTAAGGTTAATGATATCCTTGTGTGAAAACCTCTGCAAAACATGAACCATAGCCTTTAATTGGAACTTGAGCTGAGCCATTGGGATCAAGACAGCTTCCACCTCTGGCAGTGATGAAGAATTTGCTAAACCCTAGAAAACTGATTGATCATTCTGCTTGGTTAACAGTAAAGGTTTGATTTCATCAATCATTAACACAGTGTTACTATCAGGAAAAGGAGAGGGAAGGCCCAACTATACCAAATCTTCTATATGCTTTTTCATATCTTTGACTCCCTCCTTGACAACATCTAGGAGCTCATGGCAATTTATTGCAGTTGAATTATAACTGAGGACTTCATTCACCCTTTTTGCAGCAATCATTCTATCACTGATCCCTGCTGCTGACAATGTTTCATCAATTGTATCATATAGTTTCTTGAGCAATAGCTGAGAGTCAGATACTCTCAAGGAAACCATGGATAGAGTGGCCTGAACTGAAGTCTCTACCTTTTCACACAATTGTTGTGCATTTAATAGGAAAGTCAAAGAAGGTCTAAGCTAGATAATCTCTTCAGAGATTCTTTTCCATACTGACACATATAACTCCCTGACTAGGTTCAAAACTCCTACATTCTTGGGCCTATTGGCCAACTCAAGTGTCAACTGTTTTGTTATTTGTTGCTTAGCTTGGAGTTGGGCCTAAATTGCAGTAGCAATATTTTACTCATTCAACAACTGCTGCTGAAACTATGTGGCTTGTTGCAATTTATCCTGAAACTTCCTCTCTAGTGCCACCTTCTCTTGCCTCAGGACAGTTACTGCAGCTTTTTCTTGTGCTAGCTATGCTTTCAAAGAAACATTTTGGGCCTGTGTAGCCTGATGAATCTGACAAGAAATAGTATTTTGCAACTGTTTATTGAGATCTTCTATTTCATCCTTTTTGGATTTAAGCTCTGCAGCAAGGTTGCTACAATTTGCCTTTTCTTGAGCTAAATCAACTTCTACCTTCTGCAACTTCCTTGAAACTTTCAGATAATCAGTGGCCACAGTAGAAGTAGTTTCATTCAACAACTCAACCCTATCCTATGGCCTAAAAAGTGACATGTCCATGGCCACTACATTCATTGTAAAATCTTGTGGCTGCATCTGCTCATTTGGTTTAACCACAGTAGGTGACAAATGTGTCACAGTCAGTTGCTGTTGAATTGGGTCAAAGAGTGACCTCATGTGTGGCACAACCAAAGCTTTATTATCTTTCTTTCTTTTCTTATCCATCTTGGCCTCCCTAGCCTTTTTAGCAGTATCTGCTTGAGCTTGGAAAGTGGGGGGAGAAGCAATATACCCTCCAGCAAAGGGGTAACCCTAAGGTAAACCATAAGGAATAGCCAAATGTTGGCTAGTATCAACTTGGGGAGTGGCTCTCTTTGGAACAGAGGGAGAAAACAATGGCAATTAGGTAGCCTATGATGACATGGCCTGAGGATTAGACATTGGGGTAAGTTGAGATATAGGCATAGCAGAGGTGGCAGGGGATAATATTTGGCCAGTTGGGATTGCCACCCCTATAGTAGAAGAAAAAGACCAAGAAGAAAAAGGAGAAGAAATATTTACCGAGGAGCTACAGACGTGGCTTGTGGTTGAAGTTGTGAGGACTCTGCCTCTTCATCTGAATCTAGTGGCAGATTTAGTTTTCTATGCTTCCTTGGCCTTTCCTCTGTTTCCTCTATCTCCTTTTCTACAACATTGACCACTACTGATGGTGGTAATGATACAAAATTGGAAGCCCCAGTCACTGAAACTGATGGAGTCCCTCTAGGTGGTGATGATACCACACTCTTTTGTTTCTCTAAGGCACTGAGAGATTGGGGCCAGATAGTTACAGCAGCTGTAGATGAGGCTTGTCCTGTGGCCTACACTGTATGAGTTGATTCTGCTTCCCCCTCTAACTCTCCACCCTGCGTTTGAAATTTGCTTGTATTAGGGCTAGAGACTAGAGATGGATGCCATTCATCCTAGATTGCCTCCATCTCTCATCAGTATCAACATTGCCAAAAGAGTGAGTTGTCTCAAAAATTTCCTGCCTATACTTCCAATAGGCCTCTATTTTGTCTGGCTTCCATTCCTTGCCTTTTGATAAAGCTTTCTTCAATCCAGAAGTCATTCTTAATGTAGGGTCAAAGGCCTTATGCTTAACATAAAAGGTCTCCCATGGCCTGGGACCCTCAAAAGGCAGATCTGTTAATTCCACATACAGGTCAGGGGTATCCTCTTTAGGGTTTCTTCTGTCTTCCCAAAAGGGATGACCCTCATGCACAATTTTAGCGCCGACCTTGTTGTCCTTAACCCATAAAGTTATGAAACTGCTTGGGTCATATTTCCATTTATCTGCTATAAGAAAGAAGCCCAGGACAACTAGTTTCCTTAGCAACAAATGCTCAGCATTCCTGACCTCCAGGGCCATGTTTTTCTTACCCATGGGATATCATACATTTTTTTTTCTTCTTCTTAGTGCCATAGTCATTGTCAACAATATACACTTATCGGGTGACCTCTAGAAAAGCTAACCTAGGAGTCAAAATCTTAGGTAGCAGCATTGGCTCTCCATTAAAACCATAGACCCTAATGATGGTGTGATGGGACCCAAAGAAATAGTCACAGGGAATAGGGCAATTTTCCATGAGGCCTTTGATGCTTGGTGTTAACCTATTTTCTATAGGCTCGGGGCTTAGGTGGCAAAAAGTAGGGGCAACAAAAAGTTCCCAAAAATCATACGGGTCTGATGTCTCAGATAAAACATGTGTCCATGCAGACACAGGTATGGTCCTATTATGATTGAAACTTGGGTCATACATATTTCGCTGCATATACTGTGAAAAGAAACTAGGGTTTTGATATATCATAAGGTGAAATAGATAAGCAGAATACCTGAAAACCCCATTAGACCTAAAATGGACGAGTTGATCAACCATTGAATAAGTGATTTGCTCTGAGATATCAAGCCGATACTCTTGAGACTTGTCCACAGTCTTTAATCTGAACAAAATTACAATTTGCCAGTCATAGACAGTAATGTCCTCTTTCATTCCGAAGATGAATGCCATCATAGACAATGCCTCCTGGCTGGCCTAAGTAAATTGTCCCCTTCCTGTAGGTAATATGGGCATTGATGTGTTCTCTTCCTCTAACTGCAACTCTAAATTGAGAAACCTCAGCTGATTATTGACATTTGCCCAAGTTTTCTGCATTTTGGCAATGGTAGGGAATGTGGTCGTTTTGTCATGATATAGGGCCAACATGTCTCTAATAGCTTTAGGTGTTATTTGCACCATAAAGGGACCCTTTTGTATAGTGCTTGAGGGCGCATGAATCAGTTCTGCACACATATCTACTAGGTCAGGGCATGAATGTATGCTTGGGACAACAAATTGTACTAATTGTGAGGTCCAAATCCTCATACCAAATGTTTCTGATGGCCCAGCCTTCGCCTTTTGGTTACATCTTTGGAGTGCCCCTTCATGGAGAGCTTTGGTAGGTTTTTGAAGAATCAAGTCACAGATACCATCTGCGAAATCCCTTACTTTTGCTAGGTCTACTACATATGCAAACTCGGGGACCCTTGTCCTTGGATAGGTTCTCAAGGGTTGTGCAGGCGCTGAAGCATATGATTTGCTACTTAGAAGCTTATCGATGGACTCGTAAACTCCAAGCCCTTGTTGAGAAGATTGTGCTTCTGACATATCTATGTCTGTATTGAGAAATTAGTGAATTTTGAAGTAACCAGGATAAAATCTTTGCAACATAAAAGGGCACTTCTCTAAGCAAGGTTCACTAGGAATTGGAATTCCAGGCAATAGGGTTTCTTCAGCAGATGCAGAAGCAAAATGAGAGGCAGGGTTCAAGATTTAACTCTAAAAATTGGGGCATTGAAGACACATTAGGTGGAGTAAATGGAATTAAAGCCAAAAAACTATTAGTGTATCTTATGAAATCTGTATGGGACAGAGTGTCAGACACATCATAAAAGTGGCTACGTAAAGTGGTACTTTTAGAAATTTGGGGATTGGAGAGAAACCTAGCGAATGTGGGAGTTCCAAAAAGAGAAGTGACTTGAATTGCTGCTACGTGTTCACAGAACACTTATTAAAAGAAAAAAGCAGGAAAAGGAAGCGAGAAAATGGAGAAACAAAAAGGAAACTAACTAACTATAATACACAGGAGACACTGCTTAATTGAAATGTTTCAGGTAGATCCCATTCACAGGAATCTCTTTGGGTTCGCCCTCCATTGTTTCAAGCTCAAATAAATTTTGCTGCTTATAGGAACAAATCTTGTAGGGGCCAGTCCATAATGACTCAAATTTGCTGTGTCAACCCGACTTAGTAGATCTCTCATCCCACTTCAAAACAATTGAGCCTACTTCAAAATAGGGATTTGAAGTCTTCTTGTCAAATTAATCTTTGATTATTTTCTGGTGTTTCATCAGTGCTTCATGTGCTTTCTCTCTTTTTTCTTCTACCTCCAACAATTCAGCAAGTCTGACTTGCATGGGACCATTTTCTTCAATCTCAATCTATTTTAACAACTGCAGAGCAGGAATTTCTAGGCTTAGTGGCATTACAGTTGGCTTACCATAGACCAATTCATATGGGGACATCTTCATCACTTGCTTAGGTGTAATTCTATTAGCCCACAATGCAGTATTGAGCAATTTGTGCCACTCTCTTTGGTAATTGTTTCCAATCCTCTTAATGAGTCTAATCAGATTTTTGTTAGTAGATTATGCGAGACCATTACCTTGAGGGTAATAATTTGAAGAGGTTTTCAAATAAATTCCATACCTTACTGCAAACTCTGATATCTTTGTTCCCAAAAATGCCTTAGCATTATCTGATATGATGGTGCGAGGAGGGTCAAAATGAGCAGTAATGCTTTCCAGAAAGTCCAATATTACCTTTTCTGTTGCTTCTTTAAGTGGCACTGCCTCACTCCATCTGGTAAAGTAATTAGCGGCTGTAAGGATCCATTTGTGTCCCATACTTAACACTAGATTGATCATACCAATGAAATCAAGACCCCATTGGGCAAAAGGTTCATCTATAATTATAGGGCTTAGGGGCATTACTGCATTTCTTCTTTTTCCTGTGTAGAACTAACAAGACTGACACTCTTTAACTAGCTGATAGCAATCTGCAAATAAAGTGGGCCAGAAGTAGCCTGCTTGAGTTATCTTTATGGCAGTAGTTCTTGCAGAAAAGTTTCCACCTAAGGCTCCATGATGCAGCTCATGTAGTATTGTTTGGGCTTCATCTTTCTCTATGCATCTTAAAAGTATGCCATCAGTATTTCTTCTGAAAAGAACATGGTCAATTAATACAAAGTAGGACCCTTGCTATCTATAATACCTTCTCTTATCATGCGAGAGTTCTTTTGGGAAAGTCCCATGTTTCATAAATTGAATCCTATTTGTGACCCAATAATTCTGATCAATCTCCTGAATTCTCAACACATTCTCATTTTTTGTTTCTGCAGTCACCATTCTTTCCATGTCTTGGGCCATGTATTGGCACAATCCTTTGCCCCTGACAAGTTTAGTTGGTCTGACCTCCACATCATATTCAAGAATCTTTGTTATCTAGTTTGCTCTTTTCTTAGTGATCTCTCGTTCCATGATGTATTCTCTAACACTCGGATGAGCTACTAGTATCAGAATCTTATTTCCTGTGACCATGTGTTTGAATTTTTTAAGGCTTTTACCATAGCATATTCCTATTTTTCCACAAAATTGTATCTGGATTCATACTCTCTAAGAGTCCTTGAGAAAAATGCTATTGGATGTTCTCCTTCTTGTTGATCATCTTTCTGTGTTAGGACAACAGCAACACTGAACTCTCATCCATAGACATGCATTATAAAAGACTTAGAGAAGTCTAGGTTCCTAAGTACTGGGGCTGTTGAAATTACTTTCTTGACCTCCTCAAAAGCTTGTCTCCCTTCTGTAGTCCATTTGAACACTAGGTCTTTCTTCAGCAGAAGTGTCATTGGTCTTATTAGGCCTGCAAAGTCTGATATGAAATGATTGACAAAATTTATCTTTCCCAAGAAGGACTGGACTGCTTTCTTATTTATAGATAGAGACAAGTTTATGATAGCAGTAACTCTTTCTAGATCAATAGAGACTCCATCTTTTGACACTATATATCCCAGTAGTTTGCCTTGAGGTACTGCAAAGATACACTTCTTGGGATTCAAGGATATTCTAAACTCTTGACACTTCTTAAAAATAGATTCTAGATGATCAAAATGATAAATAGCATTCTTGGAAAAAATAGTGAGATCATCAAGATAAATCAGAATGATTTTATTTATGAGTTACCCAAATGCTACATCCATTGCTCTTTGAAAAGTGGCTCCAGCATTTGACAGGCCAAATGGCATCTTGGCATATGCAAATGTTCCCCATTTGGTAGTAAATGCAGTCTTGTGTTGGTCTTCATCAACCAACCAAATCTGATTGTATCCAGAGAAACCATCTAGCAAGGAAAATCTCTCTGATCCAGCCACAGTTTATAAAATTTGTTCCATAGAGGGTAGGGGATAATGTTCCTTTAAAGATGCTCTATTTAGATCCCTAAAATCTACACAAAGTCTTATGTCACCATTCTTTTTTCTGACTGGCACTAGATTGGATACCTAGGTTGAGTGTTTGATTGGAAAAGTTATTTTAGATTCTAAGAGTTTCTGCAACTCATCCACCATTAGAGATTCAATCCTTGGATTCACTGGCCTCTGCTTCTGTCTGACTGGGTTAGATCCTTCAGTCAGTTCTATGGTGTGCTAAATGATGTCTCTATTATATCCATGAAGGTCTTCATAGGTCCAAGCTATTACTCTATCATATCTCTCACACAAGTCAACTAGTCTTTCCCTTTCCTATTGGGTTGTGGAATTCCCAATCTTTAGTTCTCTCCCTTCACTCACTTGTTTTTCAGTATAATCTGCTTTATTTTCTTGAAACCTCTTTTTCTCTAGGCTTACATCTTCTAGATCAAATAGGTTTTCTAAAGTAATCAATCCTTTGGGAAGCTTATTGGACTTTATTTGAATAATTTGGTCTCCATATGCTTCTTCAATCTTAGGGTGTAACTGATCAGCAAATTCTCCTGACTGTTGCAAAAATGAGAGTACTTGAAAATCATTTTCAAAGACTTGCCAATTTTCATCATTGTCTAGGATAGTTGGCCTTACTATAACTTTGACTGACTCATTATTGACTAATAGATCAGTTGCTGGGTCAAACTATGAGCCAATCTGTGCCATCCTATTAGCTTCAGAATTTTGGGTTCTAGGAACTACTTCAGTATTGAAAGCTTCAAAATCATTTATTAAGTCCCAAATTCTGTGTCTATAGGATCTCATCCTTACATTTTTGGCTACTGCCTTTTCTCTGATTTGTTTCACCACTAGTTTTGAATCTCCTTTGACTATTAGATTCTTTACTCCCTTTTTCTTGGCTAACATGAGCCCATGCACTAAGGATTCATACTCAGCATCATTATTAGTACAGGTAAATTGGAAACAGATAGCTCTTAAAATTTTCACACCATTTGGTGCAGCAAGACAAATTCCTACTCTAGCACCATTCTTACTTCTAGCCCCATCAAAATTTAGAGTCTAGATTTCTGAGTTCTTTTCAAAATCTTGAGCTTGTGGAGTTTCATCCTTTAAAAGATGTGGGATTTCATGGTCTTCATCAAATATGACATAAGTGCCCAGACCAGTAGAGTCATAATTTCCATAGAGGTCACTTTTCATCATAGTCAATAACTGATTATTCTCTTCCTCTTGTTGGTCATATTCAGTCCAATCTCCTAACTCCTCAACAAAGACTCTTTCTTCTTTATTCATCATAGCATGAGCTGCCTCTAATTTTGGGGTTGGTTCATTTGTAATGTGATCCTTAGATAATGACTCAGATAGTATTATCATTTTTGTCCCATATTTGGTCCTTAGGATGAGGTGAGACCAATCAAGTGGCATATGACCTCCTATCTTGGCTGTAAAATCTCTCGATAGACATAAACCAAAAACATGAGGAATATCTATGATTACCACATCTCGATTCACAATTATATTAGGGCAAGTATACAATTGCAATGGGAGTTGTTTAATTTTTCCTATTGTTTGCACCAATTTCCCATCCAACCGCATAACTCCTCTAGTAAGTGGCTCATACTTTATCTTTAAAGCATTTGCTATTTGTTTAGGCATTACTGTAGTACTGGCCCTAAAGTCTATCATTGCATTATGTAACAGTTTCTTCCCAACTATCAAAGTTAAATAAAACAGCTCTGGTTTGGATTTGCTTACCTCTGGTGCATTGTTCAAAAGGGCTGTTGTCTGCAAAGGAACAGTGTCTTTGAGCTACAACTTTTCTTTATCAGCAGGTCCTCCTTTGGTACCAGTAGGTTTAGGCACTGCTTGGCCCTGCAAAACTTCTTGCAATAGTTTCTTTTTCTCAAGAATAGCTAACATGTCCCAGATTGACACATGTGCTGGGGTCCTCTTCAGCTGATCCACCACATTTACAGGTCCTAGTGTTTGGGTTCTTGGCTAATAAGGGTACCTTGCTTTTTCCTAAGCTTGTCCAGAAACTACTTGGTTCTGCACTCGCTGAGGTATTTCTTGTCTAGCAGTTGTATTTTGATGACCTTGAAAAGGAGGGACCCCAATAATTTCATTATTTGTGGCTTCAGGCTGTTCCATCATCCTTCTCTTGGCTCTGGTGTAGTAATCTAATTGTACCAATGGCTTCTTGGAAGTAGATGCTTCATTCAAGAATACTGACTCTTCATCTTCAATCCATGAAAACAAAGCATGCTCAGGGGCTATTTCTTCTTCTTGCTGTAAGGACATCCCTTGCATCTGAGCCACTAGGACTGAATTTTGCATACCAAGAGACTGGTAGGGTTGAGTGTCAGAAGCATTTGCAAATTATCCATCTACTCTTCTTTGCTCTGCTATCTTTTGCTATAGATTACCCTTGGGGCAGTCTCTGGGCATATGGGCATTGTTATAAGGAAAACACCAGGCATTGGTGCCATCTGCATAATTAGTCTACCCTGGGACAATCTCCCTATTTGGATTAGGAGGAATAGTCTACAAGGGTGTAGGAACTATAACTAATTGGTTTGATGGCTGAGGGTTAGTCTGCCTTTGAGGACCTTGATACCGATTTAGCTGAAAGGGAAGTCTATTCCCTTAGTAACCTTTATATTGGGGTTTAGGATAAGGATTCTACTGTCTTTTTAGGTTAATTATCTCATTAGAAAATGTCCTTAAGATATTATTGACATCAAACATCTCAGATGACTGGACAGGGACAGTTGCTATAGCAGGTTGTTGGGGAAATGTTTACATAGACACAGGCGGGGTTATGGGATTAGGGGCTTCTTGAGGCAAAGGTAAGGTAATCTCTGGAAACATGGGCATGGGAGGCCTTGGGGGCAACTTTCCAGCATCTATTAAATTATTTTTAGCTCTGGCTGCATAGTCATAGGCTTCTGGTAGTGTCTGACCTCCAAGTGAATGAATCATTACTGATATATCTGAATTTAGGGCTTTAAGATAAAACACTATAGCCATACCTGGTAATGGTCTTGCTGTAGTAGGAATTCTTTCCCAAGTCTTTTGAAATCTTGAATTGAAATTAGTCATTGCTTCTTGTGGTGCCCTTTTTATAGTAATCAATTGTTGCAACAAAGAAGATTTATCACCCTTTTCTTTAAATCTTACAAAAAAAGTATCTCCAAGCCGATCCCATGTAGATATTGTATTTGGGGTCAAAGATCTGTACCAGTCTAGAGCCTTCCCCTTAAAAGAAGCTGCTAGCAATCTTATAGCCACATTCTACTGAGTGATCACATGTATTGCATAGACATCAAACACATCCTACAGATGCTCTTCAGGTGTCTTGAAATCTTCCCCACTGAATTTGGGTAGAGCCTTCAGGGCATTTGCTGGAATAGGATTCCAAGTGGCTGGTGGCACTGGGAGAATCAGAGCACTGCCAGTGTTCCAATTTACATAATTCCTTGGGGCTATAGGTGCTCCCATGTTTGCTCTTGGTGTTGCTGTAAACTGATTAACCCTTCTTCTTGGATTAGTTACCAGTGGTGGTAAAAGAATACCTAGGTTCATAGTAGATTGAGCTCTTGTTACAGGTCCACAACTCTGACTTCTTGTAGCTCTCTGGTTCATAAAGTCTTGATAGAAACTTCAAGAATGGTACCACCGGGCATGCCAAAAACTGTTGATTCTTAAAATTGTGCCAATTCTAACACCAACATGGGAAGTTTCAGGAATATGGGACTTGCAACCTGAAACAACCTCCAAATTTTAAAGAAGTTGGCTCTTCTCTAACTTAAAATTGGTTTGGGAAAAAGGGTAGAAATTAACACAAATAAAGATATAGTTAAAGCAAATCTATCTATGGCGATGCACCTGAGCAGTAAGTATCTCTCTAAATTCAAGCACAATGAAACTATCTTTAAGATTCAGTCACATTAAAGAGCAGATACTGCATGATCAATATGAACAGATAAAATGAATAGCATCAATGGCTCATCACTAGACAATTTTTGCAACAACATAAAATATCAATGAGGCACAGAACTCAGTCTTCTCATTAATTTTTCAGCAACATAAAAGGCACAAAAACATGCACAGTTACATTAACCTTCTGAATCAAGAATAATAGAACAAAGGCAAATGATATTACTGGTCACAACAAAAAGGTCTACAAACTTCTCGTAAGTCTCTAATAACAATCTATATGAAGAAATCTCTATATCAAAATGAATCCCTTATCTGGATCCCTTGGCACATATTTATAGCATAGGACTAGCTCAAGATTACCTACACGATCAAATCCCAACAATCTAACCAAACTAGAACTTAACTAGAAGTGTCTGACAAAAAATACCCTTTGGATCCACAAACAGTTACAATAATTGTAAATTCATTGGCTGTCACAATACATGTGGTGCTTCTCTTCTTGCCAGAAAAATACACTTGGCGGCTTTCGCAACATTTAGAAACAAAAACCCTTGAAACAAATGGCAGCATCTGCAGCATTTGTAAATAGGTACGTGGCACCTTCCGTAACTTTCATTCTTTACTGTGTCTTTGTATTGGGAGGGCTCCACCTGTGACATCTATCACAATCCGCAACAACTATAACTTGAAACTTATAAAAATGGGACCCACCTTACTCTTATCACTCAGTAGCTTTAAACAGGGATAGATGGTGCCTTCCGCATCAACTTAGCTTCTGTACATGGTGCTTTCCACACTCTTGAAATTCCTTTAGAAACTTACGCGGAGATTGACACTTGTCGTCATCCGCATCAATGAAGAAACACATAGAAACTTAGTAACAACAGCTCATCTTCAGGCCAACCTTAAATACGTGTCACTTTCTGCACCAACCTAGCTTCTCACCAAGGCCCACCACCATTCATTGCTATGCATCAAAGGATACTAAAACAGATACATGGAAAGCAACACATGGCAAGCTCCGCGGCACTTAGAAATACACGTGGCAAACTCTGAGAGCACTATGAAACTTTGTAACTGTACCTCCATAGGCAACACGTGGTGACATCCGCTTCATTTGAAACAATAAAAATGTGGCCCACCTCTATCCTTTGTAAACTATGAAACATAAAAAACAATCCTGTGGGGGTTGACACATGGCGGCTTCCGCGGTTATCACAAGGGACACATGGCGCTTTCCACGCGCACACAGCAACTCTTAACAAAACTTGAAACTCAAGCGGAAATAGACACTTGGCGCGTTCTACGGCTAATTGCTATAGACACTGTTTGAAAAACCTTTTTCCACGTGGTGCAATCCGCTTCAAAGCTATAACATAGAAACGGAAGTGTGGTTTGAAATTGAGGCATGACACTTGTCACATTCCGTGCTACTCTGAGGAAACTGGCAAAAGAAACCCTTGCGGTTGCGGAAACCTACAGGGACACACACAGAGGCAAAACTGAAACTCGCTGTGACACATGCTGATGCGCTGCAATAGGAAACAAAATGTAGAGTTTTTAACTCTACACAACATTCATGATGTTTAGTAGTACATTTGTGTCATCCCAAATCACAAACATTATTTATGAAACTATTTTTGGTTTTGGATTACTGAATGTTGATGTTAAAATATTAGATTGGAAAGCCAAATCATTTGGATATTGTGTAATATATATTATCCTTTGGTAGGTTTTACTATGTTACAAAATTTTCACAAATAAATTTTGCTATTCTATAAATTCTAAGAATGGAAAGTAAGCTCACTAGATTTAGGTAGATCATTTGTATATGCAGATGAAAATTGAAACATTTAGTGTTTTAATTCATTGTAGTAGTTTGTGTGTATGTTTTGAACCCCCCAAAAATAGTATGTTGACACAAGTATAATGAAGTAATAGTAACCCTTGTCCCTTGTCAGAGAATAGAGAATTAAAAAATTGTGAAAATCAATAAAAATTTCACATGAACTTGAGTCAAAATAGATAATTCATGGAATTAATCCTGAAAAGATTACGCATTTCCTTTTTTTTTGTCCTTTTGTACACAAGAGGCTCAAACATGTAGGAAGGCGAAATCTTAGCATTGTCATAATCATAATCATAATCATTGCTACAACTTGATTTAAAGAGCTTTTTGGAAGAACTCATTAAATAATACCATTTAAACTCTTAATTTTGCATTATCAAGTATAGGATAGTTCATATGATGGTCATCTTTCCTAATCAATCTACTAATCATATCAAGTCATCAAATTTACAAGAATATTAGTTATTTTTTTGTTCTCCTTTTTGCCCTTTGAAGTTAATATTAGTAAATATATTTGGTACATCAAATAGTACAAACACATCAAATTGTGGTTGGAGTGTCAAACCTAGACCAATTACACTCCCAAAAGATTTAAAACTTGATAGATGATATAACAAAAACATACTATTATTCTCATCAATTAAATTATAACCTTTAAATACAATAGAATCCTTACTATATAACTTGAATTAACCCATTAAAATATAAATATTACATACTTATATAAAAAACTAACCTAAATAAAATAATAAAACTAAAAAACAACAAAAATCAATGGATATTTTGAGTATTTTACATTAATTATGTATGTTTACTTTATCCATACGATTTTTAGCACTCTTACATAATTTAATTTAAGTTAACTTTTAAAATTTTGGATAGTGAAATGTGGGATTAGACTTGCTTTTTTTATTTGCCTTATGGCCCAATGTTTATTGGCAAAATGACATGTGATAAATGTCAATTATGTGACATTTTGTTGGGTATGCATTATTAGTACATAGTAAAGCAAAACATGTCAAATTCAACAACAATTATGAATTAAAAGGTAGTCACATTTGATAATTCTTGGAACTAGATTAAAGGGTAGTCACAATTGATAATTCTTGGAACATAGACTCTATCAAATTTAAAATAAAAAGAAAATAATGTAAGTATAATGAAAGGACTTCTTCTCTTTTACTTTGATGTATTTTAAGTTTTATTTTTTTTCTTTGGTTAACAATGGATATTTTATGAGTAATTTACATTAATTATGTATGTTTACTTTCATCTATATGATTTCTAACACTCTTGACATAATATAATTTTATTTTATCTTTAAAATTTTGGGTAGGGAAGTGTGGGATTGGACTCGTTTTTTTCTATTGCTTTAGGGCCCAAGTTTGCGGGCAAAATGACATAATAAATGCCAATTATGTGTCATTTTATTGGGTATGCATTATCAATACATCAAAAAAGCAAAACATGTCATATTCAAAAAGAATTATGAATTAAGATGTAGTCACATTTGATAATTCTTGAAATTGAATTAAAGGGTAGTCACATTTAATAATTCTTGGAACTGCAGACTCTATCATCTAATTTGACATTTTGCTCTGTTCTTTGAAAACTGAGATGACAAACTATTTAGAATTTTTTTAGGAGGGAATTTTAAAAAATGGATTTTCTATGATCCTACATTATTTGAGTAATGTGGTTGACCTAATGTCTTGATGGCTTAGAATGCATTTAAGAGATGACTTTGGGACACTAGTAGATATGCCACTTCTTGGCTAAATGGGAAGTCATAATTCTCATGGTTTCTTCATAATTTAGCTCTTTAGTTTGTTGATGATTTAGTTCATGTGGTTATTCATTTAATACTATTCCATTAATTTTATTTGTAAATAAATAATTGAATTTCTCTATTAGAATAAAAATTAAGATTAATAATATTTTAATAATTTTTTATTTAGCTTCAAATATTTGTATGGATTATCTCTTTAGAGAATCTTTTTTCTACTACAAAACACTTAATAAATATTCATAATGAAACATATAGTTATAGTATTTATAACTTTATCCACCAAATACTACATGTAATGACTTGGAAATATAAATATAAATGTATAATATTTTGTGACTATTTCTGTCTATCAACCATTTGATAGGACATTTAGTGTTTTTACTAGTACTATACTTAATACCATACTTGATAATCAATTCATCTTGATAGATGAAAATCCTCAATGATTCCATGCTCTCCCCTCATCAAATTCCCATTTATTAATTTAAAATTAAACATTGCTCATCGAATTTCAAACTTGACAAAGACTCGACCCTAATTTAAATACAAAGCATTTGCCAATGATAGGTAAGTTCATATGTAGGTGGCCAATAAAAAGTCTTGCCCAAGCATTATCAATGTTGACCTAAAAATTAGTCTTGTAGTAAGCATTATATGTATATACAATAGTGTGTAGTTGCATTAAATATATGAGGAATTGATATATCTATAGTACTATAGAGCTAAGTGACTCAATGGTCTTCAAAGAGAATTTTCCATAAAAGAATTAGATGATACGCTTTGACAAAATTTGGGGGTTTAATTGTAACATTACAAAATTGCATGCATTCTAGGCAAACCTAGGCACAAGAATTCACACATCTAATCTCTATACTGGTATATTATGATCTCCATGTCTTATTGTTTTCATTCTTTTGAAAATCATTAATTTAATAAATTTGGATCTTGATAGCCACATTGCATAAATAAGAAGTGAAATATGAAAAATTACTTGATTAATAAGAGTACATATCCTAAAAAAAGAATGAATATTCTCATGTGCAATTTAGGGATTTTTGTAGAAACCATTAATTCTTCCACATATTTTATTATGTGGACTTGTCCTCTAGAAAAAATTACTCCTAGAATGAAAGATTATATGTAGCTTCAAAAAATACTAAATTAATGGTATACAACAGCAAATAACATCTAATATTCATCATTAGGTGTCCTCTACAAAAATATGACTCTGAGAATGAAAGATTATAGTTAGCTTAAAAACTAAATTAATGTTACACAATAGAAAACATCATTAACCTAATATCCATCATTATGTGTTCTTTAGAAATTTCTTCAAAGCCATCCATAAAGCTCATGCTTTAGAATTACATGCAGGAAATATAGAATTAATACTTGTGCATGTTAAAAAATCAAGAAAGAGATAAAATGCCATGCCATGAGATAATTTTGAAACTACCAAATTTTTTGAAATTTTTTTCTATTGGAAAGTAGAAACCCATCAAGTTTAGTAGTGTAAAACCCAACCAATTAGCTTGGATGGCATATAAATCCATCCAATCTTCTCCTTGGGAAAAATGGTCTACAGAGATATAGGATACCCCAAACTAGTCATAGAGAGCTTAAATCTAAAATGAGGTAATATACCTAAGACAGTCCTTGCATTTCCCTTGACATGTGTTAAAGCACACTTCATAGTTATAGTAAAAGTAGTGCTGGAACTAAAGATGGGGAATACATCTACAAGTATCATGAAAAGAAGGGCCATTCAGGGCCATTCACTCCAATGGTCCAATGTACACAACGATGCATCCTCTATAATACAACAATTAATTTGATAACAAACAAACAATTAATTCAACAACAAACCAAGATGTATGCAATCCAATGCAATAGATGGAGTAATTTTCTTCAGAAGATAAAGATACCTTTAATAATTTTCTTCGGAAGTTTAAGTAACCTACAAAATACAATAATGTAAGACTCAACCCACTATGTGAGCAATTCAATATTGAAGCTAGACTATTTTTCATCATAAGATGAGGTACCAACATAGGCCAATTCACTTCATAAGGTTAAGTAACCTGCAAAATATGAAAAAATGATAAGGGTGTTAGGCTCACTTTGACAGTGTCCAAACAAAAGCTTCCTTCAAGAAAATTATTCAATCCATGTAGAGAAAAAAACTCCTCAGAAGAAAAAGCACATAGAACTAGACATTCATTTTGTATGCATATTTCAAAAGCACTTTTATCAATGTCAATGAACATAAATCTGAATGTATGTGAGTGAGCTAGCAGAGCCACACCTACTTCATACCATGATGCAATAGGAAACTACAGGGAACTTCATATTTCATCCACACAATATAAGCTAAAAAATATCAGAATTTGAAATTATTCGAGAGAGAATTTGTGCATAAATTCTTCTTTATTTAATTTTGTGCATAAGTTTTTATGAAGGTTCTAGTGATTAAAACTTAATCACAATTTAAAATCATTGAAGAGATAATTGTGCATAAGTTAATGGGAAGGTTGTGGTGATCAGAAGTAGCAAATGGCTGATGGTTGCTGGGTGGGAGTAAGTTCATGCATCAAATAGGTTAAATTAAGTGCTAAAATAATATAGGACATACAATTTTATCCCTTTTAAAGTTATCTATTCAAACTTTCCCTTCAAATGTTAAGGAATACCATGGTTAAAGAAGGAAATTTCATACACTATCTATCTATCTATCTATCTATATATATATATATATATATATATATATATATATATATATATATATATATATATAATACTCTAAAATAACATGGTTAAAGAAGGAAATAGCATACACTAGATATATATTACATATATAATACTTTAGAGTCTACCAAAAATTTCCCCATACATGTGATATAGTCGTTCATAAAAAAAATTGTATTTTAGGGTAAAATTGCACAAATACGACTGCAATCAAATTTAGCCCATGTATCTGTCTATACACAAGAATCTGAATATTTGACTTGTGTATCTATAAACATGCGTTTGTATCTACATGCATTCATGTGTGACATCTAGGACACACATATGCACAAGTAGCAACAATCACACTTATATGCATGTACACCCATGTGAACATGTACACCATTGTGCACCAGCCATGCATGGGTTTTAATTATGCTTAGAGGCATTCATATAGTCATAGCAAGGTGAAGGAGAGGAGTTCAAAGATTCCATAATATCCGTGTAAACTAAACTAGTATATTTATATTAAAAAAATATGTCTACAGTATGCCAAGATATATCTTCCAATTTCTTTTGGTTTTTGGTTTTTATTTTTATTATTTTTTTTATTCTTTCTTTTTATGAGAGTCATGTAGCAGAGGTGGAGTTGAAGCACTGAAAGATTCCAAGATTCCATGTAATTTTATAAGATTTGAATCTAAAAAAAAAGATTTATATACATGAGATTATTAAGATAGAGGATCATAATGAAACACCACAAACAACACTCAGATTTTTTTGCTATTTTAAACCAAAATGCAGATGCTCTACTTCCATGGTTTATCTTCTATGTTGGGGCTACTATAATATTCTCTCAACTCAAGCAAACTAGAGTCTCAGTTATCCTTGAATCTTTAGTTGGGGCTTGAGATGTTACAGCTAATTGAAGATAGGTAACTATATATAAGAAAAATATCATATATTTGTTAATCAATAGCCATCCCATGATTCTTTATTTCATTGATGTCATTTCTTTTTAAGTGGCTAGTTATGGTCTATAACACTTATTTTAAACTGTACACTTCAAAGGCATTTTATATCTTCAGGTGTTTTATATCTTCATCACTACAACACTTATTTTTAGTGCTGCACTTCAAAGGCATTTTATATCCTTATGCATTTTGTATCTTCATCTTTTTTTTATTCTTATGTTTACATCTAAGGCATTCCCTCTGTGAGAAGGACTATCTAGGTGAGGAAATCAATGGCTGCAAATGCGTATTTAGAATGCCATATCCAAACTAGTCCCTTGGATATCACCACCAAGATCTTGTAGTTCCTGAAGGAGGGAGTTCCCCTTCTTTGAAAGGGTCATCTTCATTTTGGGTGAAATTGAATAAGAGATCGTCTCCTCCTTTTTCCCCGTCGAATCACATGATCTAGCAATGTGCCCTATTTTAAAATATTTATAAGCCCTGGTTGAAATGTATTCATAGTCTAATTCCTAATTCCATTCCCCCAAAATAGAAAACAACATGATAGTATGCTTAATAGGTTTTCTCAAGTTGATTCTTACACAAATTCTTGCATATGTAGCCAATTATCTGCCTCTGGTAGCATTTGAACAATGGACATACTCCCCTAAAGTATCCCAATAAATGAAAGATTTCCTTCATCCAAATCCTCCAGGGGAGTTTATACAGTGTGATCCAAAGAGGTGCATATTGAATCATTTCCATATGTGGATCAAATCTTGGAGTCCATGCTTGAATATACATGTTGACATTGTTGATAAACCATGAGCCTCCCTTTAGAATATTCTCCCTCTCAAATTCCCATTTGAAAACTATTTGCAAAAACCCTAACACCAAAAAGCACACCTCAAGGTTGAGCCCCAACCATTTCTATTCGATCTAGGATTTAATGGACTATACAAGGATGGCCAAATACAAACAAATTTGTCAATTACTACATTTTTTCAGTTTCTCAATTTTTGAATTAAGAAGGTTATCTAGAATTTTGATGCAAGGAATTGTTGCAAGTATGTGCCTAACCGGTGTTGTCATTGGTGTCAACTGTACTCTTGTCTTTACGCTTTCTTGTAATGAGTTAGATGCTTTGTATTTGCCTATGTAAGTGTTGGAGATCTTGATATTGAGGATATTGACAAAATTTGCTCCTCTAGTCGAAATAGTGTGTTACAGAGTATCTTTGTCTACAAAAGAATAGTCCAAAAGAATGCTCTACATTTCTTGCAGAATGAATATCCTTGTCTATGGATTGGAAGTCATTTAGATACATGTCTGAAGATGCTATGTTCCAAGTTTGAGCCTCTGGTATGAAGATCTGAGGGAGTTATGTTCACTAGAGTGAAAATTGCTTTTTCTATATGTTTGATGGTGAAGGGGAGAAAGTATTATGCTCCACATTCCTCCTCATTGAAGTATTTTAATCTGGAGTTCTAGATTTAAGTATGAGATGATGTTATGTTCCTTCAAATCTAATGGTTTGTGATATGGTGGTTTGCAAGCGATCTTTTCCTTATGACAGTAGCTGGTAGTGTTGTTTATGTGCTCTAGTTTGAAGAATCTTCTTGAAAAAATGGTTAGAGATTGTGTGGTTGTTTGTGATGATTTCAATGTGCTTGTGGATGTCTACTAATAGTGTTCCTACCTTTGGATTCATCCGCAAAGAGAAATTTGGATCATACATGAAGACTGTTCTTGGAAGTCTTAATATGAACACTAGTCTTGGCTGACTTGGTTTCTCTCGCTAAATGTGGAGAGGCATGAAAGATTGTAGAAGCATGTGGTTGCGTGAAGGATTGTGTTTAGGTTCCATCTAAGGTGTGGCATGATCAACATACTACATCTTTCCCTTAGCTAATTTTTTTATTAGGTCCAGACTTATTTCTATGTATGTTTTGTAATGCTAACCTTAGAGATTGTTCTAACTGTTGATGAATGTAATGCTAACCTTGACGTACATTCCAAGGTTGATGAATTGTATAAACACTTGTAATGTAGTTGCAAAAAAGATGTCCTTGTGAAAGATGTGAAGATAAGTGTGAAGTAAAGAAGAGAAGAGGAGAAGTATTGTGTTTCAATGAAATTGAACTCAAGCATAGATTAGATGCTATCAAATCAGTTCACAAATCCATGGTAGTGAGCCACCCCTTGGCAATGGGCCAATCTTTGTAGTGAGCATTTTGGGTAGTGAGCCTCTAATTTTTAGTATTTTTATAACATATATATTTTTGTGGGCTAGCACCCGCCGTTTTTTTCCCTTATAGGGGTTTCCACATAAAAATCTGGTTTCTCCTATGTTAAATGTGTAATTGTGATTAAGTTTATGGTTTCATGCTTTCATGGTTGAATTTGATTATCAATAGTTAAGTAGTTGATGGTTTAATAGTAATAAATTGTTAAGTTTTTGTGACAACTGATTCACCCCCCCTCTCATTTGTCTTGTGTATTTCAACAATTGGTATTAGATCAAGATTCCTTAGTGGTAAGATTAACAGCCTGAGGTAGATCTAGGATGGCACGCAAGGATGAACCATCTTTAATTTTTTGCATATGTGGTGAAGTTGGTCACTATTCATTCAGATGTCCAAAAGAAAAACTTAGGAACAATGATGAAAAAGGTAAGTACAAATATTCCAAGAGATCATTCTATGTTGTTGAAGAAGATGATGATAATGACTACTTTTCAAAGAATGTCAAGTGTAATACTAAAAAATGTCTTGATCTAAAAGTAAGTACAAGTAGTAAAGACATGTCTCAAGAAAAGAACTAGTGGGTTATTGATAGTAGCTACTCAAATCATATGACTAGTGATAAAAGTAAATTTATTCACTTTGAAAAATATGATGAAGGATTAGTTCGATTTGGAGATGAATGCACCACTAAGATATGTGGAAAAGGATCGATTAGTCTTGATGGAAAACAACATACTAATGATATTCTTTATGTTGAAACCTTAAGACAAAATCCCTTGAGTGTTGGGTAGTTGTGCAGAGTATTAGTTTTCATTGCACCAAAAGATCGACCTTTTAATGCCTGATACAACCACTTGACTTAACAAGCACAGGAGGCGGTTAAGCCCTTGTCACAAACCACTGTAGCGCAGCACTGAACAAGGAGACCAAGGGCCACACCTTGCAACAATCCCCCCAGCATAAGTGTGGGGTTTGAACCCGTGACCTCAGCTCTGATACCAACTTTTAGTTGCCGTTGCACCAAAAGATTGACCTTTTAATGCCCGATACAACCATTTGACTTAACAAGCACAGGAGGTAGTTAAGCCCTTGTCACAAACCACCGTAGCATAGCGTTGAACAAGGAGACCAAGGGCCACACCTTGCAACACAAAGAAGGTCATAGTCTCATATTTCAAAATGATGTTTTTGAAATCAAAGAGAAATCTAGAACTATGATAGCTAATGGTAAAAGAACATAAGGAAATCTTTACAATCTCAGAAAATGTGACATTATCTACTCCATGACTAAGAATAGTGAAAGTTGGCTCCGGCATAAGAAATTGTGTCATATCAATCTTCAAGATCTAGCAAGATTAAGCTCAACTCAAGTGGTGAAAGATCTGCTAGAAACTATATACTCTAATAATATCAACTGCAAGATTTGTCAGGTTGAAAAGCATACCAAAGGAAGGTTTCAGGATGTAGAAAAATCCTCAACCAAATTAGAACTGATCCATACAAATTTATGTGGTCCCACAAAGGTAAAAAGTCTCCATGATGATAGGTACTTTATGTTGTTTATTGATGATTTTTCTAAAATGACTTGGGTGAGTTTCTTTAAAGAAAAATCAAAAGCTCTAGATGGATTTAAAGCTTTCCAAACAACGGTTGAAGATGAGTTGAATGTGAAAATCAAATGTTTGAAGACTGACAAAGGAGAAGAGTTCGCCTTTGATAAATTTAATGTGTTTTGTAAGACTAATGGGATAAAAAGATGGCTACATAAAGAAAATAGAGTGATGGAAACAATGAGCATAACTATTCAAGAAGTTGCTAAGACAATGATTAAGGAAGCTAACCTACTAGCAGATTATTGGAAAGAAGCCATGCATACTATTGTCTACACTTTAAATACAATTCAATTAAATGGTAATAATACAAAAACTCCTTATGAATTGTGGTATGGAAAAATCCCTACACTTAAATATTTCAAAGTTTTTGGGAGTAAATGCTATATCAGAAGAGAAGTACTAGGCAAATGTGATGTTGATTATCATGAAGGGATTTTCCTTGGATACTCTACTAAGAGTAAGGCCTACCAGTGTTACAATAGGAAATTGAAAAGGATCATTGAAAGTACAAATGTCAAAGTTGAAGAAGACGAGACCAAACAAAAGGAAATGCAGACAAAAGGACATAAAATTACTAAGAGACAAACAAATTGGTGCTTAATTGCAAGTATTGAATCCAAATCAGTAACTGAACCATGTAACATCATCAAAACCATTGAAGATAAATGTCTATCTACAAAAAGTGAGGGATCCAAGAGTACTCTTGATAATCTTGAGAGATCTGAAGATGAAAGTATCGACTTGAAAGGAAACTTAATAGAGGCTGTAAACATCCAAAATTGACCTAAGCATACAAATATTGTATTAGTTACCATCTGTATTTGCCTAACACACTTAAGCAACGTCCCTAACACTTATTTCTTCTATTAATTAAATAAATTTATATTTATTTAATTAATTCATTAGCTATTTCCTCTAAGCCATAATTAAACAATCTTTAATTATTTAATTATCTATTTCTATCTATTTTAATTAAATAAATTTTATTTATTTAATTAAAAATCCATTCACAAACCCACTTTCTAATTAATTAAATAAATTTTATTTATTTCATTATTTTTTTCTCATCATTTATCTCAATGAGCCAACATGTGTGCCTCCTTCATTAAAAAAGATAAGTGGTACTACATCTTTTATTTAATATTTTTCACATGTACTACTTTTTATGTACATGGTCACACATAAGCCTTATCTTCCCTCCACTTGTCATCTACACATTCACCTATGACTATCCTTTAATCTTAGCCATTCACATAGCCACCAAATCTCCACCGTTGATTGATTTTTGGTTGAGTTCTATATAAACACCCTCTCATTCCATACTACACCTATCCAACATTCATATAGATTCTACATTATCATCTTGAGCATATTGAGCACTTTAGCATCCATCTAGCTTATTATCATTATTTTCCATCTATCATGGTAGCTTTGATCTTCACAATTGTTCATTGTTGAAGAAGCAATCCAAATCATAAACAAGGAATCATATAATCTAGGTGATATTGTTCTTGAATTGCATGCTTTTGATTTCATTTAGATTAGATTCTTTGATGATGGTAGGGTTAGGTTTTCATGGCTATGCTTGATCTTATTAACCTTCTTTTTACCTATCACATTTTGACAAACCAAGTAACCCTCATGCTGGGAATGCCATTCATTATAACTATGAATCATCTACTATTGGCTACATTGACCATGCTCGCATTTCCACTATTACCATCCAAGGAAAAGCACCTGACTATGTTGTGACTACCTAAAGAGGTCGCATTACCATTCAGGGAGCACCTGTCCATCCTCCTCGACCATCGTCTAGCTACAATATCCTTGATCACCTTGGCAAGACACCTGTACATATTTCCATTCTCGAGTTTCTCCGCATATCCCCTGCCCACAAAGCTATCCTTGACCAAGCCTTACAAGAATCTTCGGTGCCCAACGATATTGATATCACTCAATTCCAATCTATGATAGCTAGTATTGCAGCTCCTTGCCATCTTACCTTTTTTGACAAAGATCTTCAGCCCTCTATCAATCCATCACATAACGAAGCCCTCCACATAGAAGTGTTTGTCAAACAACATCGTATCAAATGAATCTTAGTGGATGGTGTAGCTAGTCTTAACATATGTTCACTAATATTAATAAAATAATTGGGATATTCTGAGAAAGATGTTGACAGTTCCAAGGCCATTACTATCAAAGCATATGATGATGCCGAGAGAGATATAGAAGGAATTATTCACTTTCCTATTCAAGTTGGGCTTGTTACTACTAACACCCATTGTCAGGTCCTTGATATTAAACTTCCTTATAACATCATTCTTGGTCGTCCATGGATACATGCTCTTAAAGTAGTTCCTTCCACATATCATCAATGCCTCAAGTTTCCATATAACGGTGTTGAAATTACTATTCATGTTGATCCCAATCCATTTGAATTTTGTCATCCATTTCAAGATAAATATCAAAGCCCTAACCACATTCCTATCAACACCAAAGCATATCCATCTTCATCATATGTAAATGCATCCATTCTACTCAAGCCATCATCTAGCAAAGCCACTTCCAATCTTCGTATCAAGTACACTGAACATGGCCTAGGTGAGTACATATTGCAAGAATCTTATTGTGTTGGAACTCTTCCCTTATCTCCCAAATCTCATGGCAAACCTTCTACATCCAAGCCATCTTCATCTGTAGCTGTCATAAAAGCCCCACCCACAATATTCATTAAAGGTGGATTCCTGGACAATGAAGACATCGATGACATCAACTCTTGGATATTCTTTGATGACAATGACCAAGTACAACTTGAAGTAGAGAGATATAACAATGGGTTCTGCATCATTAAGAATATCACCTACAAAGGACATGGTGGATTGGGATCAGAGGAACAGGGACCTATTGAACCCATTGTTGTGTCCAAGAAGTTTAATAAACAAGGCCTTGGTTAT
This sequence comes from Cunninghamia lanceolata, assembly GCA_027924645.1. Taxonomy (NCBI): domain Eukaryota; kingdom Viridiplantae; phylum Streptophyta; class Pinopsida; order Cupressales; family Cupressaceae; genus Cunninghamia; species Cunninghamia lanceolata. Next base: position 4,413,035 of record BSBN01000859.1, on the reverse strand, counting down.
CAACCAGAGGTACTGCTTCCCAAAGACATTAAGTGTATTTCTGATATGGAAGTTAGACCTTCCTCAGTAGGAGAGACTTCTAATACAGATACCATTGATGACTCCTCCCTTCATATCACTGACCTTTTTCAAGAAAATTCCATCTTCATGATCTCCACAACTTCATCTAGTTGACACCCTTCGTCTGTTACCCTTTCACTCATATATCTTGACCTCATTGATTAGGACTAACAGTGGGCACCAATATTGGACACATTTAAAAATGACAAAGCTATTGCTAAATTTATGGGCTTGTGACAAGGCATTCCATTGGGTGATCATAAAGCAGGTTTCATGATGGATCTTCCTAAACTAGCATATTTTCGTAGAAGTATCAGATCCTTCAGTTGCAAAAGTAAAATAAATAAAATCAAAAAAAGATAGGTCATTAGGTGAAAACTGAAAGGTGCCTCTCGACCGTGAAAAAGTAAAAATAAAGGATGGATCCAAGGGTGAAAACCTCCCTGAGGCACCCGAGGATGGGGGATTTGATCTTCCTTTTGCCACTGACTATCAGAACAAATCAACAGTGCTAGTTGAAAAATCACAAGACATGATGTTGGGCATAGAACAGAATCCAAAGATCACATATTTGGTAGCATCACTATCAGAGAAAGAAAGAAGAGATTTCACAACATTTTTTTATAAAAAGAACTATCAATTTTCCATCGACCTATGCTGACATGCCAGGTCTAGATCCTTCACTTGTGGTACATCATTTAGTAGTATCTCCTAATGCAAAACCTGTCAAACAAAAATTGTGCAAAATGCATCCGCAAGTAGCTCTATTAGTTAAGGCAGAAATTTAGAAGCTTTTAGAAGAAAAGTTTATAAAGACTATTGATTATCTAGAGTGGGTTTCAAACTTGGTGCCTGTAGAAAAACCTAATGGACGAGTTTGTTGTTGCATAGACTTCAGAGATCTTAATAAAGCATATCCCAAAGATGGCTTTCCATTACCAAGCATAGACAACATTATAGATTTCATAGCTAGACATGAAATGTTATCTTTGATGGATGGCTTCTTAGGATACAACCAAATCAAAATAGAAAAGGAAGATCAAGACAAGACATCATTCATTTGTCCATGGGGTACATACTACTGGGTTGTAATGTCTTTTGGTCTCAAGAATGCTGGAGCTACTTATCAACGAGCCATGACAGTGATTTTCCATGACCTCTTTCATACTATCATGGAAGATTATGTTGATGATATTCTAGGAAAATCCAAGACAATAGAAGGACATCTACAGGTATTAGCACAAATCTTTGATCAATTGGAGAAGTATCAAGTTAGGCTAAACCCAAAGAAATGTGTATTTGGTGTAAAATCTAGAAAATTGTTGGGATACATTGTGTCTTGATGAGGGATAGAAGTGGATTCATCCAAAGTAAAAGCTATCATGGAGATGCCTCTACCAGCAAATATTAAGAAACTCTAAAGCCTACAAGGAAGATTGCAATCTATCCGAAGATTTATCTCGCAACTAGCAGATAAGTGTCATCCTTTCCAACACCTTCTTCATAAGGGTGAACCATTTAAGTGGGATGAGAAGTGTCATCAGGCCTTTGACAAAATAAAAGAATATCTAGCAACACCTCCTGTACTTGATCGACCATTATTGCTTTACATATCTTCAACAACAACAGTATTGGGTGCCCTTCTAGCTCAGCATGATGATTCAGGAAAAGAACAAGCCATTTATTACATCAGTAGAACTCTTGTGGGATATGAACTTAATTATTCATCTATGGAAAAAGCATGTTTCGCATTGGTGTTCGCTTCCCAAAAGTTGTGAGATTACATGTTGAACCAAACAACAAAGCTCATATCCAATGTTGATCCACTCAAATATCTCCTCTCCAAAGTAATCCTTACGGGAAGACAAGAAAAATGGGTTATGATCTTAAGTGAATTTGACATACAATATGTGGATTGAAAGGCCATAAAAGGACAGGTTATTTCTGATCAATTAGCTACATCACCCATTACAAATATTCAACCAATTTGTCCAGAGTTTCCTGGTGAAGAATTGTTCAACCTAACTTCACCAACATTATGGCAACTATATTTTGATGGATCTTACACACAATATTGATCAAGAGAAGGGATATTGTTTGTTACCCCTTAAGGACATTGTATCTCGAAATCATACAAAATTGCATTTCCATGCACCAACAGCATAGCAGAATATGAAGCTTTAATCATAGGATTATGCATGGAAATACAATGGGCTATCAAATAGCTACAAGTCTTTGGTGATTCTCAATTGGTTATCAGACAAGTTTTAGATGAATATCAAACAAAAGATGAGAAGCTTCTTCCCTACAAGCTATTGGTTGATGATTTCAAGAAATATTTTGATACTATCACCTTTGAACAAATTCCAAGGATACAGAATAAAGCATGAGATGCCATGGCTATGATTGGATCTCTTTTAGATATGCCATCCAATACACATAAATGTGAGTTTTTGGTTGAACAACTTTTGGTCCTAGCATTTGAAGTACCACAGTCTGAGTTTATTTATGAGATTGTTGGTCCCAATTCACCATGGTCCAAGGACTTATATGAGTATCTCTATAATCAAACCTTTCCATTACAACTATCTAATACCCAACGTAAAACTTTCATTCATTGAGCCTCTCGCTATACTATCTTAGGAGACATCCTATATCACAAGAGTCTTGATGGTATCCTTCTTAGATGTCTTGATTCTGAGGAAGAAAAGGTTGCCTTACATGAAGTACATGAAGGTGTCTACAGATCACATTCCGCTGGCCCTACCCTTGTTAAGAAACTTCTACTAGCTGGATATTATTGGCCAACTATGAAGAAAGATGCACAACAATTTGAAAAATGATGTCTACAATGTCAGAAACATTGAGATTTAATACATGCACCAGCACATGAACTTCAGCCTATTACCACTCCTTGGCCATTCTTGCAGTGGGGACTTGATCTCATAGGTAAAATTCATCCAACTACATCAAACGATCATAAGTTTATCATAACCGCTAGTGAGTACTTCACAAAGTGGGTGGAAGCAATACCAATGACCTATGTTACTTGCAAGCAAATATCTAAGTTTATCCTACACTACATCATTTTCCGGTATGGAGTTCCTCAAGCCATTGTCACTGATAATGATCATCCTTTCAAGAACTAAGAGGTCAGAGATCTTTGTAACAAGTTCCATATCCAACATTGATTATCTACACCTTATTATCCCCAAAGTAACAGCCAAGATGAGGATTGTAATAAAACAATTATCAAGATCCTCAAGAAGACAGTCAATGAAGCTAGTTGTGATTGGCATTTACAACTCAATCTTGCATTATGGACTTATCAAACAAGTATCAGAACTCCAATTAGAGCCACAGCCTATGCTCTTGTGTATGGTACTAAAGCTATCCTACCTATTGAGGTTGAGATCCCCTCGCTGCGAGTATCTTTATAGCATACTATTTCAAATGAAGAATGTCAAGTATCTAGACTCCATGATCTTGAGCTATTAGATGAATGATGTATTTCAGCTCTCAACCATCTCCAAGTCTATCAGAACTATCTACGCCATAGCTACAACAAGAAAATCAAAGAATGTAGATTTCAAGTTGGGGACCTTGTTCTTAAAGCAAATCAAAAGAATCAGCAACATCAAGAGAAATAGGGCAAGTTTGAACCTAATTGGCTTGGTCCTTTTGTCATCACATCAGTTTATGGATCAAGTGCATACACTCTCTCAACACCTGAAGGCATTCCCTTGGATGAACCAGTCAACAGCATTCATCTCAAGAAGTTTTATCCATGAATCTCAGGTATCCTAAAAAAAATCCATCTAATAGTGAAAACCACTTTGTGGCACTTTGGATAAAAAAAAAAAAAATAGTACAAGAAAAACAATCCATCCTCTGGTGAAAACTTGGCAAACAGGTGCCTTGGATAAGTATCATAGTGAAAACCTGGCAAGTAGGGACTATGTGTAGTGACTAGCTCCCATCATCTACTTAGTTTGTTTCGATAATAGCTTTTTTCATAGCATGCTTCACCATCTATCCTATGTAATCCATATCATAATCCACATCTTGTCTTGTAAGCCATCATCCCTTATCCATCCTTAATAAACGCTCTTCCATCCTCCCCTCTGTCTTGGTAGCTTTTGTAGTTTGGATTTTGTTGAGATACTTATATCATTGGGCACCCTAGAATCTTGATCAGACGACCACATCTCTGGCAACTTCTGCATAATAAACCATCATCCAACATTGGGGGCACTTGTTGGGTCTTATTTGGAAGTAGATATCTTTAGCTCTAGCTCACAACACAACAAACACCCAAGATCATAACATAGCAAACTTTTAACCTTAAAATACAACACACATCCAACTTCAAACGTGACCAACATTTAGAACCAGGACCAACATCTTAGCAATCAGTCCCAACTCAACCAAACATCAAAAGCATATCAAAATTCAAAAAAAAAAATTAACACATTGTAAAAATCCAAGCAATAAAGTTGATCTTTTGACATTAACCATCAGCGCAACAAGCAAGAACTACATCGCCAGCTCTATCATTAAATCCTTGATCCCATGGATATAGGGTATGTAGGTAATCTGAGATGTGAAGGAAGCACTCTGATTCGAGCAAAGATGATAGCCTCCTTCTTTTCATCATCCATCTTTCATCTTTCTTCTAATCATCCTCCAATCTTTCATCTTTTTTTCTTCTATCTTTCATCACTTACATCATCAATAAACCCAGAACTACATATTCATCATGTCTCATCATCATTATAAATGTGCTTTGATCCCATGAACATAGGGTATGTAGGCAATCTGGAATACGAAGGAAGCTTCCAGTACTCAAACATAAACGATCCACCCCATCTTCATCATCTTTCATCTTCCACCTTCTTCTCTTTGATCAGTTCAAGCAAGAAGCAGACTCTGTATAGTGAAAGCTCTAGCACTTTAACAAATCAAGAGTAAGCTAGAATATATTTGTCTACATGCCTTAAGCCAACACTTGCTGTAGCATTCTATCAACATCTTTAGCCTTCAACAAGATGCAACTTTCCTCTCAACAAGGCGCTAGCTTAAACCCATCCAAGAGCACTTAAATTTGGCAAGAGAACATGATGACAGTATCTTTTGTTTTATCTTAAATTGATTCATGTTTTGTTCCTTTCCTATGCCTAATCAAGACTGCCTTGATCTACTATATCTTGGTATGTTGCGATGAAGTAAGGAATGGGGCATGGTCATATTGCTTTCATATGTTGTGATTGCAAGATGATCTTATTCTCTTCCTATGCATATTGATGTCTTGTATGTATTGGGATTAGCATCTTACATATCAATATTTCTAGCATTTGAGAAGCTAAATAGTCTCTTATGCACTTGAAACTATTCTATGTTAAGACTCCCTATAGATAACCAGCAAGGTATACTATGTGTAGTGGAGATAAGCTCAAACCATTGCTTGTACTGTTAGAGTCTAGCTCAGAACACTTGCTGCTATTCATATTTTGTGTATGATGGCTCAACATCATGACCTCATATGTTCAGACAAGATTGTAGTATGTTAGTTTTGCATTGGATATCTTGACACCTTGGTCTTCTATACCCTGGTGCATAACATCCATATGCTATATCAAACATAAGGATTGCATTTCTTTTAATTTTTGAGCAATTACTTTTAAAAGCTCCCATTTCATTTATCCATTCCATCATATGCCTATGTAGTACTCAACCAAGATCAATCTTTCCTCCATCATCCTTTTCTGTCATCCCTTATCCTGCAAAATGAGTGTATTAGACATATTATTATCATTACCATCTATATATAAGCATCGGTCCATATCACATCATTACCATTTACCTATGTGCATTATCATTAACATAATACATTTCCATTATTTCCATTTGCATATTCGTACTCATTTGCATAAACATCCATATAGTCCATGAACGTAAAAATATAACATGCATAACCATTACACTACCATAAGTGCATTCATAATCATATAGAACCAAGGCCATCATATATATATATATACAAAAACATGTCAATATATAAGTGTCAATGTACAAGCTGAGCCATCAAGAATGTATGTACAATCAGCTGTAGGCCTCATCATGATACAACATAATATACATAAACAATGTAGTCCTAATGACTACTAGAAGCTCCCTCACCCTGACCACCACCACTGGGTCTTGCACCTATCTCCCTATCTCTCTGTGGTCCCATCACTGACACAACAGATCAAGATCCACCTATCCTCCATGAACCTGAAGCTCCTAACCTGCTCCTGAAGCTAGGCTACCTCTGCTCTACTGGTACGACTCCATAGTATAAGCCCCTGTAATACTCATCCTTACCTTGCACCCTCCTCAGCTCTCCCTGTACCTGTGTCAGCTGTGTGGTTAGATACATGGTAGCTCCATTTGTACCTAATGCAATCACTACTCTATCCTGCTCACCAGTCATCACCTGTAATTGCTGAGCCAATGTATCTGTCTCTATCCATAGACCATCTCTCTTAGCCCTCATCACCTGCATCTACTGTATGGAAGTATCTCACTCTAATCTCATCATCTACTCACTCTACCTAGCTGCATCTCTCTCCCCTATCACTTTGGTAAGCGAACCATCATCCTGCCAATACCAGCCTGTGCTCTAGCCTATAGCTGAACTTGGTATGTCTGATCCTTTGCTCTCGCATGCCACAAGCCTATCACCACCTGATGCTTGTCTAACTCCACTCTCCTCAACCTCATCTGAGACTGCTGTCTCCATCTCCTCTCCTTCCTAATCCTCCTCTGCAGCTGCTAAATCCTGACATCATCACCTCCTAATATCTAACCCTGTGGCTGTGCAAGTATCTGATGCTGCCCCTATGCCTATCCCTATACCTATATCCCTGGAGCTACCGATACTATAGCCTGTGCTGGTAGAGCCTATCATCATCTCCTCTTGACTGGTCTCTCCATCCCTATCTCTCCTGTCTCTCCAACCCTCATCAACCGAGTTGGTCTCGCTGTCACCCAATATGCATCATAATCTGGTAGCGTGCCTAGATCTGCAGGAGCCTGTCCCCACTGTCATACAATTGGCTGTAGCCCCTCTCTCTCTGCCAAAGCTGTTTTAACTACTATCTCTGGCCCCCAATCAAAAACCTCCTATCGAGTCCTCCCAAAAATGGCATCACCAACTAGTACTGCCTATGGCAACCCGAACTATCTCAAAACTCTCTCCAGAAAATAGCACTCTATAATATATACCCCGCGTCCAAAAATATATCTTACCTACCTAGCATAGACAAGCTCTCTGTCCTCCTCATCCCACCGCTCACATCCTAGCCATGGCCTCCATATAAATCTATCTACCTCATCCAATATCCTCCGCCAGTACACTAGTCCTCTGCACTATCGGTATGTCAAAGCTCCTCTATACATCATTGCATAAGGCTCTCCTACTGCTCTATCCACCTATCCATCTGGCCTCATCACTGGAATATGCTCACAGGCCCATACATGCAAAACTATGATTCCAACAAACATACTAGTGTAGGAGTACAATCAACACTGAGAGGGGGGGTGAGTCAGTGTTGAGTCAAAAACCACAATTTATGACTTTTCAAACTTGACAATGAAGTTTATCAAAAATTGAATTCAATACTTGAACAACCAAAATCAAATGTCCAATCATATGTAATTACAAAAGACATGAGATCATAACACAAAGAAATTAATGAGTGGAAAACCCTCCTTGGGTAGAAAAACCACTCAAAACTACCTCACTGGTTACAATGTTTAGAAGCACCAACTTCAAGGAGCACCAACCCCTAATACATGCAAATAGGTCTCACTGACCATACAAGCCTCACTAGCTACAAGATCCCTCATTGGCTGAATTTGCCTCACTAGCTACAATATGTGTCTCACTAACAAATGTAAGGTCTGACTAACCTATAAGCCTCACTGGCATACTGTGCCTCACCGAAAAACACAATCACCATTAGAAAAGATAAACAAAATTAGAGGGTTACTCTATTTCCATTCAATTCATTATCCCATCTCTGCATAATACAAACTTGATTTGTAATTTCTCCATGTATATGTCTTCAACCTGCATCTGATGCTCAATCAATTCACCTAATTTAGATTATCATCTACACATTCAATTGTATATTGTCTTCATACTTGATTTGATTCAATTTGTGTCATACAAGTTGTCTTCATATTGGTTCACATCCATTACAACTGTATCATCAAATTATCTTCATCATTTTATGTTCATCTGCACACCAACTATATAATCAAAGCATCTGTAATGTCATTAAATATCATATGACCTTTTACATTCAACTCTTCTCTGCTTTTACAATTTCATTTTCTTTTTCTTCTTTTCAACAAATTTATCTTCATCTGCATAAACAAATCATTCTTCTACAAAAAATGAGATTATATTCTTCTTTTCAAAAATATTTGTTGCCTTAAAAAAAATATATTTTTCACAACCATTTGAATCCATTCCTCTTCACAAAAAAACTCTTCCTCTTCTATTCAATTTGCCCTAATAAAATCATTCATCTTCTTGCATAAAGAAAAATTCAATAATAATATCCTTTGTGCATATTTACTTAAAAAACCCTTTCAATTTCTCCTCTCCAAAAATCTTCATTCAATTCATCACAATGCACCTGTCCTTAAAAAAATCTTCTCTGCATTAATAATTTCTTCTTAAAAAGAAGAAATAAATACTTTAGAAACCCTCCTATTAAAAAGGTAATTAATATTTTCTTAAGATAAAAAATATTCATTTTATTAGCTGGACGAAAAACCCATAAAGTCTCTTAAACTCACCAAAAAGAAATGCTTTAAAAAAAACCAAACAAAAACTGTCTTTTTAAAAAATTCTAATAATAGCCTTTAAAAGGCAAATCCACTTCCTCCTTTATAGACTTCATATGCCACGAAGGGAATCCACTCGCGAAGTTCAAAAATAGAAAAAAGATTTCTTAAAAAGAATCTTCAAACCCCACAAAATCTTCCTTGTTTTAAATGGCTAAAAATAGCCTTTTTGAAAAAGATAAAAAAAATAGAGGAAGAATCTCTTAAAAGAATCTCTCCCTCCTTAAAAATAAACTCCTCCTTTTAAAATCCATGTGAGAGAGAGAGGGAGGCCCACATTTTTTTTAAAATAAAAAAAATCATAAAACCTCCTTTTAAAAGACTAAAAATAGTCTTATAAAATAGCCTTTTAAAAAAACTTTTTTTTTTAAAACAAAAAACCTTCACCCATATTAAATATTAATATTTGATATGTTTTTTTTTTATTTCTGCTCATAAATGACCACTTGGAAAGGTAAAGGAACTGGTCACACATGTTATAAACCCCTTTAGTAGGTAACCCAACTCTTGTCATCATGAAGCATGAACTTCTTAACATATATCAATGACATCTCTTTACTTTCCCAACACCATCATAACTTCAACACCATGACATCCTAAGATCCTAAAAGCATGATGAACATGATTAAAGCAAAACCAATCTTGTTAGCTCCTGACTTCACTCAACTCTACAAATAGCTTAACCAACCTGATGATGTACTTCTCAACTCAAATCAAAAGTATTTGCATACAATACTCCAATATTGACCTTATAATGACATTATGTTCCACCAACAACTCAACAAGCATCAAAGCATAGATGAGATGAACACCATCACTGCAACCTATAAATTGATAAGCATTATACAAACCATATAAAGATGTCTTCTACCCTTGAATGGTCTCTGCATTGAAACCAAGTGGACAACCTCTAAACAACATGGCTGCATGAAACACACTTTGTCAACCAACTTTGTATCACAAGATATATGCATTGCATCATTTATGAACTAAAACAAGAGACAATCATATCAATCATATCAAACCGTGAACACGATGAAAAACCCCTGTCAATATCAACACCTTGTGAACCTACAAAACCTTTTGACATCAATGATAATCAATCTCCATCAATCTCCTATTTTCTTTACCAAGTTGCTTGATTGTATCTAGGGCACATAGAATCTCTCCTTCAAAGTCAACTACACAATCAACTTCATCCACAAAGAGGCCTGTTTCTTCATCATTCACAATAATTTCTTCTTTTTTATCAAAATTCTCAACTGCGGGATCATCCCTTTTTAGGGGTAACATATGCAACATATCATTGCTAGGCTTAACTGAGGCTTATTTTACCATCTTTTGATCAACATCATTCTTTTCTCTATTCAAGACCTTCATTCGATTCTTCTTTCCCATGGTACTCCACACATAGGATCTACCCAAGCTGATTAGGCTACAAAAGGGAACGTGGCTTTGATACGAACTAGCCCCAAACATATATGCACAGTCATGTAGATAATGATAGAGCTATCCAAGCACACACTCTGCCCATGCATATCTCATCCCATAGGAGAACATGCCCTCCATCACTATCCCCCATCTGACTGGGAATCCTCTCTCTCATCTATCTCCAACTAGCCATCTGATAATAGATACAACTACTCACTGCAGCCTATCGCATAGCTCCTCCATCCTCGCCATCAAAATCTCTGAGCTCTCATCTCCAATATCTGGAGTCCCGAACAATCATTTGAATGTAGCTGGACCCATATCAGGATCATAATCTACCCTATCTCCATCAATAGGAACACGCATAATCTGGAACACATACTCTAGTGTGACCATGGCCTCTCCTGTCGGCAATAAGAAATAACTATGCTCACTACTCCATCACTCCACCATTACCGTCATCAATCCCCAATGTGCCCGTACCAGCTTCAATCTAGATACATGCTCCATCCTGAGGATCTCTAACACTAGTTGCTCCTCTGCATCCAGTAGTCTTACCAATTGTAAATCCCTAGGATGTGGCTCTCGGGATAACAACGGTGGTAGTACATCCTGCATCATTTCACTCATCATATCAGTCTCCTATGCTTCACACAACTGACAAAAAATTGACTATTTCCTGCTCTCCTTGCTTCTATCTACTGCACGCGACTCATTTTTCTATATGCGACTATCTGTTGATCTCAAGTGACCCATTTTACTACATACACTTATTTCTAGCCTGCATGCAACCTAGTTTTCCTATGCGACTGCTTATTGACTAAGTAAGAGCTAACTATCTATATGCGTATACTTTTTACACTCAAGCGATCTATTTTCTATAAGCGAGCATCTATTTTTCCTAAGTGAGCTAAACTTATATATGCGCCTACTTTTAGCCCAGAAGTAACTTGCTTTTAACTATATGCACATTCTGTCTATCTATTTCTCTAGCTGACTGGAAGTGACCTGCTTTTCCCATAAGCGACTAAGTCGAGCCTATAAGCGAGCTCAACTACCCTACATGACCTGTTTTCCTTTCTAAGCGACTTGTATGACCTATCCTAAAACCTAGTCGTGTCTAGTGATGTGTGTGCATTTATGATGCTTCTAGCCTATTTAAATCATGCTTTTAGCAAAAGTTTCAAATCATACCAGTGTGCCTACTCCCTCTGGTTGTCCATGTGTCCTCACTTGCTCAGCACAATGATCTCTATGTGGAATCACCATCCTGATAGCTCTCCAACTCTCGTCGCACACCAACTCTAAGGAGCTCTGGATCTCTCTAGCTTTCTAAACACAAATGAGCACAAATGAGCCTATTTTCCCTCAAGAGCCCTACTTATAGCCCTTGTCCAAACCCTAATTCTGTTATCCCATCCCATTCTATGCCACCCAACCCCTGTTTTCTCCATGTCAACTTTGTTTTCTAGCCTTTCATCTTATCGCGAGCATACCTGGTCCTTCCTAATCAGCCTGGCTTACCTTTCGAGTGGGCATCAACTACCAGTTACACTAGGGAATAACCTTGTTTATCAAGCAATTATCGTATCTTCTTTGACACAATATTTTAATGAACATTGTATCAAAGAGGGGCAAAATGTAGACACCCAAATTGACCTAAGCATACAAATATTGCATTAGTTACCATCTGCATTTGTCTAACACACTTGAGCAATGTTCCTAACACTTATTTCTTCTATTAATTAAATAAATTTATGTTTATTTAATTAATTCATTAGCTATTTCCTCTAAGCCATAATAAAACAATCTTTAATCATTTAATTATCTATTTCTATCTATTTTAATTAAATAAATTTTATTTATTTAATTAAAAGTCCATTCACAAACCCACTTTCTAATTAATTAAATAAATTTTATTTATTTAATTAATTTCTTCTCATCATTTATCTCACTGAGCTAACATGTGTGCCTCCTTCATTTAAAAAGATAAGTGGTACTACATCTTTTATTTAATATATTTCACATGTAGTACTTTTTATGTACACGGTCACACATAAACCTTATCTTCCCTCCACTTGCTATCTACACATTCACCTATGACTATCCTTTAATCTTAGCCATTCACATAGCCACCACCATTGATTGATTTTGGTTGAGTTCTATATAAACACCCTCTCATTCCATACTACCCATATCCAGCATTCATATAGCATCCACATTATTATCTTGAGCATATTAAGCACTTTAGCATCCATCTATCTTATTATCATTATTTTCCATATATCATGGCAGCTTTGATCTTCATAATTGTTCATTGTTGAAGAAGCAATCCACATCATAAACAAGGAATCATATAATCTAGGTGATATTGTTCTTGAATTGCATGCTTTTGATTTCATTTAGATTAGATTCTTTGATGATGGTAGGGCTAGGTTTTCATGGCTATGCTTGATCTTATTAACCTAATTTTTACCTATCACAGAGGCAAATGAATACATCAAAGAGCTAAGAAAACAAATCAAAGAGCCCAATCAAAGAATTAAATAGAATAATGAAGAATTAAGGTTAGCAAATGATGATAAAGCAAAAGTTGAGGAATGTTTGAAAAGCAAAACTAAAGATTGTATAAAGCTTGAAGAAAAAGTTGTGGATCTAAAAATTGATTTGAAACATTCATGGGCTGAATGAGATAAACTTAGTGAGAGTGTTGCAAGATTAAATAGGCAAATGGCTATGGCAAGTCAGGGAAAAGAAGATGTGATATTTGAGGTAAGTGAAAGTTCTAGAGAAAGTCAACAAGAAAATGTTGAAACCAAGAAAGACAAAGGAAAATAGACTCAGATTCAAAGGAATAGACCAAGAAGATCACCAGTTAGACAACCAAATGCACAAATGTATCAATCTTTCAATGGCTATTGTTTCAAATGCAATAAGTTTGGTCATAAGGCTACTCAGTGTAGGAGTAGAATGAATCAAAATGTTTTATCATTCTCTGGTCAATGTTTCAATTGCAAAAGGATTGATCACATAGCAAGTGAATGTAGGAGTGTGACAAGGAATGATTTCAGAAACACTCAATCCTTCAATGAAAAGTACTTTGCATGCAAAATGTTTGGTCATAGAACTAATGTGTGTAGGAATAGAATGGTAAACTCATTCAATGGGTACTATCATACATGTAATGGATTTGGACACGGAGCTAACCAATGCAAATCTAGAGTAAATGAAAGGAATAATGAATAGAGGAATGTTGTGTGCTTCAACAGTAATAGACCTAGACATGTTACTAAATTTTACAGAAGCAAGAACATAAAGAAGGATAAACAAGAAGAATTGACAAAGATAGTGGGAAATATTGATCTGGGAGACACCAAAAAGGAAATGAATGGAATATGGATGAAAAAGGGTGTGACATAGACTAAGGATGTGTTTGCACTATTATTTGGTGTAGATATTCCCTCTGGGAACTAAGAATAAAGGCTTTGGGTCAAGGGGAACTTATTGAAAATCTCTTCTCCCTTGCCAAAGGATTGATGCTGATAACTCAGCATGAAGAAACAAGGTTAAGGATTAGCAACAAAGATTCATTTGTGTAGAAGTATCACACTGAGGACAAGATCATTTGTAAAGGTGCATTGAAGAGTTGTAGAAGAACAGACCTAACAACTTATTCCTAGGCCTGCTGATAAGAATGTGTTTGAAACAAACTGAGTATTCATAATTAAAAAATGGTTGAAGAAGACATTGCATCTCTCAGGGAGAGATGATAGGAGTAACTATTGATATGGAAAGCCACAGATGAATACTAATCTACGGAAATTATCAGCCCTATGTTTTGTCATTGATACACTATCAAATTATGCAGTGTTTTCATAACATAAAGATTGATAAAAGATGTGATTTGTGCATAATCCTTTGAGAAGACAAGATGTGTTTCTCCTGAAGTGTTATCGTAAGGTTCTCTAAAATGTGATTAAGAGTTGATACATTTGAAGTGCACTCCTAAGATGGAGTATTTGGAATAGTTAAGAACGATGCAAGTGTGTGTAGTATCTGAAATAGGGGGGATAGTCAAATGTTGCTGATATGAGCTCATGACAAAGAAAGAATTGATTGCAGAAGTTCAATCTGACCAGAGTTGCAGAGTGCAAGTCTATGCCCTTTGCCATTGATGCCAAAGGGAGAGAGAAATCATGTGAAAAACTCAGAGAAGAAAAGAGTGTATATGTGTAAAGAGAAAGGGGCGAAATCTTGTCTTGATGTTCTTCACAAATTTTCACATCATATGTTGCCATCAATAACAAAGGGGGAGATTGTTACAATTATATGCCTAACTGGTGTTGTCATTGATGTCAACATGTTAGTGTTGTCATTGGTGTCAATTGTGATCTTGTCTTGGTGCTTTCTTGTAATGAGTTAGATGCTTTGATTTTGCCTATGTAAGTGTTGGAGATCCTGATATTGCAGATATTGAGAAAATTTAGTCCTCCAGTGGAAACAGTGTGTTGCAGAGTATCTTTGTCTATAGAAGAATAGTCCAGAAGAATGCTCTATATTTCCTATAGAATGAATATCCTTGTCTACGGATTGTAAGTTATTTAGATACATGCTTGAAGATGCTATGTTTCAAGTGTGAGCCTTCGGTATGAAGATTTGAGTGAGTTATGTTCACTAAAGTGAAAACTACTTTTTCTATATGTTTGATGGTGATAGGGATAAAGTATTATGCTCTACATTCCTCTACAATAAAGTATTTTGGTTTGTGGTTCTAGACTTAAGTCTGATATGATGTTATGTGCCTTCAACTCCAATGGTTCGTGATTTGGTGGTCCACAAGCAATCTTTTCCTTATGACAGTAGCTAGCAGTGTTGTTTATGTGCTCCGGTTTGAAGAATCTTCTTGATAGAATGGTTAGAGATTGTGCGGTTATTTCTAATGATTTTAATGTGCTTGTGGATGTCTCCTAATCATGTTCCTACCTTTGGATTGGTCCGCAAAGAGAAATTTGGATCGTAGATCATGAAGACTGTTCTTTGAAGTCTTAATGTGAACACTAGTCTTGGCCAACTTGGTTGCTCTCACTAATTTCGAAGATGCATCAAAGATTGTAGAAGTGTGTGGTGGTGTGAAGGATTGTATTTTAGTTCCAGCTAAGGTATGGTGTGATCGACATACACCTTTACATCTTTCCCTTAGCTAATTTTTGTATTAGGTCTAGACCTATTTCTATGTATGTTTTTGTAATGCTGACCTTGGAGATTGTTCCAATGGTTGATGAATGTAATGCCAACCTTGATGTACATTCCAAGGTTGATGAATTATATAAAGACTTGTAATATAGTTAAAAAAAATTTCCTTTTGAAGGATGTGAATATAAGTGTGCAGTAAAGTAGAGCAGAGGAGAAGTATTGCGCTTCAATGGAACTGAACTCAAGCATAGACTAGATGCTATCAAATCAATTCCCAAATCCCTGGCAGTGAGCCACCCCTTGGTAGTGAGCCGATCTTTGGAATGAGCATTTTGGGAACTGAGCCCCATAGGCAGGGAGCCACTGGTTTTTGGTATTGTTATAACTTATATATTTCTGTGGGCTAGCACCCACCGTGGTTTTTCCCTTATAGGGTTTTCCATGTAAAAATCTAGTGTCTCCTATGTTAAATGTGTAATTATGATTAAGTTTATGGTTTCATGCTTTCATGGTTGAATCTAATTATCAGTAGTTAAGTAGTTGATGGTTTTACTATAATAAAGTGTTAAGTTTTTGTGGCAACTGATTCACCCCCCCTCTCAATTGTCCTATGTATTTCAATAGGAATATCCTTCGAAACTTCAACATTCACATTGCCCACTTCAATTCGAATCTCCTCTTTTTTTCCTCTAATATTCACTCTAATTTCCAAGGTCATGAAGAAGAGCACCAAGGGCATGCGAATTGTATTTTTCTGAATTTGCATTGCTAATTTCACCTTCTTTGGGTTGCTCATTTTTTTCATAATTTGAAATGTATTTATTTATTTATTGTTCAATAAGTTTATCATTATTATATTTGATTTAAATTTAAATTAACTTTAATTTTTTAGTTTAAATTTTAATTTCATGTTATTCAATTGAAATTTAGTTTTAACTATAATTTTTTATTAATTCTTAAATTTTTAAATTATAATTATAATTTTTTATTTGTAATTTATTTTTATTTTATTCCAAACTAATTTTTTTGAATTTGTTTAATATTTAGATATGGAGGATAGAAATGATGAATGCATTTTAATTTAAAATTTAGATTAGATGTATTAAATTCAATTTATTAGTTTATTTTTATTTAAATTTTAGTTTAGTTTCTATTGAAATTTAATTATAATTTAGTTTACAAGTTTTTTTTAGACTGCAGGAATCGGGTAGCCCCATGTAAACTACAGTGCACCTAGTGAACTTTTTTCATGTAACTGGTGATGCTGGCATGACACATCCTCCAATACCATAGGGATGGGGGGTGGGGGGAGATTGGACCTCATGGCCTTCTTCCCTACAATAGGAATTCTTAGGCAATCAAGCCAGGGCCCTCACCCCTAATTTACTTTACAAGTTATTTTGTTATTTTTTTAATATATTTTTTTAATTGTTTAATTTGAATTTTGGTTTGAATTTTTTTTAGATTCTTTTAAAATTGAGTTAACAAATCAAATGTATATATTTTAATCTACCATATACTCATATTACTTTTTTTAGTGAGTTGTTTTCTTATATTCAATTTAATTTTTTTACATTAATATAAAAAAATTAAAATAAAAAATTATAAAGGATAGAGAAGAGTTTTGAAATAGTCCATAATTTTTATTTTAGTTTAAACCTAAATTTAATTTCTAATTTGGCTCTATAATTTTTGTAGTGCTTATAAATTGCAAGAAAGATAAATAAGAAGCCCATCATAGAGAAAAAGGCCATGGTTAAGAAATTTTCAAAAAAGGGAAGGTTCCTGAAAAGAAGGTCCCCAAAAAAGCTAAAGATGAGAAAGGTAATAACAAAAATAAGAAGAGATTCGAATAGGAAGGCATAATTTTGAATGGTTTTGAGTAGGAGCATGTTCTGCGATCACTCGAGGATCCTGTATAGATCATGGGATGAGTTATCTGGACTATGGTTTCTCGTGTGGGTGCTTCAGAGCATGAGTTTTCAACTAAGGGTGGTGTGGACACCCTAGGTGTGGGTGCTATGGTAGTGGGTGCCAATGCTCCTATCTAGGATGGTTCTACAACTAGGTTGTCTCTGACTCCTAGTCTTTCTCCAAAGATTACTTTTGGTGGGAATGGGAAGTCTTTTGACTGCCCTAAGAAGTCATTCGTTGATGTTGTTAATGGCTTTGGTTCTCAGGCCCATTCTTCACATCTAAGAGTTAGGTCATTACCAGAGGCCCACTCTACCCCTTTCATAGTGTGTGACCCCGAGGTTTTAGAGAACAAGGAGTACTACTTGAGCCATGGAGTGATTTGTAGGTTTAATGGGCTTTGGCCTTCTCTTCCTGAAATTGATTCATGGGTCAGGGATTTATGGAAACCATTGGTAGAGGGTAAGATTTGTTGGAGTTAGGGTAGACAACTGAGAGGGGGGGGTGAATCAGTTGTCTCAAAACTTCAATGCTTTCTATAGTTAATTCTTCTTTTTACCACTTAACAATAGATCAACAATTTAACCATGAAAAACAAGAATCGTAAACATACGAGCAGCAACACAATAATAGACTTAACACCAAGATTTTTAACATGGAAACCCGGTTAAGGGAAAAACCATGGTGGGGGTTAACCCATAGAGATTAATACTCTGTTAAAAGTATTTTACAAATAGGAATGCACATGCATTCAGGCTCACTACCCACAGCTCATTGCTCAATAGAGGCTAACTGCCTATAGAGATGATTACAAGAGGATAACAAGAATTTTGAACTGATGAATAGCATCTACTAATGTGAGAATTCAGTTCCAGTTAAGTACATAATATAGATTTTACATATCTCATCTTCACTCTGCCTAGTTTACTGCTCTGCTATCATCCAAACTTTAGATCTCTACTGTTTTCACACTTTATCCATAGTCACATCACACACACACCGAATTCACTTAAATCCATCAGTTATATATATCCGCATCATGATATTCAATCACTTTTCAGTCAGCTTCAAGACCACTTAGAACTTTGTTGAAGACTCTACTTTGTCAGCTAAATCCATGCATAACTTGTAACGTGGATCAAAACTTACATTCAAAAATCATAAATCATGTCGGCCACTATCATTGATCATCACAAATCATTCAATTGACAACTTCCATTTATCTGGAACCAAGATCAATTACAAGGTCGACCTATTCGTCTGTTGTCTGCACTGTCAAACTATAACCCTATACTCAGATGCAAATAACTTTTGAATCCTTCATTACTGGAGATTAAAATTTTGGATTTAGATTGCCCTAAAAATCCTTATGACTCCTTCAAATCTGTAGTATACTCTGATTTACCACCAGAGAGATATGGACCAAGATACCAGACCCTGTCACATGCTCTATTTCTAGCTACCCGGACTTAAATAAATTTTGATTCTGACTTCCGGTATAAACAAATTATGTTATGTGGATGAGTGGAATAGTCTTAGTTGCCATCAATGACAACTATCATGTAAAGCAGTGTCTCTTGCAATAAATCTCCCCCTTTGGCATTTATGGCAACACTTAGTGAAAAATGACTAAGTGTTACTCCCCCTTACTCTATACTCGTATGTTCTCCACTGATTCCAGAGATCCCCCTTTGCTAGATACCTCATTTTTCACTATTCTTCACTCCCTCTTTGACATCAATGGCAAAGGATGGGGTCTGCAAGCCAAAATTCTCGAAAATTATGTATATAGTGTCGTATATGTACACTCAATCATTAAGTTATATTTACATGAACTTGAGAATATCTACAAAACTACTTTTCAATTTCTTAAGTTTAGAGGTCCAACTTCTTTCATGCCATCAAAAATTGAGATGTGTCTACTCAATAGAAATGCATATGCTTCTGCCTTTGTTAGATCTGAAGGATCACTTGTCGAAACTATAGTTTGACCTTCTGACAATGCATTAAACATTGTTTCTAACTTTGGGGCAATCAATCCCTGGAGCTCACACATTCTCTTCACAATATTGCCTTTTCTTTAACAAGATTCTTTATTTCATCAGTCAAGCTGATTACATGACATTCCTAACTTATAGGAGAAACTATTAGAGGATCAAAATTTTGAGATAGATTTGATAATTTTTGTTCTTACTTCTTTATCTTCATCTCAATATCCTCACTGACTTTGGGCCAAGATAGACAAAATTTCTATATATCACCTCCGTCACTTAGAGCATTTTGAATGCTCTTTATACTATTACCAAGTATCATCCTATCATTCCCTATTAGGCTCTTTATTTTACTAAATTTTTTATCCAAAAATTCATTCCTGACTTTAGTCTTTGCAGACTTCTCAATAGACTCAAAATGTGTACTTATAGAATTTAGAAGGCTCTTTAGATTTCCAAAGGGACAATCAGATGGATTCTTCTGGAAAGTTCATAGTATCTTCTCCAATACACCGGATGTAAGACTTAATAGCTCACTATCCTCTATGCGATATTTCAATATCTTTTCACTTGTTTTGGCTTGTGTGAAGGATGCTATCTTCACTGTTTGGACCAAAGAGAGAATATCCAAGTTGATTGGTCCTCAAAATAGTTCTGGTTCATCAAACTCTAGCATCTCTTTACTCAGAAAACTTTTAACTACATCTACAATGTCTCTTTCCACCATTTCTGGACCACTTTCCTTTCCTTGAATTTTCACAGTATCAGGACTATCAACATTTGCACCATCTTCTTCTTCTTCATCTTGCTTACCTTTGACTTATTCTACTTCACCTTTCTCTATGTTATCTATAGTCAGATTCTTTTCTTTGACCTCACTATTCACAATTTGTTCCTAAGGATCTTGTGTAGCAGCAGTATTCTCAACATTATCTTCTTTTCCAAATTGATTAGGAGAAGCTAGAGTATCTCCTGCATCATCAATTTGATCCACCATCTCTGTAGTTTCTTTGTTTATTTATTCTTCTTTTGGAACATAGGAGTCATCAACCTTCATTTTCTGCTGATTAGTTTTCATCTTTTCAATATCTGTGATTGATGAATCAATCCAATCATTAGTCTCCTCCTCAATAAATACAAGATTGTGTCTCTTCACTACACTTAGAAGTATTTCATGTGTTCTTTAACTATTTGGTCCAATTCTCCAAGCATCAATTTGTTCAGTCTCTTCTTGCTCCAGAATTTATCCTTCACTTCTTTGAATATCATATTTATTTGAACTTGAGTGATCTGAGGGAATAGTTTTATCAATACATGTTCACTAAGCTCCATATCCTTGCTTTTTGAATTTTCTTTCCTCAACTCCAAAATGTTTGCAAGACTTGGAGGGATCTCAGAAGTTATTTCAATCAGGGCTTTATTATAGATATTCAGATATCTAATAGTTGCTTCCTCTAACACTGTCTTGTCTGTATCATTGTATTCATCATAGAATTTAGTCATGGGTTTCAAATTTCCATCCACAGTGACTGATTTTATTACATCTTCCATAGAAAGTGTGGGCTTCTCAACATATATATTTGTCTTTTGCCTTTTGCTTGCCCTTTTGCTTCTAGAGGGATTCTCCTTAGTCACCTTGGCATCTTATGTTCCAGAGGCTTTCAGCTCCTTTACCTTAGCATCTGAATCTGTTTCTTCTACATCAACTTTTGTGCTCTTATAGGTTCTTGTGGCCTTTGTTTTTACTCTTTTCCCTTCTTTTCTTGATGAATTTTCTTTCAGTTTCTCAGGATTGGTAGGTTTTGGAGGAACAGGGCTAGCAATAGAGCTTCTAGTAGTGCTTTATGTGGAGGAGGATCCTACTAGAGAACTTCCTTATTTCTTATCTTGCTTCTCCTTTTCTGTCTTTTTAGTTCTTTCCCTGAATTGCCCCACGACTTCCTTTGTGAGACCTAGATTCTCGGCCAACTACTCAACTTTTTTCCTTACTTTTCTGTTGGTTTTAGGTTCTCTGAGCTCAGTATACATTTTTAAACTTAGCTTCTCATATGTCCCAAATCTCTCAAGTGTTGTGTCTTTTGGCTTGCTTAGAAGATGTTGAGCATACATATTCAAGATTTTTCCATCTACTTCATACCCCATGGGCATGATCCAAACAGTTCTGGGTTCCACTGCTTCCATTAAGTACTGATCAATATTAACCATAAAACATATTTCATTCTTGTACTTCTAAACAATTAATTTAGGGATTCTTTCCCTTGAATGCATCATACTTTGAAAATTCTTGAAGTATCCCTAGATTGTAGTTTTTTGAGCTTTATAATCACCAATGCTGCAAAGATGATCTCTGATCTGAATGGTAACTAGCTCATCGTTAGTCTAGTGAACACCCTTTAGTCCAGGTACTTCATTCATATAGTAGAAAAATAAGCATAGAACTAATCTACCATATTTAAAAGTGTTTTTGTTATCTTTCTTGATTTTGTTCAAGTTTTCAATCACCTCGTTCTATAATAGCTAACATAGGTCATAATCTACATTCTCCTTCAATATTTGATATGCTACATATATGGTATTTCTAGAGATTGAATTCTCTCTGCTAGAGTGATAGATCTTGTATCCAATCATCATGGAAGAAAACTTCACGGCAAGTTCTATAATGTCATTTATGGTCATTTCCCTCTTGTCAAACTTTGCACTGGATGCATCGGTAACAGTTTGGTTTTTCATAGATTTCAACATGGGTAATCCACCAGTTGAGTTTAACCCGATCACAATTCTAATAACATCCTTGGTAATCTTGAATGGTTTTAACAACCATATGAATTCATCATGCATATGAATCAAAACATACCGAACCCACTCATCTTCATCGAATGTTGGAAACCCCATAATCAAAATAAAATGTTTATCAAGTAGTGCCTTATACTCAGGTTTAAGGTCATGATTTTCATCCCTGAGATGACTCTCAAACAAATCTACATACCTTGAGTCCCCAAATTCATTTATGTTCGCATGAATATAAACCATAATATCTTCAGTATATAGTACACCATATGGAACACTTGAAAATGCACCTAATGGGTCGACTTCTATTGACTTGTATGGATGCTTTTTAAATTTTGGTCAAGGCCTTTTAGTAATATCAACAACAAGAGGAGTAGCCATCTCAACAGATTTTAGATTCAAATCTTTACAAAGAAGTACCTTTTTCTTCCGCGGGGTTAGGGTTGATTAATCACTAGTTGAATTCGTTTTTTGTGCTTCAATCTCTAGATGTGCAGCTCTGATGCTCTTCTTCTTGTTTCCTTTGAATGAAAAGTAATTCAAATGCATGACTAAGTGACCTTTTACCCTCCACAAAACCTAAATTGACATTGTAATAAATGCATTGTCCTAACTTCATCTGGTTACTCTGTTTCTTGAACAGTTCTTCATGAATCACTGTACAAATTTTCATGTTGACATCTTTTCTTCTAGAAATCCTTCCAAAAGTTCTGAAACAATTCAAAATATCTTCTCTCATTGTGCCAGATCTAGGAACCCACTTACTAGCTAGGGGAATTTGATCTTCAATGTAGCTCCCCCTAAGCTAGAGCTCCAAATTCAATTCCCAGTGGAATTATCAGCACCAGATTCCGGTGCGAACCCATTATTATTATTCACAACACTTTTCTTGACCCATGTCTTTCTCATTTCATTCTGGATCTCATTCACATCAATTTTACCCTTACCTTTGTCTTGTCCCTGCTCATCCAATTTTCTATTTGCCGAACCTCATCTTTCATTATTCCTACTTCTACAGAATCTTGCAATATGACCATATCTATTGCAATTAAAGCACACAACATTTCTTTTCTTATATAATTGATTTTCTCTTGATCTACACTAATTAGGCATGTGTCCAAATCTATTGCAAGTAAAGTAGTAACCATTGAAAGAGTTGCCATTTCCTCTAGAGTTATTCATTATCATACTTCTGCATTCATTTGATCTATGACCATATTTCTTACATTTGAAGCATTGACTGGAGAAGGATGGACCATTTTGATTTACTCTACTTCTGACTGAGTAGCTTTATGACCAAATTTATTGCATTTGAAGCAATTTCCATTGAATGATGGATATCTTTGAGCATTAGGTTGTCTTCCCAGAGGTCTTCTAAGTTTGTTTCTCCTATTCCTTGGTTGAAAGTTTCTTTGTCCAGATCTAAAGCTTTCACCTTTCTCATATCCAAGACCATGCTTGTCATCACCCCTTTTATGACCTTCAAGTAGTGCTTCAAGTTTAGTTGAGCTTATCTTGAACTTCTCCTTGTATTCATTTGCAACTTCTAGGTCATGTCTGAGAATGGCAATTTGTCTCCCAAGTTCTTTCTCATTGTCTCTACTTTCTTGTAGATTAGACTCTAGGAGGCTAGCTATTCCATCCAATCTACAGCATTCTTTAGTTCTTTCTTTTAGATTTTGATTGAGCTCTTCTTCAGTTTTCTTTGTATCTTCAATTTCCTTGGTTAGCCTCATCACCCTCGATCCCATCTCATGTTTTAGGACAATAATTTCTTTAGCTAACTTTTCACATTCTTTTGTTTTCTCTTTTAGGGCCTTGTCCTTGTCATTGTCTTCATAATGATTTCCCAGTTGAAGAGGTTGCTCCTTCCTTTTTTCATTGGATTTGCTCAATTTTTCTTTTAAGGTCTCAATGAAGCCTTCATCATTTTTAAGGTCCTCTTGTAGCTCTTTGGCTTCTATTCTGGACTGGTCAAGATCATCTAATGCAATTTTAAGTTGTCCTTGGAGGTTATATTCATCCATTTTATTGCCTTCCCAGACCTTCCTCAAGCTATAAAACTTTTTGAAGGAACCTTGCTCTGATACTAATTGTTGGAGTTAGGGCAGACAACTGAGAGGGGGGGAATCAGTTGTCTCAAAACTTTAATACTTTCTATAGTTAATTCTTCCTTTTACCACTTAACAATAGATCAATAATTTAACCATGAAAAACAAGAATCATAAACATATGAGTAGCAACACAATAACACACTTAACACCAAGATTTTAACGTGGAAACCTAGTTAAGGGAAAAACCACGATGGGGGTTAACCCACAAAGATTAATACTCTGTTAAAAGTATTTTACAAATGGGAATGCACATACATTTGGGCTCACTACCCAGAGCTCACTGCTCAATAGAGGCTCACTACATACAACTATGATTACAAGAGGATAACAAGAATTTAAGTACAGAATATTGATCGTACATATTTCATCTTCACTCTGCCCTATTTACTACTCTGTTATCGTCCAAACTTTAGATCTTTGCCCTTTTCACACTTTCTCCATAGTCACATCACACACACACTGAATTCACTTAAATCCATCATCTATATATATCTACATCATGATATTCAATCACTTTTCAGTTGGCTTCAAGAACACTTAGAACATTGTTGAAGACTCTGCTCTGTTGGTTAAATCCATGCATAACTTGTAACGTGGATCAAAACTTGCATTCAAAAATCATCAATCATGTCAGCCACTATCACTAATCATCACAAATCATTCAACTGACAACTTCCATTTATCTAGAACCAATATCAATTACATGGTCAGCATGTTCTTTTGTTGTCTACACTGTCAAACTGTAACCCTATACTTAGATGCAAATAACTTTTGAATCCTTCATTACCAGAGATTAAAATTATAGATTTAGATTGCCCTGACAATCCTTATGACTCCTTTAGATCTGTAACATACTCTGATTTACCACTAGAGAGATCCAGACCAAGATACCAGACCCTGTCACATGCTCTATTTCTAGCTACCTAGACTTAGATAAATTCTGATTCTGACTTCTGGTATGAACAAATTATGTTATGCAGATGAGTGGAATAGTCTTAGTTGCCATTAATGACAACAAATGTCATGTGAAGTAGTGTCTCTTGCCAACAAGATTAAGCTTTATCCCTGTGCTAGAGGTTTCTCATAATATTTTTTGACTCCACACGGGAGTGAGATTTTGTGTTGGATGGTAGGGTTTGCCTATGGGGTGAGCATTCTCTCTATCAAACCTTGGGCTTGGTCCTTCTATCCTTTCACTGAGCCAATAAACATTAGACCAATCTAGGTTCATCTTCTGAATCTTCCTCTTCGATTTTGAGAGGATTATTTCTATGAGGCCATTGGTAATGCTATTGGTTGTTTCTTGAAGGTAGATTCAACTACCTCAGATATAGGGCACACTACGATTTCTCAAATATTGGTTGATATTGACATCTCCAAGCCCCTCCACGGAGATGTTGCATTTATGGGTGAGGAAAGGCCAGGGACACAACAACTTGACTATGATGGACTTCCTTTTAGGTGCAAAAAATGTTTTTCTATTGGTCACTTGGCTTCAGGTTGTCCTCACTCTCACTGCAAGAGTGCACCAACTTGGTGGAAGAATGCACTCATGGATCACCTAATTATTTTTTGATTCTTAGGATGATGGCTCCTCCTAGGGAGATGACACTTCCCAGGATGCCTTTTGAGTTCTCCCTGTGGCTCCTATGGGTGCGGTGGTGGATTCAGTTGCTGATCTGAACAATAGTGTGGCCCCTGTGTCTGCTCCTTCCTCAACTCTTGTTCATGGATGAGATTCTTCTTTGGCTGTTCTAGCCACTCTATTGGCTATGCCTACTTCTAGTTCTTCATCTCCAACTACTTCTGTTGGGTCGTCAACCCCTCTTTTGGTCTTGTCTGATGTGTGTTAGGATATATCTTTTCTCATTTCTTCTTTGGAGATGTCAGCTTCTCACCCATTGGTTGTAGTTGCTACTGAGGATCTCTCCTCTCACCTTGTTTTGACATTTTTTTTTACAGTTAGATTAGACTGTTGTTCAATGCAAAAAGAAAGGCCTCCCCAAATCTATCACTGCCTCATGACAGAGGGTTGAGGGAGTTAGGTTTTTTTTCCCTTACGCTCTTGTGTTGTTTAATTTGCAGCTTGGTTGTTGGTTGTCTGTAATTTTTGTATTGCTTTTGTGATGTGCCTAGCCTAGTTTGGCCTATTTGTTCTACCCTAAGGCCCTTATTTATAAAGGGTTCAACCACTATAAGTTGCTTACCTTAATAAAAAATGAAAATAAAAAGAGCAAGCAGATCTACAAGATCTACTTGTTTAAAATTTTCAAACATGTAAACAACGATATTAGTATTTCCAACAAGGCCATGGAAATTATAAACAAGCTTATCAATGACATCTTTGAGATGCCAATGAGGTAACCTACTTTTCTTGCCCTAGCAAGAACATCATTAGTATTTGGGAGATTCAAACAACTATGAGACCGTCTCTTCCTCAAGAGCTTAGAAAGCATGTAGTCTCTAGAGGTACAAAGGTTGTTACCATGTTCATCAATGCTTTATCTTCTTCTCTTTATTTTGAATTAGGATTTATCAAATATTTTAGTGCTAAAGCATTTATCTTGTTTAAAGGGTTGTAATCCTTAATGTTTGTACTAGGGATGTTTTAAATAATTATTTTCTTCTTTGATGGTTTGAAGTAGCAAATAAGGGGATAAATACTTGTACTAAAAAAAGCATTCATTATGTTTACTAGTACATTTGTGTAATCCCACATCATAAACATCATTTATGAAAGGATTTTTGGTTTTGGATTATTTAATGTTGATGTTAAAATATTGTATTGGGAAGCCAAAGAATTTGGATATTGTGTAATATATATTATCCTTTCTTAGGTTTTACTATGTTACAAAATTTTCACAAATAAATTATGATATTCTAGAAATTCTAAGAATGGAAAGTAAGCTCACTAGATTTAGGAATATCATTTGTGTATGTAGATGAAAATTCAAACATTAAGGGTTTGAATTGATTGTAGTAGTTTGTGTGTATATTTTGAAACCTCCAAAAATAGTATGTTGACACAATTATAATCAAGTAATAGTAACCCTTGTCCCTTGTCAGAGAATAGAGAATCAAAAAATCATGAAAATCAATAAAAAAATTCACTTGAACTTGAGTCAAAAGAAAAAATTCATGGAATTATCTTGAAAAGATTGAGCATTGCCTTTTAACTATACTTTTATACACAAGAGGCTCAAACAAGTAGAAAGGCCAAATCTTAGCATTATCATAATCATTGTTACAACTTTATTTAAAGACCTTTTTGGAAGAACTTGGTAATGTTGCATCCCTAGTTTTGTCTTTGATTTAACTATTTACTTTTATGTGAATAGAAGTGAATTTACGGAAAATGATTTGACGTTATGTTATAATGTCAAAGGAAAACATTGATTTTATTATACATTAGTTCATGTGATTAAATATAATGCATGTGATTGAATGATTCAAGAATTCATGTTATGAGAATTTGATTTGTATTCATAAGATTTATGAATGGACTAATGATGCACTGATCATGATCTGGTGATTGCAAGATGTATGCAGGAAAATAGGTTTTGATTACTCTCTGAGAGAGAGACTATCTTCTTATGAGAAGAGAATAGAACTTTAGTTTTGAACCATTCATTTGCCATCTGAGTATACCATACCTTCAGTTAGGAAACCCTTGTTGATAGAGGTAAGTAGTGTTAATTCAAGTGGTTTCATTTTGTTGATCAACTTGACAAGTTGTTGATGTTGTTTAGAGCCCTTTTAATGTCTTCACACATCAATCTAGTCATTTTGTGAAATAAATGTTGTCGAGGAAGAACAATAGTCATTTTGTGACTAACGCAATGTTCTGTCAAACACGTCATAAATTAGTTCACATTTGCATCTTCAACGCGTAGTTGGTAGAATTGTTAGCATGTTTCATGTTTATAGTTTTAACGTCGAATATTTCATTTAATGACAAAATGAAATTGAAGTGATATGCTTTTATATGTGAAAGGGAGATAAACTTGACCCAATCACGTTTGTGCGTAAATTTATGCCACTTTATTTTAAGTCCTAATGATAGTAATATCTATGCTTTATTTTAATTTATTACTATGTTATTATTCTTGAGAAGTTGGTTAGAGTTTGTTAGTCTATTTTCAATGATAACAACCATTGGTATAGAAAGGAGACCCTTTCTTAACCAACTTGAGAGCATTGAATGCCTTTGTGAGTCATTGTTTGTTTGAGAGAGTAGTGGTTTAATATCCACGTCCTCCTCAATTTGTATGCTCGAGCCAAGATCATATGGAGGGTTATTAAGTGGATTTTTTTATGGCAGGTGGATAAGTCTCTTAAACAACTTGTTAGTGGAGTCACGGGGAAATAGAATGAGGTTTTTCTTTTGAGTTAAGAAGGGAAAAACAATATTGTTGGAGGGGTTAAACATAATTTTTGAGAGGCAAAAAGAAGAGGATAGCATAGCTATCACTGTAGTGAATAATGTGGGAGGAGATATCATCTATCATCATAGAGCCGACAATAGAAGAACTTTAGATATTGCTTTTCTTAGAAGAGAAGAGTCAGGATATCGTAGGAGGAGAAATCACATGCAAGACAATGTGAGTTTACAAAAGAAGTTGATAAGGCATTATCTATCATATCTATGTGTCTTCCTTTCACATTTGTGAGGTGTGCAAGTAAGAGTCGAGAGCTTTAATTATGAACTATATTGATTTTTGAATGGAGTGAAAACTCATTTAAATTTAGTAGTCCTTTATACATGTGAACATAGACTCTCTAATAAGAGCTAGTTGGTTATATATATAAGTTCTCTCTAGTTCTCTATTGTTGTAGGATGCATGTTGTAATCATAGTTAAACAAAGAGGCCTATGTGGTAAAACAAAGAGCACATATATTTATATACTTGTGGTCATATGACATGTTTAGGTAGAGACTCAAAGAGTGCATAAGATGTGTAGCTTCTTCGTATACATCCTCTATCTATGCTCATATTGTACATGTTCTTTTGTTACTGTCTAAACGGTTTCCTTATTTTTTCCATATTGATACTTATTGGTCATAAAATATAGCGTATATCTAATGCCCTGCCATGAAACCCTAGGGAATAGCTCAACTATGCTATACAAAGGACCAAAAATTTTTTTAAGAAATAAATAACAAGAAATGTAAATCATATTTAATCATACATCAAGTTAAGCTGTATCCTCTAGGGTTCCACAGCTACATTACTAACGAACTAAAATAAGATCTAACCAATGTTATGAATTAACTAAGAACCACAATTCATTCTAAGTCTAATTGCATCAGATGAATAAACACATACAATTCCATAATATATCATCAAATAAGTAACATCAGGATCCTGCACATAGGATCACAAGTACATAAACAAGTTCCTTTACAAGAGAGTACAACATTACATTGTTTACAATATCACTATCTAGATTACATTGGAGTACATACATCAAGATAACAGTACATGATTCAACTAATATACAAGATTGAAACATGATCATAAGTATCTATCTCCTAGAGCTAGAGCAATATCTAAAATCTTCCATACAAGGTACATCCTTCTTGCACACAATTGACATCAAGGGAAACCAATGGAGATAAAAGCACAACCACCTGACCATGTGGAACCCTAAGGTCCACCCCCCATGCTAGGAGATAACAATAAGGTCCCTCTAAGAAAGTAATCAAGAAAGATAGTAGACTAATAGTAGCAAGGGCTACACAAGACTTCAATACAACACGGGTCAAGAAGAACATCACAAGTAAATCAAACAACACTTCCAGAGGCATTCACAAAACAAAGGGGAGAACACAACTAGAGAATGCTAGACTACAGTAGGGATGATTGTCATCGCATGGTCCTAGAATGGGTTACCTTCACAGTCTCTAGCTAGACGTCGGTCCCCATCCATGGTTACCTTGACAGTCTTTCACTAGACACCGGCCCCATAGGGTGACACATGCAAAAGCAAGATTCCTTTCATGAGGATAAAGAAGTTAATTTTGCCAACCACGGCCTTCTCATCTCATCCTTACCCTAAATGAGCACCATAGGCATGAGTGAGGCATCTAATTATCTTGATTAGTGTGAAAACTACCCAACCCTCTAAATTTATATTAAGTTATCACTAGATTAACAACTTCCAATGGGTTACCCTAATGAGCCACTTTAGGTGCCAGCCCCACATTGAAAGCCACTCCACATTTACTACATCTAGATTCTCAAAGCTCAAAACAAAACCCAAGCATGAGCTATCACATTTCTCATCATGATATATTTACAACACAAAATATACATCATTTCATATTACACAAAGCAAGGCATTACTCATCTTGCATAGTTATCATAACCACATGAATAGGTACATTGAACAAGGCATTATCCATCTTGCGTAGTCATCATAACCACATGAATAGGTGCATTGAGAAAGGCATTATCCATCCTAGACATGTATCATACTAATATGAACAAGAGACAATATTTCAAGAATGCATTTCATTCAACTCACATGATGCACACATAGCCAACCCCCACACAATCACACCCTCCTAGGTCTCTGGACACAACTTCCCTAAATGACACAACACTTGACACCATTGAAAACACAATGGTTTCACATCACATTCACTCTCAAAGAACATCATAAACTAATACCCTTCAACAATATTTTTAAGGAATGTAACATTAATCCAAGCATGATCAATCATCTAACAATTATAAAGTGAATCTATCTCATCAATACAGAACTATAACTTTCTAATCACCAGTAGCAGTTATAATATGATCATAAGATATAAGTATCCACGAGTATCAATATTTTAATGAATAATTCTCAAGACTTATAAATCAAATCTTAAATACATTGTTTACAAACCTAATTCCAAACCTACTTATCATATTTCTACTAATAAATCGTAATAAAATCAATATCAATTTAAATTAAACTTATCAACATTACTATACAATCACTCTATCCAAATTGAATTCTTCTACTTCTATTCTATATAGATTTAATAGCCTTCTTATAATCTAACAAACAACCAAAATAAGTAAAGTTATTTATAATTGAAACCATATTCACCTACAGTAGCATAGATAAGAAGATATAATTGTTGGAACTGCTTAGGTAATGTTTTCTTTTTTGACAAATGCCTCAAAGGGATGGCATCTCATGGATATCAGCGATTGCAGGATTAGCACAAAAATGAATTTGTTGAGAAGGCTTTAGAAGCTACCAACAATGCAAAGCGTGAAAGCATAAACAGGGCACATAGACATATTGGTAGAATACCTCAAAGAGAGTCATATGATGGAAAGCAATGATCGTAGGATATGTACAACACAAATTTTTTAAAAAAATTTAGAGAAACCCAGTTCGAAAATATAGAGTTATTGGTGACGCGACTAACTGTTTTAACAGAGACGAAACTGGTGAGAGGTAGATAGTCACAAAATATTCATATCCCCAAAATGACAAACTGGGTAAGACTAATTCTTGTATATGATTTATGTGTCCAGGCCATACACCATATCTAAAAAATTAGAGAAACCCAGTTCGTAAAATTAAAGTTATGGCTAACATAACATACTACTAAAACAAAGATGAAATGGGTGAGAGGTAGACAGTCACAAAATATTCATATCTCAAAAATTACAAACTGGGTATTGCTAATTTTGAGATATAATTTATATATCCTAGAGATTCACCATATATAAAAAAAGCAGAGAAACCCAGTTCGTAAAACTAAAGTTATGGCTAATAAAACAGACTACTAAAATAGAGACAAAATGGATAAGAGGTAGACAGTCACAAAATATTCATGTCTCAAAAATGACAAACTGGGTATGGCTAATTTTTGATATGATTTAGCTAACCAAGTCATACACCATATATGAAAAAATTAGAGAAACCCAGTTTGTAAAAATAAAGTTATGGCTAACGTAATAGACTAGGTTCAAAAAATGTAGAAGAGAATTCACAGAATATTTTACTAAATCTAATGCAACAATAAATTAGATTCATATATTAGTCCATACCTGGAATATTACTTCTATCACTTCCCCCAAGTTTTTTCTTCTGGAAACTATATGGTTTATGGTACCAAAATAAAAATAAAATCTTCTTGAGATAGAGATCCCCAAAACATAAAACCTATTCTCTATTTCAAATGCACGCTCCTCCCCCAAATTATGCCTTGAGATTTCAAAATAAAGTTGAGCATGCATAACCACCCCCATAATTTCTTCCAGGAGATTCGTCTTTATTACTTTCTTACAATTTGCTATTTTTAACCAAACAATAATTTCTCTCTAATTTTATTTATTTTAGAATTTGCTATTTATTTCATTTACAACTAGACAAGATTCCTTCATGATTTTATCTACTTTAGTATTTTCTATATATATATGACAACTTGCAAATATTATCTATTTTATTGCCATTAATGCAACACTAAATTATTTTAATTAATTAATTTATCTCTAGTTGGAATTACATTTATTACTATTATTATTATTATTCATTAACTTAACTTCTAGAATAATATATTTTTTATACACTAAATTTACATAAGGACATTTATATATTTATTTATTTAACAAAAATGCTTCATAACTAATTATTTTATTTTAAGGCAACAATAACCAAAACAATACCAACAAAATAACCAAACTACCAAACCATACCTGACTACTATGCAAGATCGGAAAGCAAGACCACCACAACAATGACTGACTATCATGACCAAACCAACAACACTTACAGGGTGCACAACCGAATACTCAACCTCTTCAAGGATGATGTCTAAGCTAGGGGACTATATGTTATCTCCATTCAACAGTTCCATTGGTTAAGGCACACTCAGACCTGTTAATTCAGGTGGAGTCGATGCCTAGTACCTGCAGCCTACAAAAAATAACACGGTTGAACATGTATATATATACAATCATGTAGTCATACACATAGTGAAAGGAAGTCAGAATGTAGCAAGGTACTCATGCATGAGTAATGTGACATTGTTCCTTTCACCCACACATCAAACGCGTAATCACAACACACATAGCAATTAGTTACTGAACGACTAAGTAAGAACCATCACCAGATAGTCGCATGATACTCATAATATGATTGATCCACACAAAACATCATAACCACCTGAATGTAAAACAATGTTAGAGCATATAAATTATTAGTGTTGCAACAAAGATTATCAATAAAACATACTAACTGTCATATGAAACCACACATGAGCATAATCAAGAATGTCATCAACATGAATGTAGCATCTACCAACATCATATAATGTACAACATCAACTGTCTAACATACACTAAATATTCATATTATTTTACCTTCATCTTCATGCTTCTTAGCCAATCCATCTGCACATCCAAGATGAGAATGGAGGGGCATTAAAGTATATATGCATATAGAGTAAATATGTTGTATGTTACTAAGTAATATCTATATATATATATATATATATATGCACCTTTATCATGCTTATACAGTGAGAATATCATGTTAACCATGTGGATATTATCAGTACAGACATAGTGTACTAATGATAGAGCAGCTAAATGGCAAACAAACTAAATTAGTCTATCACCTTCATAGAATCAAACTGAATCTAGTTGAAGTATAGTCTCAAGTGAAACCTTTGGTTTAGATATAACTGTGGTATACTTGTATATGAAACTATGGTTCATGAGATCTAAACAACTTAGTAGTTAGGATAAGACTAGAGGATAATCTCTACTTTGTGATAAATTTTACTTTCAAGATTAAGTCTGTTATTCTATTGTGATGAGATAATGGGAAGAAAAACCCCTAGATTAACCTAGTAGGGAGAAGTTATTAAATGTACCCTAGTGGTTACATCTTGTCATAGCTATTGCTATAAGGATCGAAAATAAAGAATCAAGTACCTTAATTATTAATTTTTATATTTTCTTGTCAAAAATATATGTTTCTTAATTGGTAATATTTATCCTTTTTATAAAAACCTATTTGTTTGATTACAAGTCAACTTAAGTTATCAGTGTCGATAAATCATGGACCTCAGATTTTGCAAGGATGCAAAGAGGTACTTATGAGTAGATAGTCATTCCATAAGTTCTATGGTACAATGACCATACCTCGAGATTCCATCTAAGTGAGGAAGACTAGATTTGAGTTAGACAAAACTCTATAAATATACATAGTTGACCAAGTCAAATTGTAGGATGTGATAGTATCCAAGTCAAGTTGGAGGGTGGATGGACATTACAACTACATTCATTGTAAACATCTATTTATATTGAATCTTTGACCAAAGTAATGCATATGTCTCTACATGCATTGTCAGTTCACCATATTTGGATTACATAACCTATTGGAATGATCATACTTAGCTAGAGGTTATCTAGGGCTGTATGATCAATAGTATTATGTAGGGTTCAATACCAGTACTTAGATGGCAAATAACCATTGGTTACTTTATGTCTATACTCTTCATGAAGGGTAGGGCTAGTTTTGATTGGAAGATGTGTGAGGGAGCACTAGTCTATGGTTGGAGGTAAAGCACTCAGAAGATGCTCTCTCTTTGTCTCCAGGAGAAGACATGTCAAGCCTTGCGATAAAGATGTCAGAATTCTAGATGCAGCATACCCATTGGATATGTGACTTGTGTCTCTTAATTTATAAAAAAACTTTATCTATTGCAGATATTGTAATTGAAAAGTCAGAATGCCGACTTTGTAAATTATAACATGTATATTTTAGAAAAGAAATTGTAAATTATTTGATGTATCTTGATTCTTTGATATTATTTCAAATAAAAAAAAGGGTTCTATATTTTTCACCTCATGTGTTTTTATCTCATTGTAAATATTTGATTTTAGTCTCGTTTAAGAATTGGGATGTTACATATGGTATCAGAGTGATTGGGTTCAGTACTAGGGCTTATGAGTCCACTATGCTAACATGTTAATCAACATTAAGTAGAAAGCTAATGTTTGAAATTGGTTGTATGCAAGAATGGTGTGGAGAATAACCCAGAGAACTACTAGAAAATATATTCCCCAACATTTGCCTAAGTTAGTAGTTAAGGAAGACCCTATCGAGGAAGTTAAACTTAAAGAGGATATTAATTATGTTGAGGGTGCATGGTTGAAGGATTCATAGACTTTGGTTGATGCACTTAAGTGAATATGAATAGAAAGGAAACAACATTTTGAACTAGCCAAGAATCCTACTATTTTTACTTGTGTAGTGAAACCTAGTAAATTGTTAGCTAGTCACAACATGTCATTTGAATGTGGTTGTGATGCACCTGTTTTATGAAAAAGAGGAGATGGAGAAGTACCTACATGTGCAACCACCCTCTAAGTTTGTTAATTGGAATATCCTTTAACTGACAGTGACATGTAGTCTTGTCGTGTTAATTATATAAATAAGGATGTTGTTACTCCAGAATAAACTATAATAAAAATGAGAATGTTTTGCACCAATCTATTGGTTATTTTGAGTTAATTATGTTTTAATGTAATAAGATGCATTAAATTCAGAATACTAATAGATAACTTAAAATTTTTAGGTGTGAGAAAAATGACAACATGATTTGTACAAGAATAAACTAGGATGAGAGTCAAGAAGAGAATAAACCACCAGTTAATCTCATGGACAAATTGGATCAAATCCTAACCATGCTTGTAGAAACCAAGGAGAGACTTGGTAACTTGGAAAAGAAAGTAAGATATCAAGGAAACCTTGAAGGGGAAAATGAGTTTTCTCATGGGATGAGCAGACAAATTAACCTAGAGCATAATGTGAGTAGTGAGAACCCTACAAAACCATAAACCCCAAAAGTAAGCAAAGGATAGGGTTGCCTTAGAACTTTCCAAAGATATGAAGAAAGTCACTCCACTGAAGTTTGACAGAATAGTGACCGGAGATGTAGACGAAGCTTGGTTAATAGATATGGAAAAGAATTTCAAGATAATAAATTACTCGGAAGTAATCAAAGCAGTTTGGGGAGCCTTCCATTTGGCAGGAGAATCATCTACTTGGTGGATGAAAAAGAAAAATGAACAAAGGTTGAAGTCCAAACCCACTTATCGCAATATGAATCACAAGAGATTCAATAAGACTCCAACTTTACAACCATCTAAAAAAAGAAATGATAAGAGCTATGAGAATAAAACAAATGGCAAAGGAACCCAAAAGAATAAGAGTGGGTCTGGTAATGAGAAAAAGAATAATAATTTCAAAAGAAATGAGGATAATACTGGAAAGATAACAAAAAAGAGGAGACCTCTTGGAGGATGTTTAACTTGTGGAGGTGACCATTATGCTCATCAATACCCAACTAAGAACCAGATTGGTCAACCAAGAGGTAATGCCTTACCTACCTAACAAGTAGCTTTCTAGTAGAGATTGATGTAGCTCTCGATAATCACCAAGCGAAGTATCAAATCACACCCATAGAGATGATAGGTATTTTGTTTGGAATACCTAAATCTATTTTGATTGATACTGGAGAAAATAAAAATTTTATTTCTCTTAGAGTTTTCAATAAGTTTACTAGAAGAGTTGGTTACATGGCTAAACCATGATTAGTAGAGTATGCTAACCAATCTAAGGCTTAGGTAGAGCAATGTTTTTTTAAAGCTAAGAATGATCTCTCTAGTTTTTTTAATAGAGGTGAACCTGTGCATAGATCCCTTAGGTTCCTATGATATTATCTTGGAAAAGAGTTGGTTATGGAAACATAAAGCTAGGGTAGAGTGTTTTTCTAAAACTATTGAGTGCTTAGATGATATGGGAAATAAGGTCTTTTTCCAAGGTATTCAAAGAGACTTCAAGATTTGACCAATCTCTGTAAAGCAATTAAAAAGAGTTAGCAGAAAAAGGTGTCAACTTTTTGTAGTAAAAAAGGAACAAATTGAGGAAAGTCTTGGAAAGCAAAGAGTGTCTTTTGAAGAAACTTATCCTTTTCTTCAAGATTTCTAGGATGTTTTTCTAGAAGAACTTCTAGGCCTACCACCCAAAAGAGACTTTGATTTTGCAATTGACATTTAACCAAGATTAGAACCAATATCAAACCTTATCATATTACTATTATGGAAGTAATGGAATTAAAAGCCTAATTAAAGGAATTGTTGGCAAAAGGATTGATTAGACCTAGTGTTTCACCATGGGTTACACTAGTTATCTTTGTCAAAAAGGATGGAACTTTGCGTCTGTGTATTGATTATTGTATGTTCAATAAAGAAACGATAAAGAATAAGTATCCATTACCGTGTATAGATGATATTTTTTATCAATGTGTGGAGATTCAATGTTTTCAAAGATCAATTTACAATTAGGATATTGTTAGCTGAGGTTGAAGAATGAAGACATCTACAAATAAACTTTTGGAACAAGATATGGGCACTATGTGATTAAAGTAGATTGTCATTGATGTCAAAAAGGTTTTGGTCTTGATAGTTGTGAGTTGATCTTCATACAATCAGTGTAGTGGGTCTTCATGAAATCAGTGTTTTCTTCATAGTGTTTGTTCCATGATAGTATGTTCATGTTTGCAATCTTTATTCCCTTGATGGAGTATGAAGATTTTTCTATCTTTAATTCATGGCAAAATGATGCCTTTATTCATCAATGTTGATTGGTGCTAAGTTCGAGTGGCAAAGATTGGATTTTGTAGAGACGAGAAGAAGAAAATAAGATATTGAAATTTTTTTTTGGAAAATAATTTACAAGTGCTTCAACAAGAGTAAAGAAGATGAAATAATATGATTTTTGTTTTAGATGCAACTTCAAGTTAACTTTCTTACAGGTGTATTGATTTTTGCGTGTGGATAAAAATGCAGTGAGAAAGACATATTTTGAAAATACAGATGAAATCATGTTTATGTAGGAATGAATCAAACAAGGATGAAGACAATATACACCAAACTTACAAATTGAACCATGTCAAGACAATATGCAATTGGTTGTACAGAGATACACTAGATCAGGTGAATTGATTGTGCATTAGATGTCATTTGAAGACATACATAGAGAAATCTATTTTGATTGAAGGAGTTTGTATTATGTAGAGATGGAATAATGAATTGAACGAAAATAGAGTAACCCTTTGATTTTGTTTATCTATTCTAATGGTGATTGTGTTTGCCAGTGAGGTACAGTATGCCAGTGAGGCTTGGAGGATAGTGAGACCTTATATTTGTTAGTGAGACACATATTGTAGCTAGTGAGGCTTGCCTGCTTAGTGAGACCTATATGTAGCTAGTGAGCCATGTTTTTCAATTAAGCTAGTGAGGCAGTTTTGGAGTGGTTTTTCTACCCCAGGAGGGTTTTCCACTCGTGCAAAAATATGTGTCATGATTCATGTTGTTTTCATCTGTGTGTGTGTATGTTAATATTTTGTTCAATAGTTTTTGTTCACTACTTTCATTCTTAGTTATGTGCATATGTGTAACAAATCATTGATGACTTTCTCTCTTTGTGTCTTGAAAGTTAAGAAATACAAGAAGGTTTCAAATTTTATACAACACCGATTCACCCCCCCTCTCAGTGTTCTCCTAGACTCCAACAAGTGGTATCAGAGCCTAGGTTCCTTTTTTGAAGTCTAATAGGCTCGAGTAGGTCCTATTAGTGGAGTACCATGGGTAAGTGCAAAAGAAATAAGAATATGAGAAGTGTCTAGTATTATTCTAATCAAAATGTGCAGTGTGTATCAAATTTAGATGTTGGTATTCATTCAGTTGATATACAAAATATTCCACAAGATGTTCCTTTCTTTGATGCTTCAGATTTCTCAATTTGGTGTATGAGAATGCAGGTGTATTTATCTTCTTTAGGATATGGTGTTTTGATGTCAGTTGAGAATGGGTGCTACGTTTCCTCTCAATCTCCTAATCCTACAAATAATAAAGATGCTAATGAATATAATTATATAGCAAAGAAGGCCATTTTCTTTGCTTTATCTAATGATGTATCTTGTTGAGTTATACATTGTCAAACAACTCAAGAGATGTAGAAGGAGTTGATAAAAATTTATCAAGGTGTTGCACCTGAAGAAGAAGACAAATTGTTATCTGAGAAGACTGACAATGATGGAAGTCATTCACATGAAGGCGATGAGGTACAACAAGAAGATCATAGTATGAATAATTATGATCAACAGTATGATGAACAAGACTATGAAATTTACATAGAAGGAGAGCTCATGTGTCCTTTGAGTGAACTCAAGAGATATAAAAAGGAGAATCAGAAATTAGAATTGTAGCTGCAAGAGGAAAGAGACTTAAAAGACAAAGCACTTTCAGACCTTGAAGATACTAGAAGTCTGATTATGAATTTGAGGAATCAAGTATGTGAATCAGATAAATTAATTATCAGTCTAAAGATAGAGGTTGAGGAAGCCAAGCAATTTCATCTTGAGGTTAAAAAGATTGAAAATCTAAAATTAGATGGTAAAATTATTAATCTAAGAAAAGATTATGATGGTCTCAAGGTTTTGTCCAAGATGTATCAAGAGTTTGAAGAGAGTATGTTGGGTAAAGAAAATTATCATAATAACACAATTGGTTTAGGATATGAAGGAGAATGTTCCAAAGCTAGAGAGACTCCCAGAAGGAAAATTGATTTATGTCATCATGTTGTTGATCCTGAAGGCAAAAAGAATACTGAAGCAAAAATGTACAAACAAAGAATAAACTTCAGAAGAACTTCTCTTGAAAGACAAGTATACATGTACAGGTATAATTATTCATTCTTTGGTTATTGTTATTCTTGTAATCATTTTAGACACAAAGAAGTTGATTGCATAGGGAATACTAATCCAGTGTGTTACAAGTGTAATAGAAGATATGATCCTACATGGAATCATAACATAAGTGCTCAAGGGATGTCAAAAGGGTATCATCAGTCATTTGATTATGATTATAACATAATTTGTTATAATTGCAACTCTCTTGGTCATAAAGCACATAGTTGCAGGAAAGCGTCACTTGATTTGAAAAAGTTGAAAAGAAAAGAAGGTATAAAGGTTTGGAGAAAGATAGAACCTGTAAAAGTTTGGAAGTAGAAACAAAGGCAAAAGAGTACAAATTCTAAACTTGTGCATCTTGCACAAGTCAGTTCATCAATTGCACAATAGATAGCATGAAGTTAGGGGAGTTGTCCATGTTCTATCAATTATCCCCAAGAAGTTTCAGGAGGTGTATGTTAGTGAAATAGGTGATCAATGGTTCATAATGTCATAATGCATACATGTTGTTGATAAGATGTTCAAAAGTTCTCTGCACAAAGAGTTTGATGATGTTGAGTGACTTGGTTTATAAATGATCCACTTTATATCTTGATGCAGGAACTTCCAGGTATCATAACTTTTGACTCGAATGTGGGTTGTCTACGAGATTTTATGGGTGGATGCGTTATGAGGTCTAAAGTGGTTTGTACCCTGTGTTGGCACTTTTTCAGGGCTTGAAACTTTCATCTTGGCTCTCAAAATAGCAATTTAGTGTTTTTTTCTAGATTTTTAAAAAGTTGCTTTTGTAATAAATCAAAACTCATGTTTCGAATTTAGAATATTAGTTGGCATTTCATCCTACCTTAGTTTTAGGAAGATTTTGGGAAAAAATAGGATTTTCAAGATATGATTGTAAAATTACCTAAAATGGCAAAATCTGACAAAAAAGGTAATTTTTTTTATTTTTTTGTTTTTCTTGGATATAAGAGAGTTTTCTCTCATTGTAGCAGTAAAGTTGATGAATAGAAGTTTTTTTATATTTCAATCTTCAAATCTTTGGCTCTCACATGATTAATGGTAAAATTGTATTGAGTGTATGTGGTGTGCTACATCATATCTTGTTCATGACTTGATTCTTAAAAAAGTTGAGTTGTCATGATGTAGCATTTCAATTTGTGCTTCTAGTTATAAAGTAGTATCAGGTATGTGCTTCAAGCTATGACAATCTAGAGATGCTTATGACATTGATGGTGAGCCTTGTATTTCATCAAATCAGAGGCAAGTAAAGGTATTGGATCAGTAATGGATGATGATAATGATAATGTTCAAGTACTAGTTGGTATTTGATTGCAGATATATGTGAGGTTTTCATCTTCATATTTGTGTCAAGAAGTGGTATTATGTTGAGGTTGGCATACTTGTTTCATTTTAGCAAGACAATGCTCTTTTGTGCAGATGGTGCAACAATGATGTTTGTCTTTGTCAGATATTGGTAGTGATATTTATGAGTAGTGATTTGTTAGTACACTTTAACAAAGGGGGAGCAAATAGATTTGTGTCTTTGTCATCAGATGTCAAAAAGGGGGAGAAAGATAAATTGCATCATATAGTTTTTCCATCAATGACAAAGGGGGAGAGTGATGAAAGTAGATTGTCATTGATGTCAAAAAGGTTTTGGTCTTGACAATTGTGAGTTGATCTTCATACAATCATATTCATACAATTAGTGTAGTTGGTCTTCATGAAATCAGTGTTTGGTTAACAGTGTTTGTTCCATGATAGTATGTTCATGTTTGCAATCATTATTCCCATGATGGAGTATGGAGCTTTTGTATGTCTTCACTTCATGGTAAAAAGATGCCTTTATTCATCAATATTGATTGGTGCTAAGTTTGAGTGATAGAGATTGGATTTTATAGAGGAGAAGAAGAAAATAAGATATTGATTTTTATTTTGAAAAGAATTTACAGGTGCTTCAACAAGCTTGAGGAAGATGAAATAATGTGATTTTTGTTTCAACTGCAAGGTCAAGTTAACTTTCTTACAAGTGTATTGATTTTTGGGTGTGGATAAAAATGTAGTGATAAAGACAAATTTTGAAAATATAGATGAAATCATGTTTATGCAAGAATGAATCAAACAAGGATGAAGACATTATGCAACAAACTT
The DNA here is from genome assembly GCA_027924645.1 of Cunninghamia lanceolata. NCBI lineage: Eukaryota > Viridiplantae > Streptophyta > Pinopsida > Cupressales > Cupressaceae > Cunninghamia > Cunninghamia lanceolata. The sequence continues at coordinate 4,370,718 of BSBN01000859.1, read as the reverse complement.
ACAAATTGAACCATGTCAAGACAATATGCAATTGTTTGTATAGAGATACACTAGATGAGGTGAAATGATTGTGCATCAGATGCCATTTGAAGACATACACAAAGAAATTATTTTGATTGAAGGAGTTTCTATTATGTAGAGATGGAATAATGAATTGAATAAAAATAGATTATCCCTCTGATTTTATTTATCTCTTCTAATGGTGATTTTGTTTGCCATTAACACACAGTATGCCAGTGAGCCTTGTAGGTCAGAGAGACCTTACATTTGTCAGTGAGACATATATTGTAGCCAGTGAGGCTTGCCAGGTTAGTGAGACCTATATGTAGCTAGTGAGGTAGTTTTGGAGTGGTTTTTCTACCCCAGAAGAGTTTTCCACTCGTGCAACAACTTGTGTCATGATTCATGTTGTTTTCATCTATATGTGTGTATGCAAATATTTTGTTAACGTATTTTTATTTACTCCTTTCATTCTCAGTTATGTACATCTGTGTAAGAAATCATTAATGAATTTCTCTCTTTGTGTCTTGAAAGTTAAGAAATACAAAAAGGTTTAAAAATTTATACAACACGGATTCACCCCCACTCTTAGTGTTGTCTTAGACTCCAATAAGTGGTATCATAGCCTAGGTTTCTGTTTTGAAGTCTAATAAACTCAGGTAGGTCTTGTTAGTGGAGTACCATGGGTAAGTGCAAAATAAATAAGAATATGAGAAATGTCAAGTCTTATTCTGATCAAAAGGTGTAGTGTGTATCAAATTCAGATGTTGGTATTCAATCAGTTGATATACAAAATATTCCACAAGATGTTCCTTTCTTAGATTGTTCAGATTTCTCAGTTTGGTGTATGAGAATTCAGGTAGATTTATCCTCTTTAGGATATGGTGTTTTGATGTCAAATGAGAATGGGTTTTATGTTTCCTCTCAATCTCCTAATCCTACAAATAATAAATATGCTTATGACTATAATTATATAGAAAAGAAGGCCATTTTGTCTGCTTTATCTAATGACGTATCTTGTCAAGTTATACGTTGTTAAATAGCTCAAGAGACATGGAAGGAGTTGATAAAAATTTATCAAGGTGTTGCACCTGAAGAAGAAGACAACTTGTTATCTCAGAAGAGTGACAATGATGGAAGTCATTCACATGAAGGTGATGAAGTACAACAAGAAGAAGATCATATTATGAATAATAATGATTAGCAGTATGATGAACAAGACTGTGAAATTTACATAGGAGGAGAGCTCATGTGTGCTTTGAGTGAACTCAAGAGATATAAAAAGGAGAATTAGAAATTAGAATTGTAGCTGCAACAAGAAAGAGACTTAAAAGACAAAGCACTTTTAGACCTTGAAGATACTAGAAGTCTGATTATGAATTTGAGGAATCAAGTATGTGAATCAGATAAATTAATTATTAGTCTAAAGACAGAGGTTAAGGAAGCCAAAAGGAGAGCTGATGTTTTAAAATTTGATCTTGAGGTTAAAAAGATTGAAAATCTAAAATTAGAGGGTGAAATTATTAATTTGAGAAAAGATTATGATGGTCTCAAGGTTTTGTCCAAGAAGTATCAAGAGTTTGAAGAGAGTATGTTGGGTAAACAAAAGCATCATAATAACACAATTGGTTTAGGATATGAAAAAGGAGAATTTTCCAAAGCTAGAGAGACTCTCGGAAGGAAAATTGATTTAACTCATCATGTTGCTTATCCTGAAGGTAAAAACAATACTAAAGCAAAAATGCACAAATAAAGAAGAAACTTTAGAAGAACTGTTCATGTAAGACAAGCATACATGTACATGTATAATTATTCATTCTTTGGTTATTGTTATACCTGTAATCATTTTGGACACAAAGCAGTTGATTACTAAGGAATACTAATCCAGTGTGTTACAAGTGTAATAGAATATATGATCTTGCATGGAATCATAACAGAAGTGGTCAAGGGATGTCAAAAGGTATCATCAGTCATTTGATTATGATTATAACATAATTTGTTATAATTACAACTCTCTTGGTCATAAAGCACACAGTTGCAGGAAAGCATCACCTAATTTGAAAAAGTTGAAATGAAAAGAAGGTATAAAAGTTTGGAGAAAGATAGAACCTGTAAAAGTGTGGAAGTAGAAACAAAGGCAAAAGAGTACAGATTCTAAACTTGTGCATCTTACACATGTCACTTAATCAATTACATAACAGATAGCATGAAGTTAGGGGTAGTTGTCCATGTTCTATCAATTATCCCCAAGAAGTTTTAGAAGGTGTATGTCAGTGAAATAGGTGATCAATGGTTCATGATGTCATAATGCATACATGTTGTTGATAAGATGTTCAAAAGTTCTCATCACAAAGAGTTTGATGATGTTGAGTGAGCTGGTTTATAAATGATCCGATTTATATCTTGTTCATAACTTGATTCTTACAAAAGTTGAGTTGTCATGACGTAGTAGGTCAATGTGTGCTTCTAGTTATAAAGTAGTATCGGGTATGTGCTTCAAGATATTACAATCTAGAGATGCTTATGACATTGATGATGAGCCTTGTATTTCATCAAATCAGAGGCAAGTAAAGGTCTTGGATCAGTAATGGATGATGATAATGATAATGTTCAAGTACTAGTTGGTATTTGATTACAGAGATATGTGAGGTGTTCATCTTCATATCTGTGTCAAGAAGTGGTATTATGTTGAGTTTGTCATACTTGTTTCATTTTAGCAGGACAATGCTCTTTTTTGCATATGGTGCAATAGTGATGTTTGTCTTTGTCAAAGACTAGTAGTGATATTTATGAGCAGTGATTTGTTAGTACACTTCAACACAGGGGGAGTAAATAGATTTTTTTCTTTGTCATCAGATGTCAAAAAGGGGGAGAAAGATAAATTATATCATATAGTTTTGCCATCAATAACAAACATGGAGAGTGATGAAAGTAGATTGCCATTGATGTCAAAATGTTTTGGTCTTGACAATTGTGAGTTGATCTTCATACAATCATCTTCATACAATTAGTGTAGTTGGTCTTCATGTAATCAGTGTTAGCTTCATAGTGTTTGTTCCATGATAGTATGTTCATGTTTGCAATCTTTATTCCCATGATGAAGTATGGAGATTTTGTATGTCTTTACTTCATGGCAAAAAATGCCTTTATTCATCAATTTTGATTGGTGTTAAGTTTGAGTGGTAGAGATTGGATTTTGTAGAGAGGAGAAGAAGAAAATAAGACTAAATTTTTTTTTTGGAAAAGAATCTACAAGTGCTTCAACAAGATTGAGGAAGATGAAATAATGTCATTTTTGTTTCAGATGCAATGTCAACTTTCTTATAGGTGTATTAATTTTTGGGTGTGTGGATAAAAATGTAGTGATAAAGACATATTTGAAAATACAGATGAAATCATGTTTATGCAGGAATGAATCAAACAAGGATGAAGACATTATGCAACAAACTTACAAATTGAACCATGTTGAGACAATATGAAATTGTTTGTACAAAGATACATTGGATCAGGTGAATAGATTGTGCATCAGATGTCGTTTGAAGACATACAAAGAGAAATCTATTTTGATTGAAGGATTTTGTATTATGCCAAGATGGAATAATGAATTAAATGGAAACAGAGTAACACTCTAATTTTGTTTATCTCTTCTACTGGTGATTGTGTTTGCCAGTTAGGCACAATATGCCAGTGAGTCTTGTAGGTCAGTGAGACATTACATTTGTTAGTGAGACACATATTGTACATAGTGAAGCTTGCCTAGTCAATGAGACCTATATGTAGCCAGTGAGGTAGTTTTGGAGTCATTTTTCTACCCCAGGAGGGTTTTTCATCTGTATGTGTTTATGTTAATATTTTGTTCATGAGTTTTTGTTCACTCCTTTAATTCTCAGTTATGTGCATATGTGTAACAAATCATTGATGACTTTCTCTCTTTGTGTCTTGAAAGTTAAGAAATACAAAAAGGTTTCAAAATTTATACAACACTGATTCACCCCCCCCCTCTTAGTGTTGTCCTAGACTCCAACAAGTGGTATTAGAGCCTAGGTTCTATTTTTGAAGTCTAATAGGCTCGGGTAGGTCCTGTTAGTGGAGTACCATGGGTAAGTGTAAAAATAATAATAATATGAGAAATGTCAAGTCTTATTCTGATCAAAAGGTGCAGTGTGTATCAAATTCGAATGTTGGTATTCAATTAGTTGATATACAAAATATTCTACAAGATGTTCCTTTCTTTGATGGTTTAGATTTCTCAGTTTGGTGTATGAGAATGCAGGTATATTTATCTTCTTTAGGATATGGTGTTTTGATGACAGTTGAGAATGGGTGTTATGTTTCCTCTCAATCGCCTAATCCTGCAAATAATAAAAATGCTTATGAATATAATTATATAGCAAAGAAGGCCATTTTGTCTAATTTATGTAATGATGTATCTTGTCAAGTTATACATTGTGAAACAACTCAAGGGATGTGGAAGGAGATGATAAAAATTTATCAAGGTGTTACACCTGAAGAAGAAGACAACTTGTTATCTGAGAAGAGTGACAATGATGGAAGTCATTCAAATGAAGGTGATGAAGTACAAGAAGAAGAAGATCATATTATGAATAATAATGATCAGTAGTATGATGAACAAGACTATGAAATTTACATAGAAGGAGAGCTCATGTGTGCTTGGAGTGAACTCAAGAGATATATAAAGGAGAATTAGAAATTAGAATTGCAGTTGCAACAAGAAAGAGACTTAAAAGACAAAGCACTTTCAGACCTTGACGATACTAGAAGTCTAATTATGAATTTGAGGAATCAAGTATGTGAATCAGATAAATTAATTATCAGTCTAAAGACAGAGGTTGAGGAAGCCAAGAGGATAGCTGATGTTTTAAAATTTGATTTTGAGGTTAAAAAGATTGAAAATCTAAAATTAGAGGGTGAAATTATTAATTTGAGAAAAGATTATGATGGTCTCAAGGTTTTGTCCAAGAAGTATCAAGAGTTTGACAAGAGTATGTTGGGTAAACAAAAGCATCATAATAACACAATTGGTTTAGGATATCAAGAAGGAGAATGTTCCAAAGATAGAGAGACTACCGGAAGGAAAATTGATTTAAGTCATTATGTTGCTGATCATAAAGGTAAAAAGAATACTAAAGAAAAAATGCAGAAACAAAGAAGAAACTTTAGAAGAACTGCTCCTGTAAGATAAGCATACATGTACATGTATAATTATTCATTCTTTGGTTATTGTTATACCAGTAATCATTTTGGACACAAAGCAGTTGATTGAACAAGGAATACTAATCCAGTGTGTTACAAGTGCAATAGAAGATATGATCCTGTATGGAATCATAACAAAAGTGCTCAAGGGATGTCAAAAAGGTGTCATCAGTCATTTGATTATGATTATAACATATTTTTTTATAAATACAACTCTCTTGGTCATAAAGCACACAGTTGTAGGAAAGCTTCACGTGATTTGAAAAAGTTGAAAAGAAAAGAAGCTATAAAGGTTTGGAGAAAGATAGAACCTATAAAAGTGTGGAAGCAGAAACAAAGGTAAAAGAGTACAGATTCTAAACTTGTGCATCTTGCACAAGTCACTTCATCAATTGCATAACAGATAGCATGAAGTTAGGGGGAGTTGTCCATGTTCTATCAATTATCCCTAAGAAGTTTCAGAAGGTGTATGTCAATGAAATATGTGATCAATGGTTCATGATGTCATAATGCATACATGTTGTTGATAAGATGTTCAAAAGTTCTCTGCACAAAGAGTTTGATGATGTTGAGTGACTTGGTTTATAAATGATCCTATTTATATCTTGTTCATAACTTTATTCTTACAAAAGTTGAGTTGTCATGATATAGAAGTTCAATGTGGGCTTCTAGTTATAAAGTACTATCGGGTATGTGCTTAAAGCTATGACAATCTAGAGATGCTTAAGACATTGATGGTGACCCTTGTATTCCATCAAATCAGAGGCAATTAAAGTTCTTTGATCAGTAATGGTTGATGATAATGATAATGTTCAAGTACTAGTTGGTATTTGATTGCAGAAATATGTGAGGTGTTCATCTTCATATTGGTTTCAAGAAGTGGTATTATGTTGAGGTGGGCATACTTGTTTCATTTTAGTAGGACAATGGTCTTTTGTGTAGATGGTGCAATAGTGATGTTTGTCTTTGTTAGAGATTGGTAGTGATATTTATGAGTAGTGATTTGTTAGTACACTTCAACACAGGGGGAGCAAATAGATTTGTGTCTTTGTCATTAGATGTCAAAAAGGGGGAGAAAGATAAATTGCATCATATAGTTTTTCCATCAATGACAAAGGGGGAGAGTGATGAAAGTAGATTGTCATTGATGTCAAAAAGGTTTTGGTCTTGACAGTTGTGAGTTGATCTTCATACAATCCTCTTCATACAATCAGTATAGTTGGTCTTCATGAAATCATTGTGTGATTCACAGTGTTTGTTCCATGATAGTATGTTCATGATTGCAATCTTTATCCCCATGATGGAGTATGGAGCTTTTGTATGTCTTTACTTCATGGTAAAAAGATGCCTTTATTCATCAATGTTGATTGGTGCTAAGTTTGAGTGGTAGAGATTGGATTTTATAGAGAGGAAAAGAAGAAAATAAGATTGAAATTTTTTTTCGGAAATGAATCTACAGGTGCTTCAACAAGATTGAGGAAGATGAAATAATGTGATTTTTGTTTCAGATGCAAGGTCAAGTTAACTTTCTTACAGGTGTATTGATTTTTCAGTGTGTGGATAAAAATGCAGCGATAAAGACATATTTTGAAAATATAGATGAAATCATGTTTATGCAGGAATGAATCAAACAAGGATGAAGACATTATACAACAAACTTATGAATTGAACCATGTCAAGACAATATGCAATTGTTTGTACAAAGATACACTGGATCAAGTGAATTGATTGTGCATCAGATGTCATTTGAAGACATACACAAAGAAATCTATTTTGATTGAAGGAGTTTGTATTATGCAGAGATGGAATGATGAATTGAATGGAAACAGAGTAACCCTCTGATTTTGTTGATCTCTTCTAATGGTGATTGTGTTTGCCAGTGAGGCTTGTAGGTTAGTGAGAACTTACATTTTTTAACTTGAGACACATATTGTAGCCAGTGAGGCTTGCCTGGTCAGTGAGACCTATATGTAGCTAGTGAGGCAGTTTTGGAGTGGTTTTTCTACCCTAGGAAGTTTTTCCACTCGTGCCAAAACTTGTGTCATGATTCATGTTATTTTCATCTATATGTGTGTATGTTAATATTTTGTTCATGAGTTTTTGTTCACTCCTTTTGTTCTTAGTTATGTGCATATGTGTAACAAATCATTGACGACTTTCTCTCTTTGTGTCTTGAAAGTTAAGAAATATAAAAAGGTTTCAAAATTTATACAACATTGTTTCACAATCCCCCCCTCTCAGTGTTGTCCTGGACTCCAACAAGTGGTATCAGAGCCTAGGTTCCTTTTCTAAAGGCTAATAGGCTCGGGTATGTCCTATTAGTGGACTACCATGGGTAAGTGCAAAAGAAATATGAATATGAGAAATGCCAAGTCTTATTCGAATCAAAAGGTACAGTGTGTATCAAATTCAAACGTTGGTATTCAATTAGTTGATATACAAAATATTCCTAAAGATGTTCCTTTCTTTGATGGTTTAGATTCTTAGTTTAGTGTACGAGAATGTAGGTATATTTATCCTCTTTAGGATATGGTGTTCTGATGTTAGTTGAGAATGGTTGTTATGGTTTCTCTCAATCTCCTAACCTTGCAAATAATAAAGATGCTTATGAATATAATTATATAGCAAAGAAGGGCATTTTGTCTACTTTATCTAATGATCTATCTTGTTAAATTATGCATTGTGAAACAACTCAAGAGATGTGGAAGGAGTTGATAAAAAGTTATCAAGGTGTTGCACCTGAAGAAGAAGACAACTTGTTATCTGAGAAGAGTGACAATGATGGAAGTCATTTACAAGAAGATGATGAAGTACATCAAGAAGAAGATCATATTATGAAAAATAATGATCAGTAGTATGATGAACAAGCCTATGAAATTTACATAGAAGGAGAGCTCATGTGTGCTTTGAGTGAACTCAAGAGATATAAAAAGGAGAATCAGAAATTAGAATTGTAGCTGCAACAAGAAAGAGACTTAAAAGACAAAGTACTTTTAGACCTTGAAGATACTAGAAGTCTAATTATGAATTTGAGGAATTAGGCATGCGAATCAGATAAATTAATTATTAGTCTGAAGATAGAGGTTGAGGAAGCCAAGAGGATAGCTGATGTTTTAAAATTTGATCTCGAGGTTAAAAAGATTGAAAATCTAAAATTAGAGGGTGAAATTATTAATCTGAGAAATGATTATGATGGTCTCAAGGTTTTGTCCAAGAAGTATCAAGAGTTTGAAGAGAGTATGTTGGGTAAATGAAAGCATCATAATAACACAATTGGTTTAGAATATGAAGAAGGAAAATGTTCCAAAGCTAGAGAGACTCCCAGAAGGAAAATTGATTTAAGTCATCACGTTGCTGATCTTGAAGGCAAAAAGAATACTAAATCAAAAATGCATAAACAAAGAAGAAACTTTAGAAGAACTGCTCCTGTAAGACAAGCATACATATACAGGTATAATTATTCATTCTTTGGTTATTGTTATACCTATAATCATTTTGGACACAAAGTAGTTGATTGCATAAGGAATACTAATCTAGTGTGTTACAAGTGCAATAGAAGATATGATTATGATGGCTAATGATGTAGCAACTCAATGTGTGCTTCTAGTTATAAAGTAGTATCAGGTATGTGCTTCAAGCTATGACAATCTAGAGATACTTATGACATTGATGGTGAGCCTTGTATTTCATCAAATCAGAGGCAAGTAAAGGTCTTGGATCAGTAATGGCTGATGATAATGATAATATTCAAGTACTAGCTGGTATTTGACGGCAGAGATATGTGAGGTGTTCACCTTCATATTTGTGTCAAGAAGTGGTATTATGTTGAGGTTGGCATATACTTGTTTCATTTTACAAAGACAATGCTCTTTTGTGCAGATGGTGCAATAGTGATGTTTGTCTTTGTCAGAGATTGGTAGTGATATTTATGAGTAGTGATTTATTAGTACACTACAACACAGGGGGAGCAAATAGATTTGTGTCTTTGTCATGAGATATCAAAAATGGGGAGAAAGATAAATTTTATCATGTAGCTTTGCCATCAATGACAAAGGGGGAGTGTGATGAATGTAGATTGTCATTGATGTCAAAAAGGTTTTGGTCTTGACAATTATGAGTTGATCTTCATACAATCATCTTCATACAATCAGCGTAGTTGGTCTTCATGAAATCATTGTTTGATTCACAATGTTTGTTCCATGATAGTATGTTCATGTTTCCAATCTTTATTCCCATGATGGAGTATGGAGCTTTTGTATGTCTTTACTTCATCGAAAAAAGATGCCTTTATTCATCAATGTTGATTGGTACTATGTTTGAGTGGTAGAGATTGGATTTTGCAGAGAGGAGAAGAAGAAAATAAGATACTAAAATTTTTATTTGGAAAAGAAGTTACAGGTGCTTCAACAAGATTGAGGGATGAAATAATGTGATTTTTATTTTAAATGCAAGGTCAAGTTAAATTTCTTATAGGTGTATTGATTTTTGGGTGTATGGATAAAAATGCAGTGATAAAGACATATTTTGAAAATACAAATGAAATCATGTTTATGCAAGAATGAATCAAACAAGGATGAAGACATTATCCAACAAACTTAAAAATTGAACCATGTCAAAACAATATGCAATTGTTTGTACAGAGAACACTGGATCAGGTGAATTGATTGTGCATTAGATGTCGTTTGAAGACATACATAGAGAAATTTATTTTGATTGAAGGAGTTTCTATTATACAGAGATGGAATAATGAATTGAATGGAAAGAGAGTAACCCTCTGATTTTGTTTATCTCTTCTAATGGTGATTGTGTTTTCCAAAGAGACACAGTATGCCAGTGAGGCTTGTACGTTAGTGAGACCTTACATTTGTCAGTGAGACACATATTGTATCCAGTGAGACTTGCCTGGTCAGTGAGACCTATATGTATCCAGTGAGGTAGTTTTGGAGTGGTTTTTCTATCCTGGGAGGGTTTTCCACTCATGTAAAAACTTGTGTCATGATTCATGTTGTTTTCGTCTGTATGTGTGTATGTTAATATTTTCTTCATGAGTTTTTGTTCACTCCTTTCATTCTTAGTTATGTGCATATGTGTAAAATATCATTGATGACTTTCTCTCTTCATGTCTTGAAAGTTGAGAAATACAAAAAGGTTTCAAAATTTATACAACACTGATTCACCCCCCCCTCTCAATTTTGTCCTAGACTCCAACAAGTCCTATTAGAGCCTAGGTTCCTTTTTTGAAGTCTAATAATCTCAGGTAGGTCATGTTACTGGAGTACCATGGGTAAGTACAAAAGAAATAAGAATATGAGAAATGTCAATTCTTATTCTGATCAAAAGGTACAGTGTGTATCAAATTCACATGTTGGTATTCATTCAGTTGATATACAAAATATTCCACAAGATGTTCCTTTCTTTGATGGTTCAAATTTGTTAGTTTGGTGTATGAGAATGCAAGTATATTTATCCTCTTTAGGATATGGTGTTTTGATGTTAGTTGAGAATGGGTGTTATGTTTCCTCTCAATCTCCTAATCCTGCAAATAATAAAGATGCATATGAATATAATTATATAGCAAAGAAGGCCATTTTGTCTGCTTTATCTAATGATGTCTCTTGTCAAGTTATACATTGTGAAACAGCTCAAGAGATGTCGACGGAGTTGATAAAAATTTATCAAGGTGCTGCACCAGAAGAAGAAGACAACTTGTTATCAGAGAAGAGTGACAACGATGGAAGTCATTCACATGAAGGTGATGAAGTACAACAAGAAGACGATCATATTATGAATAATTATGATCAGTGGTATGATGAACAAGACTATGAAATTTGCATAGAAGGAGAGCTCATCTGTGCTTTGAGTGAACTCAACAGATATAAAAAGGAGAATCAGAAATTAGAATTGTAGCTGCAACAAGAAAGAGACTTAAAAGACAAAGCACTTTCAGACCTTGAAGATACTAGAAGTCTGATTATAAATTTGAGGAATCAAGTATGTCAATCAGATAAAATAATTAGCAGTCTGAAGATAGAGGTTGAGGAAGCCAAGAGGATAGCTAATGTTTTAAAATTTGATCTTGAGGTTAAAGAGATTGAAAATCTAAAATTTGAGGGTGAAATTATTAATCTTAGAGAAGATTATGATGGTCTCAAGGTTTTGTCCAAGAAGTATCAAGAATTTGAAGAGAGTATGTTTGGTAAACAAAAGCATCGTAATAACACAATTGGTTTAGGATATGAATAAGGAGAGTGTTCCAAAGCTAGAGAGACTCCCAGAAGGAAAATTGATTTAAGTCAACATGTTGCTGATCTTGAAGGCAAAAAGAATACTGAAGCAAAAATGTACAAACAAAGAAGAAACTTTAGATGAACTGCTCCTATAAGACAAGTACACATGTACAGGTATAATTATTCATTCTTTGGTTATAATTAGACATGTAATCATTTTGAACACAAAGCAGTTGATTGCATAAGGAATAGTAATGTAGTGTATTACAAGTGCAATAGAAGATATGATCCTGCATAGAATCATAACATAAGTGCTCAAGAGATGTCAAAAAGGTATCATCATTCATTTGATTATGATTATAACATAATTTGTTATAATCACAACTCTCTTGGTCATAAAGCACACAGTTGTAGGAAAGCATCACCTGATTTGAAAAAGTTGAAAACAAAAGAAGGTATAAAGGTTTAGAGAAATATAGAACTTGTAAAAGTGTGGAAGCAGAAACAAAGGCAAAAGAGTACAAATTCTAAACTTGTGCTGCACAAATCACTTCATCAATTGCATAACAGATAGCATGAAGTTAGGTGGATTTGTCCATGTTCTATCAATTATCCCTAAGAAGTTTCAGGAGGTGTATGTCAGTGAAATAGGTGATCAATGGTTCATGATGTCATAATGCATACATGTTGTTGAAATGATGTTCAAAAGTTCTCTGCACAAAGAGTTTGATGATGTTGAGTGACTTGGTTTATAAATGATCCTATTTATATCTTGTTCATAACTTGATTCTTACAAAAGTTGAGTTGTCATGATCTAGCAGTTCAATGTGTACTTCTAGTTATAAAGTAGTATCTGGTATGTGCTTCAAGCTATGACAATCTAGAGATTCTTATGACATTGATGACGAGCCTTATATTTCATCAATTCAGAGGCAAGTAAAGGTCTTGGATTAGTAATGGCTGATGATAATGATAATGTTCAAGTACTGGTTGGTATTTGATTGCAGAGATATGTGAGGTGTTCATATTCATATTTGTGTCAAGAAGTGGTATTATGTTGAGGTTGGCATACTTGTTTCATTTTAACAGTATAATGCTCTTTTGTGTAGATGGTGCAACAGTGATGTTTATCTTTGCCAGAGTTTGGTAGCAATATTTATGAGAAGTAATTTGTTAGTACACTTCAACATAGGGGGAACAAATAGATTTGTGTCTTTGTCATCAGATGTCAAAAAGAGGGAGAAAGATAAATTGCATCATATAGTTTTGCCATCAATGACAAAGGGGGAGAGTGATGAAAGTAGATTGTCATTGATGTAAAAAAGGTTTTGGTCTTGATAGTTGTGCATTGATCTTCATACAATCATCTTCATACAATCAGTGTAGTTGGTCTTCATGAAATCAATGTTTGCTTCACACTGTTTGTTCCATGATAGTATGTTCATATTTGCAATCTTTATTCCCATGATGGAGTATGTATATTTTCCATGTCTTTACTTCATGGAAAAAAGATGCCTTTATTCATCAATGTTGATTGGTGCTAAGTTTGAGTGGTAGAGATTGGATTTTATAGAGAGGAGAAGAAGAAAATAAGATATTGAATTTTTTTAAAAAAAAGAATTTACAGGTGCTTCAACAAGATTGAGGAAGATGAAATAATGTGATTTTTGTTTTAGATGCAATATCAAGTTAACTTTCTTATAGGTGTATTGATTTTTGGGTGTGTGGATAAAAATGGATTGATAAAGACATTTTGAAAATACAGATGAAATCATGTTTATGCAGGAATGAATCAAACAAGGATGAAGACATTATGCAACAAACTTACAAATTGAACCATGTCAAGACAATATGCAATTGGTTGTATAGAGATACACTAGATGAGGTGAATTGATTGTGCATTAGATGTCGTTTGAAAACATACAAAGAGAAATCTATTTTGATTGAAGGAGTTTGTATTATGCAGAGATTGAATAATGAATTGAATGGAAATAGAGTAACCCTCTAATTTTTTTTATCTCTTCTAATGGTGATTGTGTTTGCCAGTGAGGCACAGTATGCCAATGAGGCTTGTAGGTTAGTGAGACCTTACATTTGTTAGTGAGACACATATTGTAGCTAGTGAGGCTTGCCTGGTCAATGAGACCTATATGTAGCCAGTGAGGCTTGCTTGGTCAGTGAGACCTATATGTAGCCAGTGAGGCATGTTTTTCAGTTAAGCTAGTGAGGCAGTTTTGGAGTGTTTTTTCTACCCCAGGAGGATTTTCCACTTGTGCAAAAACTTGTGTCATGATTCATGTTGTCTTCATCTGTATGTGTGTATGTTAATATTTTGTTCATGAGTTTTTGTTCACTCCTTTCATTCTCAGTTATGTGCATATGTGTAACAAATCATTGATGACTTTCTCTCTTTGTCTTGAAAGTTAAGAAATACAAAAAGGTTTTAAAATTTATATAACACTAATTCACCCCCCCCTCTGAGTGTTTTCTTGGACTCCAACACTATGAGTTTACAGTGTCACCATTTGGACATGTGAATGCCCCTACCCCATTCATGAATCTGATGAATAGTGTATTTAGATATTATTTGGATAGGTTTGTTCTAGCCTTACTGGATGATATTCTTATTTATTATAAGAATGAAGAAGAAAATTTGTAACTTTTGCAAATTGTATTGCAGTGTTTGAGAGAGTATAAGTTATATGAAAAACTTTCTAAGTGTTCTTTCTTCCAAAAGCAAATTCAGTATTTAGGACAAATAATATCAATTAAAGGAATTTCAGTGGATCCAGCAAAGATTAATGCTATCCTAGAATAGCCTATACCTAAGAATGTGCATGAAGTGCATGAATTTCTCTAAAATTGCAAGTCCAATAACTTCCTTGCAAAGAAAAGGGAAATGTTTTGATTGGTTAGATAAATGTCAGGAGGCATTTGATCTACTAAAAGAGAAATTGACAACTACACCAATTCTAAAATCCCCAATCCCGAAGAGGTCAGTTTGAAATAATAACTAATGCCTCAAGAGAATGATTATGGCTCCTTATGTAAGATGGGTGAGTGATATCCTGAGTCTAGAAAGCTTAAAGCTTATGAGAAGAATTATGCTTCACATGATTTAGATTTGGCAGTAGTTACGCATGCTTTGCAAGTATGACATCACTATTTGTTAGGGAAAACCTTTGTGCTAAAGTCATACCATCAAAGTCTTAAGTATGTATTTTCTTAACCACGTTTGAATGCTTGACAAAGGAGATGGTTAGAATTGATATTCGACTATGACTTTGAGATAAGTTATATCAAAGGAAAAGAGAACAGATTAGTAGATTCTTTGTGTTAGCGAAGACATATTTCATCAATTGTCTCTATTCATGGAAACTTCAAGGATTTAGTGATGTAAAAAATTATCAGGAGATGAATACTATGAGTAGGTAAAGAAATCTCTAATGGTAGATCCTAAAGATTCAAGGTGTGATGGGTTTCATTTTGAACCTAATGGATTGTTGAGGTACAGAGGAAGAATGTATGTTCCTAGTTCTACTGAATTAAGGAACCTTGTGTGGAAATAAGTTCATTATGTGCCATACTCATGACATCCTGGAGTAACCAAACTTCTAGCAGATGTAAAACCTCTTTATTTATGGAAAGGAATGAAGAACAATTTTGCAAGACTCGTAGTAAGTTGTCTAGAATTTCAAAGATTTAAATCAAAACATCAACATCCTGTAGGACTTTTGTATCCACATGATATACCAGAATGGAAGTGGCAAGTCATAAGCATGGATTTCATGCAAGGTCTCCAAATGTCTAGAAATAGACATGATGCAATCTTAGTCATGGTAAATAATTCATGAAGGTAGCACATTTCATACTAAGAAATTTATCTGATGGAGCACCAATTTTAGCTCACAATTTTTTTTCAAGAAGTGTTAGATTACACAGAGTTCTTGAGAAGATTATCTTAGATAGAGATATGCAGACAATGTCAAGGTTTTGGTAAACCTTGTTCTCAACAATAGGAAGAAAACTAAATGTGAGTGCAACTTATCATCCTAAAATATATGGTTAAACTAAGAGAGTTAACTTGGTTTTAGAGGATTTGTTATGAATGTATTGCATGGATCCAAAATATAAGTGAGAAGAGTACTTACCACTTGTGGAATTTTCTTATAACAATTCCTATCATTTTTCTATCAAGATGGTACTATTTGAAGCATTGTATGGAAAAAATGTTGAATCCTTTAAATAGGGATAAGCTAGAAGATAGGATTAGCATCAATCTAGAATTGCTAGCTGAAATGGAAGAAAAGGTTACGTTGATCAGAAAAAGATTGGCAGAAGCCAATGATAGACAGAAAAGTTATGTTGATACCAAGCAAATTCAAAGACAATTCTCTATTGGAGAGAAAATCCTTTTGAGGGTCAAACCTCAAAAAACTTCTATAAAAATTGGAAAGTCTTCCAAATTAGCTCCTCATTATATAGGACCTTTCGAAGTACTTGAAGTGATCAATTCAGTTGCCTACAAGATTGTTGTACCACCAACCTTAACTAGAATGCACAATGTTTTTCATGTCTCTTATTTGAAAAAGTATATTGTAGGAGATAACCATATTCTAAATTGAAATACATTACAGATATAGGACCCAAGAGTGGTCATGATCGAGCCTCTCAAAGTGATAAAAAAGTGCAAGCTTCTCTTGCGTAATAGAGAGGTTATGTAGTGCAAGGTCTAATGGGACCAATATGCAGAAGATAGTGCTACATGTGAGGATTACCATGAGTTCTATCAAAAATCTCCTCATTTATTTCATGCTTTTAGCATTTAAACAAAAACTTGTTTTAAATTTTTAATTAGTACATTGAATCATCGAGGACAGTGAATCTTATGGGGAGAGATATGTTACATCCCTAATTTTGGCTTTGATTTAACTATTTACTTTTACATGAATAGAAGTGCATTTATGAAAAATAATTTAATATTATGTTATAATGTCAGAGTAAAACATTGATTTTATTATATATTAGTTCAAGTGATTAAGTATAATGCATGTGATTAAATGATTTAGTAATTCACTTTATGAGAATTTGATTTGTATTCATAAGATTTATAAATGGACTAATGATGCATTGATCACAATTTGGTGATTGCAAGATGCATGTAAGAAAATAGTTTTTGATTAATCTTTGAGAAAGATAGAGTATCTTCTGAGGAGAAGAGAACAGACCTTTGGTTTTGAATTGTTCATTTAGTAAACCCTTTTTTATTCAATTTCAAGAATTATCAAATGTGACTACCTTTTAATTCATAATTGTTGTTGAATTTGACATGTTTTGCTTTTCTGATGTATTGATAAGACATACCCAACAAAATGCCACATAATTGACATTTATCACATGTCATTTTGCCCACAAACATGGATCCTAAAGAAAATAAAAAGAAGAAAGTCCAATCTCACACTTCCCTACCCAAACATTTAAAAAAAGATAAAATTATATTATGTCAAGGGTGCTAAAATTATATAGATGAAAGTAACATACATAATTAATGTAAAGTACTCATAAAATATCCATTGTTAACCAAACAAAATAAATAAAACTCAAAATACATCAAAGAAAAAGAGAAGAAGGCCTTTCATTATTCTTAAATTATTTTCTTTTCATTTTAAAATTTAATAGAGTCTAAGTTTCAAGAATTATCAATTGTGACTACCTTTTAATACATAATTATTGTTGAATTTGACATGTTTTGCTTTACTATATACTGATAAGACATACCCAACAAAAAGTCACATAATTGACATTTATCACGTCATTGTGCCCATAAACATTGGGCCCTAAGACAAATAAATAAAAATGCAAGTCCAATCCCACACTTCACTATCCAAAATTTTAAAAACTAAATTAAATTAAATTATGTAGGAGTGTTAAAAGTCATATAGATAAGTAAACATACATAATTAATGTAAAATACTCAAAATATCCATTGTTAACCAAAGAAAATAAATAAAACTCAAAATACATCAAAGCAAAAGAGAAGAAGGCCTTTCATTATTCTTATGTTATTTATTTTTATTTTAAAATTTAATCAACATTTCTCTATTATTTATTTTTGTTGTTTTTTAGTCTCCTTATTTTATTTAGGTTATTTTTTTATATAAGTATGTAATTTTTATAGTTTAATAGGTTAACTCAAGTTATATGTAGTAACAATTTTATTGTATTTAAAGGTTATAATTTAATTGATGAGATTGATGGTATGTTTTGTCATATCATCTATCAAGTTTTAAATCTTTTGGGAGTGTAATTGGTCTAGGTTTGACACTGCCACCATAATTTGATGTGTTTAAATACTATTTGATGTGCCAAACATATTTACTTATATTAACTTCAAAAGGCAAAAAGGAGAACAAATAAAATAACTAATATTCTTGTAAATAAATGAGATTTTATTTCCAACAATGGTTTTATTCCCAACTTTAAGGCCTATTGCTAAACATGGCCTATCGATTGGCACTCCTGCGACACAAGTTTTCTGACTGGCATGCTAACAAAAATCCTAGCTTTAGTGAACAATGGAGAGAGATACGCCCCATATTGAGAAAACCAGGACTGAGAGATCAAAAAGGGCAAAGGAAAAGGGTTTGGTTTCAAGACCAAAATCCAAACCAAGCAGTGAGGCTGCATTTCCCCTTTAAAGAGAGATACACAAATCCCATATATCCCTTGAAATCCCAACATGATGCCTTTAAAGATTTTCAAAAAAAGAGAACCGTTACTCACTCAGAAACAAAAAGGGACAGAAGAATGCTGAGTTCTACTACAAAAGATTTCCCTTAGAGAAAGCTGGTGTTAGGGAAAAGGACAGATATCCACAGAGCTGTGGGAAGGTGACTAGAGGAAGGTCATGAACCTAAGTATAAAAAGGTCTAGACCCCCAAATTTAAGAGTGTAATAAGAAGTAATGAGTTCAAGGATGTCTCCTTAGAGCGGGTGGAGCTAAAGCTGAAAGAAAAGACAAATCTCTTGAAAGAAACAACTATGATAGGTAAAGTCCTTTCTCCCCATTTTTCAGTAGATGATCTGAGATTATGGTATCTAAATTCCTGGGAAAAGATAGAAACCTTCTGGGAATTGGGAAATGGGTTCTTATGTTTTGTGTTCTCTGATAAGGAAGAAAGAGACAACATTTTGTCCAAGAAAATATAGAGATTTAATCAAACAATAATCTATTGTCAAGAGTGGAGAACCAACTTTCACATGGGGAAATAACAAATTCCACTGATTCCCATCTGGATTCAGCTACCATATCTCCCGCTAGAATATACAGAGCCAAAAATTCTGAAATGTATAGGTAACTCCATTGGGGTATGCCAAGAAGTGGATATCCCAGTGGAAAACCTTTCTTTCTCCACAGTCAGGATACAAATCCTTACAGATGCCAAAGACTTATTACCCAAAAGACTTAAAATGAAATCCTCGTATGGATCTTGGCTACAAGAAACTACCCTTCAAGATGGGATAGTCTCAGATGATTTGGCAAGGTTGCAAGCTTTCTGTTCACTTGAAGTCACAATGGAAAAGCAAAATCTGTCTGACCCCCAAAAGTCCACTTCAAATCCAGCCTTTAATGTAGAGGTCCCTATTGAGGGGATAGTCCAAATCTCAAGGGAAGAAGAAGTCTCTCATGTTCAGTGGCAGGACACGCCAAGCCCTTTTCTTTCTGCAGTTGAGGAGCCAGCTCAGATAATATCAGACCATGAGCAAATTTTTGGAGGTGAAGGGATAGTCTAGGTCTTGCTACAAGGGCTAAATGTGGCAGGGACTGAGAGATCTAAGGAACCTGAGGAAGAGGCTAACAGTGAGATTGTAAAGGCTCAAAATATCCCAGAGGAGTCGCTTGAGACCCAAGAGAGGGTCTTTCAAGAATATAGCCCAAGAGATTTTTGTGAGAAAAGGGGGGAAGATCAAACCCTCTCCACCGAAGCTCTGACAAGGGTGGAGGAGGATTGGCTCAATTGGGATGTGGATATCCCCCTGCAAGAAATGATATAGACCCCTCTAAATGATCAAGGGAAGAAGGCGGATAGGGAGCAAGGAATAGAAGACTTCTCTTATGATCTACTCCAGGACAACGAAACTTTGTGAGACCTCCTGGACCAAGTAGCTACGAAGGTAGCTAATAACATGATCGAGGAGATAGCAGATGAAGTAATGCAAGAGGATCCAAACAAATCTAAAACCACACCTCTAGGCCTCAAAAGGACGAGTATGAACGCCCCAAATACAAAGGGCTCCCCTTCCTTGACCAGGAAAAGAACTAGACAGAAACAGTTGAGAAAACAGAAAGGCCACACACTGGGTCAAAGCCTTCAGTCCAAACAGAGTCTAAGCAAGAGAAGAGTGCAAAACTCTCTGAGGAAGTCATGAGGATAATAACCTGGAATGTTAGGGGCCTAAATACCCCTAACAAAAGAGCTCTCATCAAATCTCAAATTGATGAGGAAAAAGTAGATATTTTGTTGCTCCAGGAAACTAAATTGTCTGATGTCTTAAATGACCAAATTTTCAAAAGTTGGACTGGATGGAATTTTGAGGGGATGGCTGCGCAAGGTGCTTCAGGAAGTCTTGCTATAGGCTGGAAAAAGTACATAACACCACTCGAAGTGCTAGATAAGAATGATAATTACATAATTGGTAAGTTCCCCTCCTGTCTATCCGGAGCAGATCTTTGGGTAGTGAATGTTTATGCTCCTAATGACTTGAACCAGAAAAATCAAATATGGGAGGAACTCTCTGGCTAGCTTCAGGTTTTGTCCAGGAACATGTTTCTTCTGGGAGGTGACTTCAACTCCATATTAGATGACTCTGAAAAGTCTGGGGCATCACACATCTGGCCAGGTCTCAGCGAGACTTCAAAGAGTTTGTCAATAAGAATCTCTTAATAGACTACATTCAAAAAAATGGTAAATTCACGTGGACAAACAGAAGATGAGATTTTCTAAAAATTGCGGAAAGACTGGATAGATTTCTCCTTTCTCCAGCCTGCTTCAATTTACCTGTTAGTATTGAATCAAAGATTCGACCGTTGGTAGGGTCGGACCATTTTCCTCTCAGGTTACAAATGGGAGGTGCTATCTTTCTTAGAAAGAAGAGATTCAGATTCCAGTCCATGTGGTTTAGAGATGCATCCTTTGTGGAAAAAGTTAAAAACTGGTGGGCACAAATTCCTTTTGTGGAGGGCTCGCGCATGTTCCAGCTATCAAACAAACTAAAGCTGCTAATACATAAGGTGATGGAGTGGAACAAGTCTCACTTTTCAGACATCTTCAAAGAAAAATCCAAGATCTAGTTTGAACTGAGATCGCTAGAGGAGACTATAATTAAAAATGGCATGGATGCCCATTCTTACCTCCAGGAGAAGCATCTCAAAGCTGAGTTAGAAGAAACTCTAAAGAGAGAGGAAATTTATTGGAGGCAAAGATCGAAGGAACTATGGCTAAAAGGAGACAAAAACACGTCTTTTTTCCACCACTCCTCCAAGGTATGTGAATGCTTAAATTCCATTAAATCGATTCAGCTCCCAAATGGACATGTTAGTACAGATTCCTCAGAAATACTATCTGCTACAAAAATTTTCTTCTCTAATCTCCTCTCTATATCCACCCCCGATAATCAAAGTGGTTAGATACCTTGTAACTTAGTACCTAAATTGGTCAAGGTGAATCACAATTTTATTTTGTGAGTTTTCTTTAGAGGAAGTCAGAATAGCTGTTTTCTCTCTGGCGGGTGAAAAAGCATCAGGGCCAGATGGATGGACCAGAATTTTCTTCCAAAAATGCTGGGAAACAGTAGGTAGGGATGTTTTCTTAGTAGTGGAGGAATCAAGGAAAAATAGAAATGTCCTCAGGGAATTTAAGTCAACATGTTTAATGCTAGTTCCAAAATCAAGTTCACCACAATCCTTTGAAGACTTCAGGCCTATCTCTCTATGTAATTTCATATATAAAATAATCTCTAAGGCCATTGCACAACGGATGGCTATCTTTTTGTCTGAACTGATATTAGCAGAACAAGGTGGCTTTGTCCCAGGCAAAGAGGCTTTAGAGGGTGCTATCTTAACACATGAGATCCTACATTTGGTTGGCAAAGATAAAAAGGCAGCCATGGTAGTCAAATTGGATATGTCAAAGGCGTATGATAGAGTTGACTGGAAATTCCTCTGTGTTATCTTGCGACAACTAGGATTTTCTAGAGAAGCAGTAAAATGGATTCTATCCTGTGTTACAGGCTTTTAGGTTTCAGTTGTTATTAATGGGAAAGAGTCAAAAACTTTCGTACCCACGCATGCCCTGAGGCAAGGAGATCCTCTATCCCCTTACCTCTTTATACTTATGACAGAAGCCCTCACTTGGGCGATCAAGGAAGTAAAGAGAAGAGAAGATTGGAAAGGCATCAAAATAGACAGGATCCTAGAACTCTTCTCCCACGCCTTATTTGCAGATGACACAATTCTATTTGGATAGGCCTCTGTCCAGGAAGCAAGAACCATGATGAATACAATCAAGTTATATTGCAATATTTTCGGGCAGCTTGTCAATTTTAACAAGTCAATGGTGTTCTTCCAAAATGTTTCCCTTTAGATGTAGAATGAAATTCATGGAATTCTAAATCTTGATAGTCAGCCTTTGCCTAGATGGTACCTAGGCCTTCCTCTCTTTAACGGCAGGTATAAAAATGAACTATGGAAAAAAGTTATGGCCAATCTTCATACTAAATTGTCCAATTGGAAAGGTCGAAGCCTGTCATTGGCAGGTCAAATTGTGATGATAAAGGCGGTTCTCTCCGCGGTGCCGGTTTACATGATGTCAGTCTTCCACATCCCAAAAGGTATTATTTCAAAGATAGATAGGATTTGTAGAAACTTTCTATGGTAGGGTTCAATGCAAGAGAAGAAAATCCATCTTTTGGCTTGGGATAAGGTGTGTAGACCAAAAGAGAATGGAGGGTCTGGAATTCTCAATATAGATATTCAAAATCAAGCCTTGGGGGCAAAGTTGGCATGGAGTATGTACTCAAAACCTAATGCAATATGGGTTAAACTATTGAAAGCAAAATATCTTGACTACTTTGACAATGAGAGAATCTTCATAGTGAAAAACCCCCTAAAGGCTCAGCAATATGGAACTTCCTCACCAAGAGTAGAGATATACTTCAACCCAAACTAACATGGTTAATCCATAATGGAGAAAAGGCTAACTTTTGGTTTGACTCTTGGAGTGAGGGGCCGGTCTTGGCCACTAGGAAGGATCTTGTAGATGCTAGAATCTTCCTTCAAGCAAGTTGGGGTATCAAAGTTAAGGACTACTGGAATGTCTCAAGAGTCGGGTCCACAGTTTCAGTAGTGTGGAAAAGCACCAAGGACTATAACTTTCCAAGGAAATAGAAAGTGATACTGAATAAAATTCTTAAGGAAAAGCTAGTTATTGCTTCTAATGCAGAGGATGAAGTCACCTAGATGGATGCTAAATCCGGCTTGTATTCAGTAAGAGAGGGATACAAAGTCTGTATGCAGAAAACCTTTTTAGACTGTGTAAGGACCTGACTCATCCTAAATCAAATAACACTAAACTCTATTTTTTAAAAATACCAATGAATAAAAATTTTGATCTGGTAGATGTAGGAAATGTGAAATACTTCTAGAAGTGCTTAATGTATGCTATAGAAATGCGATGAAACTTGAAATTCAGTTTCCTAGAATCATTAGGTTCTTAAAAGATCACCAATTTTAAATCTAGTGAAGAGAGAGTACATTATGAGAGAAGGTACATTATATAAGATAACCTAGAAGAACAACAGATCAGTTCATACCTTAAGTCATGCATTACATTCTTTTTCGATAGCTTGCTTCTCCTCTAGTAACTGTATCCTTCTCATCTGCACAAAATTAACTTAACAATCTCATGTTAACACAACTCAGTAATCACTACTCAGAGAATTAAGATCACGATGCTAATTATAGAACACCCTACATCCAAGGGACCTGAGTACTGGGGGCATCCTTCGCCGTCCAGACTGCCTACATACCCTCTATCCACGGGATCAAGGCCCCCTCCTTCGGATGTCACTAACGTGGGGAATGCGAACATGTAGTTCTATTTTGCACTATGTTTGATGTAACTGTGAGCGGGTACTCAGCCCTTTCTAGGGTTATTCCCTGCCCCAGACAGTTCTTCGTCAGCTGCCACCCACTCGGTGAAATAGGGACAGAAGTTAGTCCACTACCACAAACACCTAAGGGGATGTCAGCTAGTCCTAGTGTGGAGGAATCCCTATAAGGTGTCTACCCATGAAATCTAGCTTACTTCCTCAAACCAAATTGTGACTAAGTCCGTTCCTGATTCCCTAGTACTTTCACCACGATCTACAAGGGCAAGGTAAAAGCATATGATAGATAGCATTTTTGGATTTGCCTAGTTGCCCTATCTGACATTTCACATGTCCTCCCCAATCTATATTCACGTGTCAATAAGCCTCGTTTTTTGATAGTATACTTGGAGTGTTTTTCCAAATGAGCATCATGGTAATCATTAGTTCAATAGACTCATCCTCTCTTTTTAGTTAATCTTCTTAATGAGATATCCGAGGAGATTTTCCTTTCCTACGGATTTAACTTCGACATGTTCCTTATTACTCCCCGGTGATTTAGAGGGATGGTGCCCAGACATCGTTATTGGAGCTATGTTAGGTGTGAGGTACTTGGTTCAATGTGACGGCATTACCGTAAACGTGACCCAGAGGTACCGTAAATACCAAACACTGCGATTGGGTTGAGTTTGGACGTTGATTTATATTGAAAGAACTTGCATAAAGCAAAGATACTAGTTTATAGGACATTAACGGAAACAACCAGCTTGAAACAAGTATCATGTATAAAAGCAATATCAACATAATCGTACAGATACAAAACTATTAGTGTTAAGATTACTCTTAAAATTAGGTTTAACTGATAACTTTGTTCTTCAAATACAATTTCCAAATACAATATGAATAAATTCTGAATAATCCTTGGGAAACAATATGACCTTTAATGAACAGAGAAACTTAACAAGCTTGCTAATTCATAATTAAGATACTAACTATAAAATTTTATGTTATGAAAAGAGTGTTATCGACCAAGGCAGCTCAAGCAAATTTTAGAATTCTAATCCCACATAATAATGTTTATCTAATTCTTAGGATTCTTCTAACAATTTATAGAGTAGAAACGAGATTCAACCATGCAGCATCTTTACATACATTCATATACCAAATTACTCACTCATACTTTCACATTCCTGATTATTCATACAAATAATGTTATTCATAAACATAAACTGGAAAGGATACTTAAGCTTTCAATCTAAAATGATATGATAATTAAGAAATGATTTTTAATATGGAACCTATTTGTGAGAAAGATGCTATTAAGATTTTATCATGATTATGGAAAAGGAGGTTATATCCCAAATTATAGGAACATGATTAAATAGAGTTTTCAAGGGTCAAGTCAAAGGGAACTTTTACATGGTATCATACTTCACCAATGCTATTTGTGTGACCATGAGATTTCCTCCTCCCCTTACAAATTACAGCCTCACTCTACAATCTCACTACACATTACTTTTAGAGAGCTTCATGACAATAATTATGATAGTGTAATTGTAGTGGTAAGTGTACCCTATAGCATAATAGAATTTCACAAGAAACACATGGTTCATATGCACTTGATGCTAGCAGATAACTCAGAGCTATATTCAAAGAAAACTCTCATATAAGTTGAAGGTACAATCTCTCATATAAGTTGAAGGTACAATAATTGATTCCCACATTATTTCAATTTGGATGTGCTTCCATAGGTAGCTAAGTATGAAATATATTTTCAATGGTCTAATTCATTACATCAATATTAAGTACAAGATAGGGAGAATTCTATCTAACCTATTAAAACTCATAGGTGAAAATTACAGTTTCATGTCAATCCCTACAATTGGTAACATGATTAAGTTATTTAGTTTTGATCAAACACCTCATAGATGTTATGATACAAGGAGGATAAGGTAATAATTCCTCCTTTAAAATTTCACATATAGACATGATGAGAAGCCCCTAGATGACAAGTACAATAGATAGGGTCTATTTGTTGAGGATGTAAGGATTGCTTGTGATGGAGAAGTAAATCAATTCCACCATAAAAATCAAAATAGGAATTAGATACGGTACAGGAAAATTATGTAAGTCCCTATGGTAATTTCATTTCAGCATTTTCGTATTAGATGCTAATAAAAAAATCACCCCTAGCAATTACAGAGTTGCATTCACAAACTCATCTTGATATACAGAATAAATCTCACACATCAGAGTGGGACCAAAGCACCAACTTATTAAATACTAAGAGGCAAATAACCACTATCAAAACAGACTAATTTATCAAGAAGATAAGCCTGTATTTTTTCATTCCCAGCTTCTTTCTAAACCACAACCAAGAAATACTACCTAATTAGATAATAATCTCTCCTACATAAGATATATACAAAAACCAAAAACAGATACATACAAATAAATGTGCAAACTCAAACAATTAACCTGACAAATGCCAAAATATTAATGCATGAATATTTTTCCATTCAAATTCTGTGCAGCACAATTCAGAGGACAATATTTGAATAAAACTATTTTGACTCATTTGTGTATTTAATTATTGAAAATATTTTGTGTATTGACTTATTGAAAATAATTGCTAAATCTCCTATTTACATTGGGCGTATTGGGAGAAAGTTTGGATAGGCATTGCCAACTCCTTTGGCCAACTCCTTTCAGTTGATGAAGTGACCAAATATAGAAAACACTATCTATTAATAATTAATTTGAATAAGCAATGCCTTGGTCAGCACCCTTCCTGTGGATGCCAAAATGGAAACTTTCGAATAGGTCATGGTCGAGTTTTTGTCAAATCCTATGCCAGAATGGGAGCTTTGAGACAGAGAATAGACATTCATCAAAACATAATTGAAAAAGGAATTTCACCAGATACAATTTTTTTTAAAATGCATTGGTAGACACGTATGCAGAATGTGGAAGCATAGACTAGGCATGTGAACCGTTTGACAGAATGTCTCAAAGAGATATCATAAAGTGGAATGCAATGATCGCCGATTTGCACAAAATGGAATCATTGAAAAGGCTTTATAAACTTTCAGGCAAAATGCAATTGGCAGGCGTTAAGCCAAAATCCTTAACCTTTGCCAATGTCCTCCCTGTCTATACCAAATGGGCGCTTATGAATAGGGTATGGATTTTTTTATTAGAGCATAACGGAAGGGGAAAATTTGTTAGCTATTATAATGGAAATTACTCTGGCAGACATATGTGCAAAATGAAAATGCACAGACAAGGCACGTATGTGTAAAATGAAACCACACAGAGTATTATATTTGCAAATACTCTGGCAGACATATGTGCAAAAATGAAAACGCACAGCTAAATAGGTGACCACGATATGTGAGACAGAAACTAATGGCAATCCCACAACTAGAAATTGGGATGACCACAAGAATATTAGAAATTACAGTGGGTATGTTATCCTCGAGTAATCCAAAGCAGTAGGCTTCCACATCAATTTCACTCACTGATTCAAAGTTACGCCCTTGCATAAAGATAATCAAAATTATACTAACAAACAACAGGCTATATATGTTTTTAAATTGCAGCAATGTTATTATTTGTGAAATCATACTCAGCAGAAGACATATAAGAAGGCAACTACAATACTCTGACTAGAACACCCTTAAACAGAATGAAGAGGACAAAATCACTAGAATCAAAGAGAAATAGGCTGAGGCAGGAAGTAAGTCATAGATATTCATAGCAATTAAACATGATAAAAGTGGTCAAAGCTAAACTCTTATTAGTGTATCCAATTTAACTTTTTTTTTAGACTTTTGCATAGCCACATCTGTAATTATTCGTGGCATTATGAATTTATGGATTTAATGAAGATAATAGTGAAAGATGAAAACTACAGTCAACTAGTAGGATGAACATTACCACAACCAAGCTAAAAACTTATGAAATAGAAAATTCTACGAAACTAACATTTAGTACAACTTTCTCTCATAGCAGCGAACTGATTATGAGAGGAATTGACATTGCTGATAGTTCAAATATACGATTACCTCACAACAATAACAGCAATGCTCCTCCTGTAATTTCTTTCCAAAGTGGAAAGCCACTTCCCTTCCTAGCGTTCGGTCTCACTGGGCATGAACAGATTTTTCCAGCCTTTTCCAACCAAAGATCCGTGTGTCCTTCTTCCTTACAATCAAGGCATTTTATAGCAAATTCCATGCATCCCCACTATCTTTGTTTAATACGAATGCATCCTCCACTGTCTTATTTTAAGGATAATGCTTTCTCCACTGTCTTTGTTTAAGGAAAATGCTCCCTCCACTGTCTTTGTTTAAGGAAAATACATCTTCCACTCACTAGTGGATTTGCAAACTTATCATCTATTCCTTATGTGTAAACCATTTTGTATTTTAAATGAATATTATTTTTTTATATTAGTTTTCAAGATATTGAGTTGTGACAGACTGGCCTTCAAATTTGTGTTGGGGGGATGCCTTGCTTCCCAAAGCAGGAGCTTTTGCGTGGTGTGCGCTCCACAACAAGATCTTGATGGGTGATCAAATTAAAAGACTGGGGATAGGTTCAAATTTCCCTTGTGTACTTTGTGGGGGTGTCGACGAATCAATAGATCACCTTCTTTTACATTGTCCCTTTAGCAGAGATTGTTGGCTCTGGCTTCTCAGAAAGATAAATTGGTGTACTCCGGTTTCCAAATCTCTATTTCAAATGTTCTTGAATTGGCCTACCCCAATGACCAATTTTCATTTAGCCAGTATATGGGTCATCGGCCCGTCGATGGTAATCTGGCACCTTTGGTGGGAGAGGAACATCCGAATCTTCAGAAAGGAAGCTAGATTAGTGGCCCAGGTTTGTGACAGGTTAGAATCGGCAATCTCAGATTAGTTACTATCCGTCCTTAGACGGTCTAATCTCAAGACATTGGTCTGGTCTAAATGGGATGAGGAAGTAATTCACTTTTGGCCAGCAGTTAATAAGGTAGGATTTGGCAACCTCTCTACATCATTTAAGCCTGTGGCAAAAAGAGCTCAAGTAAGATGGATCCCTCTCTCCCCCCTTCTTCAAGATGAACTTTGACGGTGCATGTCAAGGCAATCCAGGTCCGTCGGGTACGGGGTGTGGCATTAGAAAAGAGGACAGATCATTTTTTGCATCCAAGTCAACTAAACTTCCAAGAGGCACCAATAATGAGGTAGAGGCATGGGCCCTGGTTCACGGTTTATCACTGGCAGTTGAGAAAGGAGTTAAAAATGTTTGGATAGAGGGAGACTCTCTGATAATCATTAACGCCATCAAAGGGAAAGGCTTGGACAATTGGAAACTCAGTTACATCCTCACTCAGGCCATCACCCTTCTAAATGTGCTGGATTCCTCCCTTATCTCCCACACCCTCAGAGAAGGCAATAAGGTGGCAGACCTTTTAGCCAATCTAGCCGTTGATCAAGAATTTGTTACTGTTCAATACCTACCTGGTGATAAGGATCATTTGAATCTATGCAATCTCATTTCAAATGAGAAGGAAATAGCGATGGGTGGAATCAATTGATGTAGAAGCTTTCAAGACAAGATCTTTGGTATGTCAGCAAATTAAATTTGCAAGTTGGGGTTACTTTCTTTCACCTGTCTATTCATCCACTGGACGAGCTATAAGATCTGACATTCCTTTACTCCTCTCTTGCTTGATCTGGACTGGCAGTGACTATCTGACAGGATCTACCCCCTCTTTAATCTAAGCCTTAACTCTTAGCCTCCCTCCCTGGCAAGCTTTAATGAACACAAGTTGCTTATCGCTACATTTAGTATTCTGAGTTTAAATGATGTTCACTTCAAAATGGTTTATAGGGGGGACTACGGATCACAGCATATCTATCCCATTAAGAGAGGTGATATGGCATTATGACACATATATTAAATAATGACTCCAAGGAGTTTATGGCTATAGCTTGTTCGACAGAGTCCCCACGCTGGGATACGTGGCAAACTCTCATAGTTGGTCCCTTCTCCGAGGCGGCCCCTCAGCTCACCCGTTAAAGCCTTCTGACTCTGTGATGTCATCATCATCATCTGACCTTTATTAGGCTCTTGCTCCTTATTTGTTGTTTGTTGGCTCATTAGGAGACATTGGCTGGTTGTTGTTCCCTAATCTTTGTCATTAAGCTTTCAGCCCCCGGGGTTTCTGCGTGATTAAATTTTTAGGCCCTATTTTCTCAGTGCTAAGGTGCTAATGGTAGACATACGCCTTAATCAAAGGCTATTTTTCCTAGTTCTGGAATGGGAGCCTAAGATTAGAGGCAGGGTGAAAGCGGTAGATTTAATGTCCCTCCTTGATTGGGATTGTACTCTAATGCAATTCGCTGCCAGGAACATAGTCAGCCATGCCTGGATCAGAGGTTACGAAGGTCGAGTGTTAAATTTCTCAGACATCATATCTCAGCCCCTGTCTAACATAATGGACTTAGTGGCTGATGGGAAGTTTGTGCACTTGCTTGCGACAGGGCTTTTTGCCAAAAATCTCTACACGGTGGATAGATGGGAATCTGTGGTGGCTGACTATAGTATGGATCAGGGTGACACCCTTATTGGCGGGCTCTTCAATATTGCCTCGCTGTATACATCGCCCTCTCAACAAGCTATCTATTGTGCCTTGCAAAACAACATTAAATCCCTGTGCAGTCATGAATTGGATAATGTTTTACAGTCACATTATTTTCTTGTGACCAAGAAAAAAGCCTCCAAAATCAAGGACGTCTTTTTGGCTATCTATTTTCTAAGGGTTCACTCTCCTGATTTAGCCCTGGGGATGCCTCAATATGCCTTAGAGGATCTTGAACAAGGCTTCTATCCAGATGTGGCTATCCTGATCGATGATCAGCACCTCCCAGCAGCTCCGGTAGCAGCGTGAGAGTGGTGGTAGGGGTGTGGTGTTTCTGTCTTGGTTTTAATGGCTCTGTCCATTTTTTGGTGTCATGTTTCACAGTTTTGGTCTCCCTTCCCATGTGGTCTCTCAGTGATGGTGGCAGTCATTTTTGGTGGTTCGAGCTTCGAGTAGTCTTCAGTGCTTCTGTTGGGATGTGCGGCATCCGTGTTTTCTCTCTTTTTCGTTATGGCCTGGGTCAAGTATGTTTTCCTGGTTAGTTTTGGTTTAGTTCTTTCAGGGTGAAAAGGACTACTTTTGTGTTATTTGGGTTTATTCAGCTTTATTAAGGGCTTGGATATGTATTATTTCTCTAGTCCTCAGGACTTGATACTCAATATTTGTTGTACTCTCTACTTATTTCCTTTTTAATATCTATGGGTGTTCATCACCTTTTTCTACTATATATATCCATCAAATTTAGCCCATGTATCTATAGACAGAAATCTGAATATTTGACTTGTGTATCTATAAACATGCATTTGTATCTACATGTATTCATGTGTGACATGTAGGATACACACATGCGCAAGTAGCCACAATCACACCAATATGCATGTACATCCATGTGAACATGTACACCATTGTGCACTAGCCATGCATGGGTTTTAATTATGCCTAGAGGCATTCCTACAGTCATAGCAGGGTGGAGAAGAGGAGCTGAAAGATTCCATAATATCTATGTAAACTAAAATAGTATATTTATATTTAAAAATATATATCTACAGTATGCTGAGACAATCTTCCAATTTCTTTTGGTTTTTGGTTTTTTTTTTTAATTCTTTCTTTTTACAATAGTCAGAGCAGAGGTGGGCTTGAAGCGTTGAAAGATTCCAAGATTCTATATAATTTTATAAGATTTGAATCTAGAAACAAAAAACATAAGATTTATATGCATGAGATTATTAAGATAGAGGATCATAATGAAACACCACAGACAACACTCTTATAGATGCTTTTGCTATTTTAAGCCAAAATGTGAATGCTCATTCACATTCTGCTATTGTGGATTATCTTCCATGTTGGGGCTACTGTAATATTCTCTAGAGTCAAGCTTACTGGAGTCTTAGTTATCCTTGAATCTTTTGTTGGGGCTTGAGATGGTGTAGCTAATTGAACATAGGTAACTATATATTAAAAAAAAATATTATATATTTTTTAATCAATAGCCACACCATGATTCTTTATTTCACTACTGTTATTTCTTTTTAAGTGGCTAGTTATGGTCTGCAACACTTATTTTTAGCCCTACACTTCAAAGGTGTTTTATATCTTTGTGTTTTATATCTTCACCACTGCAACACTTATTTTTAGCCCTGCACTTCAAAGGCATTTTATATCCTTATGTGTTTTACATTTTCATCTTATTTTTATTATTATTTTTATGCCTAAGGTAGTCCCTCTATGAGAAGGACTAGCCAGGTGAGGAAATCAATGGTTGCAAATGCATATTAAGAATGCAAGATGATTGAAAGTATTTACACTTTTAATCTCTACAAAAAAACATTGAATTTTCATTATTCCACATTAGTTTTTTGTTTTTGTTTGTGGTGTCTCCATTCATTGGTTTTCTTCGCCACTTTTCTCCTGTCATGATTTCTGCTGAAAAAGTTAAAATTGTCAATAGTGTCCTACTTTCATAGGGTGGATCACGATTTGTTTAAACCTCTCAAAAAGACAAGCCAATGACTAGGCAGAGATGACAGAGGAATAATATTTTGCGGAATCTCTTCAAATTTTCCTTTGACGTCAAATATCTAGAAACTTAATTACAAAAACACCATTCCTCTTTTCTCTCTGCCCTGTCGGTGGCTTGTTTTGTGGAGAGGTGTGAACAAATTGTCAATTTGCCCCATGAAAGTAGGATAGGACCGACAATTTTAATGTTTTTAGCCGGAATTGACAGAAAACGGTGAAGGAAACTAGTGAATGGAGACACCGCAAACAAAAATAGAAAACTAACGTGGAAGAATGAAAACTCAATGTTTTTTCAGAGATTGACGGTGTAAATACTTTCAATCATCTTACATTCATAATTCACATTTGCAGTCATCGCTTTCCTTGCCTGGCCAATCCCTCTCATAGAGGGAATGCCTTAGGCGTAAAAATAATTCAAAGAAAAAAAAGATGAAGATATAAAACACATAAAGATATAAATACCTTTGAAGTGCAGGGCTAAAAATAAGTGTTGCAGTGATGATGAAGATATAAAACACATAAAGATATAAAATTCCTTTGAAGTGCAGGGCTAAAAATAAGTGTTGCAGACCATAACTAACCACTTAAAAAGAAATAACAACAGTGAAATAAATAATCATGGGGCGGCTGTTGATTAAAAAATATATGATATTTTTCTTTTATATAGAATTACCTATCTTCAATTAGCTGCACCATCTCAAACCCCAATAGAAGATTCAAGGACAATTGAGACTCGAGTAAGCTTGCATCGAGAGAATATTATAGTAGCCCCAACATGGAAGATAATACACAGCAGCAGAATGTCAATGAGCATCCACATTTTGGCTTAAAAGAGAAAACACATCTATGAGAGTCTTGTTTGTGGTGTTTCATTATGATCCTATATCTTAATAATCTCATGTATATAAATCTTAGATTTTTTGTTTTTAGATTCAAATCTTATAAAATTAAACGGAATCTTGGAATCTTTCAGTGCTTCAACTCCACCTCTATTGTGACTGTAGGAATGCCTCTTAGCATAACAAGAATCAAAAAATAAAAACCAAAAACCAAAAGAAATTGAAAGATATATTTCATAGATATATTTTATTAAATATAAATATACTAGTTTAAAATCAAATAAAATCAATATTTTTATGGCTCTATCAAATGAAATGGACAATTTTCTGCATATCGTAAATTCTAAAGGATTTTAGTAACTAGCACTTGCATCCATAGGAGGTTCAAGGAATACGCCGATAGGAACAACTAATGAGTTTCAAAAATTTCCGGCTTGAATTTTTTTAAGGGCATGAGACAATTCTGAGCACTATAATGCTCACATATAAAAGCCTACGGGCTAATTAGTCCATGATACTGCTTGTTTAAACCCCCAGCCCCCCCGCACCCCCCTCTCTATCTATATAGATACATACATACATACATAGAGACAAAGATGTGTATGTATGTGGAAGCGTAGGCAAGGCATATCAATCCCTCAAAGAAATGTGGTCTCATGGACTGCAACGATTGCAGGATATGCACAAAATGGATTTGTTGATAAGGTATTAAAAACTTTCAAGAAAATGCAATTGAATATACACACAGATGTGTATGTGGACGCATAGACAAGGCACGTGAACTGTTTTACAAAATCCCTGAAAGAAATGTGGTCTAATAGACTGCAATGATTGCATGATATGCACAAAATGGATTTGTTGAAAAGGCCTTAGAACATTCATGCAAATGAAAATGGCAGGTGTAAAGCCAGATTTCAACACCTTTGCTAGCATCCTCTGTGCCTGTATCAAAATGGTAAGCTTTGGAACAGGGTATGGACATCCATCAAGGCATAATGGAAGGCAGATTTTTGTCAGATATTATTGTTGGAAATGCTCTGATAGACATATATACAAAATGTGGAAGCACAGACAAGGCACACAAACTGTTTGACAAAATGCCTCAAAGAGATGTCATCTCATGGAATGGAATGATTGCAAGATTGCACAAAATGGATTTGTTGAACAGGCTTTAGAAACTTTCAAGCAAATGCAATTGTCAGCTATAAATCCAAATTCCACAACCTTTGCTAGCATCCTCCCTGCCTGTGCCCAAATGGGAGCTTTGGAACAGGGTATGGACATCCTTCAAAGCATAATGGTAGGGGGATTCTTGTGAGATATTATAGTTTGAAATGCTCTGTTAGACATGTATGCAAAATGTAGAATCTTAGACAAAAAATGTGAACTGTTTGACAGAATTCCTCAAAGAGATCTCATATCATGGAATGCAATGATTTCTGGATATGCACAAAATGGATTTTGCAAGGATGCTCTCAAAATCTTTGAATTAATGAAGCACTCTGAAACATTTCCTAACATTGTAAACTTTGCTTGTATTCTAGGTGCACGCAGCCATGCAGGTTTAGTGGATGAGAACTGTACATACTTCAATCACATTTGTAACCCTTATTGCATTACACCTACAATTGATCATTATGTGTGCATGGTTGACCTCCTTACCTGTGCTGGCTATCTTGAGGACACCCTAAACTTTATCATTGAGATACCTGTTAAATCTGTGCTGGTTGTATGGATGTGTTTTCTTGGTGCCTGTAGATCACATATGAATATAGGCTTAGGCGTATTTACAGCAACACTGCTTTTTGATTTGGATCCTAAAAATGTTGCACAACTTACGTTCTTCTCTCAAACATCTATCTAGAAGTGGGCAGGTAAGGTGAGGTTTAAATTTGGTAAGGAGATTGATGAAAGATAGAGGAATTAAAAAGATCCCTGGATGTAGTTGGATTGAAGGGCATAAAATGGTACATGCTTTTTGTGTAGGAGACAGATCACATCCATAGACAAAGGAGATCAGATCACATGCACAGACAAAGGAGATCTATGCAAAGTTGGAGAAATTGGCTTGGAAGATGAAGGCAGCAAGGTATTTTCCAGATTCAAAAATTTACTTAATGCTGTGGAAGGATGGGAAAAATAATTATTTCTCTGCCACCATGGTGAAAAGTTGGCAATTGCATTTGGTTTGTTAAACATACCCCATGGAACAACTATTAGAGTTGTTAAATCTAATTTTAATTGAAAGTGAAAAATAGCCCATAGAGATATACAACCAGTACATGGGAAGGCTAGGGGTGCCCAAACTTACAAAGGTAATTTAATTTAAATTGACTAAATTTTAGATTTTAATGTCCACTAAGTACAGGATTCTTAAGGCATTAATGTGATTTAACTTATCCTGAAATAAAAGGCATGAATGGAATGCAATCCTCATTACAGCCATGAGATGTGTTGACAATGTAGATTATGATACACACATGGCATGAATAATGAGTGGAAAAGTGGATGAATTTGTTTAGACACCGACAAGCTTCATTACCCAAGCAAGGATTTATAAAAATCCTTACCTGCCACTCCCGTGCGCTGTGCCAGCCATGCTATCTATGGGAGTATGGGAGTTCCTGCTCTGTGCACCCAAAAAAGAAATTGTTGCAATTGTGGCCCTTCCTATGTTGGATTCTGTGAACAAAAAACCAAATTTAAAATAAAAAATATACACTTCATTTTTTATTTTTGTAGAAACAAATTCTAAAATTGAAATAAAAAATAAACAATGGTGAGACCTAAAAAATTTAACGTCTCCGCCACATGCATTGTACTTGAAAATACCTTTGCAATGAGACATTCACTTGAAGCGCAAAATTTCTCCGACCTCACTGCTAACGAAAAAGGTCTGCATTGCAATAAGTAGAGTGCAGTTAAGCAGCTTGAATCTGGTAGTGATAATTGATTCAGGGTTCGTCCCGAAATAATGTTGTGCTAAATATTTAAAGGGATTACAGCCATTTTGTTATAATGAGAGGGTTTTGCATAAAGATAAAGCGTGAAACATGAAATGGAAATCCCCTTCACAGTTCTGCTGTTTTCTTGGTCTCTTTTCTCGTTACCAGTATTACCAATATCTTTCGAAAGATGGCCGCTTGAAAAAAGCCATTGAAATAGGGCATACTGCCTATCCTACAGTATCGGGGTTGATTTTGGTAGTGCAGTAGTACTAAACGAAATAGAAACTTAGCGTGTTTATGAAGGAAAGAGGATGATGTGTAGAATAAACGAAATAGAAACTTAGCGTGTTTATGAAGGAAAGAGGATGATGTGTAGACACAAAGCAATTCATGTCTTCCAATCCATTAAATACCAGCCCTCATGCAGTTTAAAGGGTTTGCGAAGAAGAATTATTAGAGATTCCAGGGTTGCTGTTTGGTTTACATAATTCTCCTCATAAATCAAGTAGTTCGTTTTCCAGTATAAGAGAATTATCTCCTTAAATAAACGTAGTAGTTGGATTCTCCCCTAACACCAAATAAGGAATTTTAAAATAAACAACTTTTTCCATAAACAACAAAGGAATTGCAAACATCTCTTATGAGAACTATAGAAATTATGTCTTGAATGAGGAATGCATTAGAGTAGTTTGAACATGTCCAACCTTAAAGCCTTACTAGACCAACATTTATGTCATAGATTACACAAGGAACACCATTCCCTACCTATTTTGCACCTACCCTATTTAATCATTGCAATACTACCCATAGAAATGAAAGTCGTGACTTGAATGTCATGTTTATTACAAAACCATGAAAGTAATTTGCACCAAGGATACCTTAGAGAATTTCAAGAATAGATAACTCTCTATTAGTAATGTCCGGGTAGAAGTGAAACAAAGTTAGAGGTTGAAACAACATTGAAATCTCCCTAAAGCCTGCACTTTAGATTGAATTGAAGAAAGCTTAAACTAAAGCTTCTTTAAGAGAAGTTGTCTTATCCTTAACTAGTGCATATAATTGTGTCGTATACAAGACAAACAAGTGAACTAGCATATGAAATTTCACTTCAAAGGGATAAATAGTATGAGAAAACATCACAAGGTAGTGAAGACATGAAATAAACTACACAATGAGTTGATGGAAAGACTCTCAAACCACATTACAAAAACAAAAGCCCCAAAAGTGTTGATTTACAAGTCCATTTACAAAGGAAAACAACAAGAGAAGCAGAGGAAAGAACAAATCTAGCAAACGCACATGCTTCACAATTTCACAAAGATTACAAAAGGGACAAGACAAAGGAGCAATTGAAAGGAAATGCAAATGACTGCTTATAAGCAACTTAAAATGAAGTACAAGGCATGTTGTTAGTTGAGTATTGTTGTGACCCTTCACAACAAACCCTTAAAATATAAAATTTGGGGACCCTAGAGCTTTAAGTTGAGATTCATGTTTCTTGCAGAGACTGAAAAGGTTTCATTTGGCATTTACCTTATTTTATTGCCTTGATGAAATTGTATTATCGAAAGTGGTAAATGTCCTAGTACTGTGCTTTATTATCCTAAGGGGACGTTTTGTTTAAAAGAGGCAACGTTATTTTAATTTTTTTGCAAAATGATAAAGTCTTCAATCATAAAGTGCAAATGTGCTTTGAAACCCTAGTCTCCTTTTGTTAAAAGAATTGCAAACCGCCTTCAATTTATGGAAGCTTGAGAGTGGTAAATTGCTAAACCATCCTCGAACCCTGAAGTGCCAGTTGGTGGGCCATTAATGGTACATGTGCAAGGGGAGATCAAAACATCGAGTCCATTAGTTTGCCCATCATTTTGACTTCTTCATGTAGCTATTAGCGATTCAACTCCTTGTGACCACCCAACACCCTCAAATCTAGATTTGTCAAGCTATTTGAAAGCACTTCTACACTTTCTCTAGGTTTTCTTACATTTTTTTTCTTCACATTGAGTTGTTTACCATCTATAATTTTGGGGTTTTGTTTTAAATCTTGGCCTTAGTCCATTTAATGGTGTTTTCCTACAAATATTTTCTATGCCATTATTATTATTATTGTTGTTGTTGTTGTTGTTTGCATTGGCTTCAGATGGCTTAAATCTATGAATTTTAAAATTTTCTATCAAAACCCTACTAAGCCTTGCTCGGCCTTCTACTTTGTAAATCCCATGTCCTAGTTTTGAGCCTTAACCAATGTTTTGGCTTTTAATTAGAAACCCTAAGACCTAGTTTTACAGTGACCAACAAGAACAAAGAATATAAAATACCAAATAGATCAATTGGAGGCACAGATAGAGGTCATCCACACACAAATTCAACAACTGCAAGATCAAATGGATTAGATAATGGCACAGATCAAATAGTTGAGAGAAGTGATAAGCTTGATACTAGCACATCTGACCAGAATATTGGGGGAAGCTAAGAGGAGTGCACAATAAATACAAATCTCTACTAGTCTTGTGGAGGCCAAAACAAAATAATCAAACTCAGGGCCACATACAAATATTACAACATGCCAAGAGTCAGTGGGATACTACTCTATCATAGGGGCAAGTGTACAAAGATGGGCAACCAAAAGAAGGTCTTAAGATGCCACTTTTTTTCTGAAATCAAGAAATATACTATTTTCTAGTTTCTAAACTACTATTTTTTTCAAAAATGGTTGAGCTTAAGGGGTTCAAAAAGGGGGAGCACACAAATTGGTCCTATTTTTTGAAAAAAACATAAAATAGAATTTGGTGTGCACTCCCTAAAATATTAACTTTTTTTTAGTATTTCAAAAATTGCTTTAGTGAGAAATTAGCTAACATCATGTAGTTTGTCCCTGATTTTTCTTAATTTTTCTGATAATTTTTTGATGAATATTGATTTTTTTACTAATTTTCAAAGTGGACACATCCTGAAAAATAGAAAATTGAGCGTGCCCCCCCTTAAAAAATTTAAGACTAATCAAAAATTAATTTTTTCTTTGAATATGTGTAGAATGGAGTCTAGTTTCTAAAAATGTAATTTATTTAAAATTTCAATAAATGGTTAAAAAAAGGTCAAAAATACCAAACACTGGTTTTTAATAAAAAATGGATACACCAACAAAAGAAATTAAAGATGAAATCCTTAACATACTCAAAATGTGAAAAAAATTATATGGTTAGAAAGCTAATAGAGAGCTTAAGATTATGGCACTATTTTTTCAACTTGTCATTGAAAAAAGTACAAACCTGATGGGGAGCATGCTCCAGATAATGTGATTTTTGTTACAATCTCAAAAAACACATCTTTGGATGTCCTAAACGTAGTCCAAGCCTTTGGGTTGGAAACCCAAGGCAAATCCAAGCCTAAGGCTTGGAAATCACCAAGGCAAAGCACATAATGCTCTTGTATTATGGTGAAATAAAACTCTCTCTCTCTATCTCTAACTCTCTACTTTTCTCCCCTCTCTACTTCCCTCCACTATCTACCTCCTACACTCTCTCTCATTCTCTTCTTCCCTCCCCTCTCTACCTCCTACAGTCTCTCTCTCACTCTCTACTTTCCTCCCCTCTCTACCTCCTACCCTCTCTCTCACTCTCTACTTCCCTCCTCTTGTTAAGTTTTGCATGATGGTTGTCTTGCCATTGATGTCAAAATAGTGGGTCTTGTGATGTTGTAGTTTTTACTTGATGTCAAAATGCAAACAAGGTGTTGATAAAGGTGTTGTTAAGATGTTCAGGGGTACAATGAATGCTCATATTGATTACCTTGTTTATATGGTAGTAGAACTTTTAAATGTTGTTGCTCTCATATATGGTGTTGAAGAGTTGAAGATTTGATGTTCATGACATTCATTAACCTGTGTTTTGTTCTATTCTTCAACATGGCTTCAAATTGAGATGTTCCATTCATCATCATTGTTATGCTTCAAGATTGTTAAGTTGCTTCAAGATTAGAATGCATGTCTGATGTTCTCAGGGGGTTGTCAAAAAGTGATCAGAGGATCTCAGTTTTTAGTCTTCAGTCTTCATCATCACAGAGATGTTTGGATCAAGAATTGTTGCCAAGGATTTATTCATTCTCATCTTCATATTCATATTGTAATTCATGTGGATCATGTGGTTCAGGGAATCAGGTTGCTACTGAAATATCAAGGAGAGTCAAGGAGAGTTAAATGTATGGTTATCAAAGTGAGTCATGAGTTTGATTTGTGTAGAGTTGTTACTCAAAACCTTTTTGATGTTTCTAAGTCCTTTTTGGTTGGAGAAGTTAGGGTTTTCTATGTATTAAAAGTCTTTTATAAATCCTAAAACCCTACTGTTCTTAAGCCCTAAAGCCACCTTATACTACATGTGTGACCGTCATCATGTAAAGTTGCTTTTTGTTTTAATTGGTTGTTGATCTTCAATTATAGGTCATTCACTTAATTGTCACCCATTGAAGGGTCTTTAATGCATGATTTTGACCAGCCCTTCTTCTTTGCTAACTGGTTCTTAAAAGCTATATTCTTCTCACAAGACAGGAGTTTGAATCAAGGGTCGAGATTCAAAAGGCTAAGCCCGTGAATGCAAAATCAACGATGCAGATTTAAAGTTGTTTCAAATTCCAATGGCTTAGTTCCTCTATTCAATTTAATGGGGAGTTAGAAGGATGAGAACCCTAACTATTCTTACAATTATGGAAACGAACCATTAGGGCTAGAAAAATTAATAGAAGGGGTAATGAGATGTTTTAGGCGATGCATGTTGGTGATTTGAAGACTACAGAGCAATACCTTCATGATGATAGGATTTATTCTAATATTTTAATGCACACCTATATATATGAAAGGTTTAAAACTTGAGGTATATTTTTCAGTCTATGTAGTGTATACAAAGGCATGTTGATGAATTACATTGCAGACCTTTATGTGTAGTATTACTAAGAAGGTCTTGTGAGATCTTGAGTTAGCAGATGGTGTTTGAAGACAAAAAGAATATGGATGTACAAAATAGAGTCTGCAAGATACACAGATTATCACACAGATTGTCCTAGATCTTGCTGTCAGAAAAGGAGAATGACCTGCAAGCATAGGAAAATTTGGTTTGCAAGAAGCATCATAATACATGATAAGGAGTGTGTGGTATTTTATGCATATTAGCATTGTTTATATTTCTTTATAGAGTTTTTGATTCATTTTTACACTATCATTGTGTGTGAGGGTTATGTGTTGATTGGAAAAAGATACAAGATGTTGAGATTGTCTTCAGAGAAGACTGACATGTGTTACAGGGGGATTGAAGTATTATGTAATCATTGATGAACAATGTCATTTGTGTGATAAGGAGGGTTATGTCATTTGATGCATTATAGTGTATCAGGGAAACCCCCTAAGTTAACTTTTCTTTCTTATGTGCACTTGTATCAACCAGTGAGGCACCTGATTGCCAGTGAGGCATTTGTACTTGCTAGTGATGCATCCAATAGCCAATGAGGCACATTCTACTAGTAAGGTATTTGTTCTTGCCAACAAGGCGTCGAATAGCCAGTGATGCACATTCTGCCAGTGAGGTATTTGTACTTGTCATTGAGGCATTTTGTTTAATCCAGTGAGGCATTTTTAGAGTGGTTTTTCATCCCTATGAGGGTTTTCTACTCATCAAATCAAGTGTTATGTTTTTTGTTTGTCTCCATGTGTTCATGTTCCCTAATGCTCTGATGAAGGCGGTAAACCATAAAACACACAACAGCAGAAATAGAATATAGAAAATAGAATATTTCTTTATTGATCTGGACAACTCATTACATTATAGAAGCTCAATTACAATTCAAGGAATGAATCCTCCACAGGTTGCAACACACTACAACTACACCTCACGAGGCTCTGGAATCTTCCACCTTCTGTAACTCCAAATCAGCTAGGGTTTCTATTTTCCCACCTATTCTTGACTCCACACTTGCCCCCTTAACTCTACTACCACCTAGGGTTCCCAAAATAGTCATAAATAGCACTTTTTGGTGGCCTCTAGCTAAATTTCAAATTTTGCAACTCCCTCCAAAAGTAGGTCAACTTCCAGGAAGCATAACTTTTGACCCGAGTGTCTAATTGATGAACCATTTTAAGCACCGAAAAGCTCACGGTGTGAACTATCATGCTAGAAGCTTGTAAATGGATTTCCAGCAACTTTTTGGGACATTATGGGATGTTTTAGTGCCTCATATCTTGTTTCAAAAAAATTTTAGGGTCTTTTTAGAAAACAAAAACTTTAATATCTTTCAGCTCACAAATGATCTTTGCCTGATTCCTTCGCCAAAGGTCTTATATTTCCGTTATGTAACTTTCTATAATTTTTCACTTCAATCTGTGCCCAAATGCAAACTTTCTTAAAATAGTAGGTACACTTTCCAAAATAGGTAGGTTGTTATTCTTAGCAGTTTTGGAAAAACTTAAAGTCCTACATCATTATTCTGGATATTATGGAACCAAAAACACTAATTATGGAAAGAAATGAAAACAACTACAATGATTTTGAATTATCTTCTTTTTGGGTGATGCAAGATTTCCCTTACACCACTAGATGCTCCTGCATCAGACACCTAGGGTAATTTGAGAAGTGACCCTGTCACGTCTTAGATGTTTGTGTGAGGAAAACCCAAATGGTCAACCTCTACCTTAGACAACCAAGAAGAATCTTCAAAAGGCCTTCCTTTCCATTTTACCAGATATTCTTCATATTGCTTGTTCTGAGTACTTCTTCCCACATGGCTATCCAAGATCTTTTCTATCTCCTCCATTGAAGTAGATGCTGGAATACTCCACTACGCTTCTATTGGTCCATCCTTTGTTCCACCTTCTTGATATTATGATAAATCAGTAATGTTGAAAATAGGGGAAATATTGATCCCACTCGGCAGCTCTACCTCATATCCATTTCCTAAATCATGCTTCTTAAGGATTCTGCATGGTCTAAATTTCTTCATTTTCAACTTATTGTATGTTCCAATTGGGAACCTTTCTTTTCTCAAGTGAACCATGACATCATCTCCTACCTAGAACTCCTTATACCACCTCTTCTAATTTGCCTTAGCGTTGTATTGAATATTTATCTTATTAATGTGCTTTCTCACCTCTTCATGCAAATTATTCAGATGTTCTGCAAAGTCTTCAGCTTCAACACTTGTCTTTTCTCCTTTGTCCAGCTTCCTTAACTCAAAAGCATTTCTCAGTCTATTGCCATATATAATCTAGAATGGTGATTTACTAGTACTCCTATTGACAGAATTGTTGTAAGCAAATTCTGCCTGTGGTAAAATTAAATCCCATCCCTTGGGTTTATCTCCTACTAAGGATCGTATTAGGTTACCCAAACTCCTATTCACCACTTCCATCTGTCCATGAGTTTGTGGATGGTGTGCAGAGCTGAAATTCAAATCTGTCTTCAACTTCTTCCATAATGTCCTCCAGAAATAACCAACAAACTTGGTATCTCGATTTGAAACTATGCTCTTTGGTAGACCGTGTAATCTCACCACCTCCCTAAAAAATAACTTTGCAATATGAACAGCATCATTAGTCTTCTTGCAAGGAATAAAATGTGCCATCTTTGAGAATCTATCCACCACCACAAATATAGAATCATGTCCTCTTTGTGTCCTTGGTAAACCAAGAACAAAATCTATACTAATATCATCCCATGGCTTCTCTAGTACAGGTAATGGCTAATATAGCTCTGTATTCTTACTGGTTCCTTTTGCCATTTGACACACTCTGTAACTCTGTACAAATTTCCTCACATCCTGTTGGAACTGTGGCCAATAATAATTTTCACCAACAATAGCAATGGTCTTATCTCGACCAAAGTGTCCAGCCAATCCTCCACTATGCTTCTCCTTAATTAGGTTCTCTCTCACAGAAATCCTTGGAATGCGCAACTGGGTTCACAACTGGGTTCCTCTAAACAACATGCCATCTTGGATTATGAAATCCAACCATTTTGTCATGTCCAAAGTAACAGGTTCCAAACAAGCTTTCCAGGCCTGTACAAAATCTGGATCTTCAGGATACAAACTTTTGAGCTCATTGAACCCAACAACCTCTATCTTCATTTTTGTAAACAAAATTTGCCTTCTGCTAAAGGCATCTGCAACTCTGTTGGACTTCCCACTCCTTTGCTTCAAAACAAAAGTATAGCTTTCCAAAAACTCACCCCATTTTAAGTGCCTTTGGTTCAGCTTTCCTTGACTATTAAGATACTGCAAAGCCTGATGATCAGTATATAAAACAAACTCCTTTGCTAACAATTAATGTCTCCATTTCTTCAAATCTTGAACTATTGCATACTCCTGATCATAAACAAAATACTTTTTCTTGGCATCATTAAGCTTCTCACTAAAATAGGCAATGGGCTTACCTTCTTGACTCAAAATAGCTCCTATACCACTACCACTAGGATCACAATCTACTTGAAATACCTTATTGAAATCTAGAAGTGCCAAAATAGGTTGTCCTACAACTTTTTGTTTCAATGTATCAAAGCTCTTGTCTACTCCTGTAGTCCATCTAAACTCTTTTCTATCCCCTCTCATTGTTTCAGTTAGGGGTGCATAAATTCTACTAAAATTCTTGATAAACTTTCTGTAAAAACTTGCCAAACCATGAAAAGATCTTACCTCTGTGGCACTCCTCGACATAGACCATTCAATGATAGCCCTCACCCTCTTTGGTCCATCTTAAGACCTTCCTCTAAGACAACAAATCCCAGGTATACCAACTCCTTCTTTGCAAAACTACATTTCTTTAGATTAATCAACAACTTCTCCTCCCTCAGCTCCTCTAAA
The DNA here is from genome assembly GCA_027924645.1 of Cunninghamia lanceolata. Lineage (NCBI taxonomy): Eukaryota > Viridiplantae > Streptophyta > Pinopsida > Cupressales > Cupressaceae > Cunninghamia > Cunninghamia lanceolata. The sequence goes on along the minus strand of BSBN01000859.1, from coordinate 4,325,855 downwards.
ACTCTTCTGATATGCATCAGATGCTCATCCCAAGACTTACTAAAAATCAAAATATCATCTAAATAGACAATAACAAAACTTCCCAAAAATTCTTTCAATACCTCATTCATGAAATGGATGAATGTTCTTGGTGCATTGGTTAGCCCAAATGACATGACTAACCACTCATACAAACCCTCCTTGGTCTTGAAGGCTATCTTCCATTCATCTCCTTCTCTGATTCAGATTTGCTGATACCCACTCTTCAGATCAATCTTCGTGAAGTACTTGGCTCCACTCAAACAGACCATTATGTCATTCATTCTGGGCAATGGAAATCTGTACTTGATCGTGATCTTATTGATGGCTTACGAGTCTGTACACATTCTCCACTCTCCATCTTTCTTTGGTGCTAGTACTATAGGTACCACACATGTACTTAGGCTCTCTCTTATCAATCCCTTCCTCAACAACTCCTAAAATTATCTGTTCAACTCTTCACTCTCAGCTGGAGTCATTATATGGGCTGCCTTATTTGGCAAACTGACTCTTGGTATCAAATCTATTTGATGACTTATCTTCCTCACTGGTGGTAAACCTTCTAGTACATTATTAGAGAAAATATCTTGAACTTCTTCCAACATTTCTGAGACTTTTGCTAGTACACCTTCACATTTCTCTTGACTAATCTTAGGAATCAATGCAAAGCAATGACACTCATGCTTCATACCCTCCAAAAATTTTCTACCATCTACCAAGCAAATTCTGGTAGTACTAAATACCTTTTCTTCCACCTCCTTCAAGGGCTTCAACTTATGATGAACTCCATCCTTTGTTAGGGAATATGTGTTTGCATGACCATCATGGACATCACTCCTATCATACTACCATGGCCTTCCCAATAGCATATGGCATGCATCCATCGGTATGATGTCACACAGCACCTTATCATGGTAGTCCCCAATATTGAACTTCACTAAACATTGCTCATTGACCAAAGCTCGGTGGTCCTTCTGCAACCATGCAATCTGATATGGATGTGGATGCTTTCTTCTTGTCAACTTCAACTTGTCAACCATCTCCTCTGAAACAAGATTGTCAGTACTTCCACTGTCAATTATAATGTCACAACACTTACCTTCACATTTGCACCTTGCACAGAATAAACTCTTTCTGTGATTGGGTTCTTTCTCCTCATTCAACAAAGTTCTTCTGACAACTAGGGTTTCTCCCCTTTCAACATCTTCAGAACGCTCAGACTGTGCATCTTCATCTACATGTGCAACTCGTGCATTACGTTTAGGTCTACTATTTGTCCTTCCTTCATGTTGCAGACACTCATATGCTCGATTCCCTTCTTCTCCACACTGGAAACATGTTCCTGTAAAACCTCATCTTCCAGGTCCTTGCCTAGGTTTGCCTCTTCCTCTTCCTCTTTGTTCACCATTGTTCTGGTCATGAGGGCAGTAGGTATTATCTCCGCTCTGATTTTGACTGGTGCTAGCTTCTTCACTTTTCTTTGCATCTTCATTTTAGCCCCCATAGGGTCTTCCACTAGTCCTTCTGCCTCAACCTCTTTCCCTTTGCTTGCTATCAAATATTTTATTCATCTTCTCTTCCACCTTCAGGGAAAACTAGTATGCATCTTCTATGGTGGTCATTCTGACCAGGCTTAGCTCCTCTTGAATACTCGGCCTCAACCCATTAATGTAATGGGATACCTTCTCCTTGTTGGGCTCTGCATGGCCTATCCTGATAGTAATCTTATAAAACTCTTCTGTATACTCCTTGATAGACTTGTTACCTTGCTTTAGTCCTTGTAGCTTGTTCAACAACTCCATCTCATAGTCTATAGGAATGAATTGCTTCTTCAGTTTCTCCACAATCCAATCCCATCTAGTGATCTTTCCTTTTCCTCTTCTATTCCTCTCTAATTAGACCTCCTTCCACCGAATATTGGCATGGCCCTTCAACTTTGTTTTTGCAAACTTGACCCAATCTAGGTCCTCCACATCTTCATACTCAAAATATGCCTCCATGTCATTGATCCCATCAATAAGCTGTTCTAAATTCAAATCTCTAGAATATGTAGAAACTTTGATCCTGGGCCTCTTTCTGATCTTTGAAATGGCCCTCAACAACCTAACTTTTGCAGGATCTCCTGCAGCTTCTTATTCTTCCTCAGATAGCTCTTCCTTAGCTTCATCTTTGCTTTCTTCTCTTATTCTCGGGTCAAACCCTCCTCGTAGCTCCTCTTGCAATGCATCAATTTTCCTTTGTAGGGATCTAAAACCCTCTTTTGTCAAAGAATTCCTCCCAATATGATTTCTTCATGGAGGCATCTTAATCTTCGTAGCAAACCCACAACATCAGGTCCTGGCGTAAACTGCCTCACAGTCGGTGATCTGTCTACACACTTAGGAACCCTTGCTCTGATACCACTTGATGAAGGGGGGTAAACCATAAAACACACAACAACAAAAATAGAATATAGAAAATAGAATATTTATTTATTGATCTGGGCAACTCATTACATTATAGAAGCTTAATTACAATCTGAGGAATCAATCCTCCATAGGCTGCAACACACTACAGCTACACCTCACCAAGATCTGGAATCTTCCACCTTCTGTAACCCCAAATCAGCTAGGGTTTCTGTTTTCCCACCTATTCTTGACTCCACACTTTCCCCCTTAACTCTACTACCACCCAAGGTTCCCAAAATAGTCATAAATAGCACTTTTTGGCGGCCTCTAGCTAAATTTTGAAATTTACAACTCCCTCCAAAAGTAGGTCAACTTCTGGGAAGCATAACTTTTGATCCAGGTGTCTGATTGATGAACCATTTTAAGCACTGGAAAGCTCGTGATGTGAACCACTACTTGATGAAGGGGGTAAACCATAAAACACAAAAGAATAGAAATAGAATATAGAATATTTCTTTATTGATCTGGGTAACTCATTACATTACAGAAACTCAATTACAATCCGAGGAATCAATCCTCCACAGGCTGCAACACACTACAGCTACACCTCACCAGGCTCTAGAATCTTCCACCTTCTGTAACCCCAAATCAGCTATGGTTTCTATTTTCCCACCTATTCTTGACTACACACTTGCCCCATAAACTCTACTACCTCCCAGGGTTCCCAAAATAGTCATAAATAGCACTTTTTGGCAGCCTCCAGCTAAATTTTGAAATTTGCAACTCCCTCCAAAAGTAGGTCAACTTTCGAGAAGCATAACTTTCGATCTGGGTTTCTGACTGATGAACCATTTTAAGTGTCGGAAAGCTTGTGATGTGAACTATCACATTGGAAACCCATAAACAGATTTCTATAAACTTTTTGGGACATTATGGGATGTTATAGTGCCTCATATCTTGTTTCAAAAATTTTTAGGGGCTTTTCAAAAAATAAAAACTTTAATATCTTTCAGCTCACAAATGATCTTTGCCTGATTCCTTCACCAAAGGTCTTATATTTCTGTTATGTAACTTTCTATAGTTTTTCGCTTCAATCTGTACCCAAATGCAAACTTTCCTAAAATAGTAGGTACACTTTCCAAAACAGGCAGGTTGCTATTTTTAGCAGTTTTGGAAAAACTTAAAGTCCTACATCATTATTCTAGATATTATGGAACCAAAAACACTAATTATGGAAAGAAATGAAAACAATTACAATGATTTTAAACTTTCTTCTTTCTGGGTGATTCAAGATTGCCCTTACACCACTGGATGCTCCTACATCATGCTCTTATGATTTATTAAAGGTCTTATTTCTTCTGCTAATCAATGTACTTGTAAGAATCCTTGATATCTTTATCATGTTCTATTCAGTATATTAAAAGGTGCAAAAACTTGTAAGTTTTCTAGACCACTGATCCATCCCCCCTCTTAGTGGTCATGTACTCCAACAAGTGGTATCAGAGCATAGGTTCCCTATAGAAGTCTAACTAGCTTGGGTAGGTCTTGATAGTGGAGTAACATGGGAAAGTGTAAAAGAAATAGAGAAAAGAGAGAAGCCAACCAAAAGCTTGTACAACAAACCCCAGTCAAGTCATGTGATGAGTTGTTGCATGAGTCTCCCCTGAATGATGAAATAAAGTGTGATGAAAGAAAAAATGATTTTGTTGTTATGATTGATGACACAGTAGGAGGCCTTTTTGTGGTTGAATATGGACAGGAGTTTGATGAAAATGATTGTGAAGTTGATTTATAAGGTGAACTCTTGTGTGCCTTAGATCAGATCAAGCAACTTAGAAAGGAGAATCAAAGATTAGAAGACCAACTTCAACAAGAAAAAGACTCCAAAGACAAGGTATGTTCAAATTTTGCAAAAGTTTCTTTAGAACTTGAAGAGGCAAGAAATTAGATTGCAGACTTAAAGAGTCATGTTGATGAATCTGACAAATTGATTATTAATCTAAAGATTGAAATTGAGGAAGCCAATAGATTAATAGATGTATCAAATTATGACCTTGAGATGTATCAAATTGACCTAGTTGGTTTGATACCTATGCTTCAAGGAAATGCTTGTCATCATGCTTCATTTAGAAGCATCATGTTTCAAAGAATGGTATGAATAATGTCAATTTGTAACGGTCATAGTTGTTTTGTCATAGATCACTAAAGTTGAGGCACATTAGTCTTATGACAATAGATCAATGATCTTTATGATGTTTTTGGTGTCAGACAGTAATTGAAGAGGAAGGTTTGAAGGTTGCATTTATTAAGGACAATGCTATTGTTTGTATAGGACATGTTCTTTTGTTGATGATATTTATATAAATGCCAAGTAGTTGTGCTATGTGGTGCAAATAATTGGTTCATTTCTCTATGATATTGTAGAAGTAGAGCAAGTTTGATGACATGTTGAGATGGTAGAAGAAAGATCCTGGTAGTCTTACTACGTAGATCTTGTGGGCTTGTCACAATCTAGATAATTCTAGAATCAATAGATTAGAGAGTACTTGGATTAGTGATTTACTTGAATATGTGATTGCAGTCTTTTTTATCTTTTCCTTTAATTGTATCTTTTGTGTAGCAAATAAACTTTTGGTTTCTTATAGAGTTGTTGCCGAGGTAGTAGACTATTATTGACACTAGATTTGAAGTTGACAATAACAGTGATGTTACAGAGGTTTGTCATTAAAGCAAGATAAATAGTGTTCACACTCATTTGAATAGTTATGGATGTTTTTCATTGATGCAACAAAATTTGTGTTCACTCCTTATTTGGATAAATGCATATAAGGTGATTGTTTTACTCATATATGCACAATATGCTTTGATTTTTCATTGCTTCATGAACATTTGGAAGTGTTTACGTTAGTTGACAAAGAGTAGTGAATACATGTGATAAAAGGTTATCACCGTGAAATTTTTGGGTCTTACCAAGTAATATGAAGAGTCTTTCTAAGTTTTAAAACACTTAAGATGCTTTAATGTCTTCTCAAGAATGAGACTTAAAATATTGATCAGAGACAAGAGTATGATCTATAAGAACAAAGGATGAGATAAAGTTTCAAGATCCTATATAGTTGAGTGAGTCTATTAATGGTCTACTGATTACTCAAAGAAGTTTATGATAGTCAAAATAGTGTAGTATAGTCAATTATGTGCTTTTACATTGTGTCTAATTTTTAGGTTGCAGTATTATTGGATTTTCTATATGATGTAGCAAGTATGCCAATGGTGATAGTGTAACTATCATGGTCAAGCTTTGACATGTTTTACTAGAGTTATAAGATAGTGGGATGAGTTGATAGCTCCTTTGATAATTGATAGCAAAAAGGAGGAACAATTTAACAGTGGTAGAGCAATAAAATCACAGTAGCAAATGGAACTTTGGTGAGGTTGCTTGACAGTGCACTCAACAACTTGTCTATAGAGACTTTGAACTGCACTTATAGTTTTGGATAACCTTGATGGATAATGTGGAGAAGGGATGGAGTAGGGCAGGTGTTAATTCCATAGTGCATGGAGGAATAATGCATTCTCTCTTTGTTATCATTGAATAATCTTGACATCTTCTTATGTTCACTGAAATGTTTCATATGCTATCCTCTGATGTTTTTCTTGAAACTTGTAACAGTGCTAACTTATAGAGGTATGCATGATAAGTAGTAGAACTTATGTGATAGGCACATATGTCATGATATCAAATGTTGGAAGAATTCATAGTGTTGCCTTATGACAGATCACAAACATTCAATCAAAGTTTGTAGGAACAATATGATGTTTATCTTTTTTATAGGGGGAGCACTCAAAATCAGTCTTGATATTGTTTTATAGAAATTTGTTTTAGTACTGTTAGTGACATTGTTGAATAGTGACAATGTTTGATACCTTATCAATGACTGTGTGAAGCTTTTAGACCATGCTATGAGATATAGTGGTTTGTTAGTTTGTATTTTAGGTAGTGCCTTATTATGAAAATGACAATGTTTTAGTTTGTTTTTCTTTAATAAAGTTATGATGTCCAGTGGACTTCAGTATGTGGTTCATAATTTAGAGATGACACTGGTTCAGACTTCATTGCTAAAATAGTGTGTTTTGTATGCCAAATAATAGCAATGCCTTCAATTGTGCAGTGAATTCTTCTTCTCAGCAATTAGCACACAAAGGAGACAGTCAAGAAGGAAGAATGTGGTTCGTCATTTATTGATAACAAACTATGTTTATTCTCTGAATTCTACTCTTTATTGTTAGCTAAAATTGCTACATGACTGTACTTAGGGGTAGTATTCACCATTGCTATCAGAAATGGGGAGATGAAATATGGTAATGGTTGATGTTTTGATGGTTGTTTTGATTGTTGATTACTGATGGTTTACAATGCTAGTGTTTTTACATCAATGCCAAAGCCAAATGGGGAGTTTTTTAATTTTGGTGTGATGGTTGTCTTGCCATTGATGTCAAAATAGTGGGTCTTGTGATGTTGTAGTTTTTACTTGATGTCAAAATGCAAACAAGGTTTTGATAAAGGTGTTGTTAAGATGTTTAGGAGTACAATGAATGCTCACCTTGTTTACCTTGTTTATATGGTACTGCAACTTTTAAAGGTTGTTTCTCTCATATATGGTGTTGAAGAGTTGAAGGTTTGATGTTCATAGAATTCATTACCCTGTGTTTTGTTCTATTCTTCAACATATCTTCAGATTGAGATGTTCCATTGGTCATCATTTTTATGCTTCAATTTTGCTGAGCTGCTTCAAGATTAGAATACATGTTCAATGTTCTCAAAGGGTTGTCAAAAAGTGATCAGAGGATCTCAATTTTTAGTCTTTAGTCTTCATCATCACATGGATATATTTGAATCAAGAATTGTTGTCAATTACTTATTCACTCTCATCTTCATATTTATGTTGTAATTCATGTGGATCATGTGGTTCAGGGAATTAGGTTTCTATTGAATGTCAAGGAGAGTTAAATGTATGTTCATCAAAGTGAGTCATGAGTTTGATTTGTGTGGAGTTGTTACTCAAAACTATTTTTATGTTTTTGAGTCCTTTTTGGTTGGAGAAGTTAGGATTTTATATGTATGAAAAGTCTTTTATAAATCCTAAAACCCTAATGTTCTTAAGCCATAAAGCCACCTTATACCACAAGTGTGACCATCATCATGTAAAGTTTCTTTTTATTTCAATTGGTTGTTGGCCTTCGATTATAGGTCATTCACTTAATTGTTACCCATTGAATGGTATTTAAGGCATGATTCTGACTGACCCTTCTTCTTTGCTAACCGGTTCTTAAAGTTTATATTCTTCTCACAAGGTGGGAGATTAAATCAAGGGTTGAGATTCAAAAGGCTAAGATCGCAAATGCAAAATCAATGATGCAGATTTAAAGTTGTTTCAAATTCCAATAGTTTAGTTCCTCTATTCAATTTGATGGAGAGTTAGAAGGTTGAGAACCCTAACTATTCTTATAGTTATGGAAATGAACCATTAGGGCTAGAAAAATTAATAGAAGGGGTAATGAGATGTTTTAGGTGATGCAAGTTTGTGTTTTGAAGACTACAGAGCAATACTTTCATGATAAGATTTATTCTAATATTTTAATGCACACATGTATATATGAAAGGTTTAAAACTTGAGGTGTATTTTTTAGTATGTCCAGTGTATCCAGAGGTATGTTGATGAATTAGATTGTAGAGCTTTGTGTGTAGTATTATTGAGAAGGTCTTGTGAGATCTTTAGTGAGTAGATGGTGTATGAAGACAAAAATAATATGGATGAACAAAGCAAAGTCTGCAAGATACATAATTTGTCTTAGATCCTTTTGTCAGAAAAGGAGAATTACCTGCAAGCATAGGAGAATTTAGTTTGTAAGAAGCATCAGAATAGATGATAAGGAGTGTGTGGTATTGTATGCATATTATCATTGTTTATATGGCTTTTCAAAGTTTTTGATTGATGTTTACACTATCATTGTGTGTGAGGGTTATGTGTTGATTGGGAAAAAGATATAAGAGTTTGAGATTGTCTTTAGAGAAGATTGATGTGTGTTGTAGGGGGATTGAAGTATTATGTAATCACTGATGAACAATGTTGTTTGTGTGATAAGGAAGGTTATGTCATTTGATGCATTATAGTGAATTAGGGAAACCCCATAGTTAAATTTTCTTTCTTATGTGCACTTGTATCAGCCAGTGAGGCATCTAATTACAAGTGAGGCATTTGTACTTGCCAGTGAGACATCCAATAGCTAGTGAGGCACATTCTACCAGTAAGGCATTTGTATTTTCTAGTGAGGAATCCAATAGCTAGTGAGGCATTTATACTTGTTAGTGAGCTATTTTGTTTAAGCCAGTGAGACATTTTTAGAGTGGATTTTCATCCCTATGAAGGTTTTCCTCTCATCAAATTAGGTGTTATGTTTCTTGTTTGTCTCCATGTGTTCATGTACCCTAATGCTCTTATGATTGATTAAAGGTCTTATTCATTCTGTTAATCATTGTACTTGTATGAATCCTTGATGTGTTTATCATGTCTTATTCAGTATATTAAAAGGTGCAAAAACCTGTAAGTTTTATAGACCACTGAGTCACCCTCTGTCTTAGTGGTCATGTACTCCATAACCTCTCTCTCTCTCTCTCTCTCTCTCTCTCTCTCTCTAACCTATCTACCTCCTAGTTTTCCTTTTCCTAGTTTTCCTAGTTTTCCTTTTACTTTCTAATTTCCTTTTAGATCCACCAAATTTCCCTATTTTACTATTTTCCACCTCTCCTCATCATTCTTAGACTATCTAATGAATTTTTATTTTATCTTGTTTCCATTTCATCCTCCCAATTTATATCATCATCCCTCTTTGTATGTCCTAGTTTTCATGTTTCTATGTTCTTTATCGATAAGGGAGAGGGAGAGGGTGGAAGAGGGAGAGAGGGTGGAGATGAAGGGGAGAGATAGGGTGATAAGGAGAGAGAGAGAGATAGAAAGAGAGTCCTAGTTTTCTTGTTTTAATTTCCTTCATCGATAAGGGTGAGGGAGAGATAGAGGGCAGAGATAGGGAGATAGAGGAATGATAGGGGAGAGAGAGGCAAGGGATAGGGAGATAGGGAGAGATAGATAGGTAGAGAGATCTAGAGGAGACATATAGGGAGAGGTAGACGAGATAGATGGGAAATATAGGGAGATAAAGAGCATGAGTGAGATGTCCAAAGAGATAGGGAGAGAGATTGAGAGGTAGAGGGATGCTAGAGATATAGGGAGATAAGGGAGAGATAGGGAGATAGAGGTTTAGAGTTTCTCAGGTTTAGGGGTTAGGGTTTAGAGGCATTACTTAGGGTTAAGGGGTTTTTGGAGAGAGAGAGAGAGAGAGAGAGAGAGAGAGAGAGAGAGAGAGAGAGAGAGAGAGAGATGCTTGGGTTTATGAGTTTAGGGCTGCTTAAGTTTAGGGTTTAGGAGATATGGTTTAGGGGAATTATTTAGGGTTTAGGGGCATTATTTAGGGTTTAGGGGTTTAGGGTTTCTTAGGTTAAGGGTTTAGGGATTAGGGGTTTAGGGTTACTTGGGTTTATGGTTTAGGGGTTAGGGTTTATGGGTTTAGGGTTTAGAGAGATAGAGAGAGGGGTGCAATAGAGATTGGGAGAGATAGAGAAGAGAGAGGGGAAAGATATGGGATAGAGAGTGAGGGACACATACATAGACACAAGCAGATAGATTAAGAGGTAGAGTGAAGATAGAGATAGGGAGATATGGGAGAGATAGGGAGATAGAGGTTTAGGGTTGCTTGGGTTTATGGTTTAAGGGTTTGGGCTTTAGGGGTTTAGGTTTTCTCATGTTAAGCATTTATGGATTAGGTGTTAGGGTTTAGGGTTTAGGGTTTAGGGGTTAGGGCTTAAGGTTTAGATGTTTATGCTAGGGTTTAGAGAGAGAGGACCAATAGGGAGATATAGAGGAGACCGCGGGGAGAGATAGGGAGATAGAGAGAGGGACATGACCAGAGACATAGGTAGAGATATTGAGAGGTAGAGGGATGATAGAGTCAGGGAGATAGGTGAGAGATAGAGAGATAGATGTTTAGGGTTGCTTGGGTTTAGGTTTTATAGTAAATAGGAGTTTGGGTTTAAGGATTAGGGTTGATCGGGTTTAGGGTTTAGAGGTTAGGAGTTAAGTTTTAGGGGCATTATTTAGGGGTTAGGGGTTAGGGGTTAAGGTATAGAGGTTTAAGGTTTAGGGTTTATAGAGGGAGAGATAGGGAGATAGAGTTTTAGGGTTTATAGTTTAGGGGTTACGGGTTAGGGTTTAGGGGATTAGAAAGATAGAGAGGGAGATACATAGTGTTGTCAATCAAGTATGCACCCTTGTTAAATTCACAAAAACTTAGCTACCCATTGAAACATGTAATCATTCTCGGATGTGGGTCTCCTATAATGAGAATGAATCTCTAGAGTGAGTTGGTTCTCCTTATGATTTCCTAATCTAATGACTTGCAGGGAAAAAAGAGAGAAAGATATATTAAAAGAAATGAATCCTAATTAACTTGAAGATGGAATTACCTAACAGATCTTACTCATAGAAAGGTTATTGAACTCTAACCCTCATAACACTCAGCTTATTTAACTCATAAATATTGCACATGGAGGTCTGGAAGACACAACATACAACCCGAATTAAACAAGATTTTGCAAAAGGAAAGCACAAGCTAAGACAAAGCAAAGGAAAAAATTTCATCACAATGCAACATCAAATCAACTTGCAAATACTCAAACAAAATATGAATGAAGGTTTCTGCTCAATAACTGAAGGAATAATGAATACAGTGAAATACATGAGTACAACACTCTTGATGTGAGAGGAAGACTCTGTCTCTCTGCACTTTGATCTCTAAAACTAAAAAAAACTAAAATTGGAACTCTTCAAAAGGAAGGAAAATCTAAGATATATGTTGTGGAAGATTTTCATCCTGAAAGGTGGAAAAAAGCTTCTAAAAATAGACTCTAAGTCCATTTTTGAGTTACTCAGAAAAGTGGAAATGAAAGCTCTGAAAAAGAGTCCAAACTACAAAATCATGATGCCAAAGGGTCTCTTGATGTGTCCCCACCTCAAAGTTGCTTTCTCCTGCTCATGAAATCTCTAAATTTTGTCCTATATGACTCTAAATAAAACAAATCGAAAAGAATATCTGATTTGTTTTATTATCCTATAAATTTCCTAAAAATAGTTAAGTTTTAAAAGTAATTTATCAATGATTTCTTTAAAACTAACTTCACAATGTTGTGGCAATTTAATCTATATCCCTATTTGATTTGATTTTTGCAAAAAATAAATAATATTTTACAAGGTATTACAATTGATTTTCTAAAAAAATTCATAAAAAATTATGAACACATTACTATATATTTTGCAAAAATAAATCAAAGCCTTGATGGTTTAAACCATGGTTCTAATCCCCATAAATGCATTGTCCATGTGGCAATATCTTGCCACCTAATCTTTGTCTTCATGACTTGCAAAATGCCACCTCACCGCCTTCGTGCAAATACACCTTTCTCTCTCTAAGAATCTTCATCATGCAAAGATAAAAAACTAATGATAAACCCCTGTCACCTTGTAAAAATATCTCACCCACAAATAACTTCACCTTGCACTCAATGCATTAAGAAATGCATAATATATGTTGACTTCTTGACCCGACCACCTAGTTGATCATTACTCACTATGCAGAAGGACCTTTGACTTTTCAATGTTTGTAAAAGACAAAATTACATATTTTTGACCATGAATGAGTGCAAAAGGCATAAACTTGAACATCTCTTTAGTCAATCACAAGGGAATAAAGGTTATATGAAAAGTATCTAAGGCATAAGCGTTACCTCCTAGTGATGTCAACCACCCTTTTGACTTTAATAAATAAAATTAGGTGCAAAAGTACTATGATGTTGTTGGTGCTGTCGGTCCTTCTAAGCAATTATCACTAGGAATCACATCCTTTCAAGTCTTGACCATGGTTTGCATTTTGGATATGGTGATGATTTTCATTTTTTCAAGTCAAAAACAAAAGAAACTTCGAATGCCATCAAACAAAAGCAAAAAAACTCTAAAAGATATTTCATTTACCATTTGGCATTCTTTTGTTTCAGCTCTCCAAATTTTCTCTATGGCCAACTTAGGGTTTGATACCCTCTGCTCTCTCCTCCATTCTTGGGCTCTCTTGGTCAATTTTTGTTGGAAGATCTTTGCAGAAAACGAAAGGTAAGTTGTTGCTTTGACATCAATCTGGATTTTCCCCTTATTTGAGGTGTCATTGGGACCTTGCAGACCTCGGTTCTAACTATATATTTTTATATATTTTAGTCTTTGTTTATCATAGATTTTGAATAGTTTCTCCATTGTAAAATGCAAACCCTTTTGGCTTTGAAGCTATGGCTCTATCGCTTTTCTGATGGAAATTCTCTGTATTCTTTTTGCTAAAGCTATGCAGCTGTGACCATGCTTGGTATGTTTGAATACTCTAGCTACTCTTTACTTTGCTCATAGGGTCAAATACTTATTTAAGCTCTGTGCTTTTCTTTATATTGCCAGTTAAAGCTCCGAACTATGAGACATTTTGTGCTCTTTAAATTTATGGTTCAAAAACTCCATTTAGTAATATATAAAAAAATGTAGAACTCATACATGGTACTCTGTATTCCTCCTTTTGATACATTCTTATGTTAGTGACCATGGGGCCATGACTGTAACAGTTCATCCCACATTTTCTAAATACTCTCTTTGCATATTCCTTGTATTATGTTTCATTTGCTTAGTATCTATAAATAGAGAAGGCTCAACATGATAAAAGACCCCTCTATCTGGTAGTGAAAGAAACTTTGTATGGTTCTTGAACCAATGCAAAAATATAGCTTCTATCTCTGTATTCACAATCTACAAGGCTACGATTATCTGTCTTGCAGTTGTTTATTTGATCTTTGGATGTCTTGAATAAAATTCATCTCCTGCATCATTGTTTGGTGATCTTTAAAATGAGCCAATCATATCTAGCAATGACAACACTTTCTCCCTTACTGTATGATAGCAGATGCGAGACATGACAATTTGATTGTTCTTTTTCTTTATGAAAAAAATATTCATTTGATATGCAATAAATACTCTTTACTAGCTATTTCATTTATGTATTTCTTTTTGTATTGTAGATAGTCAAGAACACTTGATCATTCATTTCTTCTTGGCTGTAACTGTGCATGAAACTGTATTTTGACATTTGGTCTTCCTATAATGAAGAAAAGTCCACTATTCCACTACAAACCATGACTAGTTCTTTGAATTCCAATGAACCTATATGGCAGAAACTCATTTCGTTGTTCTTAAAAGAAAACCCCAATTTTTTCATTGTATTTGAGGTATAAAATCCACAATCTCTTTTACTCTGCATGCACTTACCAACTGATCAAAATATGTGGTGGGAACTAGTTAAGTTCCATGAGTATTTATGGTTGGTATCTATTATATGGTGATTGAATTACCTTGGTGATTACTTGTTTGGAAGAAATGATAAAAATGACCTCTTTGTTGTTATTCTAAAGGGAAATCTTTAGACCTTGATGTTCTACCTGTACTTTGCATATTAGAGCTAACATATCACTTATCTGCTATCATCCTCACTCTGCAACATAGTTCTCATACAGTATCCATGTCTGGAACCTCCTCCTTCTACGGACCTTCCATATGCCTCTCATAGTGTTTATATGGCCCTTCTTTAATAGGATATGATGACCTTTTTATATAAGCAAGACTATCACTATCTTCTTCTAAGATAATATTACCTTAGAGCTGGTTATGGGATATGATCTTAGGGAGACAGTGAGGGGTCTCTACTTGATTATCATTTATCTCTTTTTCAAACTTTGTAGACTGTACCTTCTAGCATAGATAAAAGGCATCTTCTTTCTATGGTACATAGATGGCACATGTAATTCGATCTGACTAGGCTATTCCAATGTCAAGATTATAATTTCCTTTTTTATCTGTCTCTATCTGATTTTTCACTTGTAAAAGAAAGACATCAGTAGCTCATTCGCCCTTTTCTTACTTTTGTTGTTCTATCCATGTGAACATTCAATGATAGTACTCATGTCATTCTCTTGTACCACCTCATTGTGTACTTCTATCCTCTTGATCTCTGATTGTCAAGATGTTGTCCCAGCCTATCATTTACCTATCAGTCTCAGGAACAAGACTTGATGCAATGAAAGATTTTAGTTCATCCTTGTGGCTACATCTGTATACATGTTGTATATGCATGATCCACTTGGTGACTACATACAGATAATGAATCCATGATATTGAAAATGCTCTTTTCTTTAGTTTGTTCATCACATAGATAGTCTTGGAAAAGTTCTCTATTCATGCATGGTTTTCATTCCATCCCTTGGATTGATCATCATGGATGAATACTGAGCTTGCATTTACTCACTTACTTGATCCATTTTAGCATAATGAACACAAAGCTCTATTTCATTCCCCTTTGGAACTTGGGGTAGCATGCTGAGCTCTACCCTTGTAGGAGCCCATTTTGCACCACATGCTTATCTTTAGATCAGTAACATGATTTTATCTGTTTCCTACACATGAAACAAACAAGTTGGCTTAAAACATTAAAGTACAATGATTGTTTCTTTCTCAGCTTTTCTTGCATGTGGAGGACGGTCATTGATTAATGCACTATAACCAAAGTATTATGCCTCTTTTGATAGGATATAGGATTTTTATAACTGGAGCTTCTAATGGGACCCTTCCCTTGCAGGTACATGTCAAGATTAGGAGTAGGACAGGATGAAACTTTGGTGTTACATCACCAATTTTTGTCTTGCTATACATTTGTGCTTTTTACTTGGATATAAGTAAATTTGTTGTGATGTTTAGATTAATGACAAGGAAAAACAAGGATTTTATTGAATGTCATTTATTGAAATCATAGAAATGCTTATGTTATTATCAATTTAATATTTGTATTATGAGATTTGATTTGTTAGTTGAATTAATTGAATAATGATGCATTGATCACATATTGTTTGGTGACAAGTGAAATAGGATTTTAGGTTATCAGATGACTCTCAGAGAAAAGAGAGAGAGAGAGAATCTTTCCAGGAGAGAGATATAGACCTCGGATTACGAGTGGTTTATTTGCCAAACCAAGTTATAAGTGTATAAAGAAAATGTGACCCAATGTGTCCTAAGAGGTAAGCCTTGTCTTGTCAGTTTACTTCTGAACTTAATCAACATGTAGTTGCTATTGATTTCAAATATTTATAAGTTGTAATAAGTCATATTAGTCGTTAATAATGTTAACGACATCATTTGAGTTTGATTTGTGACTAGTTACATTTAACGTAAATATTATGACATTATTGTCATCAAATGATTGTCATATTATTATTATTAAGTTACTTGACATATTATAAACAATTATTAACATTAAGATGATATAGTCAAGTTAAGAATATGTGAATTATGTCGACAGATTATGATGGGGAGACAAGCTCAACCCAATCATAATATTTGCAACCCGTTGTTTAATAATACCTTTTTTATTGAATAAACTATATCTATCTAATGTAATAGGTGATGTTATGAGAATTATAATTGATGTAATAAATATGTAGATGCCTTAGCATCGAATGAGGATAATACCTTATAATGAGTTGATTGTTTTTTTGGTGCCTGCATGAATATTCAGGTTTCAAACATTTAAATCTACAGGCCCCTTCATAGAAATTCATAAAAATCCTATGTCTTTCAGCCTTCTCAGTAGAAAAATTGCAAAAAATATGTTGTATGCATGTCACTTTGTATATACAAGGCTGTTTGTATATACATGCAGGTCAAATGTGCATTGGCAGGTCAGAAATCTCAATCGACCTTCAAAAAATGAAAAATTTTGTTGTATGCATTTCACAATGCATATTGGGCTTAAAAAAGGTGAATATACATTGGGGGAATCTATCACAGATTCTAGAAATATTCCCTTCTTATACATCAGGTTTGCATGTATATCACATTGTATGTTTAGAAATACAACAGCTATATACAATGAAAAATATACAAGGTGGCACACATGCATTCGCTACAGTGACTGGGTCATTGGCCAGACAATGCATATCGGCGGCCAAGTCTAAACTCTCCTCGATAGCTAATGCATATGCAAAGATGAATGTATGGTCAGACATACAAAGGGGCGGTGTACAAAGTGAGTATACATTCGCCACATACAATGGAAAGATACATCGGCCAATGCATATGCAAGAAGAAACATGTACATTTGCAAAGATGCAAGGGGTCTTGTATATTCGACAACATACAGAGCAGAATGCATATGCAATGTGCATTCATCATATGCAAAGGAAAAGGATGTACAAGGCCGATATACAAGTGATGGGGCCCACAGACATACAAGGGTCATTGTATCTCCAACATACAAGTCGCAATGTATATGCGAATGATACATGCTAGGCGATAATAAAGGAGTGGGGACCACCACTTGTATGTATATGCACATTGTATGTTTGCATATACAAGGAGCACATACATTCCTGGACACGATGGAGAAATCAAATGCAGCAAGTAATCAGTTTGGGGTCCATGCTTGTATATGGTGATTGCATGTATATGCGATTGCACATACAAATTTCAAAGGCAAAAGAAGATGCATTGGGTCATCCCGATGGCCGATAAGGAGATGAAGTGCATAGTGACTACGGACAAATCACAAGCTGCCACATGTCTGGGGGCTATTGCATGCATATGCCTTTTTCATATACAAGGTTTTTTAAAAAGGCAGTTCAGGCGGAAAGGGCAAATGTATTCTGCGATGGAAAAGTCAAAGTTGCAAAAGCACCTGCGTCGCTTGTTCTCACTGGTCAACGACTTTTCAAAGCATGATTGTGGTCGTGGATGTTAGCGATAGAAGGAATCAATGGCCACCCTTCAAACTTTCAGGTGCAGGAGGTTTTGTATGTCTGCATTTGTGTTTCTTGGCGGGAAGGAGCTTTACGGGATCGCGAACTAGTAAACTGCGAGTAGTTGGCTATTGATGGTGGAATTGCAGAGGTCTGATCAACGATGGAAAAGTCAACTACCAATTTAAAGGGAAACCTCCAACTGACTGCACATCTCCTGATCCCACCTACTGCATTCAATATTTTTGGTGCCATTCTTGGTGCATTGTATCTGGTAGAAATTTTGAAATGCCATGAAATTATTGCTGAGTACACAGTCTTGCTATAAAATGCAAACTGTGTCACTCGTTTTAGTTGTTGAAGACTTGGGCATTTTTGGGGGAAAAATAATGAAAGACAGCATTTCTTTGGTTATTTTATCTCTGTTGGAGTTTATGGGTTGCATTTGAGTGCACCTTGCATATATGTTCAGTTTCTTGTCATTTTATATGAAAAATGCATTATTGCATGTGTTTATCTGTCTGTCTCCATGTGTTGTATGCATTCTCTTCTTTTAAATCTGGTCGCTAAGGGTTTCTTAGATTCTAGGGTATAGATTTCTGTATCACATGCTTAATAGCCAACTTCCATTCAAGGAGTGGATTAAATTGTTTTAGGTTGAGTATGGAGAAGATTGTATGTTAGCTGGGATGTATGTAAGTAGAGAGTTAAATACTTATCCTTGGGTGGTGTTTGTAAGGCAAATACCAGTCCTAACCCCTTGAAACTTGAATACCAGTTGCAAGCCATTCTCTTGTATATGTCTAGTTGACTCCTTGCCCAGACATAGGCACCGGTCTGCTTCTTGTGTAGTAGTTATGATCCAAAACCCCTTGTCTTGCATCCAAAACATCAATTCAAATCCTTTCATAATTCCCACCTGTTAGTTGTAGGAGTAGAAATAGGATCCTTGCATACTCTCAACCTAAATCAATTAGATACATCCAAGAAAGTTGCCAACCTTGTGATTTGTAACCCAAATCTTCGTCTATACATGAGAGTATTCTACCTATTCTGAAAACCTAAATCTTTTTGTCATTGGGCGAGTCAAGTTTAAATCTTTAGCTGATAGGGATACCCCCCTTGGTGTGGCAGAACCAGAAGTGAAGGGGAGGTAGCTCACGCAACCTCCTGTATTCGTTGGCCAAATTCACTTATGCATAGGAATTGGCAAACCCTCTACCAATTCGAGCACCAACAGGATATACATTTGGCCGAGGCAGGTTGCAAGCCAAAATGGACAAACTTGGAGTAAGGGTATGGTTTTTTGATTCAATTTGTTATGTCAAAAATTGTTCTCCTGTATGAAATGGTACAATTTCCCTTGGTTTAGCTCCTCACTCTTGGTGACCTCTCAACATTTTCTTTTTCAGCCTACCTAAAACCCTGATTGACTTAGTCTAGGAGTAGTCTATTCACTTTTTGAGGTAACTGATTGATAGAACCTGGAAAGAGATTTCAGAATAGGGTCCCTTGGACCCCAAAAAATGTAGATTTGAGCTCAAATTGGGGGCTTGGACTAGGCCTCCCACGCCCTAGTCCTCCTTAGTTTCATGGGATTTTGAATTTTGGTAGGGTGTCAGTTCCCGCCGAGTGCCTCGGGATTCCGTTTTCAAATTCTCAGTTTTTGTGCGATATTGAGATGTTATTTCAAAATTTGAATTCCCTAAAGCTAGATATAAAAAGACATTTGCAAATCATTTTATCACACACAATTCTTATGCAAGCTTGATGCCAAAACTCTACTGCAATTGCCATTGAAGATCAGTGACTTGTTGAAGCTATTCGAAGTATTTTTTATTTGCTATCTTGGAGACAATGGATGAAGGTTAGGAATCAAGATCTTGGGTCTATCTTGCTCTTCCTAGGGTTTGTACACCTCTTGCACGATTGGGAGAAGGGTTGAAGCCTCCAACAAGAAGTTTGGAGATCCTCCGCGGACATTGCTGATTTACCTTCTTATTCTTGCAAGTCTTCATTTGTTTCATCTCCTTGAGGTGAAGTTGTATGTGTTTATTGATACAAAGCAAGTTGTTGATCTTCCCTTGATTGAGACATCTAGGGTTTGAATTTATGCATAACACATTGTTAGGTCTGCACACAGTTCTAAAAATCTTTTCCTTTGGCTATTTTTGAGGTAGAAATACCAAAGATGGGGCTTGCCTGAGGCAAGCTCCTATATAGCCACAACAATTTCCTTATTTTATATGTGCAGATCATGTTTTGCAGGTTCCAATGAAAAGAAGCTACAGGAAGAGGATATTATAGGTACAGTCATGATAGACTTTTGGATTTTTAGATTATGGGACATGTGGGACATTGGAGTGGGTGCCCTAGTCCAACTAGGTGTTTCCTCTGAGATCTGGAAGCCATTTTACAGTCTCAAACACCCTGTTTGGAAGGTTCTCTTGTTTAGAAATTTGCAGGACACTGGAGTGGGTGCCCTAGTCTAGGTAGCCCTCAAAATCTGGGTACTATCTTTGAAACCTCTGCTCTGCACTTCTGTGATCAGTTTTACCAGATACTTCATCAGTTTCTATATATTGTTAATTTAAGGCATAATTAGGGTTTTTCTTGGTTGAAAGTACAATACTTGATAAAATCTTGATTAGGGCCTTAGGTTATATAACCATGTGAGCATCAAAGGGAGGCAAAATAACTAGAATCTTGTTCCAAGCCCGATTCTTTTCTCCCCAATGCTTAGTGGTGAGAAATGGTAGCATTTAACCCAGTAAACAAAACTATCATTTTTCACCCTAAACATTTTGGTGAACCTGAGCTTTAACAAATTTGCATCCTTTTAAATTTTAGATTTGAAACCATTTGTTGTTCTAAAGCATAATTGGATTGGAAAAACCCTTTAGTGAAATTTACATATGTTAGATTGTGATTACATTCTTTATCCTTTCATTAAAAGAGTAAAAAATTATCATTTATTGTTGGATATTGTATTTCATTTGCAAAGGCCATCATTGTGCATTTAAATCTTGGTTTGAATAGAGCATGTTAGAATCTTGGATTATTTTTTGCAATATTTTCATGCTTATGGTGAACTGTTTAGTCGTGATGACTTCGATATGTTAGATGAAGCCCTTGAGGACTTTATCTCAATTGAACATTCCACTACGGCCTCAAAGCCGTCACTATTTCAAAGATTTGTAAATGCAATTTATGTCCCTAAACATAAAGAAGATATTGAAAAATAGAAAATTGTGGTCACTCTGTGTGCAAATGTGGTTCAACCATCTTCTAAACATATGCTTGTTGTTAAAGGTCTTTCATCTTCTTCTCAATCTCCTAATCACATTTATGATTATGCAAAACAAGACTCACAAACTAATCATAATGTGGTTGCTCATGCATATAACACTTGAAATAATAAATAGAGTACACAACAAATGAATGTTCCGATATCTTTACTGGCTTCTCAACCTATGCTTCCTCAAGCACCTCCTTTAACATATAAAGGTGGTAAAGACTATGATCTTGTAGAGTAGCTCCATGCTACCTCTGTAAAAATATGTCTTTGGGAACTTATACAAACTTCACCTACCTACCATGGAATGCTACAAGAAGCTTTACAAAAGGTGGTTGTTCCTTCTACTGTTAAACCAAATGATGTTTCCACTTTACTAGATTGTATGCATGCAACGAAAATAGATATTTTGTTTCAACAACATGTGTTACCATCTCTTGAGGTTCACAAGTAGTATGATCCTTTGGTTATCTTCATTATGGTCAACAAAACGTTGGTTAAGAGAGTTAGGATTGATAATGGGTCATCCCTTAATTTTTGTGGTATTGATTTATTGCATAAGGTTAAAGTTGATATATCTACTGTCAAACTAGAATCATTAAGTATCCGTGGCTTTGATAATGTTGGATGACAATCTGTGGGCACTATAACTTTACCTATACAAGTTGGACCTGTGATGGTGCCTACCTTGATTCATGTAATGCCTTGTTCTCTATCTTATAACGTGATTCTAGGTAGACCTTGGATACATGCATTAGGAGTGGTTCCTTCTACCTTACATCATTCGATTAAGTTTATATTTAAAGAAAAATTGCATACTATCCATTCAAATCGTGAACCTAATAATTGTTTGCAAATGGAAGTGCATAAACATATTGATGGTCCTAAGATTTTGAACAATCTGAAAGTTAAGTTGTCAGCTCCTCTTGCCTCTAAAAGTGTTATGCAAGAGTCCAAGGAATCAAATGCATTTGTTGGTGATGACTGGGGTTCACTAGATTTTGCATTTTCCTCCATAGGAGAGTATAAACTTAAAAACCCCATCCCTGAAACATCAAATATTGCATCGAACACATCGCATGTTTTGAATGATAAGCACAAGATCTCTTTATGGACAAACAAGGATAATACTCTCAGTTATACTACTGATTATGAGACTTATGAAGCTCCACCTTCCTCTAAAGAAATGGTTTGTCTTTATGGCAGAGGATTCTGAATCCTTTACAAAAATTGTTACTATGTAGGTAAGGGTTGTGGCCTAAATCAATAAGGAATCAAAGTCCCTATAGAATCCACTTCACAACATTACTCTAGTGGTATTGGATATAATCCTTTTAGAGATTCCAAAGCTCGTAAACACTCTACTCTAAATGTGAACACCATATCAACACTTAGTTTGATCTTCCTTGAGATGATTGACACTAATTATCCTCCAGGGTCACTTTCATTAGATATGTTTATGGCGGATAAAGTGATAATGGATTTCTTAGGTGCTTATGATGGCATTCCTCATTATCACCACAAACATAGCCTACCTTATTGTTTGAACAATGATGCATACTTTGGAAATACTACTAGCACAATAACTACTACAATAGAACATAGCGAAGAACTTAAAGAACAATTACAATTGTACAATCCCCTTGACCATAGTACTCTCCTTAACAGAAAGACTATTGATGTTGTTATGGATAAGGATAACCTTGAGAAAGTTATCCCTATTGGTGATTGTTTAAATGTACAAGAAGAAGAAGAAATGACTAAATTGTTGAATGAATTCTCAGAATTGTTTTCTTAGAATTACTCAGACATGCTTGGTATAAATCCTCAGATTGTAACACATAACATCATATTGAAACCAGATGTTAAGCCTTTCAAACAAAAGATTAGTAAGATGAATCCTAAGATAGCTTTGCTTGTTAAAATTGAAATAGAAAAACTCTTACAAGATGGTTTTATTCGACCTATTGATTACTCTTTGTTGATCTCAAATATTGTTGCCATCGCTAAACCTGATGGTCATATAAGAATGTGCATAGATTTCTAAGATTTAAATTTGGTATCTTTGAAAGACAATTTCCCACTTCCTAATATTGATATGATTGTCGATTCCGTAGCTAGACATGGGTTGCGATCTTTTATGGATGGATTTTTCAAGATATAATCAAATCCTTATAAATCCTCTTGATCAATATAAAACAACCTTTATAACACTTTGGGGTACATTTTGTTGGGTAGTCATGCCATTTGGACTTAAGAATGCAGGAGCTACTTACCAACATGCGATGACTCTTATATTTCATGACTACATGCACAATATTTTAGAAGATTATGTTGATGACATCCTATTGAAGTATATCCATCATAAGGATCATGTTACAAATCTTCAACAAATATTTGAGCACATACACAAATATAATATGCGATTAAATCCCCGTAAGTGTGTTTTTGGCATGGATAGTGGAAAGTTACTTGGATTTATCATTTCAAATCGAGCTATAGAAGTCAATACAAAAAAGATAGATGCAATTGTTAATATGCCAATACCAAAGAACATATCTCAACTTCATAGTTTGCAGGGAAAGATACAGGCCATTCGACGGTTTGTTTCACAACTCGCAGATAGGAATCACCCCTTTATGCAACTATTGAAGAAAGATTCTCATTTCCAATGGAATTCTGAATGTCAAAAAGCTTTCAATGAATTAAAGGATTACTTAGCTAATCTGCCTATTTTACAACCTTCTGTTTTTGATAAACCATTCCTGTTATACATTTCAGCATCTAACAATGCCTTAGCAGCTTTGTTAGCACAACATAATGCTAGAGGAAAAGAATGTGATGTCTACTATGTCAATCATACTTTTCTCAGTTATGAAGTGCGATACACAGTTATAGAGAAGCATTGCCTAGCTTTAGTGTTCACCACTCAAAAGCTTAGACATTACCTCTTGAATGTTGAAGTGCATGTAATGGTGAAATTTGACCCTTTGAAACATCTCTTCGCAAGAATAGATTTATCAGGTCATCTTGCTAAATAGGTGATGCTGTTAACATAATTTGACCTCAAATTTATTTCTCAAAAAGAAATTAAAGGGCATGTGAAAGCTGATTAGTTAGATGAAGTTCCCTCTCCCTTTTCTATACAAAATGTTGATGTTTTTCCTGATGAACATATTCTAACAATCTCTACAGATGAAAAGTGGGAGTTATACTTCAATGGATCAAAATGTCAAACTGGCTCTGGAGCTAGTGTTATATTAATATCTCCTATGGGTAAGCCGATTCCTTTATCTTACCATTTAGATTTCTTATGCACAAACAACATAGCTGAATATGAAGCTCTTATAGCTAGACTTCATATAGCTTTGGCTCTTAGTATCAAGAATATTACAGTATACAAAGATTCTCAGTTAATTGTTAAACAGATAGCAGGATCATATCAAACTAAGCATGATAAGCTATCTCAGTATCGTGAGTTTGCATTATCTCTGTTAAGATAGTTTGAATCATATACGATCGACATTATTCCTAGGAAAGATAATCAGCATGTGGATGCAATGGCAAGCGCAACTTCCCTTATATCCCCTGATGGTTCTCTTAAGGAATTTACCTTCATTGTTCATAATCTTAAGACATCGATAATTGAAAACCCTATAGTGGAAAATTTAGAACTCTGTGGTAATACATACATTGATAAATGGTTCTCCTATATATTCAACTATTTACGTGATGGAACCATTCTGGACTCAACATCTAAGAATGCCTGACTCTATTTACGCAAACTAGCAACGCGATACATTATATTATCAAAGATCTTGTATCGATGAAGTTATAATGGTGTTTTACTCTGATGTTTAAGTAATGTAGAGATTTTGATAGCTTTAGAAGAAGCTCACTCTAGTGCCTATGGAGGGCATTTTGGTGGAAAATCATTGGTACAAAAATTGTTACGTATGCGGTACTATTGGCAGAAACAAGATTCCTTTGCATACGTCAAGAGATGCGCACAATGTCAACAACATAAACACTTAATCCAAGCTCCTTCTCAAGAGCTTCATCCCTAGGTGTCACCATGGCCATTTTCTATCTAGGGCTTCGATCTTGTTGGTAAGATTTCCCCACCCTCCTCTCAAGGACATACTTTCATAATTACTGCTACTGATTATTTTACAAAATGGGTCGAAGTGGCCCCTTTACGATCCATGACCACTGATGTAATTTGTCGATTCATACAAGATAACATCATTTCTTGATTTGGAATACCTTCCTCCTTAGTGTCAGACAATGGTACTCTATTCAAGAACAAGGATGTGAAAAAGTTCCTTGAAAAATATCATATACAACATCGCTTCTCTACGCCTTATTATCCTCAATCAAATGGCCAAGTAGAAGCTTCAAACAAAGTTATTAGACAGATTCTAAGGAAAAATGTTAATAAACATAAAAAATATTAGCATACGCAATTATCCTATGCACTATGGGCTTACCGAACAAGTATTCGAATAGCTACGGGGAACACACCATATAATCTTGCCTATGGCATAGATGCGATAATGCCCTTGGAGTTAGAAATTCCTTCCCTGTGAATTTGTGAGGCCTAGACTTTTTCATTTCCGTTCATGTGACTTTTTACCTTACTATTACTGATACTTCTTTATTTGGGGGACTGTTGATCCCATATTTTTGAACTAGTAAACCCTATTATGTTAAAGGAAAACTAATTAGGTGATGTAAAATAGATGGTTGCTTTAATAGAAAACAAAATGGGTGATGTAAAATAGATGTTTATTTTATAGGAAAAACTAATTGGGTGATGTTAGAAAGAAAATTGTCATGTGATTTTATTATGTTTATAAGAACTGTGGTATGCTTTAGAAATGTATGTATTAAATTTGCTTTGGCTATGATATGTATATGTGGAATTAACTTTGAGGTTGAGTGGGCAGGTATTTCTAACAAAACCACAGATACTGGGGATCATTCCGCACCTTATGTTGTAATCCCTTGTGAAGCCGATCTAGTTCCACGAGGAACCAAGATCAACTCTATGTTTGGTGAAATGTTGTAATGTTGTAATGTGTCTTTCATTAGGTTGAATGGGTTAGGTCTACCCTCTTGTAAATTGGAATTATGAGTTGTGTTGAAAGAAATGTAGTTAAATTTTATTTTTTTAAATTTAAATTTTTGAGACCCTTTTCTTGTGTCTTAACTTGACCCCAGGGGTCCTAACTAAGTTTAAATTGACCCTGGGTTATACCCCATGGGTCTAGGGTCACTTTTGACTTGAGCAACCCTTGGGTAACCTCCGTATGGTCACTTTAACTTCACAGTGAAGTTAAGTGACAAATTTGGAGGCATGGGAAGGATAGGATGAGTGGGACCAACACTCAAGCCCATCATTTCTCCATTTCCAAGGCTTAAAAAGACTCCATGGTCCACCAATAATGGAGGGGCTTATCTTCTTGTTCCCTCACTTTTGGTGAGAGTGCCCATGAAGTGGTGTGGTCCTTCATGACTGGGGTTATTTTTTAATCCCACTTGGGATAGTGGGGATATTTTTTAATTCCACTTGGGATAATGGGGATATTTTTTAATTCCACTTGGGATAGTGGGATATTTTTTTAATTCCACTTGGGATAGTGGGGATATTTTTTAATTCCACTTGGGATAGTGGGGATATTTTTTTTATTCCACTTGGGATAGTGGAAAAAGGAGTGGGGTTATTTAAATATTACAATTTTAAAAAATTCATAAATATTACAATTTTTAATTCATTTTGTCCTCCACTAATGGAATTAAAAATTCAATTTGTCATAATCCACTCTTCCCAAAAATGCATTTTTAATTCATCCACTATGAATTTAAAATTCACAAATAATGAGAGCCTTTGATCTCAACTCTTGATCCTCACCCTCCATTCCCTTTTCAGAAAATCTATAAATGAGACCCTTCTCTAAGCCATTAGGGGAGGAGGAGAAGAGACTTCATTCTTACAGGGGGACTTCATTCTTGCAAGGGGACTTCATTCATGCAGGGGGACTTCATTCTTGCAGGGAAGGACTTCATTCTTACATCTTTATCGTGTCAATTTCCTCTAGGAAATCTTCTTCTGGCATCCTCATAATGCCCAACTCCTTCTCTATTCTCCTCTTCATAGCCTCATAATGCCAAAATTATTCTAGCCATCCTATATCCTCCATTCATTATCCTTGTGTTTGAAGCTCATCTTCACCACAACAAGTATCACAGCCGTTCCGTTCTTGTCACTGTCAACAAGCAAGAAAGCAAGCTCCCTGAGGGCCAATCTTCTTCATCATCAAGGTCGAGAACAGATAGGCGATCATTCTCTTTTTTCTCTTTCATATTTCATAGATGGTTGGGTTCATTATTTATCATTATTGATCAATCCATTTTCCCATTCACACCTATTTCATAGATGTTTCTTGCATGATGGATTTGTCAAATGAAATTTGATTAAAGTTGTATAATTGAGTTAAATAGAAACTAATCTCATATTAAAAATTTACCTTAATATGAATAGTGAATAGTAACAGAATAGTGAAAAGTGAATAGTAAAAGTGAATAGTGAATAGTAAAAGTAATAGTGAATAGTAAAAGTAATAGTGATTAGTGAATAGTGAAAAATGAATAGTAAAAGTGAAAAGGTCCCCATCCTAGGAAGAGACCCTCATGGTGGGCATCCCATTATGGGGGGAATATAAAGCAATGTATTGGGCTCTCTTTTGGTATTCTATTATCATTTTCTAAAAACACAATTGCAGGTTTGGAGCTCATAAATATTATGTATTTTACAATGATGGTTACTTATGAAACTGTGAATTTTATCACTGTGAGAAAAATATGTGAAGTAGTTATCTATATATATATTTAAACAAAATTATTTGGGTGTTGACAGAGCTTCTTCCACTTGGGAGAAATGCTCATCAAGTATGGTGTAAGGGAGGAGTGATCCTCCTCAAGTGCATGCCTTGTTTCTTTTGAGATGTTGAAAGCCTTGAGGGCATTTGTGGGAATTTAAGAAAATTGGTTATATGGATTGAGAGCCAAATATGATATTCCTTAGAATTTGATTATTTTGTTTGGCTTGAGGCCATGAGGAAAACTATGTTGAAATTTAATTGAAGGGTGACACTCTAGAGTTGAGTATGTCCACTCTCCTACCCCTCTGTAAACTCACCTTTGTTGAGTTTTTGTGTTGGGTAAATTCCCTTGGGTGTATGTGTGTTTTGGTGTGTTGTTTATACCTTATTGTGAAGTGGATTTTTAGAATACCCTAGGTGGGTGGATGATCTCCCTAGCTCGGGGGTGACCCTGTTGCGGGTCTATGGTAGGGAGGAGAGCAACTTGTGTGGTGTTTCTTCCCTTGTGTGTTATGCAGGTATTCTTGGAGCTTATTGTGAAGTTGGAGAAGTTTCTTGTGTTGGGAAAATATTTTATTTTCCTTTACTCTTAAGGCTCTATAAGAGAGCCTGGTCTTAGTAGTGACTGCATCCTGGTTGATTTGCCAAGAGGAGAAAATTAACTTTTTAAATGTTGTAAAAAAATTTGTTACTTGGGGAGTCAAGAGTAAATCCTTCCTTAATGTGTTGTTAGTTGTGATTTAATAGTTTATTCCATTCTACCTTAGTATGAGAAAGAAATAAAGAAAATTGTTTTACAAAGAATGTTAGATTTGTCTATTTTCTTATAAATCTATTTAATTAAGAAGTTGTGAAATTAGTTGTTGATGTAGACAAAGTTGTTAAAATTTATCTATTGTAATGTCTAGTGGAAATGTTGAATTTAATAAATTAAGGTAGTTGAAATTATGACATTTGAATGGGAAAAGAATTTGTGTTATATTCATACACTTTTATTTGTTATGAATAAATGCAATTATAATTATTTTCTTTCCATTTTATATTATATACTACTATATTTAGACTGAAATTAGAGACTTGAAATTTAAATTTAATTAAGGGGAAAATAGATTTTTAAATATCTATTGTTTATCACTATTTTGTATGAAGTTTAATTTTGGAGTTGCAATTCGGAAATACAATATTTATATTTGCCAAAAAAAAAAATTAACTCATTGCTCTGTTTTTAATGAATTATTGGATAGTAATCTGTTTTAACAAATTATATATATATATATATATATATATATATATATATATATATATATATTATACTTTCTTTAGAGTTAAGGAACTTATTAATGAAATTGTGAGTTAAAGTGAACTGAGATAATGGCAAAATACATATATATATATTTAAATTATATTTATAAGGAGAAATATATTTATAATTTAAAAAGAGCATAGGTAAATATATATTAATTTTAAGGAAGAGTTTCTCAGAAGTTTCAACAATTATCACAAATTAAATGACAGGAAAATGAAGAGGAAAATGTGATCCTTTCATTTACAAAGGACACTGAAAATAAACGCAAACAAGCCATCATAGGCATTCCATGAATGGCCATTTTAAACTCAACTGTAGATTTAGAATACACCCAATTGAGAAGGAAAAGCCAACCTTGGAAAACAAAGAGGAGAAAATGTGCGGCATTTCCGAACTAAGCTAAGAGAACTAAGTAAGTTTTACCTACAGTTAATCCTATTTAGGAACAAGATGATTATTCAAATTAATTCAAACGTTGAACTAAAACCTAGAGTGGAAACTAAGAAGAATGAGATAGAAATACAATCAAAATTAAATTTTAGAGAAACGGAAGAGAGGGAAAATGATCGTGCTTGTTGAAAAATGTTCTATCACCTAAAACAACTGTTGTTCAAATGTAACTCATGAGACTAACCTAAGTCAGGAAACCACGCATTCAAGATTAGAGTTTATCACACTGTACTTGGTACCCTGCCAACAACTATATTGTTTTCACCTTAAGCGTATGCCGCCAAACACCTCTACACGTGCGAGGGGGTTTTTAGAGTAGTAAGGAAAATTTTTGATAGTTCGTATCATGACCACATGACGCATGTGGACATGACACGTGTGAATACGTGTTGTGACTGCATGGGAAATGTGGGCATGACAGAATTTCCCTAAGAGACATTATGGATGATGACATAGAATGAGAGAAAAGGTTACAAGAACTTGAGATGCTTGATGAAAGATGCATTAACACTCTTGAACATCTCAAGGCTTATCAAAAAGGAATACAACGGGCCTATAATGCGCAAGTCATACAACATTCATTTAATGTTGGGGACTTGGCTCTTTATGAAAATCAACGTAATGTAAATGCACCGCTTGGTGAAAAAGGTAAGTTCAGCCCTAACTGGCTTGGACCATATATAATTACTAAGGCCTTTGGATCCGGAGCGTATAAATTAGCCGATGAGCAAGGTATGCCTCTCAAGGAACCTATCAATATGGCACACCTCAAAAGATTTTATGCTTAAAGATTTAATGTTAAATATTTATAAGCTAAATTAGCTTCATTTTCAACAAGCTATTACTATTTTTTCTTAATTCATTTTGCATTATATCTTTGTTCAGCTAGTCATTGTTGCATCATGTTTAAGTAGTCATTGCTTGGATCACTTTTGTATTAACTGAATACAGCATGAAAGTTAAAGTTATGTGTAAAATAATTAATCATTGTGTTTGTTACTACATGTTCTTTTTAGAATTGTTAGTATATCACAATAGCATTAGTTATAGCATTTAGACATCATCACTAGTTGCATTTTACAAAAATCACATGTGATAGATCAAAAGCCATTACACATAGACCAAAAGAAATAATCGTATATATATCTCAATTTCATGTATACATCCAAGTCGACTATCCCTCAAAACAAAATGGGATGTTGTGGTGCCTAATTTCTAGGAATCACATAGCAGAACCTCGATCGCTAGTACTTTCAGGTGCTCATAGTGTGTGAGTGACAGAAGCCTGGCCATGTGTGGCTACGGATCGCGAATGATTCCTAGAGACACTTCATGATTGTAACCCCCTGATCTCACCTCTCATCTCTATCATCTACTCATGTGCCTCCTAGTACATCCTCTAGTACCGGTCTCTCTTGGCCCAAGCACTATCTCTATCAACTCTCGCTTGGTGGACCTCCCGCAGAAATAACTCACTGACAGCTAGCTCTCCCTTGATGTAGGAACCGCTACCACCTGCTCTCACTGTGCCCTGAGCTTAGCCTTGGTGCACTCAACTCTCAATCAAAACACCTCTCTCTCATGCAAACTGCTATAACATGGCCTCTATAGCAGTCCTATATCTAGTGATAGGCATAAATATCTTAGCATGCCACCCAAGGGATGATCATGGCATATGATCTGCTTGCACCTGTTGCACTGAAGCATCTGTCAGTAACATATCTCCTAAGACGTGACTCACAAAGTCTTGCCATGCATCTGTCCCAACTACAAGATAGAGAGTGAGATAGATGTTAGAATTTGATATAAAAATCATAAATAATAAACTATACCAAAACACAAAACTAATAAACCAAACCTACCTAGATCTCCATCTCACCAGGATGGATCTCGGATTGCTAACGGTGTGATGAGCTGTGCTATCTAATCTATGACTGGGGGCATAGGACTACTGATCCCCCCTCATTCTATCTGACTAGGCTTGGTATCATCTACAGGAACAGGACCACAAGCCCTAGACTGTGGTCTTAGCTCGGTCTCCTCGTCAGTGTCTACCTCCTACTGGCTCTGTCATGATCTTGCTCTGAAGACGTACTATGATGGGACCTCCTTAGACTCATCCTCATACTCCTCCATACCCTCCTTGAGATCGTAGTATCCTACGAAGTCGTTGACGTCGTCCTACACCCCTATGTCACTAGCATGACCTAGCCAAGGTCGAGCATCTATTGTAAGGTGCCCATGTGGAAAGATAGGTGCAGGCCGTGTTGTGTGCCACCAGGTCTGAGATGGTTGGGTACACCTGACATCATCTACACCTAATACTAGCTCTACATCCTCAGGGCCCTCATCATCTCTAAGTGGCACATCTGCTATAGTCATCTGTCAGACAGTATCGGCTCTGAATGTACTTTGAGCTACACATGCGTAGCTCAAATGAACTATAGGAACATCTTGCACCTATCTGAATTGTCGTGCCACCCTGTCATAGTAGAACCAAGATATAGCATGATTAAGGTGACTGGCCATCAACCAATCCGTATGCATCTAAGCTAACTACCTCTGTTTGCTAGGCCATCTGATGAAGCCATGATACAGTCTCCAGATGATATCACCAGGCTGTAATCTAGCAAATACTACTCTCCAGTCTAACAGATTGCCATACCTCCAACACCTGACTAGTGGGTAGGCATAGACGTGCGGATGTGTGAACGCTGCCTCTATGGGATAACCCATCGGTCATGTGCACCTTATGTGCTCAAAGGCCCAAACTTGTAATAATGTGCAAACTATCAGACTCTGCATCTCATAGTGGACATATCACCCTAAGTCATGATATAGTTGTGCAAGCATACTGTGCCCCCATGCATAGACAGTCTAATGCTCCTCCATCGCTCTGATAGTGTGAATGAGACCCTTGTGAAAGTGAGTGCCTCCCCTATCTGGTATGATAGCTAGTGCAATTGTGACAATCATGATCCTCTATAGTAAGGGAATGTCTCTGCATCCCTGCTCTAGCAACCGAAGCTGAATATGTCTTCACTCTGCCTATGACACAGTGTGACCCAAGTAGTATAATTGACTCTCCTGAGTATATTCCTCTGAGTGATGTCCAACAACCCTCACTATCTCTCCTCGGATCGGCAGTCGAAGGATGCTAAATACATCCTCCAGTGTGATGGTTATCTCACCAGTCATTAGATGGAATGTGGAGGTATTTGCATCCCATCTCTCCATCAGTGCCATAAGAATCATGCAGTGGAATCTAATTATGGGCATCTCAAACACCCACCACAGGCCCACCATCTATAAGTGCTCTCTCTGTGACTATTAAAGCACTAGTACACTCTTGTAGAAGTGTCATCAGACATTGACCTGTGTGCTCCCACATCTCAGGGACATCCTGTAGATCAGAAAGAAAGTAAGAGTATCAGAATCCCCACTAGAAACCAGAATAAGCTATCAAAGACTGAATAAAATGCATGGGCCTAAGACCTGTGTCCTCTGAGGACCATTGTATCCCAGGAAGACTAGGGTACCCTAGGGGGACACTAGCACCCCTGTGGGACTAGGGCACCCCAGAGAGACTCTGGCGTCCTAGGTGGACCTAGGCGCCCCTGTCTAGGAACCCTGTTCACCTTCCCCTCTTGGCATAGACATCAATAAATTTGAAAGAAAAATATGATGAAATATGATAGAAGGATGGAATCGGGACCCTACCTCAGCCTCGAAGTGTCTCTCTACCACTTGAGCTTGGAGCATCTCCACTCACAGTGGATGGTATGGACGTCAGCTCGGCATGGTCGTTCTCCTATTCTCCTTCTCTCTCTCTGCAATAATAAGAAACAAGAATGAGTTAAGTGGTAAGGGACAACTCCCTTTTACATAAAGTAAGTAAGTGAGAAATCCTATCCCTAACTAGGTGCAAAAGTGTGCTCTTTTCTCTTGAGCCCTTTTCTCGAGCTATCAAACCCCGACTTCAGTGCCATTTGTCGCATTGGAATCTGGGTTCCACTCTTGTTCTTACCCAATGTGTATGGTCGAGTGTCATTCTTCAAATGACCTCCATAATGAATTTCCATTGAAATCAACGTGCGTGGATATCTCCTTGTTTCTAGTCTCGGAATAAGCAAGCAAAAACAAGGGGGGCATATATCTCCCTCATTTTCCTCCCTCGCCATGTCCCATCACTCAACCCCCTTAGCATTTTTTATACTGACTCATTAGTGGTGGTTGTAGGTTGATTTGATTAATGAATTTCTCTAACAAGTGTTCCTTTGTAGGTTATGGTTCCTGACTTTGTGGTCTTGCAGGATTACAAACTTGGGGGCTTCTTCCTCCTCGGTGACAACACTGCAGCTTCCTCTACAGTATCCTTTTCAGTATCCTTTTCATGATTAATGTATTTACTTTCCTTTAGTTACATATGCACGTAGTGTCATATGGCCACTAAAGTGGAGGCTAAATGTAACGTCAGAAATTGTCCTTCTATATGGAATGCTACAATTTCCCTTGATTTAGCTCCTCACTCTTGGTGACCTCTCAACCTTTTCTTTTTCAACCTACTTGAAACCCTAATTGACTTAGTCTAGGAGCAGTCTATTCACTTTTTAAGGTAACTAATTGATAGAACTCAAAAAGAGATTTGAGAATAGGGTCCCTTGGACCCCCAAAAATGCAGATCTGAACTGAAATTGGGGGCTTGGACTTGGGTGTTTGTGCCCTAGTCCTCCTCGGTTTCATGAGATTTTGAATATTGGCTGGGTGTCGATTCCCATCGAGTGCCTCAGGATTTTGTTTTTAATTTCTTGGTTTTCGCACGATATCGAGACGTTATTTCAAATTTTGAATTCCCTAAAGCTAGATATAAAAAGACATTTGCAAATCACTTTATCACACAATTCTTATGCAAGCTTGATGCCAAAACTCTGCTACAATTGCCATTGAAGACTAGTGACTTGTTGAAGCTATTCAAAGTATTCTTTATTTGCTATCTTGGAGACAATGGATGAAGGTTAGGAGTCAAGATCTTGAGTCTATATTGCTCTTCCTAGGGTTTGTACACCTCTTGCATGATTGGGAGAAGGATTGAAGTCTCCAACAGCAAGCTTGGAGATCCTCTATGGACATTGCAGACTCACCTTCTTATTCATGCAAGTCTTCATTTGTTTCATCTTCTTGAGGTGAAGTTGTATGTGTTTATTGATACAAAGCAAGTTGTTGATCTTCCCTTGATTAAGACATCTAGGGTTTGATTTTATGCATAACACATTGTTAGGTTTGTACACACTTCTACAAATCTTTTCCTTTGGCTATTGTTGAGGTAGAAATACCAAAGATGGGGCTTGACTAAGCCAAGCTCCTATATAGCTACAACAATTTCCTTCTTTTGTATGTGCAGATCGTGTTTCGCAGGTTCCAGTGAAAAGAAGCTATAGGAAGAAGGATATTGCAGGTATAGTCATGACAAACTTTCAAATTTTTGGATTTAGGGACTTGTGGGACATTGGAGCAGATGCCGTAGTCCAACCAGGTGTTTCCTCTGAGATCTAGAAGCCATTTTATAGTCTCAAACACCTTATGCAAAAGGTTTTCCTATTTGGAAATTTGTAGGACACTGGAGGCACCCTAGTCTAGGTAGCCCTCAAAATCTATGTACTATGTCTCTGAAACCTCTCCTCTACACTTTTGTGATTAGTTTTACTAGATACTTCATCAGTTTCTATATATTGTTAATTTAAGGCATAATTAGGGTTTTTCTTGGTTGAAAGTACAATACTTGATAAAATCTATATTAGGGCCTTAGGTTCTATAACCATGTGAGCATCAAAGGGAGGCAAAGTGACTATAAATTTGTTCCAAGCCTAATTCTTGTCTCCCCAATGCTTAGCGGTGAGAAATGGTAGCATTTAACCCAGTAAACAAAACTATCATTTTTCACCCTAAACACAATTTATGTTGGTTATTTTTTTTTATTGAACTAACTATATGTTGTTATTAACATTGTATTTTAGGTGGAAAATAGTAATAGAGAAGTAGGTATGGAAGATATGCTAGATTATATGACAACACTAGATCCCATAAAATCTAACAATAGTATGAAGTGGAAATCTAATTCATCAAAAGAGATTTTAGAGCCATCTGTTAGATGCCTAGTAAAAGCCTCTGTAGATCATGTCAACTCAAATGAAGGGTACCAACATATAATGAGTTGCTTACATAGTCTCACTGACAAATTGTCATGGTTGGATTCCTCTATTAAGCCTATAGTTTCTGCATGGAATGAGCACAATATTATGGATGCAGATGAGGTAAGAGGATCTATTACACTATCTTTTCATTTTGTGTGCTTGTTATTGGGTAAACTTGTACCATGTTTTTGTTATACTTCCTTGTGATTGCATTTTTTGGATACTTCAATAGTTATCATAGCTCTTGGATATTGTAAACAAAGAATGAACCTACCCTTAACATGCAATACTGCAATTCTAGCCATTATAACATTAGCATTGATGCTTTACATAAATGTGTTATCACAAATTGTCTCATTATACTACTTATAGAACCAAAAGAAACATGCAATATTGCAATTTACCAGGTTCTACTTGAAACCATTTTGCTTGAGTATTCACTTCATTATTGTCATCCTTGTCATGTTTATGACATGCTCCTATGCTGCATTATAACATTTAACTCTATCATTCTAGACAGTCACTTTGAGTATGTCTTAGTAAAGCTCTTAATCACTAATCCTAAAGTCAAGGCTTTCATATCTACTTTGTTGCTATCATTCCAAGGGTTCTTGGTGACTATCTAATGGTTTTGACAGTGCCTTTATCTCTTCTCTCTATTTGGTAAAACCCTACTAGCTGTTGCATCTCTTTATCTTCTCCTATACCTTCCATGCTATGGATTGTCCTACAATATAGATATGGACTACCATCTTACAACTTTTATTGTCTTCCTTATCATTTGAAGGACTAGTCCACTATCCCTTCTTATTGAAAATCTAATGCTCATGCCTATAAAAATCCTCCAATAAACTAGAATCTATTGCTTACAATAAAGGAAGAATCTCACAACATATCTTGACTTAGTCATTTGAGATGCAAGAAAAATGTTATTTTGAATAAAAAATTATATTTTTTGCATTCTTTACTTGACTTATATTATTTTTTGCATGATGATTAAATTGCATGCAGATAAATTATATGAAAGCAAAATGAAATGAAAAATGCCCTGTCAATAGATCTCTCTACAAAGATGGACAACTTAAGGACAATGATGATAGTGATTATGTTGAACATCTTGACGATAATCTGCATGATATTCAGAGTAGTAGTGCTGGTGCTAGAATTAAGGTGAGTGCTATTTATTATTTTTATGTCTTTCATGGTAGTCATTGTTGTTTTAACACACACATGCAAGTAAGTACTATTCATGTAAGTTGTTTTAATTCTACTTGAAGAAAAACCCACCAGTATGATTTACTTTAAAGGATTTAACTCTAGAGAGAGACCAGTAAATGTAAGTCACTTAAAGGGAATTACAACAACTTCTAATAAAAACTAATTAAAAGCATCCACACAATGTCAGCAAATGTGCCTTGATAAATCTATTGATTTGAATAACTGGAAATAGCCAATATGGAGACAATCAAACAACTTATGAACTTGAATATTAATAGAAAATTAGAACACCATACATATCAACAAATTTAACCATCCTTGCCCATTATAATATTAAATTATCATAGAAGTGTAATGTCTTGAATCTGAAATATGATTGGATAGATACTATTGGAATATATAAATTGTTTACCTAAAAGATGATGATTGTCTAGGCCTTGGTTTCCATTATAAATAGGGTAAGCAATAGGCTTTAGGCATGAACCAACACAACTGTTCATAAATCACATCCTCTTGTAACTAAACATGTTTAATAAGGAGAAATTAAAGGCATAAGCAAGTTAACCAAGATCTAAATCTGTTAGTCATCATAGAGCACTCATGAACTTAGGCCTGGTAAGGTACTCATCTCCATGTTGCAGTATCTATTAAGTGTGATGTGCCCCTATCTATTATCACAAAAAAGTGTCAAAATTTTGTCCTTGTTCTCCATGTTGATGTCAGCAAAACTGCTCATTGCTCCTTCTGCACCTGAACCTGTAGCTGCACATCAATCTTTTAAGTATGTCTGCTCGCACTTATTGAATGTAACATCACTGGGCCATTTGAATTCCTAAATTCAGAGCAGATTGGTGTGATGGTCCTTCCATCTTTTATCCAACATATCTTTAACATCAATTACAAATTTTCCATATCCTACATCTAGGGCTATGACCCTATCCAAACTCACGTTAAAGCTCAAAGTATATATATCCTGCTCCTTTTTCAAGAATTCTATTGTGATGTTCACAACACACCCCATTTTACTCCTTAGCAAAATAAGGACCCCTACTGTGGCTTTGCTTTTTGCTTTTGTTTTTGTGGGTCTGTCCTTGGTGGTAAGGGAAAGAGTGAAATTTGCAAACCTTGATAAAATTAGTGAGAAAATGCATTTTGAGTGCTAGTGCATGGTATGGTTGGATTCCTTGTTAAAAATGAGCCAGGGTTGCTTTTTGAGTCATCTGAAAATTTGCCATATTTTGCAAGTTATGCCCATTTTGGTAAAATGCACTACAAGGGTTTAAATAGTGCAAGGTTTCAAATGTTTCGTTAAATGTTCCTAAGTGTTTCTAATGACTGCGTAGAGCATGCCATGTGTCACCTTCTACACCGAGCTCCTTTAAAATTTAAACCATCCACAGGCTTTAATAGTTTCCAAATAGTTTCTAAAAAGTTTCCTAAAGTTTCAAGGCCCTGTGGAGTATCCCTTAAAGTTTCAACAGAGTTGCACGGAAGATGCCACGTGCTGCCTTCCACAATAGTCCCTTTAAAAGTTTCAAGTGTTGCATGGAGCGTGCCATGTGGCACCCTCCATGATTATTTCCTTATAGTTTCAAAGAGCCACAGGGAGTTCCTTAAAGTTTCAACAGCAGCATGGAGCATGACAAGTGTCACTCTCCGTAGGTCCTTCCGCAGGTTTCTTAACAGTTTCTAAGAGTTTCGAGGATTCCACGAAGTGTGAAAAGTGTCACACTCTGAAGTATAACCCACCGAGCCCCTTAAAGTTTCAAGCAACTATGCGGAAGACGCCACGTCGCACCTTCCGCCAATAGTTTCAAAAGTGCCCCGATAGTTTCTAAGAGTTGCAACGGACATGCGGAGAGTGACAAGTGTCACTTTCTGTGGGAGGTTTATGAGTCTCGAAAGTCCCTCACATCAGCGCAGAGGCCGACAAGTGTCATCTCCCATAGGCTTCACAGGTCCCAACAAACATTTCTAAGTGTCTCGACTTTTTTTACGGGAGCATAGAACGTGACAAGTGTCACATTCCACAGTAGTTTCAACAGCCCCTTTAGATTTTAAATGGAGCGCGCGGGTAGTGACACGTGTCTTGCGTGGGAGTAAGAGTTTCAAAAGGTAATCAAGGTGTCCCTAGGGTAGTTTTGCAACAATTTTTTAGTATCTTAAGAGTCCTGTGGAAGCTGCCACGCGTCACCTTCCGCAGAAGCAACAGTTTCATATGCCCCCGCATGGAATGTGCCACGTGTCATTCTCTGAGGGCACTGTTTCTAATAAAGGAATATAAAGGGCCATTTTTCAGCCAGACACAGGAAGTCGGTGGGCAGTTTTTAGGGCCCGTCGATAGGGTTTTTTGGCACTGATAGGTAGGAAACATTTAGTGATAGGTTCTTTAGGGTTTTTATATAGTTTTCGACACATTTTGACCCTGAGTATGCATCATTTTTGGTCTGCGATGGTTGACCCGGTAAGTTTTTGACATAGTTGCGCAATATGAACATGTTTCTTTGGCAGAATTTTGACCTGATAGCCATGATTTTGGCTCGGCCCCACTTGGATCTAATAGGTATTTCATTTCTTATTGTTTAAAAATCAATGGTACTTATTGCTGATCTATTTTTATAGGTTTGTAGCTGAGGAAAGAAGCTGAAACTTAATCATGATGACGTCCTGGGAGGAGAATCAGATTGCAGAAGCAAAGAGAAGATGAGGATGAAGTGCAGAAAGTCAGGGGACATCAATGAGAAGACCCAAGTGCAGATAAAACATAATGACAAGTAGGTTGCAGAATTTACTTCTGAACTGCTAGGGTTTTAGAAAGGGGCATATTTTCACCCAGATTTAACACATATTTAGAGATATTTTGGGAGATTGGTTCACCTGCATTTAATGCTATAACCTAGGGTTTGAACCATTGATTAACCATTAGGGTTTTGGGCTGTATTGAGGACAATCAGAAAGTCTATATATTGTGCCTTAATACATTGTAATATTTACAACAGGGATTTTAGGAACACACAGCAAGTTAGCTTAGTTTAGATTAGAAGTAGAAGAAGGAGGTCACCTGTTTGTCTGTAGTAAGGAGTGCGTGGAACACTGGCTTCCTTATTGTTATCTATAAAGCTTGTAAGTTCTCTGTAGTTTGATCAATGAAACTAAGAGTCATTCCAACATTGTAAATCATGTATGACTATTTGTTTCTAATACAATAGAATTTGGAGTTCTACATCTATCTTCTGAGTGTTCTCCTGCTCTTCTTTGTGTTTTGAATTATCTTCTTTGAGAGCTCGCAATTTTAAATGTATATTTGTGAAAATGCTCAGAACTTACATTTAAGGTTTTTACTGTGGATTTGATCAAATTGTTGTATAATTTACATAGTGCATAATAGAACAATTAGATCCTTTGGTAGATTTAAATGATGTTTAGAGTAGATCTTTCTAACTTTTCCCAACCCATCTAAAATATTTAGCTGAAAATGTAGAAATTTGAATGAAATTTGTCTCATATTTGAAGAAGCATGAACAACAGAGTTAAAAGTAGACAAGTTTTCATAAATATATAAAGAGGAAGGCTGCAATAATTCAAGACAACCATCTAAAGCTTTACAGCACAGTAACACTTTTATGCAAAGGAATGAAAAAGTACTAACATATCTCATGATCTTTTTGCATAATTTGAGTCCAGTAAACCACAAAGAAACCCTAAAGTATGTAAGGCCCCTTAAACTTTACAGCTTCACATTGACCAACTAAATTTGACCAATAGGACCATTGTAGACTTGGGATTAAGTGAATCTTAAATGATTCCTTCTTATCTTTCAAGTATAGTTTTAGTTCATTATATGTGAATTTTAACTTATTTTTATGATTGCATCAAAACAATCACCAACAGTTTTCTAGTGCTAGAAGGAGGGCCTAACTTGAGTTAGGGTTTGTTTCAAATTGGCTAATAACAGTGATAGCGTGACCAGGTCTAGGTCCAGTTCAGGAGATATATTTGTGCAACTACCTAATATAGGGCGAAGTAAGGGCCCTTTGATTTGGAATCCTAAAATATCACAAGCAGGAAGTTCATCTGGAACACCTCTTGGGTCACCTTTTAACATCCGTAGTATTGTAAGTCCTGACAGATCACTATTCAAATCTTTAACTCTTGGTTCAGACACTCCTAGGGGTCCTAATCCTCCTAGAAATCTTATCGCACCAATCAATCCTGGTATTTCTACAAGTTCAGGTCAAGCTCAAACACCTACAATGGCTTATTTTAATGTTCATTCTCCCATATTCTTCAATGATTATCATGAGATGCCCAAAAATCTAGAAAAGATATGACCCAAGTACCAGTTGCATCAGGATCCAAAGGATCATATTAGGATATTTAAGGAAGCATGTTTTAGGGCTATGTTAGAGCATGAGGATGTTGTGTGTAGATTGTTTCCCTACACCTTTAATGAACAAGCCTCTAACTGGTATGTAAACTTACCCAATGGTTACATTTCTTCCTAGTCACTTATGGAAGAAGCATTTCTATCAAGATTTAGAGGACCCATTGACCCTTGTGCTCTATATCATAAATTGGCCGCTATAAAACGAGGTGAGGGAGAGCTGATTGATAATTTCAATGACAGATTCCAAAAGGCCTACTCTAGGCTAGTAGCCCCTTATACCATGGATGATGATCCCTTGTTGGCTATGTACTATGCAGCCTTGGATCCTTTAACTGCCATGTTTGTCAAAAGAAAACATGACATAGATTCAATATCCAAAGCCTACAAGGAGGCAGCCTCAGTGAACCAAGAGATGAGGCATACAACTTATATCCCATTTGTTAATGGAGGGAATTTTGGGGTGCAGAATCGGGCACAACCATGCAATGGAGCCCCTATGCATCACACTCCATTATTAAATCCAGTTCCTTCTTACACACCTGTGTATAGTCCTACCCCAATCCAAGCTATAACTCCTTACATGGGTAGCACTTCCAATAACAGTCAAAATAATGGTCAGCCTTTCTTCCAACCTCCTAGGGATACAACTGTGGCAAAAGCATAGGAGGAAAGGGAAGAAATCAAAGAGATCACTACACATTTGAAAAGGTTAACCACCGAAGTGACACAACTAAGAAACGAGAACCTCTATGGAAGAGGTAACCAAAACTACAATCAACATCAGAATCATAACCAAGGCCAAAATCAGAACTATAGTTTCAATCAAAATCAGCAATACAATCATAACCAAAACAATAATCAGCATCAAGGCCCCAACCAGGGGCAACCAATGCAAAATATAGGGCTAATGATAGATAATAGGACCTGGGGCAATAATAACAGAAATTAGAATCAACCTAGGCCACCCAAAACATGGAACATTGGGCCCAACAATGGTACTCTAGCTTCTCCTTTTGAGAACATAGATAATCATGATGCAAAACAAATAGCTGGCATCCAAATGTCCAGTACAACACCCAAAAATTGGTGCAGATTTCACAATACCAATGCCCATGCTGAGCACGACTGCCCACAATTCCACTTAGCAGCCAGCATTTTTAATATAGATGTTTGGCCTCCTACCTCTGAATTTCTCATTCCCAAGGGTAATGAGGTAGTACCCTCAGGATATGACATGGCATTAGTCTTAGAAACATTTACTTTTGCAACTGCAAAAGAGAAAGGGGATGAATTGCTAGAAGATGGACCATACTATTGTGAAAATCTTTATCCTGAATCAACCTTTGTGTTAAATGCTTTTCAATTTCCCTTTGAATCTGAAAATGAGGTATTAACTAAAATTGAAGAGGTGCAGGCCTTTCAACAGACAAATAAAAACCACACCTACAATTTGAGGAACAACCCTAGGCTAGGAGGACCTTTCACCACTTCCATTCCCCCAAATAACTTCAGTACACCCCCAGATCAGAATGCCAGCAACAATCCTGCCATACTTAAAGCTAATCAGCACACAAATAACAGAACATCAGTACAAAAGGATCAAACAAGTAAAACTGAAACAATAGAGACAACAAGATTAATGAGTTACTTGTCAGAGGAAATAAAGAAAATTAAGGTCAGTATACCTCTAAATGAATTATTGAAGACCCCAGGGATCAGAAATGCTTTTATAAAATCTCTGGATACATCCATGATAGACGAGGTGTCTGCTGATATAACTGTTCCTAATAGAGATTCACCGCCTAAAGAGAAAAATAAGAAAGTTGAGCACCCTTCCAATACAAATGTAGTAATACATGTGGATAAGAGGGATACTCCCCCTTTCTTGTTAACTGTTAGATTGTGTGGGAAGAATATACACAATTGCATGGTAGACTCTGGTGCCTCAGCCAACGTAATGCCCTTAGGAATATGTAAAACTCTCAGGCTGACTCCCACCAAGGCTACCAAGGTTGTCACACAATTAGATAAGACTGAGGTTAGCTTGATAGGAGAACTCATGAACATTCAAATGCAATTAGCTTTAGACCCTAGGGTAAGCCAAGTCATTGATATTCAAGTAGTGGATATACTTGTAAATTATGGAATGTTGCTGAGTAGGGATTGGTCCAAGACATTAAACGAATATATGGCCACTGACTTTTCACATATGTGGCTACCTTGGAGAGGTGTCCCAAACTAGATTAGAATAGAGGCAGAGCCCAAGATGAAACACATGATAACAGAGTATAATTGAACTAATGAAATATTATATGCTGCTGTTGAACCTGGTGTCTATAGAATTACCAACAATGGGGTGCAGATTGAAGAGATCATGATGTTAAACATTAGAAAAAAATGTGTCAACAATAGGACAACATTATTCATTGAGTCTGATGGAAATTCTTCAGATGAAGAAAACAATGCAATAGACAAATTTGGTCATGCCATTAGACATGAGGTGGAAGAGTGCGTTAAACACAATCTGCCGGTCCAATATAAATTGTATAAAAATAGGTGTAGAGTCCATGATAGGCAACATTTTGAGGAGAGTTGTGAAATATGCAAAGACATCATTGAATATGAATACAAAAAATGCATAGGGAGGGTAGAGTTACAAGAGGAAAATGAGAATCCTGATCCAACATAGAAATACGTTCAGGATGATGTAGATGCCTTGATTCCAAACTTAGGAGAAGAAATAAGGGACAACGGTAGTTGTCTTTCTAATTTAACAGGTGGAAGTACACATATGCAAGTTAACCAAACAAAAAAACCCATGAATAAACAGGACAACACCCCACAGGCAATAAAAGAGACAAAGCATGCCAAGATAAAAGGTTAGAAAAGTAAAGATGGCATGTGGACGTTAAAATGTGATGGGTCCAAATCAAAATAGGGCGTGGGTGCAGGTGTTGAACTCATAGATCCTCAAGGTAAATCACATCTGGTAGCATATAGATTACAATTTTCCTGTACTAACAATATTGTTGAATATGAGGCCCTAATTTTAGGACTTGTCATGGTCATCAAGAAAAGGGTGAAAATGATCAGAGTATTTTCAGACTCTGAATTATTAGTTAGACAAGTGAGGAAACTATATGCCTGCAATTACAAGAAAATGATTAGTTACAGACATAGGGTATGGGGTTTAATAGATGCGTTTGATGCTTTCAACTTAGAGCATATCCCTAGAGAACTGAACCACAGGCTAGATGCACTAGCAGTTGCTGCTAGGACACTAGAACCATTGACACTATCAGGATTGAGATGATTTTTTGTTGAGCTAGTTAATGTGCCCAATATCCCAGACAACGTTACACACTTTTAGGTATTTGGGGGGATCAACAAATTATTGATTTTCTAACTTGTAATGAGACATTTGAGGCTCAAATCATTGATGAGCAAGAAAGGCCAGAAATAACATGGGACGAAGAGGATATAATCAACTTGAAGAGCAACTTCTTACCCAAAGGAGTAATTGAATTAGAACATATCTTTGACTTCGATGGAGTAATGAGATAGAAGGACTTTCCCAAAATAGAAGGGGGTAAGTGCAATTTACATAACTTAGGGATAGAGCAAAGTCCACAAAATGTACTAATCGGAAAGGCTTGCTCTGAGAAAATTAGAA
Source organism: Cunninghamia lanceolata (assembly GCA_027924645.1). Lineage (NCBI taxonomy): Eukaryota > Viridiplantae > Streptophyta > Pinopsida > Cupressales > Cupressaceae > Cunninghamia > Cunninghamia lanceolata. The sequence continues at coordinate 4,281,069 of BSBN01000859.1, read as the reverse complement.
AAGAGGTTTTAGATGCTCTGAAAGATTATAAACATGTAATAGCATGGACGTATGAAGACTTGAAAACATTTGATGAATCCATCATAACTCACGTGATACCTTTAAGACCAGAGGTTAAGCCATTTAGGCAGAAACAAAGGCCTGTGAATGCCATTCTGGAGCCTTTAATCTTTGAGGAAGTTAAAAAATTGCTATCTGCTAGAATAATTTTCCCAATAAGACATTCAATTTGGGTAGCTAACTTAGTACCAGTGAGGAAGAAAAATGGAGACATTAGGTTATGCGTAGACTTTAGAAATTTAAACAAAGCATCTGAAAAAGATAATTATCCTCTGCCTCCACTAGACGAAGTGTTGCAAGTAGTAAACGGGGCAAAGATGATGTCTTTTTTAGATGGTTTTTTAGGTTATAACTAGGTCTTAATTGATGGAGAGGATAGACTAAAAACCACCTTCACTTGTAAATGGGGAAATTATGCATATAGAAGAATGCCTTTTGGTTTGATCAATGCAGGTGCCACTTTTCAAATAGCCATGGACATTGTGTTCCGTGGATTATCAGGTAAGTGCATTGTTGTGTATATGGATGATTTGACTATGTCTTCCAAGGATGCATCCACTCACACTAAAGATCTCAGGAAAATACTCAAGCGATGTGAAAGGTATGGGATTTCTCTTAATCCTAAGAAATGTATATTCAGCATAACTGAAGGTAAATTATTAGGCCATGTCATTTCTGAAGATGGAATTTTAATTGATCTCGATAGAATAGAATCCATAAAAAATTTACAAATGCCAAACAGTAGGAAAGAGTTGAAATCATTTTTTGGTAAAATTAATTTTGTTCGGATGTTTATAATAGGTTTTGTAGAGATCATGCAGCTGTTAAATGCCATGTTGAAGAAGGATGCGCAGATAGAATGGACGCGTGTGGCTAGGGCTGCATTTGAAGATATCAAGGAGGTAATTTCTAATGCTCCTGTATTGGCAAGTCTAGACTACACAAGCCCATTTTACATTTACTCCTTTGCATCTTCTCATTCAGTAACAGCTGCCTTGACATAGAAAGGTGAAAATAATGAAGAAAGGCCCATAGCGTTTATGAGCGCACCTCTGAAGGATGCACAGCTGAGGTATCTAGACACCAAGAGACAAGCATTTGCATTAATGAAGGCTGTGAAAAAATTCAGACACTACATTCTGCGCAGCCAAGTCAAAGCCATAGTGCCAGATGCAGCAGTAAAAATGTTGTTGATGCAGAACGAACCTGGAGAAAAAAAAGCCAAGTGGATCACCATGCTGCAGGAGTTCGAAATGGAAATCATTCCCATGAAGCTGGTCAGAAGGCAGGCGTTGGTGCAAACAATAACAAATACGGATCCTGATTTGATAAAATAGCAGTACGTATTGAATTCCCAGAACACATCAGACTGGTATGGAGATTTAAGCACCTTTTTAATAGTTGGAAAGTACCCAAATAGGATGAAAGCTTCTCAGAGGAGATCTTTGAAGGTTAAGGCACAAAAATATATGGTGCAAGGAGGTCTACTATTGAGGAAGAACCATGATGGAATTTATCTGAGATGCCTAAACAGAGCTGAAGTAGATAAAGTGTTGACAGAACTACATGACAAGTACAGAACCGGCCATGGTTCCCATCTAGCTATGACACACAAAATACTAAGGGTAGGCTATTACTGGCCCACGATGTTCAAAGATACTGAGAGTCACATCAGAAGTTGCCACACCTGTCAGACTGTAGCAGATAAAGGGAGAAATCAAGCCAATCCACTACAACCTGTGATTGAATCAAGACCGTTTGCACAGTGGGGCTTGGATTTTATTGGAGTCATCAATCCCCCATCTTCTGCAGGACACAAATTTATACTGACAGTAACAGACTATTGTACAAGGTGGACTGAGGCTACCTGCTGCAAATTCTCCACAACTGAGGTAGTTATCAAGTTTCTTGAAGAAAACATCATCACCAGGTTTGGAACTCCCTATTCATTAGTATGTGATAATGGCCCTACTTTCTCTTCTTTAAAGTTTTCTAAATGGGCATTTGAATACGGGATCATTTTAAGGCTTTCCTCAAATTATTACCCTCAAGGTAATGGATTGGCTAAATCAACGAATAAAATATTATTAGATATAATCAAAAGGTTGATTGCAAAGAGTCCTAGAGGGTGGAATACCCTATTAAGATATGCATTATAGGTAGATAGGACCAAGTTTAAGACAGCTTTAGGTAGCACACCTTATCATTTAGTTTATGGGACTGATCCCATACTTCCAGTAAATCTAAGAATACCAACCTGGAAGTTTGCCAATGAGTATCTAGGCTTCGATGACCATAGGGAAGCCAGAATAGTACAAATGCTACAATTAGATGAGAAAAAAGGTCAAGCCATCGAGAAGTTTGCCAAACACCAAGCGGTTGTTAAAAGGTGGTTTGATAAAAGGGCAAGAGTCAAAACATTTAGGATATTATACTTAGTGTTGTGCTGGGACAAAACACATGAACAAAAAGGAAGCCATGGAAAATTCAATAAACTATGGCTAGGTCCATTACAAGTCTCAGAGATAATAGGAGGCAATACATTTAGACTTAAGACCTTGACTGGAGAAGACGTGCCATTACCAGTTAATGGCCAACATTTGAAACATTACTTCTAGGCCTGAGGTAAAGGGCAGTCCATTTTGGTGTAATATAGTGTAAGTAATGTCCGGTTCTTCTTTTGCTGTTTTCTTTTTTGGGTTGGCTGTTTGTATAGTTTCGTTTGGTTTTCTGTTTGTTGTTTGTATAGCCTGTTTGTATAGTTTTTTTCTGCTTTTGCTTTTTGTACAGTCTGTTTTTTGGTTTGGTTTGTTGTTTTCTCCTCAACAGGGATCTTTGTTTTACTTTAGAGTATTAAGGAGCAGCCTAGCAACCATTGAAAACATGTAAATTTAGGATATTCAAGTTAATCATTTGCAATTTACACATAACTTGTTGTGACTGTCATGAATGTAGAGAGTTATTTATCTTCTAAAATTTCATATTCAATAAATATGATTGAGAATTAGAGGCAATTTTCTCATGATGACACACCTAAAATCCTTGGGTTTGTTGAACCTACCAGTGCAGATATTAGGTGAAAAATCAGAGGTCACCCTTGCTACCATTACAATTCTCAGCTTAATTTCAGCAAGTGTCCACTCCTTGCATCATGAAGCTACAAATTGCTATATCTTGTGAAATCTCTTTCAAAATTAGAAAATAAAAAATATAAATAAATAAAGCGGATTATACTGAAAATCTAGATTAAGCCATCTAAGTAACTCTACCGGGGCTATAGACGCTCGCTGGTAGTTGGGCTCTACTTAGGAGAATTGTAACGATAACCTTGCCAGGGCTATAGATGCTTGCTGGTAGTAAGGCTCTATCCGGTTGGCTATGAGGGAATATCCTCACCTACGTAGGCTAATGTCAGTCACTGGTTTGTTCAACTGATCTTTAAGATGAGGCTTATTAATCACGTGCACACAATTAAACTGAAAAATGAAGATTCATGCACCCTTATTGAATGCCTTAGGTCTCAAGTTGAATAATAATTTACAAGATGGATAGTCAGAAGTTATCCATTTATCTCATTTAGTTTTCTTGAATGCCTTAAATTTAGTTGTTTTGTTTGGTTGCTAGTTGTTGTGATGTTTACAACACACCCCATTTTACTCCTTAGCAAAATAGGGACCCCTGCTGTGGCTTTGCTTTTTTGCTTCTATTTTTGTGGGTCTGTCCTTGGTGGTAAGGGAAAAGAGAGTAAATTTTGCAAACCTTGATAAAATTAGTGAGAAAATGCATTTTGAGTGCCAGTGCATGGCATGATTGGATTCCTTGTTAAAAATGAGCTAGGGTTTCTTTTTGAATCATCTGAAAATTTGCCATATTTTGCAAGTTATGCCCATTTTGGTAAAATGCACTACAGGGGTTTAAATAGTGCAAGGTTTCAAATGTTTCGTTAAATGTTCCTAAGAGTTTCTAATGACTGTGTGGAGCGTTCCATGTGTCACCTTCTACACCAAGCCCCTTTAAAATTTAAACCATCCACGGGCTTTAATAGTTTCCAAATAGTTTCTAAAAAGTTTCTTAAAGTTTCAAGGCCTCGCAGAGTGTCCCTTAAAGTTTCAACAGAGTTGTGCGGAAGACACCACGTGGCACCTTCCGTAATAGTCCCTTTAAAAGTTTCAAGTGTTGCACAGAGCGTGCCACATGGCACCCTCCGCAATTGTTTCCTTATAGTTTCAAAGAGCCGCGGAGAGTTCCTTAAAGTTTCAACGGCAGCACGGAGTGTGACAAGTGTCACTCTCTGCGGGTCCTTCCGCGGGTTTCTTAATGGTTTCTAAGAGTTTCTAGGATTCTGTGGAGTGTGACAACTGTCACACTCCAAAGTATAACCCACCGAGCCCCTTAAAGTTTCAAGCAACTACGCGGAAGACGCCACGTGGCGCCTTCCGCCAACAGTTTCAAAAGTGCCCCGATAGTTCTAAGAGTTGCAACAGATGCGTAGAGAGTGACAAGTGTCACTTTCCGTGGGATTTTCATGAGTCTCAAAAGTCCCTCACATTGGCATGGAGGTTGATAAGCGTCATCTCCCGCAGGCTTCACAAACCCTAGCAAAGGTTTCTAAGTGTCTCAACTTTTTTTACGGGAGCGCAGAACGTGACAAGTGTCACATTCCGTAGTAGTTTGAACAAGCCCTTTAGATTTTAAACAGAGCACACGGGTAGCGACACGTGTCTCGTGTGGGAGTAAGAGTTTCAAAAGGTAATCAAGGTGTCCCTGGGGTAGTTTTACAATAATTTTTTAGTATCTTAAGAGTTCTGCGGAAGCTGCCACGTGTCACCTTCCGCAGAAGCAACAGTTTCATATGCCCCTCACACATAATGCGCCACATGTCATTCTCTGAGGGCACCATTTCTAATAAAGGAATATAAAGGGCCATTTTTTGGCCAGACACAGGAAGTCGGTGGGCAGTTTTTAGGGCCTGCCGATAGGGTTTTTTGGCGCCGATAGGTGGGAAATGTTTAGTGATAGGTTCTTTAGGGTTTTTATATAGTTTTCGACACATTTGGCCCTGCATATGCATCAGTTTTGGTCTGCGATGGTTGACCTGGTAAGTTTTTGACATAGTTGCACAATATGAATGCGTTTCTTCGGCAGAATTTTGACCCGATAGCCGCGATTTTGGCTCAGCCCCACTTGGATCTAACAGGTATTTTATTTCTCGTTGTTTAAAAATCAATGGTACTTATTGCTGATCTATTTTTGCAGGTTTATAGCTGAGGAAAGAAGCTGAAACTTAATGGCGATGACGTCCTGGGAGGAGAATCAGATTGCAGAAGTAAAGAGAAGATGAGGATGAAGTACAGAAAGTCAAGGGACATCAATGAGAAGACCCAAGTGCAGATAAAACATAATGACAAGTAGGTTGCAGAATTTACTTCTGAACTGCTAGGGTTTCAGAAAGGGGCATATTTTTGCCCAGATTTGACACATATTTAGAGATATTTTGGGAGATTGGTTCACCTACATTTAATGTTGTAACCTAGGGTTTGATCCATTGCTTAACCATTAGGGTTTTGGGCTGTATTGAGGACAATCAAAAAGTCTATATATTCTGCCTCAATACATTGTAATATTTACAATAGGGATTTTAGGAACACACAGCAAGTTAGCTTAGTTTAGATTAGAAGTAGAAGAAGGAGGTCACCTGTTTGTCTGTAGTAAGGAGTGCGTGGAACATCTGGCTTCCTTATTGTATTTATAAAGCTTGTAAGTTCTCTATAGTTTGATCAATGAAACTAAGAGTCATTCCAACATTGTAAATCATGTATGACTGTTTGTTTCTAATACAATAGAATCTGGAGTTTTGCATCTATCTTCTGAGTGTTCTCCTGCTCTTCTTTGTGTTTTGAAATATCTTCTTTGAGAGCTTGCAATTTTAAATGTATGTTTGTGAAAATGCTCAGAACTTACATTTAAGGTTTTTACTGTGGATTTGATCAAATTGCTGTATGATTTACATAGTGCATAACAGAACAATTAGATCCTTTGGTAGATTTAAATGATGTTTAGAGTAGATCTTTCTAACTTTTCCCAACCCATCTAAAATATTTAGCTGAAAATGTAAAAATTTGAAGGAAATTTGTCTCATATTTGAAGAAGCATAAACAACAGAGTTAAAAGTAGACAAGTTTTCATAAATATATAAAGAGGAAGGCTGCAATAATTGAAGACAACCATCTAAAGCTTTGCAGCATAGTAACACTTTTATGCAAAGGAATGAAAAAGTACTGACATATCTCATGATCTTTTTGCATAGTTTGAGTCCAGTAAACCACAAAGAAACCCTAATCTACATAAGGCCCCTTGAACATTACAGCTTCACATTGACCAACTAAATTTGACCAACAGGACCATTGTAGACTTGGGATTAAGTGAATCTTAAACGATTCCTTCTTATCTTTTAAGTATAGTTTCAGTTCATTATATGTGAATTTTAACTTATTGTTATGATTGCATCAAAACAATCACCAACAAATTCCATAACCACAGACACTGTTGTTCTAAATTCTACCTTCCAAGTATCAAGACCTTTAACTAGTTTGTTTTCCTCTGTCAGAATAGAGGGGATAAATTAATGCTTGAAAGTAGAAAAAGATTCAAGTCTGGCCTATATCCTTTTGTCTTCACTGCTGGCATATTAATGCTCTTCAATGGTCATAGTCATCGTCTGCTCTGTGGACTTCAATTTAGTAGGAATATGAAGATTTCTTTGAAGTATCCTACAAAGCATGCTTAAATTGTGCAAGGAAGGCTGCCATTTCTTGTACAGTGGGTCCAAAATAGAAAAGCTTGCTTGTAATTATTTAATGGCCTGAGATAACATGGAGTAGCAATAATGTACATCCCCAAGTTTATCCACAACTACTGGAAATTAAGGTGTCTCAACCTTGGTTATTCCTTGCATTATTTATGTTTGTATATATTAATTAATTGCCTATGTTGTAAATAAATTGTAAATTCCATATTGTCATGTTGTGGGATATGGCACGGTGATGTGTCATCCTACATGGAAGATGACAACTTGTAATTTTGTCCTCACATGAGGAGATAGGCATCCCACATTGTGGTAGGAGCATTTTTCCATGTGTCGGTATCTTTCATGTTGTGTAAGGGAATGTTTGACTGAAACGGTTATGATAGACTCCTATGACGAAGCTATGACATGTAAGAGTTAGAAATAGAAGCATATAAGATATGTGAAGACATGTGTGTTGAAGAATCTTTGAAAAAGGCATATTTGGGCACCCCAAGGTGGACTATAACATGTAAGAGAATATGCTATTTATAGCTTGTGTATGATAGATTCTCTTACAACTATAAGTTGTAACCACTATGATAGATTCTATGACAGTCGTAAGTGTCGTAAGATTATCTGTCATAGCCCATTTTGGAAATAGGTGACCTCTTTAGGATGGGAACTGTTGACAAGTGTCAGCCACATTCTACAATGTTGACCAAGTGTCCTTAGGCATGGGTTTTAGGCAATGAGGCCAAGTTGGACTCCCATCCCAAGATAGGTCCAATATTGCCTTGTATATTCTACAAAAGCAACTGCTTGGAGAGGGAGTTGGATCACAGGTTTATAGGTACTATTATGCTATTGGATTGACTCCAAACACAAGTGTCAAAGACCATTGAATCTTGCATTGCAAGTGTATTCTAAACAACTTTCATATTTGTTAATACATTGTGCAGGTTTCTGGGTGTGGGGTTTTCCATCTAATAAGGGTTGTCCCCACCATAAATCTTTGTCTTTCTTCTTCTCTCTTCTTTCTGGTTCATGTGTATTGCTGCAATATCTCATTTAGATGTTCTATTTTTCTGTAGTTGTAAGGATTAATTTGAATTTCCATAGCCCTCTCCTCATTAGATTAGTGTAGGAAGCATTTTCTACACACCTAGCTTCCTTTCAGTTGGTATTAGAGCCTAGCCAGTTTTGGTCTTAGTTGTTGGGTAGGGGTTTTTTGAGCTGATCTTAAGTTGAGTGGGAGTTTGTGCAGAGTATTCTGAATTCTACTGTAGCAAGGAGATGGCAAGTACATCCAAAAAATTTGAAGTGGAGAAATTCAATGGCACTAATTTTGACCTATGGAAGCTCAAGATGGAAGACATGCTTGTTGACCGAGATCTTTGGGAAAGTGTTAATGTAACTAAACCAGCTGCAATGTCACAAGATAAGTGGGATCTCAAGGATCAGAAGGCTAAGGGTCTCATAAGACTTAATCTTTATGATTCTGTGTTGTTAAATGTCCATGAGGAGAAAACTGCAACCTTGCTTTGGAATAAGTTGGGAGATGTATATCAAGTCAAATCCCTAGTTAATAAACTTTTTCTAAGAAAGAAGTTGTATTCTCTTTGAATGGAGGATGGAGGATCCATTGCTGAACATTTGAATGCTTTCAACATGCTGGTTACACAATTAACATCTATTGGTGTGAAGATGGAAGAGGAGGATCGATGTATGACCTTGCTTTGTTCTTTGCTAGACTCGTGGGATTGCCTTGTCATGGCTATTAGAAGCACCACATCCACATTAAAAATGGATGAAGTGGTTTATTTGTTGTTATCTAAAGAGATGTGGAGAAAGTCTTTTGATGCAGCTAAAGAGGCTCTTGCAGTTCATGGAAAAGCCAAGGAGAAAGGGAAAAATAAGGACAAGAAAGTTGAGAAGGGTAGATCCAAATCCTGTGGGAGATCCAAATCTCTTAGAAACTCCTAGGCTATCTATTGGAATTGTGGTAAACCTCGGCATTTCTGAAAGGAATGGAAAGAAGAAAAGAAAAAGAAGGAGAAGACCCCAGATTCAGATTGTGACAAATCACAAGATGATGGTGATGCTTTCATCGTAGCCCTGGCAGCCCATGCATATGATGATGTGTGGCTGATTGACATTGGTGCATCATTCCATATGACCTCACATCAAGATTGGTTTACTAACTATGAGGAGTTCGATGGTGGAAATGTGTACTTGGGTGACAACTCTCATCTGAAGATTGTTGGTTATAGAAGAGTCTCTATTCAATTCCCTGATGGTCGAGTGAAGGGGATCTCTGGGATTATACATATTCCTTAGCACGGAACCTACTTTCTATAAGTAGTTTTAATGATGCAGGTGTGCAGGTTGTCTTTTTGAAAGAAGGATGGAAGATGACTAGAGGAGATATGGTGCTCACTAAGGGTACTAGGAGATGTACTCTATTTTACATGGAGGAATGTATTTCACAATGCAATAGTTCTTCTGATTCAAGGAAGAGGGTAGCAATCACTTCATCCCCACCATTTGAACGAGCAATTAAGAGATCTATTGTTTCTAGTTCTGATGCTTGTAATCATGCTTTGCAAGTTAAACTTCCTATTGAAAAGACGATGTTATGGCATAAGAGATTTGACCACATTGGTGAGAAGGGTCTGTGTACCTTGAAAAATAAGAACCTCATTGAGGGGTTAGATGATTGTAATCTTGAGCTTGACTTTTGCGAACATTGCATTTATGGGAAACAAAATTGTGTTCAGTTTTATTCGAGTTCTCACAAGTCTTCTGGTGTGTTGGACCTTGTTCATTCTGATGTAGTTGGTCCTATTAATGTTCCTTCATTATCAAAATCTATATATTTGGTATCTTTCATAGATGACTACAGTAGAAGGACATGGATTTATTTTCTCAGAATCATATCTAAAGTCTTTAGTAAGTTTAAGGAGTTTAAAGCCTTTGCTGAAAATCAGACTGGTAAAAAGATTAAGTGTTTGAGAACTGACAACTGTGGTGAATTTTGTTCTACAAAATTTGATAAATATTGCAAGGAACTTGGGATTGAAAGACATAAGACAACTCCATACAGCCCGTAGAAAAATGGAGTTGCAGAAAGGATGAACAAAACACTGATGGAGAAGGCTAGGAGTATGCTTAGTGGAGCTAGCCTAGAACAAAAATTTTTGGCTGAAGCTATTGCCACTGCTTTCTATCTTGTAAATAGATCTCCTACATCAGCTCTTGATGGAAATACACCCATAGAAAGCCTTCAATAAGGCATTTTCATGTTTTTGGTTGTGAGGCATATGCACATGTGCCTAGGGAGAAGCGGTCAAAATTGGAGAATAAGGCTATTAAGTGTATCTTCATTGGCTATGGTGTCGGTGTGAAAGGATACAAGATTTGGGACCATGTGGCTAAAAAAGTGTTGTATAGCAGAAGTGTCATCTTCTGAGAGCTTACACCTTCTTCCACTTATTTATAGCTAGAAGAAAAAGAAAAGAAAGAGGATGTTGTTTAGTTTCCTGCTACCCTTGAGAAGATTGAACAGAAAGATAATGTTGGACTTGATGATGAGGAGAGCTCTAGCAACTCTAAAAGATTAGATGAAGAAGTTGAACCACAACCTCAACTCTTGAAGAGTTCTACACGGATAAGAAAGAAACCTGAAAGGTTTGGTTTTACATTGCTTGATTATAGTTGTGCTTTTGCTTTGCTTACTAACAGTGATGAATCTAGAACTATATCAGAGGCTATGGACATGAAAGATGCAGGTTCCAGGAAGGAGGCCATGGAGGATGAAATGGCTTCTTTGGAAAAGAATCAAACCTGGGACTTGGTGCCTTTGCCTCCTGGACGGAAACCCGTTGGATGCAAATGGGTGTTCAAGAAGAAATTTGGTGCAGATGGCAGTGTTGATAAGTAGAAGGCTAGATTGGTTACGAAGGGGTATTCACAAGTGGAGGGCATAGATTATGGTGAGATCTTCTCTCCCATTGCAAAGATGACATCCATTCGATTCATGTTCTCTCTTGCAGCAGTTTATGACTTAGAGGTAGAATAGATGGATGTGAAAACAACTTTCCATCATGGTGATTTGAAGGAAGAAATCTACATGTCACAACCAGAGCATTACATGGTGAAAGGTAAAGAAAATTTGGTTTGCAAACTTAAGAAGTCTTTGTATGGTTTGAAGCAATCCCCAATGAGATGGTACTTGAAGTTTGATGCCTTTGTGTTGTCAATTAGATTTGTGAGATCAAAATCAGATCACTGTGTGTATTATGAGTTTGATGGTGATCATATTCTCATTGTTGCACTATATGTTGATGACATATTGCTCATGGGGAAGGGTAAGAATATGATTTCTGATTTTAAATCTAAGTTGTCAGCATAGTTTGAAATTAATGATTTAGGGGCAGCCAAGTACATTCTATGAATGGAAATCAAAAGAGATAGAACCAATAGAAAACTTTGGTTAAGCTAAAGTAAGTATGTAAAGACCATGTTGGACAGGTTCAACACGGTAGATTGTAGACCATTGTGTGTTCTCATTTCTTTGGGGACAAAGTTGTCTATTGAGGATTGTCCAAAATCTCCTAGTGAGGTGGAGGACATGAGAAGAGTACCTTATTCTAGTGTTGTTGGTAGTTTGATGTATACTATGGTCTACACAAGACCAGACATTGCCCAAGCAGTGGGAGTCCTTAGTCAATTTATGGCTAATCCTGGACGGGTTCATTGGGATGTAGTTAAGTGAGTGTTCATATATTTGATGAGTACTTCTGAGTATTCCATATGCTATCGTGGTAATGTTACAGGACCTCCGTATTCTGTTGATATTTGTGGATTTATGGATTCAGATTGGGTAGGTGACATTGACAACAGGAGATCCACCAGTGCTTATGTGTTTACATTGTTTGGTGGTGCTATTAGTTGTATGAGTAAGTGACAACCTATTGTTTCCTTGTCCATGACAGAAGTTTAGTAAATGGTAGAAACTCATGCTTGTAAGGAAGCCATTTGGATCAAGAGATTGTGTTTAAATATTAGTGTTGATGAAGGTCAGATCACGATCAGTTGTGATAGTTAGAGTGTAATTTGCTTTGCAAAGAATCCAACTTTCCATGCTAGAACAAAGCACATTGATGTTCAGTTTCACTTCATGTGAGACATGGTTGAAGATGCAAAGGTAAATTTGGAGAAGGTAGATACTTTGAAGAATGTTGCAGATGCATTGATGAAACCAGTGGGCATAGAGAAGTTCAGATGGTGTTTAGAGTTTATGGGCCTCTCGGCCTATAGCAGTTAAATCATGTTATTCTATTGGCTCTTACAAGGTGTTCAAAAAGTGGGAGAATATTGGGAATTAAGGTGTCTCAACCTTGGTAATTCCTTACATTATTTATGTTTGTATATATTAATTAATTGCCTATGTTGTAAATAAATTGTAAATTCCATATTGTCATGTTGTGGGATGTTGCACGGTGATGTGTCATCCTACATGGATTATGACTTGTAATTTTGTCCTCACATGAGGAGATAGGCATCCCACTTTGTGGTAGGAGCATTTTTCCATGTGTCAGCATCTTTCATATTGTGTAAGGGAATGTTTGACCGAAAATGCTATGACGGATTCCTATGACGAAGCTATGACATGTAAGAGTTAGAAATAGAAGCATGTAAGACAGGTGAAGACATGTGTCTTGAAGTATCTTTGAAAAAGGCATATTTGGGCACCCCAAGATGGACTATGACATTTTGTAAGAGAATATTCTATTTATAGCCTATGTATGATAGATTCTCTTACAGCTGTAAGTTGTAACCGCTATAACAGATTCTATGATGGTTGTAAGTGTCGTAAGAACATCTGCCATAGCCCATTTTGGAAATAGGTGACCTCTTTCGGATGGGAGCTATGGACAAGTGTTAGGCACATTCTACAATGTTGATGAAGTTTCCTTAGGTGTGGGTTTTGGGCCATGAGGCCAAGTTGGACGCCCAGCGCAAGATAGGTCCAATATTGCCTTCTATATTCTATAAAAGCAGGTGCTTGGAGAGGGAGTTGGATCACAAGTTTACAGGTATTGTTATGCTACTAGATTGACTCTAGAAATGAGTGTTGAAGACCATTGAATCTTGCATTGCAAGTGTATTGTAAACAAATTTTAGATTTGTTAATACATTGTGTAGGTTTCTAAGTGTGGGGTTTTTCACCCGATAAGGGTTTTCCCCACCGTAAATCTTTGTCTCTCTTCTTCTATCTTATTTCTGGGTCATGTGTATTGCTACAATATCTTGTTTAGATGTTCTATGTTGTTGTAGTTGTAAGGATTAATTTGAATTTGCATATCCCTCTCCTCATTAGATTAGTGTAGGAAGCATTTTCCGTACACCTAGCTTCCTTTCAACAACCAGCTTTATCCTGTATTCTAGAATTTTCTCAAAGACTTCAAGGACCTTGATCCTTGTCTCATTTTTTGTTTCCTCATTTTTCTTCTTGAGGTCCTCAACTTCTTTTTCAAAATTTGTTCTCAAAGAATTAAACTCTTGCATTGTCACTGTGACATCACCAGTTGTTGGTGGTACAGAAGGTTGATATGGAACTATTGACAGACTCATGGAAGATCCCAAATCTTGTAGTTGCTTTTTCAATTGCCTATTTTCAATGAACAACCTATTCACTTCATCATTCATGTCTTGTGTTT